>CM028672.1:54240300-55491967 GCA_016760335.1 Gastrodia elata | reverse complement strand
GATGATGGCGGCCCACTTGTATATAGAGATAAAATTTATGTTCATTTTATATTGATATAAGGTTAAAATAGATTTAATTGCATTAGTATTAATTGTTAAATATCAATTAGAATTTGTATCTATAGTCAAAAAATTTTATTTAGCCGAAATGAATTCAACTTCAGCTCATTGCATTGATCAATTCTTAGTCAAACTAGTGAGAATGAGATTGCGAAAGTTCTTACATAAAACATTGTATCAACATTAACTTGCCCTGCATTCCTACGCATTGGATTTAAACTCTATGGTAATGATAATCTTCATATATTGCTAAATTGGTGAAAGTTGAGATTATATATAGAATACTTCATTTCAATTTTTTGTTTAGTTCATTAACTTGCTTGTTTTTAGAAGATCGATGATGAAAAGAGTTGCTTTGTGGTTGGATGTTAAGTTGAGTCAAGGATTTCAATTTTTATAATATCAAATATGGCTGAACTTGATGTAAAATTAAAATGGAAGTGTAGGTTGCTTATAAGGATTGATGCGATATTTTTGATCAATGAGACTAAGTGATTTGTCATGAACTATATCGTTAAGTCTATCGAAGAGCTTATGGTATTAAAGAAGATAGAGATATTCTTGTGCTAGTAATATTAAAGAAGATAGAGATATTCTTGTGCTAGTAACTGTTATCAAATTTGACATTAGCCGTATCAAATAAGCAGTGATGTCGAGGACGATAACGTTCTTAAATAGGGGAGTCTGTAATAATTCGAAATTGTTATCAGGTCAATTAGACCTAAATCTGATCGGATTAAGAGGAAACCAAAGATCCAAATTTAAGTCAAATAAAAATTTAATAAAATATCCATAGATGCATAATGAGGGGATCCTACAGTGAAAAATTGAGCGTGATTAGAATCCTAGATCGTCCTAAATTATTTCGTAAAGTTTTAATATCAACAATTGATAATAAGAAAAATATAAATTGGAATTTAAAAAAAATTTTAATTTTAAGACAAGCATCAAATGAGGATGTTATGTTTTGAGTTTCGCTTTTGAGTTCTCAATTTATCCGAGTAAATTTTTCAAGTTTTTCACATAAAAATTAATGTAGAATAAAATACTCATCCAAATTAATAATTTTTAGACTTGTGCGTTTGTCTCGTTGAGACGCTCATTTCAATACTAAGTTTGTAATTTTTAGAGTTTAATTGGTCATCAATCAAAGCTTGTAAATTTTGTCTCATTTATTACTGTACGATCTTGATCGAGTGGCTCTCAATAACCTAAATAAGTATATATGCACCCTCTTATTCAAACGTAGCACCCTCTAACCTAATTTTTATAAACATAATTCTCCCTCATCTAAAATAGTCCTCCCCTCTACATGAATAGTTCGATCCCTCTTCTTTAGTCGAGCGCCCCTCCTTCGTCTATCGAGCGGCCGCACTTCCTCCGGCCATCCTCCAACATCCTTGCTTTGAGCTGCAGACCATGAGCTTCCATCTCATTCTCTCTTCCTCTCAGGTTGGAGCCAAAAGCTCTCTCGATCCCCCTCTGCCAAAGGCCGAGCGGTGCCAGCTTCTTTCCTTTTGGTAGAGGCCAAAAGGTGTCTACTCTTTCCCTCTCGGCTGGAGGCTGAGAGGCGTCTATTCCTTCCTCTCAGTTAGAGACCAAGAGCCAGCCCTTCCTACACTCATCATGAGGCTAAGAGTCGTAGCAGACACTCTTCCCTCTCCTCTCTCTCGGCCAAATGGACAAGAGAGCCTCCTTCGAGTTGACTGCACCTCTTCCATTCTGTGTATGAGGTGCCGAGCTGCCTCCTTCCTCTTTGGCCGTGTGCACCATCTGCACATCCGAATTCTCTTCTCATCATGGCCAAACTCTACATGGCCAAACATTTCCTTCTTTCTCTCCTTGGAAAGCCAATTAGCGCCTCATCAATCGATCCTTCTTTTGACACTTTGGAGGTACAAATCTACACTTAAGATTTGTATTGGTTGTGACTAAATGCTTAAGCTCTTAATTTATTTTTTATGCTTGAATGTAAGCCAAAATGTATTGGATCTAATTTTTCTCTAGTAATTAATATCAAATGCATGCATGTGTTGTTATCAAATAAGTATCATAATCATAATTTTTATTATTATTATCAACAATATTGAGGTAAATATCATGCATGTGTTATGTCCAATTCGTGAATGGTTCAAGTTAGGCTATGCATCACTCATGCTATAGCTCATTAAAGCTTGAGTCAACTTTAGTTATGTGATTGATTCAATTTTAGTGAATATGTAGAAATCCATACCTAATTCTTGAGGATAAATTCTTTGATTGCTTATAGAATCAATATTTAATGTTCGTTTAGGTTGTTAGCTGCTATTCTTATAGATTCATATGAATGCAACCTCCCTTGTAGTGGTTAATTAATTTTATATTAGTGGCTTAGGTGGATACTATGCTTGCACGTCTTTTAGAATAATTAATCAAATGGTGTATGATAGTTAAGTTATCATCTTTAAATTTATGTACAAATCATAGCTTTGATTGTTGAAAGTGGGAGGAATTCAAGTTACGCTCATGTTATGTTGATTAATCATTATGACGAAGCAACTATTGTATCATTTATTGTGAGATCTAATATTAACATCTCAATTAAATATCTATAAAGTAATATTGATTAATCTTTAATAATGGCATAATGATGTTCTTGAGTTTATCCTAAGGGATCATGTTCTTATACTTCCATCCATCTACAAGGAATTGATGGTGATCAAAATATTGTCCATCTTGTAGATCTATCTCTAGTATGTTGTAGTTCAACATTATATCTTCAATATTGGAGAATGAATTGGCTAGAATCTATGTTCATCTAAGAGTAAGCAAAGTTACGAAAGAAACTATCATTAATATGTATTTTTTCCAAATGTTACAGTTTATGTGATTGACGTCTCATCCTAATAAATTGATGAGCCTCAAGTTCAAATCACTTTAAAGGTACGATAAGTGCTTAGAAATTTACTGAGTTCTGTATTTATTTAATTCTGCAATTCTCTTGAACTCTATGTATAGTACGTACATCACTTGCATAGATCTTAATATCATTAGTGTTTGATTATTATTTGAAAATTATGACATCAGGATGTACGAACTCCTTTCTAGTGTAGTATTATCACCTTACTTGAAAGCTATATATATGCAAACATGAATTATAACTTAGATTTAAAGAGTAATTTTGTTAATTACTCTTGATTTATGTAAGTAATCTTTACTCATTATTTGGATCGATAAATATCTAATTTGAATTCATAAGAAGTTGATTTACTTCTTAGACATTAGTCATGCCATAGAATTAGAAAAATTCAATTTCAAACACATAATTCTCGAAGTTACTTTTTAGACCTTTAAAATATTATTGTTTTTAAAAAATAAGGTTAAATTATGAGAATGTAGTTTGAGCCCACTGATTTTTCCATGACAATTAAATCAGAAAAATTAAAACTTAGATATTTTATCAAGTCTAATTTAACTCAATTGAACCTCCTTTTAGTTCAAAACATGAATATCATTTAAATTTAAATAACTTAGACTTTAGATACTTAGAAACCTAAGTTAAGGAACTTACGCCCTATATTAGAGATTAATCTTTTAACTTTTAATCCTGATATATTATATCAAGATTTGTTGTAGAAAAGAAAAAATATAAATTAGGTTGATTGATTTATTCATTTAATTTTTGTGGGTGATATTATTTGATTATGAATTAGAACTTGATTAGTTCTAATATTTGACTTTATAGGGCTATAATTTTGAGAGATTACTGGATAGTAGAATATTAATTATCTTGAACTTGTATTTTCTCAGAATAGTTAAAATGAATAAGTTAGAAAATAAAGGATATTTCAAATCTTGTTAGAATATTGCTTATAAACTTGATTTGTTACTTTGATATACCTTATTACTTAAGCCTTGTATTTTTGACATACTTAGTTGAACATTGAATATTTGACGAATGTTCTATGTTAGTTTTAAAATGCATAACATGTTGGCATTAAAAATCAGTAAATTCAGTAAATCAGATAATAGTTCAATGGATTATATCCTAGTTAGTCTGCCTCTATAGTTCTGCTTGTTAAAATAGAATCGACTCGAATCTAACCATTAGTAATCTAGATGATACATGTCGACTTTCAGTTCTATGTCTAAGTTTAGCCAGTTTCTGTTATGGCAAGTCTAGTCATGGCTTACATTCAATTAAAACTAAATTATTTTCAGTTCAATTACTTTCAGTTTAGCTCAGTTCAATTTTAAGTTGTTACAATATTTATAGTATTTTATTTCTTTTAGTATTTATGCATTTTCACTAGTTTTCTAGTTTTACATAGAATTTTTTGTGTAAGCATGGTATGCTACTAGTTTCAGTATTGTTTTACTTATTTTGCATTTTTATCAAAAAAAATCAGCATGTAAAATTGATCATATCTGTTTAGGACTTTTCCTTGTACTTTAATAGTTTATAAATTACTTAACCTTTTTTGCATTAGCTGATTTTGAGGTTTGTGGTTACACTTGCCTCATATTTTGCTTAAGTTATAAATATTTCATTAATAACATCCCTATTCTATTATCATTTATTGCACCTAAACTGCTTAGAATCATTTTGGGATAGATCTTAAATTTAATTAAAACTGTATATGTACTTAGACCTATTAAAGTTAAACAAGATTTTCTTTTTTTGCTATGCCCTATTATATATGTATATATAGAAGATCAATAGTATAGGTCAGATCTAGCGCTTGAGGATTAAGCTTATGATAGAAAGTTAAAGTAAGGTGTGACTTGCTAAAAAATATTGATGCTTTAATTTTCTTTTCCCGCATTTAATTAAAATGTAATAAATGAGTTTTCTTATATATTTTGCATTTAATGTATTGTATGTGAATGAATAAATATGGAATTTGTTTGTGTCTATTCATTATTTACTGCACTTCCATATTATATATTTTTATGACAAGATCTTGCTCATCTTATGATTAGTATCATTGATATCTTGTTTAATATATGTAATATAAATGATGACCACCACTTAATCTTAGTTGAGTTAGTGTTAACTCGATGATGGCTAAAAGGCAGTTGTCACATTATGATTCTAAAGCTTGGAACCTTATGGTCAAAAGAAGAACCATAATGTTAGAATAAGTAACTTAATGTGAGGAGAAGATAGATAATAATAACTTAATTAATCTTAAACCTTAAATCTTATCATATTGATCTTGTAGTCTCATAGAACCCCTAAGTCTAAAATTAGATTTGAATTATCCTATTAATAACATATCTAAAGCCAAGATAACTTAAATGTGTAGATAGAGCAACCTTCGAAAGCATAGAACCTTAATATGTTAGTGAGACATAATAATTAGAAAATAAAGTTAATTGTGATGTTTAAGTGTGATAGTTCTTAAAAGCCCTTTGACCTAAGTAATGAGAAGCTGGTTCAAAGGTTTAGGAATCCTAAAGTTAGACTTTCAGTAATCTAAACCATAAAAATCAAGTAACTTAAGTAGTGTAATTGTGAAACATTTAACATCTAAGCTAGATTATTCCGATTTAGTAAAAGTATTAATTATTAGTTAGATGTTTGCAGTGTTAGATAAAATAGAATTGTTGTTTATGACAACTCAATTATATCAATAAATTATTTTGTCATATCAATAAGACCTTAATCAAATCATGACTTTCAAAACTCATTTAATCACATATTACTATGTATCAAATAATGGAGATATTTGATGAATGTCCAAGTTATTTGAGGAGCTTGATTAGCTCCAATCATAGGATAGATAACTAAATTATGTAATAATAGATATCACATATTTTACAATTAGCCTTGAGAATCCTTTAATGATGCAATGCATTGAGAGTAAATTCTTGAATATATTCATAAAAATATTGTGCATAAATTAAACATATAATATTTACTTGTGATTTCATATGGTGGACTATTCTAAGGCAGGAAGCTATGTATTAAAGAGATCTCACATTTCCTAAAGAGGGAATGTTTGTGTTATGAGAAACCCCCTTTACTTAGTTAAGTAGACATGCTTAACTTTTCACTTATTATACACCCACGGAACAAATTACAAGATAAATAACTTAAATATTACAGTCCTTCATAATTATTCTTACTTTTCCCACATTCTTCGTGATTGTGGATAATTTATTATAGTCTTTTGACTATGTATACTCATTCCTTTATGACTGTTTTTTACTCAGTCCTTTATAACTATTTTTACTTTATACTCAATCCTTAAGATTGAAAATTTTCTTACTTGCATATATTACAAGTTCACTTCCATTTACAGCTCCTTCTCTTACTTACTTGTAGTGTATGTTGTTATTACTTACATTTATGCTCAAACTTCTTTCACTTACATTACTTAGCATATGTCTATTTGTACATATCTTCATATTGTTTTTATTGCATATTTATTAGTATAGATGTACATGTTTTTCTTACTTGTATAGATGATGCTGGTTATACTTTATTTCCTCTTTACACTGCTTTATAGCCTTTTTAATTGTTGCTTATAGTCACTTACTTTACTTTACTCTACTTAGTTTACTTTTCTCTCACTGCATTGAGCTCTACTTAAATAAAAATTGTAAATAGCCAATGTGATATCCACTTAACTTATAAATATATTAGTTGCCCTATAACATACTTAGACTTTTTAAGTTTAATCACTTATTTTTATTTTATTGATTGTGCCCTACCATATTAAATACTAAATATAGTAGATCAGGAGCTTTGAGTGGAACTTATACCTAAGTTAGCTTAAATTTAATAGTTGCAGCTTTGAAGACTTATACTTTCAATTATTTCTTTCTTTTACTTTATGCATCCCAAGAGGAAGAGTATCATTATATTTAAATATTTGTATAATTTTATATAATTTTGTATATTTTACTTTACTATTATGTGATGTGTTTTTATTTTATTTTTTCTGTATAATTAGAATGTCTTATATTACTTAGTATTATACATCTAGTTTTCCTCTTTATAGATCTTTGGCTCCCTATAGTGCTTAATAGTAGCTTAAGACTAATTAACATAATGTTAAGTACTACAATAACACCTAATATTTGATTAGATTTCTGATTCAATATTGGGGTTATTACAAGTATACCTTGGGGTTGTGCCATAAAGATCTCCTCTTCTAGTTCTTCATGCAAGAATAATGTTTTAACATCAAGCTACTCAAGTAGCCAATCAAACAGTGCCTCCAAAGTTAAGAGCACGTGAATCGATGAGTTCTTAAAAACTAGAGAAAATACTTCATCATAGTCGGTCCCTTTTTTTCTGCGTAAAGTTCGAGGCCACTAATCTTGCTTTGTAACACACATCAGCTTCTGAAGATCCTTCATTCTTCGCATACACCCACTTGCACCCATTAGCCTTTCTCCAACCTCCATGCCTCATTTTTATGAAGAGACTCCATCTCTTCATCCATCTCATGCTTCCATAAATTTCCTTCAGAGCTCGTCACTTCTTCTTTATAATGGGATGGAACCTCATCTTCTAATACAAACAATGTATATGTGGCGTAGTCTCTGAGCCTGGCTGGCTGTTGAGTTATATTTCTTTTGGGTCTATCTCTTACAATTAACTTCTGAATTAGAGCTTCACCATCAGTGTTAGTTTGTTATATATCATCAATAATGTGGTCTTTATCTATAAGAGTATCCTCGATATGAGGTGAACACTTCTGAGGAGCAAAAGGGGTGGCATCAAACCCTGCTCTCTATCTGCTTACAGGAGTCTCTATATTATCATCCACCTATTGAGAACTTTTTAGCATCAAGAAAAACTCTTCATCAAAGGTGGCATCTCTGCTCACCACAATCTTCTTATCAACTAAATCAAAAAAAATTGTAGCCATTCACTATGCACCAAAAGCCCACAAAAATTGCCTTCCTAATATGTAATTCTAGCTTATTTTTTCTAACATGATAACATGTTGGGCTGCCAAAATCCTTAAATAATCATAGTTGGTAGCAGGATGTTTGGACCACAACTCTTTATGAGTTTTCTTATCAAGTGCTACAGATAGCAGACGGTTCACAAAGCAGCATGCATAGTCTAGGACCTCTGCCCAATATACCCTCTCAAACCCAGCATTGGACAACATACACCACACCTTTTCCACCAAGGTACAATTCATGCATTCTACTACCTCATTATGTTGCAGTGTTTCTCTTATTATGAAGTGACGTTCAATCCCTAAATTTTAACATTCTCTTACAAAATAATCATATGTGAATTCATTGTCATAGTCCGATCGGAACATCTGGATTCTCTTGCCCATTTGATTTTCCACCATCTTCTTTCAGTTTATAAAAATCTCTAGTATATTTTCTTTGTTCTTTAATGTGTACACTAATACAAATCTTAAGTAATCATCTATAAGAGAAACAAAATATGTAAGAACACCGAACAATGTAGTTTTCATTGGTCCCCAAACATTAGTGTGCATATACTCAAGTATATCTTTGGTGTTTGGGAGGCCAACACTAAAGGGTTTGTGTGTTTTCTTGTAAAATATAAAATGCTTACAAAATTGCAATTTGCAAAAAATTATACCTTTAATGAGCTCATCCCTCTCCAACTCTCTCAATGACAGCTCTCCTACATGTGCTAGCCTCATATGCCACAATATCATCTTAAGAATCTTTAGCCACAGCTACTAAACATGTCACTACACTTGCTTGAAAGTAATAGAGGTTTTTCTGTCTGACTCCTCTCAGATAACTCATAGCACCCTTGTTGTTCTTCAAAACCCCTGCCTCAATCACTACCTTAAAGACCTTGGCTTCTAAGCTCCAATAGATAGAAGATTCTTCTAGTTCTTCGATACATGTCTGACTTCTTCCAGATCCTGGACTGTTAATGCATGTGTCCTAATCAGCACATGTAACAACCCAAGTTATTACTATTGTCAATTAGGACTAATCTTAATCTTAATCTTGATCCTAAGTGCTAATCAAGCCATTATGAGTCACCTACAAAGACCCAGTCCAAACCAGAGGTCAAACGGATCAAATCCTGATTTTGGAAATTTCAGGAACCCCGAAAATTGACCTATTTATTTTAACCTTAGATTGGAAAACGGATATTGCCATTGCGCTCATTGCCCCCAAATTAGCTAGGGGTGATGTTTTCGTGTCAAACGGGAGTCGTCGAAATTTCGACGAATATTTTAATAATATTTTAATACCCCGAAAATTGGGAAATTAAAATACTTATCGGAATCAAAATTCGATCTCACCGTTGCATTCCTCCCCTCAATTAGCTAGGCACGAACATTCAAAATTTTTCTAGTAACAATTTGAGATTTAAATTAAATAGAGTTAATTAATTTACATTTAATAATAATATTATTTAAATTCCCACTAACGGCGCCGCTAACCAGCCGTCTATCCCTCTCTCCCGTCCCATCCGATCTGATGGTGACCGTGCGTCGTCCGATCGCTGATCCGATGGCAGCGATTTTGTCTCTGCCGATCCGTCCGCTCGCGCGACGCGTGTCACGCGCCGCGTCTCTCCCCCATCCAGCAGCTGCCGACATCGTGGGGCGTCGAAGAATCCGTCGTCCCTCTCCCTAAAGGCAGTTCGAGGATGGAAGGGACGGGGGATGGAAGGCAAGGGCACTCGCAGCCATTTTTCGATCGACCTCATCACCGAAAATCCGTCCAGTTAGCCGGCAAATCTAACTCCAAACCCTAATCAGGTACCCTTCTAACCTCCTTATTCGATTCCAAAGTCAGCTCTGTCGCCTGCATACGTATTGCATAGCCTGATTTCATTCTCGTAAAGTTCGATCGTAAGCCAAACTCTGTTCGATCCAGCGATTCCTGGCCATTCGAGCGAAGTAGGCAACCGTAGGGTCCGTTCGTCCCGACAGGCCCAAATAGGGTTCGTGGTGTTCGGGGCTGGAGGTCACCCATGACGTCGCTCCATACCTGGTTGGGTAGGCCTCGCTGTCCCCCGCCTGTCGCCGAGCGGTCCGAACCCTATCACCGCCGGGAAGGCGGCGATTTTTCGTGCCCTAGTTGCATGCGTCGCTGGGTGCCGGGAAGGGAAGGGATCGGGTCGGACCGGGTTGACCCGAGCCCGACCCGCTTTTGGCAGGTTGCGTCTCTAACCGCTGCGTTTGCAGCGGGTCCCGCAGGCGTCAGGCCTGCCGCTCGTGAGGTCCACCCGGGCATTCGCAGCCAGCCGATTGGCGCCACGTGTCCACTCCTGCAGAAAATGTTAGATCATAGTAATGCTATATACATTCATATATGTAATTATATACTTATGTGTATACCCATAATATGAACCTAAACTTGTATAGTTATTTAAAACTGTAGTGCTTAGCATGAATGTGTAGGTGCATGGGGTGGTATAAATACACATGTGTGTATATATATATATATATATATATATATATATATATATATATATATATAAATATGCATAACAAATAAGATCTTAGGATAATAACTAACTAGCACCAATTAAAGTGATTGACTAATTAGTTTAAATTATACATATATATTTTCGTGTATGTATAATCACTTAGATACCTACAGATATAATCACATATGAATATAAAGACTTAGAGTTGTAAATGAAAAACTTTTGGATCCACGTAATACATATATATATATACATATATAATTACGCATTAAATAGATACAGATTTATGTGCATTCATATGTGAACCTTGGGACAGGAGAGAATATAGAGGAAATATTAGGATAGAAATATTTAAATAAACATATAGACAGAAAAATCATAAATTAGAGGGTTAAAATAATTTAATCAACTTAATCTAATATTAATGGGTTAATATGTATGTATAGATATGCATATATATATATATATATATATATATAAAGTTATAGGATCTTATAATTGCGAATAATTAAATACAAGGGGGAAAACTATGTACACGTATCCTTACATGATGTATATACATGTATATAACATCTTAATAATTCTACTAAGATTTAGTTAAGTATATATATATATATATATTAGAACAGAATGTTATACTAAGTTAATTTTAATTGAAACAAAACTTATATAGTATAAGATAATTAATGTATAGAAAGAATGACGAAGCAAGATTTAAATTTAACTACCCGAATTACTTAAAGTGCTTATTAATTTTAAAGTTATGTATATATATATATAAACACAAATTAAACGTGGTTCAAAATCTTAAAGAATAAATATAGACATATACAGTTAGGATTTGTCCTAAATAACTATATATATATATATATATATATATATATATATAGATGACTTAATAATAGACAGATAGGATTACTTAGAATTTATAAAGTACAAAACTTTAGAAACGTGATGTATACAAATATAGATATGTATAAACAGAAACTTTAACATAAAATATAAATATATATTAATAGTAAATATAATATAATATATATAAATATATATATATATATATATAGATAAATATTATAAAAGATAACAGGCGGATTAATTGGATTACTTAGGTAGTTTAACATGAGCTTATACAAATATTAACGATAGGTTGATAAGCCGGCTAGCGAATTAATTATATCAGGTTAATTAGATAGTTAACTTGAGGTTATATATGTAAACCAATATATATATATATATATATATATATATATATATATATAAATATATAGATATATATATATGTTTAGAATTTGAAGATTTTGCATGTATTATTAATTAAGAATTTACACATTCTTTACGTAAAACTATAAGATTTAGATAAAGACTTTAAATAGAATAATTAAATTAAATGGGGAATAATTAATAATCAAGCTAACTTAAGAGTATCAATTAGTTACGGTTAATTAGTTAACTCGACTACACTCATATATAAATATATATGTTTATATACACTAGAACACTAGTAAACCTTAAACTTTAATTAATGATATAGTTAGTTAATAAAGGAGAGTTAGTAGATCAAAATAATTTGGTATCATTAAATAAGTCAATTAAATCGATCAACTTGATATGTGGATTAAGTTATTAACAAACAAATATATATATATATATATATATATATATATATATATATGTGTGTGTGTGTGTGTGTGTGTGTGTGTGTGTGTGTGTGTGTGTGTGTGTGTGTGTGTGTGTGTGTGTATGTGTGTATAATTAATTAATAGGTAGTAAATTAGCTAAATAATCTTAGACGGTGAATGATCAATTAAATCAACAGTAATAACCGTCAATATTAGTTAATTAATCTTATTAACAAATTTATCTTAATCATTAATATATTAACTTAGTTATTAAATTTATTTGACAAGTCAAATAGTATATATAAACTATTAGGTAATTAAACTAATTATGAATAGTTTATTAACACTTACAATTATCCTTAATAGTAAGAATAAAATAGATTTAGTTCAAATGATAAAATATCAAAACTTAAAACATCCATAATTTAGTCAATTGACCTCAAAATGCAGTGTTCTTTGACTCTATGGAATTCCTGAACAGTAGCCTACAATAAACTGCATCAAAATTTAGGCTTCAGTAGAGTAAAAACTTCTGAATCACCCTTAGGTTAGATTCCAGAATTTCTTAAGTCTTTAACACTACACCTTAAGGACCCTTCTTGAGACTAGGACTAGATCATAGGTTTGATTTCATTCATTAAAAAATGGAGTCTTTCAATGAATGAATCCTTAGTTTTATTAGTTTCTAGAATTTTTCAACTTATTTAATTATTTTATCTTTTAACTTTAGATCTAAGATAGGGGATTCATTCTATTAAGTTTGATTACTTAATAGGATTGGCCTAAATTATTAGATCACTTTTAGAATGAAACTTAGATCTTATGGCTCATCCTTTTTTGAATTATGTGATTAAGCCCAATCTCGTGGCATTTAATCCATAATCTATAGTTTAGTAGTTTTGATTGATCTTAGTATAGAACAT
This sequence comes from Gastrodia elata, assembly GCA_016760335.1. Lineage (NCBI taxonomy): Eukaryota > Viridiplantae > Streptophyta > Magnoliopsida > Asparagales > Orchidaceae > Gastrodia > Gastrodia elata. The sequence continues at coordinate 55,478,978 of CM028672.1, read as the reverse complement.
CTAAAATCATTAATTAGGTCGTAATAATTTATTATTTAACTCTTATAGTCGAATTTGATTTAGTATATTAGACCTAGCTAGTCCTGATATTTTGTAACTTATAAGGACAAGTTTCTGAGTTACACTCGATAGTAGAAAAATGGTGATTCTGAACTTGTGTAACTTAAAATAGTTAGAATAGATAATTAGAAAATAGATGATATCATCATATTAGTAGAGTCAATTGCTTATTTTAATACTTTGTGCTATGCATTCCTTGTATATTTGAGCTTACTTCCTTGGACATTTCATATAAGAGAACCTTGTGCATGAAAATGAAAACTTATAATAATAGGATAACAGTTGCCTTTGGGTCCAGTTCATAGTGGATTATGATGTACATTTGCCCCGATTGACAGGGGTAAGGTGAGATCAAGATGCTTAACATTCTCATTGAGGAGAGTGTGTTAGGCTTGGGACCCATATAGTCTTGCAGATGTGCTTGACTCCTCAGTTATTTCTGAAATTATCTACAGAAATAAAAGTAAAACAACTAAAATATGTTGCATAGTATTGCCTGCCTTTTTAGTCACACAGTATATTCAGTTATGTATATGAGAACAGATTAATATGTATATATATGGGCCAGTTTGGCTAAGTCTTCTGATATGGTAGTCAGTATACAGAGATTCATGTGCAGTTTGATACTTGGCTATGTTTTAAGCATTGTTTATTCAGTCAGCTATTTCTTTACTCAGCTTATATACAGTAGGGTGTTAGAACTTTGATGCTATTATATGTATCGCTGTCAAGTTTACTTATTTAATCTGTATGTTTCAATTGATCACCAACATGTTTTAGGATGTAGTATTTCTTTTCAGCATTTGCTTAGTTAATTATATTTATATGCCTTACCTTATTTACTTTGCTTTTGAGGCATGTATTAGCCTCTTTTTGCATAAGTTATAAATGTTATTTATAGCTGTTCCATTTCTTACTGTACTACTAGTCGCTCCTATTTCATTATTACTTGGAAAATGTAAAGTGGTGATATTATAAAACACAAAAAAATGTATCATCCTAAAATGTACTTAGACAATTGTCTAACATAAGATTTTCTTTTTTGGTTGGGGCCCTACATTATAAAATTGACAATGTCAGGTGTAGAGCAAGTTGAGATTATAGTACCTGAGGAGGAGCCTTATTTGGAGGAGGAGGAGCAGCTTGGACCGGAGGATATTTAGCTGGTTATTTCATTATGAGGATGAGTGCATTTTCTCTTCTATTTATTTAAACTTTAAATATTGTAATAATACAGGTACCTATGACTGCGTGTTGGGATTATTTTATGCTTATATTCTGAGTTATGTTCTATATTTATTATATTGTGATGCTTGAATGTCATTCTTTAATTTGCTTCCGTACTCTGTATGATTTAGTAGATAGTGGTTATTAGTTAATTTTGTGTTAATCCTTCCCTAATCAGGTGGATTGTGGATTTCATCCTAATCCAATGGTAAGTGAGGGGTTAACCAAAGTGACACTCCACCCTTGACTTAATCCCTGTGGATTAAGGGTTGGGGAGCCACAGCACACTACCCACTCCTACAATCAAGCATCTAACATCAATCCTCATTGTGACTGCACCACTGTCTGTTTTTCTATACAAATAGAATAATCTTTTAGGGAGCATATGTATTACGTCGCACCAATATCCATAATCCAATTGGAGTTGTCAGCTGCTAGACCCATAGAAATAATAACAAGAGATACTTTTGAGTCTGAACCCTCCACCACATTTTGAATCACATTTTTCTTTTCCTCAGAAGATCTATTTGCCCGTTGTTTTTCTTCAACATTGGGCAATCCTTCTTTCAATGTCCCATCTCCAAACAGAACGTGCACTGATTGCGCCCAATGCTTCAGCCTCTAGATTTTTCTCTGGAAGTTAGTATTTTTATTTGGCCACTATTTTTTTCTCTCTAGTCTTCCTCTCTATAGTATAAGAGCCTCTACCATATTTGATTTGGTGGACTATTTATCCCTTATCCTGAATTCGTGGTTTATTATGGCTATAGTACCTTCTCATACTTTAAAGCATCCTTCCTATGGATCAATGTCATGGTGAACTGCTCAAACTCATCTGGTAATGAGTTCAACAATAATAAAGCCTTGTCTTCATCCTCCACAGTCTCATCCAGATTTAACAAATCTGTCAACAACTTTGTGAACTTGTTCATATGCTCATCTATAAAAGTTCCCCTTCTCATTTGAAACCAATAGAGCCACCTCTTAATGTGGAGTCTATTATCCACACTCTTTGTTAGGCACTTGCTCTCTAAGAATTTTCATAGTTTCCATGTCGACATCTCCATTAACACTTGTCATAACCCAATGTTGTTACCCTAAGTTATTTGGACTAAAGTAAGTTATGATCTACGTTCCATTAGTCTTAATTAGTCATTAGGAGCAAACCTTAAAGTTTTGGTCAAAATCGGAGATCAATTGGACCAAACCCTACTTTTGGGTAATTAATTAAATAAGAAAAATAAAATAATAAAATTGATCTTGAAATTAAAATCCGACTTCTCCATTAAACTCCTCACCTTCAAATTAGCTATGGGTGATATTTTAGAAATTTTTGGAAGTCATCGAATTTTTTCTAATATTTTAATATATTTAAAATACCCTAAAATAAAAATAATTAAATTGATATTGAAATTAAAATCTGACTTCACCATTGAGTTTCTCACCCTCAAATTAGTTATAGGTGATTTTTTGAAAAATTTTGAAAGTCATTTGATAGTTTAATTTTAATTTATAAATAATATTAATTAAATTAAAAAACCAATGTTGTCATTTACGTAGTTACGGCGTCGTTCCCTATCTAGACAATGTCATCTAAGCAGATGACACATCACTCCAGATCATCTAATTGGATTTGTCACCCCAATCGGATGGCTAAAAATTCATCTCCTCTGATGGTGCGCTTGCGCGATGCGCATGTCGCGTAAACACGCATGCGATGGATACTATTGTGCACGCATGTCTGCCATCGCTTGACCACCACCTTAAAGGCCTCTCTAGATTGATTTTTTGATCCCAATCAATCATTAAGGAGTTGTAGAATCATTAAGGACAAGCCCTAGCAATCGAGAGCCACTGGATATACTTCCCGAGCCTCCTAAAGCTCTCGTGATTTTGCTTAATGCTCGATCAAGGTACTCCCATTCCTTTGTTGTTTACACTGCAATTAATTATTAATTGTCATTTTCTCACCTTCTTCAATTGATTGTAGACTCGTAGATCAATCAATCAAGCTCAATTGAGCTCAATTTGATTAAGATTTTGTCACACGAGCTAAACCCTAGCCGATAGTTTCGAAATTAGGGTTTGCTATTTTAGAACTTGTCAATGTTAATTATTATACTTAGATTGTATATCTCATTGAGTGGAGCATTTTGGTACGTGGCTCGCTTTCTGGAACCCTCTGGTTGGTGAGCAATTTAATGGCCTAACTATATGCTTTCGATGACTAGTCGGAGAAGACGACCCTTATCAGATTGGGTCGTGTCAGATCCAACTCGCATGTCCATCTCAAGTCCGCTTACATGCAATTGTAGTTGCAGGCACGCAGCAAGAAGACTGATTGCACGCCCCTAAGCCACGTGCACAGGGCCATAAAACCATAATTAAGAATTTTATATGTATTTATTTAATTGAATAATTGCAAAACTTTAAAGCCTCATATATATGCAGTCATAGATCAAATAAATAATGAAGTTATATCTTAAAATATTCAGAAAAATGCAAGGATATAATCACTCACTAATCTCCCTAAATTATGATCAGAACTTAAATTAATTAATTAAAGATTAAATTTATCATACTTAGTGTCATTGTACTGAATGTGCTATAGGCAACTCGTAGCCACTGATTTTTCTTGATTTGGACATTAATTAGTGAAAATGAAATGTATGACCACTCCCTTAATTACCTTTTTAGAGCTTTTTCTTAATTAGCTCATAATTAATATATTTGATCTTAGATTTTATCAAACTTAGTATCTTTGGATTCTTTAGACTGAATAGAAAATAGCATATCATAAATTTTAGGTTTTCTTAATTAATTTTGCAAATCACACACTAATGAGCTTAAACCATAATTTGAGCTTATTAGCCTTAACCTTTGGCCACATTAGGTGTTCTTAGTGTCAATCTTCATTTTAGACAGTAAGGAACCATTTGGCAATAAGAGAAATCAGTTTGGCCTAAATCTTAAAATCTCATTTTTTAGCCCTTAAAGAGGGGCATTTTGGTCATTTGCTCATGTTCTTAAGTGCTCTTTGGCTTTAAGAATCTATCATTTCTCTTAAAATTAGTAAAGTTAATGTTTAAGAATCAAGATTAGATCATGTAGACATATTATCTTAATATTAAGGCAAACACTATATTTTCCTCCAAATGTTATTAAGTAAATTTGTTAAATTCATAATGTGAATTTCAACCCACATTATGCCTTCTCTAATCATATTTCAATGTTAATTAAATCAATATTAATCTTAATATTCAATTATTAGACATTTCCTAAGTCATTTCAATAAGAAATTATCTTAAGTAAACCCTTTTATGAAATCTTAGTAATCACTCCCTAAGTGCTTAGTTATAGATTTAGGTTAGTGTTCATTTTCTTAGATAAATAGGTTACTCAATGGAATGTATAATTTATTTAAATTTCTAGATTTATCTTTAATTTTGATTATTTATCTTTTGACTTAAGTTTAAGATTAGATATCCATCTTATTAAGTTTGATTATACTTAATAAGATTATCTTAATATTTAGTTCGTGAGAATTGAGAAATCCTAAAATCTTAAATTTTAATGCATGTTGATTAAGAGGTGTAAAACTCTAATATTGTGGAGTTTAACTCTTAATCCCTTAATCTTGATTTGTCTTAATCAAGATTGGTTTGGGTTAATAAATTCATCAATTAATGTGATTGATTTGTTATTTAACTTATATAGGCGACATTGATTGATTTACATTAGAACTTGATTAGTTCTAATTGTGTGACTATATAGGACCGTAACTCTGAGTTTATACTGAATAGTAGAATATTAAAGATCCTGAGCTTGTATAATTTCAGAATGGTTAGAATGATTAAATTAGAAAACAAAGTGTATCTCATAATTTTGTGTAGTACTACTTTATACTTATGGCGCCCGCCCTCATCGTGGTCCTGTTAACATGCATGTTAACATGATTACAGTAAAGTGATCACCATGATAGGTCCCTCACTTATCATTAGAATAGGTCTTCACCATAATTCACTAATAACTAAGGTATATGCCACTTACTGAGCTGAGATTTCACTAAACGTACATACAAGAATTACATAGTATGGAAGCAAATAAAAACTAACATCCATTTAACCATAATATAAAAAATATATAATCTAACTCGGAAGAAAACATGCAATAAAGAAAATAAATTTGAAACCTATATTATTATGAATTTGAACTAAAGCTTAACTAAAATAAATAAACACTCATCCTCACAAAAATAAAAGAACAGTCTCTCTAAGGGTCCACAATAACAAAAACATCCTCCTCCTAATGCGGCTCCCCTCCTGGTGCTATGTGGCAGCCGCCCTTTAATCAACTAAGTTTAAGAGGTGGTCGTTATTAGTACCATGGATATTAAATCAGAAATATATCCATGATACAAATTATGAGCTGAGCACGATCCCCCACTTAAGAATATTGTCTTCCTCAATATCACTACTTAAATGAAATAGGCAAGAGTAAAATTTGATAATAGTGACTAACATAAGAAGGTTTCTAACATCCTTACTTAGCATAACTGAGCTCGATAAAGAATGATATGATCTACAAAATTGATTTCAAAAACACTGTTTTCAATTACCTAGCTCCAAACTTATCGCGAAAGTCGAATACATTGATTCATACATCTTCCACCAACACTTATTTCAATCTCATGATTAACCTCCCAAAAATATATTAATAATTAACACTTGCTACAATGGAGAATTGAATCCACCAACATAAGTTTAAGGATGATTTTCCAACACATGCAAATGTTAGGTTTAGATAATATTCGGTCAATATACTTTTCTTCTATTCAATCATGATCTAAATTTAGAAGTAAATAATCTTTATATCAAATTAAATACACAATTTGAATATTATTTACATAGTATATCTCTCAATTAACTTATACAATTCATAAGGAATAATAAAATGACTTTATGATGATTGTTAAGTTTAAGTGACACAATCTCTCAACTTGATGGAGCTTGGGCGACACTCAAGAATTCCACAAGGTCTTCTTTCAATCCCAATTTTATTAATTATATTTGATAAATAAAAAAAATAGTTAGATTTATAAATAATATAGCCTATTGATTTGTTTTAGTATTTGCTTACTAGTCTATTCTACCATCACATTATAGTGAGGCTTAAAGATATACCTGATAAATCCATAATTTATACCCTAAATAAAAAAAAAAATTCATTCATTTTCATATTGAAACTGCTTCCTTAATCAAATTCTACCTACTTTCCAGGGAAAATGCCTACCCAGCAAATTCTGGACAGTTTTGGAAAGTTTCTAAGAATTTCTGGAAGAAATTCGCTGCAGTGTGTTGTATCGGGCAAACTTGTGAAACTCTGGCACTATAGCACGCTGCAGTGTGTTGTATCGGGCAAACTTGTGAAACTCTGGCGCTATAGTGCGCTGCAGCGGATCAACTTGCAAAATTCTAGCGCTACAGCAGACCAACTTGCGAAACTCTAGCGCTATAGTGCGCTGCAGCGGGCAAGCTTGTAGGACTCTGGCTGTAACAACCCTAGGTTGTTACCTTGCAAAAATATAGATAACCTAAACTATTTTCAAATACCATTGTTTATAAAATCTCAAATTGAGCTTATCTAGAAAATTTGAAGTCCATTGGACTTCTCTAAGTCCAAATTGATAACTTGATCAATCTAGATGCCCTAGATTAGACCTAAAATATTTTTACCTCAAAATTAAAATCTGATTGTATTTTTGGATTCCTCACCCCCAAATTAGCTAAGGGTAAAAATTTGATGCAATTTGGGATTCATTTGGGCCATAATTTAATTTAAATTGAAATGGTTCAATTGCACATAAGGGTTCCTAATAATTCAAAATTGCAAATATACCCTCAAAACTGGATTAACTGCCGGGATCTGCTGTGCGGACCGCGGGTCACGTGATAGCGGGGTCCTGTGAATCTGGTCATCGCATACAAATAAATGACGGCTAGGATTAACTTCCGCGGAATCACGGATCAACCGTAGGATCTCCCCGACCGATCCAACGACCCGGATCACTCCCACGATCGATCGTAAGGATCTGAGAGATCCGAGCTATTTCGTCATCTGATCGATAGATCATACGGTATCCGAGGCACCTGGCACTGTGGATCATCGTCCCCACTCCATCGTGCACCCGACAGGGATATTTTCTTGTGCTGCCAGCTGCCTCCTCTGTCCCCCACTCCCGCTTCCACCTCAGCAGACCGTTAGCACACCTTCCCTAATGGCCAAGAGACCCAATTGGGCCTCGTGGCCCAGCCGAGCTCAAATTGGAAATTCGAGAGCTCGGCCATGGCCCGAACCATCCGGTTCTCCCTAGCCCAATTAAACTCTCTGGAACCTTCCCTGTACTCCCCTGAGACTATAAATAGCCTCAGCACTCCTCTGATTGATCCTTGATGATCAATTGAAGTCACTTTCCTTCTCCGCCATTGCTGTTTACTGAAGCTTCTTCCAGGCACTCCCGAGCTTGCGTACCATTGATAGGAGAGTCTCTTGGAGTTCAAGAACTCTCAGAGAGGTCCAAGGCAGCTCAACAAGCTCGGAGATGACCACCCTATCATCTGCAAGCTCTCGGATAAAAACCAGGTATCCTACTTACCAGTTTCGAGCCATAGAGGCTTGGACCTTCTCTATTTTGATGCATCTGAGTGCATATTGTCTTCTCGAACCCAATGGTATCGAGATTAAGATCTGGCTAGCCCCGATCAATCGAATCAATCGATTGGATTGAATCCTTAAGGATTGCCTCGGTCAAGTAAAGACCCGGTGATCCAAACCACCCCAGACCCTCAGACTAGATGGCTTCGATCCGCCTCACCTCCCTGATGGTGTAGGGATCAAGCCCAGGGTCTGGCGTGGCCTCTGTGGGGAGAATTATCTCTCCACAGTAGCTCTAATGGAGGAGCCCTCGGGTGAGAAAGGTCTGGCCGATCCAGCCGTCTCACAGGGGGCTTCGAGTCCCATTCGACACGTCTGACCATGGGGATTAAGTATCGATCCAGTCCTGGTCGTGCCATGGTCAGGATGCGCCGGGATTTTACGATTAGGGTTCCCCTAATCGGGTCCCTAGTTCGGGATGGAGACGCGGGGACGAAGGCTCTGTGTGGGCCGGGTCGACCCACGACCCGCGCTGTGCGACAGTGCCGGGTCTCCCGGGCCCCGGTCGACCCGCGCGATTTAGAATTGGGCCGAGCCATTTAAATTAAATCGGAATTATTGGAATTATTTTTCCAATAATCAAATCATAGGAATTTAATTAAATAAAAAATACAGAATGTATTATTTGAATAACTTTTAATCCATTGGTACAAACCCTATAAAATTATGTATGAAAATGATCAGAAAATCATTAGGGACCTAAATATAAAATAAAATTATATATCTGATGGTTATATCTTTAATTATTGCCTAATTATAGAGGATCTTAATTATGGTAAATTAGTAATTTTACATATCCAAATTGCATGCTTAGGGTGCCATTAGTTCACTTATGATAATTAGAATGCATGTGCTAAGTAGATTATTTTTCTAAGCTCTGTAATTCTAGTTGTGCCCTAATTTTGTTAAAACATGATTAGTGAATATTAGGGTTTATACTCACTGGATCCTATTAAACTTGTGCTCTGATTAATTGTATGGTTAATTAGAACTTGAGTATCAAATTTCATAAAATTATGATGGTTGGATTTATACTTATGTGCTAATCCTTTTTTTAATTGAATTAGGGTTTGATTAGCACTAAGTATTGCTTGTTTTACAAAATTTGAGTATTAATCTGACTTATAACAGTAAGTTAGATGTAGTGAATTCCTCTATATAAACTTATTAAGTATACTTGAACAAATCTAAAGATTGAGAACCTTAAATATGTTAAATAACTTAAGAAATCTTAAGATTTGGATCAAGCTTTTAAGACTTGATCTAGGTCTGAGATTGTCACTAATAATGCATGATTAATTCATTGATTTGACATTGATCTTTAAACACGCACTCGATTTTACTTAAGATATGAGAAGGGATCAAACCCTAATCTACTTAAGGAGAATCCAAATCCTTAAGAACCTTAACTTATTTAACTTGATTGTAAAACTATGAACTTGACATTTTCCAATAATGCATCTGATTTGATATTGATTCTAAATATTTGAATTAAATAAATTAAGGTTAATAATAATCCTATGTGATTTCTCAATCTGAATCAAACTTTAAGATACCTACTTTTCTCTTAAGTAAGAGGATTAGCATAAGAAGATTTATAAAATCATATTGATTAACCAAGTGATCTAAGTCCTAATAATATTCCAGATTTAGATCCCCTAATCTTAGATTGAGTTGTGATCAGATGACTATGTCATCTGATCTAATCATCCTAAACCTAATTATGAAGCAGAACCTAAGAGATTAATATCAGCATTTAGAAGGAAGAATCTTAAGTGTCTCTTCATAAGATCATCTTGAATTATTAAAAGACCTAAATTCATATATTCTGAGGTAGGAGACCTTGTATGACTCCTTGAGGTAGAAATATAGAAGATCCCATCACCTTAGAGATTGATCTTATCCCCTCATGCTAGTAATCACTTAAGAACCTTAGAACAAATCCTTCTCCTTGTGGTAGAATTTATATCAAGTGATCCTTGATCACAAATGGTTTGTGAGACCTTGTATAGGACTTACCAATTAGTTTAGGCCTTTATAATCTTGATAAATCCTTGCTTTATTAACTAGTCTTGATTGAATCTTGATCAATAGGTGGTGTAGTATAGTATGCCCATATTACTGGTCCCCAATAGTATTCAGGATTGGTTGATTCATTCTAGTAAGGACTTATGAGTAGGTTCTATCCTGCGGGATTAGAAGAATATAGTCCCATTAGAATAAATCATTCAAACTTAAGAGTGTATTAAATGGGTACTCATCCCTTAGTTTAATTGAAAGATAAGTTGCCAACGGGCAATGCCTCTTAGCAAAGATCGCTTCAATAGGTATGGCTCAAGTAAATTGAGTAGTGAGATTTACCTTCCTTAAGACACTGAGTATGATTGTGAGTATAACAACTTAATACTTAGCTTGAGATACAAAATCACCATCGGGTGGTGCCTCCTAATGAAGATCGCTTTGTTAGGGTGGCTTAATCAAACTAAGTAATAAGAATCTTTTTTTGCAGCATGCTAAATATGTGTATACAATCACCCCGTCTAGTGATCTTTAAGTAAATATGCAACTTTAACTAAATATCGATCTAGAAACTATGAGTCAGGATCCTTTTAGTAGGATCTTGCACAGTGGGGACTTAGAATTCATTAACATTTCTTACTAAACTCTTCATTGATTTCTGAATTTTTCATTCATTCAACATAGTAGCATAAGCATAAGCATAAACATGAATTTGACTCATTCCTTCTATTATGATACATGGGTATCAGTGATATTGTATGGGTTACGGAATATGATATACACAGGCTGGGGAATTTCATGGTGCATCTGTGTTACCATACTGACTTCCTTACTAGTGTATTTACATTGGATCGTACTACTCATAAGCCTTCAGTGATAGTTCTGGAATATACCGTGGTGTAGCATATTTGTGTGCATCATTTTAGTGACATATAATGCAGCATATAGCATCTCTTTCATCATGGTGTTTATTTTACTTTTAGTTTTCATTTGGCGATAGCTCCACTTTAACTGGCCTTTACTGCTCTATTTACTTAGCATTTATAGTTTTCTTTACTATGCTCTTTTCCTCAGTTCTTTTACAGTTTTTCTTTACTTTTCTATTTGTTATGTTTTGTTTAGTTTTGCATAGTTAGTTGCGATGTGTTAGACTTCTTGTTTAACACGGGGTACTTTTGGGATCCAGCAATTTGCTAGATCTTGAGGAGTTTGTGGAGACAGGTCAGGAGGACGTACCGAAGACCCAGGAGAAGCATGTGGAGCTGTAGTGGATCGAGCACCTACTTTTACTTATTAGCTCATTTCAGTATTATAAATAGACTCTTTCTGTTTCTGCATTTTAAATCTATTTGTAATAAACTCTGGATGTATTTTACTTTTCTTTTCTGAGATGAATGACTATTACTGCTTATGATGAATGTATTATGGATGATTTTCTTTTAGCTTCCATACTCTGTTATACTACTACGCTTAGTATTGTGATGTGATCAGCATACTGGAAATGCTGATATATATTGATAATTTATATCGGGTTCTTATTTACCTCCATGGACCTTGTATAGGTACTAGGCTAATATCTAAGATAAGCATTTCACTCTTATCTTAGGTATTGGATCTCGATCCTACTCTTAGGATTCGAGTCAGTAGCCTTCAGCATGGCTTAGTTCTTACTAGCCTATTCGGGGAGATGGGTTTTGCTTGTATACCCGGCCTTCTCGAGTAGCGCACCGCTCCTCCGCCAAGGTTGAGGTACATTACTTTTATCTTTTGTGCGCGATGATGGGGCGGGGCACTACACTGGCGCTACAGCGCACCACAGCGGGAGAACTTGTGGGACTCTGGTGCTACAACGCGCCACAGCGGGAGAACTTGTGGGACTCTGGGCTACAGCGCGCTGTAGCGGCCCATCAATCTACAAACCAGAACACCGCAGCGCGCCACAGCGGACCATTTCACAAAATTCAACCGCTGTAGCGCGTCATAGTGCCCTACAGTGCGCTGCAGTGGTGCGCCAAATTTCAGCCATAACTAAGCATTTATTATGGCTGGGACAAGACCCCCAACCTGCTCCTTATCTCCCAACCATCATTCCTTTTGAAGCAGAATAATTTTTAAATGGAAAATTGACATTTTGAGGTGATGTGGAGATTAAAGAATGGAAAAATAGAGGTCACTTCACCCCTCAAGTAGGATTTTCCATCATTATAGCAGAATTTTGGAAGAGGGAAAAAAACAAATTTTGAATAAGAAAAAGTAGAATGCTGCCCCTCTATAAATACAACTCTTTTTGACTTAAGAAGGGTTCCCAACTTGGCTCACTAACATTCTAAGTAAGAGGAGGGCTGCATAGAAGAGAAGGAGAACTCTCCAAGGGTGGAAGAACTCCTCTTGCTAATGAGAAGAAGGAAGAAAGGCAGCACTACGGACCTAGGAGAAGCAACCAAGAGTAAGAAGAGGAGAAGTCAGAAGAACTTCATTAAATGAACATTCCTAGTACTCTCTAAACTCTTGTCTTATCTTTTTCTTAGTTGATCATGAAAGGGTCTTTATTCATGTATGTGTTCTTCTTCATCTCTTATGTAATAGAGAGTGAAACCTTCCTTGGGGAGGGTTGGGGCAATCCTACATGATATAAAAGAGACAATGAAGTATGAAAATTTCCTCAAGCTTTAATAAAATTTGTGAATTAAATGACTTGTTAAAAAAATTTAAAAGGACTATTGTGGACTTGAATGTGGATTAAATGGCAAGGGACTAAATAACATCAAGACTAAAAAAAAGTCTTGTGCTCCAAAGCTCATCCTTAATTTGGAGCTAGAATCATGAGTGCATAATAGCTTAGAACTATGTGAGAAAGTTCTTGAGCCTAGTGCACCTTGATCTATGCTCAACTAAAGAGTTAAAGCATGTGAGCTAAGACCCACTAAATACGCTCTATTGCTCAGCATGCGTAAAGGGATGGAATGGATTCTTTGAGTGCTCATAAATGAGGTGACATAGTCATTGAGCCCAAATGAAATCACTCCATTATATAAACTATGCATGATGCATGTGAAGCTCTTAGTGGAATCAATGCTTGTAAGATATTAAATGAACAACCCTCATTTCTATAATCAAGCAAAGAGGGGAAAACCAATATCTAAAATTTTATAAGGGTTTTTGTGCTGAAATAGAACCGACTGTGTGTTCATTTCAAGCACGAGATTTGAACTTGCAAATTTTGGAGTTAAACTCTAAGGAGGACAATGTGCACTTGATTTAAATATTAAGTAAAGAAAAAAGTGAAATGCTTGAGGAATCATCATACATAAATCATCTAACATATCATGTGGGAGAAACCCAACTCTCCTCTCCTTTTATCATAATTATTTTCTACTAAGAATTGTTGTGCTTGTTTAGGAACTAATTCAACAAAATATGCATAGTTTAAACATTTTTGAATGTAGATATACCTTAGTAACAAAACACTCGATTCCCTGAGGATGATAAATATTTGAACTCACATTCTAAGTTATTACTTCAGACCACGTACACTTGCGTGCAAGCGCAGACGTATTTACAGTCTGTCAAGTTTTTGGCGCCGTTGTCGGGGAATTGGTAGTTATTTTGTATTAAGGAGAATATATCAGTAATTAGTGATTTAAGCAAATCCTTGGATATAACTTTAAATTTTTGACTTTGTAATTATAGGTGCTAACCATTTACTCTTCTATTTTTTAATTTGCTGAATCTTTGAATGTTATTGTTATATTTGTTCTTGATAGCTCAATTTCTGTCTTACATGAATAGAAGAGTTTTCACTGAATATTTTCTTGATCCAGAAATTGAGAGAACCTATTTGTAGGCTAGAAGAGAATAAAACATTCTGCAAACTCAACAAGCCACTATGGAAAATTTCAATGAAAATATTGGAGAGCCAAGGGGAAGAGCACTGAGAGATTATGCACTACCCACTATAAGGGGAATCCCACATGCTATTGTAAGGCCTAACATTGAAGCTAATAACTTTGAGATCAAACTTTTCATGCTGAGTATGGTTCAAAATAACCAGTTTGGGGGATTAGCCATTGAAGATTCTAACTCACACATTTCAACCTTCCTTAAAATTTGTGACACTTTCAGATTTAATGGTGTCTCTGAAGATAAGGTTAAATTAAGGCTTTTTTCATTTTTATTAAGAGATAGTGCCAAAAGTTGGCTCAGCTCTCTTCCTAGCAACTCGATCTAAACTTAGGACGATTTGGCTAAGAAATTCTTAGCTAAATATTTCTCTCTAGCAAAAATAGCTCGACTGAGAATTGAGATAACAAACTTCACTCAATTAGAAGGTGAGACACTTTACGATGGATAGGATCATTTTAAGGAGTGCTTAAGGCGATGCTCACATCATGGGTTTCCTTTATGGATGCAAGTTCTCGAAAAAGGACTCTCATCGATGCGGCCGCCGGAGGCTCGATTAGCAGTAAAACCTAAGAAGAGGCTTATGACCTCTTAGAATAAATAGCGAACAATGCATACCAATGGCTCTCTAAAAGGCTTAAAAAGGAATCTATTAAAATAAATGAATCAAATTAAATAACGGCACTGCAACACGAAACCCATGCCTTAAATGAAAGAATTGAGAAAATGAATGTTAACGCTGTTCAAGAAATGCAATGTGAGTTATGCATGGGGAGACACAATAGTGAAAATTGCAACTTGAACAATCCTTTCATGCAATCGAACATAGAACAAGTTAACTATTTAAGAAACATTAACACTATGAACAACCCTTACTCTAATACTTACAGCTCGGGGTGGAAAAACCACCCAAATTTCTCATAGAGTAACAATAATAATAACGGAAATTTTAATGGGGGAGTTCATCAAACCAATAGGGCTTTAATAATGGAAATAATCATAGCCATCACCCTTCAATTTTGGAGGGATTCTTTAACTCCTTTAAAGTTAAAACAATTCAATTCATGCGCCGCACTGAAGCTACAATCACCTGCCATGATGCCTCCATCCAAGGAATAGAAGCATCCCTTAGAAACATTGAGACCCAACTAGGGCAGATCTCCAAGCAGTTGACCATTCGGCAGCAAGGCGCTCTACCCAGTTCCACTGAAGTAAATCCAAGGGAGTTAATAAGTGTGATTTATTTAGAAGAGATGTATGGGGGAGATAAAACTGAGAATTTAGTGCTGTTGAAGAAGAGCTATATGCTAGAAAAGGAGTGAGAGGAACCAAATGTGAGAAGTTCATAGCTTCAAAATGTGATGACCCTGGAAGATTGTGCATTCCTTGCATAATAAGGAATGAAGTACTTTTAGATCCCTTGTGTGATCTTGGTGCTTCAGACAATGTTATGTCCTACTATATATATAAACATCTGAAGGTAGGAGGAATGGAGTACACCTCCATAATTTTAGAATTTGCAAATCTTGAATCCCTAACCCCTATAGGAATTGTTAAGGATGCTGTTGTAGGATTGGGGAACTTCAATGTTCCAACTGATTTTGTTGTGTGTGAGTAGGACAGATGGAACAAAAACTCCACTATTATATTCGGGCGACCCTTTCTAATGAGCACCAAGGCTATTATAAGTGTCGGTCGTGGGATGATGAGTGTTAAGATTAAAGGGAGATCGAAGCTGATTGATCTAAAACTCACCTGTTTTAAATAAAGAATGATAGAGGATGAGATGAGAAAAAAAGATAGAGAAGAAAGAATGAGGATTGATCATGTTCTTAAAGAAGAATTCTAAAAATAGATCTAACTCTTCGTCAGAGAAGGTGAGTAAGGAGGGTGTGTGAAGAAGAAAAACTAGAAGGGGAAAAAGGAAAAAGAAGATCCCCCGTGAGTTAGAGCTTGGAAAGGATGATTCCGCGAGAGAAAATGGAGAGGACAAAGATTTGAGCACACTTAAGGGTTGTGCTCACCCGAGTGCCTTAAGATTATGGAAAGAAAAACCTCCAGACCCAAATATCTGATCTTTAATGAGTCTAGCTAAAGACGTTAAATTAAGCGCTTCTTGGGACAAAACCCAAGTTAAAAAAAAAATTGCGCTACAATGAATGAGTTCATGAAACTAAATTGCTGCAGTGATTAAATTGCAAAACTCAAACCGCTATAGCGTGTTGCAGTGACAGAGTTTCAGAAGCTCGACCGCCACAGCACGCTGCAGTGATCTGCTTCAGCTGTGGCAGTTTTGACCGCCTAGGATTCATTGCAGTAAAAAAAAAGTAATATCTTTGGGTTTCTCATGCATTCAAAAAGGTGTATGTGTTAAAGCTTCCCCCTCTTCACTTGGATTGTCACATTTATGGCATGGGGAAGACCCCTTGACCATAATTCTCTTGCCTTTGATTTCTTATGCTATTTAACGAGAGGTAAGGGGGGGTGATTCTTTGCACCTCCTATTTTCTTGCTTCAAAATTTCTGCTCTCTTTTCAAACCTCCATCATGTCTTCCTGAAAGAAGTCTATCCCAAGGAGGGAGACTGAGGCATTCACATCCTGTGGAACCTTCAACAAAAAGAGGTTCTCCTTCGCTGAAGCCGAGCATCATTTCTTCTCCACTAACTCTCAGCGGAAGTTAATCCCCAAAAAATGTTTTGGGCATTACTTGCCCGTTCCGATTGAGCAAGTCGATCCTAGGGGATGGAGGGATATGGTGACCAAAAAATATCCCTCCTACCTGACTATTGTCCATGAAGTGTACGCTAATGCCATAAATGCGGCCGGACGGACGGTCTTCGTTAGAGGTAAGGGAGTAACCTTTGGGATTTCTCAAATTAAGCAATTCTACAGGTTAGGGGATGTAAATGGTTGTTCTTACTTAGAACTCTTGGATTCTTTCTTTGGCCCCTATGATATTGTTACGGAGTACATCCATGAAAACTCAAATTGGGAGGGAAGCCTAGCCAACATTCATTGTTCCGAATTGATGGACACGAGTAGTGCATGGCTAGTTTTCATTTCTACCTTTGTCATGCCTTCAGGTCACTTGACTAAAGTGACCCACGCCAGAGCGCTACTCTTGTGCTCATTGGTCAGGCCGGGAAAGATCTATATCTCGAGCATCATTTTTGAGCAACTCTGGAAGGCTCTCGAGGGACCCTGTGCTGCATTAGCCTTCGGATCTTTGATCTCTGGGATACATGAGGCCCAAGGTGTAAAAATCCTCTCCTCCGACTCCGTCATTCCCCCCAACGCTGCTCTTGCTCGTTCAAATATAAATGTTCATTTGAGTGAGCAAAAGCCACCCAAGAAAAGGAGGGGTGATAAAGGGGAAACGTCAGCTCCGTCTAGCCGTACTCTCACCGATAAGTTGTTGCTACGGATTCACAAGCAACAAACTTATCTAGGCACTGCTTTGGCAATCGACATGCGGTTCTTCAAAAAGGAACTCTCCCAGTAGCACGAATTCTAGTCCAAATTCCATGAAGCTCTAGGACTAATGTTTGAGGAGTGGAGCTTGTAAGGAGGACCAGATGCATCTGTACTGCCGCAACCGCCTGTCTGTGCCCCCATTCTGGACACTCGCTATCTATGTGACTTCGCCTATGATATGGGAGAAGAGGAGGATGATGAAGACCAAGAATAGATAGGTTGTATCTTTTCTTAATTGCATTGCTATTTTTTGTGTTTTTCTGTTATTGTTTTTATTTTTTATTTTAAGGAATTAAATTATGGATTATCATAGTCCCAAAATCTTTCTATAATTTGCAAATGACAAATTTTTCTGAATTTTTCAAGTTTATAGAAGTTACAAAAATATTAATGAAGAAATTGATTATCAACCAAGGGTTGCTTAATAAAAATTGACTAACTCTTTGACACCATTAAATCATCTAAACAAGGGAATGATTTCAGGTTGAGTCTAATCTCCAAAATTTAAATCAATACTAAGGATTAAGTATGGAGGAAGGCTTTGGAATAAAAACTAGTGATTAATATGAGTAATCTAAAAGAATATGCTAGGCTCCCATAGGACTTCATGATCATAAGGATTAGAAATTGAGATAAAGAAAATATCTCTCTCTAAGAATGAAAAAGAAAAAAATAAAAATAAAAAGATGAAAAAAAATATCTCTCCCAAAGAAAAGAATTGAAAAAGGATGATGAAAAATACTCAATTAAAATTTAAACATCTTTGTGATTCATAAGAAGGAGCACATATGACACAAAACTCTTGATTACTCACTACCTCCCTAGTTCAGTCAGTCCAAGGAACCGTCCCCATTACTGAGCACCAAGCAAAACTACTTACGAATTGAAGATTAGTCTATTAACCTCTATTCATAACCAAGCTCAGAAAAAATTTAAATGATGCCAATTGCTCTTGTCATTTTAGTTAAGCATGAGCTTTGAATTGTAAATCAAACCCTCATTGATATTACTTATTGACTCTCATGCCTAAGAAATAGAAGAATACTATTTTGAGCTTACTCGAGGACAAGCAAGAAATTAAGTGTGGGGGTGAGATAAATCCATGATTTATATCCTAAATAAATGAAAATTTCATTCATTTTCATATTAAAATTGCTTCCTTAATCAAACTATGCCTACTTTTCAGGAAAAATGCCTACCCAGCAAATTTTGAATAATTCTAGAAAGTTTCTAAAAATTTCTGGAAGAAACCCGCTGCAGCGGGCAAACTTGCGAAACTCTGTCGCTATAGCGCGCTGCAGCGGGCAAGCTTGCGGGACTCTGGCGCTACAACGCGCCATAGTGGGAGAATTTGCATGACTCTCGCGCTATAGTGCGCCACAGTGAGAGAATTTGCAGGACTTTGGGCTACACCGCGCTATAGTGCGTTGTAGCGACCCATCAATCTACAAACCAGAATACCGCAGCGCGCCCCAGCGGACCTTTTTACAAAATTCAACCACTATAGCGCGCTACAACACGCTGCAACAGTGCGCTGAATTTTAACCAGAACTAAGCATTTGTTATGGCTGGGACAAGACCCTCAACCTGCTCCTTGTCTCCTAGCCATCATTCCTTCTACAGCAGAGTTGTTTTTAAATAGAAAATTGACATTTTGAGGTGATGTGGAGATTAAAGAATGGAAAAGTAGAGATCACTTCACCTCTTAAGCTGGATTTTCCATCATCATAGCATAATTTTGGAAGAGGGAAAAAATAGATTTTGAATGAGAAAAAGTAGAATACAGCCTCTCTATAAATACAACTGTGGGGCCCCCGTACTGGTAATAAGAAAGTACGGTGCTCCAACTGTGGTAAATCCTCAACTTAAGTAAAGTTAGGCAAACCCAACCTGCCTTAAGTTAAGGACTTGTCACGAAGTGCTATAACATCCATCAATATAAAGATCAAAGTGGCAGAAGCAGTACAAAATAAAGTAACATCCACAAGCATACATAGTAGAAAAAGGAAAATGCAATATAGTAACTCATCACAATGCAGAAAGTAGACTACATCCAGAAAGTTAATTATTACAAACTAAATGAATAGCTGAAAATGAAAGACTCTCGTCTTCACTGAAATAAACAAGGCAAAACTATATAAACAACAGCTGGAAGGTCCTCCTCCCGGACTGGCTCCTCCTCCGCGATATTGCCCACGAACACGTCTGAGTCTGACATTTGTCGGTATCACAAATGCCAGAGCCCCAGCCAACAAAATAAAAAGGTTACAGTTAGACAATTATCTAAGTATATTTTAGGCTATTTAAATGAACTGAATATTAAAGGATATCATATTTAATTTAACTACACATGCAAGCAGTAAAGGGTGCAACAAGCTATGAAAAAAATGGAATACTATAAACTATCTATTTATAGCATGCAACATGTATGTGAAGTAACATACAAAACACTAAATAAGCAAGGTAAGGCTAAAAGCAAAAATAACTGCAACTGCTGAATAAACATGATTCTAACATAATTATGATCGAAGTAAAACATGCTGAGTATAAAAGAACACAAGTACTAAATACAATAAAATTCTAGCATCCTAAACATGCCATTCATACATAAATCTAAGCCATGAAAGTATACATACAACATGCAGATTAAGATGAAAAGGAAGGCCATTGAGACATGTGGCAAAGGTAAAGTAATATATAACATATAAAGCCACTGAGACATGTGGCAAAGCGAGCAAATACTGAAAATATGGCCACTGAAGCATGTGGCAAAGCAAATCAGAAAATAAAACAATACAATACAGCTAAAGTAGTAATAAGCCTAAGCCTTAGTACTGCCATACCAGCCAATAGGCCATACAGGGGCTCCAATATCAATCAATCAATCCCCAGCCTAGCCATCCAAATATGCTAGGTTTGAGTCCAGTCTGTACAATACTACTACTGAAGTGGCAAACTAAGCTAGGTCATATTATACTAACTGCAAACAAAACAAAACTGAATGATATGAAATTACAATACTAACTTAGGATGTATCGTCCATATCCTAAGTTTTTCCTATTATGCTCAAGGAATAAAGCTCAAAATCCAAGGTATGCAAAGCAATCTAGTCAAAGTAAGCAAGAGACTCAATCTAGACTTATGTGATATATATTGTTATCTAATTACCAAATCTAACTACTCTGAGAAGGTACAAGCTTAGGATCTCCAATATCCAGCTATCGAGTAGAATCTCAGATTTATGTCCTTAAAGTTAAATATTAGAACTTAACAAGTTCTAATCCAAAATCATGTGACGACTATATAGTTTAAATAAGCAAATTAATGACCTAATTTTATGAATATTTCACTCTCTTACACAAATCTTGATCAAATGAATCAAGATTTAAGAATTTAGAACTTAAACCCTATGTTGAGTTCAAATCCCAAATCCTAGGTGATATTCTAAATAGGATCTAGGTTTCTCACTTAATACCCAATTTAAAGGTAAAGAATCCTATAAGTTGAATGATTCAGGAACTAAGATCTTAGTGAAAGGCTATTCTATTGATTATAAGATAAAATAATCAATTAAGAACTTGAGAATCTAAGATCTATATTCCATCTTTAAGATAATTTTATTATCTTATTGATTGAATCATCCTATACCCACACGGAAGGTTTCAAAAGATTAAACAATCAATCATTAAAGAATTTCAATTGGAGGTGGTTTGATTCAAATTGAAGATCTAAGTCTAAGATCTAAGATCTAAAGATCTGAAGTTTGATCACTTTAGACTTCTAATTAGAGTTTTGACTTAAGGGTTTCCATTTATGATTTTCTTTAGATATAGTTTCATAATTAACTATAAGGAGTTTATTAAGGTTAAGAATTTATAATTCCAAGTATTAAATTAACATTGAACCCATTTTGACCTTCTTAGGTTACTTAAGATCTAAGGGTCTGAGTTTTGATCACTTTAGACCTTAAGCTAAGATTTTACTTAGCCCCTTTCTAATTACTTTTCCTTTAACACTTAATTCTTAAATTATGCTTACTGAACTTATTAATAAGATAGCTGACCATTTTCATTATTAAAATAAGTTTAAGGCCAAATGATCTTTTTAAGGAATTCTTAAGGTTTAAGTATCTTTATTAAGAACTAAAAGAAGATTTCATGTATTAATGATCACATTATCACTATCCTTGTTCTAGGACTTTAGAGAATATTTCCAATCTATGTTATAGTGGCTTACTGAAATTTTCAATCCTTAGAGAACACTAAATCACATTTTGGCCAAAATGACCAAAATGCCCCTCTCAAGGCTAAAATTGGGATTTTTGGGTTTTATTGTCCCAATTTGTTCTAATCTATTTTAAAACATTTCATATAACTAAATAAAGTGGGAAACACCCTTGTCTTAGGTTTTGATGACCTAAATAATCTTGATTAGCACTAATCACCTAATTAAGGCACTTAGGGTGATTAGTGAATTTAAGGCACTTTAGGGCAATCTAGTCTTACACTTAGGTATTACTAGGTCTAATATAATATTAGGAACCATCCTCACCCAAATCAGAGGCTTAATTAAGGTTTAATTTACTAACCCTTAATTAGGGTGATTAAGAAAATTAATTATCCAAAATTAATTTTAAGGGTCTGGAATTGTTCCTTATGGTACAAGGAGCAATCAGAGCCCTTAAACTCATAAATTGGATATTTATATGATTGTATATGATTTATTTAAGAATAGAGAAGTTTTAGCCAATATTTTTAAATCTAACCATTAGATCTGAAATTTTATTTTATATTCAGATTCCTTGAATTTTTCTGATTAAAATGGTATATTGGATCATACCACTTGGATCTGTATAACTAAAGTTATTTAATTAATTTAATCTGTATTTTTATTTAAATTAGAACTTTAGGTTTTAATTAAATTAATTCATAACCATTAAAAATACACTCCAATAATTATTTAATTAACCGCGGCCCAAAATCAGAACCGCGCAGGTCAGAGACCGACCCGACCCGGACCCGCGACTTTGTCTTCTTCCTCTCGACGGGTCCTGAGCCCGTCGAATTTCAAAGCTGAAATTCTCAGTGCTCCGGCGACAGCAGGGGCTCAAATCGATCCCTACACGTTCCTTGAGTCAAGGCGCGTCGATTGGACCAAGAACCCCCATCTGGATCCCTCTGGATCGATGGGGTCTTACTCACCCGAGACGTCCTCCTACGAGGCATCTCAGGTCACCTGTGAGGGGGAAATTCTCCTCACAGGGACCTCGATTCGACGGGATTTTGATCCCTACACGCTCAGGGGGACTAGATGCGTCGAACCCCCAACCTATCTTAACCCAAGACGTAGCCAATCACTGGGTCCCTACTTGGACTCAACCATTGGCTTGCTGGCTAGCTCAGTCGATTGATAAGATCGACTCGAGCTAGCTTAGCCCCAGGCGACAATCACAGAGGGTTCCCTAGGTGGCTAAGGTAACCTAGACGACATCCAGAGCTCATTCAGAAGGTAGGAACAAAATCGAGCTTAAGGAATTTTAATGGGGAAGAGGTTGTACCTGAGGTCAAGCTGCGGGCTTAGCCGAGAGGAATTGAGGTGCTCTCAAGCTTCCCGAAGGCTAGACGAGGGTGCACAGGGTGTCTGAACACCAGACAAACCCTCTATCAGCGGTCCTAAGTTCTGCAAATGCCGGGAAAATCACCGAGGGGAAGGAGAGCTTCAGCAGCCTTTAATGGGGAAAATGGGGATTCACAGTGAGCAAAGGGACTCACTATGAAGTCCCAGGGGTACTTATAGGCTTAAGGGGGGGCTCAGGTTTGGAGGCCGGGGATCGGGTTTGGAGTTTGGCTCGACCCGGGCACTTCCTAATTTTCCAAAATTGGGGCGATCCAGGCCACCTGGCTCAGCCGGCTAGGCTCGGCCACAAACGGGAAGGTACCAACGGTCCAGCTGACCTAGCGCGAGGAGCGGCAGACATAAATTACGTGGTGAATTTTCGCTGATTTTTCCTGTCAGGACGAAGTCTTCTGGGGACGAAGATGAACAGTAGCGGGGTCACCGGAGCCGTCTGATGGTTCGTTAGTTGGCGCGGGACGATCCTGATCACCCGACATCTAACGGTCGCGCGTGGAATTGGATCGGCTGTTGGATCTGATCCGCGGATCGAACGAGCGAGCGACTTACTTAAGGCGGATGGATTAAGCACCGTCGGATCAGATCTCAAAACCGCAAAACGGTCGAGATCTGTTGGATCCGATCGACGGCGCAAGCCGTTGGATCGAAGCGCGCTGAGATGCGTGCTAGCGATCCTACAGGCGCAAAGCCGTGCGCCGCTGTCGGGACCCCACAGCGGATCTGCCGCGGTCCTGACAGCGAATCCCAGGATTTAATTTAATTAATTTTAATTTAAATAATTCCAATTAAATAATAATTTAAATATCTTAAATTTCCCAAATCCAATTTAGAATCGAATGAGCTCTAAAAATTCCCAAAAATTCACCCTTAGCAAATTAGGGTATGAGGAATTCAAAAATGAAATCAAATTTTAATTTGGAGATCAAAATAATTTAGGTATTTTTCAGGGCTTAAAAATAGCCAAAAATACCAAATTCTCCAATTTAGCTCCAATTAATTTCAAACTTCTAGGTTTAGGTTTAATGACCCATTAAATCCAATGGAATTAAAATCAAACCTTGGTTTAGCTTAATTAATCTAGTTTTAGCTAGGGTAACAACCTAAGGTTGTTATAATAACTCTTCTTGACTTAAGAAGGGTTCCCAACTTGGCTCACTAACATTCTAAGTAAGAGGAGGGCTGCATAGAAGAGAAGGAGAACTCTCCAAGGGTGGAAGAACTCCTCTTGCTAAGGAAAAGAAGGAAGAAAGACAGCAGTACAGACCTAGGAGAAGCAACCAAGAGCAAGAAGAGGAGAACTCCAAAGAACTTCATCAAAGGAATATTTCTAGTATTCTTTAAACTCTTGTCTTGTGTTTTATTAGTTGATCATGAAAGGGTCCTTATCCATGTATGTGTTCTTCTTTATCTCTTATGTAATGGAGAGCTAAACCTCCCTTAGGGAGGGTTGGGGTAATCCTACATGAATTGAAAGAGATAATGATGTATGAAAATTTTCTCAAGCTTTAATAAAATTTGTGAATTAAATGACTTGTTAAAGAAATTTAAAAGTGCTATTGTGGACTTGAATGTGGACTAAATGACAAGGGACTAAATGACATTAAGACTAAAAAAAGTCTTATGCTCCATAGATCATCCATAGTTTGGAGTTAGAATCATGAGTGCATAAGAGCTTAAAACTATGTGAGAAAGTTCTTGAGCCTAGTGCACCTTGATCTACGCTCAACTAAAGAGTTGAAGCATGTGAGCTAAGACCCACTAAATACGCTTCATTGCTCAGCATGCGTGAAGGGATGGAATGGATTCTTTGAGTGCTCATGAATGAGGTGACATAGTCATTGAGCCCAAATGAAATCACTCCATTATCTAAACTGTGCATGATGCACGTGAAGCTCTTAGTGGAATCAATGCTTGTAAGATATTAAATGAACAACCCTCATTTTTATAATCAAGCAAAGAGGGGAAAACCAATATCTAACATCTTATAAGGGTCTTTGTGCTGAAATAAAACTGACTGTGTGTTCATTTCAAGCACGAGATTTGAACTTGTAAATCTTGGAGTTAAACTCTAAGGAGGACAATGTGCACTTGATTTAAACATTAAGTAATGAAAAAAGTGAAATTCTTGAGGAATCATCATACATAAATCATCTAACATATCATGTAGGAGAAACCTAACTCTCCTCTCCTTTTATCATAGTTATTTTCTACTAAGAATTGTTGTGCTTGTTTAGGAACCAATTCAATAAAATACACATAGTTTAAATATTTTTTAACGTAGATATACCTTAGTAACAAAACACCTAATTCCTTGAGGACAATAAATCTCATGACTCACATTCCAAATTATTACTTCAGACCATGTACACTTGCGTACAAGCGCATACATATTTACAGTCTGTCAATAGCCCAGCGTGCAACCAAAGAGAGGAGCAAGCTCAAGTCAATTACTCTTAATACATATAAGTATTTTACTATATTTCACCGATATGAGCAAATAAATAAGCATGACAACTATAAAAAGTTGATGCTTCTACTGCACTGCTGATCTTACCACAACTTTCCAAATAAACAATAATTGCTCGACAAACCGCATAATACGCAGCTCCCAAATTCAACCTTCCAGACGAGCTGAGCTTCATCCTAAGCTAATTTCCATTTTAAAATTCAAGAAAGATATGCATGCAAAGCAAAAATAATCGCAACTAGGTTTGCATATCAGGTTGCAGATTAATAACCTTAAACTCATTAACACTTCAGCGGCAAATAACGAACAATTCCTTAGACCCATTAATTCTAATTACAAATCTGATATCATCTTAGGATCCAATTACACACAAAACTTAGCGGCAATTCTGCCGTCCGATCGCCCAAAATAGGCAAGACATTAGTCGCAAGTGATGTCGGGGAATTTATGGGACGTAGCATTGACAATCACATGTTCTTACCTTAGGCACATCATCAAAATTGGGATTCTAATATCAAATTAAGACCCATTATACATGTATCTTCTTAGTCTATATTTGCACACTTGCATTCAATTAAGCTTTCTAATCCGAGTTCATTGACCCTCAACTAGTTGGCCCTTATATAAATTCTCTCCTTAGATAAATCAAACTTTAGCCATGAAAAACACTTTCACTTGAATCCAAATTAATAATACATTGAAGATTAATGATTATATTTTGAAAGATATTTCATTTGTAATTCAGCAAACCTTGAAATCATAATTCATTGATGACAACGATGATTTAACTTCATCATAATTCATAAATTTCAATAATATTTCAATAATGTAACCTTTCTAATTCATTCAGGCAACAATTTTATGGGATTAATTTATTAAAAGATGCAAAGAACCACTAATTTAAATCAGACGCAGCAAATTTTAAAGGTTCTAACTGAACTTGCGAGTGCGATAGATCTATTCCAACTAAATAAAAATTTTGATGCTGAAACAAATTCTAATTGATATCTAACAATTAATGTTGATGAAATCAAATCTATTTACACCTTGCATCAATATTTAATGAACTTAAATATTATCTCTATACTCAAGTGGATCACCATCATCTGGTACTAATAACAACTAATAAAATTCATATAAATCAAATGTGCAACATATAATGATGCATTTCTAATGATACAGATTTTTAGAATCTCTCTTTATTTATTTGGACACTTAATCTGATCTAATGTCAGTCAGCAATATTTAGTTAACTTGATTTCTATTCTTGCCATTGAACTAAATCTAATTTTTTTTTTTTAAATAGAGAAGTTACTTAGCATAAAAATTGAATTGAATTCAGAGCTTAACCTTATATACATTGACAGACTGTAAATACACGTCTGCGCTCACACGCAAGTGTATGTGGTCTGAAGTAATAAGTGGAAAGTGTTAATTTTTGGGAATTTATCAATCCTCAGAGAATTGGTTGATTTGGCACTAATGTATATCTATTCTCACTAATGTTTAAGCTATAATGTATTTGGATGAGTTGGTCTAAAAATTAGCACAATAATCACTAAGCAAAAAGAGAAAGATGAGAGAAAGAGGAGAGTTGGGACCATCCCACATGCCATGATATAATAATTATGTATATTAATTTCTCAAGCTTTATCTTTCATTTTAATTAAAATCAAGTGCACATTGTTTTCCTTGAGTTTAACTCAATGTCTTTCAAGTTCAAATCTCGTGCACAAAATGAACTCACATTCGGTTCTACTTCGGCACAAAGATTCTTGTAAGATTCTTTGGATTTAAATTTTAATCTTATTCTCTTGATCAAGGAGAGCTTGATTATTAAATCTTAGAATCTTACAAGCATTGATTTCCACTACGAGCATCACTCGCATCTTACATAGTTGAGATGAGGGATTCATATGTTGGGCTCAATGACTATGTCACTTAGTTCATGAGCACTCAACACTTCCTTCCTCTACATCAATTATGTTGAGCTAAGGAGCTCATTTAGTGGGTCTTAGCATCACTTGTGTCAACACTTTGGTTGAGCTTAGATTGAGGTGCATTTAGCTCAAGAACTTTGTCACATAGTTCCAAGCTTTCATGCACTCAAAACCTAGCATCCAACCTAAGGTGAGCTAAGGAGCACAAGACGATTAGTTCTTAAACCTTTTTTATTCATTACTCTTATTCTATATTCAAGACTAAATTAGATAAAATATTTCTTAGCAAGACATTAAGATCACAAAATAAATTATATTTGAGGAAAAATATTTATACATGAATATTACATCATGCACATGGGACTTTACCCCAACCCTCCCCAAGGGAGTTTAGCTAATCATTACAAAACAAAAGAAGAAAAACATATACATGGATAAAGACCCTTTCATGATCAACTAAAAAGAAAATACAAGAATAGAGTTTAGAAGATACTAGGAACGCTCCTTTGGAAGTTCTTCGGAATCCTTCTTCTTCTTCTCAATGTTCCCTTCTTAGGTTGCTAGTGCTGCCTTCTTCCTTCTCTTCCAATGCAAGAGCTTGCTTTGCCACCCTTGGGGAGTTATTCTCCTCTTTGGCACTCCTCCTTACTTAGTGGATTTTTGGCTAAAATTGTGAACCCACCTCAAGTCAAGAGGAGGGGTATTTATAGGAGAGGGGCTGTCTTCTTCTTCTTCATTTCAAAACCAGCATTTCCATTTAAAATTCTGAACTCATGATGGAAACTTCCTCCATTGATGGTGAGGTGACAAATATATTCATTTGTTTACCCAAAACATCACCTCAAGACCTTCTTTTTCAAATAAAACATAGCAGCTGCAGTGAATGATGGCTGGGGACAAAATACAGGATAGAGGTCATGTCCCCAGCCGCAATAAATGCTATCTGGATAAAAAAGTGGCGGGCCACTGTAGCGCACAGTGGCGCGCTGCGGCGTGCAATGGTCCTTAGCAAATTTTTTAAGTCCCCCGCTGCCGTGCGCTACCGCGTTTGAGCTTTGGAAGATGTCCCGCTGCAGCGGGTCATTTTGCAAATTCTACTGTTCAATTACTTCACTTTTCATTTTTAAAGTAACAATATTTCTGCTGCAGCGCGCGACCGCACGCTGTAGCGGCTCATTTTGCAAAAAACACTGTTCAATTAATTGATTTTCCCGTTTTATAAAGTTGGAAATATTTTCGCTATCGAATGCTGTAGCACGCGACCGCGCGCTGTAGCGGCTCATTTTACAAAAAACACTGTCCAATTAGTTGATCCCTCCTGTTTATAAAGTTTAAATAATTCCGCTGCAGGCCGCTGTAGCGCGCGACCGCGCGCTGTAGTGGCTCATTTTGCAAAAAATACTGTTCAATTAGTTGAGCCTCTATTTATAAAGTTTAAATAATTCCGCTACAGCCCACTGCAGCGCGCTTGCTGCAGCGCACTGTAACGGATTTCCTTTAATAAATTTAAATGTTTCTAGAAATGCCTCAGAACTCCCTTGGATGCCTTTTCCCTGAAAAAGATAAAAAAATGGATTTTATGAGCATCATAAAGATCTGAAATGAATGAAATTCCTCTTTATTTTAGATATAATTTATGGATTCATTATGCATAAAATTATTCTGAACCTTATTTGAGAAGCAGAATGGTAAATGCCTTAAATTCCAAATTAATCAAACTACCTAACTTCCATGTTGAGCTTGGATGAGTAGAATTCACAGCTAATATCAAACCTCATATTTAGGACAAATCAATTTGGATAAGGTTGAACGGTTTGTAGAGCAGCCCAATCAGACTAGTTTGATTTTAGGCCACCAGCTTCTCAGATAATATTCCATGACTATACCTTTACCTCAAGCAATTAACTTGGTGTCGTAGCCATCTACATATAGTTTTGTGCAGCTACCTACCACTCAAATGATTTATGCATCATTTCCACAATCTTTTGAGTGCCGGTTCTTGCTCTCAATTTCTGGTGGTCCTTTACTACCAAACCTATCTTTCATTATTATAGATTGAATAAATTAATTTAATGAAGTTAATTATTATGAATCAAGTTTTCCATTAATATATAGAGTAAAAATTAAAGTTTACTTTAATAAATAGGAGAGTTATGTGGGCGTCAGCATCTCGATGAAACCCTTAATTTTCTTTATATCACTAGATTTGTAGGGACAACATTAACTCACATAACTTAAGAATAAATTTAGAATGATTATGAGTTAATAAATTCATTTCATAAATGAGTCTCATATTCACATCAAAGAGAGTGAACATCCTATGATAAGTAGAATTTAACACTAATCTATGTAAGATGAAATGAGAAAATACGAGTTGTTGTACATATAATTGTTCCCTTTCTTAATATTTTCTTTGGTGTATGGTTCTATAAACTGCTAATTCTATTTTCCTATTATTCTTAGAAATAAACGACCTCCCTAGATTTAAATCACAATTTTCGAATACAAAGTTCGAATCAATGTGAGTGAACATCCTATGTAATAGCCCTTGCTATCAATCCGACAAGAAGACAAAGTTCGAGTTGGGTCGAGCTGACCCGGTCCCGACCCGCGTGTTGCTGGGCAAACATGTGGCGTGCGCTGAGCCGCGGAGTTTGCGGGCCCCACATCTCGCGCTGTCTGCCACGTTTGACTATGCGGTCCCCTTTAGTGTCTAGCTATTGGGCCAGGATTGTGCATCGTCCCATCTGCTCAGTGTCGGGGGTCTCGTCTGCCTACGGCTGTTGATCCCGTGGGTCCCACCTGCAATTAAACTTGTTAATTAGTCGATTAACTTGATTCTAATTTATTGTTTAAATAAATGTATTTAAATAATTAACAGACTTTCAAATGCTCAAAATTATTAATCCAATAATCCAAATTTATCGAATATATATCTCATTTTGATTAGAAAATGAGAGGAATATTATGGTACTCTCAAATTTTCTATATAATATATATTTAATATAGTGAGGTTTTAGGACCTTCTCACTTAAACTTAAACCCTAAAAACTTCAAACATCCTTAACTTTGTACCCAATGATATAAATATAGTCAATATGGGTCTCATTTTAATTAGAAGAATGTCAAGAACATTGTGATAGTATTGGCTTGGCTGTTAGGTTAATATTTTGACTAATGATATTTGGACCATTTCTCTAATTACCCTAAATGACCTAGTAATTGATTTGGCCCTAACTTAGTCAATTGGACTCCAAATAAGGACATCCAATATACTATTTAGATCAAAAAAACTTAATTAATAGTAAACTAAAATAAAATTTAGGTTTTTAACCCCTTTTATAAAATCCTAAATTTACATAATTGAACCTTAATATTAAAATGATCATAACTTAATCATTAGACATCAAAAATCAGTATTCTTGAACTCTATGGAATCCTTGGACAGGAAACAATAATAAACTGACTAAATTTTTGAACTTCACTAGGTAAAATTATCAATTTTCCTTTTTAGGTCAAAATCCTTAATTTGAACCCATAGGGCTTAATATGTGTCCAAATTGGAAGTACCTACTGTTTATCTTCATATTTGATAGCAAGGAATAATTTGGCATCAATAAAATTCAATTTGGAGCCCTTAATCAAAAGTAGCATTTTGGATCCTTAAGTAGAGGCAAAATGGTCATTTTGCCCAAAATTTAGAATAAGTGCCCTTAACCTCTATAATATCAACTAAATCATTAAAATCAGTAATAAAATTAATTTGTAATTAATTAAAACTCATAAACTCATAATTAGGTTGAATTGGGAAATTCCCCACTTAAGGTTTCAAAATATTTAAGTAAAGATAATGAACCTCCACTTAGCTCTAATTTCACATACCCAATTTAGACCAGCAAATAAAGATAAACTGCTTAACTATCATCAAACCCTAAAACTTCTTAAGTCATTCATTAAGAGTTCCTTAGGATTTTTTCCTTAAGATTAGGGATAAATACTAGGTTAGATTTCATTCATTGAGTAAATGGGTTATTCAATGAATGAAATCTTAATTTTATTAGTTTTTAGATTTTTACATTTTAATTATGATTATTTATCTTTTAACTTTAGATTAAGACTAAGAGCTCATTCTATTAGGCTTTGATTATGCTTAATAGGATTTGCCTTAATCATTAATCCACATTTAGACTTAAACCTTAGTCCTTAAGATTTACCTTAGGATCATAAGGTTAAATCCCAAAACTTGGAGTTTAATTCTTAATCCCTAGTGTTAGTAGATTTTGATCAAATCTTATCTTAGATCATCTAAATCCATCAATTAGGATGTATTGATTTATTACTTAACTTGTAAGTATCATTAATTGAATTAAGTTAAGACCTAATCAGTTCTAATTATTTTTAACTCATAAGGTCGCAGATCTAAGTTATACTTGATAGTAAGAATTTGAGATCCTGAACTTGTATAACTTAGAGTAGTTAGAATGGATTAAGTAGATAATAATTGATATCACCTGTGTGTAGTATAGTTCCTTGCTAATTATTAAATTATTATTTCTTTTGCATTCTTTCTACTTTGTGCCTTTTTATCTTGAATATATCATACAAGATAACATTGATGCATGAAATGAAAACATAGAAATATCAGGATAATATTTGCAAATGGTTTAGTTTCTGGTTGATCATGCACATTTTACCTCTACTGGGTAGGGGTAAAGAGAAATAAGGAATAATTAATATTACTTATTAAGGAGTATTGTGTTAATTTGGAACCCAAATAGTCTTATAGACATGCATCACTCCTCAGCCACTTCTGAACGTATCCACAGAAATAAAGTAAAATAACTAAAATCTTACAACGTGTGTATTTTCTACCTCTTTAGTACAGTTCTTGTCCTAGCCCAGAAAGGCTATGAAAATTTATAGTAAAGTGGCCTGATTGGTCAACCCTTTTGATATGGCAGTCTTTACATACTTATCTTTCTATTTTACTATTACTTTTACTGCAGTTAGTATTTACCTTACTTGCTTACTTATATACTTATAGAATGCTAGATTTCTTTTTGCTTATTTATACATACCACAGTTAGATTATTTTCTTTTAAATTTGCATAATTCATATGATCATAGGTATGTTTAGAATGAGTCTTTTCTTTTAGTATTTTCTTTACTTTACTTATACTTATATGACTAACCTTATCATAGCTTTGGTGTCGAGGTTTGTTCTCTTATCTCATATGTTGCTTAGTTATAAATGCATTTATTTATAACTTCTTCACACTCCTTTGTATGCTTATTGCACCCATATATTTTGCTTATTTTATAGTTTAAGTAATTGGTGATATCATAAAATTCATGAATACAAACAGCTTAAAATATACTTAGACAATGTGTCTAACCAGATTCTTCTTTTCTTTGGCTGGGGCCCTATCATTGTGAAATCAACAATGGCCTGTTCTGAGCAATTTGAGAACCTTTTGCTTGAAGAGGAGTCATTCTTAGAGGAGCATCAAGTCAGGGAAGAAGATCAGTAGAATAGTTGTCTTTTTGTTATGCTCGTGAGGATGAGTGACTTATCATAAAAACTTATTTAATGTTTGTAATAATACATGTACCTATGAATGTTTTCTTACTATACTCTTTTATTTTGAACCACATGTCATTTTTTACTTGTATTATGGTGAATTGGACGTAACACTTTTTATTATTCCTTACTTTCACACTTTGTTGAATGTATATATTTAGTGAATATTTCCGCTGTATTATTCAGGGCATATTTTTCCCTTATTAGTGGATCAAATATTAAGCCATAATCTAATGATAAGTGAAGAATTTGCCAGCATGGCACAATGCCCTTGATCAAATCTTGATGTGAATTGGGGGCGGGGCACCACAGTTAGTATCAAAGAACACCATAAGGTGTCAGATTAGAATGTGCATTCCTCTCTACCTAATAGATTATTCTTCTGTCATTCTGTCACTAAATAGATACTTGAACTACATCCAAAGTACTATAATTATATACTCATAATAAAATGACATAGGATGAGAATGCTCAAACAAGTAATATGAAACGCTCAAATATAAAACTTATACAACCTTAAGAACAATAAACAACTCAAATTGACTAAAAGTTACTTGATTATTTCCATAGGATCAATACATACTTGAAAATATTGGTCTGGGACTACTTCAAAAGGTTTGAATCCATGTGGAAGTTTGACTTTTATATAGGTCAAAAATATGGGAGACCAGTTGATGGAGCATCTGAACAAGGGATACTCATATTAGATAAGATGCTTGAGCATGCTATCTTTAGAGAACTACAATTCTCGATCCTAGCCAAAAAGTGGCTAAAGCATGTAAGCTCTATTCTCGAGGCAATGGAGTGACCCGATGATATTTGAATCATATTAGTATCCCTCTTGCTACAAAATCACGTCGAAGCCTGGTGGGTCAAAACCTTCCGGGGACTCACCCATGTGCACAGAAGAGAATGTTGTGAAGTCACTTTTGAAGACTTCTACCTCGCCTTTTCAGCAGAATATATTAAATAGATGTTTTAGTAGATGGCTTTATATCTCTTATTGTACTTTTCTTATTACATGTTCTATCTAAAATAATCAATAAAAATAAACTCACATGTTTTAGCTCTTCTTAGATTCTCAAAGGATGTTATTTTCATTAATTCATGTTAGAATAATAAATCCTGGACATACCCCATCTCCCACGGCATCTGGCAGCTCATCCATCGAGCTGAATGCACTGCTTGAGGCAGCAAGAATTATGGAGGATTCACATACCAAACAGGCTGAAAGAATGGTAGACTCTCATGCTAAATAGGCTGAGAGGATGGAGAGACTGTTAACAACCCACATGAATCGCCCTTCCTCAGACGTAGCCCTTACACCCTACTACTCCTTACAACACCACGTACAGTCTAGAGACGGACTCTTGCATAGCTTCCTTTGACTTAGGACACCCACATTCAATGGAAGCCTATCATCCATCAACATCGTAAGCTAGTTAAATATAGTTGAGAATAGCTTAACAAGTATCAACTGCCCTGACATGGAGGTAATCCAACTTTCTACCCACTTACTGCAAGATGAGGCTGAGTACTGGTGGGACAACACCATG
This sequence comes from Gastrodia elata, assembly GCA_016760335.1. NCBI lineage: Eukaryota > Viridiplantae > Streptophyta > Magnoliopsida > Asparagales > Orchidaceae > Gastrodia > Gastrodia elata. The sequence continues at coordinate 55,444,404 of CM028672.1, read as the reverse complement.
AATACTCAGTTTGCCAACATTAACATCGAGGACATTACTTGGGACAAATTCGTGGAGGCATTTAAAGCTAAATATATCCCTCTGTCAGCACAGCACAACCTGGGGGATATGTTCCTGAAATTGCAACAAGGGAACTATTCTGTGGTAGCCAATGAGGTAGAATTCAGGCATCTAGCACAATTTGCCACAAACGTAGTTACCACAGAGGCAAATTGCTGCCATTGATTCTAGAGTGGCTTGTGTGCTTTCATCAAAGGCCACGTTGTGCCCATTTGCCTAACAAATTTTATGGAACTCCTAGAAATGGTGAAAGTAGTAGTAGCACCAGGAAGAAGGAGAACCCAAAAGAAGTATTGGGTCAACTTCTTACTGTAATGACAACCCTAAAAGAGCAAGGGTATACTAACTTGAGGCTGAAGCTCCATCTATCAATTCCTTCAATGGTTACACTCGACCCCATCTCTATGGTCGGTGCTATCATGGGAGTGGTAATTGCTACACATGCAGAAGATCGAGCCACTCCTACTTCCAGTGTATGTCCAGGGATACGGTCGACGGTGACCAAATTAATCACTCAAAGTATCAGCCAGTTTTTGACTTATATCACAAGAATTTGTAAACAGCACCTGCACAACCTTCTTCGGCTGTAGCACAGGTTCAGAGGCATGATGCTACCAATGCACCCTGCCTAAATGCTCCGAGACCTCCACCACGACATGCATACAACAATAGGCCTACCAGTTCTACAATAGTCTACGCTCTCATTCCCCTCGAGGAAACGGAAGACAATAATGTGGTTTCAGGTACACAATTCTGAACCAATCTATTCTTATAGTTAATACTTGCTTAAATGATTAATAATTTACTGCATATGTAAATTGGCTCATTATATGTAAATAATAAACCTTGTAATGTGCTATTTGACACTGGAGCTAGTCACTCCTTTATATCATAAAATTGGACTAAATCCCTTGATCTATCACTATACCATTTGGCTAATCTGTTAAGCATTGGGTTACCATCTGGAGCCCATATACCTGCTTATTATTCTGTAAAATACCAATCCCTATTGGTGATAAAAAATTTGAGGCCAAGTTGGTTGTCCTTCCTATAGCCAACTTTGATGTGATTCTAGGAATGAACTGGTTGAGCCAGCATAATGCTACTATCAACTGCCAAAGAAAGAAGATCATTATGGGCAGCGACAATCAAGCGAAATCCTTCGTTGATAAATTCAGCACTCGAGCATCCTTGATTAATGCTATGGAAGCAAATATATTAGTTAAGAAATGTTGTAATGCCTACCTAGTAATAATACTAGGTGAGAAGAAAGATAGTACCCCCATAGCAGAAAATTATATTATTTATGAGTTCTTCGACATTTTCCCCAAAGATCTACCCGGTCTTCCAACTATTCAAGAGGCAGAATTCGCCATAGATATAATTCTAAGAACCTAACCAATAACAAAGGCTCCTTATTGCATGGTGCCTAATAAATTATATGAACTAAACAAATAACTGCAAGAGCTGCTTGAGAAGGATCTCATCAGACCAAGTTCATCTCCTTGGGGAGTGCTTGTACTGTTCATGAAAAAGAAGGATAGTTTGATGCATATGTGCATTGACAATCATGAGCTGAACAAAGTCACAATTAAGTGCAAGTACCCGTTGTCGCGTATAGATGATCTATTCGATCAATTATCAGGAGCTATGATATTCTCCAAATCGACTTGCGATCTGGCTACCATCAATTGCAAGTCAAGGATTCGAACATCGAGAAGACAGCGTTTAGAAATTGTTATGGACACTACAAGTTTCTAGTAATGTCATTTGAGTTAATTAATGTGCCCTCTATTTTTATGGATTTAATGCAGCACATTCTCAAACCCTACCATGATAAATTCATCATCATCTTTATCAATGATATTCTAATCTACTCCAAGAGCAAAAAAGAGAATGGGAACCACTTGAGAACAGTGTTGAAAGAATTGCATGACCATGAGCTTTATGCCAAGTACTCAAAGTGTAAATTCTGGCATGATTTAGTGGCTTTTCTAGGTCATCTTGTAGATGCCCAGGGTATTAGAGTCGATCAGAATAAGGTCTATGCCATCCAAGATTGGATACAACCAAAATCAGTAACTGATATCAGAAGTTTATTGGGCTTAGCTGGTTATTATAGAAAGTTTGTGAAAAGCTTCTCCCAAATAGCCTCTCCACTAACCAAGTTAACCCAAAATGTCGTACCATTCAACTGGTATCTAGAATGTGAAAAAGCACTCCAAGCACTAAAAGATGCACTTTCCTCTGCTCCAGTTCTAGTTCTTCCCAAAGAAGGTTTGAGCTACCAAGTATATATCGATGCTTTTAGAATAGGCTTGAGTGTTGTACTAATGCATGAAGGGAAGGGCATTGCTTATGCTTCTGACTAGTTAAAACTAAGTGAAAATAACTATCTCATTCATGATCTTGAACTCGCTGCAGTCATATTTGCATTCAAAATATGGTGTTTCTATCCATATGGAGTTTAATGCTATATTTTTGTCGATCACCAGAGTCTAAAGTATATATTCACTCAGAGAGAGTTGAACTGCCATCAGAAAAGATGATTAGAATTGATAAGCGACTATGATATGGATATCCAATATCATCCAGGGAAGGCAATTGTGGTAGCCGATGCACTTAGCCGTCATGCTACTCTCAATTCCATTATCTCTAAAAGCCCATTAGAAGAGGAATTCCATAAGTTAGGCATCAAGCCAGTGCATGGAGACCTGCTAAGTGAAATGATTTCCATGAGTAATGTAGAGCCAATGTTCCACAGAGATGTTTCTATCTCACAAACAAAAGGGTGAGGACTACTTAAACTTCAAGGTTGCAATTGAAAGTGGTTGTCATCCCGAGCTAAACTTTTGGAAGGGCGCTATATATTTGAATAACCGTCTCTAAATTCCAAGGTCTATTCATCAAGAGATTCTAGTCGAAGGTCACAACTCTATATATCAGGTGCATCTGGAAGCACAAAGATGTATCATGATTTGAAATAATCTTTATGGTGGCCTAAAATAAAGAAGAATATTTCTGATTTTGTAGCCAATACCATACATGCAGTTTAGTTAAGGCTGAATGTCAGAAGCCAGGTGGTTTGCTGCATCCCTTAGAGATTCTAGAGTGGAAATGGTCTAATATATCTATGGATTTTGTCATGGGATTGACTCACACAAGATCTAGTGCCAACGCTATATGGGTCATAGTTGACTTATTAATAAAGTCTGCACATTTTATTCCCATTCATCAAACAGACTCAATTGAGAAACTTGCTAAGCTCTATATTAAGGAAATTATCATGCTGCATGGAATACCTAAATTGATAATGTATGATAGGGACAGTATATTTACTTTCAAATTTTGGCAAGTAGTACTCCAAGATATGGGTACCACCCTAGCAATGAGTACAGCTTTCCATCCACAAATAGATAATTAGATCGAGCGAGTAAATCAAATTCTTGAAGATTTTCTTAGGCTATGTATCCTTGATTTTGCTAGTTCTTGGGAAGATCACCTCCTGTTAGTAGAGTTTGCGTATAACAATAGTTTTCAGGCAGAAAATGCAATACTCTATTGGCATGGTCTAAAATGAGAAGTATTCAATTGTATGGGTCAGATTTGGTTAAAGAGACTAATAAGAAGGTTCAACTAATTCAACAAAGGATTCATATAGCTCAGGACCGTCAGAGCAAATACCATGATATTCATTACCACCTTATAGAATTTAATGTCAGAGATTCTGCCTATTTAAAAGTTAGTCTAATGAAAGGAGTCTTCAAATTTAGCATAGCCAGGAAACTCAGTCCCCGTAATGTCGAACCATTTGAGGGTAGCAGCTAAAGTAGGACCTTCCGCCTACAAATTGAATCTTCCAGATGGCTTTGCAGCCATCCTAATGTGTTCCATGTATCGTCGTTGAGAAGATGCCTCAAGGACCCCTCTATTTGGTTCAATTCCTAGAAATAGAAATTCAGTCTAACTTATCTTATGCTAAAGAGCCGATCCGAATCTTAGCTCATGATCAAAAGCAGTTAAAGAACCGTTCTATCCCTATGGTCAAGATTCAATGGAAAAATTGTTCGCGAGGTGAAGCTACTTGGGAAAAGGAGGCAAACATGCGCCACAAATATCCAAATCTCTTTAACCCAAGTACTCCCTTAGCTCTTTGTCCTTTCAATTCATTATCTTAAATTCTGTATCATTCATTCCACTTGAGTGATATTGAGGACAACATCATTCTTAAGTGAGGGAATCTATAACAACCCAAGTTGTTACCCTAGTCAATTAGAACTAAATTAAGTCTTAATTTTGATTCTAATACTTTAATTAAATTATTAAGAGTTCACCACAATGACCTAGTTCAAACTAGGGGTCAAATGGATCAAACCCCAATTCTGGGAATTCTGAGAACCCTGGAAATTGACCTAAGTATTTTGACCTTAAAACAAAAACTGAACCTCGCCATTGCGCTCATTTCCCCCAAATTAGCTGGGGGTGATGTTTTGGTGGCAATCGAAAGTCGTCAAAAATTTGTCGAATATTTTAATATATTTAAAATACCCAGAAAATTTTTTTTTAAATGCTCATCGAAATCAAAATCTGACTTCACCGTTGCATTCCTCACCCCTTAATTAGCTAGGGGTGAATACTTAGAAATTTTTGAAAGCTATTTAATTAATTAATTTGTAATTAAAAAAAATTAGAAATAATATTTAAATTGTTATTACGGGGCCGTCAGTTTAATGCAGCAACGTTCCCTGCCCGTCGTCTAAATTGACGGCAAATCTGTGCCATCTGATCATCCGACCAGATGACGATCCCTTGCTTTTTTTGTGTGGCCACATGTGGCACGCGTAGCCAGCCCGCGTCGTCACCGCCCCCACTGGCCAATCGCATTGGTCCTAGAGCCTCGCAAGCTCCGTCGATCCTCCTTTATCATCCCGGTACAAACCTAGTTCTATGTTTATAATCAGTGAGCCCTCTAAATCTTTGAAGCTATCCTTCTTCAACCTGCAGTTTGACAAGTCGTCGGATCTAGGTACCATCTGACCCTAATACTCTCAATTTTGATTCTATCGCTCCATTTTATGACACTATTCTATCTTATTGTGATTTATTTCTACTTATTAATTTAATAATTATTTAAAAAATTGCATTATCGAGTTTTGTAGGCATCAGATAGAGTCTTATATGGCAGATTTAGGGTATCACAATTAGAGGGGTTAGAGAGCTCCAAAGCTTGAGTTATGGGGTTCGTAAGGGGGGTCTAGTCTCGAGCTTCTAGTCAGGGTGCCAATCAGGCTTTGAGAGGCTCTGTGCACTGCGCTCATCGAAGCCCTAGCCCCTGCTATTGATCTAATGAGAAAATGAAGTCCGGGTCGACCTGGGCGGACCCAGTCCCGACCCATGTATTGCTGGGCCTGCACGTGGCGTGCGCTGAGAGGCTGAGGTTGCTGGTCTCACAGCTGGTGCTATCTGTTGCATCTGATAATGCGGGTCCCTCCATTGTCTAGCTGTCAGGCTAGGATTGTGTGCCATACCATCTGGTCAGCGCTATGGCTCCCATTTGCCTGTGACTGTCTATATCGTGGGTCCCACCTGCCATTAAACCTATTAATTAGTTAATTAAGTTAAGTCTAATTTATTTGTTCATATATATGTATTTAAATAATTAGCAAAATTTCAAATGCTCAGAATTATTAATTCAATAATTCAAATATATTAAATATATATCTCATTTTGCTCAGAAAAATGAGAGAAATATTATTGTACTATCAAATTTTTTGTATGACACATATTTAATATAGTGATATTTTAAGATCTCATCACTTAAATCTAAACCCTAAAAAACTTCAAACATCCTTAACTTTGTACCTAATGATCTAAATATAGCTAATATGGATCTCATTTTAATCATGAGAATGTCAAGAACATTGTGATAGTATTGTATTGGGTGTTAGGTTAAATTTTAATTAATAATATTTGGACCCTTTTACTAATTACCTAAAATGACCTAAAAATTGATTTAACCATAATTTGATGTGGATTGGGGGCAAGGTGCCACAATCTTAAAGCTGTAAAAACGGTTAACCCGTATATATCTATATGTAAACTACTAAGTATAAGAAAGGTCCTAATCATATATGATCAAACTACTTAGGCTAATTTTCTGATAAGAAAATGTAATATATACAAAATTGTACTGAAACTATTATCCTAATATGTTTGCTCATAAAATAAGAAACTGCTAAAAATACAAAAATACTAAAAATGCTGTAAATACTAAAAATAATGAGCTGCATTGAACTAAAAATAGTTGAAATTAAAAATAAAATATTTTATTTTAATTGAACATGTGTCTAAAATAGTTTTTCAATAACAGAAACTGGTTAAAACTAGTCACAGAACCAAACACTGAAGCATCTAGAATGCATCTAGAACACTGATGTCTAAATCAATAGATATATCATCCAGAACACTGATGTCTGAGCCTGACCTAAAAATAGAACTACAGAGGTTGACTAACTAAGGCATATTCCACTAAAATATTATCTAATTTACTGATTTAACTAATTTATTAATGATCATGACCTATGTAATTTCAAAACTAACATAGGATATTCATCAAATCTTATGTCTCATTTAATAAGTCACAATAATAAATGCTCAAATCAAAAAGCAGCGCGTATAAAATAAGGAATGATAAGCAGTACTACATAAAAATCTATGATATCATTTGTTTTCTAATTTAATCGTTCTAATTATTCTGAGGTTATACAAGCTCATGATCTCCAATATTCTACTATCTAGTATAAACTTAAAATTATGGTTCTATAAAGATTAAATAATTAGAACTAATCAAATTCTAATTTAAATCATTCAATGATGTCTACATAGGTTAAATAATAAAGTCAATCATCTTAATTAATGAATTTATTTAACCCAAACTAAATCTTGATTAAGACAAATCAAAATTGAAGGATTAAGAGTTAAACTCTAGAATATTGGAGTTTAAATCTCTTAATCCAAATGTACTAAATACTAAGTGTCTAAGGTTTTCCAGCACTCATGACTAAAGGTTAAGCAATCTTATTAAGTATAATCAAACTTAATAAGATGAATCTTTAATCTTAAGCTAAGGTTAAAAGATATCTCTAATGTTAAGCTAAGGTTAAAAGATATCTCTAATCTTAAGCTAAGGTTAAAAGATAAAATAATTATAATTAAAATATGAAATTTAGAAATATAAAAAAATAAGGATTCATTCCAATGAGTAACACATTTACCCAATAAATAAACTCTAGCCTAAGTCTACTACTATGCACTTAAGGAAGAGGGTCCTAAGAGCTTAAGGAGAGAAAGATACTTAAGGGATTTCTAAATGAAAAGACTTAAGAAAGAGATTTAATAATTGAGCACTAATAATAATTTGACTTAGCTAAAATTATTTAATATTAGGGTGAACATAGGGAAGGCATTGTGTGTGTTTAATCTCACATTAAAAAGCTCATAATCTTATTTAGGAAATTTTTAAAGGAAAATTAGAGTTTTCCTTAAGATCAACTTAATATATATATATATATATATATATATATATATATATATATATAAATGATCTAAACTTGATTCATAAACATTACTTTATAGATTTTCAAGAAAATAATAGATTTCTAGGGCTTAAGAACACTTAAACCTAATTTTGGGCAAAATAACTAAAATGCTCCTACTTAAAGGTCAAAAATGTAACTTTTAGAATTATGACTCCAAATTGAATTTAAACAATATCAAATGGTTTTTTACTGTCTAATGTGAAGATAGACACAAAGAACACTCAATTTGGCCAAGGATTAAGGATAATGAGCTCAAATTATAATTTACGCTCATTAATGGTTGATTAGTAAAATTACTTAAGGGAAATCTAAAATCTTATTATACTTAGGTTCTACTCTGTCTAAGGATTCAATATAAACTAAGTTTACATAATTTTGAGGTCAAATGACTAAGTTATGGGAAAAATAAGATTTGGTATAAAATGAGTAATTAAGAAGATTAAGGATTGGGCTCAAAACCTAACTTCACCAATTGGTGTCCAAATTGAGTAAAGTTAGTTATTGTGAGTTCCCCATAGCACATTGATTACAATGACAGTGGGTTTGCTCAATTTAATTCTCAAATGATTAATCTAGGCCTTAATTAAGGTTTAAGATATTTAGTGAGGAATTAGTGAAATTAATTATAAGAAATTTATTTTGACTTTACCAATGTGTTCTCCTATATATTATGAGTGATCAAAAACTTAAATTTTGAAAATTGAATAATTAATGAGCCTAATAATAACTAATCTATTTTTAGGATAACTAGGGCTAATTAAGTAATCTAATGAGAGAAACTAAAATTTTATTACAGATTATTGATTCTTGCATTCTCATAATCAAAGTGATATATTGGATCATATGATTTAAAGCTAAATTAGCTAAGATATGAGCTAATGAAAAATCTTAGGTTTAATGGGGGATTATGGGGCCTAAGAATATCATTAAGAAAATTAAGCATCCAACAGAAAAACTAATACTATCGTATTAATCCTCATATTTTTTTGAGCAAAATGACATAATTCGGTTATGTTTGGATTTGTAGATTTAAAGTTATAAATTTTTGAAGATTGACAATTGTTTAATTTAATTTAATTAATTAATTACATTTAATCCTTTTAATAATCCTCATCCAACAATAATAACTACGCATGGGCCCCATGCTTGATGGCATCAGAAGGCGTGGCCTAACATAATCCACGTAGGTTTGGTTCGACCCGACCCGAAGGATCGACGTAGCGAGACCGAGACCCGGCATCTAGGGCATCAAAATTGGCAGTCTTCCCGTTGTCACCAGAGGCCGGCCCACCCACCATTGGAAAAGTCATGAAGAGACTTTCTAATGGTGGTCGGGTTGCCACCCGAGGTGGTCAGGGTCACCAGCAATCACAAGTACTAAGTGCTTAAGTTCGGACGGAAGGCAAGGACGATGCTACTGTGGACTACTGTAGAAACATCACAAAATTTGCGATCGATACAAACTATTTCGGATTCAATTCATTGATAAATACTTTACAATTACACGAAATAAGTATTGAGAATTAAACGAGCTTGAATTGAAATGAGCAAGGTAGGGATTGAAGTACCTTCGATTGAGTTAATTCACCGAGGGATTCGAAGGGATCGAGCATCGGATTTCCACTGATGGGCTCCTCAGGTTTTCCTTTTAGGGTTCTAATAACGGGGTCTAAGCTAATGAAAAAAATTAAGGATAATGCTGGCTTCGAAGTGGTGGAGAAGGCCACAGGTGGCGGTATTTATCGCGTGTGCGACACTCGCAACCAGTGCGAGGGACGAAGGCCCAAACGACCGGCTTAGACCAAGCCCATCTGATGGATTCGATCTGACCTGGGAGATGGTCCCCATAATGGAAATAATGAATTATTTATTTAATTTAAATATCATAAATAAAATTAGGCTATTAAATGAGCTCAGAAAAATTCCAAAATTTCACCCTTAGCTAATTCGAGGGTGAGGAACGCAACGGTGAAGTCAGATTCTGATTTTGACGACTATTTAATTATTCTATTTTTCAAGTATTTAAATATAGAAAATATTTTGGGAAAATTCGACAACTTCCAAATATTTCCAAAATATCACATCTAATTAATTGGCAGTGATAAGCGCAATGACAAAGTCAAATTTTTTATTTAAGGTCAAATTAATTATCTCAATTTTTTTATTATCCAAATTTTCCAGAATCCGGGTTTGGTCCGATTGACTCTTGATTTGGGCCAAAACTTCAGAGTTCGCTCATAATTACTACTTAAGACTACTGGAGTGAAGGTCAAAACCTGGTTTAGTCCCAATTAATCAGGGTAACAACTTTGTGTTGTTATAATACTCCTTGAATTATATACACTGCTTTCTTATTATTTGAGCACTTGATGTTTTGACACATTAGTTAAAATATTGAATATTTGATGAATATCATATGTTAGTTTTGAGATGCATATGTCATTGACATTAATAATCAGTATAATCAATAAATCTAAATAAAAAATTCAATAAAATGTGTCATAGTTAATCTGCCTCTGCAGCTCTATTTTTAAAATAGAATCAACTCAGATTCAACTATGAGAGGCTTTAGATGATACATGTCTGATACTATAGTCCAGCTCGAATCTAACAATTAGTATTCTATATGATACATGTGAAGCTTTATGTTCTGTGACTAGGTTTAGCCATCTTCTATTATGGTAGAACTAGTCTAGGCATATGTCTAATTAAAATGAAATAATTTTTTAGTTCACTTATTTTCATCTTCAGTTACTTTCTGTTCGGTTCAGTTCAAATTTTCAGCATTTACAACATTTATAGTATTTTTATAGTACTTTCAGTATTTATGTATTTTTCAACAATTTTTTGTTGTGTAAGTATGCTAGGATGTTAATTCCAGTGCTATTTTACTTACATTTAACTTTTATTAGAAAAATCAACATGTATAAATTAATCATATATGCTTAGGACTTTATTTTTACTTTAGTGGTTTATATTACAGTTGCTTAATATTTTATGTAGCTTTTGTTTGAGGTATATTTACTTATCTCAAGTTTTGCTTAAGTTATAAATGCATTGTTTATAACTTTTATCATTTCATTTGATACTTTATAGCTCTTTTATTGCTTAGGATGATTTGTGATATCATAAAACTTAATAATTTATCATCTTAAAATGTACTTAGACATATTATCTAACTAAGACTTTTTTTTTTGTTGGGGCTTTAATATGCAAAAACCAACATGTTAGTTTTAGAACAGTTTGAGGAGTCAAATTCAGGTGATGAATATAAGCATAAAAATGACCATTCTATAGTTATTTAGATTTTATTCATATTGGAAAGAGAGTATTTTATTCATCTCTGACTTTATTTACTTTAGAACTGTTATTGATTGCTTGTAAAAATTAAGTTTTATACTATATGTTTTTATTTTAGTACTATGTCATATACGATGTAATATTCACTTTGTTTTTTGTTTATTTTCAAAATATGATGAATGTATGTATTTTAATTCTATTAATTTCTGCACTCTGTTTATTTATTGCACATGCCCATTTGTACTCAGAATTATAATTATCCTTAAATGATAATTTGAGGCACAATCATATGTCTAAGTGTTGATTACCTTAACATTTTAGTAGTATTAATATTAGTAAAGTAAATAGCCTCTTAGTATACATTTACTTTGTTAATGCTAATCCTAAATTATCTCTGAGTGATAACTTGTCCCGTCGCTATCTTATAATCCTTCTTGCATGGAGCGGCGGGGCGGGGCACCACATTACTACTTATTTTATCTCATGAGTCAAATAATTTCGGATCAAACCGCATGCACTACGATTCATCTTAATCCTCTCAAAAATTTCTTTCGGTTTCTCTTCGTCATCTAGAGCATCTTTTAAATTAAGTGCACATAGCGCGTCTGTCATCACACATCACCATATACCGAAGTTATTATTCCCATCAAATTTGACCACATCAATCTTAATTGAGTGTGTCACAACTTGGTGGAAGGATCTCTCCACCATCGATGACGACGAAGTCCTACCGCCTCTTCTCCACTATCTACCATACTTTTCCTTTTTGCTTTAACAAATTCAAACACAAACAATTCACAGTTCAAAGCAAATCCTAACCCTCAAGCACAAAAGCTTTAAAATGTTGAGCAAATCAAATAAAGCAAGAAAATCACATAGGCAAATAATCACAGTACAACACAACGATTTACGTGGTTCGATATTAATATCTACGTTTACGAGTATGAGAGCAAAATGTTTCACTAAGTAGAGATGAGATTACAATGAGTTTTAGGGTTAACAAGCTCTTACATAAATCACGGGAGCTTCTTCTTCCTTACAATGGAGCAGCCACCATACACAAAATCAATGGAAGCTGATTTTTTTTTTTGAATTTTGCCTCATATAACCCTAAAAATGTGTTTTATAATATATATAGGCGGCCCAAAAATATGCTTGCTGGGTCGCGGGCGTGACAGTGCGTTGTAACACTCGTCTCTTGGGCGCTCGGCCGCTGTGGCGCACCCTGATGCCTTCCTATCGTGCTCTGTGGCGCGTCTTTAAACCCGCTCTTCAAACAACAAGCTCGTATAAGTGTAATGGACTATTATCAATAGGAAATTTTTTTTATCTCTTAGTCAACCCAAAGATAATAAGAAATAAATTTATACTGATAGATGATTGTCGAAAACTTATTAAATTGATATTCGAAAGCATGACGAAATTTGGTGGCGTAGGAAAATATAAGTTTTTGCATGATGTTTATAAATTGCAAAATTTATTGACCGGTAATATTTGTAATAAAATTGAATATCAAGTTGAGTCAAATGACTGAACATGGACTCAAATTCAATTCAGACTCAAATTTGAACAAATTCAAGCCAAATTTGAGTTACACGAATTAAAAACATTAGAGTTAAGGAAGACAGCCCTATTTCTGTGCAATATAACTTCAGGAGCCCAGCTTTGGTTGGAATCACTCCAGGCATTACGCAGGACTACGGAGAGAGTAGGGCAGCTGGCTAGGAAGGGAAGAGGGACGGACGGAGAACTGTCCGTGTCCGGTTCTACTTCAGCTTCGCCCCCCCGCTTCGCTGACGTTTTATTCTTTCTAGAGATAACCGCGTTCGGCATTTTCAGCTGCTGCCTCAGCAAATCATGCAAGACTCAGAGGATGTTCGGAATCTCCCTGTCGACATTGCGATCTCTCGTCTCGGAGGTTATCAATCAATCAATTTTCTATTTGTTTCTTCCTAACTTGTACGATGTTTTCTCACTTGATTGTTTTTTTTTTTTTTTTTTTGTTTAAATTTAAGTTTTAATTCTTTAGCGTTTCTCTAGTCTATTGTTGATGAATTTATATATTTTTAATGCGGCGGTAGAATGGCTGGTGGATCGGAAAAGAATCCCGGCCGATTGGAGGAAACGTATGAGTTCGGTCAAAGTGAGGATATCCTCGGCTTTTTCTTCTCTGCCCAAGGACCTCGATCCTTTTTTCCAAACACTAGACGATGAAGGTAAAGCAGCATGTTTTTTTTGAAATTTTTTTTTTTTTTGTGTTTTTAAAGCAAATCACCATTTTCTTTGTATGTGCTGTATTATTCCACGACATTTTTATTATGACGAAAATCTGCTTGCCTTAAATTCTTGAAGTAATTTTCATCTAAAAACGGTTTCAACAACAAGCCTTAGTCCCATCAACTAGGGTCCCTACATGAATCCTCATTATGCACGCGGGCATTTAAACAGAAGGCCCTCCTTAAGGGGTTACTAGGTAGAGGGATAAAGCTTAGGAGATAAAAAACAGCTAAACATAGTTGAGCAAAATTGCTGAGTTGTTCGATTGGTATGTTGATTTAAACTGTATTAAACTATTTAAGTAGGATGAAATAAAAACAAAATATGTTCGATTCAGGATTAAGATTTTATTGTTAATATTATTATATATAAAATAAATAATTTTCTTTGTTAATTAATTATGCCAATTAATTGTACTAATTTAAGTTAATTAATATAATTAATTAATGACTACACCGACTCTTAATCTCTCTAGATGTGGTCAGCTGCACGAATCCTTTATTTTCATTGTGCATGATCAAATAGATGCCCCTTCTCAAGTTTCAAATAAAGAAGATTTTTTCTAATGGTGTCTTCTCATATCTTTTTTGATGTTTTTCTTTCTTTTTAAATGTGAGAAAAATTTATTCTCAATTTTTATAATAGGGGCATTGAATGGCCTACGCTTAATATGCCCAAACCATCTAATACATTATTCTCTAATCTTGTCTACTATTGGAGCCAGTCCGACCTTGCTACAAATAATTCACTTCTCATTCTATCCTAACAAGTATGCCCACTCATCCACCTAAGCATCATCATCTCTGTAACACTTATTTTATCATTAAGTTTCTTTTTTGTTGGCCAACATTCAACCTCATATAACATAATTGGTTGAATAGCTACTCTATAGAATTTTTCTTCAATTTTGAGTGGAATTTTTTGATCGCACAACACTCAAGAAGCGCTTCTCCTTTTTATCCAACAATCATGAATTCTCTTAATCACATTGCTCTCAATTTCACCATCATTTTGAATAATTAAAGCAATGCATTTGAACCTATTGGTCTTTTTGATCACATGGTCCTTAAATCTCGATTATGGGCCTATGATCTATATGCTTATAATGCTCATAAGTTGAGCTTGATCTATAAATAGAGCTCAGGCTAGCTTGACTCGTTAGCTTGTCTAGCTAGCTAGTTTATGCAAAATAATATAGCAAATATATAATTATTTGTAATAAAACTAATTATTTTCTTTAATTATGCAATATAATTAAGCTTAACCTGTGAATCATACATATAAAGCTCAATTCATTGGCTTATCGAGGATCCTTAACTCATGAGCCTTTTTTCAAGATCGAGCTTTCTACTGAGCTAAGATTGACTTGATAAACAATTGACTCGAGCTTGATTTAAAACAATATGAAGAATCGAGCTTTTGAGCTTGCTTAGACTCGATTACATCTCTACGTATAATCCCAAAAATTTTGTGTTAGGCATTTGTGACATGTCATAACAAAAATGAGTTGGGTGTAAGAATTAATTGTTTGGATCTTCATGTTTCTTAGCCCTTCTCTATTCTCTTTGTCTATCTTCACTAATACATTAACACTTGTGGGTGAGAGAATACGAGCACGAGGTATGAATAGTATTTTTTGTGAGAGTGCTTCAGTAACTATAATACCTAAAGGGTGAGGATGAGGGAGTGAATCATATGATAAGGGTGTAACATTTAGGGCTATTAGCTTGTTTCTATTTTGGGTAAACATCTATATTAAATGCAATTAAAATTTATCTTAAACTATATTTTGATTAGCTAGGTAAATGTATAAATTTAGTAGAAATTCTTTTTTGATTAAAGAGTTGAGCTTGATATCAACTCATTTCAATTATCTGCACTAGCTTACGAGTAAGATTAAGAAATTTTGATTCCAATATTTTTATTATTTAGGATATTTCTATTATTGATAATGCTTTATTGAAAAAAAATGGTACAAGCAGCATCTTTTGTTCAAATTTAATTAGTACTGCAGAATAATATAAAGCAGTGAGGATGGCATATCTTTGAAATCCTTAGGCGAAATGATTTAGTGTTTAAGGTGCTAAATTATAAATCCTACCAAATGAGGATAAAAGGCCAAAGCAACATTTAATGGTATCGTAAATCTTTCATTACCTTGTAAACTTTCAAAATGTTAAATCCTAGATCTAACAAATCTGTCTCAATCAAATTCAACTTAAGGAGAGGAAGAGAGAATACGGGAGAGTAGATTGCAAAGCTCTTCAAGAAAAAGTAAAAACTCATTAACTTAGTAGAGGAATCATGGCATTTTTTAAAAAATTGACTTGAAGGTGAAAATGAGGCATCGCAAGAGACACTATACTGGAAGAGATGGTCAGAGTAGTAGCTAAATTAAAATTTTAATTATTTGATCTCAATTATTATTCATTTGAGTATTATATTAATTGAATTTTTTAGAATATTACTAATAAATTTGATCCCTAACAAGTAATATGATAAATTAAAATTGTTTATAGTTTATATTAGCGCTTAGTTAGATTATTGATTAAGTTTTAAATTCATATTAACTAATCATATTATTAGATGTGTTAATTGCATATCTTCGTAGATATAAATTATGTTATTAGAGGTTGATATGTGATATTTGTTGATATTAAGCATCTTATTCTGCTAAATTTTAAATTCCCCAAAAGTGCAACCAAATAGTATCTTTGGATTTAACAATTCCAGAATTATATTAATAGCAATTAATATATTTTTATATATCTCTTAGAATTTTAAATCTTTTTTAACATATTAGTAAGTTAAACCCCTAACTATTACTAATCTAGTGTCAGGCATCTTGTCTAGATTTAGCTGAATTTATTAAATACCACGCTAAATAATTTTTAAGATTTAACAATCCCATATTTGATTAAATTCATCTTTGTGAATTACTAAATTCTATCTAAACTGAAACCTGCTTGTTGCCAAGCATCGAATTCAAGAGTATTCTTCTAATCACATGTGAAATGCACACGATAGATTGATTGAAAGTAAATTGTATGTTTTAATGTCTTGTGTTTTGCATTGCTCTCTTATCGTGACATTTGCACTTTATACAGTTATAGGCTACTTGGAAGCAAAGCAAATATGCAGTACTCTGCTGAGTACATCTACAAATAGCCGTAATTTTTTTGGGCGGTTACCAGGTTATGCTGTATGGTCTTTATACCGATCTTTTGCTCTTTTCTTTAGATTTTCTATTCTCTTTTATTATGTAATAAGGTGATTATATATATATATATATATGTATGTATATATATTAATTGTAGGGTGAGTGGGAGAGCATTGTGAAAGCTTATGAGAAGGATTATTTGTTCCTTGGAGAGGCTGCTCAGATTATTGTCCAGAATGGCAACTATGAAATGTATACCACTTGAACTTCTAAATGTGTGGAGAAATAGTTTGCAAAATGTTGCATTGTGCTGAATTCTCATTAAATTGACTGATTTTTATTATTGAGCGAAGTCCTTATCAGAAAAAACAGGTGCAGAAGATTCAACTGCAACTAGCAGAACTAGACCGTAAGGAAGTTGACATCAGACGCAATGCTTCTCTTTCTGCAGCGAAGTACTATGAGTCTTGTCAGGAGCTTGGGTTGCAGGTCAGCTTATGGCATAGTGATTTATAGCATGAATCATTGTATCTTAACCATGAAACACCTAAAAATGATTTTGCAACACTTTGCATGAGTAATATTACTGTATTACTCAAATTGTACTGATCCTCTGCATTTGGAACTCTCCGGATTTAGGGGATAAATGTGAGACTGGAGCTTTTAGAGGCAGCTAAATCTCTTCCCCATACGTTCAGTAGAATATTGGAATCTCTTAATGGTGATTCTGTGTTGAAAGCCATCGAGTATTACTCAAAGTTCTGCAGAGATGTTCATACAGAGAAAGAGGTTCCTTTGACAATTTCTTAAAATATTAATGTTCGATTGCTTCTATTGGCTTGAGCAATTCTCTGTCTCTGCTCAGCTGATCCTTGTATCTTTTTGCATTTAACATTGCTCTATTGTTTATAGTGCAGAACAGTGAAGTTACTGTACTCCAAATTTTGAGGAATCTTATTGAAAATCCCTCTGGTCTCAATATCTCAGTGACACTTGAAGTACAAAATCCACTGAATAATCACTCCAACTTGCATTCTGCCTATCCAGCAGAAGGATCAGCTGAGGCTATTGGTGATATTGATTGGGACATCTCTCTGGATGATACAAAAATTGATTGGGGCATTGAACTGAGTGAAGAATCGGTGGCTGAATTTGGTTTAAATGAGATAAATGACACTCCTAAGGATTTACTGGAATCTGAAATCTGTGATGGCGCAGCATCGATACAACTAAACAAGTTGGAAGCAGGAATTGCTTCTCAAACTGCAGAGACAGAGATATGCTGGGATATTAGCATTGAAAATCCTGTGGAGGATCCTGCTGAACATCTTGTTTTACTAAGAAGCTCAAGCCAAGATGGTGGACAGATTGATCCAATAGTGTCTGCTGCACCTCAGTCTTTAGAGGGAGAGAGAAATCCACTTTTAGAGACAGAATATAGAAATAAAATTCTTGATGATTTATTTGAGGTATTTTTATAATATTTCTTGAGCTAAACAGGCTTTTAGATATATTATTGTAACATTTTAATGATTTACCTTTTATTCCCTTCAATATTAGGAAAAGCATGAAGACAATATCCATCACTTGTATCTGAATGTAGAATTGTATTTTTCAGAATGATTGATTAAGCATATATTATATGGAGAATATAAGAAATTCAGGAGGAATTTCTGTTTTCATTCTATGCATATATCGCTCATATTTTCGTAGATATTCAAAAAGGGATTTATTATGGTAATCCCAGTAATCTTTTTGTGCTAAAATGCTTTTTGCGAGTACATTCTAAATGGTAGCTTAATTTTCAATGTAGAGAGCTATCTCAAAGTATTTAGTTTTGTGAAATAGAATTTAGTGGCTGTTTGTTCACCAACATTTGATGGTATTATGATGTTAATTTTGTTAAGATGTGCTTCGTAGATGCTAGTGTTATTAGGTCATTTGCATAGTTTAGTGATGTATTTTGGATGCTTTGTTATGATGCTTATAGGCTAAACCAATCTAAAAATTATTCTCATCTTTATTTTTTTTTGGTTTTTTTCTCTAACAAGCAAATTTATAAAGTTAGTGATATTATGATTGATTGAAATTTAAATATTTGTTTTATTAAAATGAAGTGGTATGCTAGAAAACCAAAATATCAGTAGTTTAAGCTTCACTATTTTGTAATTGAGAAATGATTGACGTAGCAATGGTGTTGATATTATTATTAATATTTTGTAGTTTGATAAGATTTCAATGGATGATTTAATGAAAATTAAGAGGATTGGAGGAATCATAGCTTTAGTGATGATAATTAATAGATGATTTTTAATACTGCAATTATTATGCTCTTAAATAAAATTGAATGCAAATATAGAAGAAAAGTTTTGGAATGATGTGGTAAAGTTGATTCAATGAATATTTTAAGGTAAATTATTTGCTATTAAAGGAGATATAAATCATCATATTGGGTGTGTGGCAGAAGAATTTAATGGTATTCATGATAATTTTGGTTTTGGCACGAGTAATGGAGAGGAAAATTTGATATTAGTCTTTATTTCATTTTATGATTATATGATTACCAATTCATGGCTTAAAAAGGAAAATAATATGCTATTATTTATAAGATTGAGTTATTTATTTTTTATGAGAAAGCTTGACAACATACTGATTATCAGTTCTAATTTTTTCAATAAAGAAAGAGTTTGTGAAGAAGAAATTTAAGTTATATATTAAGAGGAGATGTTGGAACGTTAAAATGAAAGTGAAATTTATTTAGAAGTACTGTGTTAAAGTAGTGGGATATTATGGAAAAACTATCTTTATGTGATTGCTATTTATATTATAAAGTGATAGTGTTCTTAGAGAATTTAAGGAAAATGTTTAATAATAAGACGCTTGATCAAGTCAAGATGTTCAAGAAATAAAGTTAAAGCAAAAAAAGTTGTTATAAAGAGTGATTTAAATGCAAAAAGCAATTGAAACTATAAGGTATATAAATTTGATTTTTGTGAATTCATGAAAATAATTACTAATGTTTAGACCACGATATAGAAGGGTTATATGAGAACTAGAAATTATTGAGTCATAATATATACACAACAACAACAACAATAATAAATCCCACTAGATGGAATTGGCTACATGAATTCTTTGTTTTCATTGTGCATGGTCAAATAGAAGCCCTCCCTAAGTTCTAAATAGAGAAGATCCTTCATAATAGTTTCTTCTCATATTTTCTTGGGTTTTTCTATATTTTCTTTTATTATGGGAGAAATTCATGAACTTAAATTTTATAACAAAAGTGTTGCACGATTTACGTTTAATATGCCCAAACCATTTAAGGCGACATTTTCTAATCTTATTCACTTTTGGAGCCACCCAGCCTTGCTACGATTAAACTCATTCTTTATTCTATTCTTACATGTATGCCCACTCATCCTCCTAATCATCATCTCTGTAACACTTATTTTATCAGTAAGTTTCTTCTTTGTTGGCCAACATTTAGCCTTATACAATATAGCTAGTCATATAACTGCTCTAAAACTTTTTCTTTAATTTTGACTGGATTTTTCGGATTGCACCACACTCTAGAAGTGCTCCTACATTTTATTCAACTAGCTTGGATCCTATGAATCACATTGCTCTCTATTTCACCATTATTTTGAATAATTAAACCCATGTACTTGAACATCTCGCTCTTCTTGATCACTAGATCTTCAATATTTATGTCCTCGAGATTAGGGCTTCTAATACCATTGAATTTACACTATATATTTTATTTTTGATTTTACTAGACAAAGACCTTTGAATTCTAAAGTAGTCCTCCGTAAGTCAAAATTTGCTTTAACTCCTCCCTAGTCTTATTAGTTAATAGAATATCATTTGCAAATAACATGTACCAAATCTCATCTTGAATATACACAGTTATAATATCTATAATTAAAACAAAAAGATATAGGTCGAGAGCTGAGCCTTGATGTAATCCAATAAAAATAGAAAAAACTTTAGACAAGTCACCTTGAGAACAAACACATGTTTCAGACCCATTGAGTGCTTACATATATATATATATATATATATGTATATATATATATATGTGTGTGTGTGTGTGTGTATAAGCTAAATATGAGATTTTAAAATTATGGACTTGACAAGTGTAAATAGAATGTTGATAAAAGAAAGATTTTAGAAATGATGACATTGAGTATATATGGGAAAATGATTTAATAGACTTTTCAATTAATACTACATTTGTGTTAATAATATGCATGAAAGATAATACAAAAGCTCGCTTGTTTGATGAGTATATAAAATTGAAGTTTGGAATGCTCTCATGAAAATGAAAACTGGAAATGTTAGAAAAGTTGTAAGATTGGATGGAATCTTTATTAGGAGTATAATTTAGTCAAGCCGAGCTTGAGTTTGGCTCTTCTAAATTTACTTGAGCTCTAATTCAATTCAAGCTCATTTGCCCAAGCTTGATAATAAGTTTATGAGTTAGCTCGTTAATAATGCTTGAGCTCTATAAGTTATATGGACTCGGGCTTAGCTTTGAGATGATTCATATATGTTAAGCTTATTAAATTCAAGATTTTTATTAAATTAATTAGGTCTATTTTAAAGTTTTGTGTTTATTGCTAATGTGCCTCAACATCATATGCCCAACAATGGAGCTTGATGAATTGGCTTTCAAAGTGGCTAAAGATAATAGATATCATGCACCATCTACAAATTCATGTTAGTTTATCTGTCCATAATTTTTTTTTATTTTCATAATCATCAATTCTCTACTTTAGGCACTATTGGGGTTTCTTTAGTATTTTATATTAGTGAACTAGCTCGATGAAGAATCAAGCCAGCCCTACTCAAGCTCAAGCTCTTTTAATGACTTCGAGCTCATCTTTACAAGTACATAAACGAGTCGAGCCCAAGCCACCTCATGAGCAGGCTTGGTTCATTTACATTGCTAATTTTTGCCCATGTGTATAAATATTTGGGAAAGGGAGGAGGCTTAAGGCTACCCTATCTATTTACTATGATTTTAAAGACATGTTAGACGAACTGAATGCTTTGATACTTACCTACAAGGAAAAGGCAATGTAAAGCTGCAAATTATAGATGCACTAAGATATTGAGACATTCAATAAACCTTTGGGAGAGTCATAGAGCACATTTCAACTAGTTGCAAGGGTTTCACATACAAAATTTGGTTTTGTGCCAAGTATATTGGCTAAGGCAGCCATGTATTTGTTAAGTGATTTGATGAAGAAGTTTTGAGAGTGAAAATAACTCATTTGATTTTATATACTTAGAAGATGCATATTATATTATTAAGAGAAGTTTTTTAGAAAATATTGGAAATAAATGAGGTTTGTGCTTATAACATAGAAGTTGTTAAGACATGATGGAGCAATTACTTGTGTTCAAATACAAGGTGGTTTGTGGTTTGTCAAATGATAATTTTGTTATTATTGAAACATCAAGGATGAATTCTTGTATTTTTTGTAGTATTCATGAAAATTGTTTTTACTAGACATATTTCAGAAGTGTGGTGATGCATGTGTTTTTGTTGATGAGATATTCTTCTTATTGATGAGAATATAATTAGGGCTAAATTGAAGTACATTTGTAAATGCGTTGTAGCTCTTGATGAGGACAAAATGTGCATATACAAGGATATGATGATAAATGAGTGCATTTGTAGAAAGATTGTAGATTCTGATGAGGATAATTTTAGGTAAGTTGCCATAGATGACTTTGATATATTAAGCACAAAATCTCAGATGCTTCCTTTAGGAAAGTTTAATTAATGAATTTTTAGCGCACGTTTAACGAGAAAGAGTAAGTCTTGAAGATATGGTAAGAAATTGTTAGGAATGAATTTACTTGGAACCTAGGGAGGGGTTGTTATTTGATTAAACATTGCTGAGGCAAAGGATTCATGCAACCGATACTAAAGTTTGGTGGTGTTGCTGTTTGTTATTATTATTATTATTATTATTATTATTTCTCATATTAACTATGTGCCTTGGTTTTTGAGCTTTGGTACATGTCGAAGATGAGGTTGCCTTGTTAATCAGTGCCTTGTTGGACGTTCTCTTGTTGACACAGCCTTGCTAGATGCCACATGGCACCTTGAAATTTTTATGTGCTCTTTTGGATTCATTGTTCGCTTGAAGCCCTAGCAACACTGGGCATGACTCAATGCCAACTAATTCTAGCTGCGTTTATGGTGGCACAAAGTTGACGAAGGCGATTACATGTGCGCAAGCAACCGTCAACTGGAGCAGTATATAGTTGGACAAAGTTGTTTGGTGGGTCAGCATATAGTTGGAATTAGACGAAACTTTGGGAGGATATTTATGGGGATGTTAGGGATCTAGAGAATATTTTTATAGAATTTTTGGAGTCTATATGATGGAATTATGGACATTGATGTGGGAGGGCGTCGGGGTTTGAGTGTGTTTTGTTGGAGGGGTGTTTGATAGCTGAAACGGAAGCGGATTTTGGCGAAATAAAACGGAGATGAAAGATAACAGCTTGGTCAATTAGAAATTAGAGAAAACAATAAAAGAAAGATATGTTTGATCAAGATTATGCACAACTTGATCCCTTTAGGACTATACACACCTTGAAGCCTGCCGATGCATATCAACGGAGTTTTGGTTATTCACACCAAAACCAAGAGCTCTCAAGACAATCTTTTGTAAAAAAAAATAATTCAATTCTGTGTTGATACAAGAGATTTGGAGCTTTATTTATAGTCTTATAAGGCATGCCAACTTATAATAAAAATCATAGATCTATCACAAATCTACCTCCTCATAAGGACTAAAATGTCTTTTACGATAAGAGACTAATTTAACTTTTACTTACCACCCTCATGCTCATCATGTCATTTGACCAAGCTCTCATGCATGACAAAAATAAAAATACAACAAAAGGAAAATAACTATAAAATTAACATATTCTCAAATCATTAGGCTCCTAGTATAGGCACGTGTCATCACTCGTGGATGTCTATCTGGTGGTTGTGCTGCATCAATTCCCCCTGCTAAAGGAACTTAGCTTCGCGGAGTTGAAATCTAAGTAATCATCAAACAAATCATGATCAATCATCTGGAGCTCTTCTTTGTTTACCCATGTATCATATGAATGAGGCTTATTCTTCCACCTAATAAAAAATTTGTGATCTCCAAACTTGCTTGCATCAATCTCATCAGTGATGATGGACTCAATCTTAAAAACGGAAGGTTTAGGAATATCATGTGATGGGTCACTAGCATTCCCTACAATAGAGGTAGTCCCTAGATTCTTGGATGAAAGATTAGTAGAAAATACAATTAAATCTTTATTATTAAATAGATGAATAATTAACTTATCAGATTGTAAATCCAAAAGATAAGCATTTGGTCCAATTTTTCTAATGACCTTGATAGGTCTAGTGGCTCTTACATGTAGTTTCTTAAATTTTGTGATGGCATAGCTCTCAGGATGAATGCATACCAACACAAAATCTCTCATTAAACTCTCTTGTAGATCTACTTGTATTTATTTTGTTAGCATATTTTTCATTTGTTTGCTCAATTTGTGCTTTGACTTCAGTATGCAACTTCTGAAAATCTTTTGCAAAAAGTATAGGCAGCATCATAATATGGGTGGTGGGGGTAGCTCTATTAAATCCATAGGCTTCTTTGGGTTTAAACCATACACTATTTTAAATGGTGTTCTCTTAGTAGTATAGGAGACAATACCATTGTAAGTAAACTTTGCAGTGGGTAAATGAAGGTCCCAATTCCCCAAGTTTTCCCCAACCAAACATCGTAACAAATTTCCCAAACTTATATTTACAACCTCGGCTTGCCCATTTGTTTGGGGGTGAAATGTAGAAGAGAACTTTAAGAGCAGTGCCTAAAAGTTTCCAAAGTGTTTTTCAAAAATAGGATACAAACTTAAGATTTCTATCAGACATAATGGTGTTGGGAACTCCATGTAACTTTACAACTTCTTTGAAAAATAGTCTTGCAACAAGTGGTGCATCTTTGGTTTTAGAACATTATATAAAATGTGCCATCTTGGAGAATCGATCCACAACTACAAATACACTATCATGTTGCCTTGAAGTCTTAGGAAGACCCAAAACAAAGTCCATAGAAATATCTTCCCAAGGCTTATATGAGACAAGTAGGGAAGAATATTTTTCCATGTTTTTGTTTAATAATCTTAACCCTTCTATAGGTATAACATTGCCACACAAACTTACCTCTCTTTTTAATGATGGCCAATTAAATTTGTTCTCTACCAAATGGGTGGTCTTATCCCTCCTTAAATGTCCAATTATACCCCCATAATGTAACTCTTTGATCAAAAATATCCTAAGAGATGTTATGGGGATACATGAAAGTGGACCCTTAAAGAGATAGCCTTGGATAATGCGAAAAGATGTTAGGGTAGGTAGAATGGAATTATTGGCCTGACTATAGATGAGATGAAAGTCTGAATATGATTCATAATCCTATATGAGACTGTCAAAACCCGTAATCTCACTGGATAAAGATGTGACCACTAGATTTATCCTCGAAAGTGCATCAATAGGTTTATTCTCATCACCAGGTTTGTGTTTGAGAAGAAATGTAAAATTTTGAAGATATTAAATTCAATTTACATGCTGATGATTGAGTTTCTTTTGGGTGTTTAGAAATTTAAGAGCATAGTGGTTAGTGTGAAGAAGAAACTCTCTATGCAACAAATAATATCTTCAATGCTTAAGAGATTGAACAATAGCATAAAACTCTCTATCATATGTGGAGTACCTTTGCTTTGTCTCATTTAATTTTTCCTAAAATATGCAACAGGATGGTTGTCTTGTGTCAATATACCCACTCGTGATGCATCACATGACACCTCAAATTTTTTTCCAAAATTAGGTAATCTAAGAATTGGAGTTGATGTCATAAGACAATTAATTTTATTAAAAGACTTTTCTGCACTAGTAGTCCATATAAATGAGAGCCATGATGCTAAAATTTTGAATGAACCTTATATAAAAGGTGGCTAGACCATGAAAACTTCTCACATCAGTAAGGCTCTTAGGTGTCGGCCAATCTAGAATAGATTGAATCTTGTGTTGGTCTAGCTTAATACAAAGAGCAGAAACTATGAATCCAAGGAGGTTACTTTTGGCTGCATAAAAAAATACTACTTTTTATTGATAAATAATTTTTCATCACATTTCCAAGACTAATCGCAAGTGTTCTAAGTGATGCTCCTCATCAATATGCTAAAAATCAGGATATCATCAAATTACATGACCAAAAATTTTCCTAAAAATTATTTAAGGATATTGTTCATCAGCCTCATGAAAGTACTAGGTGCTTTAGAGAGACTAAAAGACATGACAAGCCACTCATATAATCCACCAGGGGCTTTAAAAGCTGTTTTCCATTCATCTCCTGGTTGAATTCTAATTTGATGATAGCCACTTTTCAGATGTATCTTAGAAACTAACTTAGAGTTAGCAACAAGATCAAGCATATCATCGATGCATGATATAGGAAATCTATATTTGATAGTGATCTTATTAATTGCTAGACTACTAACACATCCATGTGCCATCTATCTTGGGGGTTAATAAGGCAGGAACAACACATGGGCTCAAACATTTTTTCAAAAATCCCTTTTGTAATAATTTATATATCTGACGCTGCAATTCAGCTTGCTCGGTTGGGTTCAAAAGATAATGTGGTCGGTTAGTAAGTTGTGCTATTGGGATAATAAGATCTATAGCATGTTGGATGTCTCTTAGGGGTGGCAACTCATCAGGTTACTCATCTACTTCAATTTTAAGGAAGGCTTTCAATACTTTACACAATCTAATTGGGATGATCTCATTCTCAAAAAAGGAGTAACTTCCTTCACATGCACAAGCCTCACATATAAGGATAAAAAAATTCTCTCTTCAAATTTCTCAAGCCCGCTAATTCAATTTGTGGCTTAGACATTGGACACTTAACATAATTGCCTAATGGTTGAGGAATGAAAGGTGTAATGGTGATTAACTGAAGCTTTGCTCCTTTCATAGCTTTAAGGTTTATTTTCTCACTTTGGGATAGATTATGGAACTAAAAGAAACAAGGCCTAATGAGGGTGTAGATGAAGATGGAACAGTACTAGAAGAAGATGTGGTCTTGATGATAGGTTTGGAGGGATACAACTTCATGGCCTTATTTTTAAATTTAAAGATATATGTGTTGTCTCAACCATTATGGATCACACCTTGTCAAATAACCATGGTCTACCTAGCAAGATATGAGCAATATCCATGGGTAGCACATCACACCAAATCTTATTTTCATAACTACCCATTTTTATTGGCACCAAGCATTCTTGGGTAACTGAAAGAGATACCTGGTTAACCCAACTAATCTTAAAGGGATTTGGGTGTGGCTTAGGTATTAGTTTGGCCTTAGAAAGTGTACAAGTGGAAATCGCATTCATGGCACTTCCACCGTCAATAATTAACTTGCATCCCATTTCATTACAAGTCATCGACACACTAAAAATATTTCTTCTTCTCCAATAGCAGCAGTTAAACATCTAACAACTCCTATATGTGGATCCTCATTGATATTGATTTCCTCATCATGATATTGCTCATCCCCATGATATGACACACATTCATCTTTCTCAACATCCTCTTCTTCAACTATTACAATGGATAAGATAGCCTTACATTCATGTTTTAAATGATCTTTCTTCTTACATATATAGCAAACAACTTCATTGAAGGTTCTGGTAGGCTAACCAATAGGTGTCTTGAGTGCTGGAGTAATATGTGTGGTAGAGGGCTTTTGTATAGGCCTCTTGTTAGATAAAGAACTGACACTTTTAATCTTGGGAGATGAAGCCTTTGATTGAGATTCTAAAAGGAGTGCACCATGGACTGCATCTTCCATAATTTGAAGGTCAGATAATTCAACATAGTGTCTCAAGTCCATCCTAAGGCCTAACACAAATTTGTTGGCTAATTGCCAGCCGGCATCTTGGCAATTAGTTCGGGCTACAAGACCTTCAAATGTGTTTAGATACTCAGTAACGAACATAGGCCATTGCCGTAATGTCATAAGCTTGGTGTGCAACTGTTTATGATGGTAGTGGGGACAGTACATATCTCTTAAAACCTCTCACATTTCTATCTAAGCTATTCTTCCCCTTTCATGCCTCTCTTCCTTAAATAAGAAATTGTTCTAAAATTTTTTGGCATGTCCTGTTAATTTCATTCATGCAAAAGAAACCTTTTGATAATTATTTAACCCATGCCATTCTTAAAATTGTTCTAGCTGAGTCATCCAATCCAAAAATTTATCAGGATTGTGGGTGACATCATATGTTGGTGCTTCAATCGTGATTCTCGGTCAAAGCCAGGCTCATCTCTTTCTCTACTTCCATGCCTAATAGAGCCCCTAGGTTGAGTCTCTATCTTAGGTTTTTCTGGGAAGTCTATCTCTAGCTCTACACCCCTCCCATCAAAGTTGTCTTCGCCATAGTCATCCATATCATTCTCATCCCTAGGAATGTGAACTCTTCTATAGTTTGGATTTCTCATAATCTCAAAGTCATGTTGATTTTCTGTAGGAGGATTTGGTGATCATGGGCGACAATGGGCTGGCCTGGATTAGCTTCAGAATGTGCTTGTGGTTCTCCTTTTAAAGTTATTTGAAGTTGCTCTAATTTTACCAACAATTGTTCTAGGACTTGCACTCTTTGATTTAGCTCATCTTTAAGAATTTCTTGGGAATTTCCTTGGTTATTTATTGCTGCCATTTAAAAGAGATTGATTTTTTTAAGTGCACGGTAAACGAGACACAACATAAAGCTAAAACAATTTTGATCATGTTCATAAATGACCACAAACTAAATTTAGCAAAATGATGTCTAAAATTGATATTTTCATATTGGATTGCACTCGAGCGGGTTAATTTTTTTTTTCTATTTCTTTTTTATGTGGAGCACTCCCTTACAAGTTGTTACTCAATTCGGTTGGGTGAAGAAGATAAAAAGGCTGATTTAATGTATGAAGCTTACCAAATTGCAATCAAATATGTATTAGACCATAAGTTAATTTAAGGATCTAAAATTTACAATCTACCAATCTTCAGACCAAAGAAAATCAAGGGCGTACCTCCGTGAGAGGCGAATGGATCACCAATCACAATGAAACTTCCGCAACGCTTTTGGCTATTTTTTGTGACTAAGTGCTAAAATCTCATTAAAATTGTCATTGAAGTCTAGGCACCCCTTTTAGAACTTGAACAGTTCAAATCAGAGCTTCGATGACGAAGAACAGAGCATCAGTAGTAGGCGTGACCAAGTCGTGCCATCGTGTGTGGGCACCGTAATAATAATAATAATAATAACAATAATAAAAATACTAATAATAATCTCATTTTTTTTCTCCTTGCTTTTTTTTTGCTCTTTTATTCGTGTTTTTTTTCTAAAATGTGGGGCGAACAATATGGAGCCCTGGGCAACCACAAGAGTCGTTGGGTTGACGGGTTGGGGCGAATCGAGCGGGGCTCGATGGGTTATTTGGAAACGTAGATCTGTGTTGATGGGCCTGCGGCGGAGCAACCGGAGGCGAGAGTCGCCAAAAAATTAAAAAATTCAAAAAATTATGGTAGAAAGTTGTTAATGTGTAGAACAATATTTCCTTCTGCACCAAGGTTTGAAAATCAGCTCTGATACCAAAAATGGTGGCGCAAAGTTGGCGAAGGAGATTACATGTGCGTAAGCGACCTTTCAACTTCATGAAGTCGTTTGGTGGCTCAAATAAAGTCGGAATTAGATGAAATTTTGGGAGGATGTTTATGAGAATGTTAGGGTTCTAGAAAATATTTTTATAGAATTTTTGGAGGTTATATGGGGAGTTGTGGACAGCTGCGATGTGAGAGGACGTCAGGATTTGCCTGTGTTTTTTTGGAGCGGTGTTTGATTGTTGAAACGAAAGCGAATTTTGGCGAAATAAAATGGAGATGAAAGATAACATTTTGAACAATAAGAAATTAGAGAAAACAATAAAAGAAAGATATGTTTGATAAAGATTATGCACACCTTGATCTCTTCAGAACTATACACATCCAGAAGC
The DNA here is from genome assembly GCA_016760335.1 of Gastrodia elata. NCBI lineage: Eukaryota > Viridiplantae > Streptophyta > Magnoliopsida > Asparagales > Orchidaceae > Gastrodia > Gastrodia elata. Next base: position 55,414,880 of record CM028672.1, on the reverse strand, counting down.
ATGCCGATTATGCACACCAACGGAGTTTCGATTATTCACACCAAAATCAAGAGCTCTCAAGCCAATCTTCTTTAAGAAAACTTTATTCAATTGTGTGTTGATACAAGAGATTTGAAGCCTTATTTATAGTCACATAATGCATGCCAAATTATAATAAAACTATAGATCTACCACAAATTCTACCCCCTCATAAGGACTAAAATATCTTTCACTATAAGAGACCAATTCAACTCTTACTTACGACCCTCAAGCTCATTATATGTCATTTGACCAAGCTCTCTCATACATGACATAAAAATACAACCAAAGGTAAACAAATGGAAAATTAACATATCCTCAAGTCATTAGGCTCCTAGTATAGGCACGTATCATTACTTGTGGACGCCCAACCGGTGGTTGTTCTGCATCAATTTATATGCTCGGGAAGCATCAAACACCGCTGCCTTGTTAAATTTTTCGTTCCAAATGTTTGAAACTCATAATAACATTGCATTTGGTTAAAATGTTGACGAGTCAATTAGACCCTTGTTTCCAAGTGTTTGTTTTAGGCATTCTCATTTTAATTCGTTTGTTTTTATTTTTTGGATAACTAATGTTTATTAATCTTTTGGGATCTTTGAGTTAATGATCAACCATGCAAATTCATACTTGCAGCTAAAATCATTCCTATATGAACGACTGGTTGAAATGAAGAGTGAAGTCACATCCTCACTGCAACATCAAGTGCAGGCAGTTGCTCCTATTGTTCTGCAACAATATGCACCGGATGCTGTTGAAGCACTGCTATCAGGGGTATCTTTGGCCATTTCATTACTCACAGATAGGAAGACTCGTGACTTGATTATGATAATTAGTTCAAAAAGGTACAAAATGCCATTCTCACTCCAACTTATCTAATGATCATTTCCACCTGGACCTGAACAACAGTGATTTCATGTCGTATTAACGTTTTCATATTAAAAATTTCAGATTTCTAGATAGATTGGTGTCAACCCTAGAGGAAAGCAAGCAACGGGAAATAAAGCTCAGAGGGAATTTGAAAGATTTGGCTGTTCGCCGGCGTCAGTTGCAAAATACTCTAGCTTCATCTTGGCCTAAACAGGTGTAAAAAACTACTTTTGTTTTTAATCACTCAACTGAAATTGGTGATTAATTTGATTTGAGTGATCTGCATATAATTTTTCCGTAAACATTTCATCTGCCGCCACTTGGAAGACTGCTTTCCAAATCATTATGTTTGTTGAATCTGTTTTCTTATATTGTTTCCATGCCGTGTATTTCTATAGGCACCAAATGCTGCCCATCAGTATTATTGTTGGGGTAAGTACACAAATACACAAACTAGCTGTTCAATGGGGGATAGTAGTAACACTTCTCTTTTGCTCTATATGTTATCAAAGATGAACTTGCAGTATAATGACTGATGTGTGCTCATCTCGGCCTGTTATGGTGTTGATAAATAACTTATCTTTTATTAGCATCAATATTTTATATGTGCTATATATAATCGATCTGTGATCATGTTTTTGCTGATTGACCACCGATTTGAATCCCCAATATTTGCAATACAGGAAGCTGCGATCGCGAAAACAAGGGAGTTGAAGAGGCTCTGCGAGTCAACGCTGTCATCAATATTCAGTGGAAGACCGGTCAACTTAATTGGCGACATCAACAATGTGCTGAACAGTGGTGTCAGTTCATAAGGCGGTTCATGCATTTTTTTTGGCACTTGTGTGGCAGAATCAAGAGGGAATGTGGTGGACAAGTGAACAGTGCTAGAATAATGTTCATGCTAATTAAGCAAATGATTTGAAACATCTGCCATGCTTTCAGTTTGCAACGGTCATCGTTATATTTGCTGTCTTGGATCAATCATGCAGCAGCTCTGAAAGGTTCATTTTTATGGCAAGTCATTATTTCAAAAGTATTATTGGGCACTATAAGTGTTCATCTGTTTCAACTAATCTACTTGATTTCTTCTAATCAAATTGTATTTTCGAGATGAGTTTGAATTATGTAAAATAAAAATACGTATACCATCTGTAGAAGAATTTGCCCGGCCCGGTGGCAACGCTGTCTCAATTTTTTCTTCCGGTTTTGGGTTCATTCTCTCAAAAATTGCACCCTTTTATAAAAATTATGGATTTTTTTATTTGTGTTGACTCAATCTCAAATTCTGAATTGAAATTGATTTGATTTCGTGTTCAGGTCGTATTCGACTCAAAAATTTAGAGTGAGTCTGAGTTAACTCGATCGAACTCGAATAAAATCTAGCTCTAACTATATTAAATATTGTGTTATACTAAACAGTATGTTACATACATTTCCATCCGTTCATCCCATCGTGCTCAATTATATATTTCATTCAATTTTGTTTATGTTTATTTAATTTTAATTAGCCTTGCTTTTGTTTATTTTTAACATTCCCTCAATTCTTCTAATTCATTTTGTGCTTTTCTTAGAGATATTCTTGCAACCACTTTTTAAAAAATAACATACATTCATAATTGAGAGTTCAAATCTTGAGAATAACATTAAAAAACATAAAAGAAGAGCTAACAAATATATATGATGCATATATTTTATATATTATAAAGTATTATTCAAATGTAAATCATGACATCTAAATTATCATTTTATTTAGCAAATTCAATTTATTCAAAAAATTGTATCATTAAATATTCAATTTTGGTATATAAATACATAAAGTTGTGTTGTAATTAAAATTTATAAAATTAATATAACACAATGTTTAATTTAGAAAGTGTATTCATTCTGGTTAAAGCTTTTAGAAAATGAAAGAAATGTATCTATCTATATATATTTATTTTTCCTAATATATATATATATATATATTAATAGCATTTAACATATTTAACATAATTATTTTAAATATTATAAAAATATTACTATTAAACTTATATAAAATTAACAGAATTTTGTAGTTTTTTCTTAAAAGTGTATGGTTTTTTTGTAATATTTAAAAAGTTGTGTTAAATACATAAAATATTATTAATTAATTTGTGTTATTTATTTAAAAATTCCAAAATTAAAATGCGTTGCCAAACAAAACAACCGCCCTTAGAATTTTGCTGCGAGAGCTTGCTCGACTTTTCTAATGGCGGGACGAGAAGAAGCGGGCGATTACATGGGTGATCTCTCTCTCTTCCTCCCACCCGAAGATATCGCTGCACCTAAAAAGGTATTATATCCACTGAACCCAAATCTATTATATACTCCCCAAACTCTGAGGATTACATAGTGCCTCCTCCGCAGAAATTTGAGCCTACATCGGCCCCAAAGGTGAAGCGGCAAAAAACTTTAACTTGGCAGGAGCATCGGAGGCTGGAAAAGGAGCGAAAGCAGCGCGAAGACGATGAGCACACCAAAGCGAGGCTGGATACTGCAATCCCAGAATCGAATTTAGGGTTTCGAATGTTGCGACAGATGGGCTACAAGCCAGGTACTGCGCTTGGGAAAGAGGCTTGTGGGATTGCCAAACCTATTGTGCTTGAGATCCGGCGAACCAGAGCAGGGATTGGGAGGGAGACACAGGAGGAAGCTGCAGAGAGGAAGGAGAGGGAGGCAGCGGAGAGATTTAGGGTTAGTGAAAAGAAGATGGCAGCAGAGTTTGGTTCTTGGCAGAGTACGCAATGGAGGGAGAAGAAGGTCGTGCGTGATTATTATAAGGCAGAGGCCACGCTTGCGCACCTGGAGAACAGGGAGGTTTTGGAGGTTGAGGAGGAGGAAGATGAAAAAGAAAAAACAGAGGAAGCTGAAGAGGATGTTGTGATAACAGAAGAGGTGATCAATTTTATTTTATCTTTTCAGATCGCAAACTCACAATCCCACATTGTGGCGTGCAATGAAACTATATTGTTTTAGCATTTTCTCTTAGAAAACACTGTTGATATCTTTTGCTTTCTCCGTTTCTGACCAACGGCTGCGCAAAAAAATGTTTTAAATAAATTCGCCAGTTCCTTGTCATTAGCTTACTCCGTCTCCCCTTAAACAATATCCCCCCCTTCTCTCTCTTTTTCTTTGTTTATCAATCACTTAGTCATACTATAGAAAATGGTTTCCTCTTCGAAAGTACATGAGCAGATATTTTGCATGATTATAAAAAATAGTGAAAAGGAGAGAGCTGTGGTCTGTAATCACTAGGCTAGGATGAACTCTAGTTAGCACTCATGGTGACTTGGGGTGAAGGATCACTCGGATGGCTTAAATAGCTCAACAAGCATGAGTGGGAACACATCAAAAGATATTCATTTGTTTGCAGAAAGTATAATGTTATATTTTAGGGCTAAGGATGAGGAAGAAACAATTACTTGGAACTAAAAAATTATAAGAACAACGCCAAGGGACCAAATTCCTTAAACAATCTAAATCATACTACTTATAGTTATCCCTCCATTGACATGGCACCTGGTATGATCTAATTTTGCCAATTGAAGGAATGGTTAGCCCGCGTTTGAACCCAAGCCCAACCGATGCTTTGACAAGTGGTGTGTGCATGGCGGTAATGGCCAATGTGGGCGTGTCACGTGGACCTACTCCAATTTTCTATTTGTTGTCCTTATGCTTTGCACGCGCTTCTCAAACATTTATGGACTGAATTTCTAAGTGTGGCCAGAGTCAAAATGATTTGAACGAGTATTAAATAACTCATCTAGAAAATATGGAGGCTTGTATCTTGTCTTCTTAGTGAACAAAACCCAGATGACCATTACAATCATTATTGCGGTAAGGTCGTCTTGACAATGAAAGACTTGATAGCTTCATAAATGACTCAAATAAGCTAGGAATTGCTCACGTAACCTCAAATGATCTTTAGGGATAGTTAGACAATCTTCAAGATTGATCTTCTAATAATGTGTCCCTTTAGCAAAAGAGCCCAATTCACTTTTGTATGTCACATCTAGTTTCAAGTATGTTAATAATTGCTTTACTCAATCACGGTGTACCACTTAGCTTGCTGATTGGCTCACCTTTTTGTTGATTTTGTAGGCGATCTTTATATCTTCTCAAGCGGTAGGGAGTTCGATCTCTAGTAGATTAACGGGTGAACTACTAGAGATCGAACTACATAAATCATTTGTTAATATTGTGTACGATCAAATTGATGTGTAAAGCTATTGCATTTTTATTTTGCGTTAATATAAATAAGAATGGATTAAATAATTACGTCCGATTTGGGTGAATTCTTAGATTGCGCGTAGTAAAACACGCGGTGAAGTGAGGACGAAGCAGAGCAGAGGAGCGGAGTTTGTTTGCTCCCAAACGAAACCTAAATGGTTGAACGATGAAATCGATTTCATCCATGGTAGAGGGGTGGAGGTCCATCTTCTCACGGTGAAATATATCTCCTTGCTTCCTTGTTCATATGAACGAACTCTATTTCTTTCGAAATCGATTTCATTTGAATCGATAACATTTGAACTCAATTATGTCCATGACAGAGGAGCGGAGGAAGTCCATTTTCTCTGTCCACGATAAAAGCTATCTTCTCTCTTCAAAATCGATCTGATTGAAATCGATTTTATTCAAAATCGAATGAACGGAACGGATTTCGTTCATTTCATTAAACTTTAAAAAAATTGAAAAATTTTTGGGGGTAATTTAACCCACAAATATTACTTGAAATATTGCTCTTAAATTACTTATTCCAAACAAAAAAATATTGAGTTTCCTGAAAAGCTACCAAACAACAATAAGATAATTTGATTACACTATAATCTGATTACTTTATCCTCAGATTACCTCATCCTAAACAGCCTTTTAGTGAATCATATCCTCACTTGTGAAAGCTCTCTTAGAAAGGTGAAATAATTGGGCAAGCTGAGCTTGAAATGATTCTCTTACTTCAAAGCAATTATTCAGAATATTGATTTTAACAACAAACCTAAGTACATAATCAAGTATACGTTTTTAACACGAGCTAAAATAAAACATAGGAAAAAGCACGCCTTGCTCAATAATATAATCCAGATCATTTCAAAATATTCAAACTTTGAACATTATCCACTCTTTGATCGCTTGGACACCGCAAGACACGGTATCAATTCTCTTTGATGCCAAATAATAGGGGTGTTTGTGCTGGAACGGCTTGAAGAATTTTAAGATACTTTCCTGAAACAAGTGTAGATTGCTACTAGAAAATAATTTGAATCTGAGGTTTACGTTGGGGTAGGATGGGTTGTGTTAGGTTTGGTTATGCTCAAGCAAGTGTTTGGAGAGATCATAACTGAGTGGAGGACCTTGGTAAGGGGCCAAAGGAGGCACTATTTTGGGCATACTAGTGGACACTGATGTTATGCCAATAGCATTGGTGTTACTTCATGGAATGAGCATATAAAGGATTGAAGGCTTGGTTAAATGTGGTGTGGGTGTCATTGCGGTGTTTGCTGTGTTGGAGGGTGTTGTCTGAGGGGATATGGGATTTAAAGGTTATTAAAGGGAGTCAAGAGAATCTAATCAATGAAAGGCTGCTAAGGTCATTTTTAGTACAGCTAGAGCTGGCTATGGAAGCTGATGAAGAGTTGTTAATAGCTATTGGAGAAGAAATTGCTGGATAGTAGTTGGAGATTAAGTTATTGGAGAGGAAACTGTCTAATGTTGATGACGGCTAACAATGAATAGCGTTGATCGATCAGTAGTTGGTGATCAACGATGAAGTGCAATAAGTAAATATAGTACTTTTTTAATGCTAATAGAAAAAGCAACAAAAAAAATGTATGTTTCAACTTTATGTATAGTTCTTTTTGAGGGTTTGACTGGTCAATAACAAAAATGCTGCTCTCAAATAATGCATAGGTGGCTATCCAGTAAATAGCTAGCTGGCCATCCAACAACAAAAAAGCTGCGTCAAACAGGGTCCCAAGTCTTTTAATCCATATGGAAGAAGCCTCAATCAAGCATTCTCCTCATCTTCTTGCAATTGTTATGTTCACATAGGCACATAAGCTTACACAAGCAAACTATATTTCATTCAAAAATGAAAGTACATGGTACATTGCCACTATTTACAACATTGGCTACTATTTATAGCTAAGGGTTTATTTTTCTAATTGTTCGCTTTTTAAAAAACTGCAGTTTATTCATTTTATGCTCTGAGTACAAACTATATATTTCTTTTTTAAAAATGGAGAATCTCGGACAGTTTCAAAATTACTAGCAAATGTCTCATTTGTGATAATAATTTTACGATATTTATGGTATATTTTTAATGGAGAAATTGAGAGCAATATGATTAATAGGATCCAATATAAATATTAGCAAAATAGAGAATGATATGATTAATAGGATCTAAGTTGGTTGGATGAACTAGAGGAGTGCTTTTGGAGTGTTATGTGATCCGAAAAATCTCACTCAAAATCAAAGAAAAAATTTATAGAGCAGCTATATACAATCAACTATGCTATATTGGGCTGAATGTTGGCCAATAATGAAGAAACTTACCGATAAAATAAGTGTTACAAAGATGATGATGCTTATGTGTACGAGTGGGTATACTCAAAAGGATAGAGTGAGAAATAAGTTTATCCATAGCAAAGTTGGAGTGGCTTCACTAGTAGATAAAGATTAGAGAATGTCACCTGAGATAGTTCAGGCATATTAAGCGTAGACCGTGCAATGCTCCATTTAGAAAATTTGTTTTTATGAATTTAGCCTATATTAAAAGAGGAAGAGGAAGACCAAAAAAGCTATGAGAATAAACTATTATGAAGGATCTCCTCTAATTGAAACTCGAGGGGCTTATATTTGATCATACACAATATAAACAAATGATTCATGTAGCCGATCCCATCTAGTGGATTTAAGGCTTGATGTTGTTGTTGTTGTATGTTATTTTGATATATAATAAGCAGCTAGAAGGCTAGATCTCAAATCACATAGCAATAGTTTTACACATCAATTTCTCTCAACAGTTTTCTAAATTATTTTTAAATTGCTGCATCTGTTATCAATGGAATTGAAATCTCAAACAATTGGAGATTAGGGGCAGGAAAATCCAAATAATATAACAAAGACAGGGCAGGTCTTGTTAGCAATCAAAAGCCACTCGTTCCATGGTCCTATAGTTCTTAATATGATGATTAGATTTTCCCTGCGCTGGCCCAAGTGTTGGACACATCATTCTTACTGGTGCTTATTAGAATCCAGCTCTTGTTCTTGTCTTGGCGATCATGCCCACTATTTTTATGCTCGTGATATTATGCTGCATTCATCCAAAATAATGGTAAAGCAGGAAGGCCATCCATGAAGGTCCTCTAATGATGTACAGGATTGTCTAGAATCTAGAATTTTATAATAGAAACAATGAATGAAAATGAAATTTCAATAACAACATTCTTTACACTTTAGAAAGACATTCTAACATGAATAACACTTGTATGTGATTTTTACATCCCTAAAATGTTGAATTTATAGTTTTTGAAGGATTCAAAAATTAAAAATTACTATCAACTATGTAGATACAATATTACATGAATCCTTTGAGAAATTATACTAGAGTTAAGGCATCCTAGAAACAATGTGCTGATTTGACTGAACATTGTGGAAAGTGTACAAAGGTCACTCAATCTATCAAGTGCGTAGAGCGGCGTAAGACTCTTATATTATGTGTCACAATATTATCGTTCTAATAAGTTTATGATGCTTATAGGTTTTATGATAATAAGATGATAAGTATTTTGTGTATTCAGGAAACAAAGCACGCGACGAAGATAAGAAATTAGTAGCTTATGTTCAAGTTTTAGTACTTGAAAAAGGATTAATTAAAAATGATGTGATATTATGTTGGTAAAAAATTGAAGGATGGTGTAACGGAATTCAAGAGGATAGGAAATAAAATTTATTATTTTCAGATTGTAATTAGAGAGATAAAATTTAATATTATATAAGTTGATATGCATCAAATAAAATTAGATGTAAACAAAATGGGGTTCAGATTGATTAGAAAATATAATTCAAAGAAAATATCATAAGAGGAAATGCTATCCATGGGAGATCATAATATGTATGTTGCAAAAGTTGTAGGAGAATTTAGTAGTATTCATAGTGATTTTGGTTTTGGCAAGTCTAATAAAGAGGAGGAAATGAGTTTTGAGTTTATATAATCTTATAATTGTGGTTGTCCATCTTTTGTTTTAAAATAAAATAATATGTTTTCATCTGAAAGAATGAGCCTTTTAAAACTCTATTGGTTATTTTTTATTTATGATTCATTGTAAAGTTTGCAATGTTATTTCAAGCAAAAGTTTGATAACTCAAAATCAGTTATTAATTCTAGATTTAAAGATAATGAGATAGAAGATATTAAATATCTTAATTATATCATAATTTTAGATCGTGGACTCATAACAATGAATATACAAATATGTATAGGACTAAGGTATTTCAATAATTGTTAGTTATGTCCATAGAGAGACTAAGGTATTTTGAAGAATCTTAAAGAAAAATGTTTAATAATAAATGCACTTGGCATTGGAAATAGATGTTCAATCAAAATTTCAAAGAAAAATTTGTTATAAACAAAGAGTTAAATATAGAACAAGAAAACTGCGTGAAATATAAATTAGATTATTGTGAGTTTAAGAATGTAGTTAGTGATGTTATGGCTAGCTTTTAATGGCTTATATGATAATTTAAATACTAAGAGATATATTTTTGTGTTTGCATATATATATATATATATGTATGTAAAATTTCTAAAACAATCACTAGATTATGTTAATTTTGCTAATTTAGTCCAGGTTATTCAGTTTGTCCAATTTAGTCTGTCGTTTAATTTTGTCATCAACTATTCAATTTAACTCAATTTAGTCCTTAAAATGAATAATCAGGGGTTGAATTAGTCTAAAAATAAATAGTTGAGGGGTCTAAAATTGAACATATTAAATAATTGAGGGACTAAATTGAATATATTTAGTAATTTGGGATTAAAATGGTCAAACTAAAATAGTTTAGGGACTATTTTGACAAATTATTTTTCCTCTCTCTCTATATATATATATACATAGGCTTGCTTAGTATAAAAATTCAAAAATTGACTCAAATGAAGTGTATTATTGATGTTGATATGAAAAAACTTAATATTGGTGAAAAGATTCAATTTAAATTAATTATTTTCATAGATTTTCAATGAGGGATATAATATTATGATAAACATGAGTAATTTTTATCTACAAGCATATTATTATTGCTTTTTAATGCATTATGCAACGAGTGAGTGAAACGATCGTTTTGAGTACTATAAAAAATTAATTGTTTTATCTGTAAAGGAGGTTGACACACCCCTAATTTACCAGGGAGGCAAGTAGCTATGAAACCAACTATAATATATACAAGCAATTATTTGATGAGCCACAAGAGTTACCTCCCATATGAGGTGTGGAAAATAATGTACAACTTAAACTCTAAAGGGTTGCATCCTGTACTTAATAATAAAAGATAAGCGGCCTAGTTCTGAAATGGGGGCTATATAGCAAAGCACTATACGTTGTGTTTCATCAATCATGATAAGGTCAAAGAAATATGGTGACTAGCATGTGTATTGACTATTGAGCTTTAAACAGTACCATCATAAAAAACATATGCTCCTTTTAGAGATGGCAACCTATCGAATCAACTGAAGCAGGGCAGAATTTTCTAATCAAATTACCAGAAGGTGCGGATGAATATTTAAGACACTAAAAGACTGCTATCAAACTTCGGCAAGCCTTGTCATGTTTTTCAGGTTATACAATAACATAACCAATGTTCATGAGATCCATAAATGACATCATGAAACCATATCTCAATAAATTTGTGACGATTTACTTGGATGTCATTTTGATATACTACTTGATTGAGGTGGCTTATGCTGAGCACTTTCAAAAGGTGCACGAGCTGCTGAGGTTGCACAAGCTCTTGACTTGAAAATATGTGAGCTATGGAAGATGACTCTTCTATGCCTCATGTATGAAATTTGCAGAGAAGATATAAAGATATATTCTACATAAATCAAATCACCTAACAACTCACCAAGATCGAGTTATGTTATTGAGATGGGAACTTTATTGACAAAAGCTATTATGTTTTTTTTTTTTAGAAAGTTTTAGTCATTGCCACTTCTTTTCATAAACTAAACAAAGATAGCCTTCATTTTTTATAGGGTGTTACGTAGGTAAAGGCTTCCAAGAAATAAAGAAGATTAATGAGGCATTGGTATACTCTTGCCTAATACCCAAAAGCCATTTGAAGTTGAAGCTGATGTCTATTGATATATCGTCAATGCAGCACTCATGCAGGGAGGTGATTGATGACTTAATATGTAAAATTTCTATTAGGTGCACTACAAAATTATTTGATTTATGATAAAGAGTTTCTTGCAAGATCAAGCTATGAAGCACTAGAGACAATTGGGTAAGAGGATTGCACACATTGACCCCAGGCCTCTTTAATATCTACAAACCCAATCCAAATTATAACAGGTTTGAATTGAATGCCATATCTTTGGAAGTTCAACTTAGTGATTAACCATAAGAAGAGATAGGTTTCCAACATGTTTTCTTACAACCAATGACTCTAACAACCTTAATGAAGGTCGATGGCCTCCAAGTTGAGTATGGGGGGGCATATGAAAATCTTAGTTTCATTAGATTTGGAAGAGTTGTCGAGCAAAGCTTGATAGAAGCTGAGATACTTATTCATCTGAAATAGAATATAGTTTTTGAGATTATATGTTTCATTTTAGAGAGGCTAGATATGTATTTCACGTGAGATGAATTCAAAAAGCACACTCTTTAAAGGTGGCATGACACTTTGGGTAAAAAATATGCATATTTGCTAAGAATGCAAGAAGATGTTACTTGGTTTATTTGAGTATTTTTACGTGAGATGAATTCAAAAAGCACCCTTTAAAGGTGGCATGACACTTAGGTCAAGAATATGCATATTTGCTAAGAATGCAAGAAGATGTTACTTTATTTATTTGAGTGTTTTTTATTGTATCTCTAAGCAGACCAATAATAGATATTGAGAGAGTATCTTTTTGTATCTTCTAGGAGGCTTGCTGATGATGTAAAAATGACATATTTATGTCGTTATGGTGGTTGTTCTTTCTCCAAAATAATCATCCTCATGCTGTGCAAGAATACCATAATTACTAAAGAAGCAATGAACCTTTTCTTTTAGTATGTATAAGGGACTTTTGAATTACTACATTCTATTATATTTGATTGTCATGTTTGATTTTTGTAGATTTTAAAAGAACTTATGGATCGTGATGGATACCTTTCAAAAGTGAAATACAACATTCAATCCATTTACTAACATTAGACTGATGCCATCAACTAAAAATGATAGATTATTTTCAAGGCTTTCCATTCAAAGCAGTCGATGACACAAGATGATAGCCTTTCATATATAGTTTGCAATTAATCGGGCAATGAATAACTACTCTAATAATATCTTTTGAGGCATGTTTGTGCTGTATGCCACAGAGCCCATTTAACATAAAGCTCTTATGCTGGTGTGTTTTTTTAGATGATAATTTTCTTTTTGATAAGATGAGATGGGATTAAAGCAAAACCTAGCTCTAGAGATTTGACCTAGAATCTAAATGGTTCTGAGTTCATAGGTTAAAAATGGAATATATTGAATGCAATAAATCATATTAAAATAATAATGTTGTGGATATAATAATTAAAGGTGATGTTGTCAAGTAGAATGCGGCTCATATTTTGATTTTATTATACAAAATAATGGCGAAATAGAGGATGATGTGATTAATGATATCCAACATGTTGATTGAATCGGAAGTGTTTTCGGCACATTGTGCGCTTCCGTGGTGTTGTGTAATTGCAAAATCCACTAAAAACTATTTAAAGTTATATAATATCTAAATTACCATAAATGTCATATTTAGCGGAATATTGATCTGCATAAAAGAAACATTATAAGGAGTGTTATGAGTTATGAAGAGATGGATGATAATGTGGATCAATGGGTGTATATGATAGGATATGATTAGATATGAGTATATTGTTGCAACATTGAGATAGTTTTTTTGAGGATAAGCTCTATGAAAATTGTTTTAAATGGTTCAAACATATTAATGAATTTAGCCTTTGTTAAATGAGGTAGAGGAAGACTAAAAACACATACAAGGAACCATTAGGTATGATCTCACACATTTTGAGCTTAGGGATGGGAAATTTGATAGATCACCATGGAGACAAAGGATTCATGTAGTACCCTTCATTATGGGACTAAGATGTAGTGTGGATTCTGTTTAGGTCCATTTAAATAAAATACATTTAAATACGTTCTCCATGAATACCAACAGTATCAAATCTTTTGGACATTCCAATCCTAGATTTGTAAAGTCTAATTTGTATTTTACTCCAATATATGACACCATTAAGATATGTTAAATTAAAATTGTAAGATGCTGGGGCGGGCAGTAAATATTTGAGTATCATAAAGATAGGTTCAACAAGCGTAGAGGGGGTGGATAACAGGTAGCAAAATTCAGCAAGAGACGGGCTATGAAATGAATTGCTTGGCTAGGTACGTTGAAGAGACTGGCTCCATTCGAAGATAAACTGTTACTCAGATCCCATTGGAAGTTGGATGGATGACCAACCATTTGAAAGGGAGATGAGCACATTAGATAATCTCTTATTTTTTTGTATTTCTTAACATTTGATTGCACTGGCACTACAAGTTAAAATGGAGGGGAAAAGTGGGAACAATTTTATGGTTATAATGTTAGCTGACTGTTTGCTTAAGCTATATGATGAAGTGGTGATTCCTACTATTTTAATGCCACTGCATAGTCAGGCTAAATTGTGTGATTCAAATTTTCAAGCACGAAATGTGTTGCAGATGGGATTGTTCTATTTCATGATTTTGAGATGCCACTCTATTCATGCATTGTTGATTGCAATAAATATATTCTACTAAATTATTCATCTAAAACAATTTGTAACTAATAAAAAATTATTTCATGTTTGTATAAAACTTTGTTTTAAAGAGACTAATGATTGTAATGTTTTTGTAAATATCTTCGAAAACTCTACAGGAACTGCATGAGTTATTGTTGAAGCTAAGGAAAGAGCATTACTATTGCCTCTACTGTGGATGTATGGTTAGTGCCACCTTAAATTATCACACAAGCTTATCTTTACTTCTTTAGCTCTATTAGAGAAACATATTCATATGATTCTTTTATTAAAATGCTGCAAATGGCAAGTTTGTTTTGTGCTTGCAAATGGATTGAATAGATAATGTTTCTGAAAATAACCACTCATGTTGTGCTTTAGGCTAATACATTTAAAAGCTCATGCTTGTAAATAATACCTTCTGTTACCTGTATGAAGGGGTTCAAAACATAGTAAAATAAATATCATTGCCATTTTTCTCTTCTTCCACATGCTGTGTTCCTTTGCTTCCATTCCTCTTTTATTATAAATTTGCTGTGTTAATGGTATCACAACCTGATCTGATAAATTTGAGATGCTTGAGGGGGACTGAAGTCAATCAACAAAAGGAATTACATTAAGTGATGGATCACCTTATAATCATCTACAATTTGAGAATTCACTATACAAAAGTGCGTTATTAATTATTTATAATAAAAATAAAATTTTTTATAATGCTTAAGCTAAAATGCACATAATCACAATCAAATTATTTTATTTGAGTCTAAGCTTCCAATAACTACTATTTTAATTATTTATTTTACAGGAAGCTTTTCCAAAAAGAAATCATTAACAATGGAAATACAATTTTTTTCCTTAAGTTTGAATGTCATGATTCTATATAACATTACAATAAAGGAGAATATTAAGCATAATATAAGATAATGTTGTAGAAAAAACAATTAAAGAGAGGCACTATAGTGAAAGAACAAAATTTTAGCAAATAGAAATCATAGGAATTAATGGATAAACTGAGTCTTTTGGCATAGTAATATTTTAAAAAGTACCCAAAATTACCTTGGTGATGTGATTATATATATATATATATATATATTATGTAGTTGGGACTTTCCTTCTTTTATATCCTTTGACTAAGGATTTCCACTAATTCGATGTCACAACCTAAACCTAGTATGATCGACATTTCCATAGAGGGAATAAAGTTTTGATTGGAATTAAAGCATGTACCTTGAAATCATCAACTCATTTTTTATCTAATCTACTATGCCTCCAAATAATAGAAAGTACGCATACTTAAAAAAAGTACATTAATTTTCTAAAGAATGAGAAGAAACTATGTGTTTACTTCCTTTGATGCCAAAAACTCAGCCAAACCTTGATGTTGTTTAGCTCTTGCCACTCACATAAAGATAAGCATGGCTCTTTTTGAAATATGCTCATGTGAGAGAAATGCATATACAGATAGGGAAGGAGAGGGATTGTTGGGAGGGAAGGAAAAACTTTGCATTGTCAAGATCTACACTAGGAAAAGGAAAGCACGATGGAAGTGGTTGCAACCTAGTGGAGAGTAGGTTTAATTCTTGCTAAACGTGTTGCTTTGCTCACATAAAGGGGGATAGGTTGGCTTTCTTTATGTCCAAGGAAAACCTTGATAACCTCATGAGATTATTAAATCTTATTTTAGTTTTTACTTAGTTCTTCCTATATAATCCTAAATAATGATTATTCAACAATAATACTATCACTAAAATGAAAATTGCATTATTATGAGCTAAGCATGTGTCCTTTTTTGAAAATTTTCTCTATATACAAAAATACTTAGGAGGTAAGTATGAGAACAAGTGTTGAAAGAGAGCCTCAGTATTCTTAAATTTTATCGTAATAAGAGAAGTTCTTAAAATTGGGTCTAATTTTTGTCAAATGTAAACCTTGATATCCATGACCTTAACATCAGGTTTTAAGAGGGTGGCATCTCATTGAGTTGGAAATGGTTTTGTTTTAAACATCGTTAGGAACAAGAAGAAGCAACATACGAAGCTTTCCAGCCTTCAAAATTCCTAGTTTGGAATCTTGTCGGGATGTCACCCTCTTAGAGCTTGGCGAGAGTCACGAATCTCGAGCATCGTTGGTCCTTTGTTTGACATCAGGTGAACATAGTTTTCAGAATTTGACAAAAACTAGGGGAGCATGCCTACTAATTAGTTGGCTTATAGCACACTCAAGTGCATGTATCGCCCCAAGTAGTAAAGTGTTTGCAGAGTATTCTTCCCTTGATGATTAGTTCACTTTGAGTTACTAATTATCAAGTATTATGCAAATTTATCAAAACAATTAATTTTTAATTTTAAAAAATAAGATTAAAACTCATGTACCTTTTCTCTTTTAGCTTGTGTAATCCTTTCTAAAGAAATTTTCTATTCCTTCTACAAAAAAGGCTTACAATCTTTCTCAGGTTTTCAATTTCCTTACTAATTATTGATTTAAAAGAATCTTTTAATTTCTTCAAGTGGCTTGTGCCTTCTCTTTTACTGATCCACAGTTTCTACCCTTGCTTAAAGAGGAAAGAACATTCTCATGTAACATTGCAGATTTTGGTTGTCATAATGTAACGTTGCAGATTTTGGTTGTCATAAGCCCGGCAACGTTTACTTGGTTTGTCACTCGTCGCATCAGACTAGAGAAGACCATGCTCTGATATCTTTGTAATAAGTCAAACTCTTAACTATTAAGGCAATGTCTATGATGCTGTTAATAACATTTCACTTTTATTCTCAAAAGATAATTTTTTAAAAGGTCACATATTCTAGAAGTGCTTTCATATTATGAGCTTGCTTTAACTTTGAAATTTTTATCAAAAACTCTATTGTTATCTCAAAATATGCTTTAATTTTAAAATTTTAATTGTATTACTTATTAATTTCGCACAAGTAGTCTTGGATTTTTTCCTCCCTTTTCGATATGGGTTTGGTTCATTCCTACTACCTACTACCATTCTCTTCCAAAAACATACCATGAGCCACTCATTGTCCAACCGCTTCTTGTCCTAGCCTTCAAGCCAATTCAATCACTCCGGCAATCGCATTTTTTAATTCAGGTTGTCACATGATATCTAGCCGCAGGCAATATGCAACAGTCTCAAAATGCTGATGCAAATCTTCCCACTTCAAATAGCTGATTTGGTTGTCTGACATACTTCTCCTTCTATTTACTGCTAAATTCTGCCTCACCATATATGTTACTATTGCTGCAAATGTTGAAGCAAAGCACGTTTTCATTAAATTTTCCAATATCAAATAGCTGATTCTTCATTGTATTAAGATTAGCTGTTCATGTAAAATGAGTTGATTACATTGAAGTGCTTCCCAGTGCGCCATTGATGAATGCAAAAGACACCAGAGCAAAACTTTTAAGTTAAAACTTTCCAGTCATATCAAACAAAAGATGAGAGCAATGAAAATTATCTTTCTTGGTTTGTAGGATCCATCAGCAACTGCATTATTTAAAATACAAAACAAGCCATCCATAGCAATAACAAATAGATAAGGAGGCAAGGGACATCCTTGTTTAAAGCCATTAGATACAAAGATCCATTAACAGTAACCGAATAATGCAGTTTTGTAATGCAAGCTTCAATCCACTTGATAAAAATGTTGGGGATTCTTATATTTTTGAGCCTTTTACTCACAAGGTTAAACTCATTTTTAATATCTAATTTAACACAAAAATTTTCTTGGAGAAATAGAGAAGTATGCAAAATAGTATATGTTATATTACATCTGGGAATAAAAGCAGTTTGAGCAATGTTAATAATAAGACATTTTTTCTTTAAATCGATATAAGCTAACACCTTAACTATCACTTTATCAATGGTGTTGCAAAGGATATAGGTGGAAGATCAACAATTGAATTGATTTAAGAATTAAAGCAATACTTGTACGTGTAATAGCTTTTGGAAGCTTACAGATCTTTTGGAAATGGTGAAGTGCTGTCTGTGTCCACCCTTTTGCCAACCATATCCCAGGTGTGCAAGAAAAAATCAGAAGTAAATCTATTAGGTATTAGGGGATGCATTAGGTTGTATAGATTTGAGTGCCATAAGTGTTAGGATCAATAACCACAAGTTCTAGAGTGAATCCGGAACAAAATCCGCAAAACAGAAAACCATACAGAACAATCACAGAAAATAATCATTCAAACACATGGATAAATGTGAAAAATTCGATAACGGGAAAAATCACGGAGCCACACCACCAAGAATATATCTACTATGAAAATCATCAAGAGCTTTATAGGGTTATTCTTGAGAAACCCTAGCCTGGAAGAAGAGAAAGATTGCACAGCTAGGGAGATCACGCATACCATAGCATCCATCTCTCTATGTCCTTCCCTTGTTTCTCTAACTCAACTCTTGAACATACACAACTTCCACTACAGTTCACCGCAGCACTCCGCTATGACCATCATTGCAGCACACTGTTGCGGCCATCGATGCAACCCCCTTGTGCTCACCTGATGCAGCCCTGTCGTGCAAATCTCTGATGAAGATCTCCATCGACGACTTCCTCGTGCAGCCACCGTTGCAACTTCCTGATGCTGCCACCTTTGGCTGTAATTGCAGCCCTAGGGCTGCCGCCCCCTTCCCATTTTCACTCACAAGGCTTGCTTATGCATCATATCCAGCCCGCACATGTTTAGGATTTTATATAGAGTCAAGCCGAACCCTATTTTTTATCCTAAATAGGCCTTGGGGCCCAAGGGACAAGTCCCTTACTATCTGGGTCCGTCGTGGGCGCTCAAGCCTCAATATGGAATTTCATCGCGGGCGCCTGGGGCGCGCATGAGCGCACACGTCTCTATGCCTCAGGTGTTTGGTTACGCTTGGGCACTCTTGAGCGCGCCCAGGCGCGCTTGAGCGCTCTTGCTCCTCAAGTTGTTGTCTTTGTCAAGCCCTTGGGGCATGCCTGGCTTGCTGCCGACCCAGTATTGCCTTGCCCCGGGACCCTTCGGATCCCACCGGAACGTCGCGCCTTGCCTCAGAACCCTCTGGAACACCATCGGAATTCCGTCGGCACTTTTTGTGTTGATCCAATCAAACTCCACACCCAACAATAAGAATCTCTGCCAATTGAAACACCCTTTCCAACTCATTACTTTCCTTAGCGGTTAGCCCGGCTCAAGTTGCATTTGAAATTAGTGTTAGCTGACTTGATGCAATTAATCTATGTTCAAAGTGAGGTATAAGATAATAAGAAATATGTCTATGACTATCCAACCCATCTAGGCATATTTATAATTGTTGTAATTATCTTTAACATCAATAAGCAAAGATCATCTTCCCCGTATTGCAGTCATTTTACATTTGTTCTTAGTTTTATCCAAATAGCATTCTTTTCCGACAAATCATTATAATTATTAGACGAAAAGAAGGATATCAGCTGTCCCACAAATCAAATTATTTGGGTTATCCCCAAATTTAATTTTATTCCTCCTATCAAAAAATTTCTTATTTTAATCAAGATTTTTATGGCATTAATTAAGCCAAATTTGATAATCCTAAGTTTTTGCTCATAAGCACAGATAAAGCATCACCTTAAAATTTGCGTTCTAATGTCTAATATCCTCATTGAGTTTCCGTGAATTGCAATATTCAAATATAGACCTAATTTTTGTAGTAGTTTTAAGAGCCAAAAGAAGAGGAGCATGATCTAAGGAGCTGAGGCTTATTATGGTATAAAAAATAAGAAAATTTAATGCTCCCTTATTGTAACTATTTTATCAAGTTTAGCCTGTATGAGGTTCTCACCTTGCATATTGCACCAAGTGAAATGGATGCCATTAGAGGAAAGTTCTTATCCCAATTTAAAAATCAGATTATTGCAATATTTAGTTTTCTAATAAATCAAAGGAGCACCACCACTTTTATCTAAGGTGCTTTTAACAGTTATAATCACTCACAATGATGCCTCTTTTTCATAATTCTCTTTTTAGATTTGTAGTTAAAAGCATATATAACAGTGATATAAAAAGAAACATTTCCTTGCAAAGTAATTTTCCTATGAATAATTTGACTATTGATCACTAAGGTCTCAATCTTAAATATTGATTTGATACTAAATAATCATAATTCTACCATTTCTGGCAATATCAAAATTATGAGTGTTGTGTTTTAGGTTAAACACAACAGATTACCTCGCCAAGCACAGATGAGAAGGTTGTAAGAGCACAAACGGAAAAACACAACAAAAGTAGAGCACATATTTTATATAGAAAACTTTAAGAAAATGAGAAAAATTATGGAGCCATACCACGAAGATTATCAAAGAAAATTATATAAAAAAAGATTTCACTCTCTTTAAGAGCTCACAGCTTTCCCAGCTCTCCTCACAGCATCTCCTTCCTCACAACACTTAGCCACCAGCCTCCATTGCAAGCACAACACTCACACAGTGCATCACTTAAACCCTAAGAATATAAGCATTTATAGCCCTCCAATTAGCCTCCAAACCCTTTATCTAGTCCAAGGGGTATGATTGCCATGTGTTAGGCATGCCTTTATTGGATAGAATGTATGCCTAATTTTAGGTGAGATTGGTTCCAAGGTTTCGCATTCGCTGCTTGGCACTAAGGGCTGGGTTCTCAATAAACTTCTATTGTTCTTGAGATACACAGGCCATCATGGCACACCTTAGTGCCATTTGACTTGCTGATGCCTAACGCTCAAGTTTCTATCTCTGGCTTTGTTGTCTGAAGAAGTGCCGACGCATGAACGTGCCTAATCGCCTACTGTTTGGCATGTCGGATAAGTCCAAAGCCTTCAGCTCTCACCCAAGCCTTCAACGCTTTGGCATGCTTCAGCACTCGAGCATTCCTGTTCAGCCGACTCCATGAACATCTTTAACAGCGCTAGGGCGTGCCTAAGCGCCCGAGCTTTTGTTATGAGCAATCTCCTCGGCGCTTGAGCGCTTTTAAGCACCTAGCGATGTAGTAGGAATTGTCCCAAAGCTTGGGGCATGCGCAAGCGTTGTCTCCACTGTCTAATTTAATTCCTTCAGCATCCTTCAGGCTCACTTGACTCGAACAACGCCCAGCTCGCACATAGTTTGTTCATGGCTGACCCAAAGTCGCTTCAAGCTCTGCAACTGACTCATGGTATATTTTAAAATTATTCCGTTGTACTTGAGACGTCACCACTTCAATTTCCACTTACTTTAACGCCCTTCAAGTTGCAGTTATATGCACCTAACCCGGTCGCACCTCTTCGGACTGCACTCAAATCTCCACAAACTTAATAATGAGCCATCCCAAGATCATCAAAGTTACACAAATGTCTTTCTTTGATAATCTCAGTTTATTTTCATCTAGTTAGCTTCAAGAAGAGCAATAAATTAAAGTTGTATTTTTCAATCAGCGTTTTGCTCATATTAGGAACACCAAGCATATAAAGAGAGCATCATTTTTTCGTAGGAGCTTTGTTGCTCCTTCAAATAATCATATTCTAACAAGAATTGAAAGCCGTATCATCTATATTAGTAGAGATTGCTGGCCTAGCTAGTGATTTCATAGATGATGGAGTATTATTAACATTTAGGTGACTACCTGAATTAACTAGATTATTTGAATTTCTAGTAGCTATATTGTTTAAAGACGTAGCTGCTTGGACAACCAAAGGAGAGCTTGGTCTGGAAGGCTAGATTACCTCGATCAGAGCTCTTTGAGAAGCAAATGCACGGGTTTTTGAAACAGAACTAGATTTGTTCTTCTTTGAATTATGCCAGGCAGACCTACCTCTGGTAGGTGCTTCAGGCTTTTCACATTTGCTAGATGTAGTAAAAAATGATTTCTTACAGCTTTCACTTACCTTAGATTTCAATTCATTGATCAACCTTTGAGAAAATATATTGCCATAAGATCTAGCATCAACGTCTCAGAAAAGTTGCAATCATAGTTGATCTCAACACACACCCTTGTGTGGGAAACCTTCTGCCTCGCACAAGTAAATGAATTTATATAATAGGAACACCATTTTTACTAATAATTTTTTAAATAGCACCATCAGTCCATAAGATGAGGTATATTAAGTAATTTAACTCAAATAGGCAAAATAAGAGGGTAATTTTTGCAGGGTCAAAGGACTCATCCTACAACTTCACAAGTAATGGGTAACCAAAAAAATTTTACAAACTACTTTCTAACAGTTTGAGCTACTATTCTTTGTACGCAAACTTAAGAATATAGTATCCACCACCCAAGACTTAAGCTCCTTGTCACCTTTAAGTTTTCGCAGAAATTTCTTAGCATCATAAAGAGCAGAGAAGGTGTGCCTTTTACCAAGGGCAAAACTGATAAGAAATGAAGCCCAGATTGTTCTCTGGCAGCTAGTACCTCCCGGGAAGAGATTGCTTCCGTATCACATGGAGTGTAACATAATTTAAATTAAGTAGAGGATGCCAAAACTAAGAAAAAGATTTTTCCACAAACCTTCTGGCATAAGTCATAGAAGGAAGATGAGGTAAGGGGGATCTCACTCTAAGAAAAAAGTGGTGGCAGCTAGGATTCCACATGAACGAGATACAAAAGTATTATGCGCATATAAAAAAATTAATATATGTATACATGTATATATATATATATATAGATATATATATATATATATATATATTTTATTTTTCTACCATTAGTCTGTTTAGATTTTTAATCAATACAAATGTGTTTTAAACAATTTCTTTTTTATTCGTCTTAACATATGATGTGCATTCTAAGCGGGTTATTATTGCCTCGCTCATAGGAAGTCTGAATTTTTGTTCTTAACTTCTTCCATTAGCACAACTTTCTCAACTATTACCACTCAGCGGTGGCTCCACAAATTAATAAATGCACATGCATATCAGGTGTTCGCTTTTAATATAAAACTTTTAATATTTAAGCAAACGAATGTAAACTCTTACCTTCACAAAGGTTCCAGCTCTTGCAAAACCTCTTCATCTACCACGTCAAAAAATTAATAATGTGCTGTTTAGGAAAAATGATCTGGCAACAGCTAATAATCTTGTTTCTCATATTCAAATTGATGCTTAATTAAACTAATTATAATTACTCTATAGAATTGGCTAATATACTTAATGCTATGCTATTACTGTGTTTGCCACGTCCCTTCTGCATTTTTTGGTTAATACGGAAATGTTCTGTTATATTTAAATGGAGGAATTTTATACATTCCGCTCAATTCTTCATTTTCTTATTTAACTTCCAAAAAATAATTTCAAAGCATCTGCAAAAAACCTAATTATTAGGCCTTCATTAGCATTCCATTAGTCATTTTAATCATTATTAGTGAAATAGTAAATTGATGATAGTAAGGCCGTACTGTGGTAAAATTATAAAGTTTTACTTATTGGTTATATAAAGATAATGTATTTTGGTTTTAGGTGTGTAAATAACTGTGTTAAAATTTATGAATTGTTGAATGATTTTCAATATACCTCTTTCAGTATGAATCTGAGGCGGCGCTTGAGAACGCTTGTCCTGGATTGTGTGACGAAGACCACTGAGAGTTTGTTTACTATCAGAATTGGAAAAGCACAACTTCCAAGCATTTTCAAATGTCAACAAAAGGAAGTTTCATTTTATATGATAAAAAAGGCAAAGGATGGATCAACCAGTCAAGGAAGTGTTTTAATAAGCAAACTTTGCCTCCTCAAAAATCAAGTAAACATGCAAATGCCAATCAGCTTGTTTATATTATATATATATATATATATATATATATATATATATATATATATATATATATATATATATATATATATATATATATATATATATATATATATATATAAGTACTGCTTAGAAGATTTATTAAATGGCATGTACTTTTAAGTGCAACATAATGTCAACTGTAGCCATAATATTTTCAATAGAGTTTCAGTGCAACATCTATTTTCTCATCTTAATTTTCAGTATATCATTCATGAAAAATTCACTAATATTTTAACACACAAAAACAAATAGTGCCATTCAAATAGTCAATTGATAGTTAAGTTCACAGAAAAAACAAGCTGCCAAAGTCTATAGTCATCACGCAAAAGGGTGGTAGTAGTTCATAACTAATTATATGATTAGGAGCTGCAAAATGTACTTAAAGAGACCAGTGCATAAGGGAATGATCGTTGCCATAAACCTCATGGTGAGTGAGGTCATCTGGGCACTGCCTGCTATTACCCTGAAGAGCCAGCCCAAGCTCACTAGAGAAGTGCCCATTGCTACCTGCATCGGTTAATCGCCTAAGTCCCCCCATCCCTAGGGCGCTGCTATCCCTAAATGCCCATGAACTATTACTATTATTATTCATGCAGGTGTTAGCCATGTTCAGTTGAGCCATCAGTGAAGGGCCATGGTTTCTAGGAGGGGCTGCAGCAGCGATGGCTGCTGAGCCCCACGGCTGAGTTGACAGAAGAGAGAGAGCACAGTTGGAGTCCGAGACACCTCCTCCAAGGCAGTCGCCCGGCGCTTGCTCGGCCACAGAAAAGATAGTATTATTAGTAGCATAGTGGTTCGTCATAGTCATCCCCGCACGGGTGTCAAAGGCCGCGGCAGGCCCATGCCACTGGTTATTGCTTGGCCATGATGCATCTCTAGAAGAAGCACCTGGTGTCGGCCTTGGATAACTGAAATCCATCAGGAAACTTCTATACTTGTTGTCTTCTGCAAAAAGACATGAGGCAGGCTCTGTATAACACCACAGGATCAAGCAGGCGAGAAATGTGACGATAAAGTTGCGGAGAAAAACTGCACCATGGAATGATGAAAGCCTGCCATATCGTGAAGTTAGGGGCCCCGGCGGTGGCTTCCTTCTGCGCTCATTATGCCCGGCTAGACGTCTGCGACAGCTTCTTTTCCCCTGATCGAACTCGGATAGAAGGTGGAACCTGCAATAGGTTTTGTTGAAAATAATAAATGCTATTATTAATTTATACATATTTTTATATAACAAGAATTGAAATTGAAGAATGACCGGGCAGGATATTAAATGAAGCAAACATTTCAGGGTATTAAATAAAGAATGACCAGGGCATAGTTGGTATATAACCAAAGATGGTTTTTACTTGAAAAACTATTGCAAGAATAAATAAAGGCATCCTTCGATTTTTTACTTTAAGATAGTGAAAGTCACTTCTCTCCCTATTATACCTAATCAACTTGCCAGTCCCTAAAATTCATTTAGCTTCACAATTATAATCTCTTACAAATTCCTAAATAGATAGTTTGTGAAGAGTTTGGGAACATGTACCACATTTTTAAGAGTTGTCTGTTTAGAAGGGATCTGATTGCATTGAGGCTGGCCTGTAAGGTAATCAGCAACAATGAAAGATGAATCTAAACATTTACTCGCAAGAAAAGTATATCGGGCAACAACAAAGGACACTACAGTGGAAAATAGTTTTGGTGGCTGCAAAAGCTTGCAACGATACGAAAGGGCAGCATAGTACTTTTCAGAAAGGGTAGAACATCTTGCAGACATTGAACCCTTCCAGCGGGAGGATTCCCAATAGCACGCAGACATTGAACCCTGCCAGTGCGAGGATTCCCAATAGCACGCAGACATTGAACCCTTCCAGTGGGAGGATTCCCAATAACACCAATGAGTATTTCTTGACAAGTGAGAATTTGATCGTCAAATTGGGCACTTAAATAAAAAATTGCAACATTTAATTTAATTATTTCTAATTAAGGAAATTTGCCAAAATTAATCTCTAAACTATTTAAATTTTGATCACGTTAGTCACAAACTATTTATTTGAGGACTACTTTGAGTATAGGTGAATAAACTGAGAGACTAATTAGTAAATCTAATTAGTAGGACTCTTGGCAAACTCCCTTTTTTTACTTAAATGCAATTATAATTTTGCTAATTTATTTTGCAAGATAAGTTTTGAGGTACTAAAGCAAATCAATTTTTATTTCCCAAATGCAGTTGGACAAAAGAACTTTGAACAACGTCCAATGATAAGTAAAGAAAATAATATCATTGTGGGTAGACAAAGGCCAGCGCATTTTTTGATTTAACAACGACAAGAATGAGTCCAACCATTGAACTCGATTATATTGATAACATGAATTATTTAAAAATTAAAGAGCTTCCTGACCTTAACTGAGTGATCGTGGTTCTTACCTTGCTGGCTTTTAGATGAAATAGCAGTTAAAGAGTTTAAGCTCGTTCTAATTTTAAAACAAGTATTAAAAAGAGGGTTATAAAATAAAATTCCTTTCACAGTTGGAGTCAACTTATACTACAGCAAGGAAACCCAAACAGAAAATAGAAAGAGAGAGTCCAAGCAAATCCCTGCTCCAAAAGGCCGAAGATGATAGTGATTAGGGGTAGTGACAGAGGAGGCAGAGGTAGCAGAGGGAGAGGCTCCCATTCTACTCCCGTTGCAATTATTCTTGCTTCCCTTCAAGCTCAAGGAATTTCTAATTCATTTAGCTCAAGGCATCAAATAAGACTCCAACTTGATTCCTTGACCAATTTTTATACAGGTGAGGAGGCGAGTGGTTTTGAGACCTCCAGAATCTGGCAATAATGATACTTCTGAATACAATGATATGAATTATTCCAATGAAGGGACCACTGAAATGCCAGGGAGCTCAAAGCCCAAAAACATCCATGATGAAGATGGGTACAAATTGTCTCAGTAAACCCAACACCACACATAATGATAATGATATAAAGATACTTTATGAAAATACAATCCCTTTGTATGCAATCTCTTAATCATTGATGTGGATTAGATAATGCTAGGAATCTTCCCGACTCAACAGTTCAGGAGGCTGATACTATTCTAGAATAAAGTCTCGCTTGAGAGGGGGTAATGAAATTTGTAAAGATGGAAATATCAAAAAGTTTATTTGCAGTGGAAATTACTGCCCATGATGATCTTTAGTCAATTTTTCTTAAAAAAATTTTCAGCCCCTTCAATTTGGGCGGCCCTCAAGTCAACAAACATAGAAGTTTCAGCCCCTTCACTTTGTGCGGCCCTCAAGCCATTCTGTAGATTATACAAACAATAAAAGAAGACCTACAGAAAGTGATAGAGGCAAAAAATAATCATTTGGACCCCATTTCTTAAGAATTCTACAAAAAAACAATTTTGAGTTACACACTTTTGTTCAAAGTTTAAGGCATTTTATGAACAAAATAGGGATGCAAGATTAAAAAAATTCTGAGAAACAAATCGATGGAACCATAAAGGAAAGTAAGGCCATTTAGATTCAAATAGAGACTCTTGAACCTGAATATTTTAAAGATAAAATAAAACTTGAGTGAATCAGCTTTAAATCATCTCATTATTGAGCTGGACCAAGTTCAAAATAAATTTAAGAGAAAATGAAGAGGAGGCTATTGCATCCAAAACACATTAATAATTGCCCATAATATTAAAATTACTTCCCAGAAGGAAAAACTAGATACCTTGCAGGCAGAAAATCAGGGTTTGCAAAAAGCCTAGGCGCCCTTATGGATTCGTGGGTTGATCTTGCCTTTCTGGGCTAACCTAGGCACACTTTTGGTCTGCCTGGGCGCTGGAAATTGAAACCAGCCTGCCAAATTGGCATGGCCTCCTGGCAGCCCAGACAGGGTTAGGTCATAATTACAAACTTAAAGTCCCCAATGTCTCAAACATCAGCACATGAACCAAGGTTTATTCAAGAAATATAATACAAATACAATGCCATGAACCTAATCTAAAGCTAAATAAAGGAGTCTTCAAGACTCTCTAGAGATCAAGCAGATGATGATCAAGTTCTACAAACAAGCTGGTCTAATTTGGTGCAACATAATCGGTCACATTTGTTGAGTGCTAAAACTTCAATTAGCTTGATTTGCCAAGCTCTTCTTGAGGTCCTCTTGTATCAAGTATTTGGAGCACTCTTTCTCTGTTGTTGGAAACCTGGAGTCTACTAGATTACGCCTCCTGGGAATCTGATCAATTGAGCATCCGATCATCCGAGACCTAAGGTTTAAAGATGATCTAAAGTTAAGATAAAATTCTAAAATTCAACGACACACCAAGTTTTAGTCCCACTAGGTGGGGTCGACTATATTAATCATTTACGTCCATTTTGCATAATCAAATAGTAGCTCCTCCCTAAGCTCCAAATAGAGAGGATCCTTCCTAACAGTTTCTTCCCTTTTTTTTGGGGTCTTCCTCATCTTTTAATATGAGAGAAATTTCTAAACTTAATTTTTCTAGTATGGGCATTAATTTTTCTAATATGGGCATGGCGCGGTCTACGCTTACTATGTGTGAACCACCTAAGGAGACATTCTCTAATTTTATCCACTATCGGAACTACTCCACCCTTTCTACAGATAAACTCGTTTCTCACTCTATCCCCTTAACATAGCTAGTTGTATAGCTACTCAATAAAATTTTCATTTAATTTTTGGTGGGAATTTTAGATCGCACAACCCTCCAGAAGCGCTCAATTATTTTAACTAACCGTCTTGGATCATATTAATTATTGCTTTCTATGTCACCATTATTTTGAATAATTAAACTTGAGAACTTGAACATCTCACTCCTCTTGATCACATGGACCTCAATAGTTATGCCCTTGAGATTAAAGCTTCTTATACCATTGAACACACTCCATATATTCGTTTTAGATTTACTAAGATAAAATAATCTTTGGATTCTAAAGTAGTCCTCAATAACTTAGTTTTATTTAACTTCAAGCCTAATCTTATTAATTAATAGAATATCATTTGTAAATAAAATGCACCAAGGAATCTCCTCATGAATGTACTTGGTAAGAACATCCGTAGTTAAAGCAAAAAGATAAGGACGGAGAGATGGTCCTTGATGTAATCCAATAAAAATAGAAAAGTCATAAGGTAAACCACTTTGCGATCGAAACATGCTACAACCCATTATATGTATATCTAATAACATCAATATATACAAACACATCCCTTTTCTTTTTAAAGCTCTCCAAAGTGTAAGAATTAAAAAATAAGATGATTTTTCATTGTAATGATAATGAGTGATACATGTCTATATAGATAATAGCATACAAGTACTAAGTTTCGCAAGCGCCTCGGTGCCTAGTCGTCTGTCTGGTGCCCATGAACCAACACCTGGGCGCCCAATGCTATGTCTGGCACTTGGCGTGCTTGGTTCATAGGTGCCTAGGCGCCCAATGCTCGGTCTTGGCACAGGGTGTATCTGATGCACAAACACCAAGGCGTGTCTGGGAACACAATCTTCTCTTTGGAGCTGTTGTGTCTTAATGTTCTCTAATATCCCCCCGTAAGGTGATGGTGGGTTCATTAATCGTCAGCTTATCGCGTAGAAGCTTAAACTGTGTTGTTGAGAGATGTTTGCTGAGGCAAAAATCTGCGGCTTCCTCATCTGCTTCCGTTTCCGTTACGTGGATTGTGGATTAAGAAAATGGCTGCAAATGGCTTCCTTGAAGCCCTAGCTATGGGCATTTCGGTTTTTGGGGAAGTTTCTGGGTCCCGGGAAAACGCTAGCGTGGGTCTTTTTACGAATCGTGACCCACCAACGGGAGTGCTACAGAAGTCCAGTTGAGGGGCTGCTTGTCAGGGTTGCATGGGCGTACCAATGCTAGCTCTCCAGGCTCTTTCACATAATCAAGTGAGAGAGTTTGTGGTGCTCCATGCGCCCCTAAAAGTCAGAAGTCGCTCGTCTTATCCGGAGGATACTCTCTCGGAAGAGCTTCTTATTCCCTTTCGGTTCACTCCGTTGAGTCCGTCACTTCGCTCCGGTTTTGTTTGTCATCTACATCTAGCTCGGGAGGGACGAGAAGACTCGCAAGGGATGTATATCGGCTCTAGAAGGATGCAGGATCACTGACTGACTTGCGGTTCTATCAAGTTTCTACTTTCCGCTACGCGGCCTCTTTCAGAGCCTTTAATAACCGCTACGCGGCCTTTAAGAATCTACTTTTTTATGATTCAACTCAATTCTGTAGATCCATCGTTCAAGAAAAGGTAATCCGGCTTCTGAATCCAGTCAAAGACCAGATTACTAAGTACCTGGGGCTTTCCCATACTAGTACGATCTAAAAGAAGAAACTGAGCGGCGCTAACCGCTCACTGGCCAAGCCAACTGGCAATACATTTCATTGCTCAACAAACAAAATAACCTCAAGCGCCGGTCGGCTAGACGGCACTCAATTGCCGGCCGAGGCTCACAGCCCTAATCTTCAGCTAAAGCACCTTTTACCAACATTTCAGCAAAAAAATCACCGCAATCAACGAAACCAGAACCCAGAACTCTGATAAGGCTAGCCGACCTTTTGAGGTGAGGATACTAGCCGACCTAAGGGAGACACTCACCGGCAGACTCGAGTTTGTTCTTCTTATCTAAAAATACCTACCTAAGGGTAGCCTGCTTCGCTGCCCCGTACTGAATGTCGGCTATTTGTTTTGTCGACGGTGTGTATTAGATGACAGCCCTTTGTTTTTAACATTGTCACGAATGAAGTGGCAATGCACTTCCACGTGTTTTGTACGAGCGCAGAATAGTGGGTTGTTGGCAATGGAGATCGCAGAGACATTGTAGCAAGAAATGGTAATAGCTTGGGATGGAGGATGATGGAACTCTTGTAGGAGTCGTCGAAGCCATATGATTTCAGTGACCGTGGATGCGAGTACCCTGTATTCAACTATATGTTGCGCTCCAAATGATAAGTGTAGTGCCAAGGAATATGAAAAATCTTGTCGTGAATTTTCGATCTATTGAGTCGCGGACATAATCAGAGTTGGAGTATAATTGAGATCAATAAAAAGTAAATGAAGAACTTTTCTTTCTATATACTTCTCCATTAAACTATGCATAATTTTCATGGTAGAACAACCTGGCATAAAACCAAATTGAATTTGAGAAATGCAAGTATCCTTTCATAATCTGTATTAAATTACTACTAATGTTTCAAAACATAATATATTAACTTGATTCCTCTAAAAGTAGCACAATCTTGATCATCTGTATTCTTGCAAATAGGTAATAATAATACTCTCTCTATTCATCTGACATCCTATCTTTAAAATAATATTAAAAAACTTGATAAGCCAAAAAAATTTATCACCCAAATATTTTCATACATTGATAAGGATATCATCTGACCCTATTGCTTTTTTACTATCCATCCTCTTTAAAACATTCCAAATCTCATTTTTTTAACACAACGAACGAAAGTGTAATTGAGATTATTTTATAAACATTTAACTAATTTATATAATTTTATTGGCACAATTTTCATTAAAAAAGATAATAAAATAATTTATCCATTCATATTAAATATCTTCATTCCTAAAATGAATTTTTGAATTATCATCTTTGATATATTTAACATAATTATTTTGTTCTCTTATCTCTTAATTTGACTAGCTTATAAATGTATCTCTCTTCCTCGACAGTGTAATTTATTATATAAATTCTTATAAAATATAAACTTGAATTAGTATGGTTCGAACCCATGACCTTTGCTTTATAATATATAGCACAAACTAATTCAACTTGAGCACTTTCTGGGTTATAAAATTCTAAAACTCAAGATAAAAGATAAGTCCTCACCAAAAATTATATAAGTTTTGTTATCATTAACTAAATATTTTTGTGCATGTGTTACTCAAGGAGTCAACAGAATCAATGGTCAATGATGTGGTGGCAAATGCATTGAAGGTTTAGCCAAATTCAAACATTGTACAAATATAAACTGTGATATTATTTTGAAAAGAGAGTTTTCATATCAAATTTATTTACATTATTTATTTTGAAAAGAGGGATTTTATATTAAACTTAATATATTATTTATTTATATTGCTTGCATTTTTAATAAGAAAATAAATTTGAAAAAATGGAATTTAATGCATTAATATAAAAAGAAAAGATTTTTATTATAAAATAGAAATATTATTACCACTTCATTGATTTCTGAACTTTTGAAATGACACTACTAACCTTTATTAGAACACCACTCATAGAAGAATATAATAGGTACATCAATCAACACAATCAAATCTAGTTCATCATCCACACTTTGTTTTAAATTTGCCAAACGATAATAATATCAAGGAAATTTATTAAACGTATCATAGCATTAATTTCACAGGATTTATGAATTGATTCATTGCTTCATTGCTGATTTCGCATTACAGGAGAAAGGGGAAAAAGTGAACAGTTCCACATCCTTCTCCAATAAGACACAAAATACTCCCAATAGTTTTTCCACAACTTAGGGCTGGAAAATATTTGAAGGCCAAAGAGTGGCATGCTGATTTTGGTGTTGGAGAAGAAAGGAGATGAGATTCATCCCCTCTATATTCCTAACACAATCTAGAAATCCTCCAAATAAATTTTTAGAAACAAGAACTTGAAATAAGAGTAATGGAATAGTCTTCACCTAGTTGATTTTTTTATTAAGGAATGAAATTAACCTGTAATGACTATCCAAGGGATATTGAAACTAGATTCACCCTAGATTGAAAACAAATCATTTAAATATAATGAATCATCTCATTGAGTTAATCAATGGTAGAGAAAAGATATTATCCTAGCTCTTTATAGGACTCAACTACAATATAGATGCTAGCATCTCTTTGATGCTCACTACAATTAAACCCTAAAATGTCAACGTTTGTTTGCAAGGGAAGAGGTTTCTGTTCACTACAAGGGAAAGAAATGGATTGCACAAAGCATTAGAGGCTAAGGTCGTTGTTTCTCTAGATTGTTGATGCAAATTTACACCAAACTTTAAATTTTATGGAACTTTATTTGAATTTAAAAAATAATGGCTAATTAATTAATTAATTACACCAATGATGATAAAAACTACTATATTATTATATAGAAAGGATATTACACAACGCAGCTTAATCAAATAAATTTGATTTACAAGGTGCAATACCTGACATGACTTTGTCCGACTTACCATAAATGATAAAACTATCTAAGAAACAAACAAAACAACCCTTAATCCAATAAAAGCAATCCAAGTTAAAAAAATTATCCAATTTTTTTGTAAGAAGCAAATAACCAAAGCATGAATTTCAATCCAATGAAAAGTATATTACCCCAAGATTCCCTCAACAAGCTCAATCAAAGAAGAAATATCTTATTTGGTGGAATTATTGTATCAGATTTAATTAAATATAAACTCAGCTTTAAAACTAAATTACTTTTATTAGGAATATGGAAATGCATTGTAACAGCTTGTTAGTTCAATGAATTCAAAACTCTTAAGGAATTTTGCCTAGTAACGTAATGTGGTTCCAAAAGATAAAACGTGAGAGAAATGTAATGTTAATTACAGTTAGGAGTCGAAAGGCTTTAGAGAAATCTTGGAAGGAGGATAGAATAGGCACTAAAAGAAGAAATATATGAAATAAAGAGAAAGTGGATGATAAGTATGAATTACAAGACACTTCTTAAAACAATAATTATGTTCTTCCACTACAATATTTACCAAAAACTTCAAAAAAAAAAAAAAGTTTAATCTATTCACAAAGGCTTAAATGCATTTAAGATGCTTTAGATCAATATTTCTTTTGTAAAAGTTTTAGAGCATATACCCAAAAAGTTCATGAAAGATATTTAATTCAAGAAAAAAAATAGAGTTGTGCGAAAAATTTACTTAAAAGTGCAGTATGATTATATTGAAAATCTGTCCCGTGGCTTAAGAATCCAAGCATCTTTACCATTCATGTGCAAGAAGAAATGAATATGTTCAAAGAATATGTGATTTGGGAGGTAATGTTAATCCTATGCCATTTTAGGCTTTTATTAATTATCCCACAGTGCATCTAAAGATTATTAGTAAATAATGGTAAATCATGTCATTCTCTGGCTATTACTGGACCCATCTTTTATTTTGTAATTGAGCACAACTCTTTCAAGATTCTGATAGATGAATCATTGATGATTATTCTTCAAATATAAATAGAACTCATCATAGCGAGTTTGGTCATATCACTGTCATCAGCGAAAGCTTGGCTATTACTGAATATCTAGGAGGCTAATGTGGAGCTTTGAGTTCTAAAGGTTCTCCTACAACTTATTTACATTCTAGGCTGCCAACGAAATTACAAGTTTCATTATAAAAGGCTTAAAGTTTGGCCAAAGGAGCACAAATGGACAAGTAATATTTTTTCCACATAAAGGCAAACAAGGCGATAATCATAGCACACATTTGCCTTTCTTCTTTTGACAAGATTGATGAAGTGTAAAGTTTTTATAATATTACATCAAAACTTTGATTGGAGATCATCAAATATGTGATAACATAAGAGACTAATGATATTCCTCCTATCTTAGGCTTTGCAAGCCAAATTGGAATGGATAAAATTTTAATAGCATGAGTGTTAGGGGTATTAGAATTGCCTCTAGATATGTGCGTAGGTTTATAAGAAAGTTGAATGACAATATTAATGTTCAAAGAAAACCCCAAAGTCAGATCAATACCATCATTGGAAGATTAAGAATAAGGTGGATAGCTCAGATGATTTTGTTGTCCATTTTGTTATAAAAAGAAAAAGCAGTGATTATCAATAGAACTAAAATACGGATTTGAGAAGAAGATGTAAATGATTTTAAGGTTTATGGGCTGGAAGAGGGTAAAAAGAAAATGAGAATGGTATAAAATGTGAACAAATTCATTGCAGACTCTTGGGTATGCACCGACAGAAAATGCGTGAATGAGTTTGTGAATGATTTTTTACAAGCTATACAAGTTGTCATTCCATAATGATCATTCATGTAAATGCTGCTACTATTTCTTTTATTTCCTCCTCGAGTACCATGTGTTCTTCTTGATGGAACTAGCATTTTTTCTCATGGTTATTTGAGAAATTCTAAAGAAAATGGAGGGATTAAGGAATTTAGAGGAGTGAAATTTAAACGGGAGAAAAAAGACTAAAGAGTGATCTCATATCATAGATGAAATGGGACTGCCTAGAATGATTTGTCCAAGGAACCATTTGAGTTCACCTGGTGAACTTATAATGATTCAAAAATATAGCTACAAAACGAAACAATAAATTCCACATAAAGAGATAAAAGAGCTTCAAACAAAATTTGTCAAGATTTTCACTTCACGAACACAAAATGGATTGTATGGGTTCACCAGAACTTTTCTAAAAAACTAATATTGTCTAGAACTTTAATTTTGGCATCGTTGAGAAAAAGCAAGGATTTTGTTGTATGAACTAGATATTTTGACCAAATTGAAAACTTTGTTCGATATTTGGTTTAACAAAAAAATTAGACACTTTTCTTGGTTAGCAGGTAAGAGTTTAAGAAAAATTATGAATGCAGCTCTTTGTTCGTCTTTCTTCAATACTTGATCAACTGTGCTAAATCAATTGCTGGATTGATTCACATGGACAAATAAAATTTTTTTGGAAGACTTTGGCAGTTTAATAAACCAACTACATGGAGCACTAATGTATCTTTAATTGTTATTCAATGCTTATTCAAAGGTCATTCTTATCAGTTATCTACTCATCTCCATAAAATTTATCAACATCAACACCCAAAACCTACAGATTCCTCACCACACTCTCTTGGAAAGTAGTCGTAAATTCTTGGAAAAATCCCACATTTTCAGATCCCACAATATGTTGATTCCTCATCGCTCTTTCTTGAAAATAGTTGCAAATTCTTGAAAAGAGCCACTGTCAACGAAAGGATTCATTGCATTATGATTGAAACAAAAAAAGACTGCATCATATTCTATCCACAAGGAGCACACTTATTTTTGGGAACATCAACAAAAACATCAGGCCATTGTAACATGTTGCAAGCTTTCATTCAAGATTAAAGTTTTTATTGGCAACAAAATCAATAAATATCAAACTCATCAAGCCTCAGAAATCAAAAGGCTCTTTACATCCAGTTTGAAGACAAAAATACCAAATCAGAAATATTTCTACCCAACAGAGAAATAATCACATACTTGAACACTTCATTAAACTCTTAAGTTCATTGCTTCCAGGATCTCAAATACTTTAAACATGTAAGGTAAAGCCACTTTTGATCACGAGGCCATCCCATCCCTTGTTACAGCTCAAAATTCCATACAAATCACCATTGCTTTGTCTCCCAATGAAATCAAAGAAACCTTGTTTGCTATGGATTACTTGTCATTTCAAATGGTTATTCTACCAGGTTCTATCAACTTTGGTGAGACAAAGATCTCATAGATGCAATGCAAAGCTTCCACCAAGGCTCTAAAATCTTAAGATACACCACTACCAACAATGCCCACAAAATCCTCCCAAATTAAAAAAGGAACATTCTCAAAAAAGCATTGGAGATATTTGTTTTTCTAAACTATCTTGAAAATTCAAGCATGATTCATCAAAGAGACAAGCATATATAATAACATCATTTTTGTTCAACGATTGCTTCATAAATTAAATACCAAAATTGTCTCAAAAACCAAAGATGATTCATCAAAGTGAAAAGCACATGTAATAACATCACTCTTTCTCAAGAACTTTCATGAAATAGCACCTAAGGAATAAATAACACCAAAGGAAGCATAATTTGATCATTAAAATTGATATCTTAAAGGTATATGGTCCTTTGCAATGGAACTTCATTTAAAACTCTATCCTCATTTGAAAAGTCACATATTTTGCTTTGCAATGTAAATAAATTTTTTTAAACATGATATTGAAATGAGCTTTCAATGACATGTCTAAAACATGTTTTAGCCAACCCCACTTAGTGGGAGTAAGACTTGGTGGTGTTATAACACATTAGAAAAGTAATTATTGCAAGTCATTCATGCAATGCCAAATTGATATAATTTAATATAAAAATCATATTTTATATGATAAAAAAATAAATTATTTTTATATGATAAAAAATTAAATTCTGTTGATGATATTGAAATAGGTATTATGCTATAACACATTCGAAAAGTAATGATTGCAAGTTATTCATGCAATGATAACTTGATCTATTTTAATATAAAAATTAAATTCTTTTTATATGATATAATAGATTTTAACTCATTTTAATATATACATCTAAGTGTTATTTTTATTATGAACTACTGCATGCAAAAGGTTCTAAACGAGATTGAATAAGATTCTTTAATTTTTTTGTGACGCCTGGAAAATAGTCCAAAAAATTCATGTGATAATCAAGACAATCAAAAATAAAAAGAATCATCTGGCCAAAAATAAACAGTTAAGATGATCCCAAAGAGAGAGAACTGTCTTGCTAGAAAATAATAATAATAATGTCTGAAATAATCTGCAGAACAAAGAGAAATATACAAGATTTAGTTTAAAAAAATATTATAATGTTTTTAATAATGATGAGCATTAATGTTGCATTAAATAATGGCATGCTTTAAAATTAATGCAAATAAATTTTAAGACTCCATACAGAAAAAATGTATTGATCAGCACAGTATATGTTGGTATTTCCTTAATGATAATGATTCGCTGACAGTTTGCTCCACAATACCACTCTATTTGATCAAAACTTTACCACTTCTAATCAACTTCATGAAATCATAACTTTTGTAAGGAAATGAATTTAATATTCGAAAACAAACTTATATGAATTAATAGTCCGCATTTTAACTTGAACACTAAAAAAATACTGTTCACATACACAAACGTTGACTCCTTGGGTCATACATACACATCTGACCTAGTTTTGATGATAACAACATCTGAAATATAACTTTTGAGCAGCACTAATGCTTCAAGCTTTCACTACTCAAATGATTAGTTGATCTCATATATCTTAAGGATCAGATACACAAATGTTAGAACAGTGATCTAGATTAGGCAAACAACAAATGGGAAGGTTTGATTCACAACATAGATTTGAAGAACTTTTATAAATGTGAAGTTAAGCACCAAAGTTTCAACACCTCAACATGTATGATGATCACTTATTTTGCACCAAAGTGAGACTAAATTGCTTCATCAGCATCTACTAGATCTCTTGAAGAATGAAGATTTAATTATTGCTTAATTTATGATTTTTATAATGTAATTGCATTTAAATTATTATATAAGACTTAGGTTGAGTCTATCTAAAGTATGGGATAAAACCATCGCATGTAGAGCTCGCAAATTAGATCATATCATCCCTTCCCTGTCCAAGCACACCAGCGCTCAATAGGGGTGCCCAGGCACCCTTTTAGGTGCTCAAGATAATTGTTCAGGGCCTCGCAACTTGTCATTATGGACCTATTTCTTGATACATAACTCTCCTCCATTTCTAAATAGGAGGACCTCTCTTATGCTTAACACCACCAAAGAGCTCTCAAATTTCCTCTAATAAATTCCCTAAGGCTCTCCAAATTAGTTCAAGCTCTTTCTTAAAGTTTAGATAGTTCTAATTTGTAAAAGAGAAATTATTGCAGCTTAGCTAGGCACAACCTTGAGAGGGAGAGCGATTTCTGCAACTTCGTTAAAATGTGAAGAAGGGATCCTAGTACTCCATATAGGCACAATTTTAATAAGAGTTTATTCAGTGACTTTATTGTCAAAGTGAGCAAAGGATGGTTTGCATAGCTTTCTATGCATACTTATGGATAAGTAAAGGAGCAAATCTGGTATGAGTGATATTAACTTATGAAAAATGGATGTACAATTTTAAATTGATTCGAACTACTTTAAATTTGTGTGATCTTTTAATCTGCTTGTGGATCTTATCTTTATTTTGTGGCTTTTATTTTTTGCTTAATTAAATTATATTCTCTTATTGGTAAAAAATGTTTACTCTGGGAGTTTTGGGCATCCGGCTAAATGAATGTTTTCTCTTTTAATGATAACAAATCATTTTCACAATAACTTTTGAGTACTGTTCATTTTAATTTAGTTTAGTGTTTTTTAGGAATATCAATATTTCAAAAAAGTATCACTGCATATTAGCAAATGCAGCAAAAAATCAAGCCATCAGATTCAATAGCTGGTTTAGAACTTTTATTTTAATTTTTTTATTATTGTAACTTAAATTGAAGTTTATAAGACCGTAAAACTGCTAACACTTTGAGTCTAAGCAAAAGAGAACTTAAAAAGCCTATTAAAAATTAAAATATTCTAGCCAGCATCCAAACGCATAGCTTGCACACCCAGGCGCCCAGACACAAACCATGTGTTCAGAAGAATTATATTATTCTGCAGCGGGTTTAGCCCGACACAGAATAACTAAATTATAAAATAATATTATGTGCCCAAATGCGTCCAAACTCCAGTTTCCAAAATATGATCATTTACAAACTCTTAAATCTTCTTAAATTCTTCTAAAGTAATTTAAGAATATAAAGTAAACGACTCTCTTAAATCGAAGTTCTCTCTTTTTAACTCTCTAATGCACGATTATGAACTTTTTCAGATGAAATCGAAGAGTTCATATTAGATATGTATACAAAAGTCACAAAAATTATTACTGTCTTATATTCCTTAAGAAAGACATTAATCAAGAGAATGTAAATAAGAGAACTCTGGAGTCTTCCTAAAAGTTAGGACCCTAAGGTTTAGGCAGTAATAGAAGCAAATAATTTTAAAACATATTCTATAGATTTTTTATTAGGATCATTAACGTTTATGAACAAGTTCTAGCTAATAGAGAAGAAACTAAACAAGAACCCTAGAAAAAGGCAAAAAGAATTGCACTCAATATTAAAGAATTCAGCGGAAGTGAAACTGTGGACAAAAAAGAACTAGACTTTGTGACAAGGAAATGCACATCAATAATGGGGTAAAAACAAGGTAATGACTGCAGAAGACAATATATGAACAAAGGCAAAAGGTAAAAATTTTATTAAATTTCATAATAATATTACTTGTTATGAATGCATGGGGAAGAAATCACACATACAAATGAAATGCCCAAAGCTAAAGAAGGAAGAAAAATCGAGAGAGAAGAACGCTTTCAAGTAGAAAGAATTGTATATGAAAAAGAGCCAAAAGACGAAAGATTTCTAAGCTAACTAAAAGTCGGAGAGCAAGGACCGAATCAGAAGAAAAGGAAGCTAACCTCTGCTTGATAACAAGCAGAGAGGAGACAAGTTCAGAATCTTCCGATAGAGAGGTAAAAAATTCAACTTATTCTGAATTAGAAATTATACTTGAGAACTTTATGTTATTTACAATAATAAAAGAAATCTAATAAATTATTAAAAAAGGATTTAATAAAATATGCATCTTTAGCTTTTAAACAGAAAAGAAGACATTTAACTATTCAAAACTCAGCTTCAAAATTTATAATCTATCAGTAATAGTAAATAAAATGAAATTCTTTATTCAGAAAATTTGAGATTAAATAAAGAACTTGAAGAACTCACTTTTATTTGCAAATCCTTAGAAAAAAAATTAAACAAATTTGAACCTAGACCTAGGAGAACTTCATCCACACAAATAAAGAAAAAATTAAAATTGCAAAATTCATTACCAAATAAGCAATGCTTTGCATGTGGATTATTTGGTCATGCATCTTTTATGTGTAGATCAAGTAAAACTAGGAATATGATTTAATTACCTAAAATAAA
Source organism: Gastrodia elata (assembly GCA_016760335.1). NCBI lineage: Eukaryota > Viridiplantae > Streptophyta > Magnoliopsida > Asparagales > Orchidaceae > Gastrodia > Gastrodia elata. Next base: position 55,374,405 of record CM028672.1, on the reverse strand, counting down.
AATGAAAGTGGGCTCGACTTTAGGCGGGTTCAACCCTCTAGCATCTGATTTTTTTGGCTGTAGGCACATTTTGGCAATAGGAGCAGTGAGAATATACAGTACCTAGATGGCAGAAGATTTGAACACATGATTGGAGACAACAAATTTTAGTAATTTAAAACTTAAAAAAAAAAAGCAACTTTATGAGACCACCAAAATGAAAAGATTAAATGTATTAACAAAATAGGTACAAAAATTAGTTTTAATATTAAATTTTTTTTTTGTTGACGGTCTTAAACATAATCTTCTAGCATTAGTCAATTATGCAATGCTAATTTTCTAGTTAAATTTCATCCTAAATTTATTTTTATTAAGAAAATAAGTAGATAACTTGTATGAATTAAATCTAAATTCACTTGTAAATTCCAAAATTAAATATTTCAAAATAAATATAGATGACCCATATGGCATAGAAGATTGTCATACTAGCTTTTACATGCTTTCAAAGATTTCAAACTTGGGAACGATTTCTAGTTTGTCTAGTTTAGTGTATTCAAAATATTCACCTTGTGAGGCATGCAAATAACTTTCATTCATCATTTAGAGTACACTTAATGGCCACTTTAGATTCTACACATGAATCTATTTGGTCCAGTTAGTCCTGCGAGCCTTAGAGGATCTAGATATTGCTTTGTGACTGTAAATGATTATTCCAAATTCACTTAGGTCAAGTTCTTAAGAACTAAGAATTAAAACTTTGATGAATTTGAGAATTTCCTATTTGAATTTAGAAAAACTTAGGATTCTTAATTTCTATAATTCATTTAGATCAGAGGAGAATTTGAAAACATGGCTATAATAAATTTTCATAATTTTTCTGCCCCAAGAACACCTCAGTAAAATGTAGTAGAGAGTAAAAATAGAATTTTGTGTGATATGGCCAATGCATGATACTTGAGTATCACTTACTCAAATATTTTTTGGATGAAGCAGTCAATACTGTGTTGTCTTGAACATGATTTTTTTGGATGTATACGAACGTTTTGAATTAACTTAATCTTCTTCATTGGATAACTAAATCAAAACATGTCGGAAATCAATTAATCCCGCATTTAAAACTCCTGATAAATCCAAACTGCTGATGAACTCCTTAATGGCAACCATCTAAAGTTTTACATTGGAAAATTTTCTAGCAAGAATGAATTTGAATGGCTTAGCAAGTATTTGCAATTCATCATTTGAGAGGAGGGCTGGTTTACCTTGAAATGAAGTGACGAGTTTTATTCCAATCAAATCACTTGCTGGGAAAGCATTTGTCAAGGCATCACAAAAACATTTGGGGGACGATCTATTCACTAGGACACCCTAATGGCATCCGACCACTCCATTCAGCAATAAATAGATCTGAACCGAAGCAACAACTGCCGTTAGAAGTGGCTTGTAAAGCCAGAAACAAGATCCGAAGCAGCAACCACTGGTAGAAGCCGTTAAATAGGACGAAGCCACTTGAAGAAAAGGAAATAAAATGGTGCTTCAACGGAAGCTTGGAAGCAGCGAAGTCGTGTATGCCATCTCATACGGAAACCTTATATATATATATATATATATATATATATATATATATAATTGGGAAGTAAAACAAAGGAGTATAGTTATAAACTTGTATTAAATATTCTACCCCATGCATGACAAGGAAGAAAACACAAGCCATAAAAATTGACTTCACAAATTATCAACAAGAAAAAAAAAAGATTAAGCATAAGATAAAAAGTTTAGATGTGCACAAGTTACAAAAGCAAACTTTATACAATTCTCGCTGAACTCAAACTGCCTTGTGCATTGCTCAAGAATAAACAAAAGTGTTGAGCCCGAATGTTATTTTCTTTTGGGCTCAAACAAGTCATTTTGTTCTGTTTTCTGTGGTTCAGATTAATACTCTTTGTTTTTACTGTTTGAAGCTAGGGTCTTCATTGCAAACTTTTGTAGCATGTGGTTACTAAGCACTTACACTAAAAATGTATTAGTATATATTAATTATATACATATTTAAATGATTTGGTTGGGCTCATTTAAACGAGCTTAAGAGGTTAACTTGTCCGATTTAGGCAACGCTGCATGTTATTTCCTCTAATTCATGCGGTTGTAGCAAAGCTAATTTGGCATGCTAAATTTCTCTTGCATTTTTTATAAAGCCCAACTAGTGCCATTAAAATTGGAGCTTTAGATATCACTTGTGCTGTAAAAAATAGATTCTCTTGTGATGCATATCCATTAAAAATCATTAAAATTTGTATATGATTGGGATGGACAAAATTAACTTAATCATTCCTTGAAAACAATTTTTAAAAATCACAACATATTAATAACTGACAGTATAAAAACTTTTTTATCCTTTTTTCACCCAAATTTTTTTTCTAGAGGGTCTTTATTGATTATTTCCACATCTGAGTTTTAAAATGGACCACAGATGTTGATCCAATGAGCGAATCTCCAATCGTGTGCTGGTGTGGATCAACTTTCCATTGCTTAAGGTTCATTTGATTTCACATTATACTTTATTCGCGCTGGTTTCTTACTTTGGGCAAGCCTTTCAAAGTCGAATACGCGACAACAAATCTTCTTCACCCCTTGGTTGCTCGGGTTTTGGTTGAAATTGACCTAATCGAGTTTGTATCTGAAATTTTAATTAAGGATGAAGAGAAGGGATACATCCAAGAATGTATTTTTGAAAGCATGCCAATATAGTGCTCTCACTGCCTAACTATTAAACACAATGTAACAAAATATTTCAAGTTTCACCCTCAGCTTAAATCTACACATGCAAGGGGAGCATATTTCCTCCAAAGTTCTGAATAGAAGAAAAACGTTCGTATGCATCCCAAAGAGGAAAGATCTCCCAACAATAGAGTAGCAAACAACTGACCCCGATCCGGGGATCGTTGCAGAAATTGATGTGCAAGTCTTTGCACAAGGAAATGGAAATGATGATGCAGATTGCAGTGCCATTGGTGATCCACCGGTTGACGGTATTGTTGAAAAGGAGGGTTATAATTGTAAACAATAGCATTGCTGAATCGATATCCAATCTCCTATTATTCAACTGCTAATGATAGTCTCTTGTATGGCCAGTTGGAGACTAACAATGCCTCAATCCAGAATTTGATTGTGAATATTAATAAAATCTTAGAATAATGCAAAGATTTCCATAAAATCAATGCAATCCATCAGTTTCTTATGGAAAAAAGTATTCTCCAATCATTGTGTTCGACCTTCTGGGGAGGTACATGATTCTCTGTTGGATGACAAAGTGACTATTCAGGAGAAGGCAAGAATCAATCCTCTTGCTAATGAATTCCAACTGATTGGGTTTGGCGAACACACAAACGAAATTCATCCTTTCACCCCTACAATTTCTGTCAATAATTCTGATGAGGAACAAATATATGAAGAGAATGAATTTGAAACACTGGAGAATGTTTGTTTTAACAAACTACAGAAGAAAGAAGGGCTCTAATTCTTCTAAAATATTTTCACAATACCATCAAAGAAAAAAGGAGCTGGCCCAAAAGCTTGAACAGAGGGATATTATTTCACTTACGTTTGTGTTTATTTATATTAATTGATTCTTCTTTTGTGAGAATCATTTGGGGGAATTGATAACAATTTTTTCATATTTTTATTTTTTTTAGTTTTTCAGTTTTTTACTTTTAATTTTTTTAATGGTTACCCTCCAATAACTGGTTGTACTCATTATCTTTATTAATAAAATTTCAACATATTAAAATTTCATATATATATATATATATATTGAAATTGTTTGCCTAAAATGATTCATTAAAATAGTATATGCCAATTTCTCTTCTATTAATTTTTTTGCTTTTTCAAAACAAGCATTTTCAGCTAAAATTGGTTTGATCAAATTAAAAGTAATAATTAGTATTTTTAAAATAAAAAACTCAATCCTATAGGGAACGAGATGTGGTAATTTCTACTATATAACTTGTGATGATTCTAGTATTTATGTGAGCCTAGTTAGCTAATATTCCAACAAGCTCGTACTAATCGTCGATTAATTACCAACTCAACATCTGTCTTAATCCACCTTAAGAGTAAGGATGAGAGTGCTTGATCATATGAAAACCTAGTTAGTTTCTTAACCAAGAGCAAAAAATCAGGTTTTGTTTATCTGAATTAAAGATAGTAATGACCTTCTCACTATCAACTTAAATCACGACTATTAAGAGTCTAGCTTCTAAAGTCATCAATGTGAGACAACGGCTCTCTAGGCATTTTGTTATCAAGGAGAGATTTGGCTGTTTCATCGATTTTGCTTGAGTTGGTCAGGTCAACTGTTGTAACCAACCTCTTCTCTCTCAATTTTATATTCTGAGGGCTTTACTAAAGTACCTTTTCAAATTTTGATTCATCATGGTCTAGCTCCTTACAAACCTCACAAACCATAGCATGCCAGTTGACATTTTCTCTTGATTAGTTAACCTCTTGAGTTGGTCAGATTTGCTGAATGTTCCTTCTCAAAAATTCTTGTGTTTCGACTACTCTTTCAACTAGTTTCTCATCAGGCAACTCCTTTTGATTTCTCTACAGCCACAACCAAATTAATTGTTTCATCAAAATAGTTCACAGCAAACAACACTATCTCATTAAGATAGTCGGTAATAAACATGTATGCTTGATCATCACATGAGTGTCTTCCAATGTTTAACCCATCAGCAATGCTAGTTTCCTGAATTAAGAAAACTCTAGATTGGCTAGTCCTTTCAATGTTAGAGGGTGCATAATTTCCTCTAAATTTTTTTTTTGTATCCTTAGAATAAAATTCTTTTTTTTAAATACCTGCTTGAATTCCTTCCGGACATTTTGATCTCTTCCCAGTTTTTTTAGTTCCATAAGCTCTTGCATAGTTAGTTAGCTTTAACGGAGTGAAAACAATCTTCCCACATTATGCAGCACCGTTATCTTTTGTAAGATCAATGATTAAGATGAGTGTAGTGTATGGAGCAAGATACTAGTAAAGAGCTGAAGTGTTGCAAAGGGAATTTTATTTTTATTTTTAAAACATTTTATTTTAATTTTATTATAATATTTGGACTTATTATGTTAAGAGTTGTCGGGTCAATTTTTGGCTCAAATTTTGGGGTTTTCGGTTCAATCGAGTGAAAACTTTGCTTTAATTTTATTTAATTTTGTATTTTTCTGATGAGAACCAACTATTATTGATGGCATAGTATTTTGGGTTGGCTATATTCATGCTTGGGGAGCGCAAGGGTCCACTCAAGACTCCAAAGTGTAGAAAAAATATATAATTTTTGGTACCTTAGACTTTTAAGCATAGAGAGTCTATATGGCTTGAAGTTTATTTAAACTATTTAATTTTTAAAGTTAAGGATCAATAAAGAATTTTTCCTCTAGCAAACTTTGAGTGATGTAGATAACTTAAATCTATCTCTTGATATGCATTATTGAGAGGACTAGAGAAATGCACAACTTCAAAATTCTAAGGTGTGCATAACCCTGAAAATATTTGTGTTCTTTCATTTTTTTGTTGTACATTATGTTATGTGTGTTTCATCTTCTTTGTTTAGTTTTCATTTCCATCACCTTTTACAACCCCGAAGCCAAATAAAACTTTTGTACCCCTATTTTAGTCTTTCCACCTTAAAAGTAATTTAAAATACCAAAAAAAATTAGGGTTTCATCTTCTCATATCCTAAACTACATTCCCCCATTAAGTCCACCGACATAATTGATCCATCGATAAATCACCCCAAGTCATCACCGCAGATTTTACTTATTTACTTAGTGCCATTGCCCGCCTCCATCAATTTTTGGTATTAGAGGAAATTCTTATCAAAACATATTCTAAATTTTTAAATTTTTTGAATTTTTTTGAAAAGTTTTCTGCTATTGTGACAAACATGAACCCCGTTGCTCACCACTGTCGCTCGCATGTGCACATGTACTTGCAATTGAAGCACTGGTGGTCCACATACAAACGCACCCCTCTGCCTTCCAGCGTGCATACATGCGTGTTCCGTGCGAACGTGCACTGTTACCGCGCACATGTACCAGCGTCCACACACCTGCCATTAGCCTTTGTCGGCGTTTCATCTTTCAAAGTCCTGTTCGTAGCAATCCTAGCTTTGATTTGCATGCCGTCTTTGTTGTTGAGTTCCAAAATGACTCGTTGCTCCAACAACCTCCCAAAAGGATTTTAATGCTAACCTAAGGAGAGAGAGTTGTTCGACAGATTGAGTTTTGGAAATGCTCGAGAATGCCATTTCTTGGAATTTTGTGCTTGGATTCTTGTGTACACCTCCAGAATCATAATGGGACATCTTGAAGATTAGAAACCTACAGAAACTCATCACTCAATGAGAGCGCTCTTGAACTCGTCATTGTGATCGATGATTTGTTCGCCATTCACAAAATTAAGTCCTTGTATTTGCTCTGTTTTGAAGTTGACAATTTTTGTAATTGATCTTGCAAATTAGATATAGTATATTTACATATTTGGTTGCAATTTTAAAAGGATTTTTTGTGATATGATCCGTTAGTGAGCTCAACTACAAAGCCGGCCTTTCTCACCTTTTAAACTTGCCTTTCACCCAATTGATTAATCACTTGTGAGCATTTTCCGCATAAAAGTGAACTATTCTAGTTTGTAAACATGCATTTAAACTTCTAAAATTAAAATATATTCTCTTAATTTTATTTGTGTTGCTTGTATTGGTAAATTTACATTTACTAGCTTTCTTATAAGATTTTATCACTTTGCATACTCATGTCAATCTTTGAGTATAACTAAATACAACAATGAATAATCAAGAGAATCCACACAAAAACCCTATGTTTGGTTTAGATTGAAGGGTATATGTTAAAAACATCTTTGGGAAAGGTGGAAGAACATTTATACCAACTAGTTACTACTTTGACAAGGAAACCACCTACACTACCCGTAAATCCACATACACATCCCAATATCCATCCCAATCTGGCCTATCATTGTCCACGATCTCCACACTCATTTAGGGACCTCAAGATTTTGAGACTAAGAGAAAACCTCGCTATAGGAGAGAACCCATTCATGGTGATGAATTTAATGATGATGAGTACTATGATGGAAGAAAACATCAAGCTAGGGGAATAATTTTCTAGGAAAGACTAAGAGTTGAGCCTTAACCAAGAATGACCATTAGGAGAGGGAGTAGAGAGAGAATAACATGATCCATTAAAAATCATTAAGATAGAATCCCCAACTTATGATGGAACCCATGACCCCAACAAAGTTCCTGGATTGGATGACTCAAATTAAAAAGTTCTTTGTGTGGCATGGGTTAGATGATTACCAAATGGTTACATTAGCGAGGATGAAGTTAGTGAGCCATGCAAAAATCTTTTGAAATACTTTTTGATGAAAGAAGAAATGAGTTGGGGGAAGAGGATTTCTTGAGTAGAGATGAGGAAAGTTCTTAAGGACAAGTATTGCTCACAATATCATCATAAGCAACTCCACACAAAACTAGTGGCACCTAGGCAATGGTCCATGTATGTTATTGAGTACTTATACTTTTTTGAGGATCTAGTGGCTAGGAAAATTTGTCAAGACTCTGCTTGGCCATTAGCAAACATGTTTGTTGTAGTCATTAGGTTGGATTTGAGGCACCATGTTGAGTTAAACAATCCACAAACTATTGAGGGTGCTGTCCACGATGCTCCTCATAGAATCCCAATCTAAAGCCTCCTTTTCTAGACCATGAGCATAACACCTTGCCAATATTTAAGCCCACTCAAAAACCATCTACAACACATTCTAACCATGCTCCAAAGACACCTATTGTTCATTCATCACAGGTCTTTAGAAATGTGATGTGTTTTAGGTGTAAATAGAAGGGACATTTGAAGCATGCGTGAAAGGCCATTTTGGCCACTAAAATTTTTGAGGTAGAGGATGAGGAATCTGAGATACATGTAGAGGATCGATTTACTGAAAAGAAGATTATAAAGAGTGAGGACCCTCAAATGGGATAGTGAAATGTTTGAGCATAATTGTTGATGAAAAGGATTGAAAGAGATGGTATATATTAGTGTGTCAATGAATTGTAACGAAGTCAGTTGTAGTCTGATTATAAATGAGGGAAGTGTTATAAATGTTGTATTCACACACTTCCAAATGCAAAAAACTAGTACCATGTCACACCCTAGTCCTTCAAGGTTAATTTGGTAAATCAATCTTCTTTGTTTGTTACCCAAATATGTTAAATGGCTATGAAAATGGGTAGTTATAAATATAAGATTTGGTGTGACATACTCCCCTATGGACATAGCTAACATCTTATTAGGGAAACCTTGGATATACAACATGAGCATGATTTATTATGGTAGGGGCAATAATTATACGCTTAAATTCAATAATCATGTTGTACCCCACCAGACCCTCCAAAATCTATCCCACTCTAATTTTTTCCTTCATCATTCACATCTTTTTGTAGGACTCGTATCATCCACCTCACTTCCAACCCAACTTCTAATGAGAGAACACATCATGTACCAAATCTCATCACCATTTCACCATTCACCTCATATTCCACTGAGTTTGTCCCATTACACATAGATTCTCATTTTTTGGGGCACAACAAGAGTTGACTAGATCGAGGTGACGTAGGAAAAAGTTCATTGATCCTAAGTAGATACACTTTCTTCATGTGAGAAGTTTAAACATGATGCTGAGAGCATTCTCATTCAGCCCAAGTGCCATGATTATTTGAGGATTTTCATGAGGATTTAAAGGATTCACCTGATGAGTTGTCATCTTGCATGACATCCATCGCGATATAGATCTTATCTAAGGGGCACAACTTCCAAACTCACCACATTATTGCTTGAACCCTAGAAAGCAAACTAAGCTGCAAAGATAGATAGAAGAGTTATTGAGGAAGGAATTTTTTAGGGAGGTAGTAAAATTGCATTGGTTTCCCAAAACCAATGTTAGATAGAGATATCAAACTTGTTTCTTATTTTTGGAAGGCTCTTTAAAAACTCTTAGGCACTCCCCTAAATTTTTTTCGCTTTTCATTCTCAAATTAATAGCCGATAGAAGTGAAGTAGTCAATAAGAGATTAGAGAATATATTTAGATGCCTAATTGAGGAGAGCTTGGAGAATTTTGTGTTTTCAAATAATAGCACTATCTCTTGCACCATAGAGGAAGGCTCCATTTGATGTTGTATGTTTAACCCTAGGAAGCTTGTTGATTAAATTGAGTTGTTTCACCACCCTTACTCTAATGTTATGCATTCTTTTAACAAAGGTTTTCAAAAATAGCAAGTTGATTAATGGCACAAATTAAAATTTCAAATGATATATGCTAACAAGATTAATATAGCTATATCAGAGAGAGTATTTGATAAGGAAGATTATTATTTGGTGCGCATTCACCACTAAATATAAGAAGTTGTATGTGATAACTACTAGAACATTCAAGGTCATTAAAAAGATTGGATCCAATGCATATCTCCTAGATTTTCTATCAGATATATTGATTAGCCTGGTATTTAATGTTGAAAATTTAATTACATTTTCTGCTAAATTGAATTAAAAGAAAGCAGGGAATGATTTTGTGATCGGATCAAGCGTTGATTCATTAGATGATATTTCAAAACCTTCCTTAAGAATACTATTGCTAGTCAATTTAATGCAGACATACTTGGAGAGCATTGTTTCTAATTAGATGGAAGAATAAGGCCTTTATGATGATACATGCATGGATCAACAAATTAGAGCTTCAAAAGTTGGATATTAAATTTCTTGGATGACTGTCTTGATTCTAACCCTATGGAGCAGAGTTCCTTTAGCAGAGGGAATTCATGTAGCACCGCCACCTTTTATGCGATCAATGATCAAGACACATGAGCAAAGAATGTAAGTGTGCAGATGGAATTTTAGTTTTATTTTTATTACATTTTATTTGAATTTTATTGTAATATGACAAGTCAATTTTTTGGTCATTTTGATATTTTTGGGTCAATCAAGTGGACCCATTGCTTTACCTTTTTTTATAGAGGGTCGACCATTATTGATGGCATAGTGTTTTGGGTCGGCCATGCTTGAGGAGTGCAAGTCACTAGGGACTTCATAGTGATGGAAAAGGGGATTAATTTGGGATATTTTGGATTTTTTTAGCATTAAGGTTCTAAAATTTTGAGCGCCCTATTTAAACTATGTAATTCTAAAGTAAATGGCTAATAAAAAAATTTTCCTCCAGCAAACTTTGTGTGTGATTTGATCTTGATAGGGATGATCGAGATCGATTTCTCAATGTACATAATCGAGAGAACTTGTGGTGTGTATAACCCCAAGATCCTGAAGTGTGTATAACCTTAAAAATATTTGTATTTTCCTTTCATTTGATTCTTCTTTGCATTGACCTTCTTGATCTCCATAGCGATACTTTATTCTTCACTTCCTACTTGCAAAAAAATTCATGTTGACTTGTCCGTGCAGACTAAATTGAGTCTAAATCAATTGCTGTAATTTGAGCATTCATTTGAACTCAAAACTTAGGTTGTGCCTCAGAAAATGAGTCCATCATAGAGATCAACAATGGTAGAAGCTACCATGAACTTCGCCATTTTGCAATTGCTCTATTTCATTGGAGAAGCCATCTAAAAGTCTTCTTGTCATGTTCTATCCACAAATAAAACTACCTCGCCTCTACAAACTCTATATCCTTCTATAGTTAACACCATAGAAATTTCTCTAGCTATCAAAACACTAAACATTGAGATCTGATACTAAAAATATGATTCATAATCAACTAGAGAGGATAAGCACTCAATTAGCAAATTAAGATCTAGATGAGAACCACAAGTTCAATCAAGACATTAGCAAGTATTCATATGATCTCAAACCACAATTCAGAGTAATAACTCAAGTTAATAATTGACAATATTAGTTTTTTCACTAATAAAATAACAATAATTGCAAGGGAACTACATAAAAGTCTAATGCCAAAATGAAAATGATAAAAAATATCCTAAATATAACTACAATACTATTGCTTTTACTAGAACAAATCATAACAAACTTATCACAACTAGCATCCATATTGCCAAGTTTGTTATGCAACATCAACCATTTCTCTACTACAATAATAAACTCGTCGCTTAAGCCAATACAAATTATACATGAATCTTGGGTTAAAATCAAACATGCCCCAAGCATATATATGCTTGAGCAAAATATGGGCAAATTCCTTGACACGGAATGAGTTGGATCTTATGTAGGTTAGCATGTTAGATTGCTCACCTATGCCAAGCTATATGATATAGATCGACCATTTTTTCTTGTTATGATTGACAATAAGTGAGCTTATCTCTAGCTCAGTTGACATCTCCCATGATTTACCAACTTGGAATAAAAGATTATAGATTGGACATCTTCCCTCATGGCTTGGAAACATAAAGACTAACTCGGAAAGGCCTAAAATTCAATTAACTTCAAATCTACGTTTAATTTCAGGTTCATTTGAACTCTCTCAAACTCAACACATTAACACCCGTGCATTGATGTCCACAAATCTAATGAGAGTATGTCAAAGATCAAATAGGCAGGTAAATGCCACATTTAGAAAGCATGCTCTAGAGCTTGAAAAGGAGAAGATTAAAAATCAATTCCTAAAATTATAATATAACAATAATAATAAGATGCATCATTTATAGATATATAATATTACAAACATGCTCATAGATGATTTAGCATTTTATTGCAATAATTTTGTAGGCATTTCTATATGCCCTACCACTATATAATTTTTGTTGAATCATTTCCACACATTTGCTTTAGTAAAAGCACCTATGGATATTATTAAAGACATGTATAGTGATAATGTAATATGTGTTCAATTGAAGTAGCTTGTCGAACTATTTTCTTGTTACTATAAGATTACATCAAAACTCATCTCTCGATACATATCTTTTCGTTTTAGTTACGGATATTCTTACTAAAGATATTTAAGAGAAGGTTCCTTGATGCAATTTATTTACATATGACATTCAATTAATTGATAAAACTAGAGATAAAATTAAAGTAAAACTCAATTTAGAATTATATTAGTATCTAAAGGATTTCTTCTTAGTAGATCTAAAATAGAATATATGGAGTGTAAATTAATTGTAATATAAGTCATATCTCTTTGGCATATGATCAAGACGTGTGAGAGGTTCAAATACTTTGGTTTAACTATTCAAAATAATGGTGAAATTGAGAGAGATATGAATAATATAGTCCAAGCTAGTTGGATGAAACAAAGGAGTTCAACTCAAAGAAGTTTATAATGCTATGAATCAAAAAGATTCAAAATTATTTTGGGAAAGTTTTTTTAAGGATTAAATGTTCAAGATTTAGTGCACAATTACAGATTGATGAACAATGTACCAACTACAACCACAAATATTGAATTGTAATTATAGCTAAATAATAAGCTATTCCATAATCTTATGAAGTATAGCAATTATTAAAGGGATTAAGTGCAACATAAACAAGTGAAAATCATGAGAAAAGAAGACATGAGAAAAGCATATAGGCACAAAATATTAAATATAACTATGCTAATCCTAAACCAAAATTAAAATAACTCATTTTTAATATATTAATATTAAAATTAATTTTAATCTTTCTTAATCTTGAATAAGTATATGATAAAGCACCAACATAAGTTCTATGGAGGGTTTTGGAGAGAAACAATGTGTGACATATATTGATGTTATTAAAGATATATATATAATGGGATTGTACTGTGTTCAATCGCAAAGTGGCTTGTTTGATAATTTTCCAATTAATATAGGATTACATCAAAACTCGGCCCTCGATTCATATATTTTTTGCTTTAGTTATGGATGTTCTTACAAAACACATTTAAGAGAAGGTTTTTTGATGCATGTTATTTGTAGATGTTGTTTTATTGATTGATAAAGCTAGGAATAGAGTTAAAGTAGAACTCAAGTTATGGATAACTATTTTAGTATCTAATTGATTTCATCATAAAGTTTAAACCTTTTATATGGAGTGTAAATTTAATTTTAATAAAAATCCAAACGCATTGACATAACTGTTGAGGACCATGTGATTTAGAAGCAAGAGGTTCAAAAACTTTGGTTCAATTATTCAAAATTATGGCGAAATTGAGAATGGTGTGAATTTTAGAATGCAAGCTCGTTGGATAAAATTAATGATCTCTTTTGGAGTGTTGGTGTGGTCAACAAATCCCAATCAAAATTAAAGAAAATTTTATATAATATCTATATGAGTGGCTATGTTATAAAGGGCTGAATATTAGTCAAATAAAATAGTGGTACAAAGATGAGGATATTAAGGTGAACTAGTCGGTACAATGAGAAATGAGTTTATTCGTAGCAACAGTAGAGTAGCTCCAATAACAAATAATATTAAAGAATGCCATATTAGATGGATCAAGAAAATTAAGCATAGACCATTAATGACCCTTTTACAAAAATTCCCATGTTAAAAAAGAAAAGAAAGATATAAAAAGATATGGGAAAAAACATTGTAAACAACCTTCTCAAAAAACAAAGAAATTATGGAAGCACTTCTAATTGATCGTTCACAATGGAAACAAAAAATTTATGCAGCCGGCCTCACTTAGTGAGACCATGGCATGATGTTATTGTTGTATTTATTATTTTTTTAATACTGCATAAATATATTGCTGTGCTAAAAATAAAAAGGCAAGCGAGGAAACCGACAAGGTGATGGAGAATAGAATGACAACAGAGAAGTACAGATATTTGAGCTTCAAAATCACCTATCTTTCAAACATTGCTTGCTCACATGCGAGGCACATGATTACTTTAAACCATTGACATTCATATGAGGAGGTTTCATGTGATATTCAAATACGTGAAGATGGCTTTTTGGTAACTTTTAGAACTTCAAAAAACAGAACAACGAACCAAACACTTGCTATCTCAATGTTATTGACGAAAAGCATAGCATAGCAATGAGATAGCAAAGATGACATTGAAACAAATAACCCCTTTTAAAAATAATTGGCGTGGTGACATTTAACACTGTGAGAGCACAGGTTAAAGGATTCATTGCTTTAAACCAAGCTTTACACAACAATGAATTATTACAAGCCTATGTAATCTATATGGCTTATAATTAGGACAGTTAACCCAGAACCAAACAAGTAAAAGAAGAATCACAAATGAAAAGTTCAAAGAATTAATGTACAAAACAACTACCAAGAGACAAAAGAGGAGGGGGGAAATTAAACATGGATTAAACCTAGAAACAATTAAACATTCAATATTTACAAAGGCCAAGACTTTTGCTAGAATTTAAGTTCAGAGAATGAAAAGAAATCCTAATGAAGAATGGGTTGATTATGAATCTGCATCTCTTGATTTAAAGTTTTTAACAATCGTTTCAGTTCATTGCACAGTTCAAAAGAACCATGCGTTTGCCCTAGTATCATAACGCATGTGACTGACACCAGGATACTTGCTAAAATATATAGTTATGTTTCCTAAAAATCAACATAGTATGCAATAAAAACATCAAATCCATCCGCCCGGAGAACATCATAAACATTAAAGTCATACCTATTTATATAGCGCATGAAAAGTAAGCATATTAAAAATAAGGGAAAATGTCGAGTTAGAATACGATGATGTAAATTTAGTTAGAATAAATTTTATAGACAACACAGGTTCGTTTCAGGCCTATTTTGATTTATAGGTATGACCAAATTTACAAAAGAATATCCCGATTCGATTTGTTTTCCTGAAAAGGACATGTACAATAGAGCCACTAATAGTAATCTTATTTCGATGCTTTGCGCCAAATACTTTACTAAAAGTGGCATTGCCCCCCACTATATGAGCAGTACCAGGCAATTCATATCCAGGACACTACAATAAAGCTTATGAACTACATCAGAGGTCATAGGAGAATAAATGAGTATGAAAAAGCTTCTAAATCCTAAAAAAACCCAAATCAAAACATAGAGAAGCCAAAATGGCAGTCTTTGAGAGAAAAGAAAAAGATAGGATACTGTGCACATGAAAAAAATGCTAAGCATCGAACAGGAGAAAAGAGAGAGAGAGAGAGGGAGAGAGAGAAGGAGAGAGCGAGAGACCTGCTGCACTGTTGGCAGAATCTCTGCTCGAGCCCTGCAACAATAACCCTAGGAGACTTTGAGTGCATCCCGCAAACTTTGTGCCTGCAGTAATAAGGTTTGACGCCAGTAAGATCCAAATTGCAGCCTTCAACCTGACATCTTGGAGCCTTCTGACCGGCTGGTGCAGAAGAAGAAAGTGTTCCCTTGCCCTTCTTGGCAGGTATGGATTTGGCGGACGAGCTTCCACTGCCTCCCGCATCCTCGAAGTAGATCTTTTTCCCAAACTTGAGACCGTTGAGAGAGTCGCCGGAGCCGTAGGCTGTGGAACTCGAGCCCTTCTCCATTCCCGAGCTCTCTATCTACTGTTTCTTCCCCATTGGGCTAGGCTGAAGCGAAGTGTTAGGAGGCAGCACTGTTCTTCCTTTCTTTCTTTATAAAGCTAAAAAAGGTGAGAGAGCTTGGCTAATGTTGGCCTGTGTTCTGTCCTGAGTCACTTTGGTGTGCAGAGCCTACAACTGCCATTCTGCGGTGCTGTTCCTTCTGTAATAACAATGTCAGAAATCAGTGTTGGCAGCTTGAGGTGACATATATGAGCGAATTGTTTTGAACGATAAGATGCTTATAGGAAACTTTAAAAAGTTTAGCAAACAATAATTTTAGAAATTTAAGGGTACATTCAAATGAATTAATTTGTGAGTGTATTTTTTAACTAAATTGGGGAAAATTTTTAATTTCTTAGGCATCATGTTTAGTTTGAACAAATTTTTCGATTGCTGGAGAAGTATAATACAGATGGAATCGTTAGTTCAATTTCATTCATTCGAATGAAATCTCTTCTGTTTGCTTAAGTGCAAGATTCGGTGAAATCTCTAAATACTTTTGATTTGAGTGTAATCTGTTTACATCTTATCTATATTAAGGTAAAATTGGATTATAATGAAATATTTTTCACCCGTTTTATTCATGTAAAATAGCGTTAATCTCGGTTTATTCAAAAAAATTTTATTTTAAATTGTTTACCTCACGCCAAATAATTTTTTAATAAAAAAATTTTACATTTTTTTTATTGAAAATTGGTGATAGCTTATTTCAATTTTTATTATTCTAAATAAATTATAAACACAAAGCAACAGCTAAAGCTAAAAGCAAAATAAATATACATCTTAGCACACCTAATCAAAACCAAATAATCATTGACACAAGCAACTTAAAATTAAACTAAAATTGAGATTTGACTCCATAATTTTATCTTTGATATATATAGACCGCTGCATCACATGTATTATTTATGTAATATTCGTGTAGTATCATTCGATATGTACCACTCAAATCTGCAAATAGTATGGTCGGTATTCTTCATCACTCAAAATTAAAAAACATTTTGCAGCCACAAAATTACAATCTTTGAAAGCCAAGAAACTGAAGTAGCAATTTATGTAAAAGTAATCACCTTAAGCCTCCATTGAAAATTGGAATTTGACATTCGAGCATATTAGGAGAAATTCGACTTAAGCCCAACTTCAAAGAGAAATCTTAAAATTCTTGCACACAATAGCACATAAAAAGAGATAGGTGCTCCATTCCAACATTTAAAATCGCAATTAGCATCCTTGGCGACTTATAGAAAAAGTGAATTTCTAGCAGGTATACGAATGAATATTGAAGAGAATAGAGAACTTCAAATTCCAACCACCATCGAAAGCATAAAAATAATTTAATTTAACCACTTCATATGGTGCTTTCGAAAAATGAGAAACCAACAAACCTTCAATTATACAAAAACCTACAAGTAAAATGGTCATAACCGCTGAAAGCCCATATGCTCAGCTTTGATAAATATGCCATCGTCTATGCAACATAGGAAGAAATAGGTCTAGCATGTAAGAAGCAATAGAGGCAACACTTGCTGATAGGAAAAAACTAATTTACGCAAGCTATTTTTATTTTTAATGAAATTTTCTTTAAATAACTTTTTCTAAATCTCAAAGTAGTGTTCTCATACATTCATGCCTTCCATTTTGAGGTGATGAAACTTAAATCATTCTTAGCTTGACTAAACATAAATTGCATGTTTCTAAAATGATCTAATATTCATTTATTACATCAATCACCATATTACTCTCAAGAAGATAAGCTCTTTTAAGCTAATTATTGGAGAATACTCATGATGTAGCAACATTTGATGAATCAATGAAAGCATAAGAAAAAAATAAGTATTATGCAACACTATAGTAAGCAAAGTAAAGGTAAAAGAGAAGCTAAAAAATAAATGTGTGTGAAACTCCATTCCTTCGTTGCGTAAACAACATCAAGTATCATACCTAATATTGTTAGAATTTAGAATATTCATTGTTTTTGAACCTGCTCCTGAGAAGTTTTCTTAACACACAAGAAATCATAATTTGTATCCCTTAGACTAAACAAATTTGACCTACCAAACTCTAGGGAAATTTTGGCAAAGCTAAGAGCTAACCAATGGGAAAGATAAGACAGAATTTGCCATATTATTAATGTTATTAATTGGAGGCATATCGTGAGGCTTAATAATAAGAAAAATCGTATATAGCTTCTTACAAAACACCTTACATGGGTCATGAAAGTCTAAATTTTTTTTCTTCCACTATTTTATCAACAAGGTATGATTATGAAGGATATTTAAATAATCAATAGCTTGCAAGAAATAAGAGGTTTATTAAGCGAAAGAATATCAATCTCACTTTTAGATTTGGAAAGAGCAATAGTTTTCCAAGTCATGACATTGAGAACTTTTAACTATGAGCCATGGTCTAAAAAGTGCATATAGATACTATTAATAATTTTGGTCATAGAGGCTGGAATTTGAATAACCTTGAACTAATGAATCAATAAAGGCCACACATAAGTTTTGAGAAATTGTAATCTTCCTGCAATAGTTATGATTTTTGAGCTAATATCTGATTTTGTCAATAAGTGACACACATATATTAGCCTTAGTAGTCTTTGGAGAGATAGACAGTCCCAAATATTTAATTGGAAGATTTTCTTACTAAATTTTAGCTAGAGACTCTATTACTTATATATATATTGAGATATAATATTTTAGGATTGAAATTTAATCCCATGTTGTGAAAAATTCATTAAGACATTTCTTAAAACTTTGAATGTATCTAACTAAAATTTCACCAAAAAGCAATACACCATCTGCAAAAACTAAATGAGAACATTAATATCTGCCAATTTTTTTCCATCAAACGCTACAACTTCTAGCAAATATGAGAAAAGATTCATGGCAAGATTGAAGAGTAATGGGGACAAGGAGTACCTTTATTGAAGTCCTTTAGAAGAGCTGAAGAATCTTAAAGTAGATCCATTATCATTTAAAGGTAAATGCACCTTAGTAATACAAGCTTCAACGATTCACAAAATCTTTGGGGAAGTTATATTTGAAGAGTTTATCAATGGTAAATCTTATATTTATGGTATCAAAAGCTTTGCATAAATCAATTTTAGAAAAAATATTTTTTTAGAGTTCTTGGCTCGATAATATCATTTACAAAAGTAATACGTTGGCTAACATTTCATTTAAGCTGCTTGATATTGATGTATGAAATCAAGCAATTCCTTATTCATTTGATTGGCAAGCAACTTGGATATAGCTGTGGCGCCCCGCCCTCTAACCTGCAAGGTTAGACTTAAGGGGCGGTGTGCCACTCTAGTAAATCCCTGACTTATTATCACTAGATTAGGTAAGATCCACAGTCCACTAATAAGAGAATGATGTGCACATAATGGAAATATACTATCAGTCACTAAATCAATATAAGTACATATTGCGGAAGCATATAAAGTAAAGAATACATCCATTTTATCGTACATCAACTAAGAAACAAAATGAAATATAACTCAGAAAGTAATAGTGCAGAAAAGTAAACATAGTCACAAGTGTACATTTATTATTACAACATTTAATTAAAGTTCAAAATAAAATAAAATGCATCACTCGTCCTCACAAATACTATAAAAAGAACTAAAGATCTTCTGCTCCACCCTGAAGTGCCTCCTTCAGAAATGGTTCCTCCACAGGGACTGGATCTTAAAACTGCTCAAATTCTGACATTGTCGATTTCACAATGTCAAGGCCTCAGCTAATAAATGAAAAAATCTTATTAGACAAATTGTCTAAGTATATTTTAAGCTAAAATTTTATTATACATTTATTAATTTGACTATTTTCCTAAATGATGAATCCATAATTTATATTCTAAATAAAAGAAAAACTCATTCATTTCCTTATTTAAAACAACCTCCTTAATTAAATTTTGCTTATTTTCAAGGAAAAAGCGAGTTCAACAAATCCTGGAAAATTTTGAAGGTTTCATGCAATTTCTGGAAGATTAAGGAATTCTGGAGGCCCCAGCATGCACCAGCTTACATACAGATGACTCGTATCAAATTGGACTATTGAATTCTTGAACGTTTTCGCTACAGCACGCCCTAGCCCCTTGCAACGGATGAGCTTGCGAAACTTAACCGCTACAGCGCTCCACAGCGAGTGAGCTTGCGGGACTCAACTGCTACAGCGCGCCACTGCGGATGAGCTTGCGAAACTCAATCGCTACAGTGCGCCATAGCAGGAGAGTTTGCGGGACTAAATCACTCCAGCTCGCTGCAGCGGGCCGATTTCATGACTTAAATTCTCTACGGCGCACTGCAGCAAAGAAGTTGCGGGACTCGATCACTCCGGCGCGCTGCAGCGGCACACCAAATTTTTGTATGATCCATGCATTTATTGCAGCTGGGACATGTGATAACCCATGTTAGGTTGGTAGCAACCAATCTATCATCGGATGCATCTTTTCGCAGGATCATATTAGCAGTTAGGTAAAATAGCAGTTAAACACATCCAGAGCCATTCAAGTATAAGAAACAGCATTCATTCAATTTAAAGTAAAATAATATCTAGAATTTATTATATAGCTTTCATTATACAAAAATAATTATCCCTTGAAGAGGCAGTTAGAATCCGTTAAATTTCCGCGCTATGCCTTTAAACTATATCAGCTTCCTCCAGCTGTATCTGATATGATATTATAAAAATAATATTTTAGTGTACATTCTAGATACAAAAGATATTAAAAATATACTTAAAGCAAAGCAAAAGGCAAAAATAATAACAAAAAATTATAGGGAAAATATAATTTATTGCAAATAAAAGATGATCACGTCTCCTGCAACATAAATGCCAAGTTTTCAATTAGAAAAGTAATAATAGCATAAAAATTTATGATTATGTTTATGTCTATGATATTATGAAGCAATAATAGCAATTCTGATTGGCAATGCCAGAACCATGAGGCTGGGTTCATATGAATTTAAGCATAAACCTTCACTTGGACCCCTTAAGGGCCTCAAATGGCAATAAACATACATTTAAGCATAATTTTCACCCATGCCTTCCTCAAAGGCTCCATCTGGTACCCTTATAGCTCCCGAGGACTAGCCCCGTCCCTAACTTATTCATGCTCCGTTTCGGAACCCTTCTTACAACATTCACAAGATACATAAACATCATTAAATTTCTCTTACATCATTAGTAGTAAGAATAACATATTAATTAGCAATACAAAATAGGCTCAAGCGATGCATAAGCAGCAAATGATAGTAAGAAGTATAAAAATAATATCCAGTGTACCTTTTGTGTTTTGACTTAAGAAGATGAATCACTCACAAAGTTTGTGTCTGCAAAAGTTGTATTATAATCTTCATTAGACTCTAATGAATAAGTGGTCTCTCATACGAATACATACACAACTAAGCCTATAGTTTAATCTTATAAGTCCTTATAATTCATTTAATACATTAATGAATATGATAAAGACTAATAAATTCAATTGTGATTATAATGATTTCATAATTCCTCATTTGATATGCGTTAGAATCTAAGTAACTTAACGTGAGCCTAATTCATTATATATGGGTTCCAATTTGCATTGAGATGATAGTTTGTCAATATATTCTATTATAATGCTTTAAAAACACTAAGAAGTAGAGGAACATTTTCCAAGCATAGGATATTAGATGTAATCAACATGAATGAAATGAGTTTCATAAATACCTCACGATAATATTTCAAATGATCAGAATATAAATTGTCTATCTAAATATTTCGTTCATCAGTAAGGTCTAGAGATTTTATGATTAAGTTCAACATCTAACAAATGCTAAATTTCACTATACAAACTTACCAAAATTTCAATCCTAAATTATCATTATTATTATTATTATTATATATATACATATACATATATAAATATATATATATATATATATATATATATACACATATACATATATATATATATATATCTATATATATATATATATGTATATGTGTATATATATATATATATATATATATATATACACACACACACACACACACACACACACACACACACATATATATATATATACATATATATTTAACCCATTTAAGAGACTCGACAGAGGAGCTCTTACCTTAAGCCGAGCGCAGAGCCAATTTGCACGGACGCAGAGGATCAAACAATCGGCGTTGAAATGGAGGTGGGAGAAGTCGGCGCTGCGTCGATTCGGTGAGGGCAACCGCACACGAGCAGTGGCCGAGCGCTATGAGCTCTTGACGTCCGTCTCTCGGCGCACGAGCGGAAGGAGGATCGAGTGCGATCGGCTCCTACGGCTGGGCTTCGGCTCAGGTGCGCTTCTACGGCTTGAGTGGAAGAGAGGAAGAGGCGAGAGGAGGAAGTCAATAATCGAGGGGGGGGGTATGTGCTCGATTAAATAGGGTTGCGTGCATAACACACAGCCGATTTCTTCGGCTATTTTGTGCGGATAGTCGGCAATCAGCGAACATTTAAGGAATGGCGCATTTTGGCTAACATTTTCTTTCCTGATAAAATCGTCGGTCTTAAATGCCAGCGGTTTCTGAACCCTCGTTTCCCTTCTTCTCTTCTTCTAATTTAATTCAATTTAGCATTAATTAGATTTGAAAAGACAGATTTTTAGCGGGAGGTTTTAACGGAATGAAAATTGAAATTTTGCGGAAGATTTTAACGAAATGAAAACGGCAATTTGCGGGACACTAATCGATTTTCTTATCAATGACCTAGGGTCATTACAAACTCCCATACTTAAAAATAATATCATTATCGACATTACACCGCAATAGAAAATATTCAGTTGAATGCAAAAAGAGTTAATTATGGTTACCTGAGTTCTGAAAGAGTCCGGGATATTCTTTTCTCATATCATCTTCTCTTTCCCATGTTGCTTCCTTGCTGCTGTGACCTTTTCTTTGCACCTTGACCTCAGGAATGGTTCTCTTTCTTAATCGGCGGTTATCCCATTCTATAATTTGGTCTGGTTCTTCCACATACGTCAGATCTGACTGAATTACTGTTCTGGGAGCTACTAACTGATGAGATGGTTCTTGTAGACACTTACGTAAGGATAATATATAGAACACATCATGTACTCTAGAAAAATCCTCAGGTAGTTTCAAACGGTAAGCAGAGTTCCCTATTTGGGCAATAATCTCAAATGGTCCCACATAATGTGGGCTCAGCTTGCCTGATATACTAAATCAGTATACTCTTTTCATTGGGCTTACTTTTAAATAAGCAAAATCTCATACATGGAATTCTAACATCCTGTGCCTTAAATCATGATATTTCTTTTGGCAATCTTGGGCTGCAGTTATTCTTAACTTTATTAACTGAATCTTTTTATTAGTTTCTTTGACAAGGTCGAATCAATAAATTTGGACATCTCCAATTTCTAACCAGGATAGAGGTGTAAGATACTTTCTTCCATACAGAGCTTCGTAGGACATCATTCTAATACTGGTCTGATAACTGTTAATATAAGCAAATTCAACTAATGGCAATTGTTCTTTCTAATTCCCACTGAAGTCCAATATGCAAAGTCTTAAAGATCTTCTAGCACTTAATTAATTCTTTCAGTTTGTCCATCAGTTTGAGGATGAAAAGCAGTGCTCATTGCAAGATTAGTACCCAAATCATGATGTACAGCTTTCCAAAATTGAGAAGTGAATCTCTGGTCCCTGTCTGATATAATTGATCTCGGAATGCCGTGCAGCCAAATGGTTTCTTTAATATAAGTTCTAGTGAGCTTCTCCACGGGGTCTGTCTGTCTTATTGGAAGAAAATGAGCTGACTTTGAGAGTCTGTCAACGACGACCCATATAGTATCAGCTCCTGATTTGCTTCGAGGCAAACCAACAATGAAATCCATGGCAATATCAGTCCACTTCTATTCTGGGACCGGTAGCGACTGTAAGAATCCTCCTGGCTTTTGATGTTCCACTTTTACTAAGTTGCATGCATTGCAATGCGCCACAAACTCTCCTACACTTCTTTTTAGTCCAGACCACTAATAAATTTTCTTTAAGTCATGGTACATTTTTGAAGTCCCAGGGTGGATATTATATCTTGAATAATGTGCTTCCTGTAAAATCACCATTCATAATTCTTTGTCATTGGGCACCCACAATCGAGTTTTATGGTATATGTAGCCGTTCTTTTTTGTGAAGATAACTATTCTTTCCTTTCAGGATACTCTGCTTCCATTTTTGATATTCTGAATCTTTTCTTTGAGATAGTTTTATGTGTTCCTTTAACGTTAAATTTGTAACCTCAGAAGTTGAAATTGTATTTAGTTAATTCACCATTACCAGATCTATCTCTAGCTTATTCAACTCCTTAATAAGATCCTTATTAATGGTCATCGTGTTGAGTACGCTAACTGATTTCTGGCTTAAAGCGTCTACCACGACATTAGCCTTTCCTGGGTGATATTGGATATCCAGATCGTAATCACTTATGAGTTCTAGCCATCGCCTTTGCTGATAGTTTAACTCCCTTTGAGTAAAAATGTACTTAAGGCTTTGGTGATCTGTAAATATTTTGAATTTTACCCCATATAAATAATGCCTCCATATTTTAAGTGTAAAGATAATGGCTGCTAACTCTAGATCGTGAATTGAATAATTTGTTTCATGAACCTTCAGCTAGCGAGAAGCATACGCAATTACCTTCATATTTTGCATTAGAACACACCCCAGTCCTCCCTTGGATGCATCGGTATAGACTTGGTAGTCCATGCCTTCTTGAGGTAATGCTAGAATAGGGGCGGTCGTGAGGGCATCCTTTAATTTCTAAAAATAAATTTTGCATTCAGAACTCCAGATGAATGGTTCAGCTTTTTGGGTGAGCTTGGTGAGTGGAGCTGAAATATGGGAAAATCTATGTACGAACTTTCTATAATATCCTGCCAATCCTAAGAAATTTCTGATTTCTGTTACCATTGAAGGCTGAGTCCATTCTTGAATGGAACTAATTTTCTTTAGATCTACTTGAATTCCTTCAATGCTTATGGTATGGCCTAGAAGGCTACTGAGCTCAACCAAAACTCACACTTAGAAAATTTTGCGTATAACTTGCTGCATCTTAAAGTTTCTAAAATTGTCCGCAAGTTAATTTCATTCTTGGAGTAAATTAAAATATCATCAATGAAGACGATCACAAATTTGTCCAAATATGATTTTATAACCCTCTACATTAAATCCATGAATAGCGACGGGGCATTGGTCAGTCCAAAAGACATCACAAGAAATTTAAAATAGCCATACCTTGTCCTAAATGCGGTTGTTGGGATATCTTCTTCCCTTATTCTTACTTGATGATATCCAAATCGAACGTCGATCTTGGAGAAAACAATAGCTCCGGCTAATTGATCAAATAAGTCATCTATTTGGGGAAGAAGATAATTATTCTTAATTGCCACCTTGTTTAGTTCTTTATAGTCAATACACATCCTTATCGTCCCATTCTTCTTCTTGACAAAAAGCATAGGAGCTCCCCAAGGTGACATACTAGGACGAATAAGGCCTTTATCTAATAATTCCTTTAATTGCTCATTCAATTCTTGAAGCTATTTTGCTGCCATTCTATATGGTGCCTTCGATAACGGTTGTGTACAGGGAATTAAATCAATAGTAAAATCTATTTTTCGTACCAGAGGTATTCCTGGCAAATTATTGGGAAATACATCCGAAAACTCATTGGCGACCCTTGTATCATCTAAGGAAGTTGCCTCTTCTCTGCTTCCCAACATTATTACTAAGTAGGCTTCGCATCCCTTCTAAATTAACTTGGCTGCTTGAATGACAATGATGAGAGACGTTGCAGTGCCTAGTCTTCCCATAAATGTCATCGGTCTTCCTGCACTTCTGAGGGTGACCTTTTTATGCAGGTAGTCGATGACTGCTTGATGACAGGATAGCCAGTCCATACTCAAAATAATATCAAAATTTGCAATTGGAAGAACTATTAAGCTGGCTTTAAACGTCCCACCATTAATTGGGATTTTGCATTCGCAATACTCTCTAACGCTCATGAGGGCGCCATATGGTAACCCCACATTTAATCTTTCTGTTAATTCTCTAAATGGCAGTTGTAGCTTTTTTACAAATATTTTAGATATAAATGAATGACTCGCACCCGTGTCAAATAAGGTTATACATGCATTCTCAGAAAAGTATAAGGTACCTAATATTGAATGCATGCTAAACATTTATTTCTTAAAAATTAAGAAATGCCGGTCAAAATAATTTAAAAGTACCTGTCACCACGTCATGATCCTCAGGAGCCATAACCAGAGTAAGTGTGTAAACCCTTGCGGCAGCTGGTCGTCCCGGGGCATGACCTCTCCTTTGAGATGTCGGTGTGGTTGCAGGATATGCTGTTGAGACTGGCGCACTTGCTCGAGCCTGGGTACGAGGAGGGGTAGATACCAAGTTCATTTTGGGCCTCTGAATGATGTCCCCATTTATTATTTTGAAAGATCTACAATGTCGGTAATTATGTCCCGTCCTGCCACATTGGCAACATCTGTTGCCAGTGTGATAGCACCTGCCCATTGGGTGTGGTCGGTGACATTCTGAATTTTCCCTTTCCCTAGCAGGCCCTGAGGTGATCTGATAAACATTGGCCTGCCGACTAGGTTGAGGCCGTTTAAAGGTTTCGCAACTGTCTTGGGATTGGGAGTGATGCTTTTTTTGGCGTTCGGTGATCATCTGCTCATTATGCTCCATAATGGTTGCACAGTCCAGTAACTCAGTAAATTTAGTGTGTTTGAGTGGGAGTAAGCTGGTTCTGATAGAGTCCTTCAAACCATCCAAGAACTTGCTACACCTAGCAGCCTCTGTGTCTACTAGCTTGGGCGCATATCTGGAGAGCTTTGTGAACTCAGACTCATAAGCTGCGATGGACTTATTTCCCTGAGTCAGCTTAATAAATTGGTTCTCCAATATCTTCTGGGCAGACAGAGGGATGTAGCAATCTCAGAATACCTCCACAAATTCCTCCCATGATATGTCATCTAGCTCCAAGCCCATGGACTAAGTTTTGTGGGTGACTCCCCACCATCGCTCAGCTTCAGCCTTGAATAGGCTCTTAGCCAATCTCACCGCATCTCTGGCCGGGCATTTTATATCCTCCAGTTTATTTTCTATCTCCTGAATCCAATCTTCAGCCTCCATTGGCCGAGCTGATCCATCGTAGCGCGGTGGGTTCAGCTTCAAGAAGGCTTGCAAGGCTCCACTAATTCTGTGCCCTTGGCTAGGTGGAGACTCATGAGTTTTGTGTTGATTGGCTAATATTTGAGCCATCAACTCCAAGATCTTGTCAGTTTTATTCTCCGAATGTCTTAAAGGCAAAGGGGCCTTAACTGGAGTCTCAATTGGCAACTCAGGAGAGTACTCTTTCAGATTCATCTATAAGGAAAATGATTGCGATAAATAACAATTCGAATGTATTATTTAATATTTTATGCAAAAGAAAGTTAACAGAAATAAAGATACAATTAATTTCTCCTGTTACACATAATTTCGCTCTTAAGAGAATATTATTCTAAATAAATTTCTTAAGGTTTTCAACCTAAAGCCTCCTATACTTATTGGTTATTTTTCTCTTCTTATTAGTTGAAGCTGCATCCCCCGTTTGGCGGGTCTCGTGATGCACCTTCCTTTCCACCTCTGAAATGCGTTCTTCATGCTATTCTTCTTTCTCCAGAGTAAATTCTGCCAATTTAGGAAGTACCAACCTCAGTGTCTCTTTTAATTCTTGCACCTATTTTTGGAGGCTAGTAATCTTCTCGTAAGAGACACATGAACTTTGTTAGGTTTTCACCACGTGCCTCTTCCTTGTCCTCCAATTCTCTAATCCGGTCTTCAAGAGTAGGGGCTGAAATTAGGTTCGTGGAAGTTCATTTGCCAAGATCCTTCTTGGTTTAAGTTAGTTTCCGAGTGTTCCGCCGAATGATTATGAGAATTCATCTGTTAAAGAGCCAAACTTATAAGTTGTTGAATAATGACCTTATTATGTAACTAGTTTTTCTACAAAATGTTGCCATAATAATAGCCTCATTGTGTCATTAATTTTCTATAAGATGTTTTGTTCCTACCACAATCTTATTATGCAACTAGTTTTCTATCAAGTATTTTATTCCAGTATATTTATATTTTAAATTGAATGATTTCTCAATTATGACTTTTATGTCAATTACTATTTTACTCCAACACTTTCAATCCTGCTTTGATACCAACTGTGATGACCCATGTTAGGTTGGTAGAAACCAATCTAACATCGGATGCATCTTTTCACAGGATCATATTGGCAGTTAGGTAAAATAATAGTTAAACACATTCAGAGCCATTCAAGTATAAGAAATAACATTCATTCAATTTAAAGTAAAATAATATCCAGAATTTATTACATAACTTTCATTATACAAAAATAATTATCCCTTGAAGGGGTAGTTAGAATTCGTTAAATTTCTGTACCATATTTATAAACTATATCAGTTTCCTCCAACTGTATTTGATCTGGCATTATAAAAATTATGTCTTAGTGCATATTCTAGATACAAAGGATATTAAAAATATACTTAAAGCAAAGTGGAAGTTAAAAATAATAACAATTGTAGGAAAAATATAGTTTATTGCAAATAAAATATGATCATGTCTCCTACAACATAAATGCCAAGTTTTCAAATATGATTATATTTATGTCTATGATATTATGAAGCAATAATAGCAGCTCAGATGGGAAACGCCAGAACCATGAGGCTGGGTTCATATGCATTTAAGCATAAACCTTCACATGGACCCCCTTAAGAGCTTCAGATGGCAATAGATATATATTTAAGCATAACATTCACCTGTGCCTCCCTCAAAAGCTCCAGATGGCACCCTTATAGCTCTTGAGAACTAGCCCAATCCGTAACATATTCATGCTTCATTTCGAAATCCTTCTTAGGGTCCTATAGGTCCAAACTAAGGATTTTGACATAAGGGGCAATTTAGAAATTTACACCTAATAGAATCTAGAGTTTTATGCAATTTACTGTTGACTGCTATTCAAGGATTTTATAGAGTCCAAGAACACTAAATTTTGAGGTCAGATGGCTAAATTATGGGCGTTCTAAGATCCAAGGGCAATTCAGTAATTTTCCCTAAGGTCAAAGGGGGCAAAACCAAACTTTTCTGTTTGAAGTTCAAATTCAGCAAACTCAGTATCTATAACTTTTTTATAATACACTGAGTACTTTGACTGGGAGTAGACCTAATTTGGACATCAATTAGTTAAGTTATGACCTAACTAGGGTTAAAGGTATTTTGGTCATTTCTAATTTTCTAGGGTTCAAAACTTAAATTATATTTACATTTACTGTTAGCACTAAAATTCTAAGCTAGTTAGCACTTTGAATTTCTTGATTTGGAGTTCAATTGACCTAGTTATGGTTAATTAAAAACCAAAGGCATTTTGGTCATTTTTGGGTGAGGGTCATAAATATCACTTTACAAACTAAGCTTCAAATTAGAAAACTAATACTATCATAGTGATTGGGCTATTTTCTTGATCACTTTAAGATCCATATTGACTATATTTGGATGACTAGGTAAAAAGTTATAGATATTTGTTTAGGTCCTAAAATATCACTAGGTTAAATATACCCCGAATCAAATTTTTGAATTACACCATTTGATACTTTTTATTTTTTTGAGTAAACTGTGACTTGTATTTGATATGTTTGGATTATTAGTTTTAAAATTATAAGGCTTTAAAATTTTATTTAATTTAAATTAATAAATTTTAATTAAATAATTAATTCACTATTTTGAATAAATATTTTTTGAATTAAATAAAATTATTTAAATTATTGTTATTTAATTAACTAATTATTAAGTACACTTACTCTTTCAATTTGAAATTAAATTGAGTAGTTAATTAATTAAATTAACTAAAGTTAACTAATAAGATTATTTAATTAATCTATTGTACTAATTAATTAACTTATATATGCTTAATATTTTTAATTAATCAACTAAATTAATAATATTAATTAATTAAACTAATTAAATGCTAATATACTATTAAGAGCTAAAATAATTAATTAACCTCTAATTATTACTAAACATATATATATATATATATATATATATATATTATTTATGTAGAAAAGACTAACGGCGGGACCCACAGAGACACGTGGCGGTCCCTAGTAGGATGCGGTAGAGGAGGCGGCCCCACGGGGCTGCGGGCGGGGCGTGCGCGCAGACTGTGCTGACGCAGGCGAGGCCCGTGCAGCGTGCGTGCCACGCGGACGACCGCGACTCACGGGTCGGGCCCGGGTTGACCCAGCCCGACCCAGCCTCGCTGTGACTCCCACAGGGAGCCCGAGGGTCGCGTCTAGGGCACGCTATTAGGCGACCCTCCCGGCCCCGACGGTGCTCGACCTGCACGCCCGACGAACGACCATGACGAGACCTATCCATCGGTGCCCGGACCAACGTTTTGGAGGTGGACGGAGTCGCCGGGAAAAGCTAACCCTAAATCATAGACTACGGACGACTGCGGTAACGGTTTCCACTGTGGACTCTGGTGCAAATTGGTCCGATCAAAGCTTTGATCAGTCGATCGGACCCAATCATTTGGCAATCAAACGCATGCAATAATGATACAAAGTAGAACGTTGCATATGAATGGAGATCAAGGGAGGACGAGAGTACTTGATTGAACGACTCTGAGAGAATTAGGGTTTGGATGTCGAGACAGCCCGAGCTCCAATCCGCATGCTAAGTGATCAAACGAGAACGTGCAGAGAGGCTTGGGTGTTTTAACGATGGCGGACAGAGCGGACGAGGCCGGGAGGGCCCCGGGTTAGCGGGGCGAGCGGCGGACGGATCGCGCAATCGAACGGCTCGGATTGCGCGATCGAATGGCTCGGATCGTGCGATTGAGCTAACGGGAAAGGAGACGACGTCGAAGGATCTTGACGGCGCGCTGAAAATTCGGACGATGCCGTTAAGTGAGAAATTATATATTATTTATTTAATTTAATTTATTAATTTCCTATTTAAATTAAATAATTTAATTGAACTTAGAAAAATTTCAAATATTCACCCTCAACTAATTGAGGGGTGAGGAACACAACTATGAGGTCAGATTTTTGATCCGACGAGTATTTTATTTTTCCAATTTTCGGGGTATTTAAATATTATTAAAATATTTGACGAAATTTTGACGACTTCCGATTGTCACGAAAATATCACCCATAGTTAATTTGAGGGCAATGAGTGCTATGACGAAGTCTGATTTTTGATCTAAGGTCAATTTTGATAGGTCAATTTCTAGGATTTTTGGATTTTCCAAAATATAATTTGATCCATTTGACTCATAATTTGTACTGGATCTTAGTGGTGAACTCATAATGACCTAATTTGCACTTAAGTTCAATAATCAGGACCTGGATTAGTACTAATTGGCTATGGTAACAACTTAAGTTGTTACAAGCTTCCCCACTTAAGAATGATATCGTCCTCGATATCACTCAAGTGGAAAGAAAAAGTAAGGTAAAAGATCATGAATTGAATTGAAAGATTAGGATGCTAATAAAGATACCTGGAATCTCAAAGAGTCTAGGATACTTGGTTTGCATATCTGATTCCTTCTCCCAAGTAGCTTCTATATATAAGTGATTCTTCCATTGCACTTTGACAATTGGGATGGAACGACTCCTTAACTTCTTTTGATCTCTCTCCAGAATTTTAATAGGTTCTTCTAGGAATGATAAATCCGATTGAATATCTATTGGAGGAATAGAGACTAGGTGGTGCGGTTCCTTTAAGCATTTCCTGAGAGATGAAACATGGCTGAGCTTCCCAGCAATTCTAAAGTGGTAGACACCTTTCATAGGACTGAATTTTAGGTATACTAGGTCTCCCTCTTGGAACTCTAGAGAACAACGACGGGCATCGTGATACTTGCTCTACCTATATTGAGCTGCTCTAATTCTTTGCTGTATGAGCTTCACTTTCTTATTTGTCTCCTCCACTAACTTAGAGCCATACAACAACACATTCCCTATTTTTGACCATGCTAATGGAGTAGAACACTTTTGACCATACAGAGCTTCATATGGGGCCATTTTAATACTGGCTTGGAAACTATTGTTATATGCAAATTTCACTAAAGGAATATGATCTTTCCAAGAGCCTGAGAAATTCAATATATAAAGATAGAGTAGATCTTTGAGAACCTGATTGACTCTTTCTGTTTGGCCATCTGTTTGAGGATGAAAGGTTGTGCTCATCGCTAGTGTGGTGCCTAGATATTGATGCACAGCTTGCCATAATTTGGAGGTGAAATGACTGTCTCTATCAGATACAATAATTTTAGGGATACCATGCAATCTGACTATCTCTTTAATATATAGCTTGGCTAGCTTTTCAATGGAGTTAGTTTGTCGAATAGGAATAAAATGCCAAGGCTTGGTCAATCGATCCACTACTACCCATATAGCATATGCACTTAATATTGCACAGGGCAAACCCATGACAAAGTCCTTGGATATATCTATCCATTTTCGCTCTAGAATTTCTAATGGGTGCAGCAAACCACCTAGTCTCTAATACTCTGCTTTGATAAGACATCACACGTGGCATTTAATGATAAAATATGCTACACTCTTTATCATTCCTGGACACTAAAATGATAGCTTCAGGTCATGATACATCTTAGAACTTCCTGGGTGCACTTGATATCTAGAATCATGGCTTTCAATGAGCACTTCTTGATGCATGAACTTAGGAATCCATAGACGATTCCCTTGATAGATAGCACCCTTATGGAATCGAAGGTCAAAATGACGGCCACTCTCGATGGCTTGTTTAAAATTTAGATACTCATCATCCTTAGTTTGGGAAATAGACACGTCCCTATGGAATGTGGGCTTCATATTAATTATTGAGATGATTGTACTCAGAAAGTCACTGCATGCTGATTTGATATCCATTTTACAGAATTCTTCTTCTAGTGAACTCTCACAGATAAGGGCATTAAGAGTAGCATGACAACTCAGAGCGTTGGCCACAACATTTGCCTTCCCTGGATGATATTAAATGTCAAGATCGTAGTCATTGATAAACTCCAACTATCTTCTCTGTATGCAATTCAGTTCCCTTTGAGTGAATATATATTTGAGGCTCTGATGGTCTGTAAATATTGAGCACTGAATCCCATATAAGTAGTGACACCAAATCTTTAAAGTGAACACTATAACCATTAGCTTGAGATCATGAACTACATAATTCCTCTCTTAAGTTTTCAATTGCTTAGAAGCATAGGCTATGACCTTACCTTCCTGCATTAACACGACTCCTAAAATTATGCTAGAGGCATCAGTTTAGACTTGGTAGTTCACACCTTCTTTAGGAAGAACTAGAACTGGAGCAGTGGATAGTGCATTCTTCAATGCTTGGAATGCCTCTTCACATACTGGGGACCATTCAAATGGTATAGCCTTCTGGGTTAACTTGGTTAGTGGAGAGGCTATTTGGGAGAAGCCCTTCACAAACTTCATGTAGTAACCGGTTAAGCCCAAGAAACTTCTGATGTTGATTACTGACTTGGGCTGAACCCATTCCTAGATAGCGCTAACCTTGTTCTGATCGATTCTAATACCCTGGGCATCTACAACATGCCTTAGAAAAGCTATTGAATCGAGCCAGAATTCGCATTTGGAATACTTGCATAAAGCTCATGATCACACAATTCTTCTAGCAATATTCTTAAGTGATCTTCGTGTTCCTTTTCGTTCTTGGAATAGATCAGAATGTCATCGATGAAGACGATAATAAATTTATTGAGGTAGGGTTTGAGGATGCGTTGCATTAGATACATGAATATTGAGGGTGCATTCGTCAACCCAAATGACATCACTAAGAATTCAAGTGTCCATATCGAGTTCTAAATGCTGTCTTTTTGATATCTGAGTCCTTGACTTGCAGTTAATGATAGCAAGATCATAGATCAACCTATGAGAATACCTTGGCTCCTGACAGCTGATCGAACAAGTCATCTATGCGAGGTAATGGATACCTGTTCTTGATTGTGACTTTATTCAGTTCATAGTAGTCGATGCACATACACATCGAACCATCTTTCTTCTTTATGAATAGCACCAGTGCTCCTCAAGGGGACGAGCTTGGTCTAATGAGACCCTTTTTTAGCAGTTCCTGCAACTATTTATTCAACTCCTGCAATTCCTTGGGCGCCATATGATAAGGAACTTAAAATATGGGTTAGGTTCCATGAATTGTGTCTATTGCGAACTTCACTTCTTGAGTGGTGGAAGACCAGGTAGGTCTTCAGGGAAGACATCAGGAAATTCACAAACGATAGAATTCTTGGTTATGGGAATGCTATCATTCTTCTCACCTAGTATTGTCACTAGGAAGGCGTCGTAACTCTTCTTGACTAGCCTTTTTGCATTTATAGCATTAATTAATGAAGCTCACGTGCTAAGATTATCGATGAAGGATTTGGCCTGACTACCACTACCTAAGGTGATTTTCTTCTTCATGCAATTGATAGTAGTGTTATGTTGGCTCAACCACTTCATGCCTAATATCACATCAAAGTTAGCTATAGGAAGTACTACTAGCTTGGCTTCAAATTTTTTATCCTTAATGGGAATTGGTATTTAACAGAATTGATGAGTTGGCATCTGAGCTCCAGAAGGTAACCTAACTCTTAAAGGATTTGCTAGGCGATATAGAGGTAGGTTGAGCAACCTTGCCCAATTTTTAGAAACAAATGAATGACTAGCTCCGGTGTCGAATATTATATTGCAAGGTTTGTCATTTACACAAATTAAACCTATTTACAGATGTGATAATTACTAACTACATTAAGCAAGTAGTAATTGTAAAAATAGTGGGGTTCAAAAGCGCGTACCTGAGACAACATTGTTGTCTTCCACGGCCTCCAAGGGCATGAGGTTATAAACTCTAGCCGTGCCGACGAGACGAGTGTTGTATACCTGCCATTGTGGACGTGGGACATTCGATTATGGTACCATTGCGGTCTCACGTTGCAGATTCTGAGGTGAAGGCTGAGTGGTAGTTGTCGCTGGAAGGTTCTTGCAGTATAGGTCAAACACTAGTTGGCGCTCGGTGTGATCAATTTGACCACCATCGATGGTTTTTGTCATGTGGCATTGAGTGAAACCGTGACCCGGCCTTCCGCACATGTAGTAGACACGCTGCCCGTGATAACACCGCCCATGGGGATGCTGCTTAGTGCAGCCCTTGAAAGGATTAGCAGAAGGGGCTTCAGCTTCTATTTGAAAGACTCTGACCCTCTTTGGGTTATTTGGGCGATAGGAGGTGGACCTAGCTCTCCTTTTGGCCTCTTCGACCTGATGTTGCTCCACAACCTTGGCCGTTTCTAGGAGCTCACTATAGTTTGTCATACGGAAGGGCACTACTTGCCCCTTAATCAAAGCACAAAGACCGCTTTGGAATCGGTGGCAACGATCCTCCTATGTCGGTACCAGATTTGTGGAGAATCTGGCAAGACGGTGGAATTTGGCATCGTATGCCGCTACGGTACGACTTCCTTATTGTAATTTCAAGAATTTATCCGCCATGCCACGACTGGTAGACAAGGTAATGAACTTGGCATGGAATAGATCCTCGAATTCCTCATATAAAATCTCGTCGAGGCCCACATCTGCAAACTGGGTACCCCGGACGTGGTTCCACCAGTACTTAGCTTCATTTTGTAGCAGATGGGTTACAAGTCTAATCACCTCCGTGTCAAGGCACTTGATGCTAGTTTAAGTTCTTCTCGACTACTTTTAGCCAGTTTGTTGTGTCTGCAGCAGATAAACTCCCACCAAAAGTGGGGGTCTTAAGCTTGAGAAAACTGTGAAGGTAACTATCTACAAATTGGATGTGATGTCGGAAGGAGTAGTGATTCTCTGGGGTTCCATCTCTTGAGCTAGGACAGTTTAGCGCCATCTTTGCATTCATCATTCTTTCCATTCTTTCACCTTGTTTGGATTGAGAATCAATCATCATCCTCATATTCTCAAGCAAAGCATTCATCTCGGCAGAAGAGTTGCCAGATGTAGCAGGAACGGAAGATTGTGTAGGATCCATTACTTTCACAAGAGTTTGAATTAAAGACAAGACATTCTCAGAAAAACTAGAAAATAGGAGATTGCAATAGTTTATCTCTTTTATTAATCAGAATAAAAATGAGAGTACATCATAGATAAGGTAGAGAGAAATAGTAAATTAAAACATAAGGCTTATTCTATGTATTCCTCTGAAAAGGCCTGATGGAAGTCGGCGTACGTGATCTCCCGGCGTAAATGACAGATCCATGCCTGAATACCCATTTCTTGTGTGCCCACCACTCCTCTGCGTAGTCATGGAGTAGGATGTCAACAAGGCCGAGTCGAGGATGATCCGAGTATCCCAGATCATCAAACATTTTGGTTACTCGTCGTAACCATTCCTTAGCTAAGATAGGGAAATCTAATCCCCAGAAGATGGCGTGATCCAACATCGTCTTTAACACTCTAGCACCCGCTGGGGATATGCTTTGGACTTCTCTCCCATATCGCTTTGCCAAATACACGTCAAATTCCCATTTTTCTTCAAAGTAGTTGAGGTAGTCGAACAATGACATGATTGAGTAATAATATTCCTAAAAGTCCAAATCAAGTGATTATTTTGTTAGGTTGAGTATTTTATCTTACTTGTAGATGTATTTTTATTTCTATACTCCTATTATTCTGAGCTCGTGATTATGGTGCTCTGGATGTAAATCTAGTATCTAATTAGTGACTGATTGGCAGAAGAACAATCCATTAGATAGAGTGGAATGCAGATTCTAGTCTGACTCCTTATGAAATTCTCTGATACTAACTGTGGTGCCCCACCCCCTAACCCGTAATATTAGACTTAAGGGGTGGTGTGCCATTTTG
Source organism: Gastrodia elata (assembly GCA_016760335.1). NCBI lineage: Eukaryota > Viridiplantae > Streptophyta > Magnoliopsida > Asparagales > Orchidaceae > Gastrodia > Gastrodia elata. The sequence goes on along the minus strand of CM028672.1, from coordinate 55,337,889 downwards.
CTAAATACTCCACTTATCACTAAATTAGGTAAGATCCACAATCCACTAATAAGGAAAGGATGTGCACATAATAGAAGCATACTATCAATCACTAAATTAATATAAGTACAGAGTGCGAAAGCATATAAAGTAAAGAATACATCTATTTCACCATACATCAACTGAGAAACAAAATGAAACATAACTCAGAAAGTAATAGAGTAGAAAAGTAAACACAGTCACAAGTGTACATTTATTATTACAACATTTAATTAAAGTTCAAAATGAAATAAAATGCATCACTCGTCCTCACAAATACTATAAAAAGAACTAAATATCTTCTGCTCCATCCTGAAGTGTCTCCTCTAGAAATGGTTCCTCCACAGGGACTGGATCTTCAAACTGCTCAAATTCTAACATTATCGGTTTCACAATGCCATGGCCCTAGCCAATAAAGGAAAAAATCTTATTAGACAATTGTCTAAGTACATTTTAAGCAAAAATTTATTATACATTTATTAATATCACTATTTTCCTAAACTTAAGGCAGTAGAAAATAAGCTAGGAGCAACAAGCATCAAATGGAATAGTGGTAAGTTATAAATTTAATATTTATAACTAAGCAAAGATGAGGCAAAAGACATACCCCAAAAGTAAACTAAAAATAAGGCTAGGCATACGCGGATAGGTAATTAAAATACTGAAAGAAAAACTACATTATAAATATGTTGATGATCATATGACTTATGCAAATTTAAAAGAAATAAATATAACTGTGGTACATATAAGTAAGCAATAATAACAAGTCAAGCATCCTATAATATATAAGTAAAACAAGTAAAGTAGCTGACTGAAGTAAAAGTAACTGAAAAGTATAGCTGAAAAACAAAAATCTAATATAAATGAAATAATGAAAATTATCTATTAACTGTCATACATATGTGGGCTAAATCTAGACTGCTGAAATCAAAATAATTCTTAGCATCAACAAGGAGGCTAAGGCGATAAAATTTTCTAGCGTTAACAAGGAGGCTAGGCAAAAATATTCTTAGCGACATAAGTAGCTAAGGCAGAGAATTTTCTCCTAGCGTCAACAAGGAGACTAGGCAACAAATATATAACTGAACTGAGAGACAGTATTAACACATGCAATTGATATTTTAGTTATTTACTTTACTTCTGTGGATAATTTCATAAGTAGCTAAGGAGTCTAGTACGTCTGCAAGACTATTCGGGTTCCAAACTTAACAACACACTCCTCAAAGAGTGAAGTTAAGTAATCCTTATGTCAGCTTCCCCTTCCCATTGGAGTACAATGCGCAAAAGTTAACCAATAATTAAACCCAATGCAAAGTTATCCTAAATATTCTAAGTTTTCATTTTCATGCAACAATGTTCTTGTATGACATATCCAAGAAATAAGGCACAAAATTCAAGGAATACATAAGTAACAAAATTCATTAGTGAACAAGAGACTCTACTAAAATATGGTGATATCATTTGTTATCTATTTAAACTATTCTAAGTTACACAAGTTCAGGATCTCCAATTCATAGTATTGAGTGTAACTTAGAAGCACGTCTTTATAAGTTAAAAGGATTAGAACTGATCAGGTTCTAATCTAATTTAATCAAGTACGATTATAGATTAAGTAATAAATTATAACGTCCTAATTTGATGAATTTAGATGTTCTTACTAAGATTTGATTAAGATCTACTAAACTAGGGATTATGGATTAAATGCCACAAGTTTAGGCTTAGATCACATAATTCAAGGGTACTGTCTAAGGAATCTAGGGTTTTACTAAGAGTAAACTACAATTAGGGCAAATCCTATTGAGCGAAGTTAAACTCAATAGGATGATTCTCCTATCATGAGTCTAAGGTTATAAGACAAAATAATCAAAATTTAAGTTGTAAATTCTAAAAACTAATAAAATAAGAATTCATTCATTGAATAACCTCATTATTCAATGAATGAAATCTAACCTATGATTTAGTCATAGTCTTAGGAATAGTCCAAATGTGAAGTGTGAATTACTAAAGAAATAAGACTTAGAGAATTTTGTGGAACCAAAATTGATTTAAAAGCTTATTTTATTCACTTAACTGATTCTAATATAGTTTTAATATTAATATTAGTGATTTATAAGATAATTTGAGGGTTAAGGACACTTAACTTAAATTTTAGGCAATTATTCTGCCCTTATTAACAGGTCCAAAAATCTACTTTTAGAATTTCTTATTGCCAAATAATTCTTTACTGTCTAACATGAAGATAGACAGTAAGTACACTCAATTTGGATAAGAAATGGGTCCTATAGGTCCAAACTAAAGATTTTTACCTAAGGGGCAATTCAGAAATTTACACTTAGTGGAATTTAGATTTTTATGTAGTTTAATGTTGGTTGCTATTCAAGGATTCCATAGAGTCCAAGAACATTAAATTATGAGGTCAGATGGCTAAGTTATGGGTGTTCTAAGATCTAAGGGCAATTTAGTAATGTTCCCTATAGTCAAAGGGGGCAAAAATGTAACTTTTCTGTTTGAGATCTAAATTTAGCAAACTCAGTGTCTATAGCTTCCCTATAACACACTGAGTACTTTAACTGAGAGTAGACCCAATTTGGACTTTAATTCGTCAAGTTGTGGCTTAACTAGGGTTAGGAGTGTTTTGATCATTTCTAATTTTTTAGGGTTCAAAACTTAAATATTATCTTAGTTTATTAGTGGCACTAAAATTTTAAGCTAGTTAGCACTTTGAATTTCTTGATTTGGAGTTCAATTGACTAAGTTATGGTCAATTGAAAACCAATGACATTCTGGTTATTTTTGGGTGAGGGTCATAAATGTCACTTTACAAGCTAAGCTTCAAATGAGAAAACTAATATTACCACAGTGATGGGGTTGTTCTCCTAATCACTTTAAGACTCATATTGACTATATTTGGATAATTAGGTAAGAAGTTGTAGGCGTTTATTTATGTCCTAAAATATCACTAAGTTAAATACACCCGAATCAAATTTTTGAATTACGACACTTAATTTTTTTTAATTTTTCTGAGTAAAATGAGATCTGTATTTGATATATTTGGATAATTAATTTAAAGTTATAAGGTTTTAAAGTTTTATTTAATTTAAATTAATCAATTTTAATTAAATGATTAATTCACTGTTTAGAATTAAAAAAATTTCTGAATTAAATTAAATTATTTAAATTACTATTATTTAATTAACTAATTATTAAATATACTTACTGTTTCAATTTGAAATCAAGTTGAGCAGTTAATTAATTAAATAAATTAAAGTTAACTAATAAGATTATTTAATTAATCTACCGTACTAATTAATTAACATATATATACTTAATGTTTTTAATTAATCAACTGAATTAATAAAGTTAATTAATTAAACTAATTAAATGCTAACCTTCTGTTAACAGCTAAAATAAATAATTGACCTCTAATTATTACTAAACTAATTAGTTAAATTAATCTAATACAAAAAATCTAACCATATATATATATATATATATATATTATTTATGCAGAAAAGGTTGATGACGGGACCCACAGGGACACGTGGCGGTCCCTGGTTGGCTGCGATAGAGGAGGCCGGCCCCACGGGAAACGCGGCAGCGTCCCGTTGGTCATCGGGCTGCGGGTGGGGCCCGCGCGCAAACTGCGCTGACGTAGGCGGGGCTCTTGTGCGTGCGTGTCACGCGGACGGTCGCGACACATGGGTCGGGTCCGGGTCAACCTGACCTCGCTGCGACTTCCACAGCAAGCCCGAGGGTCGCGCCAAGGGCACGCTATGAGGCGGCCTTCCCTGCCTCGACGGGGCTCGACCCGCACGCCCGACGGATGGCCCCGACGAGACCTATCCACCGGTGCCCGGACCGATGCCAAAGGTGGACGGAGTCATTGGGAAAGGCTAACCCTAAATCCTAGACTACGGACGACTGAGGTAATGGTTTCCACTGTGGACTCCGGTGCAAATTGGTCCGATCGAAGCTTCAATCAATTGATCGGACCCAACCATTCGGCAATCAAATGCATGCAATAATGATACAAAGTGGAAATGTTGCAATTGGATGGAGATCAAGGGAGGACGAGAATACCTGATCGAGCGGCTCTGAGGGAATTAGGGTTTGGATGCCGAGACAACCCGAGCTTCAATCCGCACGCTAAGTGATCAAATGAGCGCTTGCAGAGAGGTTCGGGTGTTTTAACGATGGTACGATGGTGGACGGAGCAGACGAGGCTGGGCGGGCTCCGGGTCCGATCGAACGGCTCGGATCGCGCGATCGAACGGATCGGATCGCGCGATCGAACGGATCGGATCGCGCGATCGAGCTAACGGGAAGAAGAGACGACGTCGAAGGATCTTGACGGCGCGCGGAAAATTCGGACGACGCCGTTAAGTGAGAAATTAAATATTATATATTTAATTAAATTAATTAATTTCCTATTTAATTAAATAATTAATTGAACTTAGAAAAATTCCAAATATTCACCCCCAGCTAATTGAGGGGTGAGGGACATAACGACAATGTTGGATTTTCGATCCGACGAGTATTTTATTTTCCCAATTTTCGGGGTATTTAAATATTATTAAAATATTCAACGAAATTTCGACGACTTCCGATTGTCACGAAAATATCCCCCTTAGCTAATTTGGAAGCAATGAGCACAATGACGAAGTCCGATTTTTGATCTGAGGTCAATTTAGATAGGTCAATTTCTAGGGTTTTTGGATTTTCTAAAATCAGGATTTGATCAATTTGACTCCTGATTTGGGCTGGGTCTTGCTGGTGAACTCCTAATGACCTAATTTGCACTTAAGTTCAATAATTAGGACTTGAATTAGTCTTAATTGGCTATGGTAACAACTTGGATTGTTACAATAGCCTTTTAATTTGTATTACATAGAGAAATAGGTTGAAAATCAGTAAATAAGTTTCCATAAGTATATTTTGGAATTAGTGTGACTAGAGAATGATTGAATCACTTTGGCTTGTGTTAGTAATGAAAAAGAAAGATATTCATAGAAAAACTTGTGTTCCTATGATATTTCAAGTACTTTAATAGAATTTATAAGTAAAGCCATCTTGTTCAAGTTAGATATTTTTATTAATACTAAAGATAGCAAATTTTATCTCCTTGACTAAAAAAGGTTTAATTAGTTGCAAGATTTCTCTCTGCAAGCCTTTTCAAACAAACCAAAGAATTGCTGAAGTTTTCATTATTAAGCTTCGAATTTAGTGCTTGAGAGAAATATGCAATAGTTTGATCAAACACTAAATTTCTTATATCATTATTGAGATTATAAGACCAACATATATGCCTTCTAGTAGTTATATGGGCATAAAAAAATTTAGAATTCCTTTTGCTTTTGCAAAACCAATGAGGTCTAGTTCTTTGATGTGCCCAAAAGTCTCTTTATTAGTGGCCTTAGAGATCAAAGTAGTTGTAGAGGGAAATAAATTCATTTATTAGTGTCATATTATTTGGATATAGATCTAGCTTATGCATGAGGAAAGCTTGCCTCTCTATAATAATGTCAAATTGCCTTTGATATTTAACACTCCAACTTTTGGAGAGAATCTTAAGCAATTTTTTGTTCTTAATAGTTTTTTAAATAATGAGAATAGAGGATCTCAGCCATAGAAGTCATCCCATGCTTCTTGAAAACCTTGAGTGTCAAAGCAACGACTCTTAATATAAATCTCAGCTTAAAGTAGGAGAATGATCATAAGAATAAAGAGGCATGGCCTCATAAAAGTACGAAGGAAAAGTATGGAGCCATGCTTCATTGCAAAGAACCATGGCCAATTTGGCTTTGATTGACATGCTAACTTGTTGATTATGCAGCTTAAATTTTCACATGTCACTTTGCTATCATGCAAAAAATCATTACCAATAAATTATTAAAGCTGATGATTATCTCATCACAACTAACTTCGTGTTGAGGCTCTGTTTGGCGATAATATGTAACACGAATAGTGGGATGCTGATGGCCACAACCTCCACCACCGTGTGCAAGCCGCAACGGCTCAAGAAGTTAGATCAATTCCCATGGAACCCTCATTGATTTTTTGGAACCTTCTCCAAGCTCTAGTAATCCCCTTATCTCTTAATCTTTTCTCCATAAGATAATATGATATATATATATATATATATATATATATATATATATATATATATATATATATGCCCTAGCAATTTTAGCAATTAGAATGATCAAGGTTTAAAAATATGAAATTAATATATTACAAAAATACCTGATTAAAAAAAGAGTTTGAGGTATTTCTTTCGCATTTCTTCATCTATTTCCCATATTGCTTGCTCAACCGAATGATTTTGCCACTATACCCTTACCATAGGAATAATGTGGCTTCTAAGCTGCTTAAAATCTTTCCCCAAATTCTGGATTCGCTGACTGGGATCCAATAGACATCACCTTAGGAAAGATACGTGGAAGATGGTATGCACTACAGCAAAATATTTTGGCAGATCAGGCATATATGCTGACATCCCCACTTTGGCAATTATTTCAAATAGTCTAACATATATAGGACTCAACTTGCCTGACAATTCAAATATAGATAATATTTTCCATTGTCTTTGTTCCTAAATTGTATCTCCCTCCTCTTCTTAGAATGAACCCTGAACCTGATACTCATATTCCCTTGGTGGCAAAAAAAGCCGCTTCTACAACTTCTTCTCTAATTGATGAGTTGAAGAACCTTTTGGAGATGATGAAAATGATGGTTGAAGCACAAACATGTGTTGCTGAGAGAATGGCTTCAGCTTGTACTCCACCTTAGCCATCTTCTACTCCACCTCAGTCATCTCCTACTCCACCTCAAACTCATGCCCCAACACCTCAAGGAATTCTAGTTACTCCATAACCAACTCCTAGTCGTGTGGCGGACTCCTTCCTTCTCTCTTTTTTGCGTTTAATCCCTTTGACGTTCAATGGCTCAGCATCACATATAGAAGCCGCCAACTGGTTAAAGGCAATTGAGAAAACCTTAGCTAGCATCAAATGTCCTGAGAGTGAATACATTCATCTCACCACCCATCTGTTTCATGAGGAAGCATAATATTAGTGGGATAGTGAGCTAAAGGCCCATTTTTCTGAAGTTCACATGGATGATATTCCTTGGGAAGAGTTTGAGGAAGATTTTTGTGAGAAATTTATTCCTCCTTCTGCCCAGACTATTATCGAAGATGAGTTCATGCAACTCGCTCAAGGGAATCAAACTGTTCATGCGTACGAGATGGAATTTAGAAAGCTATCCCATTTGCTCATGACCTTATTCGTACTGAGATGGGTAGGCACAGTAGGTTCTATAAGGGACTAAAGGACTCAATAAAGAGCCACCTGATGTTCGAACACCATGATAACTTCCCCATGATATTAGAAAGAGAAAGGATGATCGAACACCCTCAGGCTCAGATGGAGTTCAAAAAGCGATCACACCCCAAACTTCTAGATCTAAACCATTCAAGAGGAATCATCCTCATGGACCAAAATTATTCTAGCTTACTCCAAGCCAGAATCCACAAGAAAGACTCATCGCTCATTTTATAAGGCTGCTTCCATATAGTAAATGATACCACTATGGCAATATGTACTATACTTGTGGTAGGATTGGTTACCACTATTGGGACTGTAGAGCGGTTTGGACCATGGATAAGGCTAGAATCAACCACCCATCTGCTGTTCAAAACCCTTCTCTGGTAAATTCTCAAGCACCATCACTTGCTTTAATGCCTCCTTCAGTGGATAGAAGTGCCCAACAGCTAAAGGGAGCATCTTCATCAGCCCAAAAGCAAGTATAGGCTAGAAGTGTTGCAAAGAGCAAGATTGTTGCCCAATCTCCCACCGTACCCCATGTGTACACACTATCTTCAGTTGTTGCTCAAGATGACAATAATGTCGTCACCGGTATGTCCTACGTTTAGTTTGCTATGTTCTTTTTCATTTCTTGTACATTTATTTATTTTTGTACTTCCTACTTTAAATTGCATTAGCTGTAATTGATGTTTTATCTTTCTAATTATAGGAACTCTAATTATTAAAAATCAATTCTATGACATGCTCTTCGATATAGGTGTTAGTCACTCTTTTATGTCAAAGAGCTGTGTTGCCTCTCTTAACCTTCAACATTTCAATTTGAGTAATGCCTTACGAGTGCAGATGCCATATAATGCTAAAATATGCGCAAACAAGTTTTGTTTAGTAAATATTCCAATTATTAACCAACTCTTTCAATCTAAGCTTATTGTTATGCCAATCACAAACTTCAACATAATTCTATGCACGAATTGGTCAAGTAAACATAACGTCATAATAGACTGTTATCAAAAGAAAGTCTCGCTAAGGGTAGGAAAGAAACCTAAAGTCTTTATAGGCAAACTTAACCATGAAAAGCGGCCATAGTCTTTATAGGTAAACTTAACTGCATCACTTATTAATGCAATTGAAACTGAGCGTCTCATTGGTAAAGGTTGCGATGCAATAATGGTAACCTTAATCGGCGAGGATAAACAAGATAGAAACCTGAAAGATACCAATGCTGTTAGAGAGTTCCTGGATGTGTTTCTTGAGGACTTGTCTGGAATACCTCCTATGCGTGAGGTAGGGTTTTCTATAGAACTGATCCATTGAACTCAGCCCAAATTGAAAGCCCCTTATAGAATGGTACCTAAAGAATTGCAAGAGCTTTGTAAGTAGTTGCAAGAATTGCTTGAAAAAAGTTTTGTTCTCCCTAGTATGTCACCTTGGGGAGCTCCCTTCTATTCGTCAAAAGTAAGGATGGATCGATGCGAATGTGTATTAATTATCGTGAGCCTAACAAGGTGACAGTGAAGAACAAGTATCCTCTCCTTAGAATAGATAACTTGTTTGATCAGCTCACTGGAGCGGAAGTATTCTTTAAGATAGACTTGAGATCAGGTTACTACTAGATTCGAGTCATGGATGAAGATATTCCCAAGACTGCATTCAGAACTCATTATGGACACTGAGTTCTTAGTCATGTTATTTGGATGAACAAATGCTCATTTTATTTTCATGGACATGATGCAGTAAATTCTTAAGCTGTATTTTGACAAGTTCATTATCATTTTCATAGACAGTATTCTAATAAACACTGAGTCGGTTGCTGAGCATGAGAAACATCTGCATGCCATTCTAGAGTTGCTAAGAGAGTATAAGTTATTGTCCAAGTTTTCATAGTGCAAATTTTGGCTCAATTCTTGGCATTTATAGGTCATGTGATTGATGCTAAAGACATTAGGGTCAACCAGAGGAAAATCCAAGCTATTTAACAGTGGGTACAACCAAAATCTGTAACCCAAATTTTTAATTCTTTTTAGAACTCGCAAGATATTGCAGAAGGTTTATTCCAGAACTTTCTCAAATTGCCACATTGTTAACTTAGTTGACTAGAAAGGAAGTTCTGTACATCTGGAGCACAGCCTGTGAGGAAGCCTTTCAGAAGTTGAAATAGTTGTTGACATCTACGCCAGTTTTAGTACTACCTCAAGAGAATAAAGATTTTCAGGTTTATACTGATGCCTCTAAGGTAGGATTAGTTTGTGTTCTGATAAAAGATCAAATAATAGCCTATGCCTATAGAAAACTTAAACCCAATGAGAGAAACTATCCAGTGCATGGTCTTGAACTTGCAGGGGGTAGTTTTTTGCTATTAAGATCCGGAGACACTACTTGTACAGAGTTAAGTGTGAGATATTTACTAATCACCAGAGTTTAAAGTATATCTTCATCCAAAAAGAACTTAACTATCATTAGTGTAGATGGCAAGATTTAATTTGCAACTACGACTTGGAAATATAGTATCATCTAGGTAAGGTTAACATTGTAGCAGATACCCTTAGTCATAAAGTGACTTTATCTTATCTTTGTAGCAACAAATCTGTGATCGAAGATTTTGAAAGGTTGAATCTTGAGTTGATCAGATCTGCTGATTTGCGCATTATGTTATTTGCTATTCATTCGGAATTATTTCTAAGGTCAATAATTTTTGAAGCTCATAAAGAAGATGCTGGTTATTCCAATCTGGTTTTTGATATTGCAAGTGGGTAGAGATCTGAGTTATGTCTTGATGTTGATAGTGTGATCTTTTAGAAAGATACATTATAAATTCTTAAAAGCATGCAGTTGCAAATACTGTCAAAAGCCCATAACTATGGTTACACTGTCCACCCAGGTAGCTGTAAGATGTATCAGGATCTAAGGAAATCATTTTGGTAGTCTGGCATGAAGAGAAATATAGTTATTTTCATTTCTAAGTGCCATTCCTGTTCCTTAGTTAAGGTTGAGCATCAATAGCCTAGTGGACTTCTCAAGCCCTTAGATATCCTTGAATAGAAGTGGTTCAACATTTCCATAGATTTTATTATAGGATTGCCTAAGAGTAGATCTGGTTCTAATTCAGTTTGGGTGATTTTCGACAAACTCACCAAATCACCTCATTTTCTTTCGATTCGTCAAACTGATTTTGTAGAGAAGTTAGTCAAGCTCTACATTAAGGAGATCATTAGCTTTCATGGTATGCCAAACTATATTTTTTTAGATAGAGATAGTAGATTTACTTATAGATTCTAGTCTACTGTTCAGCAAGACCTGGGGCTGAACTTAGCCCTAAGTACTGCTTTTCATCCACAGACTGACGGTCAAACTGAGCAAGTTAATTAGATCTTAGAAGATCTTCTGTGTCTTTGTGTTCTTGATTTCGATGGATCATGGGAATATTAACTTGCCTTAGTTAAGTTTGCCTACAATAATATTTATTAGTCCAGTATTGGCATGGCTCCTTATGAATCACTTTATGGTAGGTGGTGTACTACTCTTGTTGCTTGAACTACGGTAGTGGATTCTCAGCTTTATGGTTCTGAATTGATCGAGGAGACTAATAAAAAAGCATAATATAATAGCAGCTCATGATAGATAGAAAATATATATTGATGTTCATCATCATCCATTAGAATTTCAAGTTGGAGAGGGTGCTTATCTGAAAGTTAGCTCGATTGGTGTGCAAAGATTTGGTGTGTCAAGAAAATTGAGTTCAAGATAGTTGGGACCCTTCAAAGGGATTGGAAAGGTTGGAACATCTGCGTATAGGTTGGAGTTACAAAAATACTTTTTAGCTGTGCATAATATGTTTCACGTTTCATCATTGAGAAGGTTCTTGCTTGACCCAAGTCAACAAGTTCAGATTTCGGCAGTCAAACTACAGCCCGATTTAACTTTTGTTATTAAAACTATTGCAATTCTGGGACGAGATCTATTGCAGTTAAGGAACCACAGTATTCTTATAGTTAAAGTCCATTAGCATAACCATTAAGTTGAAGAAGCCATGTGGGTAAAAGAGGCAGATATGCGAAAATTATTTCCAGAGTTCCTTCCTTAATTAGGTAGTCTAAGTTATTTTGTATTTCATTTGTATTTCTTTCATGCATTTTTGTATTTTTATTTGTTAGGTATCGAGGGAGACACCTCTTTTAAGGAGGGGAGTCTATAACAACTTTAATATTATTACCCTTTATTTAGAAGCCTAATTAACTCTAATTCACTATTAGTACTCTTACAATAGTATTAGGAGCATTCACCTCAAGTTTGGTACTATTTGGAGATCATTTGTATTTCTAATTATTTTGATAATTTTAAAAATACTTGTTTTATATTGACCTTAGAATCAAAATCGGTGTTCTCCATTAGACTCCTCACCCCCAAATTAGCTAGGGGTGGTATTTTGGGAATGTTTAGAAGTCATCGAATTTTCCCCTAATATTTGAATAACATTTAAATACTCAAAAAATTAGGATAATTAATTTAACTTCCAATTGAAAATATGATTGTATTTTTGAGTTTCTCACCCCTCAATTAGTTAAGGGTGAATTTTTATGATTTTTCGAATCCCGTTTGGTTATTTAATTTTGAGTAATTATTTGAGTGCAAATATTTAATTAATTAAAACATTTAATTTAAATTATTTAAACATTTATTAATTTAATTCAATGGTAACTATTAGACCGTGCAGATCCCGAGCGCGAATCCAACGCATAGGACAGCCACGCGGATCCATATATACTGTCGCGTGATTTTGGATCTAGATCAGACGACCCTGAATTGACCCGTTTGATCTGGCCATCAGATCTGGATCTGTAGCTGACGACCAAGATTAATCCCTGCTCGTCCTTGTCTGTGCCGGCAGTTGTGTGCCTGTGCCAAGCGTAGGCTGTGCTATGGCTACGCCAGCTGGCCTTTCTGAACCCAATTAGGCCTCTCGAGCTTCCCATTACCTTCCTTCACTCATTTTTCATATATTGTGGTGTTGTGGAAGACCTGCATTCGCCGATTGGAGCTGCTGCCAAGGAACCCACTAATCAAACCCTAACTATAAACCAAATGTAGCCATTGAACTTGCACTGCCTCTAAGTACCCATCTCCTTCTCATTGTGATTAATTGTCCCGCCCTATGTTTATTCGGCACCCTTTATTGCTTGATCGAAACTCGATCCTTGATTGAGCCTGATGGAGCCTCGATTCATCAACTTGTCCACAGTGGTGCACAATTCCTGCATCTTCATCGAACCATTCGTCCCTGGCCACTTAGGTTTAGGTTTTGTAGGTAGTAGAGGCAGTCGCAGGCGACGGTGCATGAGCTGTCTGAAAGGTCTTTCCGAGATCTTCCATATGGCATACGAGCAGAGCCGTGAGGGTGGCGAAGTCGCCCAGACGGTGATGCCCTAGTTCGACATGGCTTTTCTGTTGGGGATGAACCGTCGACCTTGGGTCGAGCCGGATAAGGTCCTACCAGAGTTTTCATTTCGGGTTGCAGTCGCCCGTGGTTGCAAATTTTGGGCTGCGCACACGGGTCGACCCGCAAGCGGCCTATGTCTGGGATAGAGTCGCGACACCATATGGTGGGTTCCGCTAGCTGTTAGCTCTGATTTCAGAGCTGACAATCACTCTCCACATTTCTTTTTGTACCCTGGATCTCCGTGCCGTCCCGTAATGTGGCGCCCCACCCCTTAATCCACAAGATTAAGCTAAGGGGTGGTGTGTCACTCTGACTAACCCTTCACTTATTATTGGATTAGGATGAAATCCACAATCCACCTAATAAGGGAAGGAGTAAGCACAGAATCAAATATTCAGTCACTATATAAGAAATTCATACAGAGTGCAGAAGCGATTTAAATAAGAAACATCTAAGCATCACAATATGAATAGCATGAAATATAACTCAGAATAAATAGCACAGTAATCCTAAACACACAGTCATGAGTACCTGTATTATTACATCACATTAAAGTTTAAATAATTAAAGGCAAAAATACTCTCATCCTCACTTGAAAGAATACTAAATAGCAGCTCCTTCTAAAGGCTCCTCCTTTAAATAAGGCTCCACCTCAAGCACCTGATCTTCTAACTGATGGGACTCTGCTATTGTTGGTTTTACAATGTAGGGCCCCAGCCAAAAAGAGAAAAATCTTATTAGACAAATTATCTAAGTACATCTTAAGCTAGTAAATTTTATGTATTCTGTAATATCACCATTTAACATACTCTAAGCAATAATTAAATAAGTAAGGGATCATCTAACATAAATAATATAGAGGAAAAAGCTAAAAACAATATTTATAACTTAAGCAAAAAGGAGGCTAAGACATGCCTCAAATGTAAGCTAAATAAGACAGGGCATATAAGTATAAGTAATTGAATAAGTACTGAAAGAAAAATACTACATCCTAAATATACTGGTGATCATAAGAATTATGCAAGTTAAATTAACAAACTCAATAATGATACATATAAATAGCAGCAATAAATCTAACATCTTAAAATATATATAAACAAAATAAGGAAATAACTGACTGAAATGAAAATACTGAAGCTTATACAAAAAATCAATACTATGTATGAACATCCGTGTACTAACTACCATACAAAAAAAAGCTAATCTAGCCCACTTAATATCAAAAGGATCTTAGCATCAACAAGGAGGCTAAGGTGCAAAACTATATTCTCCTAGCATCATCGAGGAGGCATAGGCAGAAATATAGGGTTTTCTCTTAGAATCATCAAGGAGGCATAGGCAGAAAACACATAACAAATTTTCTCCTAGCATCAACAAGGAGGCATAAGCAGAAAATATGAGCATAGTCTTCTCTTAGCGTCACTAAGGAGGCATAGGCAAAAGACATAACTAAGAGGCATCTCTAACACATGCAATTTTATCTTTAATCATTTACATTAATGTTCTTATAAGGAATCTAAGGAGTCTCCATAATTTCATAAGATTTTATTCATGCATCAAAATCTTATATGATATGTCCAAGAAAATATGGCACAAACAATCAAGGAATGCGTAGCACAAAATCAAATAGTAAGCAAGGGACTCTACTAAGCATGGTGATATCATTTATTTTCTAATTTAACAATTCTAACTATTCCAAGTTACACAAGTTCAGGATCTCCAATTCCTACTATCAAGTGTAACTTAGAAGCTCGGTCTTATAAGTTAAAAAGGATTAGAACTGATCAGGTTCTAATCTAATTCAATCAAATACGACTACAAGTTTAAATAAATTATACATCCTAATTTTATGAATTTAGACATTCTATCTAAGATCTGATCAAGATCTACTAAGCTATAAATTATGGATTAAACACCATGAGATTGGGCTTAATTACATAATCCAAAGGATAAGACATAAGATCTAAGTTTTATTTTAAAAGTGATCTACTGATTGAGGCAAATCCTATTAAGCAAATTAAACTTAATAGGATGAATCCTCTATCCTAAATCTAGGGTTAAAAGACAAAATAATCAAAATAAGTTGTAAAAGTCTAAAAACTAAAAAAATCAAGGATTCATTCATTGAAAAACCCCATTTTTCAATGAATGAAATCTAACTTATGATCTAGTCCTAATCTCAGTAGTAGTCCTAGTGTGAAGTGCAAGATCCTAAGAAAAGGACTTAGAGAGAGAGTTTTAGGGATTTTAACAGATTTGGCTTAATAGCTAATTTTACTCACTTAAATGATTATAATATAGCTATAATACTAGTTTTAGTGATTTAAAACATAAATTAGAGGTTAAGAATGCTTATCTTAAATTTTGGGCAAAATAATCATTTTGCCCTTACTTTAGGGTCCAAAAATTGACTTTTGATTAAATGGTCCAAATTAAAGTTTCTTACTATCAAATGATTTTTTACTGTATAACTTGAAGATAGACAGTAAGTACACCCAATTTGGATAAGAAATGGGTCATATAGGTCCAAACTAAGGTTTTTGACATAAAGGGCAAACTTATAATTTACCCTTAATGGAATCTAAATTTTTTGCAGTTTACTGTTGGTTACTGCTCTAGGATTCCATAGAGTCTAAGAACACTGCATTTTGAGGTTAGATGACTAAATTATGGCTATTTTAATTTATAAGGGCAATTCAGTAATTTTGGTTAGTCAACGGGTTACAAAAACTGAACATTTCCATTCGAAGTTCAATTTCAGCAAACTTAGTTTCTATAGCTTTCCTATAATATACTGAGTGTGTTGATAAGGAGTAGACCCAATTTAGAGCTCAAATGGTCAAGTTTTGACTCAACTAAGGTTAGGGGTATTTTGGTCATTTTCTAATTTTTTATGGTTCAAATTATAGATATTTTTTTAGTTTATTGATAATATTAAAATTCTAAGTTAGTTAGCACTTTGATTTTTTGTATCTAGAGTTAAATTGACTAAGTTATGGTCAATTGAATTATTGGGGCATTTTGGTCATTTTTCCTAAAGTCAACTGCATGGTCAAGGAGTTGACTTTTCATTTTGATATCCAAATAGAAAAACTAATACTACCACAGTGATGAGGCTATTCTCTGAAGTATTTTAAGACCTATATTGACTATATTTGGACAACTAGGTTAAAAATTATGAGGGTTTAAATAGGTCATAAAATGTCACTACGTTTTGCGTACCCCGAAACTAATTTTTGCATTACACCATTTGATTTATTTTATTTTTCTGAGTAAAATAAGACCTATATTGACTATGTTTGGATCATTCTATAAAAACTTATTAAATTTCTAAGAATTTTGAATTAAATAATTTAATTTAAATAAATTTATTATTTATTTATTCAATCTGTATTAATTTATTGTTTATTTCTAAAGTTGAAAATATATTTTTCTGTATTAATTAATTAATTAATTATTCTTAATCTATAATTAATTAATCTTAATTATTAATTATTTATTAATAAAGTAATTTAATTAATTAATTACATATATTAAATATATATTTAAGTATTAAAATTATTGTTAATTAACTTAATTAATAGTTAACCTTAATTAATTATATTAAATTTTCTGAGTTCATTAAATATTAGTACTAATTAACTAACCTAATTATTAATTAATCTAATTTAATCATATCTCTATTTTGATTTAATATTTTCTGTTTTGATATATATATATATATATATAATTAGTTAATTTAATTCTAAAGTTAATTACTGTTTTAATTTAATTAACTAGGTTATATTAATTTCTATCTTAATTAACCTAATCCTTAATTAACTATTCTATTTTAGGATTAAATTAATTAAATATGTATTAACTACTCCTAATTAAATCACTAATTAATTACTTACTAAGTACTGATTAATATTAACTAACTAACTAATTAAATTGCACTAATACACTTAAGTTTTAAATTCTAATTATATATATATATATATATATATATATTATTAACTTTCTTTTTCTACAAAATTTTTAATGCGGCGGGACCTACTAGACACTTGACATCCTCTGGTTGGTTGAACCAGAAGGGGCTGGTCCCACTGCTGGGGACGGACGGGCTGCGGGCCCCACCAGGGCCACGCGGCAGCTTTAGATTGGGCTTGGGGATGCTGGTGGGCCCCACGGGAGGCAGTCAGTGTGACTGCGGGGACCCTCGCCAGATGCACGTGAAATTACGCACTGGCGAGCCCCACGCGCTCCACGCGGCCGCACCCAGCGTGCGGCACGCACGATGGCGGGTCCCCCCCTAGCGCAGGCGCGGACACGTCCGCCGACCCGGCCCTATCCGGGTCGGGCCTGACACGGCCCAGGGACTTTCGTCTTCGCCCCGAGCTGAGGAACCTAGGGTCTCATAATGCCGGCGATGCAGGCGTCGTGAGACACTGGCTCGCATGGCCGAGAGCAGACCCCGGCGAGGTCTACCCAATGGGACCGTGACCGACCCGGGAGGTGACTGGTGGTGGACGAAAACGTGAACCCTAGACGACTAGGGTTCAGTTGTGGGCTCTAACAGCTTCCACTGTGGACTGGATCCACGATTCGCTCGATCGGGACCTCCTCCGATCGATTGAACCCGAGTGATCATTAATCAGGGCGTTGGAATAAGATTGCAAACTACAATTATTGTGATTGAAAAGACATCAGGAGCAAATGGGTACTTGGAAGACCGATGACTGAGGGAATAGGGTTCGCGCAGAGGGTCGGGGAAGAAGACTCCAGAGGCTCGGCTTCGTAAAAATGGGGGCTCGAACCCGTGGCTGGGCCTTTAATGGCCGCTCAACGGACCTGCCGAGGGCCGGGGAGCATTGGTTGGGCGGAGAGCGCGGCGGTCCGCCGCGTGGAGGGGCGTGGAGGATTCGAGGAGGACGAGCCCCGAGCTGTTCGATCGACCCCGATCAGACGGCTCATATCTGTCTGATCTGATCAGATGGGTGGTCAACAGTGTTGGCTCGAATCCTGACGGCGCGCATTTTAAGTGGACGGCGCCATCAGGATTAAATAATTTTTTTTAATTAATTTAATCCTTATTTAATTTAAATAATTAACTCAATTTTAGAAAAATCCCAAACATTCACCCCTAGCTAATTGGGGGGTGAGGAACGCAACGGCGAGGTCAGATTTTCGATCTGACGAGTATTTTGATTCCCGAATTTTTGGGGCATTTAAATATTATTAAAATATTCGTCGAAATTTTGACGGCTTCCAATTAACACGAAAATATTACATCTTGCTAATTTGGGGGCAATGAGCGCAATGGCGAAGTCCGTTTCTCAATCGGAGGTCAATTTAAATAGGTCAAATTTAGGATTTTTTGGATTTTCTAGAAATCAGGATTTGATCTTTTTGAGTCCTGATTTGAACTGGGTCTTAGGGGTTGACTCCTAATGACTCAATTAGTACATAGTATTAGGTCTAAGACTAATATTAGTCCTAATTGACTATGGTAACAACTTGAGTTGTTACACATAATTAGTGCCAACGGTTGAATGATTTAAATGGGATTTAATTTATTTAATTAATTATTTTTAAATGCAAATTTTATTTCCTTTAAATATGCACATCCAAATTATATGAAATTATATATCATTTTATTCTGAAAAATGAGATGAACACATTGGTATAATTCAATTTAGCATTTGAACCCTAATTTTTATAATCACTTTTTAACCCTAATTAGGAGTCCTAGAAACTATAATTTTCTAATGTTTTATAATTTTGACCTACTTATATTATAAGGATTTTATAATTGATATTAATTCTGTGATTGGATAACAAATGGTTAAATTAGGTATTTGGCTCCTTAATTATTCAAATTATGTGATTTTTGTGACATCATAAATTATAAGTTTTGGACTTTTAAGCCTTAGGACAGTAAACATGTCTCATTTTATTTGACTCTCACATTATTTCAAATGTGAGTTTGAACTTGAATTAGCATGGATTATATGTTTGTAGACATAACAAAACTCTTAATTTAAGACTTCAACTCTAGGAGAGATTATAAAGGATTGAGAAGCCCTAGCTTGATTGATTTGCCATTTTGAGGTAGTAGACTATTAGTATGCCTTTATTGATATTATGAGAACCTAATAGGGCTAGTTTCCAGCTAATTTAAGTTAAACTTAGTGAGCTTCGCCTTTATAGTACAACCTTATTTTCACCTTTTCAACCTCTAAGTCAGTTCTTTTTAGCTCTTAAAGAGTAATCTAGTTCCTATTTAAGCCTTAGTTCCTTTGCAATTGTGAGCAAACCTAGATCTAGTAATGACAATCCTTCTTCTAGTATTGCTTTTAGAGCCACCCAATAGTGTAGTTAAGTATGGAAGTTAATTTTTAATTATATTTCCATTAAACTTAGGTGGCCTTAGTTAGATTACTTTAGTTAACCTGCAAGTGTAGAATTCCCACAACTTTCAACTTATACCTTTTAAGTGAGAGAACTTTGCAACCTAAATAATTCCATATAGCACCTTAGACCTTAAGTCTAGAAAACCTATAAAAATTAAGTAGCTCAGGAATAATATAGGATCTAGTGGCATGTTGCATGATTATATATATATAAATTATTTTATCATTTAATAAAATCAAATCAAACTACTATTTTCCAAGACTTAACTACTTATATTATTACTTTTAATTGACTTAGAGATCAATATCTATAAGCCAATTGGGAGCTTATAAAGCTCCAATCATTAAGTTAGATAACATAAACACTAGACAACTTTGGATATACATAGTTTACAATTATTTGAATTCATTGAAATGCTGCTTTATTTTGAGATTATAACCTTGATCATTCATATAGGACATTGTGCATAAATAAAAGATTCATAATTAAAACTTAAGTGTTTTATGAAGGTTTAAGCTAGAGTAAGGTATGGGGGTTATAAGGAGACCTCACATATCCTAGAGGGGGAATATGAGTGTTTATGTTTTTTTGGAGATCCCACTTTTTTACTTAGTTACCAAACATATTTAACTTCTCACACATTCTGTAATTTATGCCCGCATAATGAAAAACTTAAAATAACTTAAATAATTTAATTATTTTGTTATCATAATCTTATTGATTGTGAGAAACTATCATATCCCTTGAGCTATGCTTACTTTTCATAGACTTTGACTATGCCTTTTTAGCCCATGAGACTAAGCTCTTTCTTACTTTACTTTACTGTTCAACTCTTACTTATTGTATTATAGTTTACTTACTTATAGTCTCATATTAATGTAGTATATATTGTTTTACTTACATTGCATGCTTCACAGTTTTAGTTTACTTTTACTTAGCATAACATCTATTGAACATATTCATGTATTCATTGTATACTTCCATATGCACATTTTCTAGTCTTATTGGGATACTTTTTTTCCTTACTTGTTATTGCAAGATAGAGCAAACCTACTTATGAGTTCTTACTCCATTCTTACTTAATATATTCATTATAGTTCTTTTACCCTTACTTTGATGCTTTAATTGCTTCACTTTTTTTATTTTAATTATAAATTTGCATATGTCATATCCAGCTAACCTGTAATTAAAAATCATCCCAATCTTAATATGTACTTTGAGTCTTTTGTCTAATTACTTGTTCTTACTTTTTTGGTTGTGCTCTACTGTATTTTATAAACTAAAAATACAATAGATCAGGAGCATTTTTTGGATAGAGGACTAGACCTAATTCTGGATATTAGTATATTTAAAGATTTCTGCTTCCGCACCTTTCTTTTACTACTTTTGTGAGATGAGAGAATTTACTTTCTTTACTTTTTCATTTAGTCTCTAATAACTTTTTGTGATGGATTTACTTTCAGTATTACCTAATTGGTTTGGATAGTGGATTGAATGCAATTTACTACTTGCATATTCCTCTAATTGTATATTTTATTGCTTAACTTATAACCTCACAAAGATCTTGGCCACATTGCACTCAATGTTAGGTTAGTTTCCTTCTAACTCAGTGTTAAGTGCTATGGCAACTCTCTAGTATTGGATTGGGTTCCTGCTCCGATAATGGGGTTGTTATAGCAATAGGCATTAGGATATCTTGGATTCCTTTGGATGTAGTGTGGCATCAAATGTATATTTCATCATAAATTCAGTGACATATCTATATACATATACAGTGACATATAGCACAATTATATTTTTAGTTTATTTTAGTTATTATTTCTTTTCAGCTAATTTGCTTAGTATTTTATTTAATTAGAATTTTTTTTATTTCAATTTAGTGTTTAGATTTATAATTTAAGTTTACTTTAGTTTTTAGTAGTTTGATTTTTATTTTATTGAATGTTATGTAAAATCCCTTAAATGTAAAAAAGTACTTATAAAACCTTAGGTTTTTACTTAGCCGAATCACATCCTAATTATCATTCCATTGAGTTAATATAGTCATTAGAATCAATCCCCGAAGATTTAGAGCGATTCAGAGCTCAATTCAATATTTGGATTATTTTAATAATATTTAATTAATTAGAAAATTGAGATATTTTATTTGACCTCAATATTGAAATCCAACTTTGCCATTATGCTCGTCACCCACAAATAGATAGGAGTGATGTTTTGGACGTGTTTGAAAGTTGTTAGATTTTTGTGAATATTTAAATGTAATTAAATACTCCAAAAAAATAAAAAAATTAAATACTCGTCGAAATCAAAATCTGACTTCGCCGTTGAATTCCTCACCCTCAAATTATCTTGGGGTGAATTTTTGGAATTTTTTGGAGCACGTTTATAAAATCTGACTTTTAAAGCAATAATTAAATAAATAAAATGAATTAATATTTATTAAACCTCCATTTTTCTCATTATTTCTTTTTCTCCTGGATGGGCGCCACTCCCTTTACCATTCGGTGCACCCCTACCCTTACTTGGCACATGCATGAGCCTTTGCTCCCTCTCCTCTCCCTTCATGCTGTGATGGGAGAGGACTTGCTCCTCTCCTATAAGCCATGCCTACCACCACCTCTTCTCCTTCTCCTTTAAAGGTAGCTCTCAGCTCTCCCTCTATCTCTTACTATCAAGTTGAAGCTCCTCCTCTCTTCTTTCCTTCCCTTGCTGTGCTTGCTGAAGGAATCCTCAAGCCCTTAAGCTCCCAAGTTTCTGTAGAAAATAAAGCTCTCTTTCTCCATTCATTTCAAAGCCAAAGTACCTCTTTGGTACCTCTTATCTATATTAAATAGCAACTATATTTACCTTACATGTTTGTTTCATGCTGATAAGAGTCTGTGTTTGAGATATAGAGTTCATTAGAGCTCATTCAGGTAGTAGATTTTAGAGTAAATGAACAACTCTATTTTTCCTTCTTTTTATATACCTAGACCCTTAACCTCTTTGTTTGCATTGTTAAAATAATCATTTCATATCAATTTTGGTGTCAATGGAAAGGTCTCAGAAATACCTTTCCATCAGTATATGGCACCGTATGTGAAGTGCCATAAGGGGGTACATTTCGATTTTCGCACAGACAAAATCACCGTCGAGTGCTACAGTGCACCGTAGCGCTTGACTCTTGGTCAGGGACTACTACAGTGCTGCACAATGCCAGCGTCTTGGGTTGGCTATGCCATACCTTGCCACAGTGCTTCGTAGCGCCTTGCTCTCGGCCAGGGACTGCTACAGTGCACCGTAGTACCCAGCTCTCAAAAGATCTAGCGCCGTAGCGCACCGCAGCGGCTGAAAGTGCTCCTGCATGCCCTAGTGCTAAAATCTTTCGTAGTGCGCTGCAGCGCCTAAAAGCACTGCGGCGCACCGTAGCACTCGCGCATCAAGAAAATTGGCGCCACAGCGCGCCGTAGCGCATGACTCTCGGCCAAAAAGCCCTATAGCGTGCCGTTGCGCTTTGAAATGTTCGGAATGGCCCAGATTTGTTATTTTTAATGTTTTAATGACTCTAGGACCCTAATGTGGTAAAAATATAACAAAATTGAACTTAAATTTAGTAAAATTAAGCATTGTGTGATTTTGGAGGTGATTTTCAATGTGAAACCTACCCCTTAAACTCTTAATGATCTTAAGCAAAACCCTAATATTGAAACGATCATAACTTAATTATTAGATGTTAGCTTTTAGTGTTCTTGGACTATTTGGAATCCTTGAATAGTAGACAACGATAAAAACTAAAATTTTAGACTTCACTAAATGAAATTACTAAAATGCTCTTATAGGTTAAAATATTTAAGTTGGATCCATATGACTTAATACTTGTCCAAATTTGATGTACATACTCTCTATTTTCATGTTAGATAGTAAGGAATCATATGGCATAAATAAAATCTAATTTAGATCCCTTAATAAAAAAGTAGCATTTTAGACCCTTAAGTAGGGGCAAAATAGTCATTTTTCCCAAAATTTAAGTTAAGTACCCTTAACATCTAAAATATCTTTTAAATCATTAAAACTGATAAGAAAACTGATTTGGGATCAATTTATAATAATTAAAGACTTGAAATTTTTTTAAATAATATCTATGAGGTTCTAACCTAATTTCAATTTCACATCTTTAATTCCCTTAAGTATATTAGATCGGCAAATGAAAATAAATTGTAATAACTATCATTAACTTTTAAAATTCCCTAAGTCATTTATTAGGAGCCTTTTAGGATCTACACTCCACCTTAGGATCTTTTCCTTAAAATTAGGAATAGATCTAGGTTAGATTTTATTCATTGAGTAAATGTGTTATTTAATAGATGAAATCTTGGTTTTATTAGTTTCTAGATTTCCATACTTTAATTTTGATTATTTTATCTTTCAACTTCCGATTAAGATTAGGAGAATCATTCTATTAAGCTTGATTGTGCTTAATATAATTTGCCTTGATTATTTATTCACAAATAGACTTAAACTTTAGTCCTTAAGTTTTACCTTTTGGATTATGTGATTAAACTCAATTCGTGGTATTTAATTCATAATCCCTAGCTTTAGTAAATCTTGATTAGATCTTATATTAGAGCATCCAATTTCATCAAATAGGATGTATTGATTACCTATTTAACTTATAAGTGTCACTGATTGAATTAAGTTAGAATCTAATCAGTTCTAATTGCTTTTAACTCATAAGGCCGTATTTCTATGTTATATTTGATAGTAGAAATTGGAGGTCTTTAACTTGTATAACTTAGAGTATTTAGAATGAATTAAGTAGATAATAATAGATATCACCCATGGGTAGTAGAGTCCCTTACTTATTATTGAATTATTTTTGCTTTTACATTCATTCTACTTTGTGCATAACCTTGAACATGTCATATAAGAATATTAATGCATGAAATGAAAACTTTGAACAATTAGGACAACATTTGCATATGGTTCAATTACTTGTTGATCGTGCACATTTTACCCTAATGGACAGGGGAAAGAAGAAATAAGGATTACTTAACATTACTCATTGAGGAGTGTTGGATTAAGTTGGAACTCATTTAGTCTTGTAGACATTCTTTACTCCTCAGCTACTTTTGAATATGTCCATAGAAGTGAAGTAAATAACTCAAACATTATTGTATTTGTACTTGCTGCCTCCTTAGTTCAGTTCTTCTTCGTTATTTCACCTTAGCCTCTTATAACATTAAGAAACTTACCGGCTTAATCTTATATGA
This sequence comes from Gastrodia elata, assembly GCA_016760335.1. NCBI lineage: Eukaryota > Viridiplantae > Streptophyta > Magnoliopsida > Asparagales > Orchidaceae > Gastrodia > Gastrodia elata. The sequence continues at coordinate 55,313,467 of CM028672.1, read as the reverse complement.
TGCTAAGAATATTACATTTTTCAATTCAATAGGCTATTTTAGCCCTCTTCTTATATTGAAGTCAGTACATACTTATTTACTATTTATTGTTACCTTTTTACTGTAGTTAGCCTTTACTTTACCTGCTTACTTGTATACTTATAGGATGCTAGATTTCTTTTACTGCTTACTTATATATATTACAAATAGATTGCTTACTCTTAAACTTGCATAACTCATATGATCATCAACATATTTAGGATGAGTCTTTTTTTTAGTACTTTTCTTACTTTATTTATATATATATGCCTAATCTTATCACAACTTAGTATTGAGGTATGTTGTTTTGCCTCATTGTTGACCAATTATAAATGCTGTATTTATAACTTTCTATATCCCTTTGTATGCTTGTTGCACTCTTATATTTTACTTATTTTATAGTCTAAGTAAAATGGTAATATCATAAAACTTATGCACTTAAAGAGCCTAAAATGTATTTAGATAATATGTCTAACCAGATTTATTTTTGTTTGGCTAGGGCCCTATCATTGTGAAACTAACAATGACAGGTTCTGAGCAGTTTGAGGACCTTGTGCCTGAAGAGGAGCCATTCTTGGAGGAGCATCAGGTCAGGACAGAAGATCAGTAGATTAGTTGTCATTTTATTTCACTTGTGAGGATGAGTGATTTATTTTATTTTAAACTTATCTTAAAATTAATGTAATAATTCAGGTACCCATGTATGTTCTTTTACTGTACAATTTTATTCTGACTTGCATGTTTATTCCCTATCTTGTATTGTGGTGGTTTTGGATGTAGTATTTTACTTTTCCTTGCTTCCGCACTCTGATGAATGTATATACTTAGTGAATGATTTCGCTACATTATTCAGGGCACATCCTTCCCTTATTAGTGGATTGAGGATTACACTTTAATCTAATGATAAGTGAGGGATTCGCCAAAGTGGCACACCAATCCTTAGCCTTAATTGTTGGTGGTTAAGGGGCGGGGCGCCATAGTTGGTATTAGAGAACACCATAAGGTGTCAGATTGGAATTTGCATTTCTCTCTTCCTAATGAATTGTTCTTCTATCATTCAATCACTAAATAGATACTTGAGTTACCTCCAAGGTACCATAATCTTGTGCTCAGAATAAAAAGCATATAATGGAAAATACCTACATAACTATATAATACGCTTGACTATATAACTCAAACCTTAGTAAACAACTCGACTTAACAAAAAGGAACTTGATTGAACATATGGGATATGCTTTGCTGAAATAATTAATAAAAAAAATGAACTATTCAATTTCCAAATTTTCTTAGATTCTCAAAGAATGTTATTTTCTTTAATTCATATTTAAAAGGAAAATTAGTCTTGGACAGAGTTCTTCCCCCGCCGCATCCAGCAGCTCGTCTATCAAGCTGAACCCACTACTTGAAGCAGTCAAAATGATGATAGACTCCGATAACAAGCAAGCAAAAAGAATGGAGGAATCCCAAGCAAACAAAGCCGAGAGAATGGAATGGCTGCTGGCGGCCCACATGAATCAAGGTTGCCCTAATCCTGAAATAGCCCCTACACCTTATTACTCATTTCAGCACCGTGTGCAGTCCGCAGATGGACTGTTGCAAAGTTTCCTTCATCTAAGACCCCATACCTTCAATGGGAGCCTTTTCGCAATTGACATCACTAGTTGGATAAAAATGGTGGAAAAGAACCTAACCAGTATCAAGTGCCCAGATACTGAAGTAATTCACCTTACCACCCACCTCCTCCAAAATGAAGCTGAGTATTAGTGGGATACCACCAGCAACACCCAATTTGCTGATGTCGAGCTTGAGGACATTACATGGGACGAATTCATTGAAGCGTTCCAACCCCGGTACATCCACTTGTCCGCCAAACACAACTTGGGGGATATATTCTTAAAGCTGTAGTAAGGGAACCACTCTACATCTGCATATGAAGTTGAGTTTTGGCGCCTTTCTAGATTCACCACTAATCTGGTCCCCATAGAATCAGATCGCTATCACCGATTCCAAAGTGGTCTATAGGGTTCCATCAGAAGCTAAGTTGTTCCTCTCTGTTTATCGAACTTTGCTGAACTCCTGGAGTCCGCCAAAGTAGTGGAGTAGGACCAAGCAATGGAAGGACCCAAAAGGAGTTTTGGGTCATCCTCTTTCCAGTATGATTACCTAAGAGAGCTAGGGTGTATCGGCTCAAAGCAGAAACTAACCCACCGACCTCTTCAATGGTTGCAAGGGGCCTCATCCCTAAGGTCAATGCTACCATGGGGGCCACGCCTGTTACACCTGCAGGAGGTCAAGCCACAGTTATCTACAATGTGTCGCAAAAGAAACTATCGACGGTGACCAAATTGATCACTCCAAGCGTCGACAAGTCTTTGACTTATTGAAAAAGACCCCCCAGTCTATAGCAACACTACTTGTAACAACACAATATTGTTACCCAGCTTGATTTCATCATAATCATATCGTAATCATTGTTCCATTAAGTTCATCTAGTCATTAGAATCAAACCCTGAAAGTTTGGAGCAATTCAGAGCTAAATCTAATATTTTGGATTATTTTAATATTTAATTAGAAAATTGAGATATTTATTTTGACCTCGAAATCAAAATCTAACTTCACCGTTGCGATCATCACCTCCAAATTAGCTAGGGTGATGTTTTGGACGCATTTTGAAGTCGTCGAATTTTCGTCAATATTTTAATATAATTAAATGCGTCAAAAAATAGAATAATTAAATAATTGTCGGAATCAAAATTCAACTTTGCTGTTGAATTCCTCACCCCCAAATTAGCTAGGGGTGAATTTTTGGGATTTTTCGGAGCACGTTTCAAAAATCTAATTTTTCTAAATGATTAAGGAAAGCAAATAGTTAATTATTCAGCCCATCATTTGTAATTTCCCCCAATTTTTATTACTTTGGCTGATAGCCTCCCCTTGCAAGTCGGCTGGCCATTTCCCCCTCCATGCCTCTTAAGTGCTCATTCATGATGGCCCCTACTCCCCCTCATCCTAGCTTCCCTAGCCTCATAATAGCTCCCTACTCTCCCCTTCTCCTTTAAATGGAGAGCTCAGCCTTCCTTTATTGTTTGCTGAAATTTTCTCCACTATTTCTTTCCACCATTGATGCTCTAGTGCTGAAGAAGAAAGAGGTTCAGCTCTCTACCTCCAAAGCTTTTGAAGAAGACAAAGTTCTCTCCCCCCCTCTCAAGGACTAAAGGTACCCCTTTTCTCCTCTCCTTATCTTTCTCATATTGTTAAAATGTTGAAATGTAGCTTTGGAAGCCCATAAGCATGTGTGTAAGCCATTATGACTCTTAAAAGCTTCACAAAAATCTGCTCTATTTTTATCTATGTGCACACCCTATCATTCATCCACATTTTTCGTATAGTTAGGATACTCCGTTTGTGCCGAGTTTGGTGTTGATGGAAAGGTATCGAAAATACCTTTTCATTAATATATGACACCACTCATGGGACTCTCTAGATTGAGAGTAATTGAGCTCAAAAATAGGCCTTAGAGTTTTCATCCAGGCAAAAAATGCCGTCTGGCGCTGCAGCGCCCAAAGTTGCAAAGCTAGGCCGCTGCAGCATGCTACAGCACACTGCAGCGGGCTGCAGCGACATTTTGGCAGAAATTATATAAAAATATGAAAAAGTAATTAAATAGTGAACTCGCAAAATAGACGCTACAGCGCGCTGCAGCGGTATTTCATGAAAATCTTAGGAAAATCAGTATTTCACTATTTAAATAATATTTTTGTAAAATGGACTGCTCCAGCGCGCTGCAGCGGCCCGTAGCGGGTCGTAGGGCTGCCGCACTAAGAAGTTACCGCGCGCTGCTGCGCAGAAAGCGCTACAGCGCGCTGCAGCGCCCGAATTTGCAAAAACTTCCCAGAATTTCAGAAAACTGCTCAGTTTTGGCTGAAATGGCCAAAACTTCCCTATTTTTGTATTTTAAGGTCCCTAGGACCCTAGTGGGGCTAAGTTATACTAAATTTGAACCTATTTTAACTAAAATTGAATGTTGCATAAAATTCTATGTTGAAATTAAATTTGAAACTTTGCCATCTTAATGTGCTCAACAATCTACTATGTGCTTTGATTGTATATCATGTCAAATGCTAAGTAATAGAATCCTTAAAAGTATGTATTAAATAGGTAAACCTTAATAACCTAAATGGCATGAAACTTAGATCTTTTAAGATTGTGATTAAGTGCTAATCCCTTTGTTTGTGTTAGGATTTGATTAGTATTAATTACCTTTTTATTTTATGTCATCTTTCCATTTATATGCCTTTATGATATTAGGATGTATGTTAGAAAACCTTAACATTTAATTGGACATCTTGATATGTTTGAATTGACATTAAACTACAATTGTATAAAGAATCATGATAACTTGATTAAGTAGATAATACTTAATCCAAATCTAAAGTGTGACATCAATAATATACTAATAATATATTGATTTTTCATTGACTTTTAAATTAACATTGATCTTAATGATAGAAGGGTTAGGGGTTAAACCCTAACTTGTCTTGATTAAGATTTAAATCTTAATCACTTAATTAATTAACTGGATTATAAGGTAGTTCAATTGACATTGTTCTAATAATGCATATGATTTAATATTGATCTTAAATCATCAAATTAGAAGTGCTAAGGATAATATTGAATCTGTGTGATTGAACCATCTGAATCCTAACTTTAGATCTTTGATTTTCTCTTATATAAGACAATTAGTGCAATAATTTATGCAATAATCTAACTCTAATAAGATCTTTGATTTTATCCCATGATTGTTGAATAGACAAGGATCAAATGAATTTTAATCATCTGATCTGATCACTTAACCTAAGTATAACAAGTGAATCTTAAGAAGTAGAAAAGTGAGATCTTAAGGATCTTGCTATAGGATCATTATTAAATGGTTAAAGACCTTAATTAATGATACATTGATTTATAACTTATTGAGGTAGAAACCTAGTTGATCCTTCATAACTTTAGAAGTTGAACTTGATACCTTATGGTAGGAATCACCTAAAGTACTTAGATTGTGGCTCATTCCTTATGGTAACAACCTATGTTGAGTGATCCTTTGATCACATCCTTGGAGCCTTGTATAGGATATACCTACTTAGAGTAAGGATTAATAGATTTGATAAATCCTTGTCGATTAAATAGAATATGCTGAACTCAGATTATTGGTTGGGTATAGTAGGGTATACCCATATTACTGGATTAATTCAGTAATATTCAGGATTGGTTGATTCACTCCAATGTGGATTTATGACCAGGTGCTATCCTGCGGGATTAGCCAAATACAGTCTCATTAGAGTAAATCTTCTAAGACTAAGAGTGTTACAATTAGTGAACAAGATCCTTAGTTTGAGATGTAAACTGTGACCGAGTTCTGCCTCCTATTATAGTGCGCTTCAATAAGTGCAGTTTAAGCAAACTAAGTATCTTAATTTACTTTGCGTAGACCACTAAGTGTGCTTGTAATTAGGGCATTTAACGGCTTAGCTTGAGACGTAAACTGTGACCGGGTTCTGCCTCCTATCGTAGTGCGCTTCGATAAGTGCAGTTTAAACAAGCTAAGGGTTAGATCCACCTTTCTTGCAAACATGCTAAATATGTGTATACAATTATCCTAGCTAATAATTTTTAAGTAAACTCTGAACCTTAACCAATTATCGAATTATAATATAGGAGTCAGAATCCTTTTAGTAGGGTTCTTCATAATGGAGACTTAGAATTCATTATCAGATTTTAAAGCATTCTCTGGATTTATCTCATGTAGTTTAGAAGCATGAGCATGAGCATAAACATGATGTGTGATTATCAGAATGATGTATAAGTATCAGTGATGATCTATGAGTTACGGAATATTGCATACATTGACTAGGAAATTTCAGAATGCATCGGCATCATCAGTAGACAGTATTCCTAACTGGATGTATGTACATTGGACTGTACTGCTTATAACAGTTCAGTGATATTTTGGTGGTATATCAGTAGCATATAGTATTGTGGCATATTTAGATGCACAGTTTTAGTGATATACAGCATAGTTGTACATATGATTACTCAGTTTCAGATTTAGTACAGTTTTGATTTATTTTCAGTATTCAGTTACAGTTCAGTTTTAATTTACATTTCTTCTGTTTTGTATAGATTTGGATAGTTTTGTACTTTCAGTTACATTTATAGTTTTTCTGCAGATTTAATTACATTATGTAAGTGTCAAGTGAATAATTAGAACTGTTAGATTAGTTTCGATGTATTAGACTTATTGTCTAACATAGGGTACTTTTGGGATCCAGCAATTTGCTAGATCCTGAGCAGTATATTGAGGCAGGTCAGGAGGACACTCAGGAGATTTAGGAGGAGCCCGTGGAGTATTAGTGGACTCTCCTCCCATTTTATTTTCTGCTTAGTATTTTCAATTCAGTATTTAGTTTTATGTCCATTTCAGTAAATTGTTTGTAATAATTCTGGATGTATTTTCTTTTCTTGTCTGAGATGCATGTTTTCATACAGCTTCTGTGATGAATATTTTCTGGATGTTTACTTTAAGCTTCCGCACTCTGTTAATACTACTTATACTTAGTATTATGATGTGATCAGTATACTGGATATGCTGATATCTTATGCATATATTGGATTCCTGTTGTATTCTAAATCTAATGTATGTATTTATTTAATACTTAAGATAAGGATACTACTCTTATCTTAAGTATTATCTCTCAACCCTCCTTGAGGTTGAGTCAGCAGCCCTTCAGATGGGCTTAGTTCTCAGTTATTCGGGGAGACGGGGTATTCCTCCCCGAGTGGCGCACCGCTCCGCTGCCGATATGATTGTACTTAATTCTTTTGCGCGCGCGACGATGGGGCGGGGCGCTACACTACCTCCTTCTACAGTTCCATGGTGAGAGACAACCATTGTCCCTCGCCCAAATTCTCCAAGGCCACCCCCACGGCAGACCTACAACAACAGGCACACTAGCCCTGCTCGTGTTTATACCCTCACTCTAATTGAGGCTGCTAAGGATAATCCTGTAGTGTAAGGTACATGCTTTTGCACCCCTCTATTTTGACAGTTACTACTTGCTTAATGTAGTTAGTAATTATTGCATCTGTAAATAGGTTCGATTTGTGTAAATGACAAACCTTGCAATATACTATTTGACACCGGAGCTAGTCACTCCTTTATTTCTAAAAATTTGGCAAAGTCACTCAACGTACCTCTATATTGCCTAGCCAATCCTTTAAGCATTGGGTTACCTTATAGAGCCCAAATGCCAGCACGTCAATTTTGTAAAATACTAATTTCCATTGAAGATAAAGAATTCAAAGCCAAGCTAGTAGTCCATCCTATAGCTAACTTCGATGTGATTTTAAGCAAGAACTGGTTGAGCCAACAAAATGTTAATATAAACTGCCAAAAGAACAAAATCACCATTGGCAGCGGTAGTCAAGCCAAATCATTCATCGAAAACTTTAGTACATGATCTTTTTTAATTAATGCCATGGAAGCTAGGAGGCTAGTAAATAAAGGCTGTAGCACTTTTTTAGTAACAATACTAGGAGAGAAGAAAGAAGATATTCCCATAACCAAAAAGCTTTAGTTTGCGAGTTCCTCGATGTCTTCCCTGAAGATCTACCTGGTCTTCCACCCACTTGGGAAGTAGAATTTGTAATAGATATGATTCCAGGAACCCAACCCATATCCAAATTCCCTTATCGTATGGCGCCCAAGGAATTGCAAGAGTTGATGAATAAACAATTGTAGGAATTGCTAGAGAAGGGTCTCATTATACTAAGCTCGTTCCTTGGGGAGCACCAGTACTGTTCGTAAAGAAGAAAGATGGTTCGATGTGTATGTGTATCGATTATCGTGAGCTGAATAAAGTCAAAATTAAGAACAAGTACCCACTGCCTTGCATAGATAACTTGTTCGATCAGCTATCAGGAGCCAAGGTATTCTTAGAGATTAATCTGTGAACCGGCTATCATCAACTATAAGTTAAGGGTTCTGATATCGAGATGATAGCATTCAAGACTCAATATGGACACTACGAATTCCTAGTAATGTCATTTGGGTTAACGAATGCACCCTTAATATTCATGGATCTAATGCAGCGCATTCTCAAACACTACCTCAATAAATTCATTATCGTCTTCATCAATGCATTCTGATCTATTCCAAGAATAAAAAGGAACACAAAGATCACTTAAGAATAGTGTTAGAAGAATTACGTGACCACGAGCTCTACACCAAGTACTCAAAATGTGAATTCTGGCTTGCTTCAGCAGCATTTCTGGGTAATGTTGTAGATGCCCAGGGTATTAGAGTCGATCAAAACAAGGTCAGCGCTATCCAGGTTTAGTTGGTTACTATAAAAAGTTTGTGAAAGGATTTTCTCAAATGGCCTCCTCACTGACCAAATTAACCCAGAAGTCCGTACCATTTAAATGGTCTCCAACATGTGAAGAAGCATTTCAAGCATAAAAAGATGCACATTCCTCTGCCCCAGTCCCAGTTCTTCCAAAGGAAGGGTTGAACTACCAAGTCTATACCAATGCTTCTGGAATAGGCTTAGGTGCTGTGCTAATGCATGAAAAAAAGGTCATTGCTTATGCTTCCTGCTAGTTGAAGCAACATGAAATGAACTTTCCAGTCCATGATCTTGAACTCGCCGCAGTCATTTTTGCTTTGAAAATATGGCGTCACTATCTATATAGAGTTCAGTGCTCTATCTTTATCGATCACCAGAGTCTAAAGTATATATTAACTCAGAGAGAGTTGAATTACCGATAGAGAAGATGGCTATAACTGATAAGCGATTATGATTTAGATATCCAATACCACCCAGGTATAGCAAATGTGGTGGCCGACACTCTTAGCCGTCATGCTACCTTATCCGCTATAATTGCTTCAAGTGCATTAGAAGAAGAATTCCGAAAATTAGAAATCACCTTCGTGCGTGGAGATATGCTAAGATCAATGCTAGCTAACATTAATGTGGAACCCACGTTTCACCAAGAAGTCTCCATTACATAAAACTCATGAGCTTAAACAACCTAAAATGTACTTTGATAATATGTCTAACCATATTTTCTTTTCTTTGGCTAGGCCCTATCATTGTGAAACTGATAATGATAAGTTTTGAGCAATTTGAGGACCTTATGCCTGAAGAGGAGCCATTCTTGGAGGAGCACCAGGTCAGGGCAGAAGATTAGTAGATTAGCTATTATTTTATTCTGCTTGTGAGGACAAGTGATTTATTTCATTTTAAACTTATCTTAAAATTGATATAATAATTCAGGTACCCATGTATATTCCTTTACTGTACTATTTTATTCTGAGCTGCATGTTTATTCATATAACAACCCAAAGTTGCTACCTTAGTCAATTAGGACTAATCTTAGTCTTAAATATAATCCTAAGTACTAATTAAGTCATTAGGAGTCAACTTCTAAAACTCTGTCCAAGTCAGGAGTCAAATGGATCGAATCCCGATTTCTAGAAAATAAAAAAAAAAGACCCTAAAATTTGACCTGTCTAAAACAATCTTGGATTGGGAAACGGACTTTGCCATTGTGCTCATTACCCTCAAATTAGCTAGGGGTGATGTTTTCGTGTCAATCGAAAGTCATCGAAATTTCGACGAATATTTTAAATAATATTTAAAATACCCCGAATATTGAGAAATTAAAATACCCGTTGGATCGAAAATCCGACCTCGCCGTTGCGTTCCTCACCCCTCAATTAGCTAGGAAAATATATTTGAAAATTTTAGAGATGTTAAAAAAAATATTATTTAAATAATTAATGGCGCCGTTAGTCTAACAGTGACTTCCGTTAGGATGCCTAACGGCGCCGTCTAAACAGAGGACACCATCACAGCCGTTGGATCAGACATAGATCCAATGGCTACGGAACCGTCGTCCCCCTCGCGAGTGTCGCCAGTGACACGCGTCGCTCGGCCGCCTCGTCTATCCAACTGGCGCCCTCCCCCACCTCGCCAACTCTGCCGAGGGCCCACAAGGACCCTCCTGTATGCTCGGGGCCAACCAGTTTTGCGTGAAGTACCCGGTTCGTTCTCAATAGCCCAAGCATCTGCAATCGTTGAAATTAGGTACCCTCCTAATCCACCCTTCTCGTTCAATACACTCCATTTCAATGCATGTCAATCGTAGATCTTAGGATGGATCGTCAATCGATCAGACCCGATTGAGTTCGATCAGGTCCGATCGACCCAGATCGTGGCTTGAGTCCCTTGGGTTCGGCCACACACACACACACCGCACGTAGACACATAGGGCTAGCTTTTTCGGGCACCACCGGTGTCCTCCAGGGCCGGTCCGGGTACTGTCTGTTAGGCCTAGCCGTGGCCTTTCTGCGGCCATGTGGGCCAGCGTCGTCCGTCGCCGGTGCCGTCGGCAAAACCAAGCCCTAGCCACCACGCCTCGGGTATCCGAGGGGAAGCCGAAGTGTCGGCTGGGCTGGGTCGGGTCAAGCCTGGCCCGTACGTACTCCGAGCGGGCCAACCACACGTCGCCATCACAGCGCAGCGGGCCCCGCCTGCGTCAGCGCGTGGGTCCCACCTGTGGACTCGCATCTAGTCCTGGGGCGCCGCATGGCCGTGGGCCACTCTACTTCAGGCTGCGCCCACTCATGGGCCGCTGCGTGGCATGTGGCGGGCCCCGCTCCATAATTAGCCCGCGGAATAAACTAAATAATATATATATATATATATGTATATATATATATATGTTAGGTAAATGATTTCTTTCTTATGGTTATAACAATAGAGATATGTATTATTTCTGTATTATGTAAAGATTAAATTAAGTAGGTTAATTAATAGTATTTAGGATAATTAACCTCTCAGTTAATGATAATTACATAGTAAATATTAATTAATTAAATAATAATATATTAATATTATAATAATTAGTAAGTATAATTAATTAGCCTAATTAAACCTAATCAAGATTATCCTAATTAATGTTATATGAACAGTAATATTAAAATATAATTAAATAATTAATTAATTGATTAAGACTAATTAATTATGATTAGGACTAAGTTAAAGAGTGAGTTAAGATTAATTAACACTAATCTTAGGGTTAATTAAATAAACATTTAGATAATTACCTTTAAAATGATAATTAACCTAATCTTAATTAATTAGTAAAAATAATAATATTATAATTCAAATAAATAAATAACAGATGATTAATTAATAATTAATATTAATCTATTATAGATTAATAATAATAAATTAATTAATGAATTAATACAAAAAATATATATTTTTAATTTTATGAATGAATAGTAAATTAATACAAATTAAATAAATAAATAATAAATAATGCAAATTATATTTTTGAATAGTAATTAAATTAATTAAAATTAAATAAAACTTAAAAGTTTAATAACTTTTTGTAGGATGATCCAAACATAGTCAATATAGGTCTCATTTTACTCAGAAAAATAAAAGGAATCAAATGACGTAATGTAAAAATTAGTTTCGGGGTATGTATAACGTACTGATATTTTAGGACCTATTTAAACCCTCATAACTTTTAGCCTAGTTGTCCAAATATAAGTAATATGGGTCTTAAAATACTTAGGAGAACAAACCCATCAATGTAGTAGTATTAGTTTTTCCATTTTGACATCAAGATAAAAAGTCAACCCTAAATCCCACAATTGACTTTAGAGAAAAATAATCAAACTGCCCTTAAAATTCAATTGACTATAACTTGGTCAATTCAACTCCAAATTCAGAAATTCAAAGTGCTAAATAGATTAGAATTTCAATGTCATTAATAAATTAAAATAAAATTTAAGATTTGAATTCTAGAAAATTAGAAAATGACCAAAATACTTTTTACCTTAGTTAGGTCATAACTTGACCATTTGAGGTTCAAATTGGGTTTACTCCCTATCAACACACTCAGTATATTATAGGGAAGCTATAGAAACTAAGTTTGCTGAAATTGGACTTCAAACGGAAAAGTTCAGTTTTTGTCACCCATTGACCGACCCAAGATTACCGAATTGCCCTTAGAAATTAAAATAGCCATAACTTAGTCATCCGACCTCAGAATGCAGTGTTCTTGGACTCTATAGAATCCTTGAATAATAATAAATAGCAAACTGTACAAAAATTTAGATTCTATTAAGTGCAAATTACCAAATTGCCAATTTGGTCAGAAACCTTAGTTTGAACCTATAGTACCCGCTTCTTGTCCAAATTGAGCGTACTTACTGTCTATCTTCAAGTTAGATAGTAAGGAATCATTTGGTACTAAAAACTTTAATTTGGATCCTAAAATCAAAAGTTAATTTTTGAACCTTTAAATAGGGGCAAAATAGTCATTTTACCAAAAATTTAGGTTAAGTGTTCTTAAGCTTTAAATTTTCTTTTAAAATACTAAAACCAGTATTAGAACTATATTATAGTCAATTTAATGAATAAAACCAACTATTAGTCAATCCATCAAATTTCCTGAAATCTCTCTAAGTCTTCTCTTAGGACATTACACATCACATTAGTACCATTCTTGAGACTAGGACTAGATCATAGGTTAGATTTTATTCATTGGGTAAATGGGTTACTCAATGGATGAGACCTTGGTTTTAATAGTTTCTAGATTCTTGCAATTTAATTTTGATTATTTTGCCTTTTAACCTTATATTTAGGATAGGAGATTCATCCTATTAAGTTGATTTGCTTAATAGAATTTGCCTTAATTAATAGATCACTTTTAGAATGAAACCTAGATCTTAGGTCTTATCCTTTGGATTATAAGATTAAGCCCAATCTCGTGGTGCTTAATCCATAATCTATAGCTTAGAAGATCTTGATCAGATCTTAGATAGAATGTCTAAAATTCATAAAACTAGGACATACGATTTATTGATTTAACTCATAGTCGTAATTTGATTGAATTAGATTAGAACCTGATCAGTTCTAATCCTTTTAACTTATAAGGCCGAGCTTCTAAGTTACACTCGATAGTAGGAATTGGAGATCCTGAACTTGTGTAACTTGGAATAGTTAGAATGGTTAAATTAGAAAACAAATAATATCACTATGCTTAGTAGAGTCCCTTGCTTCTATTGACGTTTGTTGCTTATGCATTCCTTGATGTTTATGTCATATTTCCTTGAACATATCATATAAGAATTTGATGAATGAATAAAATTTTAGGAAATTATGGATATTCCTTAGATTTCTTATGAAAATATTAATATAAATGATTAAAGATAATAATTTTATGTGTTAGAGCTGCCTCTCAGTTATGTCTTCTGTCTATGCCTCCTTGTTGACGCTAGGAGAAGACTATGTTTATATTTTTTGCCTATGCCTGCTTGTTGACGCTAGGAGAAAAATTGTTATGTATTTTCTGCCTATGCCTCCTTGATGAAGCTAGGAGAAAACCCTATATTCTGCCTATGCTTCCTTGATGACGCTAGGAGAATATAGTTTTGCGCCTTAGTGTCCTTGTTGACGCTAAGATCCTTTTGATATTCAGTGGGCTAGATTAGCTCTTTTCTGTATGGTAGTTAGTACAGGATGTTCATATATAACATTGATGTTTTGTATACAATATTTTCATTCAATCAGCTATTCCTTTATTCTGCTTATATGTATTTTAGGATGTTAAATTAATTAATGCTATTTATATGTATCATTATTGAGTTTTATTTGTTTAACTTGCATAATTCTTATGATCGCCTGCATGTTTAGGATGTAGTATTTTCTTTCAGTACTTGTTCAGTTACTTATACTTATATGCTCTGCCTTGTTTAGCTTACATTTGAGGCATGTCTTAGCCTCCTTTTTGCTTAAGTTATAAATGTTTTTTATAGCTTTTTCCTTTATTTTTGTTATGCTAGTTGCTCCCATATTTTTTATAGTTATTGCTTAGAAATCATTAAATTGTGATATTACAAAACACATAAAATTTATCACTTAAAATGTACTTAAACAATTTGTCTAACAAGATTTTTCTCTTTTTTTTTGGCTGGGGCCCTACATTGTGAAATTGATAATAGTAGAGTCTCATCAGTTAGAGGATTAGGTTCTTGAGGTGGAGCCTTATCTAGAGGAGGAGCCTTTAGATGGAGCTACTACTTAGTAGTCTTACAAGTGAGGATGAGAGTATTTTGCCTTTAAATATTTAAACTTTAATATAATGTAATAATACAGGTACTCATGATTGCATATTTTGGATTACTATGCTATTTATTCTGAGTTATATTTCATGCTATTCATATTGTGATGCTTGGATGTCTCTTATTTAAATCGCTTCTGCACTCTGTTTGAATTTCTTATAAAGTGACTGAATATTTGATTTTGTGCTTACTCCTTCCCTAATTAGGTAGATTGTGAGTTTCATCCTAATCCAATAATAAGTGAAGGGTTAGTCAGAGTAACACTCCACCCCTTAGCTTAATCTTGTGGATTAAAGGGTGGGGCACCACAATTCCCTATCTTGTATTGTGGTAGTTTTGGAGGTAGAATTTTACTTTTCCTTGCTTCCGCACTCTGATGAATGTATATACATAGTGAATGATTTTGCTGCATTATTCAAGGCACATCCTTCCCTTATTAGCATATTGATGATTACACTTTAATCTAATGATAAGTGAGGGATTCGCCAAAGTGGCACACCACTCCTTAGCCTTGATTGTTGGTGGTTAAGGGGCGGGGCGCCACAATACTGAATGTAGACTAAAATATACTTAGAATCATTATCTAATACAATTTTTCTCTTGTTAGATAAGGCCATGAAATTGTGAAATAAATAATGTTAGATCCTGAGCAGTTGGTGGAGCTAGATCTAGAGTCAACTTAGGAGATCCAGAAGGATCTAGAGGAGTAGTAGCGAGTCTGTAACAACCCAAGTTATTACTTTAGATAATTAGGATTAATCATAAGTCTTAAACACAATTAAAATGTGCTAAGTAGGTCAATAAAGTCAACCTCCTAAACCTAGCCTTAATCAGGAGTCAATTTGGATTAAATCATGATTTCTAGAAATCCGGAAACCATAGCAATTGACCTATTTAAATTGACCTCCGATAGGAAAATGAACACTACCATTGCGTTCCTTGACCACAAATTAGCTTGGGGTGAAGTTTTCGTATCAATCGGAAGTTGTCAAATTTCGACGAATATTTTAATAATAAAAATACCACGGAAATCGAGGTATCAAAATACTAGTCGGATCAAAAATTCGACTGCGTCATTGAATTCCTTGACCCCAAATTAGCTCGGGGTGAAGTTTTCGTGTCAATCGGAAGTCGTCGAAATTTCTACGAATATTTTAATAATAAAAATATCACGGAAATCGAGGTATCAAAATACTCGTCAATTGAATTCCTTGACCCCAAATTAGCTAGGAAAAATATGTTCAAATTTTTTTCTGAAAATGTTAAAAAAAAAAAAGAAATTAATTAATTAATTAACGGCGCCGTCAGATCAGACGGATCCATCCGGACCATCCGATCGCGCAGGGATCCCACGGCCCTCGGCCGCGATCCGTGTCACGCGGTCTGGAGCGATCCGGACCGTCCGCGATCGCACAGATCCGATGGTCCGGAGGCGTCTTCCTCGTCCTCTCCGCCCGCGTGACACGCGGCGGCCCGTCGCGTTTTCTGGCCAATCCGGCCGCATCCAGACCTCGGCGAGGTCGCCGTCCGGTCTATAAGACCTCGGCCTACCCCTAGGCTCCGAGTTTACACCGATCGGAGCCCGTATCGAGCCAAAATCAAGCCCCGAAGTCAGCCTTATTTTTCCACCGATTAACTTCGCCGTCTCGACATTCAGGTACCCCGATCTCCCTTGTTTACCGTTCGATCGTTGCAAAAATTGTAGAATAGGTAGATCAACATGTCCTCTTCACATCCACCGTTCCGATCGGGCTAAAACTCACCTGATCGGGCGCACCAAGTCCCCGAAGCAAGCTGGGTTCGGTCCGCCGTGGGCTGGGCCGGGTCGACCCGAGCCCGGCCCATCCGGGTCGGGTCCGGGTCAGCCGTGGGTGGGGCCCACCAAGCCACGTGGCAGCCTACAGGCCCGCCACGTGTCACGTGGGGCCCACGGCCCGAGCCCGCGCGGCTCTTCGGCTCCCCTGTGGGGCCACAGCGCCACGTGGCCGCCTCTGGGCCCGCCACGTGGCAAGTGGGACCCACTGCCCGGTCACCCGAGTTGAGTCCGCAGCCCGTGGGACCCATAGTGCCACGTGGCAGCCTCTGGCAGTGCCACGTGGCAGCCTCTGGCAGTGCCACGTGTTAGGTGGGCCACAACCTCGTCACCCGAGCTGAGTCAGCAGCCCGTGGGACCCACGGTGCCACGTGGCAGCCTCTGGCAGTGCCACGTGTCAGGTGGGCCCACTGTCCAGTCAGCCGGGCTGAGTCAACAGCCCGTGGGACCCACAGTGCCACGTGGCAGCCTCTGGCAGTGCCACGTGTCAGGTGGGCCCACTGTCCAGTCAGCCGAGCTGAGTCAGCAACCTGTGGGCCCACAGTGCCACGTGGCAGCCTCTGGAAGTGCCACGTGTCAGTGGGGCCCACTGTCAATTAATTAGAAATTAATTAAATTACTGTTAGTGTTAATTAATTACTGTTAGCCCTTATTAATTACAGTTAGTGTTAATTAACCCAGGATTAGTGTTAATTACTTTTGAACAGTAACTTTTTTTAATTAAAAATAATTAGAGGATTAATTAATATTAATTAAATGTTAATTTAATACTAAACAGTAATTAGGATAGTTAATTACTTTTGAACAGTAAAACCTAATTAATTATATTTAATTTAATATTAACACATAATTAAGATTAATTAAAAAGTGATTAGCACTAATTACTTTGCTACAATAAATTAATTAATTAATTAATATCAATTAATAATTAATAAAAAAATCAGAAATATTACATTTAAACTTTAGGAATAAACAGTAAAATAATTCAATTTGAATAAATGAATAGTAAAATAATTCAAATTGTATTTTTGAATAGTAAAACTTAAAAGTTTAATAACTTTTTGTAGGATGATCCAAACATAGCCAATATGGGTCTTAAAATACTCAGAAAAATATTTAGGTTCAAATGGCGTAATGTAAAATTTCGTTTCGGGGTACGCATAACGAGGTAGCGTTTTGGGGCCTCTTTAAGACCCATAACTTTTTACCCAATTATCGAAACATAGTCAATATGGGTCTTAAAATGCTCAGGAGAGCGGCCCCATCACCATGGTAGTATTAGTTTTCTTATTTGAACATCAAGACAAAAAGTCAACTCTAGAATTTAGAGTTGACTTTAGTGAAAAATAACCAAAATGCCCTTGGACTTCAAATGGCCATAACTTGGTCAATTTAACTCCAAATCTAAAAATTCAAGAAGCTACCTAGTTTAGAATTTCAATGTCATCATTTTCACAGAAATAATAATTAGAATTTGAACCCTAAAATTTAGGGAAATGACCAAAATACGCCTAGCCTTATTTTAGCCATAACTCGGTCGTTTCTCGTTCAAATTGGACGTACTTACTGTCTATCTTCAAGTTAGATAGTAAGAAATTAGTTGGAGAAGAGAAAACTTAGTTTGGACCCCTAAATCAAAAGTTAACTTTTTGACCCTTAAAGTAGGGGCAAAATGGTCATTTTACCTAAAAATTGGAGATTACTCAACTTTAGCCCTTAATTAAAATCTTAGAATACTAGGATTAATAATGTAATTATATTAGTACCATGTAAGTAAATAAAACAAGTCATTAAATTGAATTCCAATAATTTTTCCTAAGTCTTAAGCACCCCACCTTAAGGACCTTTCCTGAGATTAGGACTAGATACTAGGTTAGAGTTCATTCATTAGGTAAATTGGATTACCCTATGGGTGAAACCTTGGTTTTAGTAGTTTCTAGATATTATTTTGTTTTACAACCCATTTTGATTAGTTTATATTTTAACTTTAGATTTAAGATAGGAGATTTATCCTATTAAGTTTGATTACTTAATAGGATCTGCCTTAACTAGTAGATCACTTATAGTATAAAACCTAGAACTTAGGTCTTATCCAGTTTGGATTATGTGATTAAACCTAAAATCTCGTAGTGTTTAATCCATAATCTATAGGTGTAGAAGATCTTGATCAGATCTTAGTTAGAACATCTAAATTCACAAAATTAGGATGTATGATTTATTTGTTTAATTCATAGTCGTCTATCTGATTGATCTAGATTAGAACCTGATCAGTTCTAATCCTTTTAACTTATAAGGATGAGTTTCCAAATTACACTCGATAGTAGGAAAATGGTGATCCTGAACTTGTGTAATTTGGAATAGTTAGAATGGTTAAGTAGAAAACAAATGATATCACCATGTGTAGTCGAGTCTCTTGCTTACTTGTTATTTGTTGCTATGCATACCTTATAATTTTGTGCCTTATATTTTCTTTGAACATATTATATAAGACATTTGATGCATAAATAATTATTAGGAAATTATGGAGACTCCTTAGATTCCTTATGAAAATATTAAAGTAAATAAGTGAAATGATAATGGATTGATGTGATTGAACTGCCTCTCAGTGTTCTTTTGATCATACCGAATGTTACCCTAGCCATATTGTGCTAGGAGTTTCCCTAGCCGTACTGTGCTAAGATATTTCGGTATGATAGTTAGTGACCTAACCATATCGAGTTAGGAGTAGCCCTAGTCGTATCGTGTTAGGGCCATATATGTGACTGTTGTTGGCTTAGTCGTATCGAGCTAGGAGTAGCCCTAGCCGTATCGTACTAAGATCTTCAATTTCTTTTGGCGAGCTAGTGTAGCTCTTTTCTGTATGGCAGTTGATATATTATAGTTTTATATGCAGTTGTGGTTGTTTCAGTATATTCTTTCTTTCAGTCAGCTATTTCTTTGTACTGCTTTATATATATTTAGGATGTTAGACTCTTGCTGCTATATGTATATATCACTACTGAGTTATTTATTTTTAATTGGCATATTATTTTTTATTGATCACCAGCATGTTTAGGAGGTAGAATTTTTCTTCCAGTATTATTCAGTTATATTTACACTCATATGCCTTTCCTTGATTACTTATTGTGTGAGGCATGCTTCAGCCTCTTTTCTTTGCTTTGTTTATACTATAGAGCATAGTATATAGTTTGCCTTTTTACTTGTGTTGCTTACTGCTCCTGTATTTGCACATCATGCTTAGAAGTAAATGGTAAAATAATGATATTACATAACCTTATTAAAAATTCAGCTTAAAATGTACTTAGACAATTGTCTAACCAGATTTTCTCTTTTTTGGCTGGGGCCCTACATTGTGAAACCGACAATGTCAGGCTTAGAGCAGTTTGAGGAGCCTGCACCCGAGGAGGAGCCTTACTTAGAGGAGGCGCAGCAGTTAGGGCCAGAAGATATCTAGTCATTTACTGCCTGTGAGGATGAGTGGATTTTGAACATTTATTTTGTTAAACTTTAATTAATGTAATAATACAAGTACCTGTGACTGTGTGTTCAGATTTCACTATACTACTTTTCTGAGTTATATTTCTCTTTTTATATACATTATGATGCTTGGATATCATTTATTTATCGCTTCCGCACTCTGTACTTTTACTTATATAGTGACTGCTTGATTGATTATGAGTTAACCTTTCTCTAATTAGGTGGATTGTGGAGTTTATCCTAATCTAATGCTAAGTGAAGGGTCAACCAAAGTGACACTCCACCCTTAATCTAAACCTATTGAGGGTTAAGGGTGAGGGTCGCCACAGAGTCTAACATTTACTTACTTAGTTTAATTTATAATATGAGATGAGAGTTTTATTTATTGCTCTTTCATTCTAATTCTAATTTATAATAATTAAATATGGATATATTTTTTTATCTTTTCTGAGATGAATATTTTTACTTAGCTCTTGTGATGAATGATATAGATGAATGCTAAAGCTTTCACACCCTGTTATTATTACTACTTATACTTAGTATTGTGTTGTGATAAGTCAAAAACTCATATGGAATACTTATATATATTGGATATTTTCTTATTATCCTTTCTAAAGCCAATGTGTAAAAGTACCTTAAATAATACTTAGGATAAGGATATTACACTTATCCTAAGAATTTGTACCAAATAGCAGGTAAGAGTAGGGGAAGTTTAGCCTTCCTAAGTAACACACTATTCCACCGCCAATTATGTGTTATTAATAGCATCCTTATCTTTCTGTTGTGTGTGGCGACGGGATGGGGCATTACACCTAATCTACTTTGTTGGAGACTTAAGGCTTGCACACATTTTTCACCTAAAAATGAAGGACTAGCACCTACATCGAATAATGTATTTCAAGATTGGTTATTAATGTAAAGCGTGCCTATAATGAATAATTTATAAAGTAATTCATTATCTAGTGCTGAAAATAAAAGATACTATATTAATGCATATAAGGAAAGATAAAACACATTAAAACTTAAAGCATACCTGAAATAACTTCGTTGTTTTTTGGAGCGACAATGAGAGTCAACGCATACACTCTGGGTAGAGCCTTAGGATGGTTGGATGCCTTACCCTTCTAGTTGTTTTTTCCAGTGGATTAAGGAGTTTTGGGAGCTGATTGAGTTCCCTTTCTTTGAATTGGCTCTTGGTATGCTTGTATAGGAGGCATTATTGCTAATGCCAGAGCTTGATTTCTAACTTTAGTTGGATTATGAATGATCCGAGGGCAATTTATCCTTACCATGTCAATCATCCAATTAGCTCTGCAATCCCAATACATGTGGCCTACTCTTCCACAAGTAAAGCATCAGTCACTCTGATGGTAATATTTACCATAAGGACGGGACTTTTGACACTGGCCCAATTGTCTTGCTTGTTGCTACTGGGTCATTTGATAGACCTTAGGCAGTTGAGAATTGTTCTTTTTGAAGGATTCAGATTTGGATGAAGATGGAAGAGATCTTTTCTTCTGTTCCTTATATAGTTGATGGTGCTCTATCAACCTTGCTCCCTCTAATAGTTTGGAAAATATGTCCACGTGTTGGGACACAAGATGATATTTAATTGAGTCTTTTAGCCCTTTTAGGAAATAACTACATCTCGCTGCTTCAATGCAAATGAGATTAGGGGTAAATCTTAACAACTTTTTGAACTCCATTTTATAAGTCAAAATAGTTCTATTACCATGAGTTTACTGAATTAACTCATCTTCAATTATTGTTAGAGTGGAGGGTGACATAAATTCTTCCCTAAAAGCCTCTCTGAACTCTTCCCAGGGAATTTATTCAATATCCACACCAGTAAAATGAAACTTCAATTTATTATCCTACTACTACTCAGCTTCTTCAGTGAACATGTGGGTTGTTAGACGAATGACTTCACTAACGAGGCATTTGATACTCGCAATGTCCTTCTCAATGACTTTCAACTAGTTGGCTGCCTCAATGGGGGAAGCTGTAATAACCTAAGTTATTACTTAGGTCAATTAGGACTAATCCAAATTTTAATTATGATTCTAGTATCTTAATTAATTTATTTGGAACTCACCTCTAAGGTCTAGTTTAAATCAGGAATAAAATAGATCAAATCCTGATTTTGAGAATTTCTAGAAACCCTAGAAATTGTCCTAATTATTTTGACCTCAAATCAAAAGTCTAACTTTGCCATTGCGTTCACCACCCCCAAATTTACTGAGGGTGATGTTTTGGAGGCATTTGGAAGTTGTTGGATTTTTGTCGAATATTTGAATATTATTTAAATACCTCGAAAAATCAAATAATTAAATACTCGTCGAAAAAAACTCTGATTACACCGTTGCGTTCCTCACCCTTCAATTAGCTAGGGGTGATATATTGGGAATTTTTGGAATATATTTTAAATAATTAATTTTAATTATAAAAATCAGATTTTATTAATTAAATATTAATATTTTCTTATACACTTAATGGCGTCGTTTACTTAAGTATAATACCGTCACTCTCTATCTGTTTTTGCCGTTTGATCTAGCGGGCATCCTGATCCATCTGATCGAACGATCAGACGGTTCTGGATTATTGTCTCCAAAGCATCGCGGAGAGCTCGACGCGTGCTGCTCGAGCCCGCACGCGGCTCACCGAGCCGTCTCCACGCAACCATCCACCGCTAAACTCCTCTTTAAAAGCCCTCGCAAACCTTGAGCCTCGGTTTTCACGATTTAAATCGAGCTTGAGGGAGCAAGGATCCCAACGTCTACTTCCTGAGCCAACCCTAGAAGCCACTAAAGCCATTGAGGTACCTCCTATTTTACCTAATGTCTTCTTTAAATTGCATGCGTTTCTTTAACTGAATCTCTGGGGGAGTATTCGATTATTGGGTTCGATCGATCGAACCCTAACCCTAATTTTGAGAGAACCTTCAGGAGGGAAGGTGAAGCAGCGCCCTCTGAACCGGATTTCGCCCGATCCGGTTCGCTTTGCTCGCAGATCGACCGCATGTCATGCCCTGTGTCAAGTGGAGGGACCCCCACATACGCGCTGTCCAACCACGGGAGTCCGCTTGGCTATGAGCCGCATATGTGGCAGCGGGACCCACTGGTCTCGTCGTCCTGATCCGTGGGGCCCGCATGCCAGCCACTATCCAATCTTAGGTTGACACGTGGCTGCGGGTCCCACTTCGGTCTCGTCTGTTTGCTGTGCGGGTCCCACCTGCAGAGATTGGAATATTTATAAATATATATGTCTATATATATATATATATGTATATGAATATATATGTATTTATACACAAAATAATTCATAACTTATAAACCTATATGTACTGTAAAGTATATATGTATAATTATATACTTATATATATAAATAAATAAAAAAGAAATATTATCAATTGAATTAAATAGATTATTAAGTCTGCTGAAATTTAATTAATTAATTAAATTGTAAAATTATTAAGTCTACTGAAATAGTTAGGAACTATAGACATCCATATCTTATAAAATACACATCCAAATTATACAAATAAATATGCCATTGGAATAAGTAAAATTAGAGGAATATTATGGAACTATCAATTTTCCATTTGGAGCTATATATCACATAGTGACATTTAGGGTATTTAAATAAGTCTAAAAATAACACAAAGCTTCATCTAACCATAACTTTGTGTACACTTATCCAAACATACCCAATATGGGTCTCAAAGTAATCAGCAAAGCCTAAGAAACACCTCAGTAATATTAGGTTTGCTGATTGATTAATATTTTGACTAATCACTTTTGGACCCAAACCCTAATCTTCCAAAGCTCACAACTTCTTAACCACCAGTCCAAACATAGATAATATGGGTCTTAAAGTGATTAGTAAAACTTCTAGAACAACCTAATAGGGTTCATTTTTCTATTTGGATTAGTATTTGCCTAATCACTTTTAGGACCTATCCTTAATTACCTTAATTAACCCTAGAACTTCAATTGACCATAACTTGGTCAATTGAATTCCAAATTAGGTCTTCCAATATACCATTTTGATAGAAAGACCTAATTAACAGTAAACTACAAAAATATTAAGATCCAATGGTTAGATCTCTTAATTATCCATAGTCATCTTAAAACTTGATTAGTGAATATTAGCATAATTAATAAACCAAATTTAGTAATTTTAGTTTTTGATCACTCCTAAAGTAGAATAGAACTTAGTTATGTAGTTGGTTTAGTGATTCTATAATTAGTTTCACTAATCACTCACTAATTACCATAAACCCTAATTATTAACCTTAAAACTTGTATTGGCTATAATTTAGCCAATACTTATCAGAATTTAATGATCTTAAGTTTTATGGAAACCTTATAACATAGTCTTCAATAAACGGATAGAAAAACTAGGTTTCATTAAGGTAAATTACCAATTTGCC
Organism: Gastrodia elata; assembly: GCA_016760335.1. Taxonomy (NCBI): domain Eukaryota; kingdom Viridiplantae; phylum Streptophyta; class Magnoliopsida; order Asparagales; family Orchidaceae; genus Gastrodia; species Gastrodia elata. The sequence goes on along the minus strand of CM028672.1, from coordinate 55,289,527 downwards.
CTTATAGTCAAATTTCTTAATTTGACCTTATAAGGCTTAATTCTTAACCAAAATAAATATACTAACTATCTAAACTATAGTTGGACAGTAAGTTGTCATTCCACTTTAATAAATTCCAAATTTGAGCCTTAGTTCATAAAGTTGAATTTTAGACCCTTAATGTAGGGGCAAAATGGTTATTTTGCCCAAATTTAGGTTTAAGCCTACTTAAACCTTAATTACATTCTTAAACCTTTAAAATAAATAATATGATTGATTTGGAATCATTTTAGAATATTTTAAACTCATTAAAATGATAATTTATGAAAAACCCTAAAAGTCACCTAAAAATCTTCTAAGTCTTAATCCACCTCTTATAAGGTGAATTTAGCTCACCTTATATCTTTCTTAAGTTAAATTCATCATAATTGCAGTTAAATAATATCAAACCTAAGGTCTAATTATCCTCTTTAGGACTTTCTTTCCAACATATAAGATCTTATTCTTTAGGACTTAGCTTAGAAATTAGGTTAGAGTTCATCTATTTAGTAAATGGGTACTTAATAGATGAAACCTTAGTTTTATAGTTTTCTAGAATTTCATCTTTTATTTATGATTATTTTTTAATTAAACTTTATATTTAAGATTAGAGATCCATCTTATTAAGTTTGATTTTACTTAATAAGATAGCCTTAATTAAAGCTCATGAGAATTTGGGTTTAACTTTATACCATTAGGATTATAACCTATTAGATTAAGAAGTAAAAATCCAATACTTAGATTTTAACATCTTAATCCTCCAATTTTGATTTGTATTAATCAAGATTGGCTTGGAATTTGTAAAATTATTAATTAGGATGTTTGAATTATTATTTTAACTTAATTAAGCGTCAAGTGATTTATATGTGTTAAAACTTAATTAAGTTCTACCTTCTTGTAACTTGTAGGATTAATATTCTAGATTTATACTCGATGACTGAATATTGGAGATCCTAAACTTGTATAAGTTCTGATTAGATAGAACAACTTAATTAAAAAACAAGGTGATATCACAAAGTTATTTAGTGCTATATTATTCATTAAAAATTGTATGTTATACTTTCCTTATTTTGAACTTCATTATACATTTGGACACATTATATTGAACATGGAATATTTGATAATTTGATGAATATTCTATGTTAAACTTTGAATACATTCATATGGCATTTTCATAACTTAAGGAGAAAATTTAATGAAAATAACTTTATTAAACTGTGTGAGCTATGTCTTATTTAGTCTGCCTTCTAGTATAACTTTACTTTTGAGACAGCTTTTGCATATGACAACTTTCCTAGTGTGTGTTACTTTTGCCTAGGACCACTTTCCTAGTGCGTGATACTTTTGCCTAGGACAACTTTCCTAGTGCGTATTACTTTTGCCTAGGATAACTTTCCTAGTGCGTTATCCTTTAACTTGGGACTACTTTTCTAGATGCTCAGCAGGTACTTTTCAGATGGAATTAACTTTAATCTGGGATTCCTTCCTAGATGATCAGATGGACCTTACTTTTTGGCGAGACTAAATAGGAGTATCTCCACACTTTACTTTATACCTTTACTTTACATTTACTTTACCGTTACTTTACAGTTCTAGCATATTTTTTGCTTTACAGTTTAGCATACTTACATACAATAGTTCCTTAGTACTTACAGCTTTACATGTACATTATACTTCTCAGCAGTTCATTTTTTACTTTATGGCATGTTAGGATGTTAGAACTTTACTTTAAGTTCAATACTTTCATTTTATATTATAACCAGCATATTTTAAATTGATCATATTACTTAAGAATTTCCTTTGTACTTAGTAGATTTCTTTGTGTTACTTAACCCTTTTCTGCAGCTTGAGTTGAGGTATATTCTTACCTCACACCTTGTATAAGTTATAATTATATTAATTTTAACTTTGCTACCTCTCTTTGATGCTTTACTGCTCCTACTTTGCTTAAATATTGTGATATCATTTAAATTAATAATTTACAGCCTAAAATATACTTAGACATTTTGTCTAATTAGAATTTTCTTTTGTTGGATGGGGTCCTATCATTGTGAAACTGATAATGGTAGATTCTAAGCTTTTCAAGATTGTGGAACCTTCTGAAGATTTGATTCAGGAAGAGGAGTGTGCAGGAGAAGACCCTTACTTGTTTTCTCTTACTTTGTGAGGATTGAGTGATCTTTTCTTTACTGCTTACCTTTTAATGTTGTGTTGTAATAATACAGGATTTAAACTGCTTTATTTTCATGCTTATGTATTTTGAGTTGTATAGTACTTATCTGGATTGTATGGTTATTATTACTTGTCTTTCTTCCGCAACTCTGATATATTTTATAGTATGCTCATTCAGTGATTGGCTTTCTTTTGTTCTTTCCCTTTAGGGCACATTTTCCCTTGGCATTTGATTAAGAAGGTCTATTCCTTAATCTGAATGCTAAGTGAGGGTTTGCCCATTGACAACCACCTCTTAATTCAGATGATTAAGAGGCGGCCACCACAGAAGCAAACCCATTGAAAGTAGGGGGTTAACTTTGAGAAAGGAATGAAGAAACCCATCAACAATAGGACCAGGTATAGGTTGAGGATTGACTTGAATAATTTGGGAAGTAGAAGGGTAGAGAGCCCTCTGATCAACTTGGGTTTGAGTTTCAACTAGGATCCTCATCATTTCCATAAGAGTTCTAATTTCTTCTGAAGTGGAAGAAGAACTGGAGGCCGTGAAAAGAATGTTTGCTTCAGGATCCTTTCTAAATAAGAAATGAAATAACTCAAAAGCAAGAAAAAGAAACAATTTCATTAATTTCTTAATCAAATACAAACTTTGGAATGCTTATAAGTGCTAAAGAAAGAAAATGCTACAATATCACTAATATATAAATACATTTATCTACAAAACTTAACAAATTAAAGAGCCTCAAAGTCTTAGAAAATGGGTGGATGACAAAGCCTTTGACAATCTTAAACAATTTCCCCATATGCTAACTCCACTAGTCTTCAGCATGTTCATCAAGGAGTTGGTACAAAATCCAGAAGCGAATGTGGTTTGGACATTCTATGGCACGAAAGACATCAGTCACCCTCAAAAACCTATCCTTTGTATCTGAGGAAGGCCATCACCTTTGAACACAGGTGACTTCAATATCTTGTTGAGCACCTCTCCTCTCAATGGCAACACTTCAAAGTAAAGTCTCTTGTATTTGAGGCTGCATAGGTAATTGCGGTTCCAATACTTGAAGAACATTCTTGTGTAGTAGTTTGAGCCCAATTTGTAATTTGCCATATGTTAATAACAATTAATATTTACCAAGTCATATTATTAACAACTCTTTTCTATCCTAGGGTATGTTTACTGATGCTTTAATTTCACTTTTTTGTGTTGTTGATTTGAATATATAAATATTTCCTTTTCTATTTGATTTTAGGTACTCAACCTGGCTCTGATACCAACTGTAATGCCAAAGTGCGAGATTAGGGATATTCTAATCTAACACTTGAGGTTGTCATAATTTTTATTATTGAATTAGTAGAAAGTAACTCACTATTAAGTACTACATGGCCAAGAATATTATGAGATAGGAAAAGTAAAGGAAACAAAAATATAATAACTATAGGCAAATCTATCATTCAAACCATCAAGAAATAAGAAAATATAACATCCATAATAGAAAAGAAAGTAAAAACATCTTGAGTTAAATAAAAAGATTGGAAGGAAGAGTCTTCAAGGTTGCTCCTCAAGTCCAACCTCTAGAAAGTAGTCAAGAGCATAACCAAGCTATTGATCTATCTTATTTGGCATTTATATGGCATGGCACAGCTAACTTAAGAAAAAATAGCTAAACTTATAAAGTATAAGTACATTTTAGGGTTACTAACTAAATTATAATTAAAGGATATTACATTTGAAATTTATAATTCATTTAAAGCAGTTTATAATGCAGTATAAAGGAAGGGTACTAAAGGTAAGGAAATGGTTGAAAAATAAAAATAAAAAGGAGTAAATATACATACAGAGGAAGTTGCTCAAGTAAGCATAAGACATTTTAAATAAAATAACTAGGTACAAGTACTAATATACTGGTATGCACAGAGAAATGAATATAAAATATATATGTTCAATAGTATATATGCTGATTAAATATAAAAGCAGTATAAGAAAACACAATTCTAAACGGTATAAAGAATACACTGTAGAAAAATTGCAAGTAAAGCTAGAAAGTAAAATACTGAAATAAAAGTAAGTAAAGTAAGCATCAGTCTCGAGGACTGAATAAACTATAATATATAGCCAAAAGGTTGTAAAAGTCACACACAATCATAAGATTGTGTTAAATGCAATATTAATTAAATTATCTTATTCAAAAGTATGTTTTGTGGGTACGTTACAAAACAAACATGGAATTAGGCACGTTTGCCCAACCATAGGTAGCAAGGTCTCCCATAGCACACACATCCCCATCTTAGACGTGTGCCATCTCCTGATCTATCTATAGCCTGCTTTGGCTCAAAACATACATGTACAGACTAATCCACCACATAAAACCTATATGGATAATTGTGGTGCCTCACCCCAACACTTGCACAAATAAAGTTCTTATTAGCAATGAGATTAGGGTTAACGCCATAAATTTATATAGAGATGCTTATGTTATCAACACTAAATCTCCTGGGATATCTAAGTAGCTAAGTACTTATATATCTATAATGAGAGTCTTAGTGCTCCATATTATTATATAACAAAAATATAATTCTGAGTACTAAATAGAACAGAGTAAATATTTATCACAGAGTGCAGAAGCAATAGGAAAATACATCCATTTATCATATTTATGTAGCAGGAAAACAATAGAAAAATGTGTACATCTTAGAAATAAAAGTGTTAAAAGTAAAAATGTACAAATGCTAATCTAATTACTATAGACAAACATGTAATGAGATCAAAGAGAATGTAAAATTGAAAATCACTCTCTTCCAAGTAAAACTAAAATAAAGAAAACACAGAAGGATCATCTCCATGCTCCTGCTCCTCACTTGGGACTAAATCATCGAATAACTCTAGATCTGATATGTTCGTATTTACATGCCAGGGCTCCAACTAAGAAATAAAAATGATAATATGTTAGATAATTTATCTTAAGTAAATTTTAGGCTAAATATTTTAATTACTAAATTTTTATATATCACAAATTTACCTAAGTGAATAAGGGTGCCAACAAGCAACAAGTAAAAGTAGGAAGGGTATAAATGATATAACTTAACAAATAAAGTAAGAAAAGTAAACATTCTTACTTTCCTTAGGATTAATTTACATTATTGCTTTCACTATTCTTACTTCATTAGGTTGATTTAATTAAATCAGATAGATAACCCATCTGATCACCACCTATGTTAAAATCAGAGGGTTCAATCATGTGCATTATTAGGAATTGGTCATTTTGCAAATCAATATAGCATTATTATTTATTATATGCTAAGAGTCTTACTTAAGAGAAAATTAGGGAGTTAAAGGAAGAAGTTCAGACTTACAATCGTGTGAGTTTATTGAAGACCTTATCACTTCTAGTTCAATGATTTAAGATCAAAGTCAAATCAAGGCACATTATTGGAATTATGCAAATTAGTCCATCTTTAAAGTCAAGTTGATCTATTTAAAGTGATTAATGGTTTAGACCTTAACCAGACAAGCTAGGGTTTGACTCCTAACTCCATCCAATCAAGATCACCTGTAAGAGTTATGGATCATTGACAAATCAATGAGTTATTAGTAAATTATTGAAGTACATTTCAAATTAAGATTAAGTACTAATTATTTAATCAAATTCTTAAGATTCTTAGGTTCAAATACTAATTTATTCCAAACTCATTAACTTAAGGTGTCCAAGTACACGCAATAGTTCTCTAACATGCACCCTAATATTGTGAAAGCATAGGAATATAAAGTTACATAAAATAAAAAGTAATTAAGGCTAATCAAATCCTAAATCAAACCAAAAAAGGTTTAGCACTTGATTAGCAATTTAAAATGCCTAAGTTTCATGCAACTTGGTTATTAAGTTCTACTTATTCTTGCAAGCAATCAAGGACTATAACATTTCCAATTAGTACAAAATATTCAAGCAAATCTTTAAGAGGTTTAGAACATGACATTTAGGGTAAATGATAGATTTCACATTTGAAATTCACCTCCAAAATAATACAATGCTTAATTTTACTAAATCCAGGTTTGGTTTTGATATATTTTGGCCCCATTAGGGTCCTAAAGTCATTATAATATGAAAAATCACAAATATGGAAAATTCCGGATAGTTCTGGGTAATTCTAGACAATTCAGGGTGCTACGACGAATTGTCTAGAATTACCCAGACGCTACGGTGCGCTGTGGCACCAGTCTTTCCGAGGCGTAGGCGCTACTGCCCACTGTAGCGCTTTCAGGAGTTGCAAAGGATTTCAGGACTGTGGAGCACTGCAATGCTTTCAGGCACAGGCGCTGTAGCGTTCTATAATGCCATAACTTTTCAAAATCAGGGTTCTACGGTGCGCTGCAGCTCTTTCAGGCACTGATGTGGATTTCTGTGCTATGGCACGCTGTAGCGGAGAACTTAAGAGTCAAATTTACTGCAGTGCACGGTAGCCGATCTAATTTAATTTCATCAAATTTTTATGCTGCTGCGCGCTACGATGAATTTCAACTTGTACGACAGATTTCAACTTGAAACTCGAGCGCTACGGTGCGCTATAGCGCCCGATGGTGATTTTGCTTATGCAAAAGCTGTAATGGGACTTCTTCCGCTCTCAAATACTTTTAACTTTGGGCACCTTACATGCGGTGCTATATTCTGATTCGAGACCTTTTCATTGATACCAAAATTAGCACGAATGGATCATTCTAATGAGCAAAAAATGATGCCCTATCTACAGGTATACAAAATTTTATAGTTTTTGACAGTATTTTTAATGGAGAAATGAGCTTCGATCAAACTCATTTGAGTCCAATTGAGGCTCAATGATCACGCCTAGACTCCGTACAATAGCTAATGAAAATATAATTCATAATGCTTTGATAAATCAGATGAATAGAACAACACAAGGAAGAGTTTAGAAAATAGATACCTTGGCCTTGGAAGAATGGAGGAAGAAGATTTATGATTTCCACAAGAACTTGAGGGAGGGAACTTCTTCTTCCTTAGCTTGGAATGGAGCATGTGAAGAGAGGGGAGCTTTTAGCTTGTGCAAATGGAGAGGAAGAAGGGGGCTGAGCTCCATTTTATTGGAGAAGGAGAGCTTGGCTTCTGCAAAGGGAAGGCATGGCTCAAGCATGGAGAGAGCCATGCCCTTTTGAATCCATAGCATTGGGGAGAAGGAGAATTTTGTGCAGAAAAATGGAGAAAGGGAGAAGGGCTTTAGCCTTGCGTGCGTAAGGAAGGATAGGGGGTACCAAACCAGGGAAAGGAGTGGGGCTAGTGCAGAGAGGAAATGGAGGATATAATAAATAAATTGATTATTCTTTTCTTTTCTAATTAAAAATTGGGTGAATAAACGAGCTCCAAAAAATCCTGAAAATTCGCCCCTAGCTAATTCGAAGGTGGGGAATTGAACGTTGAAGTCGGATTTTGATTCAGACAATTAAGTAATTATTCTATTTTTTTGGGGGTATTTAATTATATTAAAATACTTCCAAAATATCACCCATAGCTAGTTTGGGGGTGACAAGCACAATGATGAAGTCCGATTTCAATTTTGAGGTCAAATTAAATACCTCAATTTTCAAATTAATTAAATATTATTAGAATATTCCAAATATTCAATTGAGCTCCGATTCGCCCAAATCTTTAGAGATTGGTTCAAATGACTAGATGAACTAAATAGAATTATAATTAGGGTGCAATCAAGCTAAAATTATACTAAGTAATAACCTAGGGTTGTTACAATATCACATTTAGTATGAAATATTTATGGAGCACAATGTATTATAAAGCAATACTGTAAATAAGGAAAATTGGAAAGATAAGTAAAAATAAGTAGCATGCTAGTGTACACAATGATTCCCTGCAAGAAATTGATTAAGCAATAGCTATATATAAGTATAAGCTAGTTAAGTAAATTTTAGCAGTTATAAGATAATGTAAGAGATGTTGTAAAGTAAAGATGAAATGAAGTAAATAAATGTAAAGTTGTGAACTATAGATGAAATTTATTATTATTTTATGCTTTATTTTGTAGGCTCATACAGAATAACAAGAAGTTAGATATATTTACCCAAATATATGTATCAGGGTCTCCTGTATAACCACACATTCCCCCTCAAGGTCTTGTGTGGTCTCATGATCACTCCATTGCCAGCCCTAGCTCAATAATGTCTGTACAGACTAATCCACCCTAAATAAAACCCCTTCTCACCTTTTATTTAAAGTTTATATTATGCATATGAGTTATGATCAAAAGTATAAGGTTCTCAAAGAGTTACGACACTTCAAGGAGTTGCCAAATCTAAATACAAAACATGTGATATTAATTTGTTGTCTAATTTAGTTATCTAAATGATTGGGGTCAAGTGAACCCCCAATTATCTTATGGCACATGTATTTAGTCAATTGTAAGATAAATATATGTATATAATATCAAGTTTATAGTTTTAAAAATAAAGGCTTGCATAACATATTGACATGAGAATTGTGATAAGAGAATCCTCTATATTTATCTATCATAATTTTAAAGGCTACAATCCTCCAAATCTTGTACTTGGCACTATACTAATATTTTGGATGTAGTATATTTTTAAAGATGGATAACTAAGGTCTTAAAGTTTTTCTTACCTCAAGGACTTCTAGGGTTCTTGTTCTCATAAGTGTCTCAACTATTGAAAGGCAAGTTTAGCTTTTCTAAGTTCTCTTTCTCAAGATTTAAAAGTCTACTCAAGAGGTTATCTATGGGATAGAATAAGTTAGAATCCAATTGTTTTTAACACTATCTAGTTCTTAGCCATGCAACTACTGATGCTAGTTCCCTCACTTAATGATCTAAAGAGAAGTCTTATTATAAATACTTCCAACCTTGATAATTTACTGAATTGAATCTTTAGCTAATAAGATTATAATTTTCACTATAAGAATATAGACTCCTATTGTTTGATCCATTCTATTTACCATTCAGGTCACAATGCAATTCAACCCCTACCCTTTCTCTTTCATAATATTTCCTTTATACTTAAATGGCAAGGCTAGCTAGCTTTAGGTTGATCTAAGTATTCTCTCTAGTGTAGCCTCATCTAGTAATCAATCAATATAAGATATGGTTCAAGCTAAGTCCTCCTAGGGTTCTAAGATTCTAATGAGCTAAACCATGCCTCAAGATCAAATATTAATGTAAAATTAAGCTCCTAAAAGTCAAGTTTCTAATTTAGCATCCAATTAGATTTAGGTTAGTGAATCTACCTTCTCTATAGAATGGGAAGTAAAATGATAGTAAGTAGGATTGAATTGGAGTTGAAATGTCCTAATTAGGCACTAACCTAGGTTAATTAGGGTTTAAAAGTTATTAGAGAAAATATCAGTCAAACAAAAAAGTAATTCCACCAATAAATTTCTCATTATTTTCATTTCACTTTGACGTATAACTTTGCCATATTTGGACTTATAATTAGAAGTTATTAAATTAATTAAAAAAATGGAATTATTATTTAAATACAAAAAATTTTAACCTAATTTAATTATTCCACACAACGCCCTTTGCTTTTTGTCTAGCGACAGCTGCATGCACGTGAAATTGACTGAGGGGGCGGGCTCGAAGACACTGTTACGCGATCAAGGCCAAACCGCTTGGCATTATTTCTCTTCTCAACTGGGATGTTGAACTCAAGACCTAAGGCATTCAAATACTCTATGTACAATGCTCCTCAGCTCGCACACCAGATAACAAAATGAAGCTCATGCTAGGATCTTCCAAATGCCTCTAAATACCCTTTGTACATCTAACCTAATTGCTCTAATATAGCTTGATGGTTATATCTTCTTATGGTTCATTGTGGAGGGAGAGTACTCCCTCCATAGGGCACCTCAAGGCTCCTACAAGATATCATCAGGTCATGGACAACTTAGTGAGCCCCAGGCCGTGTCCTGGGTGCCACAGAATCGGTGGCAGGCTGATCGGCTCAAGTGTTGGGACCCTCTCTAGTTCGACACTGTACAACACTATGCAGTGCCTGAGCCTTCAAACTTTGTGTGAGCTTAATGAGTTCAATTGGACTCATTGATTGATTGAGTATCAAAACTAATTGCTAAATAAAATTGATTGAAAAGGAATTAACAAGTGTGTGCTCGGGTAGGAGAGGTAATTGGTGTCCATTAAGCAGAGAAATCTTGAGCGACCACATCTGAAATAGATTCAGTGATTGCATCCTAGTCGCATGTTCAATCGTACGACGCAGATGCAGTGAACTCACTGTTCGATGTCTGGAGCCGAACAATGGATCCTGTGCTGTAATGGTTAAATCTGTTGAATAAATTTATAAATATAAAATAAATATTTATAACTATTATTAATTAATGCCAAATGCATTAACTAAATGATGACTTAATGAGCTCCAAAAATTCCCAAAATTTCAATCCTAGCTAAATTGGGTGTGAGGAACTCAAAAAAGAAGTTGAATTTTTGATTAGAAGCCTAAATAATTATTCATCCTTACAGTCAATTAAATTGATTAGAATATCCATTTCAATCAAACAACTTCCAAACTTCACCAAAATTTCAGGGCTTGGTCTTAAGACTGCTTTGAGATAAATGGTTGTTACATGTAGTGCACTATCGTTAGTCCGATGGTCCCCAATCAATTGGACTAGCCAGATGAAAATTGATTAGTCTGATCAATAGCCCAACACTCACAATCACATTCCATAGCCATTGGAAACCATTGATTGATGCCAATTATTGGAAAATAGAGTGATTATTAGGCTGGCTGGTAGCGCCCAATCCAGATAGTGAACACCATTGTCTGGCCTTCTACTAGGCCAAGTTGATGCATATTATACTTGGATTTATTTCTTAGATATTCACACATTGACTAGCATAAGAATTACAATGGATTGATTGCTAAATCAAGCTGAGCCAGCTCTGGTAGGGCACAATACCTGACATGGGTTTTCTGAGTAGAACTGATAAGGATCGAGTGCACTCCAAGGGTTGGATTAGATCTTAGAAGATTCCTTGAGCTTCTAGATATTAATTGGGGGCTTTGACTCATCGGGGTCGACTGGAATTCAAGGAAGAATGCAATTGATAGAAGCAAGTAGCGGCAACCTGAGGTTTGGAGGAAGTTCTTAGTGTGCAAAGAGACTCATTGAGGGTTTTTGGGGCTATATATAGCCATAGTATTGTAGTGGGAGTTAGGGTTGAGGAATCAAGTTCAAGCCCAATGGTGATGACCCCATTGCTAGTCCAGGTGGATTTAGGCATCATAGACCTATCTAGAGGATTACGCCATATTAAACAAGCTTTTAGGGGCCATTAAAAGGTAATGTAGGACATATTTGAGATCAGGGTATGGAAGGATCTTCACTGTCTGGGAGAACAAAGTTGGTACAATGGTGAATAGCACCAGGAGCGAGGAGAGCCATCTAATTTATCCTTGAAATGGTGGAACAACCTTGATATGCTATATGATAGCTTCCAATTATGGAGTTGATCCCAGTTGCTGTATTGCGAGCGCTATCTGATGGTTGATAACGAACTCTAACTAGAACCAGATCATGAACATCTGATCATACTTAGGATATGGCCGATGAGATCGGATTGCAGGCGAAACAACGTGAAGCTATCCGATTTGGATTTGTGGAAGCATGGAACGGCTATGAAGGATTGGGACTCGGTAGCTGACCCATTAGGGTTAGGGAATTTAAATGAATTAAATTAATTTTATTTTAATTAATTAATCCCTAATTAAAATAATTTTCATTTAGGCTCAAATAATCTACAAAATTTCCAAAAATTCACCCTTAGCTAATTTGAATATGAGAAATTAAAAATAGAACTAAGATTTTGATTTGGAGGTCAATTTAATTTAGTTAATTTTCCAGGTCAATAAATTGATTAAATAGCCTATTGATCCAAATGAGCTCTGATGGATTGTAAAATTTTAAGGTTAGTTCCTAATGGAATTTGGAACCTGATGGAATAAGGATTAAAGCTCAATTAAGTCTAGATTAAGCATGATAACATCCTAGGGTTGTTATAGACTCCTCCACTTAAAAATGATGTTGTCATCTACATCACCTAAGTGGGATAGGAAAAGAAAAATACATGAATTAAAGGAGTTTGGGAAGTACTGGGATTCTCAAAAAGCTTTGGATATTTTTGATGCATATATGTTTCTTTCTTTCAAGAGGCTTCTTTTGTACTTCAGTTTTTCCATTGTAGTTTAACTATAGTTATAGATCAACTTCTGAGTTACTTTTACTCCTTACCCAGGATCATGATAGGTTCTTCAACATAAGAAAGATCTGGTTGCATACTTTAAGTAGGAATTAAAATATGAAGACTGGGTTCATTTAGAAATTTTATCAGCGAGGAAACATGAAAAACATTATGAATTGAATAGAATTCATATGGTAGTTTAAACTTGTAGGTGAACGATCCAATTATGAACAACACTTAAAATGGTCATAAAAATATGTGACTGAGTTTACTAGCAACACCAAATATGTAAATACATTTCATAGGGCTGAAATTTAGATAAACTAGATCATCCACTTAAAACTTCAACGGATGATGATGAGAATCATGATATTTGCTTTGACGATCTTGTGCTGTCTAAATCCTTTGTTGATTGAGCCTAACATTTCTATTTGTTTCTTCAACAAGTTAAAACTCATATAACTAAACACCTCTAGTTTCATACAAAGACAATAGAGCACTGCATCTTCTACCATACAATGCTTTGTAAGGAGCCATCTTGATAATTATTATTATAAGTAAATTAAACTAGCGATAGATGATCCTCCCAACTTCTACTGATGCATATAATCCTAAGCCTTAATAAATCTTATGGCACTTGATTCACTCTTTCTGTTTAGCCATTAGTTTGGAGTTGAGAGGTCGTACTCATTGCTAGGGTAGTTATCGGGTTTTGATGTACTTTCTACCAAAACTTAGAGGTAAACCTGCTATCATGATCATACACTATTGATTTTGGAATTACGTGCAATCTGACAATTTCCTTGATTTAGAGCTTAGCAAGTGTCTCTACTAAGTCAATTTGACAGATTGAAATAAAATGAGTGGACTTGGTTAAGTGATCAATGATGACCTAGATTGCATTGACACTTAATTTTGCTCAAGGTAATCCCATAACAAAGTCCATTGAAATATCAAACTACATCAACTATGGAATTTCCAATGGGTGCAATAATCTGCTAGGCCTTTGATGCTTGACCTTCACCATATTACAAGCTTGACATTTTACTACAAATTCTACCACACTTTTCTTCATATCTGGCCACCAGAATAATGTCTTCAGGTCTTAATACATCATGGCACTTCCAAGATGAATTACATATCCATAATTATGACCTTCTACTTAGATCTCCGGAAGCATGGACTTTGGAATCCATATTCAATTTATTTGATAGATAGAGTTTCCACAAAGCTACAGGTCGACATGATGACCACCACTTTCAATATCAGCTTTCAGCCTCAGATAATGTTCATCCTTAGTTTGCAAGATGGAGACATTTTAGATAAAGGTTGGTTCAACCGAACTCATATATATCAGCTCATTGAGAATTTCTATGCACACATGTTCTATGCTTAGTTTGTAAAATTCATCGACTAAAGGACTTTCAACAACCATTCAACAAAGAGTAGTAGCATGACAGCTAAGAGCATATTAACTACTTAGCTTTTCCTAGATAATACGGAATACTGAGATCATAGTTATTAATGAGTTCAAGCCATCTTCTCTGAAGATAGTTAAACTTATGCTAGATGAATATGTACTTTAAACTTTGATGATTAGTGAATATCTTACATTTAATAGCATACAAATAATGTCACCAAATTATCAAGGCAAATACAATAGGTTTTATGTCATGGACAAGATAATTTTTCTCATGTGGTTTCAGCTGATAAGATGCATACGCAATAGCTTGTCTTGCATAAGCGTGCATCCTAATCCAATTTCTAATGCATCAGTGTGTACTTGATAATCAAAACTTTCCTTGGGTAGAACTAAAACTGGTGTTGACATTAGCATATTCTTAAGATTTTCAAAAGCTACTTCATAATCAAAATTTTAATCGAACGGTACTACATTTTGAGTTAGCTTTGTTAAAAGTGAAGCAATATGAGAAAACCATTTAATGAACTTTCTGTAATAATCAACTAATCCTAAAAAACTATGAATGTCTATTACTCTTGGATTACACTAACTTTCTTCTGATCCTCTCTGATTCATTGAGCTTCTACAATATGCACCAAAAATGCAATTGACTCTAATTATAATTCATAGTTCAAATACTTTGCATAAAGCTTATGGGTTCTAAGAGATTCGATAAAGGCTCTAACATGAATTTTATTATATATACAGCTTTTAAAGTAGACAATTATGTCATCGATAAAAATAATAACAAACTTATCCATGAATAGTTTTAAAACATGCTGCGTTAGATCCATGAAGGTCGTGGAGCATTAGTCACTAAGAATTCAAAGTGATCATAAGAAATCCTAAATGATGTTTTCTCAACATCTGCATCTTTGACTCTTAACTGATGATAGCATGATCTTAGATCAATTTTAGAGAATATTACTGCTCCAAAAAAATTGATCAAACAGATTATTGATTCTAGGAAAGGAATATTTATTATTGATGGTTACCTTATTTATCTCAAGGTAGTCGATGCACATCCGCATGTGTGGGGCCCCCTGTACTAACCGTAGGGAGTATGGCGCTTCAACTATGGCAAATCCCCAACTTAAGTAAAGTCAGGTAAAATCCAACCTACCTTAAGCCAAGGACTTGTCACCTAAATACTATGAACATTCGTCAATATGTATATATATCAAAGTGGCGAAAGCATAAAATATAATGTGACATCCACAAGCACAACATAGTCGAAAGAAGAGAACAAAATAGTAACTCCACTCAAGAGTAGAAAGTAAAATACAACCAAAATTTAATTATTACAAACTGTATTAAATGAAGATATGAAAGTCTCTCAATATCACTGGAAGAAAATAATAGGTCTATCTAAGCTGCAGTAGAATGATCTTCCTCCTGCACTGGCTCCTCTCCTGCAGCACCACCTATGAACAAGTTTGAATCTGACATTTGTCTGTATCACAAATGCCAGGGCCCCGGCCAATAAAATAAAAAGGTTATAGTTAGACAATTGTCTAAGTACATTTTAGGCTATTTAAATGAACTGAATATTTAAAGATATCGCATTTAATTATTTTAACATGCAAGCAACTATGGAGTGCAACAAGCTACAAAGAAAATGGGGTAACTATAAATTTATCATTTATAGCTAAACAACAAGTATGTGAAATAACATACAAGACATCAAGTAAGCAAGGTAAAGCTAAAAGCAAAAGTGACTGCAAATAAGAAAAAAAAAATCAGATCCTAACATGCTTATGATCACATGGAAACCTGCTGAGTATAAAAGAACACAAGTGCTAAAAATAACATACAATTCTAGCATCCTAAACATGCCAATATATATATAATAGCTAATCTATAAGAGCATACATACAACATACATATTAATATGAAAAGAAAGGCCACTAAAGCATGTGGCAAAAGCAGCTGAGTAAAGTAAAGTAAAATAAAGCCACCGAGACATGTGGCAAAGGAAAAAAAAACAAGTAAAATTGAAGAACTGAACTAAAGTAGTAGTAAGCCTAAGATATAGTGCTGCCATAACAGAAATAGGCCATAAAGGGCCTCTGAACTAAAAGTTCAACATGTGTCCATCCTAGACATCCGCAGAGCTAGGTCCGAGTTGAACTTTATAGAATAAGACATGTATCCATCCTAGACATCCGCAGAGCTAGGTCCAAGTCTATTTTATCATAATACTAGAACTAAAGAAGTAGACTAAGCTAGGACATACTCTACTAACTAAAAGCACTAAAAGAACTAGATGAATGTTATGCTTTTCAAACACTAACTTAGGATATATCATCCATATCCTAAGTTCTCCTATTATGCTCAAGAAATAAGGCTCAATATTCAAGGTGTGCCGAGCAATCAAGTCAAGGTAAGCAAGAGACTCAATTTAGACTTATGTGATATCTGTTATTGTCTAAGTTATCCAATTAACTATTCTGAGAAGATATAAGTTTAGGATCTCCAATATCCAGCTATCTAGTAAGATCTCAGATTTATGACCTTACGGTTAATATTAGAACTTAACAAGTTCTAATTCATAAGCATATGGTGACTATAAAGTTTAAATAAATGAATCAATGACCTTATTATTAATATTTTTCTCTCTCATCCAACTCTTGATTTAAGTAAATTAAGATTAAGGGATTCTGGATTTAAACTCCACTTTGGTATTCAAGTCCTGAATCCAAGGTGATGTCCTAATAAGAATCTAAGATTCACACTTAAACCCAAATTAAAGGTATTGAATCCTATGAGCTAAAAGATTCAAAAACTAAGACCTTAATTCAAATGGTTAGTCTGCTGATTATAATATAAAATAATGAATTAAGAACTAAGAATCTAAGATCTATATTCAATCTTTAGGATAATTTCATTATCCTATAGATTGAATCAATCCTATACCCACATGGATGGCTCCAAAAGAATTAAATAATAAATCACTTAAGGAATTCCAAAGGGAGGTAGTTCAGTTCAAAGAGAAGATCTAAAGTCTAAGATCTAAGATCTAAGATCTAATGTTTGATCTATTTAGACTTAAGCTAAGTTTTCAATTTAGGATATTGCAAGAGTATTCCTTCTAGAATTTAAGCTCATGGACTAACTTAATTGAACTATAAAATTAAGTTTTAGCATTTGAGATTGTTAGATTCAACTATTAAGGCAAAGTGATTTCTTTATGATCACTTAAGATCTAAATATCTTAATTAAGACTAATTTAAGATTTCTTTACTTAATATTAATATCATTAATCTAAGGTTTCAAAAAGGTACTAATAATCTAACTAAGGATATTTTGCTGAATTTTTAAGGCTTAAGGAGTACTTACACATATTTTGGTCAAAATGACCAAAATACCCCTATTAGGACTTTAGGATTTAATCATCCAAATTGGTTATAATCTATTTTAATGAGTTCCATAATGATTAATAAAGTAGAAAATACACTTATCTTCAGTTTTGGCAACCTAATTAGTCTAATTAGCACTAATCACATGTTTAAGCTAATTAGGGTGATTAAGGAAATTAGGGCATTCTAGGGCAGTCCAATCTTATCCATAGGTTCTACTACACTTAAGATAGTGTTAGGAATTAGACTTACCAAAATTAGAGACTTAATTAGGGTTTAATTCACTAATCCTCAATTAGAGAAATTAAGAGGTGATTAACAAAATTAGGGTTCCTAAATTGCTTTTACTAGTTCACATAGGTTCTTTAGGGTCTTAAGAGCAATCAGAGCCCTTAATCAATATATTTTGGTATTTATTGAATATAATATGATTTAATTATGAACATAAAAGGATTAGACAATTATTTAAAATCCAACCATTGGATTTGTGTTTTTATTGAATATTTAGATTCCTTGCATTTTTCTAATTCAAATGGTATATTGGATCATATAATTTGGATCAGTATAACTAAAGTTATTTAAATAATTTAATATGTAATTTATTTAAATCAAAGCATAGGCTAATTAATTAAATCTATTTATCACTGAATTATTAGAAGGGAAATAATTCCTAATTAATTTAAATAAAACTGTGGCCCAAATTCAAAATCGCGCGGGTCGGGGTCTGACCCGGCCTGAAGCGCCAGTGCATCATCTTCCTCGCGCCTACGCCCGAGACCAGTTCGCCTAGGGTTAGCTTCAGTCATGAAATTCTCAGTGCACACTCCACGCCATACCTTGATCTCAATGGCTACACCTTCGAGGAACTAAGATGCGTCGATTGAGGTAAGAACCCCCATCTAGATCGTGGCGGATCGTCAGGGTGCTACTCAACTGAGATGCACTAAGGGAAGGAACTTAGGGCTCCCTGTGAGCGAGCAATTTTTCTCACAGGAGCCATTAAACTGATGGGGTTTGATCCCTACACCATCAGGGAGGTGAGGCGAGTCGAACCCCCAAGATCTCACAGCTTGGGGTGTCTTGGATCATCGAGTCCTTACTCAAGCTCGGCTATGAGCTCGCGGTGCAAACTGGACAATCAAACGATCAAAATAAGCTAGCCCAGACCCTATGGACAATCACATTGGGCTTCCTAAGTGGCTACGACAATCTAAACGACATCCAGAGGCTCAATCCAGAGACCGAATGGAGACTGAACTTAGGAAATTCAGTGGGGGGAGGCTGTACCTAAAGTCGAGGTCGCAGGATCGGTCGAGGGGAATTGGAGTGCTTCCAAGTTTTCCAAGCGGTAGATGTAGGTTCGCAGGGAGTCTGAACACAGACGAACCTTCTATAAGCGGTTCCAAGCTCCAGAAAATGCTGGGAATTCATCAAGTGCGACGGGAGCTCTACGGGACTTCGGCTAGGGAATTGAGAGTTCATAGTGAGCAAAGGTACTCATTGTGAGTCTCTAGGGGTATTTATAGGCTGTAGGGAGTCCTGGGAGTGGATGCCATGGCTTGGGCTTGGAGAATGGCTCTGCCTGAAGCAATGGGGTGGCTGGAATGGTCAGGGGCAATTTAGGGAGAAGGCAACCGGTAAGAAGAACGCGTCGAGGGTAGGAGAGGAATTTCGGCATCTTCCCGTACTGCCACGGGGTTGGGAGATGCCGGGCTATCAAGGGGGACCAGACGCAGACGGGGCGAGACGAGGGAGACGATTCACAGTGCTCGGAATCATGTCCACCATCTGATGGATCGACCATGGGTCTCGGACGACTTACATGCATTACTTAAGCGGGATAGTTTAAAGTCGTCAGATGCGCGTGACGGATCTGACGCTTAGGATTAGATCCTACCATGGAGGAGATCCCGCTGTTCGATGGTTTGCGCTAAGATGCGCGCTAATGCATCGGGTGGTTCAACTCGGTGCACCATTGTCGGGACCCCACAGCGGATCTGCTGCGGTCCCGACAGCAAATCCCACCATTTTATTTTAATTAATAATTTAATTTAAATAATATAAAATCAATTAATTAATCCTAATAAAGTTTAAATTCAATTTAGTCTTAAATGAACTCCAAAAATTCCCAAAAATTCACCCATAACTAATTAGGGTACGAGGAGTTCAAAAATAAAATTAGATTTTAATTTAGAGATCAATTTAATTTTGGTACTTTTTAGGGATTAAAAATAGCCAAAAATACCAAAATTCTCAATTTAGCTCTGATTGATTTCAAACTTCTATGGTTATGTTTAAATGACTCATTGAGTCTAATGGAATCAAAATCAAAGCTTGGTTTAGCTTAATTAATCTAGTCTTAGCTAAGGTAACAACTCTTCTTCTTAAAAAATAAAATTGGTGCTCACCAAGGAGACATACTCAGCCTAAGGAAGCATTTATTCAAAAGTTCATGCAATTGTTCACTTAAGTCATGCCGTTCCTTGGGATCCATTCTATACTGAACCCTAGAAATTAGTTACATTTTAGGAGTTAATTCGATTGAAATTTCACCTCTTAGATAGTCGGTAAACCATGTTGATCTTCTTGAAACACATCGACAAATTCCTTAACCATTGTATTACTCATCATAGTAATAAGGTAAGCAACACAACATTTATTAATCAATTTTTCAGCTTTGATTGAATTTGTTAACGAGGCTTGAGTATTAAAATTTCCTACAAAAGTCTTAGGAGTACTTAGAGAATGCAATGTGACCTATTTCTTCTGATAAAATATGGTTGCATTATACCTACTGAGCTTGTTCATACCTAATATTATATCAAATTTGCTATGGGCAGAACTAGTTTGGCTTTGAAATCTTAGTTATTCAATGAAATTTAAGATCAAAGAATTTAACAGCATTCGATTGGGCTCTAAAAGGAAGTCAAAAGCTTAAAGTCTTTACTAGTTTATAGAAGGGTAGATCAATAGATGTAGCAAATTACTTTGAAATAAATGAACGAATTTCCCCATTATTGAACAATAATTTATAGGGAATATCATTTATACACAGGGTTCATATGTTGAGGTTTTAAACAAGTTAACTAGTGCAGAAATAAAAGCTTGTATAAATGAAAAGGACTTTACAGAATAAGTAAGCTCAAGAATGTGTACTTGAAATAATGTTATTATTTCAACTACTTCAACTAAATTCAGTGTATACACATGAGTAGGACTAGCAAATTTGTTGTGCTAAACCTACTTTCTAGAGGGGTTTTGAATTTGCACTTAGGGTGGAGCTGTAGCGCCCCACCCCGTCACCGTGCACAAAAAGGAATAGTCATAACTAAGTTCGGCGACAGAACGGTGCGCCAGTCGGGGAGGAATAACCTGTCACCTCGAATAGCTGGGAACCAAGCCCATCTGAAGGGCTGCTGACTCAACCTCAATGAGGGTTGAGAGCTAATACTTAAGATAAGAGTAGTATCCTTATCCTAAGTATTAGATAAATACAAACATTGGATTTAGAATATAATAGGAGTCTAATATATGTACAGCATATCAGCATTTCCAGTATACTGATCATATCACAATACAAAGTATAAGTAGTATATAACCGAGTGCAGAAGCTTAAAGCAAACATCCAAAAAATATTCATCATAGAAGCTGTATGAAAACATGTCTCAGAAAAGAAAAAGAAAATACATCAGGAATTATTACAAACTGTTTACTGAAATAGACATAAATCTGAACTAAAAATACTAAGCAGAAAAATAAAACTAGAGGAGAGTCCACTAGTGCTCCACGGGCTCCTCCTAAATCTCCTGAGTGTCCTCCTGACCTATCTCAATATATTGCTCAGGATCTAGCAAATTGTCTGATCCCAAAAGTACCTCGTGTTAGACAATAAGTCTAACACATCAAAACTAATCTAACAGTTCTAATTATTCATTTAACATTTACATAATCTAATTAAATCTGCAGAAAAACTGTAAAGGTAGCTGAAAGTACAAAACTATCCAAAACTGTACAAAATTGAAGCAATGTAAGATAAATCTGAACCGTAATTGAATACTTAAAATAAATCAAAATAGTACTGAATCTGAAACTGAGTAATCATATGTAGAACTATACTGTATGTCATTGAAACTGTGCCTCTGAATATGCCACGATACTATATGCTACTGATATGCCACCAAAGTATCACTGAACTATTATGAGCAGTATGGTCCAATGTACACATACATCCAGTTAGTAATACTGTCTACTGATGATGCTGATGCATCCTAAAATTCCCCAGTCAATGTATGCAACATTTTGTAACTCATAGATCATCACTGATACTTATACATCATTCTGATACTCACACATCATTTTGATATTTACACATTATGCTTATGCTCATGCTCATGCTTCTAAACTATATGAGATAAATCCAGAAAAAGCTTTAAAATTTGATAATGAATCCAAATCTCTATTGTGCAGAATCCTGCTAAAAGGATTCTGACTCCTAAATTCTAATCTCGATAAATGGTTAAAGTTGAGAGTTTACTTAAAAATAATTAGCTGGGATGATTGTATATACATATTTAGCATGTTTGCAAAAAAGGTAGATTTAACCCTTAGCTTGTTTAGATTGTACTTATCGAAGTGCACTACGATAGGAGGCAGAACCCGGTCACAGTTTATATCTCAAGCTAAGTCATTAAATGCCCTAATTATAAGCATACTTAGTGGTCTACACAAAGTGACTTCAGATACTTAGTTTGCTTAAACTGCACTTATCGAAGCACACTATGATAGGAGGCAGAATCCGATCGCAGTTTATATCTCAAACTAAGGATCGAAATTTAGAATTTAAGGATACGTGGATTTTCAAAGAGACTTGGATATTTCTATTGCATATCGGCCTCTTTTTCCCAAGTAGATTCTTCGATAGAGCAATTACTCCACTGAACCTTTACCATAGGGATAGAATGATTCCTTAGCTGCCTTTGATCATGAGCTAAGATTCCGATAGGCTCTTGCACATAAGTGAGATCTGGCTGAAGAGATACTGCTGGAAGTTGGACTAGATGAGATGGATTATGAAGGCACCTCCACAGCAAGGAGATATGGAACACATTATGAACTGCAAAGAAATCTTCGGGAAGTTTTAATCTATATGCCGCATAGCCAATTTTCTCAATTACTTCAAATGGTCTGACATAGCGAGGACTGAGCTTTCCAGCTACACGGAAACGAAATACACCTTTCATTGGACTTACTTTGAGATATGCAAAATCTCCAACATTGAACTCTAGAGAACGATGATAGGCATCGTGATATTTACTCTCACGATCTTGAGCTGCTTTAATCCTCTGCTGGATCAATTGCACTTTCTTATTAATTTATTCAACTAAATCTGAACCATACAGCTGAACACTGCCTGTTTCAGACCACGCTAAGGGCGTACTGCATTTTTTGCCGTACAGAGCTTCATACAAAGCCATGCCGATACTTGATTGGAAACTATTGTTATACGCAAATTCAACTAAGGGAATATGATCTTCCCAAAATCCTCTG
Source organism: Gastrodia elata (assembly GCA_016760335.1). Classification (NCBI taxonomy): domain Eukaryota; kingdom Viridiplantae; phylum Streptophyta; class Magnoliopsida; order Asparagales; family Orchidaceae; genus Gastrodia; species Gastrodia elata. The sequence continues at coordinate 55,266,739 of CM028672.1, read as the reverse complement.
AAATCCAGAATACAGAGATGAAGGAGATCTTCAAGAATTTGGTTAACTCACTCAGTTTGATCATCTGTTTGAGGGTGAAAAGCGGTGCTTATGGCGAGGGTAGTTCCCAAGTCTTAATGCACAGCTTGCCAGAATTTAGAGGTGAATCAGCTATCACGATTGGATACAATAGACCTTGGAATTCCATGAAGTCTGATAATTTCCTTGATATAAAGCTTCACCAATTTCTCTACAGAATCAGTTTGATGCATTGGAATGAAATGTGCCGCTTTGGTCAGTTGATCGACAATGACCCAAATTGAATCATCACCAGATCTTGATTTGGGTAAACCCATCACGAAGTCCATAGAAATATCAAACCACTTCCATTCAGGAATTGCTAGAGGATGGAGAAGTCCTCCAGGCTTCTGATGTTCAGCCTTAACTAGATTATAGATATGACACCTTGATACAAATTCAGCCATGCTTTTCTTCATTTCAGGCCACCAGAATGACTTTTTCAGATCTTGATACATCTTAGTACTACCAGGATGTACTTGGTAGCCAGAATTGTGGCCTTCCATTAATATCTCTTGATGCGTGGATTTGGGAATCCATAGGTGATCTTCTTGATATATTACATTACCTCGCAACTGCAGGTCGAATCGACGACCACTTTCGATTTCCCTTTTAAACTTCAGATAGTCCTCATCTTTTGTTTGGGAGATGGAGACATCTCGGTGAAACATTGGTTCCACGGTACTCATAAATATCAATTCACTTAGCATAGAACCGCGAACTGGCCTGATATTAAGCCTTCTGAATTCTTCCTCTAAAGGGCTTAAAGCTATTAAGGAGGAGAGTGTAGCATGATGATTGAGCACATCGGCTACCACATTTGCTTTTCTCAGATGATATTGGATCGATAAATCATAATAGCTTATTAACTCGAGCCATCTTCACTGCTGACAGTTGAGTTCGCGCTGAGTAAAAATATACTTTAAGCTCTAAAGATCGGTGAATATGAAACATTGGACGCCATAAAGATAATGATGCCAAATCTTCAGAGCAAAGAATATGGCGGCCAATTCCAGATTATGAACGGGATAGTTCTTCTTATGTGGTTTTAACTGACGGGATGCATAGGCAATAACCTTTCCTTCCTGCATTAGCACACAACCCAAGCATATTCCTGAAGCATCAGTATAGACTTGGTAGTTCAAACCTTCTTTAGGTAAGGTAAGAACTGGGGCAAAAGAAAGAGCATCTTTTAATGATTGAAAGGCCTTCTCACACTCTGGACCCCAAACGAATGGCACGGCCTTCTGAGTCAACTTTGTGAGAGGAGAAGCTATTTGCAAAAAGCCTTTAATAAATTTTCTATAATATCCTGCTAGACCCAAAAAGCTTTTGATATCAGTCACAGACTTTGGCTGTGACCAATCTTGAACAACGCTGATTTTATTTTGATCTACTTTAATTCCTTGCGCATCTATAACGTGGCCCAGAAAAGCGACTGAGTCAAGCCAAAAGCGCACTTGGAATACTTTCATAAAGCTCATGGTTTCGGAGTTCTTGTAGAACTAATCTTAAGTGCTTCTCATGATCAGCATTATTGTTTGAATAAATCAGGATATCATCAATGAAGATAATGATGAATTTATTTAAGTATGCTTTTAATACTCACTACATTAAGTCCATAAAGATGGACGACGCATTTGTTAATCCAAATGACATTACTAAGAACTCATAATGCCCATAGCGGGTTCTGAATGCTGTCATTTCTATATTTGCATCTTTAACTCTTAGCTGATGATAACCAGATCGCAGATCGATATTGGAAAATACCTTAGCTCCAGCTAATTGATCAAATAGATCATCGATTCGCGGCAATGGGTATTTGTTCTTGATAGTTACTTTGTTCAATTCTCTATAATCGAGGCACATTCTCATCGATCTATCTTTCTTCTTAATTTATAAAACTGGCGCTCCCCAAGGAGACAAACTCGGTCGAATAAGACCTTTTTCTAACAGCTCTTCCAGTTGCTTGTTCAACTCTTGCAACTCCTTAGGCGCCATACATTACGGAACTTTTGATAATGGTTGGGTTCCCAGAATTAATTCTATAGCAAATTCTACTTCTCTAACAGGAGGAAGACCGGATAGGTCTTCAGGAAAAATGTCGAGAAATTCACAAACTATTCGGTTCTCTGAAATAGGCACGACTTCTTTCTTTTCTCCCAACATTGTTACGAGATACGCATCGTCCTGACTAGCTTTTCTGCTTTCATGGCATTGATCAATGACACTTTAGTGCTAAATCTTCCAATGAAGGTTTTTGATTGGCTTCCACTACCCAAAGTGATTTTCTTCTTTTGGAAATTATGGAAGCACCATGTTCACTTAACCAATTCATGCCTAAGATTATATCGAAGTTTGCAATTAGCAATATAATTAATTTAGCTCCATATTTTTGTTCACCGATAGGAATATGTATGTTACAGAACTACTGAGATTGCATACGGGCTCCGGAAGGTAACCCGATGCTCAACGAGTTTGCTAATTGATATGTTGGTAGTTTGAGGGTCTTCACCCAGCTTTATGATACAAACGAATGACTCGCTCTAGTATCGAAAAGGATATTACAAGGTTTATTATTTATTGATAAAGTGCCTATGTTTATAATAACAAAATAAGAATTACTATTCGATCATTTGAAATTACTAGAACAACAAGGACTGAGTACTAAAATAATAAGAACTGAATAAAAGTTTAATTTAAGACATACCCGAAATGACATCGTTGTGTTCAGGTGCAGAGGTGGGTGTTAGTATGTATACCCTTGCAGGAGCTGTAGGTTGTTTGCCCTGGGGCCGCTAGCCTTGATGATTATAGGCCGACTTCTGTGTGGGTACAACTGCCTTAGCCTGTGAAGTGGGTGCTGGCATTTTAGCAGGAGTAGGCTCTTGGTTGTTCCCTGGCTGAGCACGGAATGCTTGCTTTTGACGAAAGTGGTCGATGAGCACTCCATGAATTGTTGTCTTAGAATTACATTCAAAATAACGGTGGCCCTTCCAACCACATGCAAAACATACACCACCAAAGTGGTAGCATTTCCCGTATGGATGATATTTCTTGCATTCAGGGTGCTGGGGTTGGGATTGTTCAGCTTTGATGTTAAAAACTTTAGCCATCTTGCGATGACCAAACTGCTTCTTCCTTGGCTGCACAAATGCAGCCTTGCGCTTACGGTCCATCTGACCTTAAAATCCTTCCTGGAGGAGAGCTGCCTCGATTAATTCTGCCATAGTTTTGATTTAGCGGGACACTAGGTGAGCTTTTATAGAGTCTCCAGACCCTTCAGAAAATGATGGCATTTGGATGCTTCCATTCTAACTAGGTCCGGAACAAAATGGGACAACCTCCGAAATTCTTGTTCATATTCGAACACTGTGTTATTGCCTTGAGTGAGGTGGAGGAGCTCATCCTCTAGGAATGCTTGAGATGATGCCAGTATGAACGCCTCATGAAATGCTTCTAAAAACATATCCCAAAAAATATCTTCTATTTCATAATCAGTGAATTTGTTGGCCCGCTCATTCTCCCACCAATATTCGGCTTCTTCTTGGAATAGATGAGTTATTAAGCGAATAGCTTCAGAATTAGGGCACTTGATACTAGTCAAGTTCTTTTCGGCCATCTTGATCCAATTTACTGTGTCCATTGGGTGCAACGCTCCATTGAACGTGGGAGTTCTTAGGCGCAGGAAACTGTGTAGGATTCCATCACCAGTATAATGTGAAGATGATGAGAATCCTGATGTGGGTGTAGATTGTTGCATGACAGAGAGAATTAGAGCACGTGTCTCTTGCGCTTGTTGCGCATTGCTTTCTATCAAAGCTTTCATTAGACTAGCCATTGCATTTGATTCTTCGGGTCCGCCAGATGATGAGACCGCATTCTTAATTGGGGTAGGAGCTGAAGGGGATCCTGGATTCATGACTGTAACAAAACATGAATTTAGCAAATGAAACAAGGATCTACTATCTTTCTTAATCATCACTTTCTCAAAAGAGAAGCTACATAAGTGGACAAAAGGGTAAACTAATATGAAAGCAAGATATGATATGAAACCTAAGGACATCAGCTACAATACTCTACCATAAAAGCAGCACAAAAATCATCGAATGTTACTAATCGATGCTTCCTAAATAATCTTCTTTCTGTCCAGTACCACCATCTATCGGCAGAACCACCAAGCAGAAATCCCAAAATCTGGAGACGATAGTCGTCAAGACATGCTGTCTCTCAAAATGCGGTGGTCACACGGTTCAACCACTCTTTGGCAAGAACAGGGAGACCAGTTCCTCTGAAGGCCGGACAGATTAAAATCTTATCTAGCACTTCTACTCCACGAGGAGATACTCCTTCTACGATCCTTCCATAGATTTTGCCATCTTCAAAATCATCAGCCCAATACTTGTCGAATAATCTAAGGTAGTAGAAGAAATCAAACTACTGATATTCCATCCCTAAAATTTCATTCAATTAGTAGTTTTGATTTCCAATCATTTCAGTTACAAGAGTTGAATTTGTATATATTATCTCTTTAAGATTCGTTCAGATCCTAAGATGTCATATATTACCTGCTTTTAATATTTAATCATATTTTACTTGTTTTATGGTTCGTTCAATTCCTAAGGTGCTTTCCTTACAGTAGGATGAACTATGGATGCTGCTTTCCTTATACTTAGTAATTATGATCATATCTGCTGTAGAGAATAGATTATAAAGTAGATAGGAACATTTTCTTATCTCACATTTTATGATATTTCTCTGATACCAACTGTAGCGCCCCGTCCCGTCGCCGTGCTAAAAAAGGAATAGTCATAACTGAGTTCGGCGACAGAACGGTGTGCCACTCGGGAGGAATAACCTATCAACTTGAATAGCTGATAACCAAGCCCATCTGAAGGGCTGCTGACTCAACCTTAATGAGGGTTGAGAGCTAATACTTAAGATAAGAGTAATATCCTTATCCTAAGTAATAGATAAATACATACATTGGATTTAGAATACAATAGGAATCCAATACATGTACATCATATCAGCATTTCCAGTATACTTATCACATCACAATATTAAGTATAAGTAGTATATAACAGAGTGCGGAAGCTTAAAGAAAACATCTAGAAAACATTCATCACAGAAGCTGTATGAAAACATGCATCTCAGAAAAGAAAAAGAAAATACATACAGAATTATTACAAACTATTTACTGAAATAGACATAAAATTGAACTGAAAATACTAAGCAGAAAAATAAAACTAGAGGAGAGTCCACTAGTGCTGTACGGGCTCCTCTTAAATCTCATGAGTGTCCTCCTGACCTGTCTCAATATACTGCTCGGGATTTAGCAAATTGCCGGATCCCAAAAGTACCTCCTGTTAGATAATAAGTCTAACACATCGAAACTAATCTAATAGTTCTAATTATTCATTTAACATTTACATAATGTAATTAAATCTGTAGAAAAACTGTAAGGGTAACTTAAAGTACAAAACTGTCCAAAACTATACAAAACTGAAGCAATGTAAGATAAAACTGAACTGTAACTGAATACTTAAAATAAATCAAAATAGTACTAAATCTGAAACTGAGTAATCATATGTACAACTATGCTGTATGTCACTGAAACTATGCCTCTGAATATGCCACGATACTGTATACTACTGATATGCCACAAAAATATCACTGAACTGTTATGAGCAGTACGGTCCAATGTACACATACATCTAGTTGGGAATACTATCTACTAATGATGCTGATGCATCCTGAAATTCCCCAGTCAATATATGCAATATTCTGTAACTCATAGATCATCACTAATACTTATACATCATTCTTATACTCACACATCATTCTGATACTCACACATTATGCTTATGCTCATGCTCATGCTTCTAAACTACCTGAGATAAATCTAAAAAATGCTTTAAAATCTAATAATAAATCCAAATCTCCATTGTGCAGAATCCTGCTAAAAGGATTCTGACTCCTAAATTCTAATCTCGATAATTGGTTAAAGTTGAGAGTTTACTTAAAAATTATTAGCTGGGATAATTGTATATACATATTTAGCATGTTTGCAAGAAAGGTAGATTTAACCCTTAGCTTGTTTAGACTGCACTTATCGAAGCGCACTACGATAGGAGGCAGAACTCAGTCACAGTTTATATCTCAAGCTAAGCCGTTAAATGCCCTAATTACAAGCATACTTAGTGGTCTATACAAAATGACTTCAGATACTTAGTTTGCTTAAACTGCACTTATCGAAGTGCACTACGATAGGAAGCAGAACCTGGTCGCAGTTTATATCTCAAACTAAGGATCCTGTTCACTAATTGTAACACTCTTAGTCTTGGAAGATTTACTTTAATGGGTTTGTATTCGGCTAATCCTACAGGATAGCACCTGGTCATAAGTCCATATTAGAGTGAATCAAGCAATCCTGAATATTACTGAATTAATCTAGTAATATGGGTATACCCTACTATACCCAACCAACAATCTGAGTTTAGAAGGTTCTATTTAATCAACAAGGATTTATCAAATCTATTAATCCTTACTCTAAGTAGGTGTATCTTGTACAAGGCTCTAAGGATGTGATCAAAGGATCACTTAACGTAGGTTGCTACCACAAGAAATGAGTCACATTCTAAGTACTTTAGGTAATTCCTACCACAGGGTATCAAGTTCAACTTCTAAAGTTTTGAAGGATCAACTAGGTTTCTACCTCAATAAGTTACAAAAGTCCTTCCTACCTCAATATTTCATTTGTTAAGGTCTTTAATCATTTCAATGATGAATCCTATAACAAGACCCTTGAGATCTCACTTTTCTACTTCTTAAGGTTTACTTGTTATAATGATTAGATCAAATGATTAAAATTCATTTGATCCTTTCCTATTCTACAATTATGGGATAAAATCAAAGATCTTATTAGAGTTAGATTACAATTTTATTTCCATCTTATGCTAATTGTCTTATATAAGAGAAAATCAAAGATCTAAAGTTTGGATTCAGGTGATTCAATCACACATATTCAATGTTATCCTTAGCATTTCTAATTTGATGATTTAAGATCAATATCAAATCATATGCATTATTAGAATAATATCAATTAAATTATCTTACAATCAAGTTAATTAATTAAGTGATTAAGGTTTAGATCTTAATCAAGACAAGGTAGGGTTTAACCCCTAACCTTTCTATCATTAAGGCCAATGTTAATTTAAGGATCAATAATAAATCAATGCATTATTAGTGTATTATTGATGTCAAGCTTAGGTTTGGATTAAGTATCCTTTACTTAATCAAGTTATCAAGATGCTTAAGTTCAAGTAGGCACATTTAAGTATTCAAATAAATATTGAAGTTCTCTAATATAAATCCTAAAAGTACATAGAAAGAAAGATGAAACAAAAGGGTAATCAATGCTAATCAAATTCTAAATCAAATTAAGGGGATTAGCAATTAATCACAAATCTAAAAGACTTAGGTTTCATGCCATTATTGTTGTTAGGATATACATATCAATTCAAGCACTTAAGACTCTATTACTTAGTATTTGGCATAATACATATTTAGAATCCTTAGTAGGTTTTGAGCACTAATTTATATTCAACATAGAATTTTATGAAATACTCAATTTTTAGCTAAAATAGGTTCAAATTTAGTATAACTTAGCGCCACTAGGGTCCTAGGGGTCTTAAAATATCAAAACAGTGAAGTTTTGGCCATTTCAGCCAAAACTGGGCAGTTTTACAAAATCTGGGCGGTTTCTAAAGAATTCTGGAAATTTTGCAAACTTGGGCGCTGCAGCCTGCTGGAGCGCGCTGCAGTGCTGTCCGCGCGGTAGCATTTTCCACGCTGAGGTACGCTGCGGCCGGCTGTGGTCTGCTGCGGCCCGCTGCAGCGCGCTATGACGCACTGGGGCAGTCTGATTTGCAGTGCGCTACCGCGCGCTGTAGCGACCCATTTTGCAAATCATTGTTCAATTAGTTTTATTGGTCGTTTCCCTAAGTTTTCATGAAATGCCGCTGCAGACCGCTGTAGCGCGCTGTAGCGGTCCAATTTGCAATTCTATTGTTCAATTAGTTAATTTACAAATTTCCTATGTTTTCCTGTCCGTTGCTGCGGCAGACGGTGATTTTGCCAGGTGAAAAACCCATGAGGGCTGTTTTTTTCGAGCTTAATTACTCTCAATCCAAAGAGTTCCTTGAGGGTTGCCATATATCAATGGAAAGGTATTTCCGACACCTTTCCAAAGAAACCAAAATCGGCACGAACAAAATAGCCTAGGTATACTAAAAATGATGATGAATACAAGGGTATGCAGAATGAATGAAAATAGAGCATCTTTCTATGCAACTTTTAAGAGTCTCAATAACTTTCATACATGATCATAAGCTTTCCAAGGTACATTCAAGCATAATAACAACATGTAGAAGGCAAAAAGGAGGGGAGCAAATGGGTACCTTAATTCCTTGGAAAAAGGGGAAGAAGGAAGCTTTGTTTTATTCTTCTTCTTCTTCTTCTTATTCTTCTTCTTCTTCTTCTTCTTCTTCTTCTTCTTGCAGCAATGGAGAAAAGGAGGGAATGGAGAAAATTTTAGCAAGCTTAAGAGGAGGGATGAGCTCTCTTTTAAAGGAGAAGGGAAGGGTAGGGCTTCATCATTGGCTCTAGAGGAGCAAGAGAGGGAGAGGCAAGCTCTCTCCCATAGCATAGCTCAGCTGAAAGAAGGAGGTGGCTAGCCAAAATTTTGGAAATAAAATGGGGAAATTGCATTTTGGGGATCCAAAGATTGCTTATTTATTTTTCTTATTTATTTAAAAATTCAGATTTTTAAAATGCGCTCCAAAAAATCTCAAAAATTCACCCCTGGCTAATTTGGGGGTGAGGAATTCAACGGCGAAGTCGGATTTCGATTCCGACAATTATTTAATTATGCTAATTTTTCGACGCATTTAATTCCATTAAAAATATTGGCGAAAATTCGATGACTTCCGAATGCGTCCAAAACATCACCCTTAGCTAATTTGGGGGTGACCATTACAACGATGAAGTCGGATTTTGATTTTGAGGTCAAAATAAATACATCAATTTCTAATTAATTAAATATTAAAATATTATGAATTAATTGATTGGTCTTCGAATTGGTCCAAACCTTCAGGGTTTGGTTCCAATGACTAGATGAACTTGATGGAATGATAATTATGATACGATTAAGCTAAATTCAAGTTGGGTAACAACCTTGGGTTGTTATAGTAGCTGACTACTCCTTGACTTATGCTAGAGCTTCAGATTGAGGAGGTGGTATGATGGCCAACCTTGAATATATGTGATTTACCGAAGTTTTTTGAAAGGTCTACTTATGGTGGGATGGTCAATGTGCACACCATCCACTATTTTAGGATAGTTGCAGTGATATAACAAGTGGTCTTGTCTGCATAATTATAGCAACATCAACCGAAGTGATAACACTTGCCATAAGAATAAGGTATTGTGCAACCTTTAATCTTCTCAAAAAGGTTGTTATTGTCTCCATTTGATAGGCCTTGCCCATTTGGAGTCTTGGGTTCTTGAAAGTATAATGGTGGCTTTAAGTAGTGTGGAACTTCCTTTTCAGATATTTTTAGGAGTGGTGTCTCTCAACCACCGTTGCAATCTCTACTAGTTGGGTGAAATCGATGAGGTGAAGAGGTATTATGTGATCTTTGTGGAATCAAAAAGTTTTCTTTGGAATATATGGTAGTGGGCTGCCTCCGTCCTAACCAAATCAGGATCAAAATGAGTTATTTGTCTAAACTCCATCTTGTACTTGACCACTAGACTACCAACTTGCTTCATCAGAAGTAGAGTGTCCTCCAGAATGTTCTGGACCAATGGGGTAATAAACTCTACCTTAAATGCCTCAAAAATGAATCATAGGGGATGTCTTCAATGTTGTAGTCAGCATATTGAGATTTTCTTTCATTGTTCCACCAAAATTTTGATTCCTCTTAAAACAGATGGGTTATAAGAAGGATCACTTTAAAGTTTGGAATTTTAATATTGGTGAGGTTCTTCTCAACTAACTTCAACCAATTGGCTGTATCCATGGCTGACAAGTTGCCATTGAAAGATGGGGATCCTTATCTTAGAAAACAATACCATTAGTAGATTGATGGTAATGTTGAGAAGAAGGTGTATAGGGAGCTTGAGCTATTTAAGATGGAGCTTGAGTTTGGTTAATTTGTGTGGGGCCCCCATACTGATTATAGGAAGTACTGTGCTCCAACTATGGCAAATCCCCAACTTAAGTAAAATCAGGTGAAAACCCAACTCTCCTTAAGCCAAGAACTTGTCACCAGAATACTGTAAATATTCATCAATATACATACAAATATCAAAGTGGCAGAAGCAATTGGTGTATAATAACATCCACAAGCACAACATAGTAGAGAAAAAGGAAAACAATATAGTAACCCATCACAATGCAAAAATGAAATACATCCAGAATTAATTTATTACAACTAAATAAAATAAAATAAAATAGTCTCTCAATCTCACTAAAATGCAAAAAAATCTATCTAAACTGCTGCAGCACGATCCTCCTCATGAACTAGCTCCTCTCCTGCAACACTGCCCACGAACAAGTCTGATTCTGATATTTGTTGGTACCACAAATGTCAGGGCCCCAGCTAACAAAATAAAAAGGTTACAGTTAGACAATTGTCTAAGTATATTTTAGGCTATTTTTAATGAACTGTGAATTTAAAGATATCACATTTAAATTTACTAAATATGCAAGCTAAATATGGGTGCGACAAGCTGTGAAGAAACATGATAACTATAAAATATCCATTTATAGCAAGCAACTAGTATGTAAAATAACATACAACACAAAATAAACAAGGTGAGGCTAAAAGCTAAAAGTAACAGCAACTATAATACAATTTTGAACCTAACATGCTTATGATCACATTAAAATATGCTGATTATGAAAGAATACCAATGCTGAATATAACAATAAATTCTAATAACTTAAACATACCAATATACATAATTTATCCATAAGAGAGTACATATAACATGTTGAGTAGTACAAAACAAAAAGGGAACTGAGGCATGTGGCAAAAAGCAAAGATAGCAGATATGAAATAAGCCACTGAGATATGTGGCAAAGCAAACAATCAGATATATAAAAAAATAAGTAAGCAAGCAAGTACTGTAAGTAAGGCCATTGAAATATGTGGCAAAAAAAACCAAGACTGAAAATTGAACTAGAGTAGCAATAAGCCTAAGACATAGTCCTGCCATATCAGACAATAGGCCATACAGGTCCTCCAATAAAAATAATACCCATCTTAGACATCCATTTCTGCTAGGCCTAGGTCCAATCTATACAATACTAGAACTGAAGAGGCAGACTTAAGCTAGGACTTATTCTACTAACTGAAAGCACTACAAAAACTTGATGAATGATATGCTTTACAAATGCTAACTTAGGATGTATCATCCATATCCTAAGTTCTCCTATTATGCTCAAGAAATAAGGCTCAATATCCAAGGTATGCCAAGCTATCAAGTCAAAGTAAGCAAGAGACTCAATCTAGACTTATGTGATATCTAATGTTATCTAATTTGTCCAATCTAACTATTTTGAAAAGATACAAGTTTAGGATCTTCAATATCGAGCTATCGAGTAAAATCTTAGATTTACGATCTTAAAGTTAATAATAGAACTTAACAAGTTCTAATTTATAATCAAGTGATGACTATAAGGATTATAAAAATAAATCAATGACTTAATTATTAATATTTTCTCTCTTACCCCAAAATCTTAATTAAGTATATCAAGATTTAAGGACTTTGGGCTTAAACTCCACCTAGTACTAAATCCAAGGTAATGTCTTAATAGGGTTCTAGGGTTCACACTTTATACCCACATTAAAGGTAAAGAATCTTATAAGCTGAAAGATCTAAAAGCTAAGAACTTAGTGAAGGGTTATTCTACTGATTATAAGATAAAATAGTCAATTAAGAACTTGAGAATCTAAGATCTATATTCAACCTTTAAGATAATTTCATTATCTTGTAGATTGAATCATCCTATACCCACATGGAAGGTTTCAAAGGATAAATAATGAATCATTTAAAGAAATCCCATTAGAGGTAGTTCAATTCAAGTAGAAGATTTAAAGTCTAAGATCTAAGATCCAAGGTCTGATTATTTGATCACTTTAGACTTAAGCTAGGTCTTTAACTTAGACTTTACTAATTGCATTTCTTTTGGCATTTAAGTTCATAAACTAACTAAATTGAACTTATTAAAGTGAGATCTTACAATTAAAATTATAGGATTCAATTATTAAGGCCAAGTGATTTTTTTAGGATCACTTAAGATCTAAGTATCTTAATTTGGGCTAATTGAAATTTCTTAAATTAATATTCATATTATGAACATTATTATCTTAAGAGTTCAGAGAACATTAATAATCTAACTAAGGATAATTTACTAAATTTCCCAGGGTTTAAGGGGTGCTTAAACACATTTTAGCCAAAATGATCAAAATACCTCTCTTAAGGCTAAAATTGGGATTTTAGGGTTTAATTATCCAAATTAAATCTAATATATTTTAATGTGTATCATACTAGTTAATGAAGTGGGAAACACACTTATCTTAGGTTTTGATAACCTAATTAAACTAATTAGCACTAATCACTTATTTAAGCTAATTAGGGTGATTAGTGAATTTAGGCATTCTTAGGGCAATCCAACCTTACCCATAAGTTCTAATATATTTAAGATATTATTAGGAACAACATTTGCCAAAATTAGAGGCCTAATTAGGGTTTAATTTACAAATCTCTAATTAAGGTGATTAGGGCATGATTAACAAAATTAAGGTTCCTAAGCTACCTTTAGTGGCCTATTTAGGTTCCTTAGGATTAATTGAGCAATCAGAGCCCCTAAACAATTGATTTAATTATTTGAATTGATTATGATTTAATTAAAAATAGAAAAGGATTAGAGAATTATTTTAAATCCAACCATTAGATCTATAAATTTATTTTATATATAGATTCCTTGCATTTTTCTGATTCCAATGGTATATTGGATCATACCATTTGGATCAGTATAACTCAACTTATTCAATTAATTTAATCTGCATTTTTATTTAAATTAAAACTATAGGAATGTATTTATTAATAATTTAACCATTAAAAATGCCATCCTATAATTCTCTAATAGCCGCGGCCCGAAATCAAAAGGCGCGGGTCACGGGTCGGCCCGACGTGACTTCGTCTTCCTCACCTTGACGGGCTCCGCCCTAATGGAACTTCCACGCCGAAATTCTCCCTTCTCCGGCCATGCCAAGCCTAACTCTCGATGGCTACACCTTTAGGAGACTCAGACGCATCGACTGAGATGGAATCCAAATTAAAATGACCCATTAATTCTAATGGAAATCAAAATTATGGCTTGGTTTAGCTTAATTAATCTAAGTTTAGCTATGATAACAACCAGGGTTGTTATAGACTCCCCCACTTAGGAATGATGTTGTCCCTTACATCACTTAAGTGAAGAAAACTCTACTGGGACAGAATGAGTTTTAAATATATGAGATGGAAAAGAGAAGGACCATACTTGGGTTTGCAAAGAGCTGTGAATATTTATTACGCATATCCACCTCTTTCTCCCAAGTAGATTCTTCCAAGGTTCGGTTCTTCCACTAAATTTTGACCATAGGAATTGAGCGATTCCTTAGCTGCTTCTGATCATGAGCTAAGATTCAGATAGGTTCTTCGATATAAGAAAGATCAGGTTGAATCTCTACTGTTGGAAGTTGAACGAGATGAGAAGGGTCTCGATGACATCTTCTCAATGATGATACATGGAATACATTGTGGACAGCTGCAAAGCCATCAGGAAGATTTAACTGGTAAGCAGATGATCCTACCCTGGCCAACACCTTGAAAGGTCCAACATAGCGGGGACTGAGTTTCCCAGCTATGCTAAATCTGAAGACACCCTTCATTGGACTGACCTTTAGGTAAGTAGAATCTCCTACATTGAATTCTATGATACAATGGTGAGAATCATGATACTTGTTTTGACGATCTTGAGCTGAACAAATTCTCTGCTGAATTAATTTGATCTTACTACTGGTTTCTTCAACAAATTATGAACCAAAGAGCTGAATGTTTCCTGTTTTTGACCAAGCTAGAGGAGTACTACATTTTCTACCATACAGTGCTTCATAAGGAGCCATCTTAATACTGGCTTGAAAACTATTGTGGTAGGAAAACTCCACTAACGGGATGTGATCTTCCCAGGAACTGGCAAAATCAAGAATACACAACCTAAGCAAATCTTCCAAAACTTAGTTTATTCTTTTAGTTTGACCATCCGTTTAAGGATGAAAAGCTGTACCCATAGCTAGAGTAGTACCCAGATCTTGATGCACAGCTTGCCAAAACTTAGAAGTAAATTTGCTATCTCTATCAGATATAATTGACTTTGGAATCCCATGCAATCTGACAATTTCTTTGATGTAGAGTTTTGCTAACTTCTCTACTGAATCAGTTTGACGGATGGGAAGAAAATGCGCTAATTTAGTTAAGCAGTCTACTATCACCCAGATTGCATCAGCACTAGATTTTGCACAAGACAATCCCATGACAAAATCCATAGATATATCGAACCATTTCCATTCAGGAATATCTAATAGATGTAGAAGAGTACCAGATCTTTGGCATTTGGCCTTTACCAAGTTGCAGGCATGACACCTAGCCACGAAATTGGCTACATCTTTCTGCATTCTTGGCCACCAAAATGATTGCTTTAGGTCCTGGTACATCTTGGTACTGCTTGGATGAATATGATATCCATAATTATGGCCTTCGATTAACACTTCTTGATGCATGGACTTAGGAATCCACAATCGATTACCTTGATAAATTACACCATTCCGCAACTACAGATCATGATGAAGACCACCTTCAATATCTGCTTTGAACTTTAAATACTCGTCATCTTTGGTTTCCAAGATAGAGACATCTCGATGGAAAGTGGGTTCCATATTAATATTTGCTAATAGCGAACTCAGCATATCTCCACTGATCGGAGAAATTTTGAGCTTACAGAATTTGTGTTCTAAAGAACTGGATGTAATTATAGAGGCTAAAGTAGCACGATGGCTAAGAGCATCGGCCACTACATTCGCCTTCCATGGAGGATACTGAATACTGAGATCATAATCGCTGCTGAGCTCCAACCATCTTCTCTGGCGGCAATTCAATTCTCTCTGGGTGAAGATGTACTTCAAACTTTGATGATCGGTGAAAATTGAGCACTGCACTCCGTACAGATAGTGACACCATATTTTCAAGGCAAATATCATGGCTGCAAGTTCAAGATCATGAACATGATAATTTTGCTCGTGGGGTTTTAACTGACGAGAGGTGTAAGCAATTACCTTACCCTCTTGCATTAACACACAACCTAGATCGATTCTAGAGGCATCGGTATATACTTGATAGTTCAAGCCTTCTTTAGGTAAAACAAGAACTGGAGCGGTAGAAAGTGCATCTTTTAGAGTTTGAAATGCTTCATCTCATTCAGGACTCCAAATGAACAGAATGGTCTCTTGAGTCAATTTAGTCAATGACGAAGCAATCTAGGAAAAGCCTTTAATAAACTTCATGTAATATTCTGCTAATACCAGGAAAATTCTAATGTTGGTGACAGACTTAGGTTGAGCCTAGTCTAGAATAACACTTACTTTACTCTGATCTACCTGAATACCCCGAGCGTCGACTACGTGCCCCAAGAATGCAATGGAATTAAGCCAGAACTTGCACTTGGAGAACTTGGCATACAGTTGATGCTCGCACAAAGATTATAATACTAACCTCAGATGTTCTTCATGATCTCTTAGAGTTTTGGAGTAAATGAAGATACCGTCAATGAAGACGATCACAAACTTGTCCAAATACGGTTTTAGCACTCACTGCATCAAATCCATAAAGATTGATGCCCCATTGGTGAGTCCGAATGACATCACCAAAAACTCAAAGTGGCCATAACGAGTACAAAAAGCAGTCTTTCCTACATCGTCTTCTTTTACTCGTAGTTGAATGTATCTAGACCTTAAATCGATCTTGGAAAATATAATGGCTCCGGATAACTGGTCGAACAAATCATCAATTCTAGGCAGTGGGTATTTTTTCTTTATGGTGACCTTATTCAGTTCACAATAATCTATACACATACGCATAGATCCATACTTCTTTTTCATAAATAAAACTAGCGCTCCCCAAGGAGACATACTTGGCCTGATGACGCCTTTATTCAAGAGCTCTTGCAATTGCTCGTTGAGCTCTTGAAGCTCCTTAAGTGCCATTTTATAAGGTGCTTTGGATATCGGCTGGGTAGCAGGGATCAATTCAATAGAGAATTCTACTTCTCTGAAAGGAGGTACACCAGGAAAATCTTCTGGGAACACATTGGCAAATTCTTTGACTACCTTACAATCAGAAAGAGAGATACTCTCTTTTATTTTGCCCATCATGGTAACTAGGTAAGCATTACAACCCCTAACAATCGAATGTTCAGCTTTAATTGCATTTATTAAGGATAATTGCGTGCTGGTTTTCCCTACAAACGTTTCAGGCGAGTAACTTTCTTTTTATGGCAGTTTATCACGGCATTATTGTCACTGAGCCAATTCATCCCAAGGATGATATCAAAGCTTGCTATTGGCAGGAAAATTAGTTTGGCATGGAATTCTTGATCATTTATCGGAACTTTGATATTACAAAATTTATGGGCACTTAGTTGGGTTCCAAATGGAACTCCAACACTCAACTTTTGTGCTAAGTTGTATGCATGAAGTTTAAGGTTATTGGAAAATCGTTCAGAGAAAAACGAGTGACTAGCATCGGTATCGAATAATACATTACAAGGTTGGTTGTTGAAATAAAGTGTGCCTAATTTAAATGAATTGCATTAAGGACTTGCAGAAATTAGAGTATAAGCAATGCAATTATCAAAGGAAAAGTTCAGAGTTGTGTACCTAAAACCACATTGTTATCTTCTGCAGCTTTAATAGGAGTTAAGGCATATAGACTATTGGTCTGCCTCCAGGGATAGTTTTGAGAGCTAGGAGTATAGGACGGTGCTAGAGCGACTTCGGGTGCAGGTGCTGGCATTATGGCCAGATTTGGTTCCCTTCTGCTTAGTGGAGTCGCTCTAAACACCTGATTCCACGAGTTTGGCTTCATCGGCACTTCATCCACTGTCTCCGTGTGAGCTCAACAGTAGAATCTATGGCCTAGGTGCCCATAATTGTAGCACTTCTAGCCAAAGTGGTAACATTTGCCGTATGGATGAGGCTTAGTACATCTTTGAATTTGTTCGGCATTTAGTACAGCTTCAAGCTGATAGACCTTCGCAGGATTAGATCCGCATCTCTTGAAGTTTCCCTGCGGGTTCAGAGTCATTTGTGCTTTTTATTTGAGATCCCCTTGAGATTGGTGATGCTTAATTACTTTAGCTATTTCCACTAGCTTGAAGAAGCTAGTTAGGTAGAGTGGCAAGATCTGATTCTTCAGCGAGTCTCAGAGTCCACAGAGAAGGTGGTGGCACTTAGTTGACTCAGAATGAGTAACTTCTAGCGCAGTGGGTATTTGTTCTTTATGGTAACCTTATTCAGTTCACGATAATCTATACACATATGCATAGATCCATCATTCTTTTTCACAAATAAAACTGGTGCTCTCCAAAGAGACATACTTGGCCTGATGAAGCCTTTATTCAAGAGCTCTTGCAATTGCTCATTGAGCTTTGAAGCTCCTTAGGTGCCATTCTATAAAGTGTTTTGGATATGGGCTGGGTACCAGGGATCAATTCAATAGAGAATTCTACTTCTCTGAAAGGAGGTACACCAGGCAAATCTTCTAGGAATACATTGGCAAATTCTTTGACTACCTTACAATCAGAAAGAGAGATACTCTCTTTTATTTCGCACATCATGGTTAATAGGTAAGCATTACAACCCCTAACAATTAACTGTTCAGCTTTAATTACATTTATTAAGGATAACTGCATGCTAGTTTTTCCTACAAATATTTCAAGCTTGCCCTGGGAATGGAGAGTGACTTTCTTTTTATGGCAGTTTATCACGGCATTATTGTCACTGAGCCAATTCATCCCAAGGATGATATCAAAGCTTGCTATTGGCAGGACGATTAGTTTGGCATGGAATTCTTGATCATTTATCGGGACTTTGATATTAAAAAATTTATGGGCACTTAGTTGGGCTCCAGATGGAAGTCCAACACTCAACTTTTGTGCTAAGTTGTATGCATGAAGTTTAAGGTTATTGGCAAATCATTCAGAGATAAATGAGTGACTAGCACCGGTATCGAATAATACATTACAAGGTTGGTTGTTGAAATAAAGTGTGCCTAATTCATACGAATTGCATTAAAGACTTGCAGAAATTAGAGTATAGAAATATAATTATCAAAGGAAAAGTTCAGAGATGTGTACCTGAAACCACATTGTTATCTTCTGCCGCTTCAATAGAAGTTAAGGCATATACTAGTGCAGGACCAGTAGGACGATTATTGGTCTACCTCATGGGATAGTTCTGAGAGCTAGGAGTAGAGGACGGTGCTAGAGCTACTTCGAGTGCAGGTGCTGGCATTATGGCCAGATTTGGTTCCCTTTCGCTTAGCGGAGTCGCTCTAACTACCTGATTCCGTGGGTTTGGCTTCATCGGCACTTCTTCCACTGTCTCCGTGTGAGCTCAACAGTAGAATATGTGGCCTGGGTGCCCATAATTGTAGCACTTCTGGCCAAAGTGGTAACATTTGCCGTATGGATGAGGCTTAGTACATCTTTGAATTTGTTTGGCAGTCGGTGCAGCTTCAAGCTGATAGACCTTCGCAGGATTAGATCCGTGTCTCTTGAAGTTTCCCTGTGGGTTCAGAGTCATTTGCGCTTTTTATTTGAGATCCCCTTGAGATTGGTGATGCTCAATTACTCTAGCTGTTTCCACTAGCTTGAAGAAGCTATTTAGGCAGAGTGGCAAGATCTGATTCTTCAGCGACTCTCAGAGTCCACAGAGAAAGCGGTGGCACTTGGCTGACTCAGAATGAGTAACTTCTAGCGCAGTGGGTATTTGTTCTTAATGGTGACCTTATTTAGTTCACGATAATCTATACACATATGCATAGATCCATCATTCTTTTCCACAAATAAAACTAGCGCTCCCCAAGGAGACATACTTGGCCTGATGAAGCATTTATTCAAGAGCTCTTGCAATTGCTCATTGAGCTCTTGAAGCTCCTTAGGTGCCATTCTATAAGGTGATTTGGATATGGGCTGGGTACCAGGGATCAATTCAATAGAGAATTATACTTCTCTGAAAGGAGGTACACCAGGCAAATCTTCTAGGACCACATCGGCAAATTATTTGACTACCTTACAATCAGAAAGAGAGATACTCTCTTTTGTTTCACCAATCATGGTAACTAGGTAAGCATTACAACCCCTAATAATCAACTGTTCAGCTTTAATTACATTTATTAAGGATAACTGCATGATAGTTTTTCCTAGAAATGTTTCAGGCTTGCCCTGGGAATGGAGAGTGACTTTCTTTTTATGGCAGTTTATCATGACATTATTGTCACTGAGTTAATTCATCCCAAGGATGATATCAAAGCTTGCTATTGGCAGGACGATTAGTTTGGCATGGAAATCTTGATCATTTATCGAGACTTTGATATTAAAAAATTTATGGGCACTTAGTTGGGTTCCAGATGGAAGTCCAACACTCAACTTTTGTGCTAAGTTGTATGCGTGAAGTTTAAGGTTATTGGCAAATCATTCAGAGATAAACGAGTGACTAGCACCGGTAACGAATAATACATTACAAGGTTGGTTGTTGAAATAAAGTGTGCCTAATTCATACGAATTGTATTAAAGACTTGCAGAAATTAGAGTATAGAAATATAATTATCAAAGGAAAAGTTCAGAGATGTGTACCTGAAACCACATTGTTATCTTCTGTGGCTTCAATAGAAGTTAAAGCATATACTCGTGCAGGACCTGTAGAACGATTATTGGTCTACCTCCAGGGATAGTTTTGAGAGCTAGGAGTAGAGGACGGTGCAAGAGTGACTTTGAGTGCAGGTGCTGGCATTATGGCCATATTTGGTTCCCTTCCGCTTAGCGGAGTCGCTCTAAACACCTGATTCTGTGAGTTTGGCTTCATCGGCACTCCATCCACTATCTCCGTGTGAGTTTAATAGTAGAATATGTGGCCTAGGCACCCACAATTGTAGCACTTTTGGCCAAAGTGGTAACATTTGCCGTATGGATGAGGCTTAGTACAGCTTTGAATTTGTTCGGCAGTCGGTGCAGCTTCTAGCTGATAGACCTTCGCAGGATTAGATCCGTGTCTTTTGAAGTTTCCCTACAGGTTCAGAGTCGTTTGTGCTTTTCATTTGAGATCCCCTTCAGATTGGTGATGCTCAATTACTTTAGCTGTTTCCACTTGCTTGAAGAAGCTAGTTAGGCAGAGCGGCACGATCTGATTCTTCAGCGAGTCTTGGAGTCCACAGAGAAAGTGGTAGCACTTGGCTGACTCAAAATGAGTAACTTCTGGCACAAAACGGATCAACTTATGAAATTTCCATTCATATTCAGCTACTGAACGATTCCCTTGAGTCAATCTTATGATCGTGTCCGCAATAATATTTTATGCGGATGGGCGAATGAATTCAGTTTTGAAGGCTTCGACGAACTCATCCCAGGGAATGTCCTCCAATTCATAGTCAGTGAACTTAGTGTTTTGGATTTCTTCCCACCAATATTATGCTTTAGCATGAAATAGACTGGTGGCGAGACGGACAGCTTCCGAGTTCGAGACCTTCAGACTAATGAGATCCCTTTCCACAGCCTTCAGCCAGTCGGTTGTATCCATCGGTGACAAATTACCACCAAAGGTTGGAGGTCTTAACCTCAAGAAATTTTGAAGAAGATTATCCGTCAAGTGATGGGTAGAAGAAGTAGCTTGTGGAGCAGGAACTGTTAGAGTAGTAACAGTGACTGGGGTTGCACGATCATTTAGTTATTTCTGTACGATAATCACCTGTTGAGCTTGATTTTCTAACAGAGTTGCCACCATGGCTCGCAGATGAGCCACCTCATCATTAGAACTACTAAAAGCGACAGGGTTCTTGATAGGAGTAATGATAGGTGGTGATCCGGGATGCATTCTAATTAAATAGTTGCAAAACCAAACTCAAAATTTACTCTAAGGAAGAAAAATCAAAATACTTTCATTAATTATAGAAATAAAGGATTACGATACCAAAACTGGAATTCTACTAGGGTTGTTTGAGAATAAGATGACAATTATCCTAACTAGCACTCATACATTATCAATATATTCTGCCCTAAAGGCTACACAAAAGTCCTCAAAAGTTACTTCATGACGCTTCCTCTTACGCTTCTTCTCGAGCCTTGTAATGGTGTCATACCACCAGACTCCTGCATAATCCAACATTAGATCT
Source organism: Gastrodia elata (assembly GCA_016760335.1). Classification (NCBI taxonomy): domain Eukaryota; kingdom Viridiplantae; phylum Streptophyta; class Magnoliopsida; order Asparagales; family Orchidaceae; genus Gastrodia; species Gastrodia elata. The sequence continues at coordinate 55,245,124 of CM028672.1, read as the reverse complement.
ATCACAATATCTACATAAAGTGACTCGAGACACTCTATGTGTATTAGAATGGACTCCACTCGGCTCAACCATTCTTTTGCATATTTGGGAAAGTTGAGCCCTTGGTATACTGCTTGCTATAGAAGCTTATCCAAGACTAAGGTCCCTTTTGCTGAAACTCCTTCAATCTGCCAGTTGCTCTACTGCTCCACTTGAAACTACAGTCCCAAGCTATCTTGAAAGCATGCAGATAATACTCTATATCGGACTCTCCAGAATTCATTTGACTCTGAGGACAGAATTTTATTAAGTTTTTGTTAGACTCAAGATGTCTTAATTATTAGGATGGGAGTATTTTCCTTCTACATTTTACATAGAGTTACTGATACTACTATGTTATGGATGTTACATATATTGATGTCCGTATTTCAGAAGAACGGTCCATTAGGTAGAAAGGAATCATAGATCCCATTCTGACACCTTATGGTGTTCTCTGATACCAACTGTGGGGCCCCCGTACTGATTATAAGAAGTACGGTGTTCCAACTGTGGCAAATCCCTAGCTTAAGTAAAATAAGGTGAAAACCCAACTCACCTTAAGCCAAGAACTTGTCACCAGAATACTGTAAATATTCTTCAATATACATACAAATATCAAAGTGGTGGAAGCAATAGGTGTATAGTAACATCCACAAGCACAACATAGTAGAGGAAAAGGAAAACAATATAGTAACTCATCACAATACAGAAATGAAATACATCTAGAATTAATTTATTACAGTTGAATTAAATAAAATAAAACAGTCTCTCAATCTCACCGAAATGCAAAAAAATCTATCTAAACTGCTGCAGCACAATCCTCCTCCTGAACTAGCTCCTCTCTTGCAACACTGCCCACGAACAAGTCTGATTCTGACATTTGTCGGTACCACAAATGCCAGGGCTCCAGCCAACAAAATAAAAAGGTTACAGTTCGACAATTGTCAAAGTACATTTTAGGTTATTTTTAATGAACTGTGTATTTAAAGATATCACATTTAAATTTACTAAACATGCAAGATAATTATGGGTGCGACAAGCTGTGAAGAAATGGGATAACTATAAAATGTCTATTTAAAGCAAGCAACTAGTATGTAAAATAACATACAACACAAAATAAATAAGGTGAGGCTAAAAATTAAAAGTAACAGCAACTACAATACAATTCTGAACCTAACATGCTTATGATCATATTTAAATATGCTGATTATGAAAGAAAACCAATGCTGAATATAATAATAAATTCTAACAGCCTAAACATGCCAATATACATAATTTATCCATAAGAGAGTACATACGACATGCTGAGTAGTACAAAAGAAAAAGGCCACTGAGGCATGTGGCAAAAAGCAAAGATAGCAGATATGAAATAAGCCACTGAGACAAGTGGCAAAGCAAACAATCAGATATATAAAAAAATAAGCCACTGAGACATGTGGCAAAGCAAGCAAGTACTGTAAGTAAGGCCACTAAAATATGTGGCAAAAAAAGCCAAGCCTGAAAATTGAACTAGAGTAGCAATAAACCTAAGACATAGTCCTGTCATATCAGACATTAGGCCATACAGGGCCTCCAATAATAATAATACCCATCCTAGACATCCATTTCTGCTAGGCCTGGGTCCAATCTATACAATACTAGAATTGAAGAGGCAAAATTAAGCTAGGATTTATTATACTAAATGAAAGCACTACAAAAACTTGATGAATGATATGCTTTATAAATGCTAACTTAGGATGTATCATCCGTATCCTAAGTTCTCCTATTATGATCAAGAAATAAGGCTCAATATCCAAGGTATGCCAAGCTATCAAGTTAAAGTAAGCAAGAGACTCAATCTAGACTTATATGATATCTGTTGTTATCTAATTTGTCCAATCTAACTATTATGAGAAGATACAAGTTTAGGATCTCCAATATCTAGCTATCGAGTAAAATCTCAAATTTACGATCTTAAAGTTAATAATAGAACTTAACAAGTTCTAATTCATAATCATGTGACAACTATAAGGATTAAATAAATAAATCAATGACTTAATTATTAATATTTTCTCTCTTACCCCAAAATCTTAATTAAGTATATCAAAATTTAAAGACTTTGGGCTTAAACTCCACCTTGGTGTTCAAGTCCTAAATCCAAGGTATTGTCTTAATAGGGTTCTAGGGTTCCACTTTATACCCACATTAAAGGTAAAGAATCTTATAAGCTGAAAGATCCAAAAGCTAAGAACTTAGTGAAGGGTTATTCTACTGATTATAAGATAAAATAGTCAATTAAGAACTTGAGAATCTAAGATCTATATTCAACCCTTAAGATAATTTCATTATCTTGTGGATTGAATCATCCTATACCCACATGGAAGGTTTCAAAGGATAAACAATGAATCATTTATAGAAATCCCATTGGAGGTAGTTCAATTCAAGTAGAAGATTTAAAGTCTAAGATCTAAGATCCAAGGTCTGATTGTTTAATCACTTTAGACTTAAGCTAGGTCTTTAACTTAGACTTTACTAATTGCATTTCTTTTGGCATTTAAGTTCATAAACTAACTAAATTGAACTTATTAAAGTGAGATTTTACAATTGAAATTATTGGATTCAATTATTAAGGCCAAGTGATTTCTTTAGGATCACTTAAGATCTAAGTGTCTTAATTAGGGCTAATTGAAGATTTCTTAAATTAATATTCATATTATTAACATTATTAGCTTAAGAGTTTAGAGAACATTAATAATCTAACTAAGGATAATTTACTGAATTTCCTAGGGTTTAAGGGGTACTTAAACACATTTTAGCCAAAATGACCAAAATACCTCTCTTAAGGCTAAAATTGGGATTTTAGGGTTTAGTTATCCAAATTAATTCTAATCTATTTTAATGTGTTTCATACTAGTTAATAAAGTGGGAAACACACTTATCTTAGGTTTTGATAACCTAAATAAACTAATTAGCACTAATCACTTATTTAAGCCAATTAGGGTGATCAGTGAATTTATGCATTCTTAGGGAAATCCAACCTTACCCATAAGTTCTAATATACTTAAGATATTATTAGGAACAACATTTGCCAAAAATAGAGGCTTAATTAGGGTTTAATTTACAAATCCTTAATTAAGGTGATTAGGGCATAATTAACAAAATTAAGGTTCCTAAGCTACCTTTAATGGCCTATTTTGGTTCCTTAAGATTAATTGAGCAATCAGAGCCCCTAAGCAATTGATTTAATTATTTGAATTTATTATGATTTAATTAAAAATAAAAAAGGATTAGAGAATTATTTTAAATCCAACCATTGGATCTATGATTTTATTTTATATCTAGATTCCTTGCATTTTGTGATTCCAATGGTATATTCGATCATACCATTTGGATCAGTATAAGTCAACTTATTCAATTAATTTAATCTGCATTTTTATTTAAATTAATACTATAGGAATGTATTTATTAATAATTTAACCATTGAAAATGCCATCCTATAATTCTCTAATAGTCGCGGCCCGAAATCAAAACGCGCGGGTCACGGGTCGACCCGACCCGTGACTTCGTCTTCCTCACCTCGATGGGCTCCGCCCTAACGGAACTTCCACGCCAAAATTCTCCCTTCTCCGGTGACGCCAAGCCTAGCTCTCGATGGCTACACCTTCAGGAGACTCAGACGCATCGATTGAGATAAGAACCCCCTTCTGGGTCCCTCTGGATCAGTGGGGTGCTACTCGACTGAGACACTTTCATCACAGGCGATTAGGGTTTACTGTGAGGAGTAAATTCTCCTCATAGAGGCAACCATTTGGCCAGCGCTCGATCCCTACACCATCCTAGTGGTGAGGCGGATCAAAACCCTCTGGCCATATGCCTTGGCGTGCCCTAGATTGTCAGGTCCTTACTCGAGCTCGACTGTGAGCTCAAGGCGTAAACCAGACGATCGAAGGGTCAAATTAGGCTAGCCCTGACCCTATGGACAATCACACTAAGTTTCCTAAGTGACTACGGCTACTTAGACGATATCCAGAGGCTTAATTTAGAGATAAAATGGAGGATAGAATTAACAGAATTTAATGGCAAAGAGGCTGTACCTGAGGATGGGTTGCAGGCTCAGCTGAGGGTAATTGAAGTGCCTCCGAGCTCCCTGGATGATAGCTGAAGGTTCACAGGGGGTCTGAACACCAGACGGGCCCTCTATAAGCTGTTATAAGCTTCAGGAACGTTGGGAATTCAACGAGGAGACACGGGAGCTCGAGGGACTTCGGCTGCCAATTAAGGGTTCACAATGAGCAAAGGGACTCACTGTGAATCTCTGGAGGTATTTATAGGCCGAAGGAGCTATGGGGGTGGCTTCCAGAGCTCGATCTTGGGAGAAGAGGCTCGGCCGAGGGTCCTCACCATTTTCTGAAACTGGGGAGGTCCAGGCCTCCCGGGTCACACTCCTAGGCTCGGCCTGTGGCGGCCCTGCTCCGCCGTGGTCCTGTTAACCTTTAAGTTAACATGATTACGGTGGAGGGGTCACCAAATGACAAGGTCCCCACTTAAGGTTGGATTAGATACACGTACTAATCCAATTTTAAATAAGGACTTTACCATTCAATCCAGAAATACTATCACTAAATGATCATACATGAACTCAGAGTGCGGAAGCATAAAACATAACATCCATCCAATACAGTATAAATATAACAATACAGAATAAGTAAAGTACTGAAAAAGAAAAAATAATCCTGTATTATTATAACATTTACTGAGATTAAAAGAACTGAAAGAAAACTCTCAATCTCACTGGAAGAAAAACTAAAGCTAAGGATCTTCAAGAACGGGCTCCTCCTCCAATGGCAAACTCTCCACTGGATCTGCTAAACCAACAAACTCAGAACCTACCATTATCAGTTTCATAATGGTAGGGCCACAGCCAACAAAAGAAAAACTGGTTAGACAATGAGTCTAAGTACATTTTAGGGCAAACAATTTTATTAAATTAAGTAGATATCACCATAGAAACAGAACCAAGCATAATAGGTGCAGAAAAGCGTACAAAAGAGCTGTAATAAGTTATAAACCATAGTTTATAACTAAACAAAAAGGAAGTAAAACATACCTCCTCCAAGCAACTGCAACACAAAACAGGTAAGTAAAAGAAGAGTAAAACTGTAAGAAAATACAACGTAAATATGCATATGATCAAACTGATTATGCCAAGTGACATACAAAATTCAAATAGTATAAAACTGAGTACACTAACATCCTAAGTAAGCATATGAAAACAGTAAGTAAATCTAGCATCCTATATATATATAAAATACGTGCAAGGAAGCTGTAAGTAAAACAGTGCTGAAATGCAGAATATGCTAGTAAAATAGTAACTGCAAACTGAAACTATAGTAACTGTATAAGTCATCTGAACTGAATACTAAAACAGCAATTCTTAGCCTGATGAGCTAAGAAACTCTGAACTGAAACATCACTGAAACTCTTAGCCTGATGAGCTAAGACAGAACTGAATGTAAGTGTACTTGAATTAGTATATCCATATCAGAATCCTGACTCTGTAGTCAGTAGGGCAAGAGTCTATCCATCCTATCACTCGGACTAGGCATGGCCAATAGACTGTCGGACATTAAAACCCTCGAAAGGTTGCCGACCCCGAACGGGTTGATCGAAGAGGTATACTAATCAAGCTACACCTTACAACCCACTTGTGAAACGAACACAATGCTTTTTATGAATGTTCAAAATTGACATAAGATATTCATCAAATATCTTAAGTACATAATATATGTTCAAGGTATAAGGCTCAAAATCAAGGAATGCGAAGCATCAAAATCAAAGTGCAAGAAACTCTATCTAAAACACAGGTGATATCCTTTGTTATCTACTTTATTCGTTCTATCTACTCTAAGTTACATAAGTTTCAGAATCAACAACTCTTACACATTCTGTAACTTAGAATCACGAATCCTACTTGTTGAAGATAATTAGGACTGGCCAAGTCCTAATTATAACTTAATCATAAGACGACTATTTAGTTAAAATGAATAAATTAGCGACCTAATTTTGTAATTTAATTCATCCCAACCTCATCTTGATTAGCCAAATCAAGATGAAAAGATTAAGAATTAGACTCCGGATGATGGGGTCTAATCACTTAATCTAAAGGTATAACTAAGGGTCTAAGATTTTTAGAACCCAAATCTCACAGATTAGGTTAAGGCAAATCCTAATGATAAATCAAATTTCATTAGGATAGATCTCTATTCTTAGTTCTAAAGTTTAAAGATTAAATAATCATTTAATAAACTAAGAAAAATCTAGAAACTAGAAAACTCAAGGTTTCACCTAATTGAGTAACCCAATTTACTCAATAGATGAATTCTAACTTAAGATCTATTCCTAATCTTAGGAAATAAGGCTCTTAATTACTAAGAGTATCTCTCAAGACACACATCCTAACTGATATTATAAGACCTAAGGATGGGTCTAAGAATAAATAAAGAAAGAGGACTCTTCTTTAAGACTTAGGAATTTTCTTTACTGAGCAATTTCTGAGATTTTAATTAAAACCTATTTTAGACTTAAGTTTGATTAATTTCAACTATGAATCATTCTATTTACTGATTTTAGTGATTAGAAACTGAATTTAGGGCTTTAAAAGGCTAAACCCTAAATTTGGACAAAATGACCATTTTGCCCCTACTTAAGGGTTCAAAAGATCAACTTTCGATCTAGGTCTTAAATTCTAAAATTTTCTTTTGGAAAGTGATTCTTATTGTCTAATATAAGATTAGACAGCAACTAAGTTAATTTTGGGTGATTATTAAGCCATATGAGATCAAATTAGTGAATTTGACTCATAAGAGCAATTTAGTAATTTGATTAAGTGAAAGCTAAATTTTCTTCTAGATTATTGTTCTTTACTGTCTAAGCTTTCCATAGAACCTAAATTTGCTGAAAACTGATAAGTATTGGCCAAGTTATGGCCAATACAAGATCTAGAGTTTAAGGGTTAATTAAGGGATCCTTAATTATAGGTCAAAAAATTCTAACTTTGCCAATTAGTGTCCAAATTAAGCAAAATCAGTGGCTATGGTTTACAAATAGCTCACTGATTATAATGACATGTGGTAGGCTCAATTTGGACTTAATTTGACTAAGTTAAGACCTAATTAGGGTTTAGGGTGATTAGTGAGTGATTAACAAAATTAATCACTCAAATACTAATCCAACCTTATGGATTGATTCTAAATGGATCTAGAAGTCCTCTAAAGCTTAAAACTCTCAATTTGAGTTACTAGATTTGCTATTATTCACTAATCAAGATTTAGAGCAATTAAGGGTGATTAGCAAATCTAACCGTTGGATCCTAAATATTTTTGTAGATTACTGTAAATTAGGTTTTGTTGATCTAAATTGATATTTGGATCATTCAATTTGGAGCTCAATTGACCAAGTTATGGTCAATTGAAGATATAGGGTTAATTAACCTAATTAGGGTTTAGTCCTAAATGTGATTAGGCTCAAACTAATCCAAACAGCAAAATAAACACTATCAAATTAATCCTTAGGGTTTTCTGATCACTTTAAGACCCATATTGGGTATGTTTGGATCAATCTACACAAAGCTATGAGCTAAATAAAATTTGTAACATTTAATTTATCTTAAAAATTAAACCCTAAAAATCACTTTGCTAAATATAAGTCCAAATGCAAATTTGACAGTGCCAAATTATTCCTCTATTTTTGCTGATCAAAATGGTGTATTCATTTGCATATTTTGGATGAGTAATTTAGGAATTATTTAGGGTTTAAGTTTGGTATTTACTTAATTAATTATTACTATTTTATTTATATTAATATTACTGTTATATAATTTATATATAAATATATTTAATATATCTATCTGTTATATATTTATATATATAATTTATTTTATTTCTGCAGGTACACGTGGCGGCTGCTCATTGGCTGAGCAGACAGCGGCGGGCCCCACGAGTCAGTCAGCTGACGCTCGGGCCACGCGTCGCGCCAGGATTGGCTGGCGCGCTGCGCGTGGGTCCCGCCGTGGCAGCTGAAGCGCCGCGGCCACGGGCCTCGGGCCGGGCCCGGGCCGACCCGGTCGGCCCGAATGGATCTTCGTTTCCGTGAGATCTTCCGGAAGCAGGGAGCTAGGGTTTGATTTTCCGGCGGTCTCCGGCGACGGCAGGGCTCAACCAACATAGCGACGCGAAGAGGAAGATGAGACCTATCTAATGGCATAAGGATCGAAGCTCAAGACGACCTGGATCGGCGGCAGGATCTAACCCTAGATTCATATAGACGGCGAAACACTGTATACTACTGTGGACGAAATTGGAATTAAAATGCATATGAGTTCGATCAAACCAATCCAATCCGATAGATGCTCGATCTATAGTGCGGAATAAGATAACGAAATTGAAGAAATGCAAAATGATTAAGAATTGAGAGATGGAAGTTTACCTAGTATCGACGGCTGACGACTAACTGGATCAATACGAGTTTCCCTGATCTCTGCAAAGGGGTCGATTCGAGCGGAAACATGCAGTGGAGTCGATCAGGAGCTAAATCCTAAGGCCGGAGCGGTGGGATTGACGCGCGGAAGGCCCGCGCGACGACGGCCCCGCCGCGTGTCCAAACCCAGGACACGCGCTGCGTCTTCGGGGACGAAGACGCCTCGGCCGTCCGATCTCACGATCGGACGGATCGAGTGATCCGTTCGATTGAACGGCGTGGAAACATTAAAGGCAACGGCGTTAACTGTTGATTGGACGGCGCCGTTTAAATACTTAAATTAATTAATAATATTTAATTAAATTTTCAGTTTTAATTAATTAAATTTAGCCTATTAAATGAATTCCAAAATTTTCCAATAAATCACCCTTAGCTAATTGAAGGGTGAGGAACGCAATGGCGTATTCGGATTTTCGTTTCGACGAATATTTAATTATTTGATTATTTAGGGTATTTAAATAATATTAAAATATTTGACGAAAAATCAAAGACTTCCAAATGCCTTCAAAATTTCACCCCTAGCTAATTTGGGTGTTCTGAACGCAATGGCGAAGTCAGATTTTCAATCTGAGGTCTAGATAAAAAGTCAAATTTCCAGGTTTTGGGATTTTCCAGAATTCTTGTTTTGACTTTGTTGACTTCTTGGTTTGACCTAGGTTTCAGAGGTTTGCTTCAAATTACTTAATTAGTGACTTAGAACCTTAATTAAGACTTAGATTAGTCTTAATTGAGCAAAGTAACAACCTGGGTTGTTACACGGCCATTCTAGAAAAATCCTAACAGTCTAGGGGACAAGATAGGTGGGAGTGGGGGACAGCGCTGACATGGCACGGTACGGGCGAATTTTCTGTCGGGCTGGTGATCGAGTGAAGGCGATGATCCATAGTGGCAGGGTCCTTCTCTAGCGTTTGATCGCGAGACCGTTGAGGATCGACGATCTGATGTGGCTCCTGATTAACATAATCCCGAAGACAATCTCGAACGTCAGATGGAGGATGCTGATCGAGCGGCAAGGATTTGATCATGGTGCATGTCATAAGAGATGTTGTATCAAGAGTGCTAGATGCGTGCTATCGCATTGGGTGGCTCCACTCGTTGCCCCGTTATCGGGACCTCGCAGTGGATCTGTCGCGGTCCCGACAGCAAATCGCGCCATTTTATTTTTAATTAAAATTTAATTAAAATATAAATAAAACCAATTAAATAATATATAATTATTCTTAAATATTCTAAATCCAATTTAAGACCAAATGAGCTCCAAAAATTCTCAAAAATTCACCCTTAGCTAATTAGGGTATGAGGAATTCAAAAATGAAATCAGATTTTGATTTGGAGGTCAAATTAATTTAGGTATTTTTTTCAGGGCTTAAGAATAGCCAAAAATACCAAACTTTCCATTTCAGCTCCGATTGATTCCAAACTTCTAGGGTTAGGTTTAAATGACCTATTGAGTCTAATGGAAATCAAAATTAAAGCTTGGTTTAGCTTAATTAATCTAGGTTTAGCTATGATAATAACCAGGGTTGTTACAATTTGAGATATCATAAACCTCTCTATTCTATTAGTATGCCTCTTGATTATCCACTAGTAACTTCATCAATAGTGCACTAATCTCATCAGATACACTACTGGATGCTATATCCATCTTAATATGTCTGGATAGAAAAGGGGAACCAGAATTCTTTCTTCCAAATCAATTGATTATTCAAAAATAAGAAGAAAGCATTCATTTCATTGACTTGATATTAAGAAGGAAAATATTTCTCATGTAAATTTCTCTAAAGTACAATCATAATAGAAGGAAAGTATTGATGAAGATAAAGGTACTAGAGGCATTAAATTAATTGAATAACTTTTTAATTACCCATCCAAATAAAATAAAATTATATATGAAATTGATCAGAAAATAATGTAGGATCTTAATTTGACATTTAATTTATGTTATGATTATTAATTTTACTAATGTTCTCCTAATTTCCATTAAGGGTGATTAGTGCCTAATTAATCCTAATGTGCTCCAAATTGAACTTAATGCATGTCATTGCATTTCTTTGGCTATAAGGATTATAAATTCAGTAATTTTATTTCATTCATACATCAAATTAAGAATTTCAATATTTGAACCTAAAAATTATAACATTTTCATAAAAGATTGGGGATTCTCCCAATTAGCTTCCTTAATCCCTAGGTAAACTTAGGTTGAACTTTGAAATGATTTAACTGATTATTTGAGAAGGTTTTAAGTAGCCATAACACTTAGATAAATTTAGATTTTGGTAACCCTAATTTCATTGGGCTTGGAGCTAATCCTTAAGGAGAGAGAAAAAGAAGATGTATGAATGTAGTCAATTGATAGGAGGATAGTATAAATCAACAATTATGAGTTTATTTCATTAATGTGCTACTCATAAGTTTCTTTAGTTTAACATATATAGTGAGAAACCTTAGATAATTAGATGGATCAAGTTAGGATTCCCCTTTCCATAGATTAATAAGTAATGAAAAATTAGCATTAGGGAGATGTATGAGTAAACATTAGCAAGTGTGATAGAATCGTTAGACCCTATTTAAACCAATCCATTATTGAACCTCATGGATATGATCTAGGGTTTAGAAGGGAAATAGCCCAATATCCTTAAGCTTAATAAGCCACCCTTTCTTATATACCTTAGTAAACTCTTAGCACCTAGAAGAGCTTGAACCTTAGAAATCCTTTTGTGATGTAAGAATAACTAGAACCCTTAATAACCTACTTATGGTAGATCTTACCATCTAGTATAAGAATAGAGATTAAGTAGATAGTTTAGGAGATTTTCATTTTTAGATTTAGGACAGGTGTTATATCATTTTGAACGTATATATTTTATATTCATATATACATGTACCTGCTTTTTATAATTAAAATGTTTTATGTAGATTTGAGAAACTTCAGTTTTATGTATATTTACTTATTTTTCTTATTATTTTTCAATCATTTCCTTATTTTCAGTACCTTTACTTTATGCTACATTGTGAACCGCTTTAAGTAAATAGTAAATTCAAATGTGATATCCTTTAATTATAATTTAGTTAGTAACTCTAAAATATACTTAGGCTTTTTAAGTCTAACAACCTTTTCTTTTATTGTTGTGCCCTACTATATTAAATATCAAATATGGTTGACCAAAAGCTTGATTGCGATCTTGACTACATTATAGATGTTGGACTTGAGAAGCTGTCTTGAAGACTCTTCTTTCCAATCTTTTTATTTTTACTTACCCATGAGGATGAGTGTTATTACTTTTTTTAAAATAGTTTGTATAATAATTTAACTATTGATATTTTTACTTTATTTTTTGTGATGGATGTTGCATTTATTTTTTTTTGGATGGTTTGAATGATAGATATGTGTGTATTTATTATATTTTTATTTCCCTTACTTTTCCTATCTCATTAGATTATTGGTTATGTAGTACTTAATAGTTGGTTAATTTCTACTAATTCAGTATTAAATACTACAGTAACTCTTAGTGTTGGATTAGAATATCCCTAATCTAGCCCTTGGGCATTATAGAGAGAGAGAATTGAATAATGTAGAACTTAATTAAGGCATTATAGTTATATATATATATATATATATATATATGGTCTTATATTTAAATATTAGCATTATATTATGTATATAAATATAAAATTATATAAATATATGTATTATGATAATATAAAATATATTATGTGTAATATAATTAGTTATATATATATATATATATATATATATATATATATATATACCTATGTATGTTATACGGTGTTAGATAAAATATATTAATAATCATTTTAGGAATGGTCTTCTCTATCTAAAATTCAATGGGGAGTTTATATTTGATCAAGCACAATAAAAATAAATGATTCATGCTAAATGTTGTTATGAACACATTTTAAAATAATAGTCGCATTTAGAAATAATAAAAACAAATTTGAACTTTATTACATAAGAACACATTGATGACAAACATAAACATATGATTTACTTCCATTAGTAGTGATATAGTATGAATATTTTATAATCTCATATATAAAAATTTTAATTTTAAGAGTAAATTTAAATTATTTGTTGAAGTTCCTTATGATTTCTAAGAATGTAAATGCCATCAGTGACATGAAATATAATGAAAAATATATAATACGCTTAAACCATTAAGGTATTTGACCTTTGAGATAGCCACATACATAAATTAAATGTTATATGATCTTCTAAGACTAATAACAGGATTAGTATGAGTATAATATTTAGAGAAACAATAAATTTGAAAGCACTACTTCTGGTTTTGATATCATACTAACTATTGAATTAGTTTATTCAAAGTAATATCCCAAATTTTTAGTATGAATTCAAGTATTTATGAACAAACTATCATTTTCAAATCTATAATGTTCTTGAGAATGCCATCCATTTTAAGTAAGAAATTCTGTAATGACCTTAAGTTGTTATCAAGCTAAAATATCATAATCTAATTTAATTAAATCTTAAGTAATCTAGATCTTCAAATAACATATAAATAATGAGAATTAAATATCATGAATATTTTAAATATATTTAAAAAGAAGTAAAATAGGAAAAAATTAAAAAAAATTAATTATTACTTGAAATCTAAATATGAATGTACATTTGATTCTTGACATTTGAATGTGCAAGTGAGAAAATTGTATTAACTTTTATAATTTAAATGAGCTAAATATGCACAAAATACATTTGGAATTACTTAAATTAAAATAAAAATTGATTAGTTTAATTGATTAAATGACAGGATTCGTCTCTGTCATTCGATCCAAGATCAACTTTGATGACCACAATTTAAACAAAACTGTAGAGAGGCTATCCATGTTGGATCAAAATAAATTAAATCCAACAACATGAGCTAAAGTAAAAAATAGAGTGCTTTTGGGCCTTTGGATCTGACCTCTGATAATCTGACCAATATTTAAACAAAGTCACAAAACCATTTGATTATATCAGACAACAGTGCATACATAATATCTGGTAGGTTAAACCCAAACTATCAAGTTCTTATTTAAATCCAATGGTTATAATAATTATAACCAACAGAAGAACACACACTATACCAATAAATACATAACCCAATCCAGTGATCATTCCAACCTGATAACTATGTATCAGCTTTTTTGTCATTGTTGATGCCGATGATTACTCTTGTTGGTTATTGAAGTAATTACAATGTTCGTTGGAGTTCTGGCTTCCAAAATAGCTCTATTCTACTATACATATCCTATGTAGTTGATTCTAGAGTTAATAAATAATGAAATTCCTTCTAAATGCATTGATGAATTAGAGATGTTGAAAGGCTAGGGTAACACTTATTGCTCTGGTTAGGGATTCAAGTTGAGGACAAATTTGGTCAACACAACTCTTATTAAACCCTACAACCCATTGAAGTTCCACACATTGATATCAAACAACCCAAGCATCCAAATATTTATGAATTCCCCTCTCACTCCCCTTAAGTTTTCACTTCTATCAAACACCTCTGGTGGCCACCTGGCTAGACCCTAACCCTCCTCTAGGTGCCCTTAACCTCTATCAACTTTGGAGTGAATCTTAAGGATAGAAGAAATAATAAATAGTATGTATGTACAAAAATGGAGGTCTATACCTTGACCACAAAATTTTTAACAAGCATGGTGTTATATGCCCAATACATATTATAGACCATCCTAAAATTCTCCAAAGGTTTTGGGTAGCCCTAAATTAAGATCTTCTCTTAAACATTGAGTACCCATTTGTTTTGATTGAGCTAACCCATTTTCACACCCGAACAAAATGTTTGGTTTAACCCATCTAAAGGTAAAAATAATTCTTTAGAAGCCCTTCCTGATCTCTAAAGGATCATAGGTGTCACTTAAAGGTAATTACTCTCTTTCTTTAAACATTTTCTTAATTTTTGTATATAAATTATGGTACTCTTAAATTATCAATTTATGAACTTAATTCTAAATTAAATTAATTTTAATTAATAATGTTCATTTGACCCTTATTTCAATTAAATGATATCTAACCCATGTTCACATATCGTAATTGCATAAGATGATTCTAAGTATTCAAATACTTGTACTTTGGTTAATCGAGTCTTTGACACATACCATTAAAATAATTTTGTTATTTGAATATTTAAAATATTAGTTAACTTAAGTCTTAGCCCGAGCTTTCAAACCACTAAAATGATTATCAAAACCTTAGATTTAATTGTATTATACCAAAGTTGAAAGTTGGAGATTCAAAGTAACACTTTGTATATCTCTACACTTAGAAGGACATATACAAATACTACTTAAAATTTATTAAAATCAATAAGTAGTTTAGGCTCATCATAAATGCTTAAGATTATAAAATAAATTATAATAAGGAATACATATAGACTCAATTTATATATACTCCACCACACTTAATCTTACAGATGATGAAACTTAGTTTTCAAAAGATAAACTATATAATTATAATAGAAGGAATATGTAAATATATATAATGAAAATCTTGTAAGCTTAAAATGAAATGTGCTATAAATGAAAGTTTATATATTATTTGGATAGCCTATTTAAGAACTTAAGATAAAAAGGATACTAATAGCTTTAGGATACTGAGAATAATCTTAATCACCATAAAGAGAAATAATAAGATAAATAATAAAGTAATAAGAATTTTTAGTAAATCAGCAACTAATGAAAATTAATAATAATTTTAAGGATTTATGCGATGAGTGATACACATTTGAATTCAAATTGAAAAATGTATCAAGATATCACCTATTACATTTAAATGTTAATTTATGTGCAATGGATGTAATTATTCCCTCCATTTTTTATTTTGCAATAACACTTATATTTATGTGTAAAATTTGATATTCGTTAGTACTTAGTGATTTAACTAGGATTCGAACCCTGACACATTTTATGTGTTAGGTTAATTGCTAAGCCACACATTTATACCAAAAGCATGTCATTTTGTTGTGTTATTTAGTATTAGAAGCGTCTGCTACTAATACATTTTGGTATTTCTTATGTTCATTTTTATTTTACAGTCATTCAAGGCATTTTAATGCTTTTTTACATTGTAATTCCATCAAAGAGAGCTACCATTGAGCACCTCAATTCAAGCCCCTAAGGAGCTTAACTAAAGCTTTCACTTCAGCACGCCCAAGCACTAAAGTGATAGAGACATGCGCGCTCCAATGTGCCACGAGCACTAAAGTGATAGAGCATGCGCTCTTAGGCACGCTCCGGGGGCTGAGGTGATAGAAATGTATTGTAAAGACCATCTTAAGTAGCAATAAGTAAAACTCTTAAACATTGAGGTGCCTTTTCATATAACAATGGAGTTTCTAATAAGAACTCCAAAGTTAAGCTTGCTCAAGTGGGAGCACTCCCATGATGGGTGACTTGCTGGGAAGTTATTTTTTGAGGATAATACTGTGAAGTCGTTTAGGCTAAAGCAGACAATATATTAGTTCTTAAAAGTTTAGGCTATTACAAATGGCATCAGAACGAGGTTTAAGAATAGAAAGGAAAGTCAAAACTTGAGTAAATATCTACCATTTAATCAACACAAAAAGAAATAATTAAGCATCCATAACTTTGGATAGTAAACATTCAACCATAATAATTTAACCTAATAAACAATAAAGCTTTTAATAGATGGAAAGTGAAAAGTTTGACCTAAGCTATTATTCTAGGCTTCTCTATCAATATTGGAACAATAATTATGAGAGTAGGCTTTGCTTTGGAAGACTTTACTTTGAAATATCTCTCATAGTTTATCTCTAAAATTCTTTTCATTCTACTTTAAGAATGAATCCAGAATAAAATACTCCTTCAAGCCCATCAAGAAGACGGTAGCATTAAGATATTCTTCCAATTTTGAAGAATTTAAGGCTTTGGTGGAACTAGTAAAGGTAATGGTAAAAATGCAAACTCAAGATTCTCAAAGAGATCTTAATCCTCTTAGTCCATAGATCATTCAAGTTACTTCTCAAGCACCATCTTCTTCAGCAATGGATGGATTTCTGCATGCATTCCTTAGCAATGGATGGATTTCTGCAAGCATTCCTTTGTCTTAATCCTCCAACCTTTAATGAGTCACATACACCCATTGAAACAGTCAATTGGCTTAAGGTCATTGAGAAGGATTTGTCCAATATCAAGTGTCCAGTGAGCAAAGTGATTTGTTAGACCACCCATTTGTTTTAGGAGGAAGCTAAGTATTGATGGGATAATGAGTTGAACACCTGATTTGTTGGAAGAGATGTTGAAGGGTTATATTGGGAAGAATTTGTAGAGGTGTTTATGGAGAAGTTCATTCCTTTACTAGCTCAAAAAATAATTGAAGATGAGTTAATTCAATTAACTGAAGGAGACAGGACTATCTTGGCATATGAAATGGAATTTAAGAGATTATATAGATTTGCTCTTGACTTGGTGAGAGCTGAAACTGCAAGATGTATCCACTTTTTAAATGGAATGAGGGACTCAATCAAGGATCATTTGGTGTCCCAACACCATGATAGTTTTGCCAAACTTCTGGAATAAGCTAGGTTGATTGAGCATCATCTTCATCAAAACAAATAGCAAAAGAAATTCTTACCTTATCCAGCCAAGTCTAAAGTTCTTAAAAGGAATAAGTTGCATCAACCTATTATTTATAATATGGATCAGTAATAGCATGCAAGGCAACTAGTGAAGTGCTAGAGGCCCCACCCTTATGGGAAGTTCTACCATCAATAAAATAAGTACTATAATTGTGGGGAGTTGGGAATCATTATTGAGAATGATGTGTTAAGTGAACAATGGACAAGATGAGAATAATCCACTCTTCGACTGTTCATAACTCAATGCCATTAAGAACTCAACCCCTAGCTTTGGCTATTATCTCACCCCCTACGGTTGTCCCAATTCATATTCAAGCTAGAGCACCTCTACTTGCTCCCCAAACTGCACCAAAGGATGCTCAGAAAGAAAAGGCAATAAACAAATCATCTACTTTGCTAAGAGTCTTTTCCTTAACTCCAGTTATCACTCCTAAAGACAATGATGTGGTGTCAGGTATGTCTCTAATTTTATCATAATTTCCTTTTCGTTAAAATTGCTTTTTATTTTTTGCAATGAATGATAAGTGCTTAAACCTCATCATAGGAACACTCTATATTAAATCCCAGCCTTGCGACATATTGTTTGAAATGGGTGCTATTCATTCATTCATCTCAAAAAAATGTGTGCAAGTTCAAAATCTTCCTCATATCAGGTAACAAAATTTTGCATGTTTAGATGCCACCATAAGTTGAATATGTGCTAGCAAATTTTGATTATTAAATATGCCAATTAGTAGCCAATCTTTTGAGGCTAAACTCATAATTATACCGATCACCAATTTTGACATAATTTTGGGTATGAATTGGTTGAGTTAGCATAATTTAGTAATAAAATGTCATACGAAGAAGGTTACTGTGAGATCAGGAAAGAAGTTTAAAATCTTTGTTGGAGGACTAGGCATAAGCGCTTCAATGATTAATATCATAAAATCCTAGGGATTGATAAGTAAAGGTTGCGAGGCTTATGACAGACTGTAAAATACATGTCTGTGCTTGCTCGCAAGTGTACGTGGTATAAAGTAATAAATTGGAAGGTAAGTTCTGAGATTTATCATCCTCAGGGAACGGTGTGTTTTGTTACTAAGGTATATCTAAATTCAATAATGTTTAACCGGTATGATTCCACCTTGATTTGGTTCCGTTAACAAAGCAATAATTCAGAATTAAAAAATTAATTAAATTAGAGAGGAGAGTTGGGCTTCTTCCATATGAAATGATAGAGATCTCATGTTGTATTACTTCTCAAGCACTTTTCATTCTTTATCATTATGCCAATTAGTCAAATGCATATTGTATTCCTTAGAGTTGTCCTCAAAGTCCTTCAAGTGCAAATCTTGTGCAAGAGATGAACACACTAGGGTTCAAATTCTGCACAAAGATTCTCATGAGATTATAATTAAACCATCTTAGTTGTCCTACATCTAGGTTGGCAAAGTAATAATTTTTAATTAGGTGGTCTTAAGAGCATTGATTCCACTAATGAGTATCACGCACATCATGCTTGGATCAGATAAGGAAGTGATTTCATTGGGCTCTATGAACTATGTCACATCATCCATGAGCTCTCAAAGAATCCACTTCCTTCTTTCACGTGTGCTGAGTAACGGAGCTCTATTAGTGGGTCTTAGCTCACACGCTTCGACTCCTTAGTTGAGCATAAAACATGGTGCAATTAGGCACAAGAAATTCTCACTTAGTTCTAAGCTCCCCATGCACGCATATCTCGCTCTTAACAAAGCAATGACCTGTGGAGCACAAGATTTTTATTTTGATTGTTCGTATTTATAATTATATTTTCTCAACATAAGTTTTTCATTTAGTCCACAACTTGATCTTAAGATGATTTCATTGAACCATTATGAAAAAAAATAGATTTTTATTTCAATGCTTGAGGAAGTTCTATATCAAGCACAAATTCCTTTACATTTCATAATGGGCTCAGCCTAACCCCCCTCAAGAGGTTGAGAAAAGAAGAAAAATATACAAAGATGAAGATCCTTTTATGATCCACTAAAAGAAATCAAAAGCAAGATTAAGAGTGTACTAGGAACAACCCTTAATGAGGTTCTCTAGATCTCCCCTCTTCTTCCTCTTCTCATTTCCTTTAGCTCCCTAGTGCAGCCTTTGGTTCTTTCTCTCCTAGTAATGGTCCTTTCCACCTCCCTTGGAGAGGTTTCCTTCTTCTTTTATGCAGCCCCCTAAAAATTGAATTTTTGGATGAAAATTGAGAACCCTTCTTTTGAGAAGAAGAGGTGCATATATAGAGGAGTAAATCTCCTTCTTAGCTTTCAAATTCTGGCATCTTCCCTTTAAATTTCTGCAGTAATCAGTGCTTAGCCCACTTGAGGCATGACAAGACATCCCCTTTTCAATTCTTTAATCACCAAATCACTAAAAAATATTCATTTTTCCTTAAAAGAAATATTATACTGCAGAAGATATAGGGCTGGAAGACAAGGACTAGGATAGGGGTCTTGTTTCAGCCACAATTAATGCCCTAAGAAGACAGGAATTTGGCACCGGTGTAGCGCTCAGTAGTGATTGGGTTTCGGAACTCTTTCGCTGCTGCATGCTTTAGCAGTTTTAAGTTTTGAAAACTTGCCCGCTGTAGCGCGCTGTAGCGATTGAGTTTCAAAAACTCATCCGCTGCAGCGTGCTAGAGCGATCGAGTTTTGAAAACTCTCCTGATGTAGTGTGCTATAGTGCGCTGTAGAGATTGAGTTTTAAAAACTCATCCGCTGTAGTGCGCTGTTGCGATTGAGTTTCGAAAACTCTCCCGTTGTAGCGCACTGGAGCGATCGAGTTTTGAAAACTCATTCCCTCCAGAGCAGTATAGCGATCGAGTTTTGAAAACTCATCTGCTGCAGTGCAGCACGCTGTAGCGGTCAAGTTTTGAATACTCACACACTACCGCGTGCTATAGCGATTGAGTTTTGAAAACTCATCCGCTGCAGCGCGCTGTAGAGATTGAGTTTTGAAAACCCACCCGCTACCGCGCGCTGTAGCAATCGAGTATAGAAAACTCACCCGTTGCCGCGCACTGTAGCAATTGAGTTTCAAATACTCACCCGCTGCGGCACGCTGTAGTGATTCAGTTACGAAAACGATCTCGCTGTAGTGGGCTATGGCGCGCTGTGGCTCGTCGTGGCGGAGTCGCTCCATATTTCAAAAAGCCCCATAGATAAGTGCCTTCTGCATGCTAGTAGCCAGAAGGCGCTATAGCGCGCCACAGCGATTTTCTCCCAGAAATTGCAAAAATACTCCATAATTGTCCAGAAATTGCTGAGCTCACTTTTTACCTGAAAATAAGTAGAATTTGATCAAGGAGGGCTATTTCTAATGAGGATATGAATGAGATTTTTCCTTTATTTATGATATAAACTATGGATTCATCAGCTTACTTAGTAACTCTTATGTGTGAAGCTAAAGAAGATAAGTCTATATAAGAGATGGAAGAAGTAAGTGAATTTTAGGATGTTTTTCCTGTTTAATTATCTAGTTTACCTTCAGTAAGAGAAGTGAAGTTCTCAATCGAATTAGTTTTAGTACACAATCGAAGTCTAAAGTTGTAACAACCCAAGTGTTCTTACTTGGTTTTAGACTCTTAATAGCATTAGGAGCCTGCACCAAAAATTTAGTGTGTTTTGGAGATTGTTTGCTTTTGACACAAATTTTGAGGCAATTTGAGTATCCTAGAAATTACCTAATTTATTTTGATCTCCAAATCAAAATTAGAGTTTTCCATTGAACTTATCACCCTTAATTTAGCTAGGGGTGACATTATGGGAGCTTTTAAAAGTCGTCAAAATTTCCCCAAATATTTTAATATTATTTTAATGCTCAAAAAATAAAGATAATTAAATTGATCTTCGATCAAAAATTTGATTGCATTTTTGAGTTCATCACTCTCGATTTTGCTAAGGGTGAATTTTTGGGATTTTTTGGAGCTTGTTTGGTTATCCAATTTTGATTAATTAAATAATTATTTATTATTAATATATTAATTATTAATATATATCCCAAGCGACGATGTCAGACCCGTCGTTTGATCAGACAGTGGGTAAATCCCACCCGCTCGATCACATGACGGGGTTAAACGTAAGAATCGGACGACAACTATAGTTCTCCGGTACACCTTTCCTGTCGACCATGAATGGAGCATACTCCCATACCACGTCGTGCTAGCCAAGCCCTTCCTAGTCCTGCTTTAGGCCACTAAGCTCTCCATTTCTTAGCTATTGCCTCTTGCTAGCTCAGTGAAGGACTGGGAAGGAGCTAGAGCACTCGCGGATGGAGTTGAGAGCTAACCTTAATTCCCGTAAGACAAATAATAGGTACTCTAATTAATTCATCTCCTTTGCAATTTTATGAAATTACCCTATCGTATCATTATTTCCTATCACTACCATATGGAATGAACCTCAATCTAGCTCAAACGAGCCCAATTGAAGCTCAATTTATAACTTCAATCCACAGTACTCCACAGTGTCATTTGCTTGCATCCAAACCCTTCAATTTAGGGTTTCATATTGCCGGTAGTAGGGACAGCCTCTGATGATGGCTCGGGTACCATTTGAAAGGTTTCTCTGAGACCTTTCTAATGGTGGGCGGGTCGGCCTTCGGTGACCACGAAAGCCCCTCGAATTTTTATGCCCAAATCCTAAGGATGCGGGTTTCGCCGTGATGGGTGTGGCTCAGTTGGCCCAACCCGAGCGACCCGGGCCATCCATGCATGCATAGTGATTGCATGTGGCTATGGCTGGAGATCAGTGGAGGAATAATTAATTAAACTAATTTCATTATAAACTAATAATTACAAATATTATTTGTTATATAACTTCACTAATAAAACTCCAAACATTATAATATTTTATGCCATTTTAACCAGAAAAATGTGAGGAAAAATAATATGACACTAGATTTCTAATTTGAGGATTAATTTCATTAATCACCATTTCATTTAATTAATTAAAAAATTAATTAACCAAATCTTGTAAAAGCTGTATCTTTGCCAATTCTCGTCAAAATTTGACGATTCAATAGTTCATTTTGATCACAAAAATGTGTAGGACAATAATATGATGTCAAAATTTTAATTTGACAACTAATTTTACTAATAACCTTTTAAGTGTCAATAGGAGTCATCAAACCTCGATTGACTATTTAATGTATGATTTGACCTTACTTAGTGTTGTTTTACTTCTTATGATGTAAGGAGGCTATAGCTACATTATTTATATGTTTTGGATATCAAATGAAAAATGTAAGTTTTTGACCTTTAATAAAATAATATTAAATTCCCAAATTTGGGGTTTTGCATATTTAAGCCTCATAAAGGCTAGGACATCTTATAAAATATGTTAAGTCATATTATAATATTAGATGACTTTTTGAGTAGGAAAATACCTAAAATAACCCACTCTCAGTTTAGTACTATTAAACTAAACTAGAGCATCAGCACATAAATGAACTAATCTTCTTAGACCATAATGCTTGATTTAGTACTTAAGAATTTAGTAATCCTAAACTCTATGGTAAATTGGACTAATTAGCTCCTTATTTTAGTGAGAATCTTTAGTGAAGCTTTTAAGTGGTTAGATTGAGCATAACCTAGTACCTTACCTTACTTATGTATAAACTTGACCCTAGCTACCTTACCTTACATATGTATAAACTTGACCCTAGCTACCCTACTAAGCAGCTTAGTACTACTGTAGTGAGGACAATCATTTAACTGACCTTTGTGACTCTCGGTGCCTTAATGTGAGTATAGAACTAGTAGTTATAGATAATAAGTTTGTATTAGATCTCCAATTAATCAAATTTTCTAGTTGTTGATTCAGATCTCCCAATCCTAAGCATCCTTAGTGAATTTAAGGTTAGTAGAACTCTTATATTAATCTTCTAGTAAGAACTCTAGTACTAATCTAGATCTGGTAGCTTGAGGAAGTTAGAAAGATTGGTAATAAGTTAAACCCTTAAGTTCAACACTAGACCTTTGCCTCACACTTATATCCATCTAAATACCATATACTAAATTCTAACATGTAGGATAGTGAATTATAATTCATATTAGATCATATGATGTAATTAGAGTAATATTAAGTAATTCCAAGTGTAACTTTTGTAATTAAATGAGAAATTAGAAGATAACTAAAATGGAGACTTCTTAGGAAGTCTAGTGCCTCTACTTAAACTTAAGAAGTGACATAAGAGACTAAGTGCAACCTACTTAAGATCATACAAGTATTCTTAACACGCTAAGTGTAGGACTTAAAGATTGATCCAAGTAATTATGTGAGACCTTCTTAATGAAGTGTACTTAGTCATTCTAATTGTGAAGCTTAGAATCTCTTGGAAATATTAAATAACTAAGTTGAGTTTAGATGTGATCTTAAGTAATAAGGAGGATAGAATTATAGGTGAATTAACATTTAAGTTAGAGCTATAAGGCTTTAAAACCCTTAAATGTTAACCATAATAGTAAGACTTAGGACTTTGTAATCATACCAATTAGAATTGAAATCTTAGAATTTCCTAAGATGAGATATTCAAAGATTTAGAATCCCCTAGATTGACTATGTGATTAAGCAAAGGCTAAATATTGCCCTAAGTGCTAAAAAGGCTTAGAAATCCCTTAAGTGCTAACATTGAAGTTATCCTTATGATCTTAATATCTATAATACTAAGATTGGAATCTTAGGATTTAAGAGAAGAAACTTAATGTTAGATTAATAACATAATGTGAGTCAAAATTTGACAATAATATCTTAAGTAATATCATTCCCTTAGTCTTGCCTTATTAGACTGGAAGCTTCATAAAACTATCAAGTCTAAGATTATATTAGTAATATCCTACTAGTAATATATCCAAGACTAAGACAATATAACCAATTAGATGATCGAACCTTCTAAATCATATAACCTTTAAGATGTTAGTCAAATAAGATGCTTAAAGGATAATGTTAACTTTAGTATTTCGATAGAATAAGTCAAGAGAAACTTATTTCTCAAGTATAGTAAGACAATAAGCTTAGTAGCTATAGAGTATTATAACAGAACCTTCAAGTAATTTAAGTCATAGGAGTCTATTAGTTCAAGTAGTGTAATAGTGAAACTCTTAGCATCTAAACTAGAGTATTCCTATAGAGTAGATATGTTGGTTGATAGTTGGATGATTGTAGTGTTATAGAAAAGATAGGATGCTTATTTATAACAACTCAATTATATATATATATATATATATATATATATATAGATTATTTTGTTACATCAATAAGACCTTAATCAAATTATTATTTTTTAAGACTCATTTTAAATTGTATTATTGGATCATTTGACAAAGACATTCGATGAATGTCTAAGTCATTTGAGGAGCTTGATTAGCTCTAATCATAAGATAGATAACTGAAGTAGATAATAATGGTTATCATATAGTTTATAATTAGATTTGAATATCTTTAAATGCATTGACACTTTGAGACTAAATCCTTGAATACTTTCATAAAAATATTATGCATATATTTAACATATGAAATTTACTTTGGAGTTTCGTTGGAGGATGTTGTACAACTATTACTGGAACAGGGCAAACTATGGAGAGATCAAGAGACCACACAGATCATACAAGGGAGAATGTGTGTGTTATGGGAGACCCTGCTTTCTTTGTTGAGTAGACGTGCTTGAATTCTCACCAGTTCTGTAACTTTTTCCCATAAAAGAAAACACTTAAATTAAGATAAATAATTTACATATTATGGTCCTTTATGACTGTTCTTTTTTTTTCCACATTCCTCATGATTGTGAATGCTTTATCACAGTTTTTTAACTATGTTTACTCAGTTATTTATAATTTTTGTTACTTTACACATAGTTCTTTGTGACTGCTTTCATTATGCACTCAGTCCCTGAGACTAAGAGTACCTTTACTTACATATATTTTGGGTTCACCTGTATTTACATCTTCTTTTCTTACTTACTTACTTGTAGTGTATGTTGTTATCACTTACACCTAAGCTTACATTTCTTTTATTTATATTACTTAGCATATGCCCATTTATACATATTTCCTTACTATTTTTATTGCACACTTGTAAGTATAACTGTACTTATTTTTCTTACTTATATAGATGATGCAGGTTGTACTAGGTTTTCCTTTTTTACTATTTTATAACTTTTTTATTGTTATTTATAATCACTTACTTTACTGTACTTTACTTCACTTTACTTAGTTTACTTCCATTTTTACTGCATTGAGCTTCGCTTAAATAACAATTGTAAATGTCTAAATGTGATATTTAATTAACTTATAAATAGTTTAGTTGCCCTAAAATGTACTTAAACTTTTTAAGTCTAATGTGGGGACCCGATGTCGGGTTAGCGGGAACTAATCCAGTACTAATTTGGGGTAGCCCCCTAGCCACATGATCATATTGAATTATTTAAAAGACATAATATGTAGGTATCAAATATAACTCATTTATTCATTAATTTAGAAATATCATAAATCTTTGATCACAAAAATCTAAATAAATTAAAAACTTGCAAACTTTTAACATACTTAAAAATAGTAAATCAACAAGTAACAATATTAGCATTGCTTGATTCTTTGCACATTTTCTCCAAGATGAGCTCCTTATATGGGCACATTTCAAATGTGTGAGCATTTGAATACCAATTTATTGTGAAATTTAGTACTGATAAATGTCAACTTTATAATTCTTAAATAATAAGCAAGATAATCAATGATTTGATAGGAAATAAAAAGATATAAAAATTTATCTCTACAAACTTATTTTAATTGCACTAAAACTTTATTATAAAAATAATAACAATTACAAAAATAAAAAATAAAATTTTAGTGTTTGATATCTAGCACAAAAATATAATTTTATTGGGTAAATACAAAATTGAAGTGTTACATATCCCAACTTCCCTCTATACCTGCCCCCTCAAAGGCTTATTAGTATAGGCTCCTTATGCCTATCGACGTTGGACAGTCTTGTCATAGCAGAAAGAAAAATTATTGAAGTATGGATAGTTGGATTCACACACTAAAAATAGCACAAGTATAGAGGGAATAAGTTATATGTCCCAACTTCCCTCTATACCCGTGCTAATCAATATATATATATATATATATATATATATATATATATATATATATATAAATGAGAGAAATAAAAATTACAAAATTTAAGAAATATATATATATATATATATATATATGTGTGTGTGTATATATAAAAAAAATAACTGAAATAAAAATTTTAAAAGAATTAGGAAATACACTGTAATAACTCAGATTATTGTCATAGTCAATTAGGACTAATCTTAGTCTTAATCTTGATTCTTAGTGTTAATCAAGTCATTAGGAATCATCCACCAAAAACTATCCCAAATTAGGAGCCAAATATATCAAATCCTGATTTTTGGAAAATCCAGAAACCCTAGTATTTGACCTATCTAAATTGACAACAGATCAAAAAATGGAATTCTCCATTGTGCTCATTACTCCCAAATTAGCTATGGGTGATGTTTTCGTGTCAATTGGAAGTTGTCAAAATTTTGATGAATATTTTAATAATATTTAAATACTCCACAAATCAAGAAAATAAAATACTCGTCGGATCAAAAATCCAACTTCGTCGTTGCGTTCCTTACCCCTCAATTAGCTAGGGGCGAGCAATTGAAAATTTTTGGAAGTCAATTAAATATTTTAGATTATTATTAAAATTTTTTAAAAAATTATTTTAATTAATAAAAATTATAATATTTAATTCGGCTTAACGGGTTGGATCCGCCGTTCCTTAACGGGTTGGATCTGACACGTAACAGTTCGGATCCGTTATCACAACGGATCTGAAACCCTGCGGATCCGATCTGCGGGAACCATTCTATCCGAACTGATCCAACGACCCTGGAGCCTACTCCCTCGTCGAGAACTCCATCACCACCACGCGTCACCTCGCCGCCCTGCGGCCCTATCCGGCGCGTCCTGACCTCATAGGCTCCGCCCTGAGAACCTTAAGGTCCTAGCCATGCATGGAGTTCGTCATTTTGCACGAACTGGAAGCTGCGGGAGCTGTTGATCGAATCCTCACCGAGCTCTGCATCCTCGTCCATTCGCTAAGGTACCGCTCGATACCCTCCATTTCTGCATGCAATTAATAATGTCCCTACTCATATGATTATTCTACGACCTATATTGCACATCGAGTGAACTGGATCGATCAATGGATGATTGGATCGATCCAATTTCATGAACTCGACACAGTACTTACCATTAGGATGTGTGCTCGTCGAACCCTATCCACTAGGGTTAGGGTTTCCTCGCCACCCCGTACCCCTCCGGTGTCGGTCCAAGTATCGGCGGATAGACCCCGGTGAGCCCTATCGTCGGCCGTGCAGGCTGAGCCCTGCCGGGACCGGGATGGGCGCCTGAAGGCGTGCCCTAGGCGCGGTCCTCTCGGGCTTCCTTCGGGGGTTCGCTGCGGTTTGGGTCGGGCCGAGTCAACCGGCGCCCAACCCGTACGTCGCAGGTTTTCCGCATGACATGCGCCGCGTGGGCCCGGCCTGCGTCAGCGCAGACTGCGCGCTGGACCCACCCGTAGGCCAGCGTTCGACCCAGGCCGCCGCGTGTCCTGGCGGGCCCCGCCTCCTCTGCCACGACACGTGTCTAGTGGGCCCGGCGCACGTCAATTCCTGCAGAAGAGTAATGATGATAAATATTATATATATATATATATAGTTACACAATTTAGTTTATATTAGTGGGTTAATTAACAATAATCAAATAGTAATTAATTATATAAGTCAAAAATCTTAGGTCGTTAATTATAATTAGTGTATAGTTATAAATAAATAAATAAATATATATATATATATTCTATTATAATTAATGGGCTTAATAAGTAACAAAAATGTTAAATAAAATATTAGATTAATTAGTAATAGTAATTTAATCAATTAAGGTCATTAATTAATTTAATTAACATATTAATTAATTTAAAAAGTAAGAATTATTTAATTAATTGATTAATAAATTAATTAGCATAAGTAGTAAAAACATTATATAGTAGTTAGCTAAATTAATTAATTATTTAGTTAATTAAAATAGTAGGATAATTATAATTAATGCTAACCCTAATTAAACAATAAGTAATATTTAAATATATATATAATAATTAACATATAATTAATTTAATTAATTAATTAAGTAAACATAGATTAATTAATAATTAAGTTAAATTAATTAATAACATATTATTAAAAATTAAATAATTATTAAATACAGTAAGTTCATTTTCTTAGAATCTTAGGAATAAACGGTAAAATAATACAAATTAAATAAATAAATAGTAACTTAATTTATTTAATTTAAATTATTTAATTCAAAACTTTAAAGTTTAATAACTTTTTGTGCAATGATCCAAATATATCAAATATAGGTCTCATTTTACTCAGAAAAATAAAAGGAATCAAATAGCATAATTTAAAAATTTGTTTCAGGGTACATATAACACAATGATATTTTAAGACCTACACAAATTCTCATAACTTTTAACTTAGTTATCCAAATATAGGCAATATAGGTCTTAAAATACTCAGAAGAACAGCCACAATATTATAGAAGTATTAGTTTCCCTATTTGGAGCTTAGTTTGAAAAGTAACATTTAGGACCCTACCATAAAAATGATCAAAATGCCCCTAGTATTCAATTGACTATAACTTGGTCAATTCAACTTCAAATTCAGAAATTTAAAGTGCTAACTAACTTAGAATTTTAATGTCATCAATAAACTGAAATAATATTTAGGATATGAACCCTATAATTAGAAAATGACCAAAACACCCATAAACTTAGTTAAGCCATAACTTGACCATTTAAAGTCTAAATTGGGTTTACTCCCTGTCAACATACTCAGTATATTATAGGGAAGCTATAGAAACTGAGTTTGCTGAAATTAGATATCAAATGGAAAAGTTCAATTTTTGTCCCTGATGAATCCATAAATTATGTCTAAAATAAAGGAAAATTCATTCATTTCTGACCTTTAAACTGCTCCTAAGTCTAATTTTATCTATCTTTTTTAGGAAAATGGAATCCAAAAGAGTTCTGAGACATTTTAGCAAAATTTCTTTTTTTTTTTTTTCCAAAGGAATCCGCTGCCGCGCGCTGCAGC
This sequence comes from Gastrodia elata, assembly GCA_016760335.1. Classification (NCBI taxonomy): domain Eukaryota; kingdom Viridiplantae; phylum Streptophyta; class Magnoliopsida; order Asparagales; family Orchidaceae; genus Gastrodia; species Gastrodia elata. The sequence continues at coordinate 55,215,770 of CM028672.1, read as the reverse complement.
GGGTCATTTTGCAAATGGGGACGCTATAGCGTGCTGCAGCGGGTCCATTTACGATCCACGGGCGTGGTAGCGCACTGCAGCGGATCATTTTGCAAACCGCGGGCGCGGTAGCGCGCTGCAGCGGTTCCATTTGCGAACCGCGGGCGCGGTGGCGCGCTGCACCGGATCGTTTTGCGAACCGCGGGCGCGGTAGCTGCAGCAGCGGATCCATTTGCAAACCACGAGCGCGACAGTGCGCTGCAGCGGGTTGTTTTGCAAATTGAGCCGCAACCGCGCGTTGCAGCGGAGCATTTTGTGAAATGCTTTCGCTACAGCTCGCTACAGCGGTACGATTTGCCAAATGAACTGCTATAACGCGCTATAGTGGGTAAATTTGCGAATTGTGGACGTGGTAGCGCGCGGCGGTGGGAGACTTAGCATTCTTTTGCTGCTCATTTGTGCACCACAGTGTGCTTCATCGCGCTGCAGTGGCCGCTGCCAGTTTTGCCAGTTAGATGCATTTATTGTGGCTGGGACAAGACCCTCAACCTGCATCTTGTCCGCAGCCATCATTCCCTGTAGCAGCTCCGATTTTTAATAGAAGATGGCCTCTTAATTTGATAAGAAGGATAAATAAAGAAGGATATTGGCCACTTCATCTTTAATTTGGGATTTGCCATCATTACTTCAAATTATTTTTATCAACTTGCTGGTTTTGGAGAGGATGAAGAAGTATGCAGCCCCTCTCCTATATATACACGTCCTCTTGATAAGAGGGGGGTTCACAATTTTGCTCAAAACACTAAGTGAAGAGGAGAAGTGTATAAGGAGAAGTGAGAATCTCCCCAAGGGTGGCAAGGCAAGCTATAGCTAAGGAGGAGAAGAAAGAAGGTAGCACTAGCGACCTAAGGGAGGAGCTTGAAGAAGGAGAAGAAAAAATCTGGAGAACTTCTAAGGAACGTTCCTAGTATCTTCTAAACCTTACTCTTGTATTTTCTTTTCTTAGTTGATCATGAAAGGGTCTTTATCCATGTATGTGTTTTTCTTCACTTCCTTTGTAACGAGTAGCTAAATCTCCCTTGGGGAGGGTTGGGGAATTCTCATGTGTATATGTTATTATTAATGTATGAAGTTTTCCTCAAGCTAAATTAAATTATAAAGGACTTAATATAATATGCTTTTTATTATTTGGTCTTGAATGTGGATAAAAGAAAATGAACTAATAATTTCAAGAACTAAATTGCCTTGTGCTCCATAGCTCACCTTAGGTTGGATGCTAGGTTTATGAGGGGCATGAGAGCTTAGAACTATGTGACAAAGTCCTTGAGCTTAATGCACTTTAATCTAAACTCAATCAAAGTGTTGATGCATGTGATGCTAAAGACCCACTAATTGAGCTCCTTAGCTCAACATAATTGAGGTGAAGGAAGAAATAGTTGAGTGCTCATGAACTAAGTGACATAGTCATTGAGCCCAACATATTAATTCCTAATCTCAACTATGTAGGATGCAAGTGATGCTCGTAGTGGAATCAATGCTTATAAGATCATAGAACATAAATAATTATAATCTCCTTGATCAAGAGATAAGATGAAAATCTAAAACCTAAAATCTTATAAGAATCTTTGTGCCAAAGTAGAACCAAATGTGTGTTCATTTTGTGCACAAGATTTGAACTTGTGAGACGTTGAGATATAATCTCAAGGTAATCAATGTGCCCTTGATAAACAAAATATAAATGAAAGACAAAGCTTGAGAAATCAAAAGTACATTGGTAATGTATCATCACAACTCTCCTCTCTCTTTTATTTAACTTATCTTCATTTTGTAGTTACTGTGCTAAGTCTGGGACCAACTTATCAATTAAATCATAGCTTAAATATTAGTGAGAATAGATAGACCTTAGTAACAAAATAACCAATTCTCTGTGGTTCGATAAATCCCGGAAAGTAACTCTTTCCACTTATTAGTTCAGACCATGTACACTTGCATGTGAGCGCAGACGTGTATTTACAGTCTGTCAGTCCCCCGTTGACCGACAAAATTACCGAATTGCCCTTAGAAATTGAAATAGCTATAACTCAGCCATTTGACCTCAGAATGTAGTGTTCTTGGACTCTATGGAATCCTTGAACAATAACCAATAATAAACTATACAAAAATTTAGGGCCTAGTAGTTGTAAATTACTAAAATACCCCTTAAGTCAAAATCTTAGTTTGGACCTATAGGATCTGTTTCTTGTCCAAAATAGATGTACTTACTGTCTATCTTCATGTTAAACAATAAGAAATTATTTGGCAGTAATAAATTCTAATTTGGAGCCCTAATTTAAGAAGTAGTTTTATTAGTTTTAAGATTTTTCAACTTATTTTGATTATTTGGTCTTTTAACCTTAGATTCAGGATAAGAGATTCATCCTATTAAGTTGATTTACTTAATAAGATTTATCTTAATCAATAGATCACTTTTAGACTAAAGCCTAGATCTTATATCTTATCCTTTTAGATTATGTGATTAAGCCCAATCTCATGGTGTTTAATCCATAATATATAGTTTAGTAGATCTTGATCAGATCTTAAGTAGAACATCTAAATCCATCTAATTAGGATGTTGCGATTTGTTTCTTAACCTATAGTTGTACTTGATTGAATTAGATTAAAACTTGATCACTTCTAATCCTTTTTTTAACTTATAAGGTCGTGCTTCTAAGTTACACTCGATAGTAGGAATTGGAGATCTTGAACTTGTGTAACTTGGAATAGTTAGATTGGTTAAATTTGAAAACAAATAATATTATCATTTTTAGTAGAGTCCCTTGCTTACTATTTGACTTTGTGCTATGCAATCTTTGAATTTTGTGCTTATTTTTCCTTGAACATGTCATATAAGAAAAACATTGCTGCATGAAAATGAAAACTTAGAATATTAGGAAAATATTTACATTTGGGTTCAGTTCACAGTGAATTATGATGCACATTTACTCCAATGGACAGGGGTAAAGGAGAGATCAAGATGCTTAATATTACTCATTGAGGAGTGTGTGTTAAACTTGTGACCCATTTAGTCTTGCTGATGTGCTTGACTTCTCAACTATTTCTGAAATTGTCTACAGAAACAAAAGTAAAATAACTAAAAGATATTTGCATAGTATTATTTGCCTCTTCAATTATATTGTACTATATTATTATATTATGTTTGCCCTAGCCTAGAAAGGCTATGGGAATATATTGGGATGGATTGGCCAACTCCTTCTGGTATGGAAGCTATATGTTCTGTTTTAGTTCAGCTTACTGTTTTTAATATTGTTGATGCATTTTATTTTAGTTAGCTGTATTTTTCCTATTTTACTTGCTTATTTAAGTAGATGTATATATAGGATGCTAGACTTTACTGCTTATTATATGTACCATTTTCAGACTAATGTTTTAAATTAGCATATGTTATATGATCATCAACACGTATAGGTTTAGACTTTTCTTTTTAGTATTTTGACTAACTGTATTACATATGTATGTCTTACCTTGTTTAGTTTACTTGAGGTGTACTTTTGTCTCAATTCTTGCTTAGTTATAAATATTATATTTATAAATTATCATGTTTCCTTTGTATGCTTATTTGCTCCTATGCTAGATAGATATTTTATGCTATTAGAGTAAAATAGTGATATTAATAAATGCTTAATAAATTATTTGCCTAAAATGTACTTAGACATTTTAACTAATAAAATTTTCTTTTTATTGGCTAGGGCCCTGGCATTGTGAAACTGATAATGCCAGATCTTGAGCAATTTAGGAGCCAGTGCTTGAGGAGGAGCCTTACATAGAAGAGGCGCAACAGCTTGGAGCAGAGGATATTTAGCTGTCTTTTTATTCTTATGAGAATGAGAGTTATTTTATTTCCCCTTCTTAAACTTTAATTAAAATATTGTAATAATACAGGTACTCATGACTATGTTTACTTTATGCACTTTATTATTTTTTGAGTCATTTCATTTTATTTCTTGTCTGATGTATGGTGAATGGATGTAATCTTTACTTCTTAATGCTTCTGCACTCTATATGTATATCTTATTTAGTGACTGATCTTCTTAATTATTCTATGCATGTCCTTCCTATATTAGTGGATTGTGGATCTTACCTAATCAAATGATAAGTGGGAGATTTACCAGAGTGACACTCCACTCCTTAGTCTAATGATTGTGGACTTATAGAGCGTGGTGCCACACACACACACACACACATATATTTATATAGAAAAAAAGAAAATGAGAGAAATGAAAATTGCAGAGATAAATATATATATATATATATATATATATATATACATATATTAAAAGAAAGAAAATTACTAAAATAAAAATTGCAAAAATTAGGATATATTAATATTTTCTGATTTATGCAATTTTTTTAGTCATTTTATTTCCTTATATATATAAATATATATATATATATATATTTCCTAATTTTTTCAATTTTTCTTTATATATATATATATATATATATAATGATTATAATGAATATTACAAAAATTAAAATATATATATATATATATATATATTTCTTGAATTCCATAATTTTTGTTTCTATCATTTTCTTTATATATATATATATATATATATATAAAGAAAAGAAGAAAATAAAGTAAGAAGAAAAGAAATAAAAAGAATTGTTCAAAATCTTTATCTTTTTCTCATTTTTTAGTGTTAATGAGGTTTTATTGGAGGTCGATGAGGAAAACAAATGGTGGCCGAGGAAGAAGAATGGGCAGTGGAAATGAGAAAAGGAGATGAGAGGGGTGTGGGGGAGGGGAGAGGAGATTAGAAGAGAAGAGGATAGGGAGGGGTTTTTATAAAAAAATTCATTTTATCTCTCCTCTTTCTCGCTCTTCCAATAATTTTTCAACATGAGTAATTTGACTTTTTGATGAACACACTTGCGCCAAATCTTTTTTATTTGGAGCGATATTTTTATTATTATTAATTTCTGAAGATAAGAACTTCAAAATTTAATTATGCTCAATCGAAAGCTCTAAATTTGATTAAACTTTTTATGTAGCCTTTTTATAATATTTTTAGTTTAACGACACCAAAATCACTACATTTTAACTTGTATTTAATTTTTATAATTTACTAAATTTAAATAATTTAAAAATAAATTCAAGAGTATCTATTTTCCAAATTACTCTCAAACTTGGGCATTACGATCACAAAAATATACTATATCCAGCAGTATTTTTGATTTGCCCTACTTTTGAAGTCGCCTAGGATCATAATTTTTGAGTTATGTTTAGTCATGAATTAGATGGTAATGGCTTAAGAAGTTACATCGAATTACTTATTTTTTATTTGTTGGCTGTCCCATACCGTATTAAATACCAGATACGATAAATTAGAAGCTTAGAGTGGATCTTGTACTAAGGTAGATCAAATCCAGAAGTTGCAGCTTTGAAGAGCTTTTACTTTTTAATGTTTCTTTCTTTTACTTAATGCTTTCCGAGAGGAAGAGTGTCCTTACGACGTAATGTTTGTATAACTATAATTAACTTTTGGATGTTTTATTTTACTATTTTGTGCCATTTTTTTACTTTCTTTTTTGGATGGCTGGAATGTCTTATGTTAATTAGTATTATACATATAGTTTTCCTCTATAGAGACCATAGGCTCCTTGCAATGCTTAATAGTAGGTTAAGACTCACTAACCCAGTATTAAGTACTACAATAACACCTAATATTGTATTGGGTTCCTAATCTAATATTTGGGTCATTACAAAAGTGCTCTATAAAATGTTTCCCAAAGAATAATATAAACCTTGGGAGCAGTTGCAAAAGCTATTAGATAAGGGATTTATAAGACCTAGTATATTCCCCTGGGAAGATCTAGTACTCTTTGTAAAGAAGAAGAATGGTTCCATGTGTATAAGTATAGACTATCAGGAGCTAAATAAAGTATCCTTCAAGAATATGTACCCTTTGCCTATAATTAACAATTTATTTGATCAATTTAAAGGAGTTAAAGTGCTCTCTAAAATAGAGCTAAGATCAGGTTTTTATTAGATAAGGGTTATTGATGAAAATATCCCATAAATTGCATTCAAAAATTGGTATGGGAATTATGAGCTCTTAGTCATGTCCCTTGGCTTGATTAATGTGTCATATATATATTTATGGATTTGATGCAAAGAGTATTAAGGCATTGTTTATATAAGTTCATCATTATTTTTATGGATGACATTCTAATTTATTCAATGAATAAAGTAGAGCATTAAAAACATCTTAGGGCAATTTTGGAAATGTTGAGAGTCAATAAGCTTTTTGCAAATTCTCTAAGTGTGAGTTTAGGTTGAATTCAATTGCATTCTTAGGGCATGTAGTTTATGTTGAAGGTATACGAGTAAACCAAAAGAAAATTAGTGTTGTACATGATTGGGTTTAACCTAAGATAATTATTGAGATTGAAAATTTTTTAGGATTGGCATGTTATTACAGAAGATTTGTGCAAGATTTTTCTCTGTTAGTCGTTCCCTTAATGAAGCTAACTCGTAAGGATGTTTTGTTTGTTTGGACTCAAGAATGCAAAGAAGCTTTTTAAGAACATTAGCAAGTGCTAACTTCTGCACCTGTCTTAGTGTTGCCCCAAGAAGAGAAGAATTTTCAGGTGTATACAAATGCTTCTAAGTTAGGTCTTGGCTGTGTCCTAATGCAAGAAAATAAAGCCATTGCTTTTTCCTTTAGACAACTAAAGCCCAACTAAGGAAACTACTTTGTCTATGATTGAGACTTGGCAGCCATAGTTTTTGCCTTGAAAATTTGGAGACCCTACTTGTATAGGGTCAAGTGTGAAATATTCACTGATCACCAAAGCCTTACATATATTTTCACTCAGAAGGAGTTGAATTATAGACAGAGAAGGTGGTTAGAGTTTATCAGTGATTCTGATCTAAAAATCCAATATCACATTGGAAAGGAAAATGTTGTAGCAGATGCATTGAGCAGAAAAAAAAACTTATCTTCTCTTTTAATTAATAAGACTTTAGTAGAAGAATTTAATAAACTGAAGCTTGAGCCAATTCAATCAGCTAAATTGAAAGCTTTGTTGACAAAAAGCGAAGTTGAGCCAACCTTGAAGGGTAGAATTTTGATAGCTCATATGGAAGATGAAGAGTACGATAAGGTTTAAGTCAAAATTAAGGATGATAATAAATTTGAGTTGAAGTTAGGAATGGAGAATATATCTTTAAGAAAAAAAAAGACTTAGGGTTCCTAACAAACTTTGAATAGAAATTCTAGCTAAAGCGCACAATTCCAGCTATACTATTCATCTTGGAAATGGAAACATATATCAGGATCTCAAAAAGGCATTCTGGTGGTTAGGAATGAAAAGAGATATAGAAGATTTTGTATCTAAGTGCCATTCATACTACTTAATAAAAGTAGAGCATTTGAGGCTAGGTGAACTCTTAAAATCCTTAAAAGTTTCAGAATGGAAATGAATAGAGATCTCTATGGATTTTGTTATGGGTTCACCCAAAAGGAGAGTAGGTGTTGATGCAATCTCGGTCAGCGTCGATAGGCTGAGAAAATCAACTGACTTTACACCTATTTGCCAAATCAATTTAGTTGAAAAAATAGCTAGGCTTATATAAAATAATTTATCCACCTTTATGGTAAGTAGTTCAGTAAGATTTTGGAGCTATCATAGCGAGGAGTACAACTTTCCATCCTCAAATAGATGGAAAAACTAAAAGGGTGAATCAAATACTTGAGGATTTGTTATGTTTGTGTGTGCTGGATTTTGGTAGAAGCTAGGAAGAACATCTTGCTCCCAACTCTCAAATCCTATCTCAGATGATAGCTAATGAGCTAAGAGTTTAATTGGTGGATTGAAGAAAGGCTGAAAGGGTTTGGAGATGTAGAGTGGCAGCTACAATGGCCATAACATGCCATGTGTGCATTATTAGATTATGCATTCTAATCTAATAGCGGGTGTTACTGTGGCGGCTGCCTCCTTACTGTTGTTGAGTTATCACTAATTTTACTAAGATTAAGTGGTGGTGCTTATTAGTATCACAAATATTATACAGGATATCCATGATACAAATCATAAGATAAGCAAGATCATGTTGAGAATATATATAGTATAGGAGTACTGCAATTAAAGAAAAGGCATCCAAAAAAATTCCACATCTATCCATTCACATATAATACAAAAATTGTAGAAGAATAAAAAAACTCATTTATTAAATTTTAATTAAATAAGGGCAAATAAATTTAAAGCAACAATTTCCTTTTGCAAGTTGCACCTTACATTAACCTTCTATCAAGCTTAATCCTCAAGTGCTAGATCTAAATTATACTCCTGATCTATCATATGTACTTATATGATAGGGCACAACAATAAAAAAGAAAAATCTTGTTAAACTTTAATAAGTCTAAGTATGGATACAATTTAAACCAAAATTTATGATATCACAAAATGAATCTAAGTAGTTTATGTGCAACAAGCGACAAGAGAACACGGAAGATATAAATGAAATATTTATAACTTAAGCAAAATATGAGGTAAGGAAACATACCTCAAACCAAATAGCTGCACATACAAGTTATGCAATTTATAAACTACTAAAGTATAAGGAAAAGTTCTAAACATATATGATCAATTATACATGCTACTTTTTTGATAAAATAGCAAAATAAGTATAATAATACTGAAATTAGCATCCTAACATGCTTACACAAAAAATCCCATGTAAAACTAGAAAATTATTGAAGATGCATAAATATTGAAAGTACTGTAAAATACTGTAAATACTGTAAATACTGAAACTGAACATAGCTATAATGAAAATAACATAACTAAAAAAGACTGAATCACAAAATATTTCATTTTAATTAGTTGTGTGTCTAGATTAGTCCTACCATTATAGAAAGTATCTAATTATGCCACAGAACAGAAAGTCCCACATGTATCATCTAGATCACTAATGGCTTGATATGAGCTGAACTATAGAATTAGGAATGTATCATCCAAACCCTCTCATGGTTGGATTTGAATTGATTATATCTCAAAAATAGAACTACAAAGGCAGACTAACTAGTACATATTCTATTGATTTGCTTATCTAAATTTATTATTTATTAAATACCAATGACATGCATTTCAAAATTAATATAGGATATTCATCAAATACTTTTTTGTCTTAACTAATGTGTCAAAACAGTAAAGCTCAAATCATAAGGAAGAAGTGCATACAAAAAAGGAGTATAAAGTAGTACGACATAATAATATGTGATATTATTTGTTTTCTAATTTATTTATTCTAACTATTCTGAAATTATACAAGCTCAGAGTCATGATCCTATAAACTCAGAGTATAAACTCAGAGTCATGATCCTATAAAGTCAAATAATTTGAACTAATCAAATTCTAGTTCATAAGATAGTGTCACTAAAGAAGTTAAATAAATAAATAAATCATCCTAATTTGCATTTTTCCATTACTACAACCAATGTTAATATAATGTATCAATGTTAGAATTTAAGAGATTACATTCCAACATAGGGGCTTAAGTCCCTTAACTTAGGATTCTAAGCATCTAAAGTTTGAAATATTCAATTTCATATGATATTTAAGTTTTGAGCAAAAGGGAGTTCAATTAAATCTAATTAGACTCAATAAAATATCTAAGTTCTAACTTTTATTGATTTAAGTGTCAAGGAAGAAATCAATGGGCTCAAACTTTATTCTGCACAATTTGACCTTATTCCTGGTGAGCCCCATATCTATAGTCATTTTTGTAGTTAAAATGTATGATTTTTTTGAAACCAATCATTATTCTAGTGTGTTTTATTATCATTGCAGCTTCGTAATGATTAGATTACAAAAAAGATAAAAATTGATGAAAATGAAAAATTTTGCATGCTACAGCGCGCCGCAGGGTGCCCGTGCGTGCTGCAGCAGATTGAAATAGAAAGACTAATTCTACAGAGCATTGTAGCGTGCTCAAAAATAGAAAGTCAAGCTCTACAATGCATCGCATATCAAATAGAGAGTGCTACACTGCAATCAGATTTTTAAACAGAGAGTCCTGCACTACAGCACACATAGCAGCGCTTATCAAATATAGAGTCCTGCACTACAGCGCACCATAGCGCCCTCATAATAGAGAGCTCGATGCTATAGCGCGTCGTAGCGCCAGTCGTAATTTTGCTTAGATAAAGGCATTCAAAATAGCATTGAAAAAGCCAAAATACATGATTTCTCCCCTTCCCACAACCAACACTGATTATAAGACATTCAAACCTTCCCATTTCCAATGGAATTAAGGAGTAAAAGAATAAATGAAATTAAATTTTCAAAGGATAGGAAGGGTTGGCTGTGTAATTGCTGAGATGCTTCCATTATAGATTATAAAAACAAATAAGAAATGCTTAAAGTGTTCTAGAATTTTATCAGCTCAAGTGTTCTTATTCTAAAGAGTGATGTAGATCTACAAAAAAGGAAAGACCTTTCCTAAGGAGGAAGAAGGCTATAACTTGCAAGGAAGAATAGCAGATAAAGCAGGAGAGAAAGGAAGATTCAAGGAAGAGAGAGAGCTCTATGAATGAAAAAGATATTCTCTAGTATTGTACCCCTCTTTACTTTTTTTTATTTTCTTGTAAAAGTCATGCAAAGGCTTATCCTTTCTTGTAGCTTATCTTACTTTCATATTTCAAAGGAAGCCTAAACTCTCCTTGGGGAGGGTTGGGTGTTAAGCATGTAAGAATGTAAGGATTGAAATGATGTGTACTCTTCTTATTTTAATGAATGTCATTTAGTTTATTTACATTGCATGTATGTGAATGATGAATTTGGAAAAAATAATTGTATTGCAAAATCTATATGTAAATCATCTTTAATGGAAAATCCCATCAAGCTAAATAGATAGTTTAGATATGAGGAGATGCAAACTAAAGTGTTGAATCTGTAAATGCCAGTGATAGCATTTGTTGTATAAAAACACTCGATGCATAACCTTAGAATTAAGTAGATCAATTGCTCCATGGAAGTAATATATAAATCTCAGAGCTCCAAAGTTCTTGCTTGATTTATGAGAGGTTAATAGTGCATAGGGCTGAGTGATGAGCCCTAATGCACTTTGTAGCACAATGATCTTAGCAATGAGAGCCAAGAACTCTCAATAGAGCTCTATAGCTCATTTTAGGTTTATGCGAGGCCTTAGAGAGCTAAGTGCTGTTGGGTGATGTTAAATAAGTTCATGTAGCATAGCAGCTAGATTCCTTAGCTATACTAATTGATGCACGAGAGACATTGATGGAATCATGTTCATGATATGCTCAAACCAATCCTAGATTTCATAAGTTAGACCTAAGAAATGAATTCATCAAAATAAAGATCTCATGAATGTCTATGAGCTGAAAGAGAACGCAACAATTGTTCATTTTCGAGTGCTAGACAAGACTTCGAACATTTGGGACACTCCCTAGAGAAGACTAAGTCTCTTGATTATTAAATAACAAAATCTATCCAATTCACTTGACATGACATTTAAACAAAGAGTACGAGCACATAAATCTTATTGAATTGCATGCCAAAACCCAACTCTCCTTATTTTCATCAAATAGTATTCTCAAAATAAGAATATTTGACTGTAGTAATTCAGGACCAAAACAAAAATAATTATTTTATATTTAAATATTAATGAACCTAAGTATACTTTAGTAACAAAATAAAACACCATTCATAGAGGATGATAATTCTCGTGATCTTACCATCCCATATTACTTCAGACCATATGCACTTGCGTGTAAGCGCAGACGTGTATGTTCAGTCTGCCATATTTTTGGCACCATTGCCAGGGAACGGTAAATTTTTTTGTATTAGAGATAACGTAAGAGTAATTAGTGATTTAAATATTTTTGTGCATATCTTTTCAATTTTTGTAATTTACTTTCTATTAATTTAATAGTTTTTATTTTTATATATGGAGTACTCAAATTTCACGATCGTGCTAACCATAATCAAAATTGGTGTATGTGGAGTGGGGTAACACATTCAAGTTATGATTGTAATAAAAATAACCCTTTTGTACCTTTGAGAACAGAATAGATTAATGACATTAAGTGTGTTCACAACTTGCAACAATGTTACACTCATTCTGATATGAACATTAGTAACACAAATTTGACAAGTGAGCAATCATACTTAGAAGAATTGGTGGAAGATTTTAGTGAGAATATGAACAATAATTTGTACAAAATTGAACCAACCTTGATTAGGCACAAGTTTAATCTGGATGATAAAGAGCAATACGTAAGAGAATTGAGGCTAAGCTAGAATTTATATTCTAACAATTATTTAAATATGTCCAAGAAGTTGTTGCAAATGAGCAGATAATGGAACAAGCTTAAGAAGTGCCAATTTGTAGAGTGGAAACCTTAACTCAAACAAATAATGACAATAACAAAGAGTTATAGTATCAATTTAAATTAGACCACTCAGAAATGCAATGAGAAGTTCCAATTTTTAGGGAAAACTTTAGCTCAAACTAATAATGACAAAGAGAAAAAGTTAGAGTATCAACTCAAAGTTGACAATTCAGAAATTCAACAAGTGCCAACATGTAGTGAAGAAACTCTTACTCAACAAACAATAAAATGAGAAAGAGTTGGAGTATCAATTTAAATTATACAATATGAAAATGCAACAAGATTTTCAAATAGAAAAACTTGATCAAATGCAATCTAAAATTTATGTCTCCTACACACCTCAAGTGCATCTACCGTAATGTTTAACAATAGGTGAAACACTATTTGAGAATGATCAAGGTAATTTGATTCAAAATAGTGAATGTGTGAAAACCATTTGTAACATTTCAAACATTAATAAACCCCTTAGCAATCTTGATGATAATTGTGTGCAAATTGAATTCATGGATAACTACTTGGACTGTATTCCAAAAAAAATTGAATTATGCGCCTTTTTGCAAAAAGAAACTAAGGTTAAGGATAATGATGAATTTGAGGAGTTAGATGATAAACATAAGGCGAAAAATGGGAAGAATGAAAAGAAGAGGGAAGAGAAGAATTATTATAAGTTAGAGGATATATGGTGGACATGGAAGGAAAAAGATAGTATAGCTGATCTCCATAAGGATTATATTGTTAAGCAAACTTGTGCATATCCTAAAGACTTAATGAAAATCTGGAAAGAAATTTTAAGAGGATATAAACTCTTTATGGATGGACCGAGGGCAATAAACTAAGTGCTAGTTGGGAGGTAACCCAGAAAATTATTTTAAGTTCTTGTTTCTTGTTTATTTCAGATTTATGTAATATCTATGTGCATCAATAATGGAGCAGGAAAAATCTTGAGCATGATTACAGTAACAGCAATTTGCCATTATCTTTATCAAGTTGTTTCCTTCCTTACTACTTCTAGTAAATTATTTTTAATTTGGCAACAAGTTTAATAGTTTTGTTTTGTTATTTCATGTTTTAGTCTTTTCTTATGGTCATTCATTGAAACAATTCATCTAAGAGTAATGATTAAAACTAATGATTTGATAATTGAGTTGATCTATTTGAGAATATACTCTTCCAAAAATTTGAATTGAAAAAAAAAATTTCTAATTTTGTGCATCAAAAATCTTTGGATTAATCATATATGTCTAACTAAGACTGTTAACCAAACAAAGTAAGGTTTGTTGGATTAACTTGATATAATAACCAGCACATACTCTTGACTTGATTAAAATGATGAAATAAACTAAGTGTGGGGGAGTAAGATTACAAAGAGAGAAATGGAACTAGTGGTTGAATTTGGAATGCACTAGGCTTCTGTAGGACTTCATGGATGTAATGTATATGCTAAATTTGGCATGTAAATATATATATATATATTTGATGACTATTAGGGGATGAAGAAAAAAGTTTCTCCCATAAAACATAAAAGGGATGAAGAAAAATATCCTCCATATGAGAATAATATTACATCTTATAAGAAAAAACACATATGACACATAAAAGTCCCTTGAATGTCCACTAAACCAATTATCTTGAATGCGACTAAGATTCTTGCAAATTTTTTTTATAGTAATCATGAAATTATGAAAGAGTAGTTGGGAAAGCTAAAAGTTAGTCAAACTAAACATCTAAAATGCTTGTTTAAATTTATATTTAGCATTGATCACAAAAAGAACCAATGACTTGATTTTGTGGAATTGATCTTAAACCACCAAATCAGAATATTACTAATGTAATTCTCAATCATTAATTTCAATCACTACAAAACTTTTTTTTGATTGCTTGATTGAGGATGAGCAAGAATTTAAGTGTGGGTGTGTGATGAGCTCCATATTTATAGTTATTTTCATGTTTAAAATGCTTGATTTTTCTGAAACCAGTTGTTGTTATAGTGTGTTTATTATCATTGCAGCTTTAAAGTGATCAAACTCTAAAAAATATGAAAATTGATGAAAATGGAGAATTCTGCGTGCAACAGTGTGCCACAGCTGCGGCAAATTCAAACAAAAAGCCTAATGCTTCAGCACGTCATAGCGATCTCAAAAACAAAAAAGTCAAGCACTACAGCGCGTCACAGCGCATTCTGGTGTTACAGCATGGCACAACACATATCAAATAGAGAGTCATGCACTACAGTGCGCCATAGCGCCCTCACAACAGAGAGCTTGATGCTATAGCACAGCGTAGCACCCGCCGCAATTTTGCCCAGGTAAAGGTATTTAAAATAATATTGGGAAGGCCAAAAGACATGATTCTTCCCCTTCCCACAACCAAAACTTATTGTAAAACATTTAAAATTTCCCATTTGCTGAGAAACTTCCATTAAAGATTATAAAAGCAAACAAGAAAGACTTTGAAAGTGTTCAAAAATTTGATCAATGTAAGTTTTCATATTTCGGAGAGTGCTGAAGATTTAAAGAAAAGGTGAGACCTTTCCCCAGGAGGAAGAAGGCCGCAACTTGTGAGGAAGAAGAGCACATAAAGCAGGAGAGAAAGAAAGATCCTAAGAAGAGGGAGATCCCGGTGAACGCAAAAGCTGTTCTCTAATATTGTACCCCTCCTTTACTTCTTTTTCTTTTCCTGTAAAAGCCATGCAAAGGCTTATCCTTTCTTGTAGCTTATCTTGTTTTCATATTTCAATGGCAGCTTAAACTCTCCTTGGGGAGGGTTGGATGTTAAAAATGTAAGAATATAAGAATTGAAATGCTGTGTATTCTTCTTATTTAAATGAATGTCATTTAGTTTCCTTATGTTGCATGTATGTGAATGATGAATTTGGAAAACATAATTGTTTTGCAAAATCTGTATGTAAATCATCTTTAATGGAAAATACCATAAAGTTTAATAGATAGTTTAGATATGAGAAGATACATGCTAGAGTGTTGATGCCGTGAATGCTAGTGATAGCATTCGTTGTGCGAAAATGCTCGATGCATAGCCTTAGAATTAAGTAGATCAATTAAGCCATGGAAGTAATATATGAATCTATGAGCTCCTTAGCTCTTTCTTGATTTATGTGAGGTTAATAATGCATGTTAAGCCTAGGACTGAGTGACGAGCCCTAATGTGCTTCATAGCACAATGCTTTTAGCTAAATCAAAAGGATGATGCATGAGAGTCGATAACCCTTGATAGAGTTCCATTTCTCATATTAGGTATATGCGAGGTCTTAGAGTGCTAAGTGCTATTGGGTGATGTGACATAAGCTCATGTTAGCTAGTAGCTAGATTCCTTATCTAAACTTAAAATTGATGCATGAGAGCCATTGATGGAATTATGTTCATGAGATGCTCAAGCTAATTAAATATTTCATAACTTAGATGTAAGAAATGAACTCATCAAAATAAAGATCTCATGAATTTCTATGAGCCGAAAGAGAACGTGATAGCTGTTCATTTTTGAGCGCTAGACAAGACTTAGAACATTTGAAAAACTCTCTAGAGAAGACTAAGTCTCTTGACTATTAAATAATAAAATCTATCCAATTCACTTGACATGACATTCAAATGAAGATTACTAGCACGTAAACCTTATTGAATTGCATGCCAAAACCCAACTCTCCTTACTTTCATCAAATAGTATTCTCAAAACAAGAATATTTGACTGCAATAATTTAGGACCAAAGCTAAAATAAATATTTTATATTTAAACTTTAAGGAACCTAAGTATACTTTAGTAACAAAACAAAACACAATTCCCTGAAGATGATAATTCTTGGGATATCACTATCCCATATTACTTTAGACCACTTGGCTCTTGCATGTAAGGGTAGATGTGTATTTTCAGTCTGTCAATTCCCTTAAAATAATAATAAGTTGAGGGTCTAAAAGGTAATTTGAGGATTAAGAGTCTAAATGGAATCTTACTAATTCTATGACATGACTATTGGCTAAGGAGTAAATTAACTCCTTAAACACCCAATTGATCATCTATCAGTCCTAATAATGACTAAACAATACTTGCCTAAATGTAAGAGTAATTAACAAATTACTCACTAAAATCTAAGTTTTAATTCATGTTCGCATATTTTGTGATTTTCATTTAAGGTGATAATAATACTTAGTGAAAAATTCGCTAAGTAGTAATTACTATCCTACATTAGTAAAGAGTTCCTGTATCCTGATGTCATGATTTTAAACAACAATCACTCACTAACGATGCTAAGATATATGTTGGTGATGTATACACTATACATAGAGCTCAAAAAAATTTTCATGAGTAAATAAATATATAACTCAATAAAGTTCTAAGTACTTAACATATCTTTAAAGTGATCTAAACTTGAAGCTCAATAATTGATTGTAATGAGACATCAATTACATCACTTGCAATATTTGGGCAAAGTACATCTAAATGATAATCTCTTTGATAAACTTTGCTTAGTTCAAGATAAATATGAACTCTATCCAATTCCTTCTCCAATGCTTAAAGTTAGAAAAACTAAACTACACTATGCTAGAGAGGATGGATGAAAATGTAAGGATTTGATTCTAATGGATGAACTCAAGAGAACAACAACGAATATTACTTAATGAATATAAAATTAAAACATTAAGGTTAGTTCTCCTATCGATTAATACAAGAGTTATTTCTTTTTAATGATTGATCAATGCAACATAAGCATGACTTAAATGAATATAAAATTAAAACATTAAGGTTAGTTCTCCTATCGATTAATACAAGAGTTATTTCTTTTTAATGATTGATCAATGCAACATAAGCATGACTTAAATCTTTCCCAATCCAAAAAATTAGCAATATGATTCAATCAACATTTTAAGGATGCTAACTAATCAAAGATAATGACTAATTATTCTAGATAACATGCAAATCTATAACTTATAATATTGAACAATCACTATAGGGATGCTGCATGCATATGGATCTACAAATGACAACAACTAATAGCCTAATGAAAACTAAAAGCATCATTTCAAGAACAACTAATAGAAAAAATCTACTCAACAGAAAACTAATCAACTCATTAGAAATTAAATTTATAGAACTAATACAATTAATCTCATTATTTTTTTAGGTAAGATTGAGTACCTAAAAGAAGATCAGTTGAAGCAGAGATGAGTATGACCTGATTTCGATCATTGAATGAGGAGAACTTCAGTTCAACTTGAATAGAGGAGAGGATAAAGTGGTTGCTGCAACTCTCAACCTCCATCTGGAGGAAGAATGGCTGGCTTGTTGCCTCCAGCCGAGAGGAAGTAATTGACGACCCTTGGTCTCCTGCCGAGAGGGAAGGAGCAGACGCCTCTCGACCTCATACTGAATGGGATCGAGGGAGCTTTTGGCTCCAAACAGAGAGGAAGGGTTAAGAAGCTGGAAACTCATGGCCTCTAGCTTTGGCAAGGATGGATGATGGTTGGTTCATTGGAGGGAGTGTGGTAGATCGATCAATGAAGGAGGGATGCTTGGCGAAAGAAGAGGGATCAGGCTCCTCATGTAGAGGGAAGGAATATTCAGTTGAGGGAGAGTTAGGTTTAGAAAAGCTAGGTTAGAGGGTGTGATTGTTGAATGAGAGGGTTCATATATACTTATTCAAGTTGTTGAGAGCCACTCGATTAATATTGAGCGGCAATAAACCATTGGAAATTATCAAGCTTTGATAGATGGTCGATTGAAATTCAAAATTACAAATTTGGTACCAAAATGAGTGTCTCAACAAGATGAACACATATGTCTAAAAATTATTGAATTTGGATGAGTATTTTATTTTATATTAATTTTTTAGTAAATTTTTTAAAAATTCACTACGATCAATCTGGAGCTCGAAAATCAGTGAAACTTAAAACATAGCATCTTGATTGTATGGTTGACCTTAAAATACAAAAGTTTCTTAATTATGATTTATATTTTATTTTTTATCAATTCCTGAAGTTTAATCTTTACGAATTAATTTAGGATGATATGAGATCCAAATCACGCTCAAACTTTCGCAATAGGATCCCCTCATTAAGGATCTTGATTTTCATCTTAAATTGATCAAATTTAGGTCAAATCGACGTAGTGATAACCTTGGATTATTATAGACTCCCCCAATTAAGAACGATGTTGTTCTCGACATCACTACTTATGTGATACAGGCGAGAGTTAAATTTGATATTGGCAATTGACCATGAAGGTTTCTAACTTCCTTTATTTTAGAGAGTTTGGCATAGAATATCAGATTTTACATAATTAGTTTAACAGTCACCACACACCATAGATGTAGATTCAAAAAAATTAATCATAGAGTAAGGATACTATACTTGTTATTTATGCAATTAATGGCAAATGAAAGTTGTCTATATTATATCTTAATTCAATTGTAAGCATAGGAAACTAGAGCCAAACCTTCAATGTTTCCCATGAGAGTGATACAAAGTCAGTTGTAAGCTTTTTCAAAATTGACATTGAGTTTCAAGCTTGAAAATATGCAGAATAAGATATTTGAAAGAGGGATAGATCTGGGGAACATGTTGGAGAGTTTAGTACCAGCAACTGGGTTGAGTGGCGTATAAGGGTATGCTACCACTTCCTTTTCCTCTCATAACTAGGGAAATAAACCAACAACAAATGTTACTAACCACTCAAATGAGCTACCACTGTGCTAGACATGAGAAAAACAAACCTGATGACAAAACAGGCATCATGAAGAATAGACACATGCCAAAGAAAGATTACATCAAGGAGAAAGAGTTTAAGAGATAAAGCAATAATTGAAACTAGGACATGTGATAATCTAAATGAGTCCATTCAGCTCATTTAAAAAAAAAAATTTGGTTTGAAAATAATATTTGAGTTAAATCAATATTCTAAGAGCTTATGCAATTCAAATTTATAATAGCTGAACTATATCTTAACATTAAAATTCACACAAGTGGGTTGCATCTTAGATGATCAATCTTGATTAACCTATAGTAAGCCCTTCTCCCATAAGAAAAGAATAGCAAATCAAACCATTATAATTATGCGATTTAGTGATTAAATGCAAGATTACAAATTCGGCCATTGGAGAAGTTGACTTGCCGACAATAGCTTAATAATCGGATAGTAGCTCGCAAATAATGAAAATCAATATGCTTATATAACATGAACTGATTACTTACAAAATAAGAAGTTAAGAATCTACATGTATAGTACCCAACTTTAGGAATTTGGAAAGCTAGCACTTGATATAGTGAATAAAACATTATATGTGATATATATATATGTGGATGAATAGAGTGATGTAAATGAAAGCCTTATAGAACAACTAAGTCAAAGTGAAAAAAAAAAAAAAACTGGCCCCTAATAATTAGATGAGAACTCAAATAATACTAATGCTAAGGAATTAATATAATAATGATTAAGTTTCATAAGTAGACAAGAATCAAATGGTTGACCTTACACCATTTAAAATTCTTTAGTATATCGCCCTTGATTAAATAATCAGCAAATTGAAGGTAAAATATATGTACTCCAAATTAATCATCAATGACATTGCTTATGAAAGTAGAAGCACAATAAGACTAAGCCATAGCCCATCTATAAGGCTTGAAATTTTTTTCTTGAGATTAGATAAAAGTAAGGAGAAGAATGGATAACATGCGAAACACAAATTTCTTATCATCAGCATGTCCTTTTCAATATTGTTTAATCCTAGCACCTTCACTTGAGGTTTGTTGTAATTGAAACTTATTTTTATGCCAAAATTTGAAGATTCCCTTTAAAATGTCTGAATTCGCATTTGGTTTGGTGGTTCAAGCTTCTTTGAGATGTGATGTAACCATCTTCCAAATAAGTTTTATTAAAAAGACTATAACCAAATCTCAAAGTGCGTTGATACCTATTTTTTAGCCAATTTTTGTCTGAGTCAAAGTTGAGTCTCAGCAGCCCAACCCCTATGGTCGAGACCCACCCTGAGATGGTCTAAACCCTCCAAGCCACCTCAAACTCTCAAATTGGATCTATTTAAACCTCCAAATCCAATGGAAACTTCCCTTTGCACTTTTTCTCTGTAAGGTCCTAGAATTCCAATTCTTCCATTTTCTTTCTCTCAAGTCCCCTCAAGGCCAAACCCCACTATATTGAGTATCTTACCCTAGTAAGCCCATAGCATAGACTAAGTGGGTGAAATCTAAAGTTAATAAGGCAATTTTTTGTGGGTCATGCTATGAAGATGCAGTAGGCTATATTATGATGATCTTATGCATTATTTTAAGTCATAGCCTGACTTTAGTTATGTTATATTAATATACATCAAAAGATTGCCTAATTTATTCATATATCATCTTGATAAGTCTCATGAATATAATTTCATAATAGAACAAGAACAACTAAACTAAATAAAGAGCAAAAAGAACCTAAGAGAATAAGCTAAGAAAACCTAAAATGACATTTAAAAAATAATGATTCAAAACTATTATTGATTTATGAACTTGTGAGATCTCTAGAGCTCATTGTGCTACTTTACTTTGCAAGTAAAATAGGTACAACAATATTCTACATTCGTAATTAATTACTATATTTCCTTGATTAACTATAATAAGTGCATGTACTTCCCTTATGTTGACACATGACCTAAAAATACTTAAGTTTATATAACTTGTGCATTCTTATTTGTACTGAACTGTATAAATATTGTGAAACTAAGTGGCTAAGCAAACATAAATATAAGGTTCCAAACATGTATAACTCTTGAGTCTATATAGATAGACATGGTCCACATGATAGGTTAGAAAGACTAGCATAATCTATTAGTAGGGTACTAGCAAGTAAGAAGTAATAGAAATAGGAATCAATCAACACATTAAACATACGGAGGCCCAAAATCTTTCATATTAATATGTTTACTTTAGCATAGCCAATGTAATTGAAATATAATATTATTTCTAATTTGAACCTTGATACTTGATTGATCCTTGATATTTTTTCATATGCAACCATTTTCTAAATTATAATGTGTTGAGTAATCATACAACCTTTCATTATGTGATTACTCATGTAAGATTTAATAGTTATTTGATTGAAACCTTTGATATTATGCCAATCAATTGCAACATGCTACTCCCTTAGACTCTACTATAAGGGGGGTGATTTCTTATATTTCTTTTATTTTATATTTTAAAAATTTAATTACAAATCACTATAAGAATTAATTAATTTGATCACTATAATCAGTTTCAATTCACTCGCACCTCTTATATGTCATGTTTAGAAGTGTAAGAGGATTTGTATGCAAAAGGAAACACTAAGATAACAGAGCCAAAGCTAGCTCCAGACTGATACTAGAATTATTAATAGTTATGAATATATATATATATATATATATATATATATATATATATATATATATATAATTTATTTATTAAAATGTTAAATTTTTGTAATTATTATTCTTATAAAATTAAACATGTGGTGGAGATATGGATCAAGAACTTGCATGTAAATTTGGATATTTTGATGTGAGTATGCTTCATTATCCTTCATTGTGGTTAAATAACTTAATAGGATCCAACATATGATAATAGTTTGAATTAGGATTGCAATCTAGATACCAATCATTATTGTTATAATATGAAAAGTGAAACACTCAACAACCTTGTGTATACCTTGTGCCAAATAAGTAAAACAAGTTGATAAATAAGGAAATGACACAATATCTTAAATAAAAACAAGCCTAGAGAAGGTAAGAAATAAGACTCAATAAATGGAGTCATCTAACCATACATAAGCTATTATAATTACTTAATCATGGCTTCCTACAAAACATGGCAGATAAGACCTTGATTGTAGAGCTATCCAACCCCATAATTGATAAGTTATAATCTAAACTCTCCCATAAAATCAACTAAGAATTTCTAGAAAATGGGCCTAAAGCACACCAAGAGTCAGACCAAAAAGAAATATTTCATTATGAAATCTTCCAACTAATATGTTTCCCTATATAAAATTTACCACTAATAATTCTACACCAATTGGGAGTGTCCTATGAGATATCCAATTTAGATGTTTAGAGGCACAACATTTAGTAGTAGAAGATATAGCTTTTATCTCACATCTTTACTAGATCTCTTACTATTGTTCCAAAAAATGATCTTCAAGATTGTGAATGCTAAACAAACTCTCACAAATAAGATAACAAACAAAAAACTATCTACATTAGAGGGTTTTAGATGCTTTGCTAACTAAGGACCACACATATTTTTAGGATCACTCTCTAAGTAATTTGAATCACATAAAACAAATTATATGGAATAGAGTTTAACACAAATTTTAGAAGGTTCAATCAAACACCTAGGTAAACATTACTATACTCTCAAATTGAAACTTTTATAGATATTGGTAAAAATAAATGTAACAACATAGGTGTATTATGTTTTATGAATAAAGAAAGATTCAAATAAAAGGAATTCAAGCTCTCTTAAATCTCAAAATGCCTTCCATTCTCCTAAATTTGATCAAAATAACATGATTAGAACAAAAATTCGAATTTAATTTGAATTTAGTTTAAGTTTAAAATAATCATCAAAATTATTAATAAATCTATTTTGAGTATAAGAAAGGCCGCTTCCTTATTAGTAAATACATAATATCATTTGCATTGTTATTGTAAAAAAATAGAATATTACCATTATGATTGAATAGAATTGATTGGTTTATCAAGATAAGACATTTAGGCTCTCAAGAAAATACTCGATGGTTAGAAAAAATACATTGTTGACTTCATGAATTTATTACATTCGATCAAATAGATATTTCTTTGTTGATGACAATAAAATATTATATAATAAACTATGAAGACTAACAAGTTTTGTTGACATAACTATTTAGGTATTAGCAAATATAAAATTAAAGATTGTTTAGAAGTTCTAGAAAAGTGGCACTACAAATTAGAGATATAGTTGAAGAATCAAGTCAACATACAACACTTATTAAGAAGGCCTTTAATTTTATATTCTATATTTTTGCTTTCTATTTATCTTAGAAATATGATCATGAAATATGTAAGGTTGCTAAGCTTTGAGACTAGAAATAAGAGAACAGATAAGATCCTTAAGAATAAATTAATCTAGCCATGCGCCCAAACACATACTGTCAGATTTATTGTCGACCTAGGCGTGATCCAAAAAGAAAAACCATAGGACATAGATTATAGCCATGCACTCAATGCATCTAATCAAGGACTTCTTAACAACTCCAAAATATAACTATTGCTTTATTTTGGACTTTGCTCTTTTCACTATAAGTAGGGATCCCCTAGCCATGTCCAAAATCACACATGAAAATATTTCTTAGATCTCTTATAGAAAATTTTAAGAAATAGTTTAAAAAATTTAACAACTCCCTCAATATTTTATATATCTCAAATAATTAAAAATAGGAAGCTCTTTGGGTATACCTCCCATAAATCTTTTTGTAAGTTTGTTTATAATTTAATTATTTATCTAGCCTAACTTTAGTTTTGTGTGTACTACTATGCAACCAAATTTTTATGAAGGAGGAAAAACTCCTCAGCCTACGAAGCAGAGTACTTAATGTTGAGTGGACTTTTAAAGATAGTCGTTCTTTGAAGAGTGAACTTAGGGACAAAAGGTCCTAAACTACTCCAAAGTTTTATATATTTAATTAAGGGAAAATAATGAATCCATAATTTGTACCATAAATAAAGGAAAATCTCATATAAATCCATATTAGAAACACCCTACTTTGATAAAATTCTGTTCATTTTCAAGAAAAATAAGAGCACAACAAATTCTGGGAGTATCTAGAGCATTTATGTAATTTCTGGGAGAAAACCGCTGCAGCTCGTTATAGCGATATGCAGCGCGCTCTGGCTACTAGCAAGCAGAAAGCACTATTCTAAGGGGATTCTTGAAATATGGAGTGATTCCACTACTGCGCGCCACAGCACGCCATAGCGCGCTATAGCAGAGGAAGAATTGAACTTACATCGCTGCAGCGCGCCATAATGAAAAATACTTTGAAACTAAGCCGCTGTAGCGCGTTACCACGTTAAGTTTTTGAACTTAATGAACTGCAGTGCACTACCGCGGGCAGGTTTCGAACTTAATTCACTACAGCATGCCATAGCGCGCTGCAGCACGCGACCACGGATGAAACCTTAAGGGTTCAGTGGACTAAAACTTCAAGACCTAGCTGCTACAGCATGCCACAGTGCACTGCAGCGCACTACAATGAGTAAGTTTTCAAACTTAACTCGCTACAACATGCCACAACGCGCTTCAGCGTGCTACCACAGATCAAGTTCAAAAGATAACGATGCTACAGCGCATCACCGGGGATGAGGTTACAAACTTAAACCGCTGCAGCGCACCATTGCGGGTTGTAGTGCGCTATAGCGGGTGCTGTTTTTTCTGGCTTTTCAAGGAATTAATTGCAGCTGGGATAGGACCCCCAGCTAGCATTTTGTCTCCCAGCTGACATATCCTCTGCCAATAAATTATTTTAAGGGAAAAAGAAGGTTTTTTGAAATGATTACAAGATTTAAAATTGTAAAAAGGAGAAATCATTTCATTCATCAAGTGGGATTTGCACTCATTACAACATAAATGGTGGAGGGAAAAGAATAGAATTTGAATACAAGGCAAAGGAGAATGACTCATCTATAAATGCAGCCTCTCTTAACATGAGAAGGGTTCCCAATTTTCACTCCAAAATCTCAAATTTTAGAGGCTGCATAGAAGAAGAAGGAGACCTCTATAAGAGAGGTTGAAGAAGCCACTGCTCGTTAGTGGAATCAATGCTTGTGAGATCGCCTAATTAAAACTATAATCTTGAACACCTAGACGTAGGAAAACTAAGATGCTCTAATTGTGATCTCATGAGAATCTTTGTGCTGAAATAGAACCATAATGTGTTCATTTCATGTACAAGATTTGAACTTGTAAAAGTTAGAGGACAACTCTAAGGAATATAATATGCACTTGATTTTTTGGCATGATTATAAAAGAATGAAAGGTGCTTGAGAAGTAATTCAACACCTGTCCCTATCGATTCACATGCAGGAAACCCAACTCTCCTCTCTAAATCAAATAATTTCTTAACTCTAAATTTTGCTTTGTTAACGGAACCAAATCAAAAAATGAAATCATACCATTTAAACATTATTGAATATAGATATACCTTAGTAATAAAACACACCGTTCCCTGAGGCCGATAAATCTCAGAACTTACCTTCCAAATTATTACTTCAGATCACATACACTTGCGTGCAAGCGCAGACATGTAATTATAATTTATCAAGTGACTTTAGGTTAGTGGTGGATTATCCAATTTTAAGTTGAATGTAAATCATGATAGGTTGAAACATTAAAGTTTGGACATGCTAACATTTTCTAGCTATTAAGAATTTTTTCTTGGAAAATTCAAGTAACGTGCTGAACATGTTAACTATTGGATACAATATTTAGGACATGCCAAGTATATGAGCTCAAACAAACATCATGCAATAACATTTTCTAGGCATTAAAGAATACTCAAGGAAGTTAAGCCAATAATTGATGAAGTCAAAGAGTTTCTTGAAGCAATATTCTTGAAAGTCAAATAAATTGGCTTGATGATCCTCTAACAAGTATAAAACAAACATCAATTAAAAGAAATGATGATCAATAAGAATCATTGTATAAAAATGTTATGTAATCAATCGTGTGTTTTCCAAATAGCTGGTTGAGATAGTGTGATGCCCCAATATTGGGTTTGTACGCTAATCCAATATTAGGTGCTAAACAAGATGATCATATTGGGTCATTTAGCTTAGTGATTCATTTATGAGCCAATAATAATTCATTCCATACAGAAATAAGTCAACACATAATGAAAATTTTAAGAAAAAGATAAACAACTCATATAGCCATTCAATCCTGAGTTCAAATCACATTACAAACCCTTTAATTTTATCCAAACTTAAAGCAATATTTAAATTCATAACATATATTTAAATTGATAGAAGTGGTTGCCGAAAAAGGTTTATTCCACAAGATCATTCCAACTTCATATCTAAGTGTTAATGACAAGCCACAAAATAGTGTGACACATGGTTTGAAGTAATAATAGAATATGAGTTCCTAATTTATCTTCTAAAATAATTAAAGAAAGGTTACTAGTTAATGTTTTTTCTACTAATGCTTAAACAATCAAAAATTAGTTTTGTCACTGAATAAGAACTACACATACAAAATAGATAAATCTAGAATTATGATGATGTAATTAAGTTTTAAAAGATCGAGGAGATTTAGGCCGATCAACTATAGTTCAATAAATTAAGTTCTTGTTGAGTTTGAATTGATCATCACATGAGAATGTTAACTTTATATTTCATGGGGATATGCATAGTTAAACCTACACATGATCTCTCACGCACATGGATCACTCACAATTGAACACTAAGGTCATCTTTAGTCGATCTCATACGAGACCGAACCTTAACATCTAACTGATAGTTTCCTTAAGTCCTATCAGCATTCCCTATCTTGTGTAGCTGAAGCTAGATTTCTATGTCTGTTCTCATATACATAAGGACATCTTTATGTTCAAAGGGAAATGTGTAGATCTCTCTACTCAAACAACCCTCTATTTGATCTAACCTTATGTATAATAGAAAGGCCACATGAGAAATGGAACACACAATATATGAAATGAGCAAGTGCACAAAAATCTTTTAATAGGATTTTGCTCCAATGAAAACTTTAGTGCTACTTATAAGCCATGCAATCACATGTACATACATCTTGATTATAACTTAAGGTTTGATCGAAGGTGTAGTACAATGTACCCATGCTCCTTTAAGAATAATGATTTTTACATGCAACACAAAAAATTCTATGAAATGAAACACATGCATTCATCTAAAACATATCACAAATCTAAACTCAACATTCACATAGAAATATTTACTACATAGGTTGAGTCTAACCCTCATCAAAAGGGAAGATTTATGCAGATATTAAAAAGGAATCACAAGCATACAAGATTTTTGTTCTCAAGGGTATCATGATTTTTTACAACATTAAAGTGCATAAAAGAAAAGAAAAAAGAAAAAAATAGAATAGAAAAGAGGTTACTGAAAGAATGTCCCAAAGGGTTCTCTTCATTTTTGCATTCTTCTTCTTCTTCCTTAAATAGTTCTCCATTGGTAGCTTTAGGGTTTCCCTTCTTGTTCTCTCTTATGGTAGTTGAAATTTTCACTACTTGGAGCTCTTATTTTCTCCCAAATTCATTCTCCTTGACTTAGGGCTTCTATTTGGATTTTATAGTTCCTTAGCATCTTCCAAAGAAGTCCAAGAATCACCTCTTTTCCTCCTTGAGTATGGCATTTTGTATTTCAAATTTTGTGCATGCTTGGGTGGGCCAAAGCATGTGCTTTAATTCAGTGTTGATTTTACTAGCACATGGGCACGTCTAAGCACCTATGCTTTGGTAGGATTGGCTATCGAGAAGCACTGAAGAGCATGTGTAACAACCCATTATTGTTAATCATCATTTATTAGTCTAATCAACTAGTATAACTCTTCATTAGTCTTCAAATGATGCTTGAGAAATCCCAAAAAACTTGGCATAGTTTGGAGCTCATTTGAATTTATCAATTATTTTAATGTATTTAATAAACTAGAAAATTAAGTATATTAAATTGACTTTGATTAAAAATTTAACTTCATTTTTGAGTTTCTCACCCCAAATTAGCTAATAGTAAATTTTTTAGATTTCTTAGTGTTCATTTGGTAGCTCTGTTTTAATTTATTTGATGGTTATTATGTAGAAATTAATTTTAATTATAACCTTTATTTTTTATTTTGTATGGAGTTTGATCAAATGACGTGCGATATGTGAGGTTTGATCAAACTAGCCGTCCAGATCGGATGGCTATGACCCTTCATCCTCATCCACATGTGCATGTCCTAGCCATGGCAGTTCCACTCCTGCAACTCCAAACCTCCTCAACCTTTCTTTAGTCTATGAATTAAACCCTTAGATTATTAGCTATCATTTAAGATAGCATTTGAGAGCTGGGAGCTGAACCATCACCATCTACAGCCTGCAATAGTCCTCTCATCTCAGTGTCAAATACCACTAGTTCCAATTCTTAGAACCTCTCAATTCTAAAAATTTTTATTTTGTTTTCACATTCCAACTATTGTTGCACCATATTATAGGGTGGATAAGACCTTATAATGGATATCAGGCTTATTGTGGAAAGGGTTATGGCAATGTCGCACACTGAGCTCGATCACCCATCTCCCGATCCTGGCTAGCCCAGCCACTGGGAATGGACCCATTGTGTAGGCCTAGGATTGAGGATCATGTTGGACCTAGTCATAGGCGATGAGGTTTACAGTGGGGTTCGCAATACGATCTCACAATAAACCCTAGCCCTAACTCCTTGGTCAACTAGTTGTTGTCGATAATGGTTATTAGGATTAAAGCTTTTCATCCTGTAGTGTAATTAGTCTCTATAGATTTAAAATGATATATGTCATGTCATCTAGTTTGATCAAAACATAGATAATTTGGGAACCTTGTGTTCTACGCCTCGATATCCCGATGGAAAGGATGATGCCAGTGTCAAGTCGAGCGTGCGGCACTATCCATCGAGCCTGTGCACGTGAACGTCCCAAATGCTTGTAGCGACCGCAAACTCGATCAAACCTGATGTGTATGTGTGTGGGGTTAACTTATGATTAATGAATTAATTAAACATTTAATTCAATATAAATTATTTACATAACTTTTTAATTACTCACCCAAGCATAGCAAAATTATATACCAAAATAATCAAAATATGTAGAAAGATTAATATGGAATTTATTTTAATTTTGACTGTTAATTTTACTAATCACCTTTTAATTAACATTAAGGGTAATTAAACCCTAATTAAGCTAAATAATGTTCAAATTGACTGTTCTTACTATCATTTTAAGCCATATACTATAAGGAATCTATACATACTAAATTTAACTCATTTGGACATCAAACAAAAATTATGTATTTTTTTACTTCCCTTAATTAATATTAAATTCATATGATTAAGAATTTATCTATTATTAGCTTCCCAAACCCTAGGACAACAAGCCTTGACCTAGGATGTGGCTTGGATGAGCCCTAAGGCATACCTATGGTGGAGAAAACACTTGAGTTAGTCTGGTATTGATTTAATTTTAGTAAACCTGGACATAAGCCTCAGCCTTATAAATGAGAAGAAAATGACAAATTTTAGGATTGGATTTTGTAATTGATTATCAATTATCATGATTGATCTAACCTATTTTGTAGAAATAGGATGGTTAGTATACTATGATTAAAACCCATTAGATTCAATTAGACAAGTCTAGAAAGTTAGTTTGAACCAAGTCCAACTTTCCTTTTCTTAGATATTGAAATAACATAACGTATGCTAATTTTAAAGCTGAATTGTTAGAAACTTTAGAAGTTCATTAGAAGTCATACTATATAATTAATCTTAAGGTAGGCATGACTTCCCTTATTAATCAGTTTCTTAGTTTTAATTATGTTGATTAAAGATGCTTATGTACTAATCATCCTTATGAATGTTTCTAGTTTTCTAAGGGAATTCAGAGTGACTTTCTTCTTTTAGCAATTAATAATTCCATTATTCTTACTAAGCAACTTCATATTGAACATAATATTGAAGTTGGTTATAGGTAGAACAATCAACTTGGATTCTAAAGCATGATGATTTTATGAATTTTTGATATCACAAAATTTGTGAGCACTGAGTTGGGCTCCGGAAGGAAGTTCAACATTTAAAGTATTTGCCAACTTATACGAAGGCAAATTAAGAGTTTTAGCTAAATGTTCATAAATAAATGAATGACTAGCCCTAGTGTCAAGCAACACATTGTAGGGTTTATCATTTAAGCACAATGTTTTTACGATTAATTGATTTGTTATATTAGCTACTTGCAATATAAAATATGCAGGAATGAAAATAACTTTTGTAAAAGGAGATAGATTCAAAAATGTGTACCTCAAACCACATTATTGTCTTCTGTAGCTTTGATAAGAGTTAAAGCATAAACAGAAATAGGACCAGCAGGATAATTGTTGCTTGCTTCCGAGAGTTATTCCAGTTTTGCATTCTAGGAGCATCGGTTTGCTACTTCACTGATTCAACATCTTCTTCTTGAGGTGGTGGCATTATCGCCATCCTCAGATCTCTCTTATTTAGAGGTACAACACTAAAACTTAGTTACGATAGGAATAATTAATGAGAACACCATCCACAATTTTTTGTTGAGTGCACTAATAGTACAAGTGGTCTTGCCGACCACAAGTGAAATAGTAACGATCAAAGTGATAACACTTGCCATAGGGATGGGGTTTGTTGCAATGCTTGATTAGTTAAAATGAAGTGTTAGCTTAGATTTGATAAACTTTAGTGTGTTGTGGCATGTGCTTCTTAAAATCATCATAATGGTTAGGTACCGCGTACATATTTCGCTTCAGATCCTTTTCTGATTGGCGGTGTTCCACCACTCTTGTTGTTTCCACGAGCTGAGAAAAGTTAGTGTGTAACAATTCTAGGCTATTACTTAGCCTAATTTTTGCTTAATAACATCTTAATTATCATTCTATCAGGTTCATCTGGCCATTAGAATCAAACCCTGAAGATTAGGAGCGATTTGGAGCTCAATCAAAATTTTGGATTACTTTAATAATAATTAATTAATTAGAAAATTGATATATTTAATTTGACCTCAAAATTGAAATTTGACTTAACCATTGCGCTTGTTACCCCCAAATTAGCTAGGGGTGATGTTTTGGAAGTATTTGGAAGTCGTCAATTTTTCTCTAGTATTTTAATTTATTTTAATACTCTGAAAATTTGGATAATTAAATTGATCTCCAAATTAAAATTAGACTTCATCGTTGAGTTCGTCACTCTTAAATTAGCTAGGAGTGAATTTTTGAGATTTTTGAAGCCCATTTATTCATCTAATTTTAATTTGAGGAATGTGTTAATTAAAATTTAAAATAATTAATTAAAATTTTAAATCCTTTATTTTACCTGAGATGGGACCCACTGCCCCCTGCATGCGCCTCTTCCCCATTTCCTGCACAAGGAAGCTTCCTCCCCATGATGCTGATGGGAGAGGGCCTGCTATCCCATGCCCAGCCCATGCCTCATTCTTCCCTTATCTAGCTCCCTCTGCTCTCCAATCTCCCCATTTGATGTCAACTGAACCTCCTTCATTCTCAAGCTCTTGAAGAACCATTTGCTCTCTTCCTCCTTTTGCTAATAATTGAAGAAGAAGAAGTTCATTTTCTCCCAGGTTCTTGAAGAAAGCCAAGCAGGAACCTCCGTTTGCAAACCAAGGTACCCTTACTGTATCCTTCCTTGTACCCTCCCTTTTCCCCATTGGGTGATCCAATGGCTACTTCATTTTGTGTGTAAACTTAATATTTTCCTCAAGAACTTGTATTTGAGCGATTGAGCTCAATATAGCTCGATTAGATTCCATTTTAAAGAGAAAAAGAATAATGGTGTATGGAAAGAAATCTTGCATAGGTATCTAAGCATAGTTGTTTACAGCATTAGGGTAATCCTTTCATGTCAATTTTGGTATCAATTGAAATTGGTATATGGCATCGCACTTGAGGTATCCTAAACGAAATGCATTTGGGTGAAAAAAGGGGATACGTTCCATTTTTTGTCCAGACAAAATGACCGTCGAGCGCTATAGTGCGTCGTAGCACTTAATTTTTGGCTAGGGAGCACTACAGTGCACTACAATGCCCGTGTCTCAAAACATTTGGTGCCGTAGGGCGCCATAGCACCTGAAAGCAATAAAGCATCTGCTCCTTGGGATGTTTAGCACTGTAGCACGACAGAGCGCCTGAAAGCGCTACCACGCGCCACAATGCAGAAATCCATCATTGCACGCTGTAGCGCTCGAAAGCATTGTAATGCACTGCGGCACAATGACACGCCACAGTGCACCGTAGATCCTGGCTTTCAGCCAGGCGAGAACTACAGTGCGCTATAGCACGCATAACTGCCCAGTTTTGCCCAAACTTCATATTTTTCGTATTTTGATGACTCCATAACCCTAATAATGCAAAACTATACCAAAATAATGAAATCATGCATTATTTAAATATAGAGGTGATTTTTAATTATGAAATCCATGCTTATGATGTTTAGACTTATTAAACAAATGCTTATATGGCAAAATTGCACTTGTAGCTATTTTTTTTTATTGAATCAATGTATTATTGTTTCTTGGAACGTAAGATAACCATATTAAATATATTCATTTTATTGCTTGAATGCAGGGCATTAGGTTTGAAATATTGTAATTAATTATTAGGATGCTTAGAACTTAATTTGTTCAATTCAATTTAAATTCTAAATTTTTAAATTACCAATTAAGTACCAATTGCTTTAGCTCATAATTAAGGAAGGTTAGCATTTATTTTTTAATTAGCATTGCTAATTTACCATGTGATCTAGATTTATTAAGTCAACATTGATTTCAACCTTAATCTTCCTTAATTAGACTTAAAGAAAAGTTAATCTGAATTGAACTTCTTGATTTGGCATTTAATAATATGCATGAATTTATTTAAGTCTTGCTGATTTGACATTTGATTCTAGACTAGCAAACCATACGTTCTTAAGTCTTATAATAATTTATGTGATTTATAATCTTAAGATCTTGGATTTTCTCCTAATCAAGATAACTAGCATGAAATAACCTTAATAAAACATGTTTGATTTGCAAATGATCAATTCTTAATAAATGGTGTGATTTTACCCCTTAAACAATATGCTTAATTAAGTTATGATTTTGGAGAATTGCATACTTGATCTTTGGCATCTAAACCATGTGATTGAACTAGAACCTCACATGTCTTAAGTATTAGTTTATCACTTAAGTAGAATAATTGTTGCTTTAGATTTTTAAATTGTAAAAATAGTTTTGAATTAAGTATATGCTAGACCCTTAAGTAGGCTAACTCTTGAGGTAAGAAATGCTTAATTGTCTTATTTTGAGGTAGAATCTTAGATGTATCTTAACAACCATAGATGTTGATCCTAAAACATTGTGGTAGAATAACCTAAGGATTTTAAATTGAGATTACCCCTTTTGGCAGTATCTTGAGTTGAGTGGGATTTATGCCACATCCTTGGAGCCTTTTTCCAGGACCCATATCAATGGAGGAAGGATTCATTAGTTTGTTGCTCCTTGATTCTTAAATAGTATTGTTAGAATGAACACCAGTAGTGCTATCATATGAAGATGATAGTTCATATCCATAAAGCTGAATTATTCAGCATAAAATGGAATTAGTTGATTTCCCTTGGATAGAACTGTAGAGTCTTGATCTTATCCATGGTAACTGAATAAGTACAGTTCAGTTCAAGAAAAACATCCTAAGTCTAAAGTGTGCTATAAGTAGGGGATGGAACAACTTAGTTTGAGAGAATAATTATAAAATGACTCTGTCCATTATCTTTGTGCGCATCGATAAGTGCAGTTAAACAAACTAAGTGTTTCAAATTACCTTTCTTAGGACACTTTAAGTTATGTTTATAAGGTGGGAATTTAACAACTTAGTTTGAGAAAATAAATTGTAAGAGTATTATTTCCCTAATCTTTGTGTGTATCAATAAGTGTAGTTAAACAAACTAAGTATTAAAGTCACCCTTCCTAGAATATGTTAAATAATGTGTATGCAACCTCTCTATGTGATGATTTATGGTATAATTATAGTGAGAATTATGAATTTAGTAAGATTAAAATAGAAGTAAGAATTTATTTTGATGAATTTTGAACAGTGGAGGCAAATAAATTTATTACTTGGTTTTGTTTGAATTTCTATATTTTAATGATTTAAAGCATATAGTTATTAAAGCCTTGACATATCATGAAATGCATAAGTCATATCAATATTAGTGGAGCGATGTGCTCACATAGGATCTATTAGTAGAGCGATGTGCTCACCAAGGTCTATTAGCAGAGAGTTCACTCACCTAAGATTCTATGGGATGTCATGTGACATTGAGTCAGGCATACTTGTGGCATATAGTTCTATGGCATATTCAGATGTATATACATATATTCAGTGGCATGCAGCACAGTTTTATCTTAGTATTTATTTAGTTTTAATTTTCTTACTGCTTTTTTTTTTAGTACTCAGCTTTCAAAGCCAACTTACTTTACTTTCAATTTTGTGCTATTTTTTTACTTTTCAGCTACATAAGTACCTTTTTATACAGTTTTGTTTAAATGCTTAAATGTTAAACCTTAGATAACTATAACTGCTTAGAGTTGCTTTCAATGTGTTAGACTCATTATCTAGCACATGATATTTTTGGGATATGATAATTTGCTAGATTTAGAGCAGCTTGTGGGGCAAGATTAGGAGGCTTCACAGGAGATCCAGAAAGAGTTCATGGAGCATTAGTGAACACAGCATTAATATTTACTTTTTTGCTTCAGTTTTATTTTAATTTGAGTAAGAGACTCTTTTATTATTATTTTATTTAAGCAAACAATCTATAATAATTAAATTATAGATGCATTTTCTTTCCTTTTTGAGATGATTGCTTTACTTAGCTTCTATGATGAATGATCTGGAAATAATTTTAGCTTCCATACTCTGTACTTACTACCACTTATACTTATTATTGTGATGTGATCAGCATAAATGAAATGCTAACACTAATGTACATTGGATTCTTCTTTCAACCCATTCATAACATAATGTACATAAGTATTCTATCTAATACTTAAGATAAGGATTTTACTCTTATCTTAATGATTGGTTCTCAGCTCTCTTTGGGGTTAAGATTCAGTAGTTTAGTCAATAAATATTTAAGAAGATTCGATAGTCCTTCTCGAGTAACGTACTGTTCCGCCGCCAATTATTCTTAAATTATCGTAGTTGCGCATGGCAACAAAATGGGGCATTGCACAGTGAGTCATATAGGAATGACATGGTCTTTGATAGAGTCTTGCAGACCACTCTAAAACCTATGGCATCTTGCATCTTCAGATCAAATCAAATCAGGGGCAAAGCAGGTCAATCTTCTGAATTCCATCTCGTACTATGAGACAGGATGACCACCCTGTTTCATTCCTTGCAAAGTGTCTTTAATGATGTTCTAAGCAGATAGAGAAATAAATTTTGCTCTGAAAACTTCCACAAATGTTTCCCAAGAAATAACCTCTATGTCATAGTCGGTGAAGCGAGAGTTTTTGATATTGTCCCACCAATATTCAGTTTTTTCTTAAAATATATGCATTGTGAGATGGATCACTTTAGAATTTGAACACTTTATGCTGGTGAGATACTTCTCCACCATTTTGAGCCAACTAGTAGTGTCCATGATAGACAGATTACCAATGAATGTAGAAGGCCTTAACCTTAGGAAAAAATGTAGTAGGCCATCAATGGACTGATGAGAAGTATGTGGGGTTGGAACTACTGGCACAACATTACTAGTTGTTGAAGTTTTAGCAAAAATTAATTTATGAATAGCCATTGCTTGTTGAGTTTAGTTTTCTAACAAGGCAGTTACCATACTCCTTACGAAATTAACTTATTTTGAAGTATTCTTAGATGCAACATCCATTTTGTTAGGTATAGTTATTGAAGGGGATCCTGGATTCATTCTATTTATTGAACAACAACTTAGCATTCAGATTGACAGATAGGAAATAATTTAGTCACATAATGTGTTTACTTATTTAAACTTTGAGAATTACAGTTGAAATAAAAATGCAAGAGATAAAATATAGAACTACTATAGCATGATAAGAAAGATACAATCAACACATGATAAGGCTACTAGAATAATCACTAAGTCATACAATTTACTCTGCGGTGAAAACAAAAATCAACATAAGTGATAGAACGAGGCTCTCTTATACATTTCATTATGAGTCTCCAACTGATGGTATCCCACCAGTTCTTGGCTACATCTTGCAGAAAAAAGACTACAAGCTGAAGGCAAACATGGTACGAACATTCTATAAAATCTAAGGATGAATTCTCTCGATTCATCCTTTCTTAGGCTAACTTTAGAAAGTGGAGTCCTCTAAGGGCTGGATACTGAAGAAACTTGTCAACCACTAAAACACCTTTAGTGGATACTCCATTTACAATCCTACCATAAATTTGGCCGAGCTAAAAGTGTTATTCCCAAATCTCTTTGAATCTCTTAGTATAGTAGTCGAGTTTTGATATTCCAATTCCATAGGCCTATAAATTTTACAAGAGTTCTTAAATTACTAAGGTTTCTTACTTGATTATTGTAAGCATTTTATGTGAATATTTCCAATTCGTACTTTTCATTCCGAGTTGTTGAAAATATGGCAACTATGGATGTTATATTTAATGATAGCATTACAGAAGAACAATCCACTAGGTAGATAGGATTGCAAATTCCAATCTAACACCTTATGGTATTCTATGATACCAACTGGGGAGCCCCAATCCTTTTGTGGTCATGTTAACACTTATATTAACATGAATATAATAGAGTGATTATTATGATAGATCTTCCATTATAGTCAGATTAGATTTTTTCTCTAATCTATCAATAACTACAAAAGTTTCCATCTATTTTTGTAATTCCTTCATCAAATTTGCGTACTTAAATAAAAGAGTGTAGAAGCAAAATATACAACATCCATATACATAATGCATAAGTAAGAGAATATGGCTTAACTCGAAGTAAAAGTGCAAGAAAGTGGATATATCTAGATCCTAATTTATTACAACATTGAATAAGGTTCAACTAAAAGAAAATAATCATCCTCACAAATAGAAATAATCGCTATCTATGCCTCAGCAGTAGTAGGAAGTTCCTCCTCATAGCTAAGCTTCTCAATTGAAGTTGTCTCCATGAACAACTCTAAATCTATCATGTTGGTTTTTACATGCCAGGGTCCTCGCAAAAAAAAGAAAATATTATGTTAAATAATAATCTAAGTATATTTTAGTCTGATTTTATATTTAAACTAAATAATACAACAACTAAAAGGGCAATAAGACACAAAGGAAATGGAAATCTGTAAAGGCATTTATAAATTATCAAAAGGAAGTATGTAAGAAATATACCTCTAACTAGATGCTACAACAAAGTTAGGCAATATATGTATAGATTGTAAAGTTATTATAACTACTAAAAATAGCATCCTATCATGCACATGATCATTTGAACATATGCCAATTAAACAGAAAGTAAAATGGAGCTGTGATACATATAAGTAGACCAAGTCAAACATTCAATCAAAACTAGCATACTATCATGTATATAAGTAAAAGACTGTACAAAAATTAAAATAGAATTAAAAGCATGCAAAAATAAAAATATCATGTAAAATTGCTATATAAAAAGCCTGGATAATAATGCCACTATAACTGTACAAAAATTGTAACTATCATGTCATGCAAGTCATTTAGCTTCTCAAAGCTAAAGCAAAAAAATTGAACTATACTGAAGAGGCACAAAATACATATTCAATTAATTTTAATTATTTTACTTTATTTATGTGGACACATCCATAAGTAACTGAAGAGTCAAGCATGTCTGCAAGACTTAGGCGGGTTCCCAAGCTAGACACAACTTTCCATAGTGAGTACATGTCAAGTATCCTTATTTTAACTTACCGCCTATTCATTGGTAGTAATGTGCATACACAATCACCCGTCTTGATAATGAACTCGATGCAAATGTTATTCTAATTTCCTATATTTTCATTTCAAGCATCAAATTCATCTCTTATGATATGTTCAAGACAAAAAGGCTCAAAAACATGGAGTGCAAAACAAAAAAATCAAAATCAAGCAAGATTCAACTAAAACACATGTGATTTATGTTGTTATCTAATTTATCTATTCTAACTATTTTGAGGGAATACAAGTTCAGTATCTTCAATATTCTACTATCTAGTAAAATCTCAGATTCACAACCTTATGAGGTTCAACATTATAACTTAAAAAGTTTCAATTCAAAATAAGATAATGTCTCCTACAAAAGTTAAATAATTAATTAGTTGACTTAATTAATATATTTCATTAACCCATAACTAATCTTGATCAAAATAATTAGGATTTAGGTATTTTGAGTTAAACTCCAAAATTAGAGTTCAAGCTCTGATCCTGTGCTAACTAATGATCTAGGGTTTCTCATAGTTTTCATTCTAAAGCTTTAAAAATCTTAAGGAGTAAATCTAATTCTATAAGATGAAAAATTACTAATCTTAATGATAGGCTGCAAATACTCTAAAGTCAAAAGATAAAATAATCAAACTTATATTACCTAACTAGAGACTTAAACTTAATCAAGATTTAATCTATTGAGTAATCTCATTACTCACTAAAATTGAATTTACTAAAGCTAAAACTAAAAATCTATGATTTACAATACTTAAGATTTTTTATAGGTTTTACTTATGAATCTACTCAAAGATTTACTTTGGAAGAGATTGAGAAAAGTCTAGTGAAAATCTAAATTAGCTAGAAATGATTTTATAATCAATCGAATGCATTTAAAATGGTTACAATATGAATTATAAATCCACATTAAGAATCTTAATATTTAACTTAATTAAACATAGGGAAGTCTAGGGTTTAGCCTTTAAACCTAATTTCACAAGTCTAAATGATCTTAAATTGATTCTAAACATTTAATTTATTGCTTTTAATGGAATGAATAGATTTCTAAATCTTAATTGCACTTAAAGTAATT
The DNA here is from genome assembly GCA_016760335.1 of Gastrodia elata. Classification (NCBI taxonomy): domain Eukaryota; kingdom Viridiplantae; phylum Streptophyta; class Magnoliopsida; order Asparagales; family Orchidaceae; genus Gastrodia; species Gastrodia elata. The sequence continues at coordinate 55,176,554 of CM028672.1, read as the reverse complement.
TTTGGTCAAAATGACTAAAATAACCCTCCTTAAGGGTCAAAATAAGATTTTAAGATTTAGGGTTCCAAATTGAATATACTCAATTCTAATTAGCTCCTTACTATCTAAGAAGAGGATAGACACCTTAAACATTTAATTTGGACTTAAATTAAGTTTGATGAACACTAATTAAGATTTGGGTCATCAAGAGGTGATTAACCAAATTAATTTATAAAAATAAGTTTAGAACTTACCAATAGGTTCTATATTGCTTAAGGAGTCCATAGGTACTAAGATCATTGAAAACAAAGCTTAATTAGGATAACTATTTACTAATCAAGATTTTGAGTAATTAAAAAGTGATTAGTAAAATTAATCACAAAAAAGTATTTCTAACTCCACAATTAAGTTCTCTTCTGTCTAAGGAAGATTCAACAACCTTAATCATGCAATTTGGCTAAGAAATGAGATTAATATTTACTAATCAAGTTTATAGAGTAATTAGGTAAAATTAGAAAAATATAATTATAAAAACTGAAATATTCTTGCAGTTTATTATTCCTTGTATTTTTTTGATCAAAATGTTATATTTGATCATACCATTTAGATTTGAATTGACTAAGTTATTTGATTAATTTATTTGGAATTATTTCATTAATTAAACCAAAGGGATTACATTAGTTAGCAAAATTTCCTTAAGGGAATTTAATCCAATAATTTGACTGTTTAATACCACCCATGCAAAAATGCATAGGTCGTGGTCAAACCCGACCCGACACTATTCCTCTTCCACGCGACTTCCTCTCAACAAACAGGAATTAGGACATCGATCAAACACCAAACTTCGAACGATCAGTCCATGCCGCCGTTTTGATTTGATCGCTAATCCTCCCAACAATCGAGACACATCATTTGCATTAAGAAGCCTTAACTAGGAAGGTCAGATACATCGGGAGTTGATCTACCCTAATTTGACAAAGCCATATTTTTAGGGTTTACTATGGGGAGTAAATTCTTCCCACAAAGGCTAAACCACGATCGATGCTTCATCCTGACACCATCAGGGTGTCAAAGTAGATTGAAGCCCTAAATAGGCTCGACCTAGAAGTGCAAATCTAAGGCAAAGAAGAGATCTGACGGCTGAGATTTGCTCGGCCTTTTCAAATTAGCAGACCGTTGGATAATCAGAAAATTAAATAATAAATTAATAAAATTAATTAATCTAAATGTAATTTAAATCCAATTTAGGATCAAATGAAATCCAAAAAATGCCAAAATTTCACAATTATGTAATTTAGGTGCAAGGAATTCAGAAATGAAGTCAATTTTTGATTTGAAGATCAAATTAATTCAACTAATATTTTGAGTCCTAATATTGGAAAAATAGCCAATTAACCCAATTGAGGTCTAATTGGCCCCAAATTATTAGGGCATAGGTTCTAATGATTAGATAAGTCTAATATAATGATAATTAGGACTTGGTTTGGCCTTAATTAAGTAGGGTAACAACATAGGGTGGTTATATAGGAAGAAATAGAATGGTTAGTATACTATGATTAAAGCCCATTATATTTAATTAGAAAAGTCTTGAAACGTTAGTTTGAGCCAAGTCCAAACCTTCTTTTCTCAGATATAGGAATGGCATAACATATGCTAGTTTTAAAGTTGAATTATTAGAGACTTTAGAAATTCATTAGAAGTCAAACAAAAGAGTTAATCTTAAGGTTTTTACTTTTAAATATTAAGAATTTGAGGCTAATACTAATAAGACCTCCACTATAGAAACTTTTTTTAGTAAATCATGAGTAGGTAGAAAGCATGTTGAAGTAGTGATAGAATTAAGGAAGTTTAAACCATGTCAACTCTATTAGACTGAAGGCTTAGTAAAATCCTTTAAAGGAACCTTCTAGTTGAAAACTCTCGTAATAGTCTAAACCTAGTATCTTTGGAATTAGAAGGTATATTCGCTTGTAGATCTAAGAGTAAGATAGGAGTTAAAATTATAACTTGCATATATATATATATATATATATATATATATATATATATATATATATATATATATATATATATATATATATATATACTGAGCTAAATTATTTTGGCATATAAATAAAACTTCAGTAAACTACTATTTTCAAACTATATTTATAAATAATATTATTATATTAATTAACTTAAAGATTGATGATTTCTAAGTCAATTAAGGGCTTGATTAGCTCTAATCATTAAGACAGATAAATAAATTATATAATAATGGATATCACATGCCTTATAATTAATTTTGAAATACCTTGATTGCTACTACGCTTGAGACTATAACCTTGATCATGCATTTAGACATTAAGCATAATAAAAATACATCAAATAATTAACACAATATTTTAGGGGTTTCATTATGGGAGGATCAGTCAGTATAGATATATTTAAGCCAGGGCAGGCTATGGAGAGATTTTAATACCACACATACCCTAGAGGGGAGTGCCTAGCTCCTCACTTCCATAAAAATGCATTAATAAAAGTAATGCTTAATAATGGATTAAAATAGACTAAACCAATATTAAGTACTACCATAACTATAACAATCCAAGGTTATTACTCGATTGATTTGACCTAAATTTGATCAATTTTAGATGAAAATGAAGAACCTTATTTTAGTTGAATAAAAATTAAATAAAAAATATCTATAAATAAAGTGTAATGAGTGAATTCTATTGCAAGAATTTGAGCATGATTAGGATCCTGAATTATTTTAAATTAATTTGTAAAGATTAAACTTCAGAAATTGATAATAAATAAAATATAAATCAAAATTAGAAATATTTGTATTTTTAGGTCAAGCCTCCAATGAGGATGATATGTTTTAAGTTTCGCTAAATTTTGTGATCTTGATTGATCGTAGTGAATTGTCAAAGTTTTTCACTTAAAATTAATATAAAACAAAAAACTAATTCAAATTAAATAATTTTTGTACGCGTGCATTTGTCTCATCGAGGCGCTCATTTTAGTACCAAGTTAGTAATTTTTGGAGTTTAATCGGCCATCAATCAAAGCTTGGAAATTTCGAGTGGTTATTATCGCTCGATCTTGATCGAGTGGCTCTCACATTTAATCTTAACACTCTATAGCCTAATTTTTCTAAGCTTAACTCTCCCTCAGCCGAAAGTTTCTTCCCCTCTACGTGAGGAGCCTGATCCCTCTTCTTTAGTCGAGCGCTCCTCCTTCGTCAATCGAGAGGCTGCACACCCTCCAACCAGCCAGCCGCCAGTCATCCTTGCTTCGATCTGGAGGCCATGAGCATCCAACTCCTTCACCTTTCCTCTCAGCTTGGAGATGAAAGCTCCCTGATTCCTCTCAGCATGAGGTCGAGAGGTGCTAGCATCTTCCCTCTAGGCAAAAGGCCGAGAGGCGCCTGCTTCTTCCCTCTCGACAGGAGGCCAGGAGTCTTCAGTTCCTTCCTCTCAGTTGGAGGTCAAGAGCCAGCGAGCCAGTCCTTCTTCCTCTCAGTTGGAAGTTGAGAGTTGTAGCAGGTACTCCTTCCTTTAACCTATTCAAGTTGAGCTGAAGTCCTCCTCATTTGTTGACCAAAATAAGTCATCATCATCTCTATTTCAACTGATATTCTGTTAGGTACTCAATCTTACCTAAGCAAATATCAAAAATAATTATATTAGTTCTATAAATTTAATTTCTATTGAGTTGAATGGATTTATGTTGAGGAGATATTTTTTATTATTTGTTCATGAAAATGATTTAGTTTTCCTTAGGTTATTAATTGATATAATTTGTAGATCCATATGCATGCAACAACCTCCTTATAGCAATTTTTCAATATTATAAGTTATAGGTTTGCATGTTATATAGAATAATTAGATAATAGGTTAGACTAGTTAGTGTTCTTAAAATGTTGCTCGAATCATATTGCTAATTTTTGGATTGGGAAAAAGATTTAAGTCATGCTTATGTTGTATTGATCAATCATTAAAAAGATACTACTCCTGTATTAACTGGTAGGAGATCTAACCTTAGTGTTTCATATTAATATTAATGAAGTAATATTCATTATTATTTAAGGTTTATTCACTGATGCTCTCTTGAGTTCATCCTTAAGAATCATATCTTTATATTTCCATCCATCTACAAGAAATTGATTGTTATCAAACTATTACATTCCATCTTGTAGATTCTTCTCTGGCATGGTGTAGTTTAGTTTTTGTACCTTTAAGTATTAGAGAAGAAATTGGATAGAGTTCATATTTATTTTGAACTAAGCAAAGTTTATTAAAGAAATTATCATTTAGATGTACTTTACCCAAATATTGCAGGTCCTATGATTGACATCTCATTCCAATATATCGTTGAGCTTCAAGTTCAAATCACTGTTAAGGTACATTAAGTGCTTAGAACTTTATTGAGTTCAGTATTTATTTAATTATGCAAATTTTTCTTGAGCTCTATGTATACTGTGTATATCAATTGCATAGATTTTAACATCATTGGTGAGGATTGTTGTTAAAAATCATGACATCAGGGCATAGGAACTCTTTTCTAATATGGATAGTAATTACTACTTATTAAATTTTTCACTAAGTAGTATTATCACCTTATTTGGAAATAAGAAAATATGCTAACATGAATTTAAAAATAGATTTTAGTGAGTAATTTTGTCAATTACTCTTGCATTTAGGCAAGTATTATTTAGTCATTATTATGATCGATAGATGTCCAATTGGATATTTAAGGAGTTGATTTACTCCTTAAAATAATAGTCATGTCATAAATCTAGTAAGATTCCATTTGAACTCTTAATCCTCAAAGTTACATTTTAGACCCTTAAATTATTATTGGTTTAAAGGAATAAGGCTAAATTACGTAGAATATAGTTTGTGCCTATTGATTTCTCCCTTGACACTTAAATCAATAAAAGTTAGAACTTAGATATTTCATTGAGTCTAATTAGATTCAATGGAACTCCCTTTAGCTCAAAACTTAAATATCATAGGAAATCAAATAATTTAGACTTTTGATACTTAGAATTCTAAGTTGAGGGACTTAAATCCCATATTAGATTTTAATCTCTTAACTTCTAATCTTGATACATTATAACAAGATTGGTTGTAGTAATGGAAAACTGCAAATTAGGATGATTGATTTATTTATTTAACTTTTATAGGCTACAATGTCTGATTATGAATTAGAATTTGATTAGTTCTATTTGTTTGACTTTATAAGACCATGACTCTGAGTTTATACTAGATAATAGAATATTGGAGATTCTGAGCTTGTATAATTTCAAAATAGTTAGAATGAATAAATTAGAAAATAAATAATATCATAGTATATTATGTAGTACTTCTTTATACTCCTTATTTTGTACACACAGCTTCCTTATGATTTGAGCTTTACTGTTTCGACACATTAGTTCAGAGATAAATAATTTGATGAACATCCAATGTTACTTTTGAAATGCATATGTCATTGGCATTAATAAATAGCAAATTAAGTTAATTCAGATAATTAAATCAGTGAAGTGTGTCCTAGTTAGTTTGCCTCTACAATTCTATTTTTTGAGATAGAATTGACTCAGATCCAACCATGAGAGGGCTTGGATGATATATGCTTGATTCTATAGCTTGGCCCGGATCTAGCCATTATTGGTTTAGATAATACATGTGGGACTTCTTGTTATGTGGTTATAATTAGCCAATTTCTATTATGGCATGACTCATCTAGGTACACATCCAATTAAAATAAATATTTTGTGATTCAGTCATAATCACTTATATTATTTCCAGTGTAGTTTTGTCCAGTTTCAGTATTTACAGCATTTACAATATTTAGCAATACTTTCAGTATTTAAGCATCTTAAGTAGTTTTCTAGTTATACATAAGATTTTTTGTATAAGCATGTTAAGATACTAGTTTCAGCATTATCTTAATTAATTTATACTTTTATCAGAACAATCAGCATGTATAATTGATTATATCTATTTAGGACTTTTCCTTATACTTTAGTAGTTTATAAATTTATTAATCTATTTCTATAGCTATTTGGTTTGAGGTATGTTTATTTACCTTATATTTTGCTTAAGTTATAAATGTTTTATTTATAATTTCCTTGTTCTATTATCACTTGTTGCACTTAAAATGCTTAGATTTATTTAATGATATCTTAAATTTTAATTAAAATAATAAACATACTTAGACTTATTAAAGTCTTACCAGATTTTTCTTTTATTTTTTATTGTACTCTATCAGATATGTACATATGGCATATCAGAAGTATAAGTCAGATCTAGCACTTGAGGATTATGCTTGATAGAAGGTTAATGTAAAGTGCGACTTGCATAAGGAAATTGATGCCTTAATTTTCTATGCCCATTTTTAATTAAAATGTAATAAATAATTTTTTCTTATTCTTTTGCATTTTTTATGTTGTATGTGAATGGATAGATGTGGAATTTTTTTGGTTACCTTTTATTTATTTACAGTGCTTCTATATTATAATGTTTTCAACATAATCTTTCTTATCTTAGTATCATGGATATCTTGTTTAATAACTGTGATACTAATGATGACCACCGCTTAATCTTAGTTGAGTTAGTGATAACTCAATGACGGTTACGAGACGATCACCACAGTTGGTATCAATGAGATTCCATAAGGTGTTAGATAGTGGTTATGTTTGTAGCACCACACCCCGTCGCCAGGCGCAAAAGATAGGTATAATCAGATCGGCAGCGGAGCGGTGCGCCACTCGGGGAGGAATATCTTGTCTTCCCAAATAGCTGAAATAAAACCCCTCTAAAGGGCTACTGACTCAACCTCAAGGAGGGTTGAGAGTTAATACTTAAGATAAGAGTAGTATCCTTATCTTAAGTATTAGACCAATACATACATTGGATTTGAAACACACATAAGGAATCCAATGAATGCATAAGATAACAGTATTTCCAGTATACTGATCACATCACAATACTAAGTATAAGTAGTATATAATAGAGTGCGGAAGCTAAGTAAACATTCAGAAACATTCATCACAGAAGCTGTATGAAAATATTCGTCTCAAAAAAGAAAAGAAAATACAACCAGAATGATTATAACATTTTACTGAAATAGATATAAAAGCTAGTGCTAAACTGAACTAAGCGAAAGGTAAAGCTGAAGAAGAGGCCACTAGTGCTCCACTGGCTCCTTCTGAATCTTCTGGCTGTCCTCCGGACCTGGCTCAATATACTGCTCGAGATCTAGCAAATTGTCGGATCCCAAAAGTACCTCGTGTTAGACAATAAGTCTAACACATCGAGACTAATATAAATAGTACTAGTTATTCATTTAACATTTACATAACGTAATTAAATCTATAGTAATACTGTAAAGATAGCTGAAAGTATAAAATTGTATAAAACTGTACAAACTGAAGCAAAGTAAAGTAAAACTGAACTATAATTGAATACTGAAGGTAGACTAAAAACTGTAATAGATTTAAAAACTGAGTAATGATATGTAAAACTGTGCTGTATGTCACTGAAATTGTGCATCAAAATATTCTACAACACTGTATGCTACTAATATGTAACTAAAATATCACTGAACTGCTATGAGTAGTATGGTCCAATGTATACATACATCCAATTAGAAATACCATTTACTGTGATGCCAATGCACCCTAAAATTTCCCAGTCAATGTATATAACATTTTGTAACTCATAAATCATAACAGATACTCATACATTATACTTATGCTCATGCTCACGCTTCTAAACTACATGAGGTAAATCTAAAAAAATCCAGAAAATACTTTAAAATCTGATAATAAATTCAATGTCTCCATTATGCAGAATCCTGCTAAAAGGATTCTGACTCCTAGGTTCTAGTTCGATAATTGGTTAAAGTTGAGAGTTTACTTAAAATCATTAGTTGGAAAGGTTGTATACACATGGTTGTATACACGCAGTTTACCTCTCAAACTAAGGATCTTGTTCACTAATTGTAACAGTTTTAGTCTTAGAAGATTTACTCTAACGGGACTATATTTGTTTAATCCCTTGGGATAGCATCTGGTCATAAGTCCACATTGGAGTGAATCAACCAATCTTGAATATTACTGAAATAATCCAGTACTATGGATATACTCTACTACACCAACCAATAACCTGGGTTCAAACAATTCTATCTAATCAATAAGGATTTATCAAGACTATTAATTTTTAAGCTAAATAGGTAAGTCCTATACAAGGCTCCACGAAGAGGCTGATCAAGGATCACTAAATATGGGTTCTACCACAAGAAAAAGTGTCATTATAATATCATAAGTTATTCCTACCACGAGGGGATAAGATCAACTTCTATGGTTAAGGGATCATCTAAGCTTCTACATCATTGAGTTATACAAAATTCCCCTACCTCAATGCATATTTAAATTTAGGTCTTTAAAATATTTCAGAGGCCATCATATGCTAAGATACTTAAGATCTCATACCCTTAATTCTAAAGCTAACATATTAGGTTCCATTTAATAGTTAGGTTTAGAGTGATCAGATTAGAGGATTAAGTCATCTGATTATAGCCTATTATAACATTTTGGGATTTAAATCAAGGATATTATTAGAGTCACATCAATTATTAAATCAATTTAGTTATATTATCTTTTTATGCTAGTAGTCTTATTTAGGAGAAAATCAAGGATCTAAAGTTTAGATTCAGATTAATCAATCACATAGATTTATCAATAATCTTAACATGTCTAATTTAAAATTTTAAGATCAATACTAAATCAGATGCATTATTGGAATAATGTCAATTTCCTTATCTTGTAATCAAGTCAATTTAATTAAGGATTTAAGAGTTTGGATCTTATTCAACTAGATTGGGGTTTGACCCCTTATTCATGCCCAATTAAGATCAAATGTTCATTTATAAATCCAATGTCAAATCAGTGAATTTGGATGTATTATTGGTAGCAATCTTAGACCTAGATCAAGTCTTAATAGCTTGATCAAAGCCTTAAGACTTCTTAAGTTAATTATGATGATTAAGTTCTCCATTTTTGATTTATTCAATTTATACATCCTAAATTTGCATACATGATTTCAATACATCTTCCTTATTATTATGAATCATATTAATAGAAAAATTTTAGAAACTAGAAAGTAATTAGTATTAATTAAACCCTAAATCAATCTAAAAGGAATGGCACATAACTACAAGTCTAACCATCAAAAATTCATACAATTTGGCTCATAAGTTCTATCTTATCATACAATTAATCGGAGACTAAGTTTGCTAAAATCTAATGATTACAAACCCTAATTTTTACTAATTATGGTTTAACAAGATTAGGGCATAAATTGAAATAAAGAGATCAGAAAAGTAAACCACCTAGCACATTCATTCTAATATGCATAAGGAAACTAATGGCACCCTAATCATGCAATTTGGATAAGAAATGATCCTATAGGTCCAAACTAAGGTTTTTTACCTAAGGGGCATTTTAGTAAATTACACCTAATGAAATCTAAATTTTTATGTAGTTTACCATTGGTTCCAGTTCAAGAATCCTATAGAGTCTAAGAATATTAGATTCTGAAGTCTAATGAATTAGTTATAGCTATTTCAATTTCTAATGGCAATTTGGTAATTTCTAAACTAAGGGGGATCAAAAAGCTAACTTTTTCATTTGATATCCAAATTCAGCAAACTTAGTGGCTATAGCTTTCCTATATTATACTGAGTACTTTAACTAGGAGTAGACCCAAATTAGATTTCAATTGGTCAAGTTATGACCTAATTAAGGTTATGGGTATTTTAGTTATTGTATAATTCAGATTAAATAAACGTGTTCCGAAAAATGGACGAAAAACAGAGCATGAGGTATATTACTTTGAAGAACTATAATGGCTTACATACTTAATCATGGATGTATAAATATACAAATAAGCATAATAGTGGAATGAAATGACCAAAGAAGAAGGATAAATGGGTATAAGGAGAGTAAACAAAATGGTACCTTAGCCTTTGGGAGAGGAAGAAGAAACCATTGTTTTCCTTAAGACCTTTGAGGGAGGGAAGCTCCTTCATCATCACCAGGCTCAACAATAGGGGAAATAGAGAGGAAGCTTTTAGCTTGGTAGCAAAAAAAATAAGGAGGGCTGAGGTTTCTCTTTAAAGAATAAGAAGGAAGGGGAAGGCCGTAAGCTAAGGAGTTATCAGATAAGGGGAGGGGGATGGCCTTAGCCATCAAGCATTGCAATTAAGAAGGAGGAGGAGAGGGATGGCCTTAGCTTTCAGTATGCAATAGGGAGATAAGGGGTTAGCCGAATGAAGGGGGATGGCCAGCCAAAATTTAGGAGAGATAAGGAAAGAGAAAAAACAAATTAAGAAATAATTAAATATTATTCATAATTTTTAATTTATTAAAAATTCAGATTAAATAAACGTGTTCCGAAAAATCCCAAAACTTCACCCATAGCTAATTTGGGGGTGAGGAATTCAACGACGAAGTTGAAATTTGATTCCAATGATTATTTAATTATTCCATTTTCCGGTGTATTTAATTATATTAAAATATTCGCAAAAATTCGACAACTTCCAAACGCGTCCAAAACATCACCCATAGCTAATTTGGGGGTGACGATCGCAATGGTGAAGTCGGATTTTGATTTCGAAGTCAAAATAAATATCTCAATTTTCTAATTAATTAAATATTAAAATAATCCAAATATTGGATTTAACTCCGAATCGCGCTAAATTTTTAGAGATTGATTCTAATAGCTAGATGAAATTAACAGAATGAGTATTAAGATATAATTAGGCTTAAGTTAAGTTGAGTAACAACTTTGGGTTGTTAAAGATTCTCCCACTTAAAAATGATATCGTCCTTGACATCATTACTGGGATGGGAAAGATAAAATGCAGAAAATTAAGAACGAAACTTTTGAATCTTAAAGGTACCTGGACTTTTAAAAAGACTTTGATATTTCTGTTGTATATCAGCCTCTTTTTCCCAAGTGGAATCTTCGATAGAGCGATTACTCCACTGAACTTTTACCATAGGGATAGAACGATTTCTTAGTTGCCTTTGATCACAAGCTAAGATTCTGATAGGCTCTTCAATATAGGAAAGATCTGATTGAAGGGATACCGTTGGAAGTTGGATTAGGTGTGAAGGATTATGAAGACACCTACAAGAGAGGAGATGTGGAACATATTATGAACTACAGAGAAATCTTCAGGAAGTTTTAATCTATACAGTGCCGAATCGATTTTCTCTATTACTTCGAACGGTCCGACGTATCGAGGACTAAGCTTCCCAGCTACACCAAAGCAAAATACACCCTTCATTGGGCGTACTTTGAGATACGCAAAATCTCCAACATTAAATTCTAGAGAACGATGATGGGCATCGTGATATTTACTCTAGCGATCTTGACCTGCTTTAATTCTCTGCTTGATCAATTGCACTTTCTTGTTTGTTTCTTCGACTAAATCTGAACCATACAGCTGAACACTGCCTATTTCAGACCATGCTAAGGGTGTACTATATTTTCTGCCATACAATGCTTCATACGGAGCCATGCTGATACTTGATTAAAAATTATTGTTATAAGCAAATTCAACTATGGAATATGATCTTCCCAAAAATCTCTAAAATCCAAAATGTATAGACGAAGAAGGTCTTTAAGAATTTGATTAACTCGCTTAGTTTGACCATCTATTTGGGGGTGAAAAGCGGTGCTCATTGCTAGGGTAGTTACCAAGTTTTGATACACGACTTGCCAGAATTTATAAGTGAATCGACTATCATAATCGGATACAATAGACCTCAGAATTCCATGAAGTCTGATGATTTCCTTGATATACAGCTTCGCCAATTTCTCCACAGAATCGGTTTGATGCATCGGAATGAAATGTGCCAATTTGGTCAGTCGATCGACAATGACCCAAATTGAATCAGCACCAGATCTTGATTTGGGTAAGCCCATTACGAAGTCCATAGAAATATCAAACCACTTCTATTTAGGGATTGCTAGAGGAGGGAGAAGTCCCCCAAGCTTCTGATATTCAGCCTTGACTAGATTACAGGCATGACACTTTGATACAAATTCAGCCATACTTTTCTTCATTCCAGGCCACCAGAATGATTTCTTCAGATCTTGATACATCTTAGGACTACCAGGATGTACTTGGTAACCAAAATTGTGGCCTTCCACTAAAATCTCTTAATGCATGGATTTGGGAATCCATAGACAATCTTCTTGATAGATTACATTACCTCACAGCTGTAGGTCAAATCGGCGATCACTTTCGATTTCCATTTTAAACTTCAGATAGTCCTCATCTTTCACTTGGGAGATGGAGACATCACAGTGAAGCGTTGGTTCAATGGTACTCATAGATATTAGTACATTTAACATATCATCACGAGTTGGCCTTATATCGAGCCTTCTGAATTCTTCCTCTAAAGGAATTGAAGCTATTAAGGAGGAAAGCGTAGCATGACGACTGAGCACATCGGCTTCAATATTCACTTTCCCTGGATGATACTAGATTCATAAATCATAATCGCTTATTAACTCAAGCCATCTTCACTGATGACAGTTGAGTTCGCATTGAGTGAAAATATACTTTAAGCTCTGATGATCTGTAAATATGGAACATTTGACGCCATACAGATAATGACGCCAAATCTTTAAAGTAAAGACTACGACAGCCAATTCGAGATCATGAACCGGATAATTCTTTTCATGTGGTTTTAACTGACGAGATGCGTAGGCAATAACCTTTCCTTCCTACATTCCCTGAAGTATCGGTATAGACTTGGTAGTTTAAACCTTCTTTGGGTAAGGCAAGAATTAGGGCAGAAGAAAGAGCATCTTTTAACGATTGAAAGGCATTCTCACATTCCGGACTCCAGAAGAATGGCACTGCCTTCTGAGTCAACTTTGTGACAGGAGAAGCTATCTGTGAAAAGCCTTTGATGAATTTTCTATAATACCTTGTCAGACCCAAAAATCTTCGGATATCAGTCATAGACTTTGGCTCTGACCAATCCTGAATGGCGCTAACTTTATTTTGATCTACTTTAATTACTTGCGCATCTATGATGCGGCCCAGAAAAGCGACCGAGTCAAGCCAAAATTTGCACTTGGATATTTTGCATAAAGCTCATGGTTTCGGAGTTCTTGTAGAACTAATTTTAAGTGGTTCTCATGATCAGCACTACTTTTTAAATAAATCAGGATATCATCAATGAAGACTATGATGAATTTATCTAAATATGTTTTAAGTACTCACTGCATTAAATCCATAAAGATGGGCGGCGCATTAGTTAAGCCGAAAGACATCACAAAAAACTCATAATGTCCATAGCGGGTTATGAATACTGCCTTTTCTACATCAGCATCTTTAGCTCTTAGTTGATGATAACCAGATCACAGATTGATCTTGGAAAATACCTTAGCTCCAGATAACTGATCGAATAGATCATCGATTCGCAGTAACGGGTATTTATTCTTGATAGTTACTTTGTTCAATTCTCTATAATCGATGTGCATTCTCATCAATCCATCTTTCTTTTTCACGAATAAAACTGGCGATCCCCAAGTAGATGAACTCGGCCGAATAAGACCTTTTTCTAGTAGCTCTTTTAGTTGTTTGTTCAACTCTTGCAATTCCTTAGGCGCCATACGATACGGACCCTTTGATAATGGTTGGGTTCCTAGAATTAATTCTGTAGCAAATTCCACTTCTCTAACGGGAGGAAGACCAGGTAGGTCTTCAGGATAAAAATTTTGGAAAATTCACAAATTATTCGGTTTTTAGAAGTAGGCATGACTTCTTTCTTCTCTCCGAACACTGTTACGAGATATGCATCGCATCTCTTTCTGACTAACATTTCTGCTTTCATTGCATTGATCAACGATGCTTGTGTGCTAAATTTTCCAATAAAAGTTTTTGATTGGCTTCCACTACCCAAAGTGATTTTCTTCTTTTGGCAATTAATGGAAGCCCCATATTCACTCAACCAATTTATGCCTAGGATTATGTCAAAGTTTGTTATTAGTAACATAACCAATTTAGCTCCCTATTTCTGTTCACTGATAGGAATATCTATGCTGCAAAATTGCTGGGATTGCATGCGGGCTCCGAAAGGTAGCCCAATACTCAATGAGTTTGCTAGCCGATATGTTGGTAGCTTAAGGGTCTGCACCCAGCTTTCCGATACGAAGGAATGACTTGCTCTAGTATCGAAAAAAATATTACAAGATTTATCATTTATTATTAAGGTTCCTATGATTATAATAACTTAATAAGAATTGTTACTCAAACATTTGAAAATACTAAAACAGTAATAACTGAATAAAATTTTAATTTAAGACATACCTGAAACGACAGCATTGTCTTCAGGAACAGAGGTGGGTGTTAGCATGTATACCCTTGCAGTAGCTATAGGTTGTTTGCCCTGGGGCCGTTGTCCTTGACGATTATAGGCCGGCTTCTGTGCAGGTGCAACTTCCTTATCATTTGAGATGAGAGCTGGCATTACAGCAGGAGCAGGCTCTCGATTGTTCCCTGGCTGAGCACAGAATGCTTGCTTATGATGGGAGTGATTGATGAGCTCTCCGTCGATTGTTGACTTAGCGTCGCATTCGAAGAAATGGTGGCCTTTTCGACCACATGCAAAACACACACCACCAAAGTGGTAGCATTTCCCATACGGATGGTATTTCTTACATTTATAATTCTGGGGTGGGGATTGTTCAGCTTCGATGTTATAGACTTTAGCTATCTTGTGGTGACCAAAGTGCTCCTTTTTTGGTTGTACAAACGCAGCCTTACGCTTATGGTCCATTTGACCTTGAAACCCTTCTTGGAGGTGAGCCGCCTCGATCAATTCTACCAGAGTTTTGATTTGGCGGGACACTAGGTGAGCTTTTATAGAGTCTCTCAGACCCTTCAGGAATCGATGGAATCTAGATGCTTCCATTCTAACCAGGTCCAGAACAAAGTGTGACAATCTCTGAAATTCTTATTCATAGATGAACACTGAGTTATTACCTTGAGTGAGATGGAGGAGCTCATCCTCTAGAATTGCTTGAGACGATGCTGGTATGAACGCCTTGTGAAATGCTTCCAAAAATATATCCCAGGGGATATCTTCTATTTTATAATCGGTGAATTTGTTGTTCCGCTCATTCTCCCACCAATATCCGGCATCTTCTTGGAACAGATGAGTCACTAAGTGAATAGCTTCAGAATTAGGGCACTTGATACTAGCCAAGTTCTTTTCGGCCATCTTGAGCCAATTTACTGTGTTCGTAGGATTTAGCGCTCCATTGAACGTAGGAGTTCTAAGGCGAAGATAACTATGCAGTATTCCATCACCAGTATAGTGTGAAGATGATGAAAACTTAGATGGGGGTGCAGGTTGTTGCCCAATAGAGAGAATCAGAGCACGAGTCTCTTGCGCTTGTTGTGCATTGCTTTCTATTAGGGCTTTCACCAGACTCTCCATTGTGTTTGATTCTTCAGGTCCGCCAGATGACGAGATCGCATTCTTAATCGGGGTAGGGGTTGAAGGAGATCCTGGATTCATGACTGCAACAAAGCATGAATTTAGCAAACGAAACAAAGATTTAGTATCTTTTTCGATCATCACTTTTTCAAAAGTGAAGTTACATAGGTAGGCAAAAGAATAAACTGATATGAAAGCAAGGTATTATATGAAATCTAATAACTTCAGCTACAATATTCTGCCCTAAATGTAGCACAAAAATCATCAAATGTTACTAATTGATCCTTCCTAGATAACCTTTTATCTGTCCAATACCTGACGAATGGTCTAAGGTAGTATAATGAACTAAACTGCTGATATTCCATACCTAAGGTTTCATTAAATCATTAATTCTGGTTTTCCAATTATTTTAGTTATAAGCATTTAATTCATATATTTTACTTCTTTAAGGTTCATTCAGATCCTAAGATGATATTTTTCACTCGTATTTACATTTAGCCATATCTTACTCATTTATGATTCGTTCAATTCCTAAGGTGTCTTTTCCAAATATTCTTAGTTTCATTTCTGAGATTTTAGTAGGATGAACTATGGATGCTACTTTTCTTACACTTAGTAATTGTGATAATATTCACTGCAGAGAATGGATCATAAAGTAAATAGGAACATTTCCTTATTTATACTTCTCTGATACCAACTGTAGCACCCCGCCCCATTTCCACATGTAAAAGATAGGTATAATCAGATCGGCGGCAGAGCAGTGCGCCACTTGGGGAGGAATATCCCGTCTCCCCGAACAGCTGAAACAAAACCCCTCTGAAGGGCTGCTAACTCAACATCAAGGAGGGTTGAGAGCTAATACTTAAGATAAGAGTAGTATCCTTATCCTAAGAATTAGACTGATATATACATTGAATTTGAAACACACATAAGGAATCCAATGTATGCATAAGATATTAGCATTTTCATTATACTGATCACATCACAATACTAAGTATAAGTAGTATACAATAGAGTGTAGAAGCTAAGTAAATATCCTAAAACATTCATCATAGAAGCTGTATAAAAATATTTATTTCAGAAAAGAAAAGAAAATACATCCAGAATTATTACAGCATTTTACTGAAATAGACATAAAAGCTAGTACTAAACTAAACTAAGTGAAAGGTAAGGCTGAAAAAGAGTCCACTAGTACTCCACTGGCTCCTCCTGAATCTCCTGGGTGTCCTCTGACCTGGCTCAATATACTGCTCGAGATCAAGCAAATTGCTGGATCCCAAAAGTACCTCGTGTTAGACAATAAGTCTAACACATCAAGATTAATATAAATAGTTCTAGTTATTCATTTAACATTTATATAATGTAATTAAATTTATAGTAATACTATAAACATAGCTGAAAGTATAAAATCATATAAAACTGTACAAACTAAAGCAGAGTAAGGTAAAACTGAACTGTAACTGAACACTGAAGGTAGACTAAAAATAGTAATGGATCTGAAAACTAAGTAATGATTTGTAAAACTATGCTATATGTTACTAAAACTGTGCATCTAAATATGCCACAACACTATATGCTACTGATATGCAACCAAAATATCACTAAACTGCTATGAGTAGTACGATCCAATATATACATGCATCCAGTTATAAATAATGTTTACTATGATGCTGATGCACTCTGAAATTCCCAAGTCAATGTATACAATATTCTGTAACTCATATATCATCACTGATACTCATGCATCATGCTTATGCTCATGCTTATGCTTCTAAACTGCATGAGCTAAATCCAAAAAAAATCCAGAAAATGCTTTGAAATCTGATAATGAATTCAATGCTCCATTGTGCAGAATCCTGCTAAAAGGATTCTGACTCCTAGGTTCTAGTTCGATAATTGGTTAAAGTTGAGAGTTTACTTAAAATCATTAGTTGGAAAGGTTGTATACACATGTTTGTATGTTTCCAAGAGAGGTGGATTTAACCCTTAGCTTGTTTAAAATTGCACTTATCGAAGCGCATACGATAGGAGGCAGAACCTGATCATAGTTTATATATTAAGCAAAGCCATTAAATGACCTAATCACATGCATACTTAGTGGTCTACGCAAAGTGACTTAAGATACTTAGTTTGCTTAAACTGCACTTATCGAAGCGCACTACGGTAGGAGGCAGAACCCAGTTGTAGTTTATGTCTTCAACTAAAGATCTTGTTCACTAATTGTAACACTCTTAGTCTTGGAAGATTTACTCTAACGGGACTATATTCATCTAATCCCTCAGGATAGCACCTGGTCATGAGTCCACATTGGAGTGAATCAACCAATCCTGAATATTACTGAAATAATCCAGTACTATGGGTATACTCTACTACACCAACCAATAACCTAGGTTCAAACAATATTTAATCAACAAGGATTTATCAAGACTATTAATTCCTATGCTAAATATTTAAGTCCTATACAAGGCTCCAAAAAGAGGGTGATCAAGGATCACTAAATATGGGTTCTACCACAAGAAAAAGTGTCATTCTAATATCTTAAGTGATTGCTACCACGAGGGGATAAGATCAACTTTTATGGTTAAGGGATCATCTAAGCTTCTACCTCAATGAGTTATACAAAATTCCCCTACCTCAATATATATTTAAATTTAGGTCTTTAAAATATTTAAGAGGCCATCATATTCTGAGATACTTAAGATCTCATACCCTTAATTCTAAAGCTAACATATTATGTTCCATTTATTAGTTAAGTTTAGAGTGATCAGATCAGATTATTAAGTCATCTGATCATATCCTATTCTAAGATTATGGGATTTAAATCAAGAATGTTATTAGAGTCAGATCAATAATTAAATCAATTTAGTTATATTATCTTTTTATGATAGTAGTCTTATTTAAGAGAAAATCAAAGATCTAAAGTTTAGATTCAGATTAATCAATCACATAGATTTATCAATAATCTTAAAATATCTAATTCAAATGTTTAAGATCAATACCTAATTAGATGCATTATTAGAATAATGTCAATTTCCTTAACTTGTAATCAAGTCAATTTAATTAAGGATTTAAGAGTTTGGATCTGAATCAACTATATTATGGTTTGACCTCTTATTAATGCCCAATTAAGATGAAATATTTATTTATAAATCAAATGTCAAATCAGTGAATTTGGGATGTATTATTGGTGGTAATCTTAGACCTAATTCAAGTCTTGATAGCTTGATCAAAGTCTTAAGACTTCTTAAGTTAATTATGATGATTAAGTTCTCCATTTTTTTATTTATTCAATTTATACATCTTAAATTTGCATACATGATTTCAATACATCTCTATTACTGTGATGAATCATATTAATAAAAAACTTTCAAAAACTAAAAAGTAATTAGTGTTAATCAAACTCTAAATTAATCCAAAAGGATTAGTACACAACTACAAATCTAACCTTCAAAAATTCATGCAATTTGGCTCATAAGTTTTATCTTATCATATAATTAGTTAGAGACTAAGTTTGCTAAAATCCAATTATTATAAACCCTAATTTTCACTAATCATGGTTTAACAAGATTAAAAAATAAATTAAAATACAGAGATCAAAAAAATAAATCACATAGCACATTCATTCTACTCTGCATAAGGAAACTAATGTCACCCTAATCATGTAATTTGGATAAGAAATGAGTCTTACGGGTCCAAACTAAGGTTTTTGACCTAATGGACATTTTAGTAAATTACACCTGATGAAATCTAAATTTTTATGCAGTTTAATATTGGTTGCTATTCAAGGATTTTATAGTGTCTAAGAATACTAAATTCTAAAGTCTAATGAATTAGTTATAGCTATTTCACTTTCCAAGGGCAATTTGGTAATTCTCTAAGCTAAGGGGTTAAAAGCTAACTTTTTTATTTGATGTCCAAATTCAGCAAACTTAGTAGCTATAGCTTCCCTATATCATATTGAGTACTTTATCTGGGAGTAGACCCAAATTAGACTTCAATTGGTCAAGTTATGGCCTAATTAAGGTTAGGGGTATTTTGGTCATTGTCTAAGTTTTCTAGGATTCAGAAACTAAATATTATTTTAGATTATTGTTGGCACTAAAATTCTATGCTATCTAGCACTATAAGTTTTTGGATTTGGAGTATAATGACGGTGATTTCGCATGTGCGAAAATCATGAAGGGTCACATTTCGAGCTCAAATACTCTTAATCCAGAGCATTCTGATGAATCCATAAATTATATCTAAATTAAAAGGAAATTTCATTCATTTCTGATCTTAAACTGCTCCCTTAATCAAATTTTATCTATCTTTTCAGAAAAAATGCCTATCCAAAGAATTCTGAGTCATTTATGAATTTACCAGAATTTTCCACAGGAAACTGCTGCAGCGGGTCATGTTACGAAATATAGGCATTGTCACGTGCTGCAGCGGGTCAAGTTGCGAACCACGGGCACGGTCGCGCACTGCAGCGGAGCATTTTGTGAAATGCTGGTGCTACAGCGCGCAGCAGCGGGTCATCTTGCAAAATCAGGCGCTGACGCGCGCTGCAGCGGGTCTGTTTGCGAACCACGGACGCGATCGTGCACTACAGTGGTTCAATTTGCAAAATTGTGAGCATGATCGCGCCCTGCAGCGGTTCATTTTGCGAACTGCGGGCGCGATCGCGCGCTGCAGCAGAGCTTTTTACAAAATGCTGCCGCTTCAGCGTGCTGCAACAGTACGATTTGCAAATTCTAGCACTACCGCATGCTGCAACGGAGCATTTTGCGAAATGCTACCGCTACTGTGAACTGCAGTGGTGCGATATGCAAAACGCAGCAGCGGGTTATTTTGTGAAAAATGGACGCGGTAGCGCATGGCAGCGGGACACTTAGCAGATATAGCTTGCGCCATTGCACCCCGCAGTGCGCTGCAGCGGCCCGCCATAATTTCCTCTGCAGAAGCATTTAATGCGGCTGGGACAAGACCCTTTACCAGCATCTTGTCCCCAGCCATCATTTTCTCTGCATCTGCTACATTTTTAAGTAGAAAGGAGGCTTATGAGGTGATGTATTGGCTAAACAAATGAAGATATTGGTCACCTCACCATCAATTGGGATTTTGCCATCATTGCTCAAAATTTTCAATAGGAATTGCTGGTTTGGATCTTAAGTGTGATGAATGCAGCCCCTCTCCTATAAATATCACTCCTCTTAACTAGAGGAGGGTTCCAATTTTTGCTTAAATCACTTAAGTAAGAAGGAGGGTTGCATAGTGGAAGAGAGGAACTCTCCAAGGGTGGAAAAACCAATTTACCAAGGAGAAGAAGAAGGAAGGCAACACTAGCGACCTGAGAGAAGAACTTCAAGAAGGAGAAGAAGGAACTGGAGAACTTCTAAGGAATGTTCCAAGTATCTTCTAAACTATGCTTTTGTAATTATTTTTCTTAGTTGATCATGAAAGGGTCTTTATCCATGTATATGTTCTTTTTCATCTCTTTTATAATGGATAGCTAAATCTCCTTTGGGGAGGGTTGGGGTAATCCCATGTGTTTGATAGTTATATTTTAATTGCATGAAGTTTTCCTCAAGTATTAATTAAATGTATGAACTTAATGCCTTGCTCAAGAAATGCTTATTATTATTATAATCCTGATTGTGAATTAAAGGAAAATGAACTTATGAACTCAAGAACTAAAGTGTCTTGTGCTCCATATCTCACCTTTTATTAGATGCTAGATCTATGAGTGCATGAGAGCTTAGAACTATGTGAGAAAAGTTCTTGAGCTTAGTGCACCTTAATCTAAGCTCAACTAAAGTGTTGATGCGTGTGATGTTATGACCCACTAAGTGAGCTTCTTAGCTCAACATAACTGAGGGAGGGAAAGCAATAGTTGTGTGCTCATGAACGAGGTGGCATAGTCATTGAGCCCAAGATATTATTCCCTCATTTCAACTATGTGCGATGCGAGTGACGCTCTTAGTGGAATCAATACTTATAAGATCTTAAAAATTTAATAATCCTCATCTCCTTGATCAAGAGATAAGATGAAAATTACAAAACTAAAATCCTATAAGAATATTTGTGTCAAAATAGAACCGACTGTGTGTTCATTTTGTGCACAAGATTTGAACTTGTGAAACCTTGAGATAAAACTCAATGAAGAACAATGTGCACTTGATTTAATTTAAAGTAAATGAAAGACAACGCTTGAGGAATCATTATGCATTAGTAACTTATCATGACATGTGGGATGAACCTAACTCTCCTCTTCCTTTTATCTAACTTAATTTCTACTTAGTGATTATTGTGCTTAGTTTAGAACCAACACAAACCAATTACTCATAGCTTAAATATTAGTGAGAATAGATAAATCTTATTAACAAAATAACCAATTCTTTGTGGTTCGATAAATTCCGTAAACTAACACTTTCCACTTATTACTTCAGACCACGTACACTTGCGTGTAAACGCGGACGTGTATTTGCAGTCTGTCATGTTTTTGGCGCCGTTGCCGAGGAATTGGAATGTGTTTTGTATTAAGGATAATCTATAAGCAGCCAGTGATTTAAGTATTTCTTTGAATGTACTTTTAGTTTTTGATTTTTGTAATTATAAGCACTAAAATAACTTACTTTTTTGTTTCTTTTCTATTTCTTTTATTTTTGTTGAATTTTTGAACATTATTGCTAAAATTTGTTCTTGATAGCCTAATTGATGTAATGTATGAGTAGAAGATTTTGCACGAATTATTTGTTTGACCCAGAAATTAAAAGAACCTACTTGCAGGCTAGGAGAGAACAAAACCTTTCGAACCAATAAGCCGTTATGGATAATGATAATGAAAACCTTGTAGAGCCATTAGGAGAGCCAGTAGGAGTAGCTAGGGGGAGAGCACTAAGAGATTATGCACTTCTCACTGTTAGGGGAATCCCCCATGCAATTGTTAGGCCTAATATAGAAGCCAATAACTTTGAGATCAAACCCTCCACACTGAGTATAGTTCAGAAAAATCAGTTTGGGGGATTAGCCACTGAAGATCCAAATTCACATATTTTAACTTTCCTTGAAATATGTGACACCTTCAGGTTTAATGGCATCTCTGAAGATGCAGTTAAATTGCATCTTTTCCCATTCTCTTTACGAGACAGAGCCAAGAGTTGGCTTAGCTCTCTTCCAAGCGATTCCATCCTAACATGGGACAATTTGGCTAATAAATTCTTAGCCAATATATTTCCCTCCGGTGAAAACTGCTCGATTGAGAATTGAGATAGCCAACTTTACTCAGTTGGAAGGGGAGACACTCTATGATGGATGGGACCAATTTAAAGAATGCCTAAGGCGTTGCCCACATCATGGGTTTCCTTTGTGGAGGCAAGTGCAAACCTTTTACAATGGTTTGAATGCTCCTACAAGGACACTCATTGATGCAGTTGTCAGTGGCTCTATTAGCGGTAAAACCCAAGAAGAAGCTTATGACCTCTTGGAAGAAATGGCTAACAATGAACATTAGGGGCCTTCTAAAAGGCTAAAAAAGGAAACTATAAAGGTAAGCGAGTCCAACCAAATAACGGCATTACAGCAAGAGATACACGCCTTGAATGAGAAAATTGAAAGAATGAATGTTAATGTTGTTTTGGAGATACATTGTGAGTTGTGCGGGGGTAGGCATAACAGTGAAAGCTATAACTTAAATAACCTCTTTGTACAAACCAACACTGAACAAGTCAATTATCTAAGAAATAATAACTCAATGAACAACCCATACTCTAATACCTACAATCCAGGGTGGAAAAACCACCTTAATTTCTCTTAGAGTAACAATAATAATAATGAAAATCAATATAGTGGAAGTTCATCAAATCAACAAGGCATAGATAATAGAAATAATAATAACAATCATCACCCAAACTTAGAATGAGCTTTCAACTCCTTCAAGGCTGAAACGATCCAATTTATGCGCCGCATCGAAGCCACTATCACGCGCCATGATGCCTCTATCCAAGGGATAGAAGCCTCCCTTAGGAATATAGAAACCCAACTGGGGCAAATCTCCAAGCAACTGACCACTCGGTAGCAAGGGGCTCTACCTAGTTCCACCGAAGTAAACCCTAGGGAGTTGGTCAGTGTAATTCATTCGGAAGAGGTGTTTAGGGGAACTAATACTGAAAAAATGAGTGCAATAGATTATGAGCTAGAGGCATGGGAAGGAAAAAGGGGCAATGATTGTGAGAGGCTCACAGCTCCAAAATGTGAAGACCCCGGGAGGTTGAGCATTCCATGCATAATTAAAAGCGAAGTATTTTTAGATCCTTTATGTGATCTTAGTGCTTCGATCAACGTTATGCCCTACCATATTTATGAACAATTGAAAGTAGGAGAAATGGAATACACCTCCATGATTTTAGAGTTTGCCAATCTTGAATCCCTTACCCCTTTCGCTATGGTAAGGAATGTTGCAGTCGAATTGGGAAGTTTTGTTGTTCCTACCGATTTTGTAATATGTGAGTGGGATCGATGGAATAAGAATTCCACGATCCTTTCGGGCAACCCTTCCTGATGAGTGTAAGAGATGTCATTGATATAGGCCGCGGGGTTATGAGTGTAAACATCAAGGGGAAAACTGAATTAATTGACCTCAAACCTACCATCTTTCAACGAAGAGAAATGGAAAAAGAAGTAAGGAAGAAATTAAGAAAAGGAAGATTATGGGTAGATGATGTTCTTGAATATCTAATATTAGAAGAAAAGAATTCTGCTAATAGTTCAACTCCTTCCTCGGAAAAGGGGAGCAAAGAAGGAGTAAGAAAAAGGAAAACAAGAAGAGGAAAAAGAAAGAAGAAGACTCCCCCTAAACTTGAACTCAAAGGAGTAGATCCGCTGAGGGAAGTAAGAGATGGCTCGGGTTCGAGCCACCCTGAGGGTTGTGCTCACTCTAACATCTTTAGCTTATGGAAGTAGAAACCTCCGGATCTGATTAGTTGATCATTCATGCAAGTATAGCTAAAGAAATTAAATTAAGCACTTATTGGGAGGCAACCCAATTCAAAAAAAAAAAAAAAAAATTTGCAACGCTACAGCGCACTATAGCGCGTTGCAACGGTTTGCTCCAGGTGCAGAAAATTTTTCTCTGTATTGGAAACTATGCAGTCAAAAAGTCATGAAATTTGGATTCCCATGCAGTCAAAAAGTGGGGCTGAAAAAGCACCCCCCCCCCCTTCACATGGATTACCACATTTATGGCATGGGGAAGACCCATTGACCATACTCTCTTGCCTTAAATTTCCTTGGATATATGAGGGAGGCAATAGGGGGGGTTATCCTTGCACCATTCTTAACTCTCTTACTTTCTCACAACTCTAGCTCTCTCTAGCTCTCATCTAATATCTTCATCATGTCTTTCGGGAAGAAAGCAATTCCTAGAAAGGAGGTCAAAGCCTCTTCTTTCGGGGGAAACCTTAATAAAAAAAGGTTCTCTTTCGCTGAAACCGAGCAACGATTTTATTCAATATCTTCTCAGTGGAAATTAATTCCGGAGAGGAGTTTCAGCAGCGCCTTGCCTGTTCAGGTAGAACAAATCGACCCTCGAGGATGGATGGAGATGGTGACTAAGAGATCTCCTACATACCCTGCTATTGTCCAGGAGATATATGCAAATGCCATCGATGCGGCCGGACAGCGGGTCTTTTGCCGAGGTAAGGGTGTCACCCTTGGGATTGCTCAAATCGAGCAATTCTATGGGCTCAGGGAGGTAAGTTCTTGCTCTTATCTTGAACTTTTGGAGTCTCGCCAAGACCCCCTTGATCTTGTGATGGAACTCGTCCATGAAAATACCAACTGGGAAGGAGGATTAGCCAACATTCCTCATTCCGAACTAACGGATACGAGTAGCGCTTGGCTAGTCTTCATTTCTAGTTTTGTCATGTCTACGAGTCACTTGACTAAAGTGACCCGTGCCAGAGCACTCCTCTTGTGCTCATTGGTTAGGCCGGGCGAGATCTGCATCTCGAGTATTATTTTTGAGCAGCTTTGGAAAGTTCTCAAGGGTCACTACGCTGCATTGGCCTGTGGGTCTTTGGTATCAGGGCTTTGCGAGACCCAAGGGGTTAAAATACTCTCCTCTGACACCATCGTTCCACCTGGTTGCGCCCTTAATCCCTTAAATCTGAATGCCCGGGCAAGTGAACAGAAGCAACCCAAGAAAAGAAGGGGCATGCAAGGGGAAACGTCAGCTCTGTCCGGCCAAAACCTCACCAAGAAGCTGCTACTGCGTCTCCACAACCAGCAGGCCGATCTTAGCAAGGCCTTGGCCACCGACATGCGGTTCTTTAAACAAGAACTTGTTCAGCAGCGCCAGTTTCAGTCTGAGTTTCATGAAGCCCTCGGGCTGATGTTCGAGGATTGGAGCTTACAAGGTGGTCTGAACCCTTCCGTGTTGCCAAGACCACCCGTTGGTGCCCCCATTTCGGACTCGCGCTACCCTTGCGAAACCGTGTACGTAGAGGAAGTGGAGGAAACTGAAAATTAAATACATTGTATTTTTTTTTTGTATTAGTTGTTTTTCTTTACATTTTTATTTTGTGTATTTTATTTTTGAGATATTAATTTATGAATTCTCATCTTCCCTAATTTTTCTAGTATCCAAAAAAATAACAAATTTTTCTGAGTTTTTAACGAAATGAAAGTCACAAATTTTCAATAAAGACAAGGATATGAAGTAAAATGGTGCTTAACAAAAAGTGATCAAATGCATTGATAGCTTTAAAACCTTTTAACCAAGGAATGAATTAAGGCTAATCTAATCTCCAAAAATTTAAAACATGCTTTGAACTAAGTGTGGGGGAAAGCTTGGACTAAGACTAGAGATTTTGGTGAGTACTTTAAAAGAGTGTGCTAGGCTCCTGTAGGACTTCATGATCATAAAGAGGTGAATTGGAGATGAAGAAAAGTATCTCTCCCTATAATTGAAAAAAGAGAAAACATAAAAAAGAGATGATGAAAAATATCTCTCCCAATTGAAAGAAATGAAAAAGGATGATGAAAAATATCTCTCTTTTAATATAATTATCTTTGTGATTTATAAGAAGGGGTACATATGGCACAATACTCTCGAGTATTTCACTACCTCTTTAATCTAGGTTTTCCATGGAATATTCCTCATTACCTAGTATTAAGCATGAAAATCAAATACTTGGAGATTAATTGATTAACCTTACTTTATATCCAAGGTTAGAATATCTAAATGCAAAATGACTTCTATCACTTTAGTTAAGCACATGTCTTGACTTACATATCAAAAATCTAAATTGATATCTTTTGTTAACTATCATAACTATAAAAATAGATAAAATGTTATTTTAAGCTTACTCGATGACGAGCAAGAATTTAAGTGTGGGGGTGTGATGAATCCATAAATTATATCTAAAATAAAGGAAAAATTCATTCATTTCTGATCTTAAAACTGCTCCTTTAATCAAATTATGTTTATCTTTTTAGGAAAAAGGCCTATCTAGGGAATTCTGAGTCATTTGTGAATTTTCCAAAATTTTCCAAATGAAATCGCTGCCGCACGCTGCAGCGGGTCATGTTGCGAACTACGGGCGTTGTCGCGCACTGCAGAGGAGAATTTTGCAAAATGCTGGCGTTCCAGCGCGCAGCAACGGGTCATTTTACAAAATAAGGCACCGATGCGCACTACAGCATGTCTGTTTGAGAAAAGCGGGCGTGATCGCGCGCTGCAGCGAAGCTTTTTGCGAAATGCTGCCGCTCAGCGCGCTGCAGCGCCTCGATTTGCAAATTCTGGCGCTATTGTGCGGTGCAGTAGTGCGATTTGCAAATTCTGGCGCTATTGTGGCGACCGGGGATCGAAGTTCGAGAGTCTTTAAAGAACAATTCATCTCAAATGAAAATATTTACATCTTTATGATTCAAAAAGGACATAATAAAATAAATTAATAATTCACAGTCCTTTTATACATAGAGCCAAAATATATATGAAAAGTTACAACAGCTTGAATTTTTACAAAATAAGAAATAAAATATCTACATTCTTCTTGCTTCTTTAAATTCTTTTTCTTTTAATTTGGCAGATCTTCTAAGTTCTTTATTTATCAAAACCTGAAAAAATTTCAGTTTACCAATCAGGTAGGAGTACACAAATTGTTCTTATAAGAATAAAATCTAGCATCCTATAATAGGTATGAATCAAATATAAAATTAACTGAAAGACTGCAAATAAAGTAAGTACTTTCCAAAATCAATTTATGCCCTGCAAAATAGCTGTGAAAATCAACATATATGAAATAAATTTTATCAAAAGCATATATAACAATAAGTCGAGTCCGGAGACTCCTGAGCCCAAATTGGTAAACCCATAGGCATAAACTTGTAGGAAGCTTATCTCGCCACCCGTCGGTAGCTTACTAAAAATAGGAACTGATGGTGTGTCTTTCCTCTGGATTTGCCTACTTTCTACAAGAGGCTAAATCCCTCCATATAACTCCCAGGGGCTGCTAGCTGGCCCAATCTGTACAGATTCTCAGTGTTGCATTCCACCCTCCAAAGATATACACCACAAAATATAAATAATTTCTTTTTGTTACATACTTTTTGATATAATTCTTTTGCAGATTTAAAATACGGTAAGCCGTGCAAATAATACTCAAATGGAAAATGGCTCAAATAAGAATACTGAAATAAGACTTATAAGTAAATTTGCGTACCTGATTATTTTGATAAAATCAACCAATTTAATTTGTTTGATCTGCCAAAAGTAGTTTAAGTTATTAATTTAATGCTTCATGATTTGTAATAATAGATTTTTTTATGATATTTGATTTGGATTCATTGAAGTAATTATTTTTATGACTAATATTTTCAAATGAAGTGATAATTTATAATTCTCTATATGAAACTTTTAGAAACATATCTATAATTCCTATAAATTTTTTAAAAAATTTTGGCAGAGTCTCCTTTGTTTTTGTTCAAATTTTTCAATTTACACAAATAATCTCCAATTCTAAATATAGAGTTCAGTCCTTTTTACAGGACTGCTCATTTTCAGTTCTAAAAATAGAGTTTAATTCCTCAAAAAAATACATAGAATGAGCAGGTAACATGTTTCATTAAACCTCTGATATGATGCTTTGAAAGGCAGGACTTATGCTTCTCCACAACAACTCCACAGATTTTAATAACATTGAAAAAGAAACTTGTTTAAGTACACAAAAAATAAGCTCCATGAAAATGCATATATATATATATATATGTATATATATATATATATATATATATATATATATATATATATATTTTATTGTGTGATTCACATTCAACTTATTACTGTTTATTAACAAAACTGCTGGATAAGTCCCGGATGGGCAAAAAAAAACTTTAAGTACATATACTTTTCCATGAAAACCAGATCCAAAGAAGAGAACATAATGAAGCTAAATGCTGAATTAATTCATATGGCATAAAAAAAAATAGAACAGCCAATAGAAAATGATCCAAACAAATGGTGGCAGCAAATATTCATAGTAGTAATATCTAGCCACATTCAAATATAAGATATACCTATCCTCATCTGCATTCTCTTTAAGAAAAAGAATATAATTACTTCACAAGTCAAACTGCAGTTTTATTGAAGAAAATAATCATAAATAATTTCAGCTTCGAATTCCAAAATCAATCGCTGCCAATTCTCATTATTGAAATGACATGTTATCAATTCCACCATTAATATCCAAATCATTTCTTTATCATGCTATAAAGAAACAAGAGAAGGGCACTCAATTGCCCCTAAATTCTAAGAATACAAGAATAAAGAGGTTCATTGCTATATTTTTCAAAGAAACTAGTAATTATGTAACGGCGGTTAATTACATGTTGAAGATAGCTAAAAGAAATCAGAAATTAAATAATAAATGTACTCAAATTCAGCATATATAAAAATTTGTTAAATCCTTCAATTTGAAACCAAAGTTAAGTGTATCGGAAATGATAATGGTTGAAAGTTTACATAATAAATATTTATCAAAGTAAGAAAATGAAATAATGAAATGTAAGCGATAACACATACTTGTGGCATGAGTTTATAATTTTAGCTATCATTACCTATGAAGTTCTAGGGGGAATGTGTATTTCATACAATTTATCTAATAAATAGAATGATTATGCCATTGTTAGATGGACTACCACCATATCAAGTATTATATAATGAAGCTTCAGATTATGATTATGTTTGGCATAATCCCCTGCAAATTTTAAATTTCTGAAGCACATTTGAAGCAAGATCAATCTCATATGCTTTTTCTTGGATGCCACCATAATACAATTATTGGATTTATAACATAACACAAACTCTCATATTTTGAAATATAAAACATAAATAAACTTAAATATGAGGAGTACATTATAATTCTTTTTCAAGAAAATTAAGCAACTACTCATATGTGATGTATACCATAAATAAAGATCTTCATTTTCATATTTGGCACTTAGCATGGGCATCACAGATTTTAAATATAAAAATAAAATGTTATATTCTTCTTTTTCTAAATGTTGTTCTCTTTACTAAAACAAAAGTAAGGTCAACTGAATTGTAATAAACAAGATCACCATTCAAAGTAGAGTATCAACATTTCTTTTAACTTCATATTTGAAATTATTTCAATTAAAGCTTTCTCAAGAAAATTATATATTTAAACTCTTTGTACAAATAATACTAGAGGATAAAATAATATATGAATCATCTAAGACGACTATCTTTAAAATTCACTTGGCTAAAATTAGTTCAACAGCGTCATGGATATACTCATTCTTTATCACATATGTTCATGAGTACTAAAACATATACTTTTCATTGAATATTCGCAGTTGCAAAATATAAGGAAAAGTTAATATGCATCAAAACCTAATTTATATACATAAATAATCTTAGATTAAGTGTATGCCAAACAAGTAACCATCAGCTTGTGAATATTTTCTCAACATCTAAACAGAATCATTGATGAAATACTTTCGCATATAAAACAAAATATCCAATATAAAATTATCTATGATTCCTATGAATCCTTCAAGATGATTTCATATAAACTATATTAGGATAAGAAATCGAGTGGAGTACCTTTGTTTCTTTGAAACTCGAAATGGAGAGAGCTTGACAAGTGGAGAGGTTTCGGCTAAATGGAAAGGAAGGCGTCGGCGATCGGAGATGTCGACGAGAGGAGGCCCGGCTAGGAAGGCTCTCGGCTAGGTGGAGGCTCGGCGAGAGGAAGCTCGGCGAGTGGATGACTTGGCTTGATGAAAACGAGGGCATAGCGCATCTGCCGATCTCCCATAATAAAGAGTGATAGCCGAAGGATATGGATGGAGGAGGAGCCTACCGTTTCGGCTTGACAGATGGAAGATTGAAGAGGAGATAAGGAGAATGGGAGGTGCTGTCGTGCGATGGAGAGGGCAAGTGTCGCGTGCGTGAAGGAGTCGGCTTGCGTAGGAAAGGAAGTTTCGGCTGAGGGCATTAGGATTTAGGTAAGGAAGAAATTAGGTTAGGTTTATAAGTAAATCTAAGATCGCATATTAGCCGTTGGATTAAAATAAACTGTTAGAATTTCTGAGCCAAGATCTGGAGTCTTTTGAGCTCCAAAAATTACAAACTTAGTATCCAAATGACCGTCTCGACGAGACGAATGCATACGTCTAAAAATTATTAAATTTGGACAAGTAATTTATTTTATATTAATTTTTAAGTGAATAACTTGGAAAATTAATTAAGATAAATCGGAAACTTGAAAATTAACGAAACTTGAAACATAGCATCGTCATATGATGCTTAACTTAGATACAGAAAAATTTTCAAATTCTGATTTATATTTTTCATATTATTAGCCTTTAAAGTTTATACTTTATGAATTTATTCAGGACAATCCAGAATTCCATATGCGCTCAAATTTTTGCAGTAGGATCCTTTCAATAGGTATTATAAGATGATATTTTTATTATATTTTTATTTGATTTAAATTGGATTCCTATTTTGACGAAAATTTCTGAGTGATCGAAAATATCTGGGAAAATTAATGATTTTCAATAATTCCCAGAATAACACTCTAAGTTAATTTGGAGTTACTGAGTCCAATGGTAGACTCCGTTTTCGATTCTGAGTTCTAAATTATTTAAATATTAATAAACAATTTTGAAAAGAATTTCGGGTATTTACAGCTATCGTGCGGTGCAGCGGTGCGATTTGCAAAACGCTAGCGCCACAACGCGCTATAGCGGGTCACTTTACAAAAATTGGACATGGTAGTGCGCGGCAGTATGACACTTACATATGACTTGAATCGCTTTAGTTTTACACATGTCTTGA
This sequence comes from Gastrodia elata, assembly GCA_016760335.1. Classification (NCBI taxonomy): domain Eukaryota; kingdom Viridiplantae; phylum Streptophyta; class Magnoliopsida; order Asparagales; family Orchidaceae; genus Gastrodia; species Gastrodia elata. The sequence continues at coordinate 55,144,710 of CM028672.1, read as the reverse complement.
CTTACATATCAAAAATCTAAATTGATATCTCTTATTGACTATCATACCTAAAAAAATAAAAAAATACTATTTTAAACTTACTTGAGAATGAGCAAGAATTTAAGTGTGGGAGTGTGATGAATCCATAAATTATATCTAAATTAAAAGGAAATTTCATCCATTTCTGATCTTAAATTGCTCCCTTAAACAAATTTTGTCTATCTTTACAGGAAAAATGCCTATCCAAAGAATTCTGAATCATTTGTGAATTTCCAAAATTTTCCAAAGGAAATCGCTGCAGCGGGTCATGTTGCAAAATACGAGCGTTGTAGCGCACTGCAGCGGGTCATGTTGCAAAATACGAGCGTTGTAGCGCACTGCAGCGGGTCAAGTTGCGAACCACAGGCGCTGTCGCGCGCTGCAGCGGAGCATTTTGCGAAATGCTGGCGCTCCAGTGTGCTGCAGCAGTTCAATTTGTAAAACCGTGGGCGCGATCGCGCACTGCAGCGATTTAGTTTGAGAACCACGGGTGCGATCGCGCACTGCAGCAGAGATTTTTGCGAAATGCTGCCGCTCCAGTGCGCTGTAGTGGTACAATTTGCAAATTCTGACGCTACCACGCGCTGCAGCGGAGCATTTTGCGAAATGCTACCACTCCAGTATGCTGCAGCAGTGTGATTTGCAAAACGCTAGCACCACAGTGCGCTGTAGCGGGTCATTTTGCGAAACATGGATGCGGTAGCGCGCGGCAGTGGGACACTTAGCTGATTTAGCTTGTGCCATTGCACACCGCAGGGTGCCGTAGCGCACTGCACGCTGTAGCGCACTGTAGTGGTCCGCCGCAATTTCCTCTGGCAGAAGCATTTAATGCGGCTGGGACAAGACCCCCAACTAGCATCTTGTCCCCAGCCATCATTCCCTCTGCAGCTGCTACATTTTTAAATGGAAATGAGTCTTATGAGGTGATGTATTGGCTAAACAAATGAAAATATTGGTCACCTCACCATCAATTGGGATTTTTGCCATCATTGCTCAGAATTTTCAATAGGAATTGCTAGTTTAGATCTTAAGTGTGATGAATGCAGCCCCTCTCCTATAAATATCAGTTCTCTTGACTAGAGGAGGGTTCCAATTTTTGCTCAAATCACTTAAGTAAGGAGGAGGGTTGCATACTGGAAGAGATGAACTCCCCAAGGGCGGAAAAGCTAATTTACTAAGGAGAAGAAGAAGGAAGGCAGCACTAGCGACCTAAGAGAGGAACTTCAAGATAGAGAAGAAGGAACTAGAGGACTTCTAAGGAACGTTCCTAGTATCTTCTAAACTCTTCTTTTGTAATTACTTTTCTTAGTTGATCATGAAAGGGTCTTTATCCATGTATATATTCTTTTTCATCTCTTTAGTAATGGATAGCTAAATCTCCTGTGGGGAGGGTTGGGGTAATCCCATGTGTTTGATAGTTGCATTTTAATTATGAAGTTTTCCTCAAGTATTAATTAAATGTATGAACTCGATGCCTTGCTCAAGAAATGCTTATTATTACTATAGTCTTGATTGTGAATTAAAGGAAAATAAACTTATGAACTCAAGAACTAAAGTGTCTTATGCTCTATAGCTCACCTTTTGTTAAATGCTAGATCTATGAGTGCATGAGAGCTCAGAACTATGTGAGAAAAGTTCTTGAGCTTAGTGCACCTTAATCTAAGCTTAACTAAAGTGTTGATGCATGTGATGTTATGACCCACTAAGTGATCTCCTTAGCTCAATATAATTGAGGGAGGGAAAGCAATAGTTGTGTGCTCATGAACGAGGTGACATAGTCATTGAGCCCAAGATATTATTCCCTCATTTCAACTATGTGCGATACGAATGATGCTCTTAGTGGAATCAATACTTATAAGATCATAAAAATTTAATAATCCTCATCTTCTTGATCAAGAGATAAGATGAAAATTACAAACCTAAAATCTTATAAGAATTTTTGTGTCAAAATAGAATCGCTGTGTGTTCATTTCATGCACAAGATTTGACTTGTGAAACCTTGAGATAAAACTCAAGGAAGAACAATGTGCACTTGATTTAATTTAAAGTAAATGAAAGACAACGCTTGAGGAATCATCATGCATTAGTAACTTATCATGACATGTGGGATGAACCCAACTCTCCTCTTTCTTTTATCTAACTTAATTTCTACTTAGTGATTATTGTGCTTAGTTTGGAACCAACTCTGTAACAACCCAGGTTGTTACCTTAGTCGATTATGACTAATCTTAGTCTTAAGACTACTTATAAGTGCTAATCAGGTCAAGTAGAGTCAACCTTTGAGACCTAATCCAAATTAGGAGTCAAATGGATCGAATCCTGATTTCTGGAAATCCAGAAACCCTAGAAAATTAACCTATTTAAATTGACCTCCGATCGAAAAACGGACACCGCCATTGCGTTCCTTGACCCCAAATTAGCTTGGGGTGAAGTTTTCGTGTCAATCGGAAGTCGTCGAAATTTCGACGAATATTTTAATAATAAAAATATCCCGAAAATCGAGGTATCAAAATACTCGTCGGATCGAAAATCCGACTGCGCCATTGAATTCCTTGACCCCAAATTAATTAGGAAAAACATGTTCAAAATTTTCTAGGAATTTTTCAAAAAAAAAAAAAATAATAATAATAATATTTTAATACTTAACGGCGTGCCGTTAAGTATTTAACGGACCCGTCACTGTAGCTGACGGCGCCGTCAATCTAGACGGCGCCCTCTCAGCCGTTGGATCGGCCCAGATCCAACGACTGTGGAGTCATCTTCCTCGACGACTCCGCCCGCGTGACACGCTGCGGCCCGTCGCGGATGCTGGCCAATCCGGCCCATCCAGACCTCGGCGAGGTCGCCGTCCGGTCTATAAGACGTCGGCCGACCCTTAGGCTCCGAGTTTGCACAAATCGGAGCCCGGATCGAACCGAAATCAAGCCCCGAAGTCAGCCCTATTTTTCCGCCGATTTCCTTTGCCGATCCGACCTTCAAGTACCCCGATCTCCCTCGTTTACCGTTCGATCATTACAATAATTGTATGATAGGTAGATTAGGATGTCATCTTTACATTCACCGTTTCGATCGGGCTCAAACCAACCCGATCAGGCGCACCAGACCCACGAAGGGGTCGGGGTTCGGTCCGCCGAACCCCCAGAAGACGAACAGACGCGCCTTCGGGCCGGGCCGGGTCGACCCGAGCCCAACCTGCCCTGGTCGGATCCGCGTCAGCACGGGTGGGGCCCACTAGGCCACGTGGCCGCCTCTGGGCACGCCACGTGTCACGTGGGAGCCCACAGGCCGACGACTTCCCCAGTGGGGCCCACTGAGCCACGTGGCAGCCTCTGGGCCCGCCACGTGTCAAGTGGGGCCAACAGCCCCGTCACCCAAGCTAAGTCAGCAGCCGTGGGACCCACAGTGCCACATGTCAGGTGGGCCCACTGACCAGTCACCCGAGCTGAGTCAGCAGCCCATGGGCCCACAGTGCCACGTGGCAGCCTCTAGCAGTGCCACGTGTCAGGTGGGGCCCACTGACCAGTCAGTCGAGCTGAGTCAGTAGCCCGTGGGGTCCACAGTGCCACGTGACAGTCTCTGGATGTGCCACGTGTCAGTGGGGCCCACTGTTGGTTAATTAAGATTTAATTACTGCTAGTTATTGTTTAGCCCTAATTAATTACTGTTAGTGGTTAATTAAATTAGGATTAGTACTAAATACTTTTGAACAGTAACTATAATTAAATAATTATAATTAGAGATTAATTAAGGATTAATTAACTATTAATTTAATCATAAACAGTAATTCGGATAATTAATTACTTTTGAACAGTAAAACCTAATTAATTAAATTTAATTTAATATTAATAGATAATTAAGACTAATTAAAAAATAATTAGAACTAATTATTTTGCTACATTAAATTAATATAATTAATTTAAAAATCAGAAATATATATATAAAAACTTTAGGAATGAATAGTAAAATAATTCAAATTGTATTTTTGAATAGTAAATCTTAAAAGTTTAATAACTTTTTGTAGGATGATCCAAACATAGCCAATATAGGTCTTAAAATGCTCAGAAAAATATTTAGGATCAAATGGCGTAATATAAAATTTCGTTTCGGGGTACGTATAACGAGGTAGCATTTTAGGACATCTTTAGAGCCTCATAACTTTTTACTCAATTATCAAAACATAGTCAATATAGGTCTTAAAATACTCAGGAGAGCGACCCCATCACCGTAGTACTATTAGTTTTCTCATTCGGATATCAGGATAAAAAGTCAACCCTAGAATTTAGAGTTGACTTTGGTGAAAAATGACCAAAATTGGAAAATTCAAGATGCTAACCAGCCTAGAATTTCAATGTCATCATTATAAAAAAATAATATTTAGGATCTGATCCCTAGAAATTTAGGTAAATGATCAAATTACCCATAGCCTTATTTTAGTCATAACTTGACCGTTTCTCTCCTGATTTAGGCGTACTTACTGTCTATTTTCAAGTTAGACAGTAAGGAATCAATTGGAACTAAGAGAAATCAATTCTGACCACTAAATCAAAAGTTGATTTTTTGACCCTTAAAGTAGGGGCAAAATGACCATTTTGCCCTAAGATTGAGTTAAGTGTCCCTACCCCTTTAGATAACATTCCAGAACCCTAATCAAATATTAATATCTCCTTAATATCAATCAAGTGAGTAAAATCAACCCTTAAATTAGATTCCAATAATCTCTGTTAAGTCTTAAGCACTACACCTTAAGGACCTTTCCTGAGACTAGGACTAGATCATAGGTTAGTGTTCATTCATTAGGTAAATTGGGTTACCCTATGGGTGAAATTTTGGTTTTAGTAGTTTATAGATATTATTTTGTTTTACAACCCATTTTGATTAGTTTATCTTTTAACTTTAGATTTAAGATAGGAGATTCATCCTATTAAGTTTGATTATTTAATAGGATTTGCCATAACTAGTAGATCACTTATAGAATAAAACCTAGAACTTAGGTCTTATCCTTTAGATTATGTGATTAAACCTAATTCTCGTAGTGTTTGATCCATAATCTATAGGTTTAGAAGATCTTGATCAGATCTTAGTTAGAACATTTAAATTTACAAAACTAGGACGTATGATTCATTTATTTAACTCATAGTCATCTATCTGATTGAACTAGATTGGAACCTGATCAGTTCCAATCCTTTTTAACTTATAAGGACGAATTTTTGAGTTACACTCAATAGTAGGAAAATGATGATCCTGAACTTGTGTAACTTGGAATAGTTAGATGGTTAAGTAGAAAACAAATGATATCAGCATGTTTAGTAGAGTCCCTTGCTTCCTTGATACTTTGTTGCTTACGCATTTCTTGATTGTTGTGCCATATTTCCTTGAGCATATCATACAAGATTTTTGATGCATAAATAAAATGTTATGAAAATATGGAGACTCCTTAGATTCCTTATGAAAATATTAAAATAATTAATGAGAAGATAATGATTTGATGTGTTTGAGCTGCCTCTCAGTGTTCTTTTGATCATACCGAATGTTGCCCTAGCCGTATCGTGCTAGGAATCACCCTAGCTGTATTGTGCTAAGATATTTTGGGTATGATTGTGGGTGACCTAACTGTATCGTGCTAGGAACCGCCCTAGCCGTACTGTGTTAGGGCCCTCTAATTGGTGACCTAACCGTATCGTGCTAGGAACCGCCCTAACCGTGCTGTGTTAGGGCCTTCTATGTTGACTGATGTTGCCCTAGCCATATTGTGCTAGGAACCGCCCTAGCCATATTGTGCTAGGATATTTCGGGTATGACTGTGGGTGACCTAACCGTATCGTACTAGGAACCGCCCTAGCCGTACTGTGTTAGGGCCTTCTATATTGACTGTTGTTGCCTTAGCCGTATCGTGCTAGGAACCGCCCTAGCCGTACTGGTGTTAAGATCTTCAGCCCTATTTGGTGAGCTTGTGTAGCTCTTTTCTATATGGCAGATTGTGCACGAATGGTTTTATATGCAGTTGTTGTTGCTTACTTTTCAGTATTCTTATTCCGTCAGCTATTTCTTTGTACTGCTTTTATATATATATATATATATATATATATATATATATATATATATATATAGGATGTTAGAATCTTGCTGCTATTTATATGTATCACTGATGAGTTATTTATTTTAATTGGCATATTTTCTGTTGATCACCAGCATATTTAGGGTGTAGAATTTTTCTTACTGCAGTTGTTTAGTTATGTATATTTACACGCCCTTCCTTGTTTAGTTTGTATGTGAGGCATGTCTCAGCCTCTTTCCTTTTCTTTGCTTAAGTTATAAATGATGATTTATAGCTTCCATGTTTCTTTGTATTGCTTGCTGCTCCTTTTTATTTATATACTGTCAAATGGTAATATTACTTAACACTTACAATAATTCATCAGCTTAAAATGTACTTAGACAATTATCTAACCAGATTTTTCTTTTCTTTGGCTGGGGCCCTACATTGTGAAACCGACAATGGCAGACTCCTGTCAGTTAGATGAGCAGGAGTTAGGTGTGCAGCCTTATCCAGAGGAGGAACCCGTGGAAGAAGCTGCCGTCTAGTTCCTTTATATTTCGAGTGAGAATGAGTGGTTTTCATTCTATCTTTATTTAAACATTTTAAATGATGTAATAATATAGGTACCATTGACTATGTATTTGGATTATATACTTATGTTCTGAGTTCTATTTTTTCCTATTTGTACTGTGATACTTAGATGATTTACATTTCCTTAAATCGCTTCCGCACTCTATTTGTTTACTTATACAGTGACTGTTAGTTTGATTCTGTGTTAATCCTTCCCTAATCAGGTGGATTATGGAGTCTATCCTAATCCAATGATAAGTGAGGGGTTAGCCAGAGTGACACCCCACTCTTAACCTAATCCTTTGGCGGGATTAAGGGTGCGGGGCGCCACAAACTCAAACCAATTACTCATAGCTTAAATATTAGTGAGAATAGATAAACCTTAATAGTAAAATAACTAATTTTTTGTGGTTCGATAAATCGCGGAAACTAACACTTTTAACTTATTACTTCAGACCACGTACACTTGCGTGCAAACGCAGACGTGTATTTATAGTCTGTCATATTCCATGAGCGGTGTCATGTATCAATGAAAAGTTTTTCTGATACCTTTTCATTGACACTAAAATTGGCATGAACAGATCATTCTAGTTATATGAACAATTGTGATAAAGGCAGGGGTATGCAGAATGGATGAAAAATAGAGCATGGGGTATATTACTTTGAAGAACTATAATGGCTTCCATACTTAATCATGGATGTCTAAATATGTGAATAAGCATAATAGAGGAATGAAATGACTAAGGAAGAAGAACAAATTGGTACAAGGAGAGTAAACAAAAGGGTACCTTAGCCTTTGGGAGAGGAAGAAGAAATCTTTGTTTTCCTCAAGACCTTTGAGGGAGGGAAGCTTCTTCGTCAGCACCAAGCTCAACAATGGGGGAAATAGAGAGGAAGATTTTAGCTTGGCAGCAAATAAAATAAGGAGGGCTGAGTTTTCTCTTTAAAGAAAAAGAAGGAAGGAGAAGGCCATGAGCTAGGGAGTTAAGAGATAAGGGGAGGGGGATGACCTTAGCCATCAAGCATTACAATTAAGAAGGGGGAGGAGAGGGATGGCCTCAGCTTTCAATTTGCAATAGGGAGGTAAGGGGTCAGCCAAATGAAGGGGGATGACTAGCCAAAATTTAGGAGAGATAAGGAAAGAGAAAAATCAAATTAAGGAATAATTAATTATTATTCATAATTTTAAATTTATTAAAAATTCAGATTAAATAAACGTGTTTCGAAAAATTCCAAAATTTCTCCCCTAGCTAAATTGGGGGTGAGGAATTCAACGGCGAAGTTGAAATTCAATTCTGACAATTATTTAATTATTCCATTTTCCGGTGCATTTAATTATGTTAAAATATTCGCGAAAATTGGACGACTTCCAAACACATCCAAAATATCACCCCTAGCTAATTTGGGGGTGACGATTGTAATGGCAAAGTTGGATTTCGATTTCGAGGTCAAAATAAATATCTCAATTTTCTAATTAATTAAATATTAAAATAATCCAAATATTGGATTTAGCTCCGAATTGCGCCAAATTTTTAGGGATTTATTCTAATAGCTAGATTAAATTAACATAATGATAATAAATATCTGATTAAACTTAAATTAAGCTGAGTAACAATCTTTAGTTGTTACAATGTTCCTATCTACCCAATGGTTCGTTCTTATGTTGAGAGGGACTTGGGAAAACATTAGTATAGTAATATTTGGATCCACGATTCCTTGAATACAAAACTAAAATGTTAGAATGATGAGAATGTCATGAAAAAGTAACATATAAATTTTAGAACTTAGAAAATAGTCAAAGTTAAAGATGATTAGAAAAATGACACATGTGAATAATAAAGCGACAAGTGCAATGACTAGTTAGCTTTAACAAGACAAGTAAAATGTGGATAAAAATGGGAGCATAAGCTCAGACATATACATTCTAAAGTTTGCATCCTGAGGTACACATTTTAATATTTGTGCATTAGTGATTGTTCAATTTTCAAGGTGGGGGTGCTACCATGTGTGTTCCCGCCTCCCTTTCTTTTGATTTAAATGTTATGTAATAAAATAACCTCAAACACTCACTTATTCAGTTGATTCATTTCTAAAGTCAGCATTGAATTCAATTCCAACTTAAAACATGTTAGGTAAACTTTAATTTTAAACTCTAATAAAATTAGTGTTGGCAAACTAAATACTGTAGGCATTCAAACTTAGATTACGAGCCAATATTATGATTGCTAAGGCTCTAGCATAAGTCATCCAATTTAGTTTTTGATATAGCAAACAAGATTAATTATGTATTAAATTAATTTGATGTCCACCATTAGTTCATGATCCATCCATTAAACCATGGTTATTATAATGGTATTACTATAGATCTGGTGTTCTTTATGATTCATAATACATCTATATACATCAAATTAGGTCAAATTAGCTCCTTGAGAATGAACACCCTCAAGAATGAATCTACAAGACATCTCTAAAGTGATGATATGCAAAACAACTTATATAAAACACTTAGGTTCTTTGAAAGCTAGACCTTACATATGAAAGAACCTCTATGAGTGAGAACTTTAAATAACTCTATATAATGCATGATAAGATTACCCAACACCCTGAAATGATAAACACTTCCATAAAGATGTCTTTTATATAATCAAATTATTTGAACTGAAAGTCTATAGTCTGGTGCTTTGGATAAAAGATCTTCTACAATTTTGGGAAGCTCTTATTTAGGCATGAATCAACCGGACCTTATGGGATATCGATTCTACTTAGCTTGAGCCAAGGATATAGTCATTTGTTATTTTGAACAAAGATAATGGTGTAGCACAAATTCAACCTCTTAAGGCTTAGTAGGGTGCCATATCCATGCTTTCTTGGAAAATATTATTGTAAGAAAATTCATCAAGGGTAAGTGATCTTCCTAATAGCCTCTAAAATCTAAGGCATGCAAACATAATAGATCTTCTACAGTTTGGTTAACTTATTTAATAGACCTTCATTTTGGGGGTGAAAAGTGGTACCCATGGATAGGGAGGTGTCTAGATTTTGTTTATATTGTTTTCCAAAACTTAGAGGTGAAGTGGAGACCATGACTAGACAATACCATTTTGGAAATACCTTACAAATGAATAATCTCATAAATGTAGATTTGTGATAGCTTCTTTATTGAATCATTCACTTGATAAGTAAGCTAAGTTGATCAACCTTTTTACAATGAACCATATAAAGTCAGCATCAGACTTATAGCAGGGAAAACTTATAAAACAATCCATATATATGTTTGTACATTTCCACTCAAGGAAATGGAGTGGCTAAAGTAGACTGTTGGGCTTTAATGTTTAGCATTTATGAGATAGTAAACATTGTATTAAGAAATGAATTCTTCTACATCCTTCTTGAGGCATGGCCACAAAAATACAAATCTCAGATTAGGGTACACTTTAATATTTTTAGGATGAATGGTGAAACTAGAGTGGAGTGCTCGATCAAGATGTGTTGTCTCAAGTCATCGCTACGGGGTACCCATGATGTAATCCCATAAGAGATGTAATTTTCCCCGATTCAAAGGTCCACTTATTTACCATCATGAATGGTTTATTGTATGAGTAGATATGATACAACCTAAGGTTGTTAAAATCATTAAATATGGATAATTTATATTAATATAAACTAATTAAAAATATAAAATAATTCACAATTTATTTGGAGAAAATTTTGGTTGACCCCTCAATTTGATCAATAACTTTAAGGGAAACATATGGGATAAAAATTGTTGAGAATAATTGGATCATAGAAACATTCTAAATAAGTTTTAGGAGATTTAAGCCTTTCAAGATTAAATAAAACTATTTTAAATGTCAAAATAAAAAAAAATTAGGTATGATTAGTTTCCCCATTATAAAATATGCCCTCTATAAAAATTGCACAATTATTGAACATAAGATGAATAAAAAATACATGCAATACAATTTATATTAAATGTATTTAATTTTATTAAGATTTAATTAATTAAAATGATATACCCTTAAATACCAAGATGATTTATTATCGTTGGATTATCAGATTCGATCTTACTGTAAAAATCTATTAAAATTGCAGAATGGATTTGTTTTATTAGATCGAGATGAACGATCAAGATTGAATTCACTTAATTAAAATGTGGGATTGATTGTGGCCATATGATCAAAGATGCACATGAATAATGGATCTATATTACCTAAGATTATTATACCATATACCATTGGTTTTAAGCTGTTAGCAGATCGACAATTAGTATCAGAATGTACTGTTATCCAACCCGAGCCACCTACCCAAGGCAACAATGCCTTCTTCCCCAGTGATCGACTCCCAATGCTGTAAGGTTAGGCAATTAGGAAATTTTAATCTTTTATGTTAACCTTGCAAAATAAGGTTCAATTCCCTATGTCCAATTGATTATAGCATAATGATACCAAAAATATCATAAATTGCACCGTAATTTATGTGCATTATCCTTCTCTCTATGAAAACATTTCTCCAAATTTCTCACCACTGATGCATTGCCTTCATGCTAACTTAATTAAGACATATTCTGTAATGACCCTAGGTTGTTACCAAATTTTAAATGCTTAATTTAGGCTAAGAGCACCACCATTAAACTCCAAACAACATTTGGATCAAACCTAGAAGCTTTGAGATGATTTGGAAGTCAATCGATTAAAAACGACTATTTTATTATATTTAAGCAATTAGAAAATAAGAAAATTATTTTGATATGGAATCAAAAATTTAATTATATTTTTGAATTCCATACATCCAAATTAGCTAATGGTAATATTTTAGAAATTTTTAGGACTCATTTGATCAAGATATGCTAATTAATACAAATTTTATTAATTAAATTAATTTAAATAAGATTTAATTAATTTTTATATATTAATTCCATATTTTTTCTGGAAGGCACAGGTCCGCTGGTAGCCCTGGACTACGGGAAAGTCAATCCACAGATTTGAGCCATTTCATCATTTGATGAATTATGTAGACTTTAGGAATTAATCCCACGGTCTGATATTTGATCTCGACCGCTGAATCCAGATCCAAATTCAATTGCTAACACAAAGTCTGGGTTTATTAAATGTGCCCGATGCAATTAGATCACTCAAAACCTATTATTAACTTAATTGTAACTGTTGTAAAAAATAATTGAGCTTAAGTGAGCTCAATTGCAGTTTGGTAGTCTCGCACATGTACAATATTCTATAGTGAATGTGTAGAATATGGTTCCAATGATCTGAACCATCTCATATAAGATTTTTAGGTTCCTTCGGTCTACCTCGACCTAAGGAACGTGTAGGAATGTCAAGTGAGCCGAATGGTTCACTGTGGAAGTATTCTATCTCCACAGTAAACTCTAAATGCCAGAAATTTCGAAAGTAGGATGTGGCAAACTAGTTAATTAATCAAAGTGCTTTTATGTCCAATCAATAGCACTCATACTTAGGAATGTTTTGATATATTATTTGCAAAATTTGGTTAACTGTAACTCGAGAATTTACGGAATTTAGGGTTTCAACCGAAACACTAAATTCTCGAGTCTTGTCTCTCATGATTCAAAGGAGATTCATAGTGTCAGGCTGGTCGATCATGAACCGCACGACACTTTGCAACAAATATTCACATAAGATTCGCCGGCTCATCAAGTCCTGTGACTTGATTGACCCGAATTCCATTATTTAATTAAAAAAAAAATTATTCTGAAGGAATATTCTTATTTTATTTAAATTAGAAAATTAGGAATTAGTTCAACATAAATTAATGAAATAAAATAAACTTTATAAATCCAAATATATTTTTGTTATATATCAAAATGATCAAAAATAAGTGTAGATTATTTATATGGAATTAATTTTTTTTTGATAATTAATTTTGCTAATCACTATTTAAGCATCATTAAGGATAATCAGTGAACCTTATAGCTCAAAGAGCTCCAATTTTAATAAATTGAATGTCTTTAAATTCATTGTGATGGATAGATTCATAAAATACAACTTTATGCTACTTAAATTTCAATCTATAAATATTAATTTTTGAACTTTAGAATTTAATACTAATTTAATAAAAAATAAAGTCTCAATTAGATCCCTTAAACCTTTTAGATGGCTTAGGCCATAGTTTAGCTCGTATTATACAATTATTAGACCATTATACTAGGAAATTGGTAGGAATATACCTAATTTTAAGGTCTAAAGTAGATTAAACCTTAGGCGAATTGAGTATAGAATCCTCCACACTTTAAACATTATTAATAATATTATTTGTTAATATGTTGTTTAGTTTGATAGTACATGTGGATTAGCCTTAATAATGATATCTTTAGATTAGCAATTTAGATAATTTAAGAGTTTTTATAGGATAAGGATTTAGCAGCTCTATAGTGAGACTAAGGTTTAGATGTAGAATAAGATGCCTCAAATAATAATTGTAATTATATACTAGTTAGAAGCTTAAAGTTAAATGCTTGATTAGCCTATTCTATCTAGCATATCAATATTATCAATTATAATCATTTATTTTTTAAAATCATATATATATATATATATATATATATACATATATATATATATATATATACATATATATATATATATATATATATATATATTTTTTTTTTTTTTTTTGCTCAACCGGTATCAAACTCTGCGGTAACATCAACCAGGAGGTAAAAAAGCCTCTTGGAGAGCACATATCCCATGACAAAGGAAAGAGTGGTCGGACAGGCCAAAACTCTACTGCATGGGTAACACGATGAATGACTGCTGCTCCAAGAGCAGTGATCTCGTCAAAATAGGATGAGGCGCAATGTTGGCTTTCTGCCAATGGGGCGGGGAAGAGGCACCATCTACAAGAGGTGAAGGGGCCCGGGTGGGCCGTGGAACCTCAGAAGTCGCACCCGTCAAGCCGACCAGCAATGACCGAGGCAGATAAAATCGCTCCACAAAGACCTGATCGACCGGAAGTAGGCTTAGTGACAAAACTCCAGCGGCAACCGAAGAGGTGAGCCACATCGCAATGAGTGGACTCCTCCATTCGAGTCCCTAGCAAGGCAACGAGTCCCGGACGACGCTCCGAGATAAGCGGCGGAAGGTGGTGGCGTGTCAACGGCTTCCGCACGTCGCGACAATTCCAAGTAAGGATGTCGTTCATTGAGCTCTGGCAGAGCTAGAGCCCACATGTAGCCTCGATGGGGAGCAGGATGGCACCTGTACAGGACTAATGGACCGGGGGGCGGACTGGGGAGCCACCACTGCTGCAACCCAACGGGGGGTATGAATGGCAACGGGCTGGAAACGATCCTCCTCCAAGATCGGTGCTACAATGAAAGAGCGAGGCTGTCGGACGGGTGCTGCGGGGATGCGCTGAGGTGGGCGGCTCCTACCCTTCTTGGGAGGTAAGGGCTTCTTTGGAGGTTTGTAGCGCCGAACAAGGATCCAGTCAGTTTCCTTGCTCATGGGTAAGATCGGGGTGGAGGCAGATGTGGATGTGGGGGCTATGGTGTTAATGATGCTGGAGGTGGGCGGGGTTGAGGTGGCGGTTAAGGGAGGGGGGATGGTGGAGGTAGGTGGAGCTATGGCTGGGCCGGAAGAGGTGTGGTTTTATTCCCTGATCTAGAAGGACATTGGTCGTCTCTATGTCCAACCATGGTGCAAGTGTTGCAAAAAACTGAAATACCTTCATAGAGGACACGTTGAGAGAACATGCCTTGCATACTTCTAATCATGACCGTATGTTTAAGCGGTGAGGACAGATCCACTTGAACACACACCCTTGTGTATTCTAAGCGCTCGCAATTTGAAGTTGAGTTGTCAATGAAGAGTGGTTTTCCTACCATTGTCGCAATTCGTGTGAGATTTGTTTCATGCCATAGATTGATGGGAAGGCCTGGCAAACGAATCCATAGAGGCGTTGAGAAGCCCATCTTCATGTTTGGGTTGAAATCCGGAACCCATTCGGCAAGGCAAAGGGCTTGTCCTCCAACGAACGGTCTGCTTGATAATATTGCTTCTTTTGCTTGCCCATTCTCAAATTTAACAAGAGCACAATCCGATTGAAGGAGTTGAACAGTAAATTTTCCAAATCGTTCCCACCGCATTCGCAATTGGTTTTCCAAAACAGCATAAGTAATTTTTCTTCCAAATAAATAAGTGCCCCTCAAAGTGGCTGATTATTTCTTTTTCTGCATTCTGATCCATAATAGCTTCCCCATATTCTCCAGTGAAATTTTCAGATTCTCCAATTGCTGGACAAGTGACATGCTGTGGACAAACGCTTGCTAGCTGCTGAGCGGGGATAGTAGCTGCTGAAATTGTAAGTGGCTGAGCCGGTTCTTGGGCAAAAATGGTGACTGTTGAAGCTGCCGGTTGCGGAGACAATTGCTGTGCAGAAATTGCAGCTAAAGAGGTTGAAATTTCTGTTGGAGCTTTTAAGCAAATATGTTGTGGGCAAGTTTCGGGATTTGTTGACAAAACATCTCTTTGTTTCAGTAAAATGCTCCCAACATGGGTAACACCTACAGATCTACAATCATTCACAACATCTATACAATGATTGACTGAATTCGTACCTTGATACTTGGAACTGGACGCAATATCAATGCAGTTCACATTCGCCAAAACATGAACAGCAGCAAGAAAGCTGCTGGATCTAGGGATGCTTTTACATGATTTTCCATCTGCAATGGTTTCGCAAATACCGTCTGCTACAGTCCCATGAATCACTGTTGCTACACCCCCATGCACGGGTTCTTCAAAGTCGGACGTCCCTGTAGCTGCAGCGAAACCGACGCCTCCATCTACTGTAGCTTCACGAATCGCATCTGCATGAATCGATTTTCGATTTTTAACCGCTCCTTCAAGCTGTGCAGCCGACATAAAAGCTGGATCCTCGATCTGTGCAAACTTAGGAGTTGTATTATCCTCAGCCGACAGTTGCTGAACATTTGTCAAGCTGGGATTTGGAACTTTACAAGGCATAGACGAGCCTTCAAGATGACTGTTCTGCATCAAGAAAGCTGCTGGATCGGTAGGCAGATCACTAGATCTGAGATTCCCTATTGCGAAACGGCCAACAGGATCCCGTCGAGGTCGAGGCGCCAAGAAGGATGTCGACGCCCCCTTCCATCGTCTTGGAACGACCCCTCCTTAGGAGAAGGAGGGTCTTCTTGGAAAGCAGCCCTCGTCCCACCTCCATTGGCCGAAACTTCCTTACCTTGAGTTTGCCCCCATACGACCGCCGCAGCGCTGGCCCCCGCGATGCTGCCACTGACAAACCTTCCTTGAGCGTCGCGGATGGAGCCGAGCCCCTCATTCCCCTCACTGCCCGACGAGCCTCCTCCAAGGGGAGAGGAGGCTCCTCCTTTCCTCCTCTTTCCTCCCATCGACAAAGTCTTTGAGTTCCATATATATATATATATATTATATATTTATATTTATATAGGAAAGAATAAATAAAAGAGTTAAACAAAACCAATTGCTTACAAACTACAAACAGAGGGCTATAGAATTTCTTTTTTTTTTTATTTAAGAAAATTTGAAAAGAGATATCTTTTTTCTTAAGATTGACTCTTAGAACAAACAAATTATTTTATTAATATTAATTAATCACTAAATTTTATTTCTTAAAATATTTATTAATATAATATTTTTTAAGTTGAAATATTGGGACTACTATTTTTATTAATTTGTAAACTCTAAGTCAATTTTTAATAATTAATTAGTTAATTAGATTTCTTTTAAAATACAAAAATATTTTTATAAAATATTTTAATAATAAATATTTTAATTTTAAAACTGATTATTTTAAATAATTTAAAATAATTAAATTAAAAAATAATAATAAATAATATATAATTAATTAATAATTCTAAGAATTGAACTAAAATAATAAAATACCTATTTAATTATTTATTTATAAATATATTTCATACTAAATAAATTGTTTTTTATGTTTATTTTAAGAATTTTTAAAATATTCTTAATAATTTTTATGTATCATCACACTCACAATATTTAATTGCCTTTAATAAAATATTCAAAATCTTTATGAATTAATAATAATAGAAAAATATTTCAATTAATTTTAATTATCATAAAATTATACATCGCATATTAAGCAATATACATATATATATATATATATATATATAACTATATATTTGTATATGGGAGAGATTTCGATCAAGAGGAAGCTTTGGAGAAAAGTTTTACCTCTATTTAAGAAGAAAGATGAAAAGGCAAAAAAAAAATTTATTTATCCATAAGAAAATAAATTGAAATTAGAGAAAAAAGAAACCGCATAAGAAAGTTTTACCGCAAGCTTATCTAATTTCTCTCATATCTATATAAAAGTTCGTATTTTTTCTGAGTCCAGTATTGGATTTTATACTTTTTATAAATAAGAAAATACAAAAATTTGAGAAAATTTTATTTATATTTTTAAATTTATACATATTCTTTTAATTTTTCTCTCATATATATATATATATATATATATATATATATATATATATATATATATATATATATATATATATATATATATATTATAAATGTATGTATAAATTGTGCTCATTCACTTTTGAGAGATATTTGTAATACTTACATAAAAGAGCTATTTGCAATTTTAAAAATTTTCCCCGTCCTTGATATAGAATGATAATCTTAAGCATTATATATGTATATATATTATGTATTATTTAAATATTAATTAATTAAGACATTTAGTTAATGTCTTAATTTAATTGTGAACTTGATTAGCCCAATTATTAATGTTAGATAATAATTAGAAATAATAAAAATATCACATATTTTACAATTATTGGTTGAATTTATTTATTGCTATAATTCTTTGACTCTAAAAACCTTGGACATCGCATTTTGATATTTGTGCATAATAATAATACAATAATACAGATAAGGAGTTTCATTTTGGGTGGATGAGTCTGTATAGATATTTAATCCTAGACAAATTATTGAGAGATCAGAATACTACACATATCATAAAGGGGGAGTGTGTAGGTATACAAGAGACTCCTATATACAATTGAACAGTTGTGCTTAATTCCTCATTTATTATGCATGTGCACATAAAACATATTAAAATAAAATAAATTAAAATAAAAAATAACTTTCATATTATGTGCACGATCTTAGAGATGGTGCAAGTTCATTTACATTGTATAGTCTTAAAGACTGTAATACATAATTTATTACAATTATTGAGACTAAACACACATCACTTATATTTACTTTAAGTACTTCTTACGATTCAATTTTTATACATTTCAATACTTAGATTTACGTATACTGTTCTTTTTAGTTTTACTTAGCATAGTTTCTATATAGCATATTACTTACATCATCTTTCTTTATATGCACTTTTATATACATACACTATTTTGAATTGATAGATTTTGCAGGATTATTACAGCCTATATGTAACAACCCGATGTTATTACTGGAGTAATTAATTCCAAATTCAGGAGAATTAAGTCGAAATTAGAATTTCAATTTTAGCCAAATAAAAATTAAATAAAAATATCCTCAAATGAATCATATCAAGGGGATCCTTCTACCAAAATTTGAGCGCAATCTGAATCTCGGATCGTTCTAAATAAATTTGGAAAGTTTAAACTTCTGGAGTTGATAAAAGATAAAATAAAAGTCGGATTTCAAAAATTTTTGTAGATTTGAGTTAAGCATTATGAGAGGACACTATGTTTTAAGTTTCGTAATTTTTGGGCTCTGGATTAATCGTAGCAAATTTTTGAAGTTTTCACTTAAAAACTAATATAAAATATAATACTCCTCCAAATTCAATAATTTCTAGACGCTTGCGTTCGTCTCATCGAGATGGTCGTTTCGATACCAAGTTTGTAATTTTTGGAGTTCAATTGACTATAAATCAAGCCTTGAGAATTTTCAGCCATCGGATTTTGATTCAATGGCTGCGATAGAGTTCAGTTTTTGCCTCATAAATGTAATGAGCTCTACCCTAAATGAGCCAATCTGAAATTTTATCATTTTTCCAGCCGTCAACTCCTCCTCCATGAAAAACTGAAACCCTCCCCTCACCTTCGCACGCAAAGCCTCTCCTCCTTCCCTTGGCCGAGCACACCTTTCTTTCCTCTCCTCCATAGCCGAGCAGCAGCAGCTCTCTCCTTCCATTGGCGAACAGCAGCTCTCCTCCTCTTGGCTGAGCTCGAGCAGCTCTCATCCTCCACGGTCGAGCAGTAGCCCTCCTTCCCTTGGCCGAGCACTCCTTCTCCTCTCCATGGCCGAACAGTGATTGTCTTCCTCTCATAAAAGTCGATCAACACCTCATCGATTGATCTTTCCTTTGACACTTTCGAGGTACAAATCTACACTTAGGAATAATGTTGGTTGTGATTAAATGTTTAAAGTTCTTGATTTAGTTTTGATTCTTGAATGAAAAATCTGAATCCATTAGATTAGATTATCTCTTGCAATCAATATCAAATGCATGTTTGTATAATTAGTGGATTTATGTTGCTTCTAATTGTTCATGGAATCGTTTGTTTTGTTTTTCTTAGGCTGTTAATTTGCTGGTCATTTATATATACATAAGTATGCAGCCCTCTTGTTCATTAGCAAGTGTTCTAGTCACATTTGGCAAGGTAATAATCACTATAGCTGAATCCTATGAATTCAATTATCATTGTGGTTTTATCTATTCAATGCAAGCCTAGTTGGTTATTAAGTAAGTATATTAAGGTTAGAAGATCATAAGCGCTATTAACTTACATTCAATTGCATGAATTTACGTCAATGGCGGCCTTGTGTAATACCCAATACTTTCATGAAATTTGAATTTATTTTGTTATTATGCTGAGCTAAGTTTAATAAAAGTGCATGTATTCTTGGAATCATAGACGGCATGGATGGCTTCCGTAAGTGATATTTATGCTTGTAGCCACCTTATTGTGATGTTATAATAAGGGATTGTTTTCATCTTATGTCGTATGTGAGCATCTTGCCTAGTTTCATATGTTAATCTCATTTAATCACTCATAGGAATGACACTTTTACTTTCATTAGGATCTTAATTGTCGTCCTTATCAAACCTCATGCATGCAGCCCTCATTTCATCTTATTAATTATGTGAGAATTAGTTATATTAGTAGTGCGTGTATATGTCTTTTGCAAAGGTTAGGCCATGTATTATGGGGAGTTGTGTGTTCTCTCAATTAAGTGTTCTTAATGGATATTCATGAAAGTATAGTTAAATAATTTGTTAATCAATCGCATGATTTTTCTATTCATTATTTCTCATCTTAGTTATCATTAAATTCTTGCATGAGGAAGTTAGCTTAGTGATGAGTTTAATTTCATCTCTACTAAATGTTATTAGAGCATGTTCAACCGTCTTTAGAGAATTTAAATGCAAATCGTTGATTATTTCTTTTCTTTATTGACTACCTACACTTTTAGCATGCTTGTAAGTTCATTTGAAATATGAAACTTATGTAACTATGAATATCCAAATATGTATGCAACCTCATGCTAACTTTGTGATCATAGGCACTAGAATTACTAAGATGTGTATATCAAAAGCTAAAGTTGTTTTATCAATCACTTGATTTAGTCATAAATGAATTGTTCGAAGCCTATCTGCATGTATAAGTCTTCTTCTTAATGCTCCTGGAAATACTAATATAGTTCTTTTTGTAAATATCATGCACAATTAGAAATAGCTGAGAGCAATGAATTGATTTCAAGAGATTATCCTTAAATAATCACAAATAACCATATTATGGTTTTGTTGTCTATTACACTCTTATTCTTTAGGAATTAATAAATTAGTTATTTAGAATTTAGGCTTATTTTGTTATTTTAATTCAACTAATGCCATGGTTGACCATAATGGGATTGTAATAAGGATCTTCTGCTATGGGACTGTAGTCGTGATGCTTCTCTTTAAAGGTACGTTACATACTTAGAACTTTATTGAGTTCTGTATTATTTTAATTATACTATTTTCTTGAGCTCTATGTACAGTGCGTACACCACTTGCATAGATCTTAGCATCATTAGGGATTTGATTGTTATGTAAAAATCATAACATTAGAGTAGGAATTCTTGCTAACTAATTAGTAAACATTACCATAGTTGAAAATTATAAGTTATGCATATATGAATTAGAACCTAGAGTTAAAACTAAAACACTTCCTCAGGAACTTCACTTCACCTTAAGCTCTTTTCCTTAAGATTAGGAATAGACACTATGTTAGATTCATTCATTGAATAAGTCATTTATTCAATGAATGAGACCTTAGTTTTATTAGTTTCTAGATTTTCATAATTTTATTTTGATTATTTTATCTTTTAACTTTAAATTAAGAATAAAAGATTCATTCTATTGAGCCTAATTTTTTCTTAATAGAATATACCATAATCATTAGTTCACATGTAGATTGAACCATAGATTTTAAGCTTACTTTTAGATTATGTGATTGAACCTAAATTTATGGTATTTAATTTATAATCCTTAGCTTAGTAGATCTGGATTAGATCTTAGCTTAGAATGTCTCAATTCATCAATTAGGACGTGATGATTTATTATTTAACTTATAGTCGATTTTGATTGAATTAAATTGGGACCGGATCAATTCTGATTATTTTCAACTTATAAGGCTGTGCTTCTAAGTTGTATATCTTGGAATAGTTAGAACGACTTAATTAGACAATAACAGATATCACATAAGTCTAGATTGAGTCTCTTGTTACTTGTACTTGATAGCTTTGCATACCTTGGATGTTGAGCCTTATTCCTTGAGAATATAGGAGAACTTAGGATATGGGTGATACATCCTAAGTTAGTATTTGTAAAGCATATCATTCATCAGGTTCTTGCAGTGCTTTCAATTAGTAAAATATATCCTAGCTTAGTCTGCCTCTTCAGTATTAGTATTGTATAGGATGGACCCAGGCCTAGCAGATTTAGATGTCTAGGCTGGGTATTGATTGATCTCGGAGGCCCTGTATGGCCGATTTTTTGGTGTGGCAGTACTATGTCTTGGGCTTATTGCTACTATAATTTGATTTTTCAGTCTTTTTTTTGCTTTGCCACATGCTTCAGTGGCCTTACTTGCAGTACTGGCTTGCTTTGCCACATGTCTCAGTGGCTTTATATCATATCGGATTGTTTTGTTTTTGTCACATGTTTCAGTGGTTTTATGTCATATTAGATTGCTTTGCTTTTTGCCACATGTCTCAATGGCCTTCTCTTTCATATTAATCTGTATGTTGTATGTATATTCTTATGGATTAGCTATGTATATTGGCATATTTAGGATGTTAGAATTTCTTGTTATTTTTAGCACTTGTGTTCTCTTATACTCAGCATATTTTAATGTGATCATAATCATGTTAGGATCAGATTTATTACAAAAATTTTTTGTTACTTTTGCTTTTAGCTTCACCTTCTTTATTTTCATGTTTTTGTATGTCATTTCGCATACTTGTTGATTACTATAAATGGTTAGTTTATAGTTACACCATTTCTTGTATAGCTTGCTGCACCCCATAATTGCTTGCATGTTAGATTAATCAAATATGATATCTTTAATTAATCAGTTCATTTAAGATAGCTTAAATTGTACTTAGACTTATTAAAATATAACTAGATTTTCTTTTTTTGGCTGTGCCCTGTCATATATGTACATATGGCAGATCAGGAGTATAGGTCAGATCCAGCACTTGAGGATTTAGCTGCTATCAGGTTAAGGTAAAAGTGCAGCTCATTGAAGGAGATATGCTTCCATCTTCTTGGCCTGCATTTATTAAAAGTGTAATAACTAAGCTTTCTTATTCTTACTATTCTGCATTTAATGTACTGTATGTGAATGAATTAAATGTGGACTATGTCTAGATACTCCTCTTTACTTATTTTTGCACTGCTATACTATATGTATGTTTCTGTTGGATCTTGCTTAGCTCTCGATTAGCATAACAGATATATTTTTAGTTTAATTTCTGTGGTACTAATGACAACCACCTCTTAACACTTATTTGATTAAGGGGTGACCACCATAGTTGGTATCAGAGAGATCCATAGGGTGTCAGATAGAGGCTATGCTTTTATATACCTAACGGTTCGTTCTTATTTTGAGCATGATTGGGAAACATTAGCATAGTAGTATTTGGATCCACAGTTCATTCAATACAACACTGAAATGTTAGAATGATGAGAACATCATGAGAAAGCAACATAGATCCTATAGGACTTAGAAAAGAGTCACTCTTAAAGGTGTTAGAAAAATAAAATATGTTGGAAGAATAAAGTGACACGTGCAATGATGTACTTAATCGTCTCAACCACGCCATTTATTTTGATGATTCATTCCCTTAAGTTATCACTAAATTCACTCCCAACTTAAATATGTCAAGTAAATTTTGATTATTAAATTTAACCCAATTAGTGTGGAAAACAAAATAATGTAGAATCTAGATTTAACTTGCAAACTTGCCGTGCATTATTTTTGGGTTTTCTTAAGACAGTGTGGATTTAGTAAAGATGCTCTTACATAGCAAAGCACTTAAATCAATTGTGAAGATAAGATGGGGAAGTTATAAATTAAGTCTAAGAGTATCTTTAAGCTAGTAATTATATCACCAATAATAGGGAAGGAAGCGATAAATACAGAATTTGTGAATTCGGCTGCAGACGAATTTACAGAAATTGCATTTTGGATGTGTTTCCTTATTATATTATTGGCAACTTAATCAATTAACTTTATGGTGGGTTGCCGACTCTAGTATTATATAAATTATGAAATCCAATCTCAATGAAGATTCCAATTTATAATGTTCAAATTTAGAAATTTAAAATAGAATTATATAATAGCTTCTTACTTTCTGTTTATGTGCCACCTTAAGCTTATGATGGTTTAACAATAAGCTTAAATTTGATCTTCTCAAACAAAGTTGTTCGGAGTGCCTTTGTGAGATTATTTACGAGTTATTAGTGTATTGAAATGTATTGTACTGAAAGTTTCTTTTGATGCGCAAGATCACGAATAAAGTGAAAATTAACTTCAACACTTTTCATTCTTTTGTGTAGAATAGGCTTAACTACTATATATGTTGAATTTAAGCTGTCACATAAGATGATAAGTGTAACAACCCAATTTGTTACCATAGTTAATTAAGACTAATCCTAGTCTTAAATATAATTATACGTGCTAATTAGGTCAATTGGAGTCAACCTCTAAGACCTAGTCCAAATCAGGAGTCAAATGGATCGAATCCTGATTTTTGGAAATCCAAAAACCCTAAAATTTGACCAATTTAAATTGACCTCCGATCAAAAAACAGACTTCGCCATTGCGCTCATTGACCCCAAATTAGCTTGGGGTGAAGTTTTCGTGTCAATCGGAAGTCGTCAAAACTTTGACGAATATTTTAATAATAAAAATGCCCCGAAAATCGAGGAATCAAAATACTCGTCAGATTGAAAATCCGACCTCGCCATTGCGTTTCTCACCCATCAAATCGCTAGAAAAAACATGTTCAAAATTTAAAATATATATATATATATATATTATTTAATTAAATACTTAACGGCGCCGTTAAGTATTTAACCTTGCCGTCAACTGTAGTCGACGGCGCCGTCTATCCAGACAGCGCCCTCACAGCTGTTGGATCGGGCCCTGATCCAACGGCTACGGAGCTGTCGTCCTCGACGGCTCCGTCCCGCGCGACACGCGGCGCGCCCGCCGCCCTCCACGCCCAATCGGCGCCTTCCCAGGCCTCGGCGAGGTCGCTAGAGGTCTTATAAGGCCTCAGGCAATCACGGGGTTCCAGGTTTGCGAAACACGAGCCCCGAAGCATCGAACCCGAGCCGACCCATCGCAGCCGTCGATCAGGTACCCCCCTCTGACCTCCCCTCGCGTAATCCGATCGGCATCTTGATGCCTGATTATTGTAGGATTTAGGATGGATTGACGATCCATCGGACCTGATTGACCCAGATCGGGGTTTGAATCTGTGGGGCCCCCCGTATTGACAATAAGGGAGTACGGTGCTCTAGTTGTGGCAAATCCCCAACTTAAGTAAAGTTAGGTAAACCCAACCTGCCTTAAGCCAAGGACTTATCACCAAGTGCTATAACATTCATCAACATAAATATCAAAGTAGTAGAAGTAATACAAGATAGAGTAATATCCACAAGCATATATAGTAGGAAAAGAGAATGCAATATAGTAACTCATCAAAATGCAGAAATAAAGTACATCCATAATTAATTATTACAAACTGAAGTTTAAAGAGAATAAAAATATCTCTCAATCTCACTGATATAAAAAAGCAAAGTTTAACTAAACAGCAGCAGCACGATCCTCCTCCTGAATCTGCTCTTCTTTGGCGACACTGCCCACGAACACGTCTGAATCTGACATTTGTCAGTATCACAATTGCCAGGGCCCCAGCCAACAAAACAAAAAGGTTACAGTTAGACAATTGTCTAAGCACATTTTAGGCTATTTAAATGAACTGAATATTGAAAGATATCACATTTAATTATTTTTAACGTGCAAGTAATTATGGGGTGCAACAAGCTATATAAGAAGGGGAATACTATAAACTATCCATTCATAGCAAGCAACATGTATGTGAAATAATATACAAACCACCAAATAAATAAGGTGAAGCTAAAAGCAAAAGTAACTGTAACTACTGAAATAAATATGATCCTAACATGATTATAATCACATTAAAATATGCTGAGTATAAAAGAACACAAGTACTAAACATGATAAAGTTCTAGCATCATAAACATGCCATTTATACATTATCTAAGCCATAAGAGTATACCCTAGCTAAAACTAGATTAATTAAGCTAAACCAAGGTTTGATTTTGATTCAATTGAATTCAATGGGTCATTTAAACCTAAACCTAGAAGTTTGAAACTAATGGGAGCTAAATTGGAGAATTTGGTATTTTTGGCTATTTCTAAGCCCTGAAAAATACCTAAAATAGTTTGATCTCCAAATTGAAATCTAATTTTATTTTTGAATTCCTCATACCCAAATTAGCTAAGGATGAATTTTTGGGAATTTTTAGAGCTCATTTGATCCTAAATTGGATTTGGGAAATTTTAGATATTTAAATTATTATTTTATGGGATTTATTTAAATTAAAATTAATTAAAATTAAATAATTAAATCCCAGGATTCGCTGTCGGGACCGCGGCAGATCCGCTGCGGGGTCTCGACAGCGACGCACGACTTTGCGCCCGTAGGATCGTTAGCACGCATCTCAGCGCGCTTCGATCCAACGGCTCTCGCCGTCAATCAGATCCAGTAGATCTAGACCATTCCGCGGTTCTGAGATCTGATCCAACGGCGCTTAATCCATCCACCTTAAGTAAGCCGCTCGCCCGTTCGATCCGCGGATCAGATCCAACGGCCGATCCAATCCCACGCGCGACCGTTAGATGTCGGGTGATCAGGACCGTCCCGTGCCAACTAACGAACTATCAGACGGCTCTGGTGACCCCGCTACTATTCATCTTCGTCCCCAGAAGGCTTCGTCCAGACATGAAGAATCTACAGAAATTCTCCACATAATTTCTGTCTGCCACTCCCTGCGCCAGGTCAGCTCGACCGTTGGTACCTTCCCGTTTGAGGCTGAGCCTAGCCAGCTGAGCCAGGTGGCCTGGATCGCCCCAATTCTGGAAAATTAGGGAAGTGCCCGGGCTGAGCCAAACTCCAAACTCGATCCCCGGCCTCCATACCTGAGCCCTCCTAGAGCCTATAAGTACCCCTGGGACTTCACAGTGAGTCCTTTTGCTCACTCTGAATCCCCAATTTCCCTGCTATAGGCTGCTGGAGCTCCCCCGTCCCTCGGCGATTTTCCCGGCAATTGCAGGACTTAGGACCGCTGATAGAGGTTTCGTCTGGTGTTCAGACCCCCTGTGCACGTTCACTTAACCTCCAGGAAGCTCCAGAGCCAGTCAATTTCCCTCGGCAAGCCCTGTGTCCTCGACCTCAGGTATAGCTTCCTCCATTAAAATTTTCTAAAGCTCCCATCATTGCTGTCTTCTGGAATGAGCTCTGAATGCCATCTAAGCAGCCTTAGGCACCTGGGAAACCCCTGTGATTGTCACCTGGGGCCAGGCTAGCTCGAGTCGATTGTATCAATCGACTGAGCTAGCCAGCGAGCCAATGGCTGAGTCCGAGTAAGGACCCAGTGATTGGCTGCGTCTCAGGTTAAGATAGGTTGGGGTTTCGACGCGTCTAGTTCCTCTGAGTGTGTAGGGATCAAAATCCCGTCGAATCGAGGTCTCTGTGAGGAGAATTTCCCCTCACAGGCGACCTGAGATGCCTCATAGAAGGACGTCTCGGGTGAGTAAGACCCCATCGATCCAGAGGGATCCAGATGGGGTTCTTGGTCCAATTGATGCGTCTTGCCTTAGGGAAC
Organism: Gastrodia elata; assembly: GCA_016760335.1. Taxonomy (NCBI): domain Eukaryota; kingdom Viridiplantae; phylum Streptophyta; class Magnoliopsida; order Asparagales; family Orchidaceae; genus Gastrodia; species Gastrodia elata. The sequence goes on along the minus strand of CM028672.1, from coordinate 55,117,616 downwards.
GTGTAGGGATCGATTTGAGCCCCTGCCGTCGCCGGAACGCCGAGAATTTCAGCTTTGAAATTCAACGGGCTCGGGACCCGTCGAGAGGTTGAAGACGAAGTCACGGGTTCTGGGCCAGGCCGACCCATAACCTGCGCGGTTCTGATTTTTGGGTTGCTGTTATTATCAAATTATTGGATAGCATTTTTAGTGGTTGCGATTTTAATTAATTAAACCATATAGTTTTAATTTAAATAAACATTCAGAATAAATTAATTAAATAACTTTAGCTATACAGATCCAAATAGTACGATCCAATATACCATTTGAATCAGAAAAATTCAAGGAATCTGAATATAAAATAAAATTTCAGATCCAAAGGTTGGATTTAAAAATATTGGCCAAACTTTTTCTATTCTTAAATAAATCATATAAATTCATCTAAACATCCAATCTATGAGTTTAAGGGCTTTGATTGCTCCTTGTGCCCTAAGGAACAATTCCAGACCCTTAAAATTAATTTTGGATAATTAATTTTCTTAATCACTCCTTAATCACCCTAATCAAAGGTTAGTAAATTAAACCCTAATTAAGCCTCTGATTTGGGTGGGGATGGTTCCTAATATCATATTGGACCTACTATAACCTAAGGGTAAGGTTGGATTGCCCTAAAGTGCCTTAATTTCACTAATCACACTAAGTGGCTTAATTAAGTGATTAGTGCTAATTAAGACCATTTAGGTCATCAAAACCTAAATTAAAGGTGTTTCCCACTTCATTAAGTAATATGAAACATATTAAAATATATTAGAACAAATTTGAGTAAGTAAACCCTAAAACTCAATTTTAGCCTTAAGAGGGGTATTTTGGTCATTTTGGCCAAAATATGATTTAATGTTCCTTAAGGATCAAAAATTTCAGTAAACCACTATAACACAGATTGGAAATATTCTCTGAAATCCTAAAAAAATAATAATCATCAATTCATAAGGTTTCATTAATTCCTTAATTAAGATACCTAAACCTAAAGCATTCCTCATAAAGATCCTATGGTATTAAACTTTAAGTGTAATAATTGAAATGGTCAATTATCTCATTAACAAGTTCAGTTAAAATAACTTAAGAATTAAGTGCTAAAAGGAAAGAAATTAGTAATGTCTAAGTAAAATTCTTAGCTTAAGATCTAAAGTGATCAAAACTCAGACCCTGTCAAAATGGGTTTAATGTTATTTTAATACTTGAAATTATCAATTCTTAACCTTAATAAGCTCCTTATAGTTAATTATGAAATTAGATTCTAAAGAAAATCACAAATGGAAACTTGTAAGTCAAAACTCTAATTAGAAGTCTAAAGTGGTCAAACTTAGATCTTTAGATCTTAAATCTTAGACTTAGATCTTCAATTTGAATCAAACCACCTCCACTTGGAATTCCTTAATGATTGATTGTTTAATCTTTTGAAACTTCCATGTGGGTTTAGGATTGATTCAATCAATAAGATAATGAAATTATCTTAAAGATTGAATATAGATCTTAAATTATCAAATTCTTAATTGATTATTTTATCTTATAATTAGTAGAATAGCCTTTCGCTAAGATCTTAGTTCCTGAATCTCTCAACTTATAGGATTCTTGACCTTTAAAATTGGGTTTAAGTGAGAAACTTAGATCCTATTTTAATATCACCTTGGATTTAGAATTTGAACTCAATATGGGGTTAAGTTCTAAATTCTTAAATCTTGATTTATTTGATCAAGATTTGGGTAAGAGAGTAAAATATTCATAAAATTAGGTCGTTGATTTGCTTACTTAAACTGTATAGTCATCACATGATTTTGGATTAGAACTTGTTAAGTTCTAATATTTGACTTTAAGGATGTAAATCTGAGATTTTACTCGATAGCTGGATATTGGAGATCCTAAGCTTGTACCTTCTCAGAATAGTTAGATTTGGTAATTAGACAACAACACACATCACATGAGTCTAGATTGAGTCTCTTGCTTACTTGACTAGATTGCTCTGCATACCTTGGATTTTGAGCTTTAGCCCTTGAGCATACTAGGAAAACTTAGGATGATGTATCCTAAGCTAGTATTGAATTTGCCTATCATTCAGTTTTGTTTTGTCACAGTTAGTAGAATATGACCTAGTTTAGTCTGCCTCTTCAGTAGTAGTATTGTATAGACTGGACTCAGACCTAGCATATTTGGATGGCTAGGCTGGAAATTGATTGATTGATATTGGAGGCCCTGTATAGCCTATTGGCTGGTATGGCATCACTAGGACTTAGGCATATTACTACTTTAGCTGTATTGTAATGTTTTGGTTTTCTAGATTGCTTTGCCACATGCTTCAATGGCCTTATTTTCAGTATTTGCTTGCTTTGTCACATGTCTCAGTGGCTTTATATGTTATACATTGCTTTGCTTTTGCCACATGTCTCAGTGGCCTTTCTTTTCATATTAATCTGCATGTTGTATGTATACTTTCATGGTTTAGATATATGTATGAATGGCATGTTTAGGATGCTAGAATTTTATTTTATTCAGTGCTTGTGTTCTTTTATACTCAGCATGTTTTACTTCGATCATAATCATGTTAGGATCATATTTATTCAGTAGCTGCAGTTATTTTGCTTTTAGCCTTACCTTGCTTATTTAGTATTTTGTTTGTCACTTCACATACATGTTGCATGCTATAAATAGATAGTTTATAGTAATCCATTTCTTTCATAGCTTGTTGCCCCTTTATTGCTTGCATATATAGTTAAATTAAATGTGATATCCTTTAATATTCAATTCACTTTAAATAGCCTAAAATGTACTTAGACAATTGTCTAACTGTAAACTTTTTATTTTGTTGGCTGGGGCCCTAGCATTTGTGATACAGACAAATGTCAGATTCAGATATGTTCATGGGCAGTGTCGCTGAGGAGGAGCCAGTTCAGGAGGAGGACCTTCCAGCTGCTGTCTAGCTAGCTTTGTCTTGTTGTTCCAGTGAGGACGAGAGTCTTTCATTTTTAGTTATTCATTTCAGTTTGTAATAATTAAACTTTCTGGATGTACTTTACTTCTGCATTGTGATGAGTTACTATATTGCATTTTTCTTTCCCTACTATGTATGCTTGTGGATGTTACTCTATTTTATATTGCTTCCGCCACTTTGATATTTATATTGATGAAACTTATAGCACTTGCTAACAAGTCCTTGCCTTAAGGAAGGTTGGGTTCGCCTAATTTTACTTAAGTTAGGGATTTGCCACAGTTGGAGTACCGTACTTCCTTATTGTCAAGTATGGGGGCCCCACAATATACAACATGCAGATTAATATGAAAAAGAAAGGCCACTGAGACATGTGGCAAAAGCAAAGCAATGTATGAAATATAAGGCCACTGAGGCATGTGGCAAAGCGAGCAAATATTGAAAATAAGGCCACTGAAGCATATGGCAAAGAAAATCAGAAAAAAAAACAATGCAATCTAGTTAACGTAGTAATAAGCCTAAGACATAGTACTGCCATACCAGCCAATGGGCCATACAGGGCCTCCAATATCCATCAATCCCCAGCCCAGCCATCCAAATATGCTAAGTCTGAGTCGAGTCTATTAAATACTACTACAGAAGAGGCAGACTAAGCTAGGACATATTCTACCAACTGCAAACAAGACAAAACTGAATGATATGCAATTCAAATTCTAGCTTAGGAGGTATCATCCATATCCTAAGTTTTCCTATTATGCTCAAGGAATAAGGCTCAAAAATTAAGGTAAGCAAAGCAATCTAGTCAAAGTAAGCAAGAGACTCAATCTAGACTTATGTGATATCTGATATTATCTAATTACCAATTCTAGCTACTCTGAGAAGGTACAAGTTTAGGATCTCCAATATCCAGCTATCGAGTAGAATCTCAGATTTACGTCCTTAAAGTTAATATTAGAACTTAACAAGTTCTAATCAAAATCATGTGACGACTATATAGTTTAAGTAAGTTAAATCAATGACCTAATTTATTAATATTTTACTCCCTTACCCAAATCTTGACTAAATAAATCAAGATTTAAGGATTTAGAACTTAAACCCTATGTTGAGTTCAAATCCCAAATCCCAGGTAATACCCTAATAAGAATCTAGGGTTCACACTTATTACCCAAATTAAAGGTAAAGAATCTTATAAGCTGCCAGATTCAAGAACTAAGAACTTAGTGAAAGGCTATTCTATTGATTACAAGATAAAACAATCGATTAAGAACTTGAGAATCTAAGATCTATATTCAATCCTTAAGATAATTTCATTATCTTATTGATTGAATCCTCCTATACCCACATGGAAGATTTCAAAAGATTAAACAATCAATCATTTAAGGAATTTCAATTGGTGATGGTTTAATTCAAATTGAAGTTTTAAATCTAAGATCTGAAGTTTGATCACTTTAGACTTTAAATTAGGGTTTTAACTTAAGAGCTTCCAATTGTGATTTTTTTAGAATCTAAGTTCATAATTAAACTATAAGGAGCTTATTAAGGTTGAAATTGACTATTTTAAGCATTAAATTAAACATCAACTCATATTGATTCATTTAGGTCTAATTAAGATCTAAGGGTCTGAGGTTTGATCACTTTAGATGTTAAGCTAGATTTTTACTTAGAGTTTACCAATTACATTTCTTTATGTTTTAACTCTCAGGTTAACTTTACTGAACTTATTAAGGTGGTATTTAATCATATCAAGTATTAGATTTAAGGACTAATGCCAAAAGACTCTTATAAGATCACTTAAGATCTAAGTCTCTTAATTAGGGATTAAGTGGAGTTTTCTTGAGTTGAAGATCACATTAACTTTACTTCTAATCTACCTTAGGATAGTTTACTAAAATTTCTAGGTCTTAAGGAGCATTTAAACATATTTTGGTCAAAATGACCAAAATGCCCCTCTTAAGGGAAGAATTAGGATTTTAGGGTTTAGTTGCCCAAGCTAGATCCTATCTGACTTAATATGATTCATAATGATTATTGAAGTGAGTAACACCCTTATTTTAGGTTTTAATAACCTAATCAATCTTAATTAGCATTAATCACTTAATTAGGTCAATTAGGATGATTAGTGAAATTAGAGCACTCTGGGGCAATCCAACCTTACATTTAGGATGTAATGGGCTAAATATGCTACTAAAAACAATCCCCACCTAAATCAGAGGCTTAATTAAGGTTTAAATCTCTAATCCTTGATTAGAGTGATTAAGGAGTGATTAAGAAAATTAATTATCCAAAACTACCTTTGAGGGTCTGAATTTGTTCCTTAGGGTTCAAGGAGCAATCAAAGCCCTTAATCTTATTAATTGGACAATCAAATGATTTTATATGATTTAATTAAAAATAGAGAAGGTTTGGCAAATAATTTTTAATCCAACCATTGGATCTAAGATTTTATTTTATATTTAGGTTCCTTGAATTTTTCTGATTCAAATGGTATATTGAATCATACCATTTGGATATGTATAGCCAACGTTATTAAATTAATTTAATCTAAATGTTTATTTGAATTAAAACTATACAATTTAATTAATTGATCACAGAACCTTTAAAAATGCAATCCTATAATTAATTAATTAACCGCGGCCCGAAATCGAACCGCGCGGGTCGGGGTCAGCCCGGCCCAAAATCTTCGTCTTCTTCCTTCGGCAGACCCTCGACGCTCGGTTCCTTAGGGTTAGCTCTCGATGCACAATTCGCCGTGCACAGGTCACGCCAAGCCCCGATTTTAATGGCTACATGATCCTTGACCTTAGATGCGTCGATTAAACCCAGAAGCCCTAACTGGGAGGCGCCGGATCGATGGAGTGCTATTCGGCCGAAGCTCATCCTCAGGCGCACCTGTGAGGAGTGAATTCTCCTCACAGAGTCCACGGGTCGCCGCTATCTTGATCCCTACACATTCAGAGATCAATGAGGGAGCGATAGGTCGACTCGAGAGGTCCTGAGGTGGTCTGGATCGTTGGGGTGCTACTCGGCATTTTCTGCCGACTAGACCCATGGCTGGATCGATCGATTCCAGTCGAATCGATCGATCTGGTCGAACCCAACCATCGATACCCACTTACAATCATTGCCGAGGGGTATCGATGTTAAATGGAGGCCTAATTGCTCAAGGGGACGCCGAATTCAAGCGAATTGGCCCGACTGGCAGTGTGCTTTCAGACGGCGCTCATGCCGTCTAGCGCGCTGCCATGGCTCACTGGAAGTCCTGGACGACCGTTAAAAACTAAGGAGGGGTCCTAGCACAGCATCTAGGCTAGAGAGGAGATGAGTCGAGCTGAATCCATCTCGATAGAGAGAATGGGGAGAATGGGTTGTACCTGAAGATCGGGAAGACGACTAGCCTAGCGCCTTGAGCTCTTAGCTGAAGCCTGGGGGTTTAAACACTAAACCACACCCACTATCAGCAGACAAAGCAGGTTCGATCACCGGGAGAGCTTGGAAGCACCGGGAACAGAGGCAGAGAGCAAGGTGAGCTTCACAGTGAGCAAAGGAGCTCACTGTGAGATCAGAGGGGGCATTTATAGGTTGAGGGAGCCCTTAGGGTGGACTCTGAGGCTCTGGCCCCAGCGTGAGGCTCAGCCCGAAGGGGAGGATGGGTTTAACCGTCTGAGGGTAGATTGGGGAGAGCGCTGCCGACCAGCCGGTGCACCGGAGGGCAATTGGGGAAGGACGGAATAATTTCCCATACTGCCACGGGGTGGGGATGATTCGGCTGTCAGGGGACCAGCGCACGTAGGGAGATCAGGAAGTGGAAGATGATCCACAGTGGCTGGGGGTCTCAGAGCCGTCTGATCTGCAAAGCCGTTGCATTTGGACGGCCTGATGGAGGTTTTAACTAACAGACCGCGGGCGCCATCTCGTCCATCGGATCAAGTCTTGGATCCAACGGGTACTAGAGGACTCAAGGCTCAAACGATCTGCGCTGTCTGATCGCACGCCAAGATGCGTGCCAGCGCATCCCGTGACTGCCAAGGATGAGCCGATGTCGGGACCCTGCAGCGGATCTACCGCGGTCCCGACAGCAAATCCCGGGATTTTAATTTATTAAATTATTTAATTTAATTAAAATAAAAATCTAATTAAATAATATATAATTATTCTTAAATATTCCAAGTCCAATTTAAGACCAAATGAGCTCAAAAAATCCCCAAAAATTCACCCTTAACTAATTAGTGTATAAGGAATTCAGAAATAAAATTAGTTTTTAATTTGGAGATCAAAATAATTTAGGTATTTTTCAGGGCTTAAAAATAGCCAAAAATACCAAATTTTCTATTTTAACTCCAAATGATCTCAAACTTTTAGGGTTAGGTTTAAATGACTCATTGAGTCTAATGGAATCAAAAGCAAGGCTTGGTTTAGCTTAAATAATCCAGATTTAGCTAAGATAACAACTAGGGTTGTTACAGAATCCTACGGGTTCCGCCTCGTCCCCTCGCCCGTAACCCTAGGACCTAGGGTTGCCACTAGCCGCCGCCTCCGGTCAACCCCGGTGAAGGTCCGCCCGCAGACGTGTAGGCCTCGTCGAGGGCTATCGTCGGCCGTGCGAGCCGAGGTGGTCCGGCGTCGGGAAGGCTGGCAAAAGCCGTGCCCTAGCCCGGCGCCCTCGGGATGCCCCGCGAAGCGGGTGACGTCCGGGTCGGGTCCACATAAGCCAGGTGGGGCCCACCGAGCCACGTGGCTCCTTCAAGGCCTGCCACGTGTCAAGTGGGACCCACCAATCGAGCCCACGGCATTTTGGCTTCCACCGTGGGGCCCACAATGCCACATGGCAGCCATCCGGCGCGCCACATGTCACGTGGGGCGCACCGCCCGAGCCCCGCGGCTCTTCAGCTTCCCCGTGGGGCCCATAGTGCCACGTGGCCGCCTTTGGGCCCACCACGTGTAAAGGGGGCCCACTGACCGGTCACCCGCCACGTTCCGGCTCCCTGTGGGGCCCACAGTGCCACGTGGCAGCCTCTAGCAGTGCCACGTGTCAGGTGGGGGCCCACTGCCCAGTCACCCAAGCCTACTCAGCTTTCCCGTGGGCCCATAGTGCCACGTGGCAGCCTCTGGCAGTGCCCCGTGTCTGGTGGGGCCCACTGTCTGTTAATTAAATTAAGTTAATTACTATTAGCCTAATTAAGTAACAGTTAGTATTTAATTAAATTAAGATTAATGTTAATGACTTTAAAATAGTAGTTTTATAATTAATTAATTATAATTGTTAATTAAGAGATTAATAAGGATTATTTTAATATTAATTAAACTGTAAACAGTAATTAGAATAATTAATGATTATTAAACAATAATTGTAATTAATTAGTCTTAACTAGGTAATTAGTGTATAATTAATACTAAACAAACAGTGATTAATAATTAATTACTTTGCTACAGTAAAAATAATAATAAATATTAATTAATTAATTAATTAATGGATTAATTATTGTTAATTAATAATTAAGACTAATTAATCACAGATTAATTAAAGATTAATAAATTCAGAAACTATATATATAAACTTTATGAATGAATAATAAAATTATTTAATTTTCATAAATGAATAGTAAATTAATACAAATTGTATTTTTGAATAGTAAATCTTAAAAGTTTAATAATTTTTTGTAGGATGATCCAAACATAGCCAATATAGGTCTCAAAATACTCAGAAAAATATAAAGAATCAAATAACGTAAGTCAAAAATTAATTTCAGGGTACGCATAACGATCTAGTATTTTAGGACCTCTTTAGGATCCCATAACTTTTTACCCAGTTATCAGAGCATAGTCAATATGGGTCTTAAAATGCCCAGGAGAGCGGCGCCATTATTGTAGTAGTATTAGTTTTCTCATCTGGACATCAGGACAAAAAGTCAACCCTAGAATTTTTAGTGAAAAATGACCAAAATGCCCCTAGACTTCAAACTGCCATAACTTAGTCAAATCAACTCCAGATTCAAAAATTCAAGGTGCTAACTAACTTAGAATTTCAATGTCATCAATAAACTGAAATAATATTTTGGATCTGAACCCTAAAAATTTAGGTAAATGACCAAATTATCCCTAACCTTGTTTTGGTCATAACTTGACCGTTTGGAGTTCAATTTGGACGTACTTACTGTCTATCTTCAAGTTAGACAGTAAGTAATCAGTTGGGACTAAAAAAATTCAATTCTGACCCATAAATCAAAAGTTGACTTTTTGACCCTTAGAGTAGGGGCAAAATGGTCATTCTGCCCTAAGATTTGACTAAGTACCCCTAACCTTTAGTTAACATTCCAAAACATTAAAACTAATATTATAATCATCTTAGTGACATTTAAGTGAGTGAAATAAACCATTAAGTCAGATTCCAGTAATTCTTCTAAGTCTTAAACACTACATCTTAAAGACCTTTCCTGAGACTAGGACTAGATCATAGGTTAGAATTTATTCGTTGGGTAAATTGGGTTACCTAATGGGTGAAACCTTAGTTTTATTAGTTTCTAGACTTTTCTTTTACAACTTATTCTGATTATTTTATCTTTTAACCTTAGATTTAAGATAAGGAGATTCATCATATTAAGCTTGATTACTTAATAGGATTTGCCTTAACTAGTAGATCACTTATATAATAAAACTTAGGTCTTATCCTCTTTGGATTATGTGATTAAACCTAAATCTCGTGGTATTTAATCCATAATCTATAGATTTAGAAGATCTTGATCAGATCTTAGTTAAAACATCTAAATTCACAAAATTAGGATGTATGATTTATTGATTTAACTCGTAGTCGTCTATCTGATTGAGCTAGATTAGAACCTGATTAGTTCTAATCCTTTTTAACTTATAAGGACGAGTTTCTGAGTTACACTTGATAGTAGGAAAATGGTGATCCTGAACTTGTGTAACTTAGAATAGTTAGAATGGTTAAGTTAAAAACAAATGATATGACCATGTTTAGCAGAGTCCCTTACTTACTTTGATATTTGTGCTACGCATTCCTTGTATTTTTGTGCCATATTTTCTTGAGCATATCATATAAGATTTTTGATGCATAAATAAAATGTTAGGAAAGTATGGAGACTCCTTAGATTCCTTGTAAAAATATTAAGGTGATTAATGAAGAGATAATAATTGGATGCGTCTGAGCTGCCTCTCAATATTGCCTTCTGATTGCCTAGTCAACTTATGTCACTAAGGGAAGGCCTTTGTTTTATTGTGTGCTGTTTGCCTAGTCTCTTTGTTGACACTAGGGGTACACCGTTGGTGCCCTAGCCGTACTGGTACTAGGATCCTTCGATTATACTGTTGGTGCTTTAGCCATACTAGTGCTAAGATCCTTCAGCTTTTATGGTGGGCTAGATTAGCTCCTTTTTGCATGGCAGATTGTACACGGATATTTATATGTAGTTTGATGTTTTGGTTACTTTACAGCATTTTTATTCAGTCAGCTATTTCTTTGTACTGCTTATATATTTAGGATGTTAGAAGCTTGCTGCTATTTATATGTACCACTCCTGAGTTATCTTATCTTAATTGGCATGTTTCTTTTGATCACCAGCATGTTTAGGATATAGCATTTTCTTACTGCACTTATTTGATTATGTATATTTATATGCCTTAGCTTGTTTAGCTTGCATGTGAGGCATGTCTTAACCTCTCTTTTTGCTGAAGTTATAAATGATAGTTTATAGCTTTTTCTTTCCTTCTGTATTGCTTGCTGTTCCCTTATACACATTGTTGCTTAAAAGTTGTAGAATGGTGATATTACTTAACACGTATAAGAACTTATCAGCTTAAAATGTACTTAGACAATTATCTAACCAATTTTTTTTCTTTTTTTTGGCTGGGGCCCTACATTATGAAACCAACAATGGCAGATCCTCTTCAGTTGGACGATTAGGATCTTGGTGTGGAGCCTTATCTGGAGGAGGAGCCCGTGGAGGAAGCAGCTGTTTAGTTTTATCTGTGAGAATGAGTGTATTTGCACTTTCTTTTATTTAAGCTTTTAAATGATGTAATAACACAGGTACTGATGACTGCGTATTTGGATTTTATACTTATGTTCCGAGATACTTTTCTTTATACTTATGTTGTGATGTGTAGATGTTTAATATTGAAAATCTCTTCCGCACTCTGTATGTTTACTTAGATAGTGACTGAATGTTTGATTCTATGCTTACCCCTTCCCTTATTAGGTGGATTGTGGATTTCATCCTAATCCAATTATAAGTGAAGGGCTAGAGTGACACACCACCCCTTAACTTAATTCTTGTGGATTAAGGGGTGGGGCGCCACAGTAAGAGTGGTTTCTAATGATTGTTGTAGTTATTTGAGTAATGTTATAAACCACATTGATCTACTTGCTGTATTTATTATTCCTTTTATTATGCCTCGATGCTTGAAAAATTAATGGTTTGTTGTTTTATTGAGAACCATAATGTTAGTGCAGAATTTAGAAATATGTAATAGCCACTGGTCGATTTTCTATTTTCTATATTTTTGCCCAATCAACATCACTATATGCCATGATTTTTAAATTTGTAAATGGGTCTAATTTGATTCCAAGTGTTTCTTGTGCTTTTTAAGTATCTCATAATGCATTTAATTCCTTGGCAATCATCTATTGTAAGTGTATGCTTAACTTGACATGCTTTAATGGTTTTTGTAAAGCTGAATTGATGTAAGGATGAAGAGAGTTTTGAATGCTATACACATGGGGATCATTTTAATCTATATATGGCATTATTGGGTTGTACGCAAATGCTGTTGTGTAACAAATCCGAGGGATTTCCCCATAAATATCTCTTCTTGAGGATCACTAATTAGAAAAGCATTATTAAAGTCGAATTGCAAAATTGTTCAGTTATACGAAACTGTGAGAGTTAATGTAAGATGAATTGTGTAGGCTCGATGATGGGGCTAAAGGTTTTATGATAGTCGACTCCCTTATGTTGTCCGAGTCCTTTTGCAACTAGCCGAGCTTTTTATCATGCGATAGGTCTGCTTTCATGATATTTTATGCAAAATAGCCATTTGTAGCTTACAATATTAGTATTAGAAGGCTTAGGGATGAGGGATCACGTATTATTGTTGAGAAGCGCATTCAGTACCTTGTTAATTGCTTCCTTTCACTGTGAATCATGTTGAGCTAGTTTAATTGTTCGTAGAACAAGTTTGACGTATGTTTGAGTTCCTTGACAATTAAAAATATGTATCTTAGGTTTTAATGTCTTGTCTTGCCCCTAGTAAGCATAGGATAACTATTATATAGCTAGTTTCGTGCTGAGTTATTCTATTGTTGAGTTGGTTGTTGCATTGAAGTTGAATTTTGGTTTGCAATATGAGTGTGGTGCCCCCGTACTGATAATAGGAAGTACGGTGCTCTAACTATGGCAAATCCCGAGCTTAAAGTAAAATCAGGTGAAAACCCAACTTGCCTTAAGCCAAGAACTTGTCACCAGAATATTATAAGCATTCATCAATATACATACAAATATCAAAGTGGCAGAAGCAATAGGTGTATAGTAACATTCACAAGCACAACATAGTAGAGAAAAAGGAAAACAATGTAGTAACTCATCATAATGCAGAAATGAAATACATCCAAAATTAATTATTACAAACTGAATTTAAAAGAAAATGCAAAGGTCTCTCAATCTCATTAAAAAAAATAGTAATGCACAATCTATTTAAGCAGCAGCAGCACGATCCTTCTCCTGAACCTGCTCCTCTTCTGCAGCACTGCCCACGAACAAGCTTGAATCTGACATTTGTTGGTATCACAAATGCTAGGGCTCCAGTCAACAAAACAAAAAAGTTACAGTTAGACAATTGTATAAGTATATTTTAGGCTATTTTAATGAACTGAGTATTTAAAGATATCCCATTTTAATTTACTAAGCATGCAAGCTAATTATGGGTGCGATAAGCTATGAAGAAATGGGGTAACTATAAACTATGCATTTATAGCAAGCAAGTAGTATGTGAAATAGCATACAACACAAAATAAACAAGGTGAGGCTAAAAGCTAAAAGTAACAGCAACTATGATATAATTCTGAACCTAACATGCTTATGATCATATTGAAATATGCTGATTATAAAAGAAGAAGATAATTGTTGAATATAACATGAAATTCTAACATCCTAAACATGCCAATATACATAAGTAAGCCATAGGATTATACATACAACATGCTAGTTAATACCAAAGAAAATAAAAGACACTGAGACATGTGGTAAAAGCAGAGCAATCTATGCAACATAAAGCCACTGAGACATATGGCAAAGCAAGCAAGTACTGTAAGTAAGGCTACTGAAGCATGTGGCAAAGCAAAAACAAGACTAAAAACTAAGCTAGAGTAACCATAAGCCTAAGACTTAGTATTGCCATACCAGCCAATAGGCCATACAGGGCCTCCAAGATCAATCAATACCCAACCTAGACATCCAAATCTGCTAGGTCTGGGTCCATCCTATACAATACTAATACTAAAGAGGTAGACTAAGTTAGGACATATTCTACTAACTGAAAGCACTGCAAGTACTAGATGAATGATATGCTTTACAAATACTAACTTAGGATGTATCATCCATATCCTAAGTTCTCCTATTATGCTCAAGGGATAAGGCTCAATATCCAAGGTATGCCAAGCAAATCTAGTCAAAGTAAGCAAGAGACTCAATCTAGACTTATGTGATATCTGATGTTGCCTATTTATCCAATCTAACTACTCTAAGAAGGTACAAGTTTAGGATCTCCAATGTCCAGCTATCGAGTAGAATCCCAGATTTACGTCCTTAAAGTTAATATTAGAACTTAACAAGTTCTAATCCAAAATCATGTGACGACTATAAGATTTAAATAAATAAATCAACGACCTAATTTGCTAATCTTTTTACTCTCTTACCCAAACTTTGATTAAGTAAATCAAGATTTAAGGATTTTGGACTTAAACCCCACTTTGGTGTTCAAATCCTAAATCCAAGGTGGTGTTCTAACTAAGATCTAGGGTTCACACTTGATACCCACATTAAAGGTAAAGAATCATAAGCTGAAAGATCCAAAAGCTAAGAACTTAGTGAAGGGTTATTCTATTGATTATAAGATAAAATAATCAATTAAGAACTTGAGAATCTAAGATCTATACCTAACCTTTAAGATAATTTCATTATCTTATGGATTGGATCTTCCTATACCCACATGGAAGGTTTCAAAATATTAAACAATGAATCATTTAAAGAAATCCAAATGAGAGGTAGTTCAATTCAAGTAGAAGATCTAAAGTCTAAGATCTAAGATCTAAGATTTGATCACTTTAGACTTAAATTAGGTTTTCAACTTAGACTTTCTAAATGTGTTTCTTTTAGAATTTAAGCTCATAAGCTAACTTAATTGAATTGATTAATTTGAGATTTAATATCTAAAATTATTAGATTCAACTATTAAGGCAAAGTGATCCTTTTTATGATCACTTAAGGTCTAAATGTATTAACTAAGGATAAATGAAGATTTCTTAACTTAATATGAATATTTTCAACTTAAGAATTTAGAGAGATGCTGAAAATCTAACTAGGGATAATCTACTGAATTTTTCAAGGTTTAAGGGGCACTTAAACACATTTTGATCAAAATGACCAAAATGCCCCTCTTAGGGCTAAATATGGGATTTTAGGATTTAATTATCCAAATTACTTCTAATCTATTTTAATGTATTTCATAATGGTTAAATGAAGTGGAAAACACACTTATCTTAGGTTTTGACAACCTAATTAAGCTAATTAGCACTAATCACCTATTTATGCCAATTAGGGTGATTAACGATTTTATGGCATTCTAAGGCAATCCGACCTTACCCATAGGTTTTAATATACTTAAGATAGCATTAGGAATTAACTTACCCCAAAATCAGAGGCTTAATCATAACTTAGTTCACTAATCCCTATTTAAGGTGATTCAGGGATGATTAACAAAATTAGGGCTTCTAAATTACTGTTAATAATCTATATAGGTTCCTTATGGTCTTCTGAGTAATCAGAGACCTTAATCAACATAATTGGATATAAATTTAATTTATTAGGATTTAATTAAAAACAAAAAAGGATTTGGTAATTATATAAAATCCAACCATTAGATCTGTGATTTTATTTTATATTCAAATTCCTTGAATTTTTTTGATTCAAATGGTATATTGGATCTTACTATTTGGATCAGTATAACTCAAGTTATTAAATTAATTTATTCTGTATGTTTATTTAAATTAAAACATAGGATAGGATTTATTAGCTAATTACCATAAGGAAAATAAATCCATTATTCATTTTATTAAACCACGGCCCAAAAACAAAAGGCGCGGGTTACGGGTCGGCCCGACCCGTGACATTGTCTCCTTCCTTTCGACGACACCCGACGTCCGAACCCTAGGGTGGCCTTCCATCGCCGAATTCTCCGCACTCCGGCCACGCCACGCCCAGCTCTCGACGGCTACACCTTCAGGACCTGAAGGCGCGTTGATTGAACTAAGAAGCTCTGTCTGGGAGGCACCGGATCGCAGGAGTGCTACTCGGCCGAAGGTGTCTCCCAGACGGACCTTCGAGAAGTGAATTCTCCTTATGGAGTCAATGTCATGCGCTAGAAGTTAAACCTACATGCTCAGGGATCTGAGGGGACTCAAGTGGACAGCTTAACTAGCCCTGAGGGTGATGAGATCCTTGGAGTGGTACTCGATGCATTGCCAGACTCGAGCTCGCACTGAGTCGATTGATTTATAATCAAATTGATCGATCAGGTCGAGCCTCGTGATTGCCATAAATCAGTAATCACTTGGGAAGGAATTGGGACTCTTGTCAAGGACCCAATACCTCACTGAATCATTGTGATTTAATGATTGAGGTGCCGACTGCCAGTGCCTCTCTAGATGATGATCACGCCATCAGGCTCACTACCAGACCTCCCCAACACTTCAGCAAGCAGGCCAGACACTGGGGTATGATCCTATCACAGCACCTAGAGCTCAAGCGAGGGAGAGCTGAGCTGAAACCAGCTCAACAGAAGAAGGGACAGAGGTTGTACCTTGGTTTGAAGAGTTGCAGCGACGGAGACAATGCAGATAGCCTAGATCGCACCAGAGGGTTGCAGGAGCTCGGCAAGGGGGTCTGAACTCCAGACCTCGCCCTCTATCAGCTGTACGCAGTAGTCCAGTCGTCGGGATCGTCGAGAGCTCTGGAACTTCAGCTGGAAGAATTAGTGAGTCTCAGTGAGCAAAAAGGGTTCACTGAGATGTGCTGAGGGTTTTTATTGGCAAGGGGGAGGTCCAGGGGTGGACACTATGGCTAAAGGCCATGGTTCAGGCTCGGACAGGGGCGGAGCCACGAATCTCCACAATTGGGGCTAGCAGGGCCTTGTGACCCGATGAGCTTCATCCTACCAGAATCGAGAAGATCTTAATGGTCGGGAGGACGTGGCAGAGGGAATGGGAGACAAGGTCGACGTGGATGGTACGAGCGAATTTTCACTGTCGGGTCGGGGACCTCTCGACGAAGGTGAACAGGGCGGGGTGTTTGGTAGCCGTCTGATGGAGAAGACGTTGGAGATGGACGGCATGATGCGGATACTGATTAACGGAAACACGGATTAAATCCTGAACGTCGGATATAAGATGCCGATCGAGCGTCTGAGATCAGAGCATGGGACGGAGTAGCGCGAGCCTTTGGATTATGCGCTGAGATGCATGCTCGAACATCAGGTGGCTTAACTCTATGCGCCGCTGTCGGGACCCCGCAGCGGATCTGCCGCGGTCCCGACAGCAAATCCTGCCATTTTATTTTTTAATTAAAATTTAATTTAAATATAAATAAAACTAATTAAATAATATATAATTATTCTTAAATATTCTAAATCCAATTTATGACCAAATGAGTTCCAAAAATTTCCAAAAATTCATCCTTAGCTAATTAGGGTACGAGGAATTCAAAAATGAGATCATATTTTGATTTGGAGATCAAATTAATTTAAGTTTTTTTCAGGGCTTAAAAATAGCCAAAACACCAAATTTTCTATTTTAGCTCCGATTGATCCCAAACTTCTAGGGTTAGGTTTAAATGACCCATTGAATCTAATGGAATCAAAATTAAAACTTGATTTAACTTAATTAATCTAAATTTAACTATGATAATAACCAGAATTGTTATAATGAGTGTCACTGTTCTGTATATCAATTTATTTCCTTGACTTTGTGACTAATTTTGTGGATATGCTGGAGTGATGGTAAAAGGATTGGAATTTTGCATTTGAATAATTGTGGGAATGATGATTTCTGATGGTATTTTGCAACTTATTTTGTGGGGATTTGAGTGTTTCGTGTGCATCGAATACGACATGGCAGGAGATGAGTGCTTTTGATGTTGATACCTCAAAACATTTGTGAAACATGTCAGCGCGACAGCATTCATAAAAGGTGCTTTTTGATACATATGTTTAAGTCCTAGTACAGACTTGCAAGTAACGTCCATGATTGCCTTCATCACCAACATCACACCATATATGTAATCTCTATTAGTGTCACTAATTATCTTACAAATAAATACTCTTCCGTTTCAGCTCCGTCCGAGCCGAAACCTATTAAGAAAACCAATCTGCCCTCGTCCGCCACATTGTACAGCCAGGCCAGTTCACACTCTTTCCTCTTAATCACGAAATCAATAATAGATAATTAGTGTTTGGTCAATGCAAAATATGTTTATTTATTCTTCTTTAATTCTTGGAGAGTGGCTTGATTAAGTCACACTAATTTAAAATATTTTTAATTAATCCAAATGTACTTTGAGTGCATTTCCTCATCTATAATAAAGTAGGTCCTTCACACTAAAGTGCAAACCGGCGAGTCTATAGAATAAGACAGAAAACTAGCCAAAGCTAAATAACTTATGCCGAATCTAAACATTTAAGAAATCAGCAGGACATCACAAAGATTCAAAACGGCAATTTTGTAATAGTTGATTTTATCAGTTGAAGAAAATCGCATGAGATTGAATGCTCCCTCCACATAGATAACCTTGGAAAACACCAGATCAGCAGCTGGATGCGATTCACTATGTAAATCCTTGGAAATGCTTATATGTGCACATCTGATGCAAGGTGTAAATAGATTTAATTTCATCAACATTAATTGTTAGATATCAATTAGATTTGGTATCAGCATCAAAAATTTTATTTAGTGGAATGGATCTATCGCACTCGCAAATTTAGTTAGAACCTTTGAAAATTGCTGCGTTTGATTTAAATTAGTGGTTCTTTGCATCAATTAACAGATTAATCTCATAAAATTGTTGCCTGTATGAATTAAAAAAAAAAAAAAATTGAAAATTTTGAATTATGCTGAAGATAAATCCCCGTTGCTATCAATGAATTATGATTTCAAGGTTTGCTGAATTACAATTGAAGTATCTTTTAAAATATAATCATTGATCTTCAATGTATTATTAATTTGGATTCAAGTGTAAGTTTTTCTTTCATGGCTAAAGTTTGATTTATCTAAGAAAAGAATTTCATATAAGAGCCAACTAGTTGAGAGTAGATGGGCTAGGATTAGAAAGCTTAATTGAGTGCAAGTGTGAAAATATGGACCAAGAAGATGCATGTATGATGGGTCTTAATTTGATATTGGAATCCTGATTTTTGATGATGTGTTTAAGGTAAAAACATGTGATCGTCAATGTTGCGTCTCTAAAATTCCTCGACATCACTTGCGGCGACTGTCTTGCCTATTTCAGGCGATCGGACGGCAGAATCGCCACTAAGTTTTGTGTGTAATTGGATCCTAAGGTGATATCATATTTGTAGTCAGAATTAATGGGTCTAAGGAATTATTCATTATTTGTCGCTCAAGTGTTAATGAATTAAGGTTATTAATTTGCAATCTGATATGCAAATCCAGTTGTGATTATTTTTGCTTTGCACGCATATTTTTCTTGAATTTTAAATGGAAAGTAGCTTAGGATGAAGTTTAGCTCGTCTGGAAGGTTGAATTTGGAGGCTGGGTATTATGCGGTTCGTCGAGCAATAATTGTTTATTTGGAAAGTTGCGATAAGAGCGGCAGTGCAATAGAAGCGTCAACTTTTTGTGGTTGTCATGCTTATTTAATTTTCCTCGTATCCGTGAAAAATAGTATAATACTTATATATATTAAGAGTAGTTGACTTGAGTTTTCTCCACTCTTTGGTCGTAGACTGGGCTATATTTTTAAGACTCACTATAATGTGATGGTAGAACAGAAAAGTAAGCAAATATTTAATTTGGTATAAAGATTATATACTTATAAATTTAGATCATGATTGAGTGGAAGAAAGCTATATTAACCGAATATTATCTGAACCTAACATTTGTGTGTGTTTGAAAAATCTTAAACTTATGTCGGCGGATTCAATTCTCTAGTGTATCAAGTGTTGGTGATTAAGAAATTTTGAGGAGATAAAATTATGATTGAATTAAGTTTTGGTGGCAATTAGATGAATCGATGTATTCAAATATAATGATAAAATTTTGAAGCTTCGTAAGCAATAAGTATCGATGATGAGGTTGATTTTCTAGGTCATAGCATTCGATATCGAGCTTAATCATACCAAATAAGAATATTAGAAGCACTCATGAGTTATTCGTTGTCATTGATTGTGACCCTTGCCCACTTTATCTAAGCAGTGATGTCGAGGACGATATCGATTTTAAGTGGGGGAGTTTGTAATAACCCGATGTTATTACTGGAGTAATTAATTCCAAATTCAGGAGAATTAAGTCGAAATTAGAATTTCAATTTTAGTCAAATAAAAATTAAATAAAAATATCCCCAAATGAAGCATATCAAGGGGATCCTTCTACCAAAATTTGAGCGCAATCTGAATCTCAGATCGTTCTAAATAAATTCGGGAAGTTTAAACTTCCGAAGTTGATAAAAGATAAAATAAAAGTCAGATTTCAGAAATTTTTATAGATTTGAGTTAAGCATTATGATAGAACACTATGTATTAAGTTTCATAATTTTTCGAGCTCCGGATTAATCGTAGCAAAATTTTAAAATTTTTCATTTAAAAATTAATATAAAATATAATACTAGTTTAAATTCAATAATTTTTAAACACTAGCGTTCACCTCGTCGAGACGGTCGTTTCGATACTAAGTTTGTAATTTTTGGAGTTCAATTAAATATAGATCAAGGCTTGAGAATTTTCAGCCATCGGATTTTGATTCAATGGCTGCAATAGAGTTCAGTTTTTTCCTCATAAATATAATGAGCTCTACTCTAAATCAGCCAATCCAAAATTTTATCATTTTCCCAGCCGTCAACTCCTCCTCCATGAAAAACTGAAACCCTCCCCTCTCCTTCGCACGCAAAGCCTCTCCTCCTTCCCTTGGCCGAGCACGCCTTTCTTTCCTCTCCTCCATGGCCGAGCAGCAGTAGCTTTCTCCTTCCATAGGCGAACAGCAGCTCTCCTCCTCTTGGCCGAGCTCGAGCAGCTCTCATCCTCCACGGTCAAGCAGCAGCCCTCCTTCCCTTGGCCGAGCACTCCTCCTCTCCATGGCCGAACAGTGATTGTCTTCCTCTCATAAAAGTCGATCAGCACCTCATCGATTGCTCTTTCCTTTGACACTTTGGAGGTACAAATCTACACTTAGGAATAATGTTGGTTGTGATTAAATGTTTAATGTTCTTGATTTATTTTTGATGCTTGAATGAAAAATTGGAATCCATTAGATTAGATTATCTCTTGCAATCAAATCAAATGCATGTTTGTATAATTAGTGGATTTATTTTGCTGCTAGTTGTTCATGAAATCATTTGTTTTGTTTTTCTTAGGCCGTTAATTTGCTGGTCATTTGTATATACATAAGTGTGCAGCCCTCTTGTTCATTAGCAAGTGTTCTAGTCACTTTCAGCAAGGTAATAATCACTATAGCTGAATCCTATGAATTCAATTATCATTGTGGTTTTATCTATTCAATGCAAGCCTAGTTGGTTACTAAGTAAGTATCTTAAGGTTAGAAGATCATAAGCGCTATTAACTTACATTCAATTGCATGAATTTATGTCAATGATGGCCTTGTGTAACACCCAATACTTTCATAAAATCTGAATTTATTTTGTTATTATGCTGAGCTAAGTTTAATAAAAGTGCATGTATTCTTGGAATCATTGATAGCTTTCGTAAGTGATATCTATGCTTGTAGCCACCTTATTGTGATGTTATAATAATGGATTGCTTTCATCTTATGTCGTATGTGAGCATCTTGCCTAGTTTCATATGTTAATCTCATTTAATCGCTCATAGGAATGATACTTTTACTTTCATTAGGATCTTAATTGTCATCCTTATCAAACCTCATGCATGCAGCCCTCATTTCATCTTATTAATTATGTGAGAATTTGTTATATTAGTAGTGCGCGTATACGTCTTTTGTAAAGGTTAGGCCATGCATTACGAGGAGTTGTGTGTTCTCTCAATTAAGTGTTCTTAATGGATATTCATGAGAGTATA
Source organism: Gastrodia elata (assembly GCA_016760335.1). Classification (NCBI taxonomy): domain Eukaryota; kingdom Viridiplantae; phylum Streptophyta; class Magnoliopsida; order Asparagales; family Orchidaceae; genus Gastrodia; species Gastrodia elata. The sequence goes on along the minus strand of CM028672.1, from coordinate 55,096,108 downwards.
GTTAAATGATTTATTAATCAATTACAGGATTTTCCTACTCATTATTTCTCATCTTAGTTATCATTAAATTCTTGCATGAGGAAGTTAGCTTAGTGATGAGTTTAATTTCATCTCTACTAAATTTTATTAGAGCATGTTCAAGCGTCTTTAGAGAATTTAAATGCAAATCATTGATTATTTCTTCTTTTTATTGATTACCTACACTTTTAGCATGCTTGTAAGTTCATTTGAACTCATGTGTTTCCCTTACTTTCTATAAACTTGAAATATGAAACTTATGTAACTATGAATATCCGAATATGTATGCAACCTCATGCTAACTTTGTGATCATAGGCATTAGAATTACTAAAATGTGTATATCAAAAGCTAAAGTTGTTTTATCAATCACTTGATTTAGTCATAAATGAATTATTCGAAGCCTATCCGCATGTATAAGTCTTCTTCTTAATGCTCTTGTAAATACTAATATAGTTCTTTTTGTAAATATCATGCGCAATTAGAAATAGCTGAGAGCAATGAATTGATTTCAAGATATTATCCTTAAATAATCACAAATGACTGTATTAAGGTTTTGTTGTCTATTACACTCTTATTCTTTAGGAATTAATAAATCAGTTATTTAGAATTTAGGCTTATTTTGTTATTTTAATTCAGCTAATGCCATGGTTGACCTTAATGGGATTATAATAAGGATTTTCTGATATGGGACTATAGTCGTGAGGCTTCTCTTTAAAGGTACGTTACATACTTAGAACTTTATTGAGTTCTGTATTGTTTTAATTTATTATTTTCTTGAGCTCTATGTACAGTGCGCACACCACTTGCATAGATCTTAGCATCATTAGGGATTTGATTGTTATGTAAAAACCATGACATCAGAGTAGGAACTCTTACTAACTAAGTAGTAAACATTACCTTAGTTGAAAATTGTAAGTTCTGCAGATTTGAATTAGAACATAGTGTCAAAACTAAAACACTTCCTTAGGAACTTCACTTCACCTTAGGCTTTTTTTCTTAAGATTAGGAATAGACACTAGGTTAGATTCATTCATTGAATAAGTGATTTATTCAATGAATGGGACCTTGGTTTTATTAGTTTTTAGATTTTCATAATTTCATTTTGATTATTTTATCTTTCAACTTTAAATTAAGAATAGAAGATTCATTCTATTGAGCCTAATTTTTACTTAATAGAATATGCCTTAATCATTAGTTAACATGTAGATTGAACCATAGATCTTAAGTTTACCTTTGGATTATGTGATTGAACCCAAATTTGATGTGTTTAATTCATAATTCTTAGCTTAGTAGATCTGGATCAGATCTTAGCTTAGAACGTCTCAATTCATCAATTAGGACGTGATGATTTATTATTTAACTTATAGTCAATTTTGATTGAATTAAATTGGGACCTAATCAGTTCTGATTGTTTTCAACTTATAAGGTCGTACTTCTAAGTTGTATAACTTATAATAGTTAGAACAACTTAATTAGACTACAACAGATATCACATAAGTCTAGAATAAGTCTCTTATATTTGTACTTGATAGCTTTGCACACCTTAGATGTTGAGCCTTATTCCTTGAGCATATTAGGAGAACTTAGGATATGGATGATACATCCTAAGTTAGTATTTGTAAAGCATATCATTCATCTGGTTCTTATAGTACTTTCAGTTAGTAGAATATGTCCTAGCTTAGTCTGCCTCTTCAATATTAGTATTATATAGGATGGACCCAAGCGTAGCAGATTTGGATGTCTAGGCTGGGTATTGATTGATCTCGGAGGCCCTGTACGGCTGATTGTCTAGTGTGGCAATACTATGTCTTGAGCCTATTGCTACTATAGTTTGATTTTTTAGTCTTATTTTTGCTTTGCCACATGCTTCAGTGGCCTTACTTGCAGTACTGGCTTGCTTTGCCACATGTCTCAGTGGCTTTATATCATATCAGATTATTTTGCTTTTGCCACATGTTTCAGTGATTTTATGTCATATCAGATTGCTTTGCTTTTTGCCACATGTCTCAGTGGCCTTCTCTTTCATATTAATCTACATATTGTATGTATATTCTTATGGATTAGCTATGTATATTAGCATATTTAGGATGTTAGAATTTCTTGTTATTTTTAGCACTTGTGTTCTTTTATACTCAGCATATTTTAATGTGATCATAATCATGTTAGGATCAGATTTATTACAGTAGTTGCAATTACTTTTACTTTTAGCTTTACCTTGCTTATTTTCGTGTTTTTGTATGTCATTTCACATACTTGTTGATTGCTATAAATGGATAGTTTATAGTTACAACATTTCTTGTATAGCTTGTTGCACCCCATAATTGCTTGCATGTTAGATTAATCAAATGTGATATCTTTAATTAATCCGTTTATTTAAAATAGCTTGAATTGTACTTAGACTTATTAAAGTGTAACCAGATTTTCTTTTTTTGGCTGTGCCCTGTCATATATGTACATATGGCAGATCAGGAGTATAGGTCAGATCCAGCGCTTGAGGATTTAGCTGCTAGTAGGTTAAGGTAAAAGTGCAGCTCAATGAAGGAGGTACGCTTCCATCTTCTTGGCCTGCATTTATTAAAAGTGTAATAACTAAGTTTTCTTATTCTTACTGTTCTGCATTTAATGTATTATATGTAAATGAGTTAAATGTGGACTGTGTCTAGATACCTCCTCTTTACTTATTTTTGCACTGCTATACTATATGTATGTTTCTGTTGGATCTTGCTCAGCTCTCGATTAGTATCACGAATATATTTTTAGTTTAATGTTCGTGGTACTAATGATGACCACCTCTTAACACTTATTTGATTAAGGGGTAGCTGCCACACCATACTTGTATGTATTCCAATATTTTTGTATTTCTATACCTTTTTATCCCATTTATTTTACTTTCAGTATTATTTATTTATTGCTTTTTACACACCATTTATATATTAATAGTAAATATTAAGTGTGATTTCCCATAAAATTAAATCATAAAATATAAGATGTACTTTATAGGTCTAATTAGATTTATACTTTTTTGGTTGTGCTGTAGCGTCCCGTCCCGTCACCACACGCAAAAGAGATGGTCATAATCAATTTGGTGGCGGAGCGGCCGCCACTCGGGGAGGAATATCCCGTCTCTTCGAATAGCTAAAACCAAACCCATCTGAAGGGCTGCTGACTCAACCATAAGGAGAGTTGAGAGCTAATACTTAAGATAAAAGTAGTATCCTTTAGACTAATACTTACATTGGATGTAAAACACATGATGAATCCAATATATGTATAAGATATCAGCATTTCCAGTATACTGATGACATCACAATACTAAGTATAAATAGTATATAACAAAGTGCAGAAGCTTAAAACAAACATCCAGAAATATCCATCACAGAAGCTGTATGAAATATTTATCTCAGAAAAGAAAAGAAAATACATCTAGAATTATTACAAACAGTTTAATGAAATGTAGACATAAAAGTAAAGTATTGAACCGAAATAAACTAAGCAAAAAAGTAAGGCTAGGGAAGATTCCACTAGTGCTCCATGGGCTCCTCCTGAACCTCCTGAGTGTCCTTCTGACATGGCTCAATATACTACTCAAGATCTAGCAAATTGCCGGATCCCAAAAGTACCCCATGTTAGATAATAAGTCTAACACATCAAAACTAATCTAAACATTTCTAATAATCAATTAACATTTACATAATGTAAGTAAATTTGTAATAATACTATAAAGATGACTAAAATTATAAAAATTATATAAGATTGTATAAAATTGAAGTAAAATAAAGTAAAGTAAGGCTGTACTGAAACTAGAATACTGAAAGTAAGTAAAAATAGTAAAGGATATGAAATTGAGTGATAACATGTAAGACTATGCTGCATGCCACTGAAATTGTGCATCTGAATATGCCACAATATTGTATGCTACTGATATGTAACTGAAATATCACTGAACTGCTATGAGTCATATGGTCTAATGTGTACATACATCCAGTTGGGAACTATGATACCGATGCATCCTGAAATTTCCCCAGTCAATGTATGCACATTATGTAACCTATAAATCATCACTGATACTCAAACATCATGCTTATGCTCATGCTCATGCTTCTAAGCTACATGAGGTAAATCTAGAAATCCAAAAATACTTTGAAATCTGATAATAAATTCAAGGTTTCCATTGTGCAAAATCCTATCAAAATGAAGGATTATGACTCCTATATTCTAGTTTGATAATTGGTTAAAGTTGAGAGTTTACTTAAAAATAATTAGTTGGGATAGTTGTATACACATATTTAGCATGTTTCCAAGAAAGGTGATCCTTAACACTTAGTTTGTTTAAGCTACCCTATCAAAGTGATCTTCGATAGGAGGCATTACCCAATGACAATTTGTATCTCAAGCTAAGTCATTAAGATGCTCATTTCACAATCACACTTAGTGTCTTAAAGAAGGTGACTCGAATTACTTAGTTTAATTAAGCCACACCTATTGAAGCGATCTTTGCTAGGAGGCATCACCCTATGGCAATTTGTATTTTAATCAAAATATGGAATGAGTCCCTATTTATAACACTCTTTGTCTTAGAAAATTTACTCTAATGGGACTATATTCATCTAATCCTTCAGAATAGCATTTGGTTATAAGTCCACATTGGAGTAAATCAACCAATCCTGAATACTACTAAAATAATTCAGTACTATGGGTATACCCTACTATACCCAACCAATAATCTGGATTCAGAAGATTGTATTTAATCAACAATGATTTATCAAAGTTATCAATCCTTATGCTAAATAGGTAAGTCCTACACAAGGCTCCAAGGATGTGATCAAAAGATCACTCAATAATGGTTTCTACTGTAAAGGGGAAGTTCCATTATAACTGCTTTAGGTGATTCCTACCATAAGATGTCAAGATCAACTGCTAAGGTCATAAATGATCATCTAAGTTTCTACCTCAATAAGTTACAAGAGTTTTTCCTATTTCAATATAACAATATTTAAGGTCTTTAAGTATTTTAAGAACGATCCTAAAGCAAGACTCTTGATATCTCACTCTTCTACCTCTTAAGTTAACTTTTAAAGTTTACTTTTTAGACTTGGATTAAAGTAATCCGATCAGATGAATAAAATCCATCTAATCATACTCTATTCTACAACCATGGGGTGAAATTGAAGATATTATTAGAGTTAGGTTGTTTCATAAATTATTATAATTTTATTATCCATCTTATGCTAATAATATTATTTAAGAGAAAATCAAAGATCCAAAGTTTAGATTCAGATGATTTAATCACATAGATTTAATATTAATCTTAGTACTTCTAATTCAATAATTAAGATTAATATTAAATCAAATGCATTATTGGAATAATGTAAATTGCATTATCTTACAATCAAGTTAATTGATTAAGGTGATTATGATTTAGATCTTAATCAAAACAAGTTAGGGTTTAACCCCTAGCCTTACCAAAATTAAGACTAATGGTTGATTTATAGGTCAATGACAAATCAATATATTATTGGTGTATTATTGATGTCAAATTTTAGATTTAGATTAAGTATCATTTACTTAATTAAGTTCTTAAGATTCCATTATAGTTTAATATCAACTAAGCACATTTAGGTATCCAATTAAATGTTAGAGTTCTCTAGCATACATCATAAAATTATGAAAGCATAGGAATGTAAGATGACATAAAATGGAAGGTAATTAAGGCTAACCAAACTCTAAATCAAACTAAAGGGGTTAGCACTTGATTACAATTCTAAAAAACTTAGGTTTCATGCAATTTAGTTATTAAGACCTACTTAGCTAATACAAACATTCAAGGATCCTACTCTTTAATATTTAGCACAAAATTTTATAAGAGATTTTAAGCACATACTATAAAGGATAAGTTTCAAATTTAATTTTCACATAAAATTATATGCAATATTTAAATTTGATATAATTCAGTCCCACTAGGGCCCTAGGGACCTTAAACTACAAAAATAGTTAAGTTTTGGCCATTTCAGCCAATTTTGCGCACTTTCAAAAAATTCTGGGCGCTATGGCGCGCTGTGGCGCACGACAGCTGAAAACGATGATGTGGCGCGCTGCAGCACTTTTGATGCTATGGTGCGCTATTGCGAGACCAATCCGAGAGCTGGATGCTTCGGCACGCTACAACGCTTTTAGGCGCTATGGCGAATCAACTTGCGGAAACGCTGTTCAATTAATTTATTTTCTGGTTTCATATAGTTATTTAGAAATGACGTAGTGGCCAGCTGCAGCAGTCCAACTCTCATGTGACTATTCAATTAATTTTTCTCTTGATTTCCTATAGTTTTTCCTGAAATGACGTTGCAGCCCGCTGCGGCGCGCTGTGGCGCGCCGCAGCGGTCTCACTTGCAGGTTACTGTTCAATTAGTTTATTTATTTCCTATAATTTTTCCTGAAATGATGCTGCAATGTGCTGTGGCACGCGACAGCGGAAACTATTTGAGCTTCGGGCGCTACGGCGCGCTGTAGCGCCCAACGGTGATTTCGCCTGTGCAAAAACTGTGAAGGGTCACATTTCGAGCTCAAATACTCTCAATCCAAAGTATTCCATAACCAGTGCCATATATCAATGGAAAGGTCTTTCCGATACCTTTCCATCGATACCAAAATATGCTTAAATAAATTATTCTAACTTTACGAACGATAGAGTTAAAGGTTTGGGTATACAAAATAAATGAAAAATAGAGCTTGATATTTTCAAGTAATATGATGCTTTAATGAATCTCAATGACTTCCAAATACAATCATAGATCTTCTAAAGATACACAACAGCATGATAACAGCATGAATGAGGCAAGGAAGAGGAGCAGATGGGTACCTTAGCCTTGCAAGGAGTGGAGGAAGAAGGAATCTTCACTTTCTTCAAGACTTGGAGAGGAGCTTATTCTTCAAGGTGCAGCAATGGAGGAAGAAGGAAGGAGCTCTCAGATTTGAAAATAGAGAGGATGAAGGATCTGAGTTCCTTCTTAAAGGAGAAGAAAGAAGGGAAATGCCATCAAGAGCTAGGGAGCTAGGAGGTGAGGGGTTGGCATGGGAGGAAGGATGGCTCTCAGCCATTCCTCTTGCGTGCAAACAGGGAGGGGACGCCGAATGAGAGGAGGTTGTCAGGAGACTTAAGAAAACTGATTTTTTTAATTAAATGAATATTTATTTATTTTCTAAATTGCTAAAAATTTAGATTAAATAAAAGCGCTTTGAAAATTTTCAAAAATTTGCCCCATGCTAATTTGGGGGTGAGGAATTCAACAGCGAAGTCAGATTTTGATTCCGACGATTATTTAATTATGCTAATTTTTGGGGTATTTAATTATATTAAAATATTCATGAAAATCCGATGACTTCCAAACGCGTCCAAAACATCACCCCTAGCTAATTTGGGGGTATGATTGCAACGCGAAGTCGGATTTCAATTTCGAGGACAAAATAAATACCTCAATTTTCTAATTAATTAAATATTAAAATAATCAATAATATTTGATTTAAATCCGAATTGCTCAAAATCTTTAAGGATTAGTTCTAACGATTAGATGAACTTAGTTAAGATATGATTAAGCTAACTTTAAGCTGGATAACAACCTTGGGTTGTTACAGTTGTGCCTTACCATAAGAAACTAATATGTAGACTAGGAGTTTGAAGAAGATCCAGGATGCTAGGTAGAGATTACTCAGGATGCAGAGCTGGACCTACCTTGAATATTTTATTGCCTTTTTCTTATTTAGCGAGTATGAGAGTGATTTATTAAAACTATTTGTATAACTTAATTTATTTGGATGTTTTACTTTGTTTTATGTGATGGATATTTTTATTTTTTTTTCTAAGATGAATGGAAAGAAGATATACAAATATCCTTATTTAGTAATTATACATTTGTTTTTCATCTCAATTAGATTCTTATCATAGTTAATACCTGATATTAGATTATTATTAATGATCCAATATTAAGTATTGCAGTATCACATAATGTTGGTTAAATTACTTAATTTAATAGAGGGTTGTCATAATTAATATCAGAGTAGGGTTGTGAAAAGGGAATAAATGTATAGATGAATACATTTCCATTCATGCAAACAGTCCCAAAAAACTAAAATAAAATCATCAATCGAGATAAACTAGGCGAGTAAACGCACCTAAATAAATAATATAAAATATTTGGATTAGTTTATATATTAAAAACTTATTGTTTGTCTAAATCAATAAACTATATCTAATAATAATATATTTAAAAAATTGCAAAATAGTTGTTGATCAATGAATCATAATTTGATTATTATTTTGAGTATTCTGTCAGTATTGGGAGACTGACCATCAGAATATCATTATATCTAGAAGACTAAGCTTTGGAGTATTGCCAGCTCAAGCAAACATCCTTAATAAGATATTGAGATACCATGCATTTTGAGGATCTGAATTTCCCCTGCCAGCAAAAGAGTGGCTTTATGCGATGTAACAACCCATGACCGTTACTTGAATTTTTAATTCTTAATTGTTGGGATTTGGAGACAATCTAGATCATTGTGGAAGTGCAAATAGAGCTCTGATGAACTTTTGAGAGTGAGGTAATACATGGCAAGTTAGAGAAGTTCAGAGGCTCGGCAGTGCTCTGTGGCACGCCGTAGCATGCCATGGCACGCCATAGGCATCCAGAGACTGTGGAGCGGTAACACACCCCGACGCTAGTCAGCTAGATACTGGGGCACTGTAGTGCACCATGGAACACCCAGGGGATAGTCTACCTGAGACATCGGTGCTATATGGCGCCATGGTGCCGGTCTACTCAAGACTGGCGCACTATAGCACACCATGGCGCCTGTCTACCTAAGACCAGGGCACTATAGTGTTCCTTGGCCCCTGATTTCTTGAGACCAGGGCTCTACCATGCATCATAGTGCTTTGCAAGTTTGAGTTCCAATTTAGGCATTGTCCAAAGTGATTTGGTGAGGTATTTTAGACCATTTGGGGTTTGAATATTGCCTAGATATTTTAGGAAATATTATAGATATGTTTCTTAAGGTTGACATATGTTCACAAGGGAAATATGAGTTTTTTGGCTGCTATTGGAATAAACCCTAAGAGGTGGTAGCTGCTCCTCTTCTCCTTCAACCTAGAGTAAGAGCTGGTGCTCCCTACTGAAGAAGAAATTGACCGAGAGGCTGTGTAAGTGATAGATCTTTCTTGTTCTTATGAAGGTGAAGTTTTTTGTAACTCTACAATATATTCAATTCATAGTGAAAATTTTTTGTATTGTGTGGCTCTGTGATTTTTCCCATCTTTGAGTTTTCTACATAAAAATCCTTGTGTTTGGATGCTGGTGGTTGTGCATATGCATGTGCTGTGATTTCTATTTTTGTGCTTGATTGATTTTGTCAATTGCTTGGTAACCATCAACCAAACCTCGGTTATCAAGCTCAAATTGCTTCTACTGCAGTGCTTGTGACTCTCAACAACTAGTATCAGGGTGATGTTTTTCATCTATTATTGTTATTCTAAGGCGTATAGTTTGAGTGGGAGTAATGGTCGATAAAATGATACGCAAAATAGAGAAGTTCAATGACACTAAATTTGCCTCCTAAAAAATGCAAATGGAGGATTTGCCCTACTAAAAGAAGTTATCTCTACCATTAAGTGGAGTTGATAGAAAACTGAGATGAAGATTGGGAGATTCTTGATAGAATTATATTGAGTTTGATTCATCTTTCATTGTCTTCTTCTTTTGAATTTAATATTATTAATGAGAAAACTATTTTTGATCTCATGAATGCTCTAACAAGATTGTATGAGAAGCCTTCGGGTTTTAACAATATTTTTCTGATGAAAATACTGTTTAAAATGAAGGTGATGGATGATTACTTAGTGACTAAACATCTGAATGGGTTCAATACTATGAAAAGTCAGTTGAGTTTAATGGGCATCAAGTTTGATGATAAGGTTTGAGTCCTATTATTTCTCTCATCATTGCCAGAATGTTGGGATGGGTTGGTTACAACCATTAGCTATTCATTAGAAAATGCGTCATTGAAATTCAAAAATATTGCTGAGCCAGTGCTGAAAGAAGATGTGCAGAAAAGATCCCATGGGGAGGCATTTAATTTAGCATTAAATATTGAAAACCAAGGAAAAGGTGTAGATCAGAGACATAACAGAAATGGGTTTATGTCAGGATGAGGAAAATCAAGACCCAGAAAAGCAAAGCGTGTTTATTGAAACTGCGAAAAGGCAGTTCACTTCAAGAAGGACTACCTTACCTTGAAGAAGACAAGTGGTGGGAGCAAGGATTTGTGCCCCACAGTGAATATTTTAGCTGAAGAAGACCAGGATGCATTGATCATGGCACTTGTCAACACAGAATCTTGGGTTTTGAATTTGGGCGTATCCTTTTGTGCCACTCCTATGAGGGGTGCTTTCAAGAACTACACTAAGGGTGACTCGGGGAAAGTATATCTTGGAGATGATAAGGCATGCAATATCATAGGTAAAGGTGATGTGGATGTACAGCTACCAAGCGGTGCAGTTTGGAAGCTAAGAGAAGTTAGACACATGTGGTGTCTAAAGAGCAACCTAATTTTAGTTAGCCAGCTAGATAGGGAGGGCTACAACACATGCTTTGCAGGGGACTCATGGAAGGTTATCAAGGGTGCACTCATTATTGTGCAAGGAAATATGGAAGGTACACTTTACCTAATCAATAAAGTATATGATTCCATTGTAGTTGCATAACAAGTAGACACAGGTCTATGGTACCGGAGGCTTGGCCATATGAAATCCCTACATTCAAGAAGAAGGCTCCTAAGATTAAAGTCAGTGGACTTGAATTTCTATGAATAATATGTGCTGGGCAAGTAGAATAAAGTTTCATTCTCCAAAATTGGAAGAGAGCTAAAAGGCTAGAAACTCGAGTTGGTGCATACAAATAAATGGGGTCCAACTCCTACTTCTTCCATAGGTAGAGCCATGTAGTTTATCACCTTTATTGATGACCATAAAAAGAAGGTATGGGTTTATTTTCTAAGGCTTAAATCTGATGTATTTGATGTTTTGAAAATGGTTGGCTTTGGTGGAGAATGAGACAGGGTTGGAGTTTAAGTTCTTGAGATCTAATAATGGAGGCAAGTATTGTGCAAAGAGTTTAAGAAGTTTTGTGACTTGAGAGGAAGCATAAGAGAATTTACAGTTCTAAGTACATTACAACAAAATGGTATTGCAGAATGGATGAATAGGATGGTTACAAAATGCACCAAAAGCATGAAGTTTCATGCAAGTCTCCCAAAGAAGTTCTAAGCTGAGGCTGTTAACATGGTGATTTACTTTAATAATAGGGGACCTTTCATACCCCTAAATGAAGGGATTCATGAGGAGTCCTGGAGTAGAAAGGAGTGAAACTAAGCCATATCAAGGTATTTGGTTGTTCATTCTATGTGCATATTGATACAGGATCTAGGAGCAAACTTGATGCAAGGATGATCAAGTGGACATTTATTAGATATGGTACATGCAAGTATGGTTACAGATTTTGGGATAATCAAAATAAGAATATTATCAAAAGTAGGGATGTCACTTTTAATGAAAGTGATATGTATATAGACTATTTTGGAATCATGACTGATTCCAAGGTTGCTTCAGATGGTGAGCCCCATTATATGGAAGTTGATGATAGAGTTGAGCCAGAGGAGCATGTGTAGGAAAATACTCAAGAAGGTGTTAAAGTTAAACCACAAACACTCATATTTTGGAGATTCACAAGAGTCACCAGACCACCACAAAGATTCTCTCATTTCTTATTTTATCTATTACTAATGGATGGTGGTGAACCAGAAAGCTTTGAAGAGGCGCTTTAGGTGGAAGATTCAATCAAGTGGGAGGATGATATTAATGAGAAATGATATCACTCATGTAAATTAAGATATGGGAGTTGGTAGCTCTACCAGCTAAAAACAAAGCTTTTCACAATAAGTGGGTTTACCCATTGAAGGAAGAACTAGATAGGAGCAAATGCTACAAGGAGAGGTTTAGGGGTAAAGGGCTTTCAGCAGTGGCATGGAGATGACTACAGTGAGATCCTTGCTCTAATTGTGAGGATGACAACCATCAGGGCTGTGTTGAACATTATTATAGTTGAAGATTTACACTTAGAGCAAATAGATATAAAAATTATGTTTCTTCACAAAGGGTTGGAAGAAGAGTTGTAAATGCAACAACTAGAGGGATACTAGGCTCAAGAGAAAGGTAAGATTGAGCTAGTGCACAAGCTCAAGAAGAGCCTATATGGCCTGAAACAATAGCTTAGGCACTTATACAAGAGATTCGATAGGTTTATATCAAAAATTGGATAAAAGAGATACTAGGCAGGTCACTATTGCTATTTAAAATAGTGTAAGTCCTCCTATATAATTCTTTTGCTATGTGTGGATGATATGTTGATCGCAGAATCAGACATGAGGGAAATAAATATACTGAAGGAGCAGATGTCAAGGGAGTTTGACATGAAGGACTTGAGGTAGGCCAAGCATATTCTTAGGATAAGAATCAATAGGGAGGGAAGTACGAGAATTCTGAAGCTATCTAAGAAGAACTATGTTGAAAAGGTGCTGAAAAGATTCAACAAGAGCAAGGAAAAGTTAGTGGGCACTCCCCTAGCAAGTCAACTCTATTTATCAAAGGCTCAAAAATGTAAGACTGAAGAGGAGAAGGAGCACATGCATAAGGTTCTTTATGCTTTGATGGTTGGGAGCTTGATGCACGTGATGAACTTCACGAGATCGAACATTGCACATGAAGTGGGAGAAGTTAGCAGATTCTTGGAAAACCTAAGAAAGCATTATTGGGATGTGGTCAAGTGGTCTTTGAGGTATCTGAAGGTACATCGGACAAAGCACTTTGCTTTGGTAGGTCTGATAGTTCTCTACAGGGCTATGTAGATTCAAATCTTGTAGGAGATGTTGATAGCTGGAGGAGCACTATTGGATATGTTTTCACATTGGTAAGTGTAGTGGTGAGCTAGATTACAGGCTACAAAACATTAGTGCTCTATCTACCATAGAGGAAAAGTATGTCCCCATTATTGAGGCGAGTAGAGAGATGATCTAGTTGAAGAGTTTTATAGCAGAATTGAGCAAGGAGTAGTAGAATGTGAAGCTTTGCACTGATAGTGATGAGCTCTATTTAACTTTCAAAGAATGTAGTGTATTTTGCTAAGACGAAGCATGTACATCTTCGATACCATTTCATTAGGACACTGATGGTAGAATGATATTTTAGATTGGAGAAGATTCACACTTCAAAGAATCCTACTAACACATTTATGAAAGTAGTAATATTAGAAAAATTGAAGCTATGCGCTACTTTAATTAGCCTTTTGTGAAGAGAGAGCGGGGGTGAGCCACAACACGCTCTTGATAGAGATTGAAAAAGATAATGAAGGTTCAAGGCTAAGAGAGGGAAGATCCCAATAGATCTCTAAGTAGGAGATTATTAGAATGTAGACTATTTAGATCATCATGGAGGTGGTAATGGAGCTTTAGTGTAATTTTGAAAGGTTTTGAGGGTATACGAGATAAATTGGATAAGTTCTGTAGTGCCCCGCCTCGTCGCCGTGCGCAAAAGGATAAATAATAGTATATATATACATATTTAGCGGCGGAGCGGTGCGCTACTTGGGAGGAAGAGAACAAGCAAAACTCATCTTCCCGAATAGGCTAAAAGAATTAGCCATACTGAAGGCTACTGACTCGAACCTAAGAGTAGGATCGAGAGCCAATACTTAAGATAAGAATATAATACTTATATTATGTATTAGGTTAATACGTATATTGGATTTAAAGAAATAAGTAAGGATCCAATATACGTTATCAATACATATCAGCATTTCCAATATACTGATCATATCACAATACTAAATATAGTAGTATGACAGAGTGTGGAAGCTAAAAGCATATCATCCAGAAAAACTTTCATCACAGAGCATTATGTAAACATTCATCTCAGAAAAGAAAAGAAAAATACATCCAGAGTTATTACAAACTGATTTAACATATGAAAAGTAAATTTTACTGGAATAAGGCAAAAAGTAAAAAAGGAAGCAGACAGATCCTCTAGGGCCCCACGTACTCCTCCTGGATCTCCTGCGAGTCTTCCTGCCCTGTCTCCACAAGCTGCTCGGGATCTAGCAAATTGCCGGATCCCAAAAGTACCCCGTGTTAGAAAGGAATGTTAAATGATGTACTATATGTCACTGTAAAGATGTACCAAATATGCAAGAGTATGGTGTGTCACGGATATGTAACAGAACTATCACTAAAATATTAAGGGTAGTACGGTCCAATGTACACATACACCCAGTTGGGAAGACAGTATGGTGACATAGATGCACCCTAAAATTCCCCAGTCTGTGTATGCAATATTCCGTAACCCATAAATCATCACTGATACTCATGTGTCACTACTGAGATGATGCTTCAAGCTAATACTTATGCTTATGCCCATGCTTCTATTCTAATGAGTAAAATCCAGAAATCCATGAAAATTGAAATGCAGATAATGAATTCTAAGTCTCCACTATGCAGAATCCTACTAAGAGGATTATGTCTCCTAACTTCTAGAACGATAATTGATTTAAAGTTACTGATTTAATTGAAGATCACTAGATGGGATGATCATATACACATATTCAGTACATTTGCAAGAAAAGTGATTCTCATCACTTACTCACCACCATACTTAGTGTCTTAAAGAAGGTGAATCTCATTACTTAGTTTGCTTGAGCCACACCTATTGAAGCGGTCTTCGCTAGGAGGCATTGCGCCATTGGCAATTTGTATTTCAATCAAACTAAGGAATGAATACCCGTTCAATACACTCTTAGGTTTGAATGATTTATTCTAATGGTGTTGTATTTGTCTAATCCTGCGGGATAGAACCTGATCATAAGTCCTCATTAGAGTGAATCAACCAATCTCAAATACTACTGGAGAACTAGTAATATGGGTTTATTATACTACACCGTCCAATAATCGGGGTTCAACCAAGTCTACTTAATAAATCAAGGAATGATCAAGACTATAAAGGCCTATACTAAATAGGTCAGTCCTATACAAGGTTTCACATGTATGTGATCAAGGATCACTCAACACAGATTATACCACAAGGAGAAGTATCAATATAAGGTCTTAAGTGGTTTCTACCATGATGACTTAAGATCAATTCTAAGGTTAAGGGATCATCTAAGCTTCTACCTCAATGAGTCATACAAGTTCTCCTACCTCAAGATATATGAAATTTAGGTCTTTTAAAATGTTTAAAGATGATCTTATGAAGAGATTCTTGAGATCTTCCATTCTAAACTCTAGTATTAATATTTTAGGTTCTATTTTATAGTTAGGTTTAGAATGATCAGATCAGATGATTAAGTCTTCTGATCACAACTTAATCTAAGATTATGGGATTTAAATCAAGGATATTGCTTAAGTTGTAGGTCACTTATTCAATCAATATGATTTTATTAATTTTTTTATGCTACTGGTCTTATTTAGGAGAAAATCAAGGATCTAAAGATTGGATTCAGATTTAACAATCATATAGCTTTATTAATATTAACATCTCTAGTTCAGAGGTTTAGAATCAATACCAAATCAAATGCATTATTCGAAAATGTCAAGGTAATTATCTTGAAATAAAGTCAATTTTAATTAAGGTTCTTAAGGATTTGGACTTAATTAAGTAGATTAAGGTTTGACCCCTACTATTATCCAATTAAGATCATGTGTTTGGTTAGAGATCAATGTCAAATCAGTCAGTTAAGAGTGTGTTATAGGTGTCAATCTCAAACCTAGGTCAAGTCTTAAAAGCTTGATCAAAGTCTTAAGATTTCTTAAGGTTAATTATGAGGGTTAAGTTCTCATTTCTTTAATTTATTCAATTCATACATCCTAAGCTTGCATATATGATTTCACTACATCTAGCTTACTGTTATTCATCAGATTAATAAGAAATTTTCAAAACATAGAAAACACTTAGTGCTAATCAAACCCTAATTAAATCCAAAAAGGATTAATACAAAAGTTTAAATCTAACCATCAAAATTCCATATAACTTGGCATATAGGTTCTACATTGCCATGCAATCAATTAGGGATTAAGTTTGTTATGATCCAATGATTACAAATCCTAATATTCACTAATCATAGTTTAACAAATCTAGGGCATAATTTGAAGTACAGAGATCAGAAAAATAATTTACTTAGCACATGCATTCTACTCATCATAAGATGTGGCGCCCCACCCCTTAATCCACAAGAATTAAGTTAAGGGATGGCTTGTCACTCTAGCTAACCCTTCACTTATAATTGGATTAGGATGAAATCCATAATCCACCTAATAAGGGAAAGAGTAAGCATAGAATCAAATATGCAGTCACTATCTAAGTAAACATATAGAGTGCGGAAGTGATTTTTAATATATATAACATCCAAGCATCACAACATGAGTATAAGGAAACGTATCTCAGAAAATAAGTATAAAATCTAAATATGTAGTCAACAGTACATGTATTATTACATCATTTAATAGTTTAAATAAAAGAAAGTGCAAATACTGTCATCCTCACATATAAAATAAAAGCTAAACAGTGGCTTCTTCCATGGGCTCCTCTTCTGGGTATGGCTCCACTCCTAACTCCTGCTCATCTAACTGAAGAGGGTCTGCCATTGTTGGTTTCACAATGTAGGGCCCCAGCCAAAAAAGAAAAAAACTGGTTAGACAATTGTCTAAGTATATTTTAAGCTGATAAGTTTTATATATGTTATGTAATATCACCATCCTATAACATCTATGCAACATATGTATAAGGGAGCAGCAAGCAATACAAAAGAGAAGGAAAAGCTATAAATCATCATTTATAATTTAAGCAAAAAGGAGAGGCTAAGACATGCCTCACATGCGAACAAGGTAGGGCATATAAACGTACATAACCAAACAAGAGCTGTAAGAAAATGCTACATCCTAAACATGCTGGTGATCAAAAGAAACATTCCAATTAAAATAAGATAACGCAGCAGTGATACATATAAACAGCAGCAAGATTCTAACATCCTAGATATATATAAAAGCAGTACAAAGAAACAACTGACTGAATAAGAATATTGAAAGGTAACCAAACATCAATTACATATAAACATACGTGTACAATCTGCCATATAGAACAGAGCTAATCTAGCCCACTAAAAAGGCTGAAGGATCTTAGCACCAGTATGGCTAAGGCACCAACAGTCATAATCGATAGATCCTAGCACCAGTACAGCTAGGGCGGATACTAGCACCAGTATGGCTAGGGCACCAACGGTGTACCCCTAGTGTCAACAAAGAGACTAGGCAAACAACACACAACAAAATAGAGGCCTTCCCCTAATGATATAAGTTGACTAGGTAGTCAAAAGGCAATACTGAGAGGCAGCTTAAACACATCAAATTATTATCTTCTCGTTAATCACTTTGATATTTTTACAAAGAATCTAAGGAGTCTCCATATTTTCCTAATATTTTATTCATGCATCAAAATCTTGTATGATTTGCTCAAGGAAATATGGCACAAAAATCAAGGAACACGTAAGCAACAATTATTAAAGTAAGCAGGGGACTTTATTAAACATGGTGATATTATTTGTTTTCTACTTAACCATACTGAATATTCCAAGTTACACAAGTTCAGGATCACCATTTTTCTACTATCGAGTATAACTCTGAAATTCGTCCTTATAAGTTAAAAATGATTAAAACTGATCAGGTTCTAATCTACTTCAATCAGATAGATGACTATGAGTCAAATCAATAAATCATACGTCCTAGTTTTGTGAATTTAGACATTCTAACTAAGATCTGATCAAGATCTTCTAAACCTATAGATTATGGATTAAACACTATAAGATTTAGGTTTAATCACATAATCTAAGGATAAGACCTAAGTTCTAAGTTTTATTCTATAAGTGATCTACTAGTTAAGGCAAATCCTATTAAGTAATCAAATTGATTGAATAAGTTATAAAATAAAAGAAAAGTCTATAAACTAATAAAACTAAGGTTTCACCCATTAGGTAACCTAATTTACCCAATAAATAAATTCTAACCTATGATCTAGTCCTAGTCTCAGGAAAGGTCCTTAAGGTGTAGTGTTAAAGACTTAGAAGGATCTTGGAATCTGACTTAATGGCGATTCAGAAGTTTTCACTCTACTGAAGCCTAAATTTTGATGCAATTTATTGTAGGTTACTGTTCAGGGATTCCACAGAGTCCAATAATATTGCATTCTGAGGTCAATTGACTAAGTTATGGATGCTTCAAGTCCTAAAGTAATTAATTCAATTTGTTTATTATTCCAGCTATACTTAATTAAATTGATTATCGATCATGTATATTTAAATACTCTTTTAATTAGTTCAAGTTTCATATTAATTAATTATAATCTAATCTATTTTAAGTATCATTATCATTATCAATTTGAATTATTGTACTTTAATATTTAACTAAACTTAGCACTAATTAATCACAATTAAACTTAATTAATGTCTGATTTCTGTTTAAGTACAATATTAAGTAGTTTTAATTACTTCTTCACAATTATATTCTTACTATTACATACATATGTTCATATATATAATTACCTAAATTTGTGTCCAAATAAAATTATACTTACTGCTGTATATTACCTATATTTGTGTTAATGCCCCTTTAATATTTTTGCCTAGTTACTTAATCAAATAATTCCATGTTTAAAAGCTACCCATTTATTACTTACTAAATAATAAGGAAAAAATTAATTAGTACTACATCTCTATGCATGTGTATATATATATATGGTATATAGTATATATTTTATTTATTTAATATGACTTCAATATAAGTATGATTAATACCCTACAGTTGATTTGCAGTTTCTATACTTAACTTTTATGAATATATATGTATATATTAAAGTTTTGTATTATATTTAAATTATATCAGCACCTTAATTATTTAGCTATAGCGTCGGCAACACACACACACACACACACACACACACACACACATATATATATAGGTATATATTTATTGACTAAGTTACTAAAATAAGTATTTACTTAATTGGCTAAAGTTCTATTTCATGAATATACAAGTATATATATATATATTTATACTTTAAAGTTTTTGATCATATATACCCTCAATCATATATATAACTTTATAATTAATAAGTACTTTAATTAATTATTAATAAATCGGTTAGTTAAATTTAATATTAATTCGTCATTAGCTACTTACTATACATTAAATATCCTATATTATACAAGTTTTGTTTTTAATTAAAATTAACTTAGTACTACTTTCTTTATTATAACATCATGTTCTAATATATATATATGCTTAACTAAATCTTAACAGAACTATTAAGATGTTATATATATACACCATATAAGAATACATTTACATAATTATCCTTCTTATATTTAATTATTCGCAATTATAAGATCCTATAACTTTATATACCTATGCATATCTATACATATATTTATACAGTTATGATTTGGATTATACATAGCCATACATATGTATATTTACATATATTGCATATATATATATATATAATACATTTGTATAGATATATTTAATTACCTAAAATTTCTATTTATTGCTCTGCGTATGAATAAATTCATTCAGCTGTGACTATGTGTATATTTATATACTTTATATGTATAACTATATATGTAATTCTTATGTTTATAAATAAATTTGTTTTCTGTGGATCACATATCTACCTATATAATTAGTTCCTAATTATACTATAGATTAAATCCAACTAATTTATTTTAGTTAATATCATTAATCTCCTAGTTTAGTATGTAATCCTACTTAGTTAGATTCATACCCATTCCCTAAGTATACATCCATTTTTTTTTGTTTTTTTTTTTTTTTAAAATTGTTCTCGAGCTGGGCAAAGACCATTCTTACATACTTAATTGGAGACTCGACATCATAAATAAAAAATAATCCAGAGTTCATTTGATAAAAGCCACATATGCATTCTTTCCACATGTATGAGAGATATGATGAATGTTCATGCATATTCGTGGTTGCTGGATAATCTCATGAACACATACCAAATCAATGATACCAATACGCCAACTCTCTTTTGCTTGAAGCTCTGGAGAAAGATAACCTCTGCAAGGTCTACCTAGTGAAAATTCCCATTTATTAAAAGTTCAAAGGGTTTGACCAGTTCTCATATCTCTCCATCTTTAAACAACAAGATTGGTTTTCCATTGATAGAAGTGAGGGCTTTGGTAATTGGGGCGATGCCACTCCTGCAACACTTCAATAGATAATCTTTGAGGACAAAAGGCAAATGGAATAGCAAGGGCCATAGAACACTAATGTATAAACAACAGGAACATGATGGGTGACAAGGTAACAAGACAACAAGGGAACAACAAAAACATTTCTGATCCACTAAGGATGGTATAGACTACAGCCATTAACTCATAAAACTATTAAAACCATTAAGAGGGAGACACTGCCAGCAAAATCTCTGGCAACAGCGCATAAATCAATGATGGCTTGACAACTAACATTTCTTCAACACCTTTAGCAGTACAAACAGCCATCTGACTTCTTGCATTCGGTATCAACCACAGAGTGTGCCACTCAACACAAACACCAACAAATCTTAAAGGTAATAAGGAGGCAGCAGCTTGTATGATATATGCATTATTCAAAGAATATTGTTACAGTGAGAACTTGAACTTTTGATGCAACGCTTAGTATTATTCATCCAAGCATATATCATAGATCACGTTAAATCAAAAATCTTTTTGATTTACAGTTAGGAAAAAGAATTTTCTTATTGACAACGGTGAGATGGTTTTGCGTAGAAGCTACTTGGTATCCTGCTATGAGGCATGAAATAAGAAGCTAGCAAGCAATCGAAATCCTCAAACATAATAACTGGGCACTTGAATTTCAATTCTACAAAATCTGATGCTAACAATGTGAACCAAGGGAGAGTGTACAGCAAGAAGAAGGGGGTGAGGTGGGTACCTGCTTGCGCCGAATGGAGGATCGAGAGGGATGAAGGGAAGAGGTCGGCGACTCCTTGTTGCCGAATGCCAAGTGGAGGATGTGATGGGCTGAGGGGCTCGGACGGAGCTCTCGGCTGATCAACCGACGAGAAGGGCTCGGCAAGTGGAGGAGAGGCGCAAGCTCAGCTTTGAGATGGAGAGGGGTCGGCTGAGAGGCGACCCCTTGCTGCGCCGAATAAGTGAGTGGTGCTCGGCCGAGGTGGAGAAGAAATCAGAGGAGGAGCCGGGCGGAGATTGCGAGGGTAAGGAGGACGCGTGACGAACGAGGGAAGGTGAGTCCGAGAGGGGAGAGCACGTGTCGCCAAGGAGGAAGAGGCGCGTGCGAATAGGGGTTGGCCGAATCAAGGGGCTCTTGCGGTTCGTGAGGTGAATTAGGGCTGCGTGCATATTAGGAAAGGAGAAGTATCGGGAGAAAAAGAAAAACAGAAGAAAAAGAAGAAGGAAAGTGAATGAAGGTGGATGATTATTTGGGTGATTTAGAAAGATGGTATATTGGGGTGTTTAGGAGAATAGGTCATGTATGGATGAACTACATTCATATGAGATAGTTTATGATTGATAAGTGAATTTGATAAATCAGTGGATAGCTAAGACATTTAGATAAGAGTTTTATGTTTGATAATTTTAGATTCATTAGCTTAAACATATGGGAAACCTTGAGCAAATTATCAGACTTTGAGAACAACATTATAGTTTAGGCCTTACCTAGCTTCGATGAATTACCTGTGAGGTTTAGACCATTAGAGTTCCTTGACGTAGATTAAATCCTAGAAGCTAAGTTGAATTTTATTTAAGTTAGATATTATATTTCTAGGAACTTAGCTAGTAATTAAGTAAAAAATCTTGAGGATGGTAATCCCATGACTATGTTAGAGAGTCTTGAGTGTTATTTATAACTATATATTTATAAACCTTATTTTCAAACTAAGAAACTAGTTTTTCATTTATATATACATATCCATTGATCTAAGACCTACATTTTAAGTTAATTGGTGGTTCAATTAACCCTATTCTTAAGGTAGATAATTAAAATTAACAACAAAGGGATACCACTTGCTTATTTAGTTTCTTTGGCAAATTTCCTTGAATGCTGCTATGGTTTGAAACCTTAAACAATCGATCATAAATCATTGCATAATAATAACTATAATTAAAGAAGGGGCTTCACTCAGGGTGAATTAGTCTCTACAGATATTGAGTCAGGGCTGGTTATAGAGTGATCAGGAGACCACACATGTCATTGAGGGAGATTGTGTGATTATATAAAAGACCCCGATATAGATAGCTGGGTAGATGTACCTAACTCCTCTTTTTATTCAGCATGAACCCACATAACATAAAAAATTATTAATTAATAATAAATTGGTTAAAACTTTGTCTTAATATTCATTTCTACTTACTGCTATTCAACTTTGTTTCCTTTATTATACTTGCATATAGGTTGCAAGAATTTGCCTTTTTTAGCTCTTATATATACATGTTTATTGCTTAGCCTCTCTTTTGCAGAAAAACTTAGTGTCTTAACACATTTACTTTCCTTTACTTTTATTGTCATTTACTTATAATTTTAGTTTTTTTTTCTTAATTATATTGCATTGTGCTTCCTAAATTGCTTAGCCTAATTGTGATATCCTCAAACATAAAATAGTTACAAACCTTAAAATGTGCTTAGACTTTATAAGTCTAACAACTTATTTTATTTTATTGGTTGTGTGCCCTATCATATTAAAAACCAAATATGGTAGATCAGGAGCCTGGAGTGGAGCTAGTATGAGAGCCAGGAGAGGAGCTAGAGATTTAGTAATAGATTTAAAGACTATTAGAGTTACTTTACTTTTACTTTCAGTTTGGTGAGGATGATAGAGTCTTAATTTTATTTATTATAAATGTTGTAAGCTTTAAGTTGTATGAACTTTAGTATTTATTAAATCCAAGATGAATTCTTTTCTTTTATTTTTCTAGATGAATGTAATGGAATTGAATATTTCTTATTCTTATAAATGCATTTGTGTTTCCTATATTTTAGATCCTTTACCATTAGTAGTGCTTAATAGTGGGTTTTGAGATGCTTATCCAGTATTAAGTAATACAGTGGCACTCAGTGTTGGGTTAGGGCATCTAATCTGACACTGGACTATCACATGATGGATACCTTTTGTACCATAGAATATTTGGATCACAGTCATTTTAAAATATTGGATCAACTTTTTGAAGAGAGCATGGAGCTATGGTGGGCACATGTTTATTGGGAGATGAACCAGGACAGTCAAAGGCTTTATCACCCAATGACCTTTTTAGATTTTCATGTTACTTTCTTTGCTAAATATTGCAAGGGAATATATTTTCATCTTATTTAGTAGTAGTATTTCTACCAATATTTGTTGCTAATTATCTTAATGATTATACTCAAATGATTATAAATGAAATTTTTTCCCCTCATTTGCTTCTAAGTTAGTTCATGCTTTCCCTCTTCAGAATGAATCATGAATCAAATACTCCTTCCACCCTCATCAAGAAAACAATATCATCTAGTTCCTCAACTTCAAATGAAATCTTAACCTAGTAGAAATGGTAAAGATTTTGGTATCAGACTAAAGCAACTCAAAATTTCTTGAATTCACCCAATCCTCAAGTAATTTAAGTCAACTCTCAAGTAATAACTAGTTATGTAGTTGATGGATACCTATATGCCTTCTTATGTCTAAATCCTCCAGCCTTTAATGTATCAGCCACACCAATTGGAGGCGGCTAATTAGTTGAAATCATAGAAAAGAATTTATCACATATCAAGTGCTTAGTAAGTGAAGTAATCCATTTAAACATGCATTTATTTGTTGAAGCAGAATATTGGTGAGATAATGATCTGAGTTCTCGATTTGCTGTGTGAGACATAGACGAAATGTCATTGGATTAGTTTGAGGAAGTGTTTAGAAAAGAACTCTTTCAACATTCTACTCAAATAATTATTAAAGATAAGTGGATACAGTTAACTCAAGGAGATAGGATTGTGTTAGCATGAAAAATGGAGTTTATAGAGTTGGCAATATATGCTCTAGGATTAACGAGGGATGAAGCTATAAGATACAGTAACATTCTAAAAGGACTAAAGGATTCAATCAAGGATCACTTAGAATCTCATCATCATGATAGTCTTGCTAAACTAATTGAGGGAGTTCGACTAATAGAGCATCACTTATAGTAGAAGGAGAAAAAGAAAAAAGCCCTACCACCTCCAGCAAGATCTGAAGTGCTTAAGAGAAATAGACTACCACCTCAAAAATTCTATTAGATAACCCTGCATCATCAAGTAAATCTAGCACCATGATTTCAAAGGCCACATCCTTATGGGAAGTGTTAACATCAAGGAAACTGGTGTTATACTTGTAGGAGACCAAGACACAAATATTAGGACTATTGATCATGTTAGACTATTGATAGAATGAAGATTAATTATCCTCTATTGGTTCAAAATTTAGTACATGCAAGAACTCAAGATTTTGCATTAGCTATAATGTTTCCACCTCCAGCAGATCAAATTCTAGTTCAAAAGAAAGGACCCTCACTTGCTCTAAGAGCCTTTAATCCAACTCCAAGAAACAATTAGCAACTTACTACCTTACTAAGAGTGTATGCACTGACACTTGTTTTATCTCCTTAGCAATGATTAAAAATTGTTATTATTCTAACATTATTCCATAGTTTTAACTATAAATCAAGGAATGAATGGCAGCTATCTATTTTGAAATGAACAAGGCAGAGTAGCTGATATCTCATGTATTCAGTGTTTCGTGTTTGGCTCGGTTCAAGGGATCTCTGCCTTTTCAGAATTTTAAAAATTAAATTTGAATGTTCGACTTAATTAAATTCAATGATTAAATTAATTTAATTCCAATTATATTCTTTGCATAATTTATCCATTTTAGCTCCAAAAATCATGAAATTGTTGTTGCTAGTTAATTAGAATGTGTAGAATCTAAAATTATAGAGCATTTTCCTTTTTGAAAAATAAATAATTTTGGTGGGAAATATTACCATAGAGAGTTCAAGGACTTTGAGCTAAGAAAAGGATAAGAAGAGAATTCATCCCATGAGAATGCCATAACAAAATGGTATGGCCAAATGGATAAACCAAACAATTTAGAATACACCATAAGTATGCAATTATATGTGGGTTTGCTCCAATGATTTTGAGCTAATATTGTTAGCATATGAATTAACTTGATTGTTCGCAAACTATCAATGCCACAAAAAAAAGAGATACAAAATATATATAAGAACATATTCATCCATGGCAAGCTGGAAGAGAAGATATACATGTTAAAACTCTCAAGAGAACAATTTGGTATACACAATAAATAAAAGTTTATACTCTTTAAAAAAGATACTAAGATAGTTGTATAAAAGGTTTGATGGGTTTATATAGTAGAACAACTGCACTTAGTGTCAAGTAGACCACTATATAGCTATTATAAGTAGGCTCTATGTAAATTACATACTAATTACAAAAGAATAAGATGGAGATATATATCACAAAACAAAGCACCTTTCAAGAAAATGTGAAATGGAGAAAATTGATTGCAACAAACATATTCTTGGATTGAGGATTCATAATGATTGGAAGGTTAGGAAATTAAGAATGTGCCAATATGACTATGTTCTTAAAATTTTGCAGAGGCTTAAAAGGGGTGTGGAAAAGCTAGTTGACATACTGTTGGTGAGTGATTTCCACTTGTTAAAGGAACACTCGCTGAAGGATGGTGAGGAGAGAAAAAAAATGGAGAAGTCTCCATATGCCTTAGTCAATGAGAGGCTGTGTGTGTGTTATGTTTGTTAAGTCTTTCTTGATGTGATATAAGTGAATTTAGGTGTTAACAATGGTAGATATCTCTTAAGCATCTTAACAATATTAATACATATTTTATTAAGCCCAGTTTAGTGGATAACTAATTTTATTTTAGGGTTTTGACTATTCTAATTTATTTTAGTAATATTCAAGATAATATGACTAGTTAGAGGCTGACTGAAATCTTAGGCATATACCCTGAGTGAAAATTAATCCTTAGGTTTTATGGGAATTAATTTGTTAATATTATTTAAATTTAAGGCTTAGGGATTTAAGTACATTAACTCTTTAGGTAAGGTCACAACTCTTCTAAGTATATATTTAAGGTAGACTAATAAGGAAATCCTATAAGATTTGGACCTAAAATTCAAAATCTTAAGTAAACCTTATGGTTAAATGAGCTTGATATACATTTAGTACTATACAGAATATTATTTAAGTGTATAAATTAGTGGATAATGTATATTTAGTTAGTTTGGAATATTAAGTTTTAAATATAAACTTTGGCTTTACTATATGCTCCTTATATGGTGTCTTCAAAGCTCAAGTTTAAGGTCTACATGAAATTTAATGGGTAGAGGTTCTAAGGTATGATCTATGGTGATAAATCTTCTATAATACACTATAGATTTAATGTTCTAAAATGTCTAGGTTTGGTAATGATTTACTGATATGTTCACATGGTGACTGAAGGTGAAGGTATGTACACACCTTAAGTTTCTTAACTTTTTATAAGAGCTAATTATAGTTCCATGCTAAGGAAATTCTTCTAATTAATGATTATAAAGCTAAATAATTGATTAATTAATCTTAATAAGTATCTTGATGGCTTAAAATGTTTATTTAATTTCTTTAGGATGAATTTGGAATGAAAAAATATAATGAGAAATTATTTCTTAATATTTTTATAATTTCAGGAGTTTCATAATTAAGAAAAATGGGAAGATTATTTTAGCACCAAAACTCAAAAATAATTGCATATTTGAATTCACCACGTTAAAATATGCATAGTGAAAAACATTCATAAATTTTAAAATGACGAATTTTTCTAAATTAACTTTTGAAGTTTTTATTTTTAAAAATTAATATAAAATATCAATCGTCCAAATTGAAAATTTCTTCGACGAGTATGTTTGTCTCGTGAAAATACATAACTGGCCCAAACTTTATAAATTCGAACTTCAAACAACAAGAGAATTCATAAAAGTAAAACAGTTTAAATAATAATAATAATAATAATAATAATTTTCTAAGTTTAATTTTCATTTACCTTTCTTTATTTCCATTGTTCACTGTCTCCATTCGCTTGACACTTGTGTGAACAGACTATCAAAACAGTGTACCATTGTCCCAAAGTTAGCGCCTTCCCCTTCCTCGATGGCTTCGTCGAGTCACACGTGGTCGCTATCACGGTCACAATAAGGATGATGATGTAAAATTTGGAATATAGACCTCCACGCATTAGCCACGACTTAGAAGAATATGATTAGGATTGATATTAAGCCCCCTCTTAAAGGTATGAGTCCCTTTATACCCATACAAACTCTCATGAAATTTCTAAATCTAGAATTTTTTCTTAATAAAAAGTCTCAACCACCTTCATCTGGAACATATGCGGGCCACCACATTGTCATCAACCACTTCTTGAGTACTCCTAGAACTTGACCCAGCCTATAGAAGCTCCAACAAGCTTGGTTAGGGCTTAGTGGCTATAGGAGTTCCCTGTCACTTCTCTTATACAAGGAATCCACCCATACCTTTGGGGGGATAGCACTAGACACCACCCCATCGCCGGCCATCCATGAGACCTTCTTTGACGCTAGTACATGCGGTAAAAACTCCTAGCACTCTCTTGTTGTGTTGGTAAGTTCCTGAAGCCTTGAGCCTTACTCCATTCATTAAGTATTATTTAGGAAATTTAGGCTATATTGTTAGCATATGTTAAGTTTTGGCTAAACTTACTCTATCATGTTTAGGACTAAATTCAAACCACTATAAGTTATTATCAACTCCTTGAATATTTAATCAACCTCTTCTCAGTCCATTTGGAGACAAGGTAAGCTCTCCATTTTGATCTTATTGCATGTTGCTTAATTTATGATCTTATCAACTATTACAAGTTTAGGCTTGTTCTAGGATCACCTAAAGAGCAAACATGAGCCATGGATGATCCACATAAGGTCATTAAACAATCGTTAGCTCATATTTGAGGGTGCATCTAGAATGAGATGTTATAAAGTCTTGGTTCATGACCACGACTTGTTTTTCCAATCTAGCATGTAAGAAAGTATTTCTTAGTTTGCAATCATTGTATCCATCCAATATTCAATAGCTTTATAAACCATAATCATGCATGGAATGTTGCATTAGCTTATTTGAAATTAAATTAGATTTAATAATAATTTGACTCATGTAAGAACTCACCTTGTTCTCCTAAGTTTCATTATGATGTGTTAGGTTACAATTTGACAAAAAAAAAGTGTAGTAACAAAGATTTATCATTTGGTGTATGGTGACTTTCATGATATTGCGAGGACAACTACTTATGAAGTTACCATTCCTTGTGTAAATAATTTGATTTATATCTAATTAAGAATATGAATACTCTTAAGCCATTGCATGTCATATAACAATATCTAATAGATCATGATAAGATGGAATATGACATAAATAGACTTATAATAATAGGGTAACAAATATTTATACTTAATAAGATTCCAACTTCATGCAAATATGTTGTTAATACCATTATTTCATTCATGGTTTGTTAACGTTAGAATTTTAGTCTCGCATACGTGTATATAGTTCATTATTAAAGGATCTAAATTGCCTTTTCATGAGGACTAAAGCTTGTCCAATTAAGCATAATCTTAGTTAAGGCTTACATGTTTACTTCCATGAAATTAAAATTTTTGGTAAATCTCTAGAAATGACATATTTATATTATTCATCGTCAATTTATATGCATATGTGGTAATCTTATTGTAATTGTGGTAAGATGATTAGCAACCCTCATGTATAAATCCTAGAACTTAAGGAATGTGCTTCTAACTTAACTAAATTTCCATAAATACTTCACTAATGTAAATTGTGCTAAGCTTGCCATGATTATACTTCAAATTCATAATTATTTATACGTGGAATTGAGTAATAGAAAGCAACATATGATAATCCTGGATTAAATTTAGAAATGTGATTATTTTATTATGAGATGAGTAAATACAAAATAAGCAAGTACATACATACTCGCCAACACCTACTGCCAACACCTACTTGTGTACATATATAATTAAATGAAAATATATACATTCACTCATGTGCACATAACCTATTAGTATGTACACCTTACATAACTTCATAATGAAATAATGACCTAAATTTAAGTTTTGTCCTAATAAAATGATAATATAGATAACTAAGATAAAATTAGAAAAATAATGTATTTATAATTGAGTTAATTGTGTCTCATTAGTTAAATCAAACCTTAAGAATATCTTGTACATTGATCCTACCTTAACTACGACTTAAATCACATGGTATAGGAATTATATAAGACCTCTTTAATGTTTAGCATTAATAGTCACAAGGTGAGACTTTAAACATATTTTGAGAATAAATACAAATCATGTAGTATGGCATCAAATAAAATTTACTAATATTATCTTAAATAAATGCTTAAGGATATATGTTAAAGTATGGAATTTTATAGTTAATTGAGACTTCAATGTTTTAGGATCTTAAGTATAATTTCTAATATAAGTTAACCTATATAAATAACAATACACATCCACAATAATAAACACACAATGATGGGTACATACATGCATATACATAAATAGATAAGTACATACAAGCATATTTATTTAAGTTAATATTAAAATAAGAGAATAATAAATCATATGTACATAAATTGTAATAAATTTGATAAGCACTAACAAAACTTGATAATATATGAAATAAATATGTAACCTTATTAGAGAGATGAGAGAATTATCTGCATAATAGTTATGATAGTCTTGAATCTGAAAAAACTAAATAACAAATTATGAAGATACTGATTGTTTTTTATTCAATCACCAATCAATCTAGAAAAAAGGTACTAAATATCACTCATTGTATTTATTGCTTTCTATTAATACTTAGCATTGCTTTTGTGATTTTATTTAAAATTACTGTCATTTAATTTCTATGTTATAAAAAATGTCACCATATAAATGAATATTGAGATATCTTGAGAATGTATGCACCAAGTTCTAAAATGGTGGAATTGGGTGGTATTTATTTATGACGAGGCAAGTCTTTCTGGAGAAATAAGGAAGTTATATTGTAGCCTAGGGTGGAATAATATAGAGACATGATATGGATATTTATGACCCAGAATAGTTTCGACCCCAAGGTTCTAAATTTGCCCAACAAAATGAAAGGAAAAGATTAAAAATGAATATGCTTACTGATACAAAACATATCTTTTATTTTCCTTTTTATGTTACATGTTTTAACAGGCATTTAGAATAATATAGATTGAAATATGAATATTTCATGCAACATAACAATTTGTTTTGTAAGTGATAGACTGTGAATTACACATCTGCGCTTGCACGCAAGTGCATGTGGTCTGAAGTACTAATTTGAAATGTGAGTTCTGAGACTTATCATCCTCAGGGAATTGAGGGTTTTGTTACTAAGGTATATCTATGTTAAATAATGTTTAAACTATGCGTGCTTTATGTAAATGGCTCCTAAATAAGCATAACAAGTCTCTGGAGAAGTTAACTATGATAAAAAGAAAATGAGAGTTGGGTCTCTCCCATAAGATATGTTAGAATACTTATGTATGATGGTCCCTCAAGCAATTCCTTTTCTCTTTACTTAATGTTTAAATTAAGGGCACATTGTCCTCCTTAGAGTTTAACTCTAAGATTTACAAGTTCAAATCTCATGCATGAAATGAACACATAGTCGGTTCTATTTCTGCACAAAGACCCTTATAAGATTTCAGATTATTGGTTTTCCTCTCATTCCTAGATTATAGATATGAGAGTTGTTCTTTATTTAAGATCTTACAAGCATTGATTCCACTAAGAGCATCACACGCGTCATGTGCAGTTTAGATGAGAGAGTGGCTTCATTTGGGCTCAATGACTACGTCACCTCGTTCATGAGCTCTCAAATAATTCATTCCCTCCCTTCACGTATGCTGAGCAACGAATCTTCTTTAGTGGGTCTTAGCTCACATGCTTTAACTCTTGAGTTGGGCATGGTTCAAGGTTCACTAGGCATCAAGAACTTTCTCATATAGTTCTAAAGTCTTATGCACTCATGATTCCAGCATCAAAACTAAGGGCGAGCTATGGAGCACAAGACTTTTTAGTGTTGAAGTTATTTAGTTCTTTTATCATTTGGTCCACAATCAAGTTCACAGTAGTCCTTTTAATTTCCTTAACAAGTCATTAGTTCACAAATTTCATTAAAGATTGAGGAAATTTTCATACACAAAAGTCTCTTTCAATTCATATAGGATTGCCCCAACCCTCCCCAAGGGAAGTTTACTCTCCATTACACTAGAGATAAAGAAAACACATACATGAATAAAGACTATTTCATGATCAACTAAGAAAAAAAAAGAGACAAGAGTTAGAGAGTACTAAGAACGTTCCTTGATGAAGTTCTCTGAATTTTCTCTTCTTCTTGTTCTTGGTTTCTTCTCATAGGTTCGTAGTACTATCTTTCTCCCTTCTTCTCTTTAGCAATAGAAGTTTTTTGACCCTTGGAGAGTTCTCCTTCTCTTCTATGCAGCCCTCTCCTTACTTAGGATGTTAGTGAGCCAAGTTGGGAACCCTTCTTAAGTCAAGAAGAGATGTATTTATAGAGGGGCTGCATTCCTCTCTATTTCTTTTAAATTCTGCATTTCTGTCTTAAGAAATATGTTGTGAACATTTCAAATGCAACTTGAGGGGTGAAGTGACCTCTACTTTTACATTTTTTAATCTTATATCACTTCAAGATATCATTTATCCATTAAAATTAAATCTGCTACAGAAGGAATGATGGCTGGGAGATAAGGAGCAGGTTGGGGGTCATGTCCCAGCCATAATAAGTACCCTATCCAGACAAAATTTTGGCGCGCCGTTGCAGCGATCTACTTTCGTAAAGTGGTCCGCGGTGACACCCCGTGGCATTCTGGGCATTTTCTTGGATGGTCCGCTATGGCGCGCTGTAGCGCCAGAGTCCGCAAGTTCTCCCGCTGTCGTGCACTGTAGCGCCAGAGTCCGCAAGTTCTCCCGCTGTCGTGCATTGTAGCGCTAAAGTCCCGCAAGTTCTCCCGCTATGGCGTGATGTCGCGCTAGAGTCCCGCAAGTTCTCCTGCTATGGCGTGATGTCACGTTAGAGTCCCGCAAAATTTTTGCTGTTGTGCACTGTAGTGCCTGAGTTTCGCGAGAACATCCGCTGCAGCACGCTAGAAGCACGCTCTAGCGTGCTGCAGCGCGCTATAGAGGGATGCAGCGGTTTACTTCCAGAAATTTCCCCCGAATTGTCGAAAAATTGTAGGAGAGGTATTTTTTCTAAATAATAGGTAGAATTTGATCAAGGAATCAATTTCAATAACAAAAATGAAAGATTTTTCCTTTATTTCAGATATAAATTATGGATTTATCACACTCCACACTTAAACTCTTGCTCGTCCTTGAGTAAGCCCAAATTTTTTTTTTTTTCTGTTTCTAATGTATGAGAGTCAACAAGTTATATCAATAAGAGTTTGATTTACAATTCAAAGTTCGTGCTGAACTAAAATGACAAGAGCAATTGGCATCAATTTAAATTTCTTTAATCTTGTTTATGAATCGAGGTTACTCGACTAATCTCCTATTATAAGTATTTATTCATGGTGCTAGGTAATGGGGAGGGTTCTTTGGAATTGCTGAACTAGAATTATAGTGAGTAATCAAGAGTTGCTTGTGCCATATGTGCTCCTTCTTACGAATCACAAAGATATTTAAAATTTTAGGAGAGATATTTTTCATAATCATTTTTCATTTCTTTTTTTGGGAGATATATTTTTCTTCATCCCTTACTTTTTTTTTTTAGGGAGATATATTTTTCTTCATCCCAATTTCTAATTTTTATGAGCATAAAATTCTACGGGAGCCTAGCACACTCCTTAGTTTACTCACCCTATTCACTAGTTTTTATTCTAAAGCCTTCCCCCACACTTAGTTCTTAGCATTTTAAATTTTTGGAGATTAGACTTCAACTAGAAATCATAACCTTGCTTAGACGATTTAATGGTGACCATGTATTTAGTCACTTTTGTTAAGCAAACGTTGGTTGATAATCAATTTCTATAATGACATTCTTGTAACTTACATAAACTTGAAAATTTCAAAAAAATTTGTCATTTGCAATTCATAGAAAGAATTTGGAACTATGATAATCCATAATTTATTTTCAAAAAAAAAAAAAAAACACACACACACAAAAAGAAAAAGTACAAAAACTAGCAATGCAAATAAGAAAAGATACAACATATCTACTCTTGGTCTTCATTATCCTCCTCTTCTTCTCCCATGATGTAGTGAAAGTCGCATGGATAGAGAGTGTTCGAAATGGGGGCACCGACAGGCGGTCGCGGTAGTATAGACGCTTCCGGTCCTCCTTGCAAGCTCCAGTCCTCGAACATTAAACTTAGAGCTTCATGGAATTCAGACTCGAATTCACGTTGCTGGGCGAGTTCCTTTTTGAAGAACTGCATGTCGGTTTCCATAGCATTGCCTAGATCTGTTTATTGCATATAAATCTGTAGAAACAACTTATTTGAGAGAGTACAGTCGGACGGAGCTGATGTTTCCCCTTGAGCGCCCCTCCTTTTCTTGGCTTGCTTTGGCTCACAAGAACGGACATTCAAATTTGAACGAGCAAGAGCGACGCTGGGGGGAATGACAGAGTTGGAGGAGAGGATTTTTACCCTTTGGTCCTCGCATATCCCAGAGATCAAGGACCTGAAGGCTAATGCAACACAGGGTCCCTGGAGAGCTTTCTAGAGTTGCTCAAAAATGATGTTAGAGATACGAATCTCTCCCGGCCTAACAATTGAACACATGAGGAGAGCTCTAGCGTGGGTCACTTCAGTCAAGTGACCCAAAGGCATGACAAAGCTGGAATTGAAAACTAGCCATGCACTACTCGTGTCTGTCAATTCGGAATGAGAAATGTTGGCTAGGCTTCCCTCCCAGTTTGAGTTTTCATTGATGAGCTCCATAACAAGATCAAATGGATCGAAGCTAGATTCCAAAAGTTATAAGTAAGAACAAGTATTTACCTCCCCTAACTATAGAATTGCTCGATTTGAGCAATCCCAAAGGTTACTCCTCTACCCTGTACGAAAACTATCCGGCCGACAGCATTGATGGCATTGGCGTACACTTCTTGGACAATAGTCAGGTAGGAGGGAGATTTTTTGGTCACCATCTCCCTCCATCCCCTAGGATCGACTTGCTCATTTAGAATGGGTAAGTAATGCCCAAAACATTTTTTGAGGATTAACTTCTGCTGAGAGGTAGTGGAGAAGAAGCGGTGCTCAGCTTCAGCGGAGGAGAACCTCTTTTTGTTAAAGGTTCCACCGGATGTGGAAGCCTTAGTCTCCCTCCTTGGGATAGACTTCTTTCCGAAAGACATGATGGAGGTTTGAAAAGAGAGTAGAAATTTTGAAGCAAAGACAAATAAGAGGTGCAAAGAATCACCCCCCCTTACCTCTCCTTAAATAGCCAAAGCAATCAAAGGTAAAAGAATCATGGTCAAGGGGTCATCCCCATGCCATAAATGTGACAATCCAAGTGAAAAGGGGGCAGCTTTAACAGCATCACCTTTTTGACTGCATGGGAAGCCCAAAGATATTACTTTTTTGATTGCATGGAATCCTAGGCGGTCAAAACTGCCATAGCTGGAGCAGATCATTGCAGTACGCTGTAGCGCACTGTGGTGGTCAAGCTTTTGAAACTCTGTCGCTGCAGTGCACTATAGCGGTTTGAGTTTTGCAAGTTAACCACTGCAGCGCATTGTAGCGATTGAGTTTCGTGAACTCATTCGCTGTAGTGCTATGAGTTTTTTTTTTTTTTTTTTTAACTTGGGTTGCCTTCCAAGAAGTGCTTAGTTTAACAATTTTAGCTAGACTCATTAAAGATCAAACTGTGGGGTCAAGAGGTTTTTCTTTCCGAATCCTTGAGGTACTTCGGTGAGCGCAACATTTTAGTGTGCTCGAACCTTCGTCCTCGACTTTTCCCTTCATGGGATCATCCTTTCCAAGTTTTTTTTTTTAACTTGGGTTGCCTCCCAAGAAGTGCTTAGTTTAACTATTTTAGCTAGACTCATTAAAGATCAAACTGTGGGGTCAGGAGGTTTTTCTTTCCAAATTCTTGAGGTACTTCGGTGAGCACAACCTTTTAGTGTGCTCGAACCTTCGTCCTTGACTTTTCCCTTCATGGGATCATCCTTTCCATGCTCAAAAGTTTGGGGAATATTCTTTTTTCCTATTTTCCCTTCTAGTTTTTCTTCTTCTCACACCCTCCTTACTCTCCATCTCCAATGAAGAGTTAGAGCTATTTTCAGAATTCCTCTCTCCTAGAGTTAGATTTTCAAAAACATGATCAATCTTAATTTTTTCTTCTCTATTTTTTCTCCTCACCTCATCCTCCATCATTATTTGTTTAAAATAGGTGGGTTTATGATCAATAAGCTCCGATCTCCCTTTAATCTTAACACTCATCATCCCACGGCCGATGTCTATAATAGCCTTAGTGCTCATTAGAAACGGTCGCCCAAATATAATAGTGGAGTTTTTGTTCATCTGTCCCACTCAAACACAACAAAATTAGTTGGAATATTGAAGTTCCCCAATCCTATAGCAACATCCTTAACAATTCCTAGAGGGGTCAGGGATTTAAGATTTACAAATTCTAAAATTATGGAGGTCTACTCTATTCCTCCTACCTTTAGACATTCATATATATTGTAGAGCATAATATTAACTGAAGCACCAAGATCATACAAGGGATATAATAGTACTTCATTCCTTATTATGCAAGGAATGCACAACCTTCCAGGGTCATCACATTTTGATCCTGTGAGCTTCTCACATTCGGTTCCTCTCACCCCTTCTCTAGCCTCTAGTTCTTCTTCAACAGCACTAAAATTCTCAGTTTTCTCTCCTCCATACATCCCTTCGAAATGAATCACACTTACTAACTCCCTTGGATTTACTTTAGTAGAACTTGGTAGAGCTCCTTGTTGCCGAATGGTTAGCTGCTTAGAGATCTGACCCAGTTGAGTCTCAATGTTTCTTAGGGATGCTTCTATTCCTTGGATGGAGGCATCATAGTGGGTGATTGTAGCTTCAGTGCAGTGCATGAATTAAATTGTTTCAGCCTTAAACGAGTTAAAGGCTCCTTCCAAACTTGAAGGGTAATGATTATGATTATTTCCATTATTAAAGACCCGTTGATTTGATGAACTCCCCCATTATGATTTCCATTATTATTGTTGTTACCCCATGAGAAATTTGGGTGGTTTTTCAACCCGAGTTGTAAGTATTAGAGTAGGAGTTGTTCACAGTGTTGTTATTTCTTAAATAGTTAACTTGTTCTGTGTTTGATTGCACAAAAGTATTATTCAGGTTGCAGTCTTTGCTAGTGTGTCTTCCCCTGCACAACTCACATTGATTTTCTTGAACAATATTAACATTCATCTTCTCTATACGTTCATTTAAGGCATGGATTTTGTGTTGCAGTGCTGTTATTTGATTTGATTCATTAATTTTAGCTGATTCCTTTTTAAGCCTTTTAGAAGGACATTAGTAAGCATTATTTGCCATTTCCTCTAAGAGGTCATAAGCCTCTTCTTAGGTTTTGTTGCTAATTGAGCCTCCGGCAGTTGCATCAATAAGAGTCCTTGTTAGAGCGTTCAAACTATTGTAAAAGGTTTGAACTTGCATCCATAAAGGAAACCCATGATGTGGGCATCGCCTTAAGCACTCCTTAAAATGATCCCATCCATCGTAGAGTGTCTCCCCTTCTAATTGAGTGAAGTTAGTTATCTCAATTCTCAACTGAGCGGTCTTCACAGGAGGGAAGTACTTCACTAAGAATTTCTTAGCTAGATCATCCCAAGTGCGGATGGAATTGCTCAGAAGAGAGCTGAGCCAACTTTTGGCTTTATCCCTTAATGAGAATGGAAAGAGCCTTAGTTTAACTGCATCTTCAGAGACGCCATTAAATCTGAAGGTGTCATAAATTTCAAGGAAGGTTGAAATATGTGAGTTAGGATCTTCAGTGGCTAATACACCAAACTGGTTGTTCTGAACCATACTCAACATGGAAGGTTTGATCTCAAAGTTGTTAGATTAAATGTTAGGCCTTATAATAGCACGGGGGATTCGCCTAACAGTAGGTAGTGCATAGTCTCTCAGTGCTCTTCCCCTCGGCTCTCCTAAAGGCTCTCCAAGATTTTCATTAAAGTTTTTCATAACAGCTTGTTGGTTCCTTCGAATGTTTTGTTATCTCTTAGCTTGTAAATAGGTTTCTTTCAATTTTTGGATCAAAAAGATATTCAGTGCAAATTCTTCTGCTCATACAAGTCAGAAATTTAGCTATTAAGAATAGTTATAATGATAATGATGAAGGATTCAGAAAGATAACAAAAAGAAAAGATTAATAGTCTAACTACAAGTTTGTTCATATAAACACAAAGCAAGACTATATGCAAAGGATTTGTTTAAATCACTATTGAATGATAGATTTTCCTTAATACGAAATAATTACTGATTCCCCGACAATGGCGCCAAGAACTTGACAGACTGTGAATTACACGTTTGCGCTTGCACGCAAGTGTACGTGGTCTGAAGTAATAATTTGGAATGTGAGTTTTGAGATTTATCGTCCTCAGGGAATTGGGTGTTTTGTTACTGAGGTATATCTATGTTCAATAATGTTTAAACTATGCGTGTTTTGTGTAAATGGTTCCTAAACAAGCACATCAAGTCTTAGTAAAAGATAACTATGATAAAAAGAAGATGAGAGTTGGGTCTCTCCCATAAGATATGTTAGAAGACTAATGTATGATGGTCCCTCAAGCAATTTATTTTCTCTTTACTTAATGTTTAAATCAAGTGCACAGTGCCTCCTTAGAGTTTAACTCCAAGATTTACAAGTTCAAATCTCGTGCACGAAATGAACATACAGTCAGTTCTATTTCTGCACAAAAACCCTTATAAGATTTTAGATTATTGGTTTTTCTCTCATTCCTAAATTATAGATATGAGAGTTGTTCTTTATTTAAGATCTTACAAGCATTGATTCCACTAAGAGCATCACGCACATCATGCGCAGTTCAGATGAGAGAGTGATTTCATTTGGGCTCAGTGACTATGTCACCTCATTCATGAGCTCTCAAAGAATTCATTCCCTCCCTTCACATATACTGAGCAATGGATCTTCTTTAGTGGATCTTAGCTCACACGCTTCAACTCTTGAGTTGGGCATGGTTCAAAGTGCACTAGGCATCAAGAACTTTCTCACATAGTTCTATGCTCTTATGTACTCATAATTCTAACATCAAAACTAAGGGTGAGCTATGGAGCACAAGACTTTTTAGTCTTAAAGTTATTTAGTTCCTCTATCATTTGGTCCACATTCAAGTCCACAATAGTCCTTTTAATTTCTTTAACAAGTCATAAGTTCACAAATTTTATTAAAGCTTGCAGAAATTTTTATATACAAAAGTCTCTTTCAATTCATGTAGGATTGCCCCAACCCTCCCCAAGAGAAGCTTAGCTCTCCATTACACTAGAGATAAAGAATAATACATACATGGATAAAGACACTTTCATGATCAGCTAAGAATGTTCCTTGATGAAGTTCTCCAGATTTTCTCTTCTTCTTGTTCTTGGTTGCTTCTCCTAGGTCTGTAGTGCTACCTTTCTCCCTTCATCTCTTTAGCAATAGGAGTTTTTCCATCCATGGAGAGTTCTCCTTCTCTTCGATGCAGCCCTCTCCTTACTTAGGATGTTAGTAAGCCAAGTTGGGAGCCCTTTTTAAGTCAAGAAGAGATGTATTTATAGAGGGGTTGCATTCCTCTCCATTTCTTTTAAATTTTGCATTTCCCTCTTAAAAAATCTACTGTGATCATTTCAAATGCAACTTGAGGGGTGAAGTAACCTCAACTTTTCCATTTTCTTCACTCACTTCAAAATATCATTTCTCCATTAAAGTAGAAGGAATGATGGTTGGGAGACAAGGAGCAGGTTGGGGGTCATGTCCCAGTCACAATAAATGCCCTGTCCAGACAAAATTTTGGTGCGCCACTACAGCGCGCTATGGCATGCTGTAGCGTGCTGTGGCGCACCACAACGATCTATTTTTGTAGAGTGGTCCGCGGCGACGCGCTGTGGCGTTCTAGGCATTTTCTCGGATGGTCTGCTATAGTGCGCTAAAGCGCGCTGTAGCGCCAGAGTCCCGCAAGTTCTTCTGCTATAGCATGCGGCAGCGCCAGAATCCCCCTAGTTCTCCCGCTGTGGCGCGCTATAGCACCAGAGTCTGCAAGTTCTCCCGCTGTTGCGTGCCGTAGAGTCAGAGTCCCGCAAGTTCTCCCACTGTGGCGCGCTGTAGCGCCATAGTCCACAAGTTTTCCCGCTGTTGTGCACTGTAGTGGCCGAGTCCCGCAAGTTCTCCCACTATGGCACGCTGTAGCGCCAGAGTCCCTCAAATCCTTCCGCTGTGGCACGCTATAGCGCCTAAGTTTCGCGAGAACATCCGCTTCAGCGCGCCAGAGAGCGCTGCAGCGCGCTATAGCAGGCTACATCGGTTTACTTCCAAAAATTTTAGAAACTTCTCCGAATTGTTCAAAATTTGCAAGAGAGGCATTTTTCCTGAAAAATAGGCAGAATTTGTTCAAGGAAGAAGTTTTAATAACAAAAATGAAAGAGATTTTTCTTTTATTTCGAATATAAATTATGAATTTATCAGTAGGAATTAAATGAATTTATATTTTTATTTTCCCTGCAACTTTCTTTACTGCATACTACTTATAGTTTGAAAAATGTAAAGTTCTTTTAATTTAAACCATTCATTTATCTTTTAATATTGAATTAGTATAAATGAATGAACTCTAAATTATTGAATGGCTTACTTTTATAATATTTCCCTTAAATTACCCAATACGATCTTGCAGCATATAGAACATGTTGATTAGTTTGCACAAACCCAACATTGGGTCTTCACAATAAAATCCTTAGTCAAGTCATGCAACATTAAATGACTCCAAAGAAGTTAGATTATTAACTCATAACACACATTAGATCTTAATCAAAATTTAAGGCCTTTACAAGTTAGTTTAAATCTAAAGTATTAATGATTTTGGGAAAGGTTCAATTATAAGAACAAAGAAGGAGCGCTAGCTTGTTTAAACTTTGATACTACTCTCAACTGACCTCAACACTCTTTGGGCCTTACTGGATCATTTCAAATCTTTGTGATGAGTTCTAATTGCCTTATTAGAGAATAACCCAAAAAGTGATTCTCCTTAGCTAGTGGAAAATAAGTAGGACTTAATTGAAAGCATAATTTAGTTTAATTTAGAAACTATTTCAAACTTTCTAATGAGCTCCAATCGTAAAAATTATACTATGATACTTACTTTATTTCTTATTAACTTTCACACATTTAGACTTTATAACTTTTTAAGAACTAACCCACTTAGTGAAAATTATCAAATTTTCTAGGAAATTATTTAAATTATGCTTTGATTTATGGCATAAAATATTTTAAATAAACACTGAATTTTAAAAAATATAAATTTATGTATTTTAACCTTCTTTAAACATTTAATCATTCTGAGTTTATTTCATTAATTTTTCTTTTAAATTGGGGCAACCCCCTTAGTCACCCCAACTTAAAATGACTTGCCATCTATATTTTTTATCACTTTAGGAATCATATAAATGTGTGTATTTTCTTCCTTACTAATTAGTGTTGGTATAATAATTAAAACATAATTACATATCATGGAAATATTTAATTACAATTTTGTCATATCAATTTTTCCTTTTAGGTCAAATTCTTAGTTCTATAATGTGCTCTAATGAACTTGACATGTTGAATCAAAATTATATCTCAAAGTTTCTATGCCATAATTCAAGTTTCATCTAGGTAGAACATTTTTTAATCAAAGCATAATGTTAAGTTTACTCAAGTATCTTTATTCTTATCATATGCACCTCAATATGATAGGCTAAATCTACTGCTAAAAAATCTATTCAACTTGATGGAGCTAATAATCAATCATCCTAAGAAAAATTTATGGAGACCATAAATTTGTCCTTTTGTTTCTTTTCATGGAACCATCTTAATTTATTGTATATTTCTTTATAAATTCACAAGATTTAAGTAAAGTTTTATCATCCCAAGTTTTTTGTATGAATAAATTCATTTCATAAAGTAAGCTTTAACTACCATATGATTATTACATTAAAATTCAAGTAAATCAATTCCTGATCAACAATCTTGAATTCTAGCCACATTTCATAATCCGTATGGTGGCATTAAATTACTCATTCAATACAAACTCAAGATAACTTTTGAAGATAAATTAGCAAATACAATTCAAAGAAGACCCAAATAGTAGATATGTATTAATTGAATAATTGAATAATCTAATAATCCTTCAAATTTAATATTAAATAGATTCATTAGGGATGGTTAGTAATTTTTAGGTCACACACTCAATATGTAAAAACCTCCTTAAGCTGATACTAATTTCTATTGAGCTCTAATCAAGGGCATCTAAGCATCTTCTTTATTGATATAATCTTATACCTAAATATTTTTATTTTTGAATAAATGGCATTTTAATCTCTTTATAAAATTAAGAAGTATATTTTAACTAATT
Organism: Gastrodia elata; assembly: GCA_016760335.1. Lineage (NCBI taxonomy): Eukaryota > Viridiplantae > Streptophyta > Magnoliopsida > Asparagales > Orchidaceae > Gastrodia > Gastrodia elata. Next base: position 55,054,179 of record CM028672.1, on the reverse strand, counting down.
GCTAATACCCTAAATATCTTCAATTATGCCAAAATTATTGAACATATAGGGAGAACATTTTAAGGAGCTTAACAATATCAAATCTTAAACAATGCTTGATATTTTTATCTTCACATAATTTCCTCATGTCACTAAACAAAGGAATTCTTAATGAATCTTATAATTTGATGTGTATAAAAATTCATATGCTCTAATCTTTAAGATATCATCTTAATTATTCTTCATGTGACATGCAGATGAATACTAGTATAATTATTGATGGAGTGTTAAAACTCTATTATGATCTTTAATAATAAGAATAAGTTAGTTATCATTATTCTATTAAAGCTTATTTTAGTAGTATCAATATTAAAAGAAAATAGTCATGGTTATAATACGATTTTCAAATTTACAAATAGTTCTTCTATTATAGAGTATATATACTCAAGTTGAAACTTTAATCTCATCATTATATTAAGTTCACCAAAAATTGTAAGCTTTCTTCTCTAGATGTTTTGTGTCTAAGTTGACTCATTGTCAGCATAAAATTTGAATCAAATAATAATTAGGATTCTCTATCTCATTCATTTTAAAACTTTAATTAATCATAACCCCACTTAAATTTTCATGTTAATAAATCCCATAAATTAACAATAAAACTTTAATTTTATTGTTATTAAAAACAAATAAATTTTCATAATGTAGCACATCTTAAGAATATTATCAAAGGCCCAACAACAAGAGCTATGGCTAAAGCTCAAGGGAAGAATTTGAAGATGGGCCCAACTGCAAGAACCCAATCTAAGGCCCAATAAAGAGTTCATATATTTGTACTTTTTATTCATTAATGCACATTTTTGGCCATCTATGTCACGAGGAAAACATTTCATGTGGGTAGTTGGAGTTACTCCCTCATTAATTCCTAACTACCCATCTTTCCCTCCAAAATCTCCCTCCATATTTTCCTCCAAAGCTTATAGGGCAAGATACTTGTAGTACCTATAAATATGAGCTGAAATATAATGTAATAAAGCAACTTGAATGAATAAATTTTGTGGTGAAATGCTCTCATATTGCTTGATGCTTGGTAGTGTCAAATTTGTTGCATATTTTTGGTGAGTTAGGTTGTTCTCTTATTGTGTCTTTTTATTTTCTTACTAAACTCTCATACTCATAACCTCAAACCATCCTCACCCCCATCATTTGAAATTAATAAACCATTATCTAAAGTCTCAAACACACTCCAAACTCCACCATAACATCTATGGCTAAATCTGACAACAGCATGACCTAATTTTATTCCCTATCCCTTGACGCCCATATAAACCCCACCAAGCCTAGCCATCTACTCCAGATCCAAACTACACATCCTAGGCTATCTATTTTACTTTAATTCCAGTCCTTTAACCCACCAAAATCCCACCGATAAGAGAGATATTTTGAATCAGCCCAAACGAGACTAGTCTTGGTTTCCCTTTTGATAGTCTACTCTAAACCCATAATCAATCCACCAAAAGCTCCTGAAATGATCCTTATAAATTACCCTACTCATTCATATAATATTTAAATTCCTAATTGACAAAAAAAAGGTAGCCCACTATCATCAGGTTCTAAGTACCAATAATTTCTTAATTTCAGCTTAGGTTTACTTCATTTATAATGATTAGTTACCTTAGTTAATAATTTAGTTATTACTCCTTCAGTTAAATAAATTTGTTGATCCTTTCTACCAAATATTTTTTATATAGTTTTATTAATTTTCAATTTTAAAAATGTGATTCATTAAAAGGTTTCACAAACTAGTAATTTGCATAACAACTTTTGTTGTTAAAGCGAGCCTTGAGTGCGTTAGAATGAACCCAGTAATATCAAGAACTAATTTGAGCTTATTTTTATGAATAACATACTTGTATTCAGCATAGAGCCAAATTTTAGGGCTTGGGAATGTCCAAGCACTTTACATAAATAAAGTAGTTGAAGGATTGTTCAATAGGCACACATATGTGACATGATGTTTTGTACCAAATAGCACTTGCACCGGCTTGGGTGTTTGGGTGAACACAATCCCCATGATGATGAGAAGCAATGGAAATATGTAGAAGCTTTGACACCGAAGCATCATGAAAACCCTAAAAAAACATCATGAAGTTAGAATCTTTGTATCTTAGGTGCACCTAAGCACTAAACAAGAAGATATGAGAAAAGAAGGTACTACATGGGCATGCCCAGGCATCCCATATTTTGATAAAATTAGGATTACTCAAGACATTAGAGCTTGGGTGCACCCTAGCACTAGAGCTCAAATAACTTAATAGGCTAAGGAAAATAGGCATGATGCTTGGATATGCCCATGCATTATGCGAAGAGTAACTTTCATAGAGCCAATTTCTAGCACAAAATTGATTTTTATTTTCGTTAATTATGCGTTAAAAAGTTGTGGGGTATTAATGGATCATTGCCTTATAATTTATGGTGAGATTTTGTGTATGAGTGCTAATTGCTAGAGGTGTATTAAAGAAGAGTCATCATCTTCCTGGAGTAGAGAGATCATAAGCTATTTCATTTAAGTCTATAACACACTTCTTCATTAGTGTATGTTTCTTGTGTCAGTAGCTATGTAGCTTCCCTTTTCTTGAGATTTTTCATGCAAAGTGCAATGTGTTTATATGTGCATATTGCTTGTGATATTAATTATTATTTTAGAATTTATTGTGTATTTTAATTGCTTGCATTATTATTGCCCACTATAATAATCTAACTTGAGTCCTTATTAAAGCATTATGGAAGAAATGCTAGGAATTTACCTTAACAATATGTATAAAAAGCCTTATTTGCAATAAAACTAAGTTATAGTTGGAGCAGTGGTGGATAAAGCTAGATGCAAGATTGACAAGCTCAACAAAATAAAGTTTGCATTATTGAATATACAAATAGAGAAATCGCACTATTAGAGAAAGCTATGTTAACCACTTAGAGGAAAAGAGCAGAAACATTCTAATATGAGCGAAGAAAAGTGAAAAGTTTTAGAAAAAACTTCTCTTGGTTTGATTTGTTTCTCTCTTGTATTATATATTTCGCTTAGCATAATCAATGAAAAGGCCATAATTGATTTGCTTATCCCTTGTATCCATTATTTTGCATTTGTTTTTTAAATTCAAATTTTCTTATAAAATTATCCCATGTTTCTTTACTTGTGGATAATGATGGCACTTACAAAAAAAATAACTTCTTGGAATGCATAATGAAAATAAATTACTATTTTTGCATTTGTTTGTGCTTTTTTGAAATGTATTTCATCTATTTACAATGTGTAATTGAAAATTTAGTCTACCCTTCTTCAATTAGGATCTACATAAAAATAGATAGATTTTAGAAAATTTCTCATTTTTATTTTCCAAAATTAAATTTTGTTCCATCAAACAACAAAGGTTGAGTGAAAGATGCACCTTTCAATATTCAATGATCATTTCTTTTGAATAGTGCATTGAAAAGAGTGAATCTTTACTCAATAGACTGTGAGATCCATTATCATAGAGATACATTATGATATGACTTATCAGCTAGAAAATCTAAGGACACCATCCAAGATGGGAGTGAATTAAATATTATTGAGATTATAAAGCTTAAGGTTATAAAATTGAGTGTTAAAAAGTAAAATAAAATTGAAGCAAAAGTACATGAAATAAAAGAAGACAAAGACAATTGAGCACGCTAAAACTTATTAAAGTTTTAGTTCATTTTACCATACATCCACTCTTTGGTAGTTTACCTATTTTAAGAATCCACTTCAATGAATACTCCTTCGTAGGCAAAAGAGCATTCCCTTCTTTGCAAGAACATGACAACTAAGAAACATAATAGTCTATTCTTCCAAAGTCTTTTACCAAATGGAGATGCCATAAAATAACTATTAATAGCACAATTCTAGCTATAGTTGTGTTATAATGAATATTTAAATTTAAAATAAAAAGAACTTACAAAAAAATTTTAGGAGAATTCCCATATAGCATTCTTAGTCTTTGTGATTTTAAAATCGATAAAATTTTAGAAAGATAGATAGTTGATAGACCTAAAATACGTCTGCGCTTGCATGCAAGTGTACGTGGTCTGAAATAATAAGTGGAAAGATTAGTTTCTGAAATTTATCAAACCTCAGGGAATTGGGTGTTTTGTTACTAAGGTATATCTATGATCACTAATGTTTAAGCTATGTGTGTATTGTTGAATTTGGTTCCTAGACAAGCACAACAATACTTAGTAGAAGAATACTATGATAAAAGAAGACGAGAGTTTGGTCTCTCCCACATGATTTGCAAGATGACTCATGTATGATGATTCCTTAAGTATTTTACTTTTCTTTTCTTTTAATCAAGTACACATTGTCCTCCTTAGATTTTAACTCCAAGATTTATAAGTTCAAATCTTGTGCTTGAAATGAGCACACAGTCAGTTCTATTTCAGCACAAAGATCCTTATAAGATTTTAGATTATTAGTTGTCCTCTCATCTCTTGATCATAGAGATGAGGGTTCTTTAGTTAAGATCTTACAAGCATTGATTTCACTAAGAGCATCACGCGCATCATGCATAGTTTGGATGAGGGAGTGATTTTATTGGGCTCAATAACTATGTCACCTCGTTCATGAGCATTCAATGAATCCATTCCCTCCCTTAAGTATGCTGAGCAATGGAGCTCAATTAGTGGATCTTAGCATCACACGCTTCAACTTTTTAGTTGAGCATAAATCAAGGTGCACTAGGCTCAAGAACTTTCTCACATAGTTCTAAGCTCTCATGCACTTATGAATCCAGCATCAAAACTAAGAATGAGCTATGGAGCAGAAGACTTTTTAGTCCTTGAATTCATTTAGCCCCTTGTCAATTGGTCAATTGGTCCTTTTTAGTCCTTTACATTTCTTTAACAAGTCATTGAGTTCACAAATTTTATTAAAGCTTGAGAAAAATTTCATATATCATAGTATCTTTCATTACATGTGGGATTGCCCCAACCCTCCCCAAGGGAGGTTTCGCTCTCCATTATAAAAAAGATGAAAAAGAACACATACATGGATAAAGACCCTTTCATGATCAACTAAAAAAAATACAAGACAAGAGTTTAGAAAATACTAGGAACGTTCCTTTGATAAAGTTCTCCGGACTTCTCATCTTCTTGCTTGTGGTTGCTTCTCCTAGGTTCGTAGTGCTGCCTTTCTCTTTCTTTCCCTTAGCAAGAGAAGTTTTTCCACCCTTGGGGAGTTCTCTTTCTCTTCTATGCAGCCCTCTCCTTACTTAAGATGTAGTGAGCTAAGTTGGGAACCCTCCTTAAGTCAAGAAGGGTGGTACTTATAGAGGTGGGCTGCACTCTTCATCTCTCTCATTCAAATTCTGCATTGCTTTTAAAATTCTGCTATCATGATGGCCAATCCCACTTGAGGGGTGAAGTGACTTCCACTTTTCCATTGTTTAATCTCCACATCACCTCAAAATGTCAATTTTCTCTTTAAAAATAAATCTGCTGCAAAAGGAATGATGGCTAGAGACAAGGAGTTGGTTGGGGGACTTGTCCTAGCCGCATTTAATGCTCTGCTCAGACAAAATTTCGGCGTGCCACTGCAGCACACTGTAGTGCGCTGTGGCGCGCTATAGCGGATGAATGTTCGTGAGATGGTCCACAGTGGTGTGCTGCGGTATTCTGGATTGTATTTTGATGAACCGCTACAGCACGTTGTAGGGCCAGCGTTTCGCAAATGGTCCGCTGCAGCACGCTATAGCACCAACTTTTTGCAAATGGTCTGCTGCAGCGCACTATAGCATCAGCTCTTCGTAAATGGTCTGCTGCAGTGCGCTATAGCGCCAGCGCATTTGCAAAGTGCTCCACTGTAGCTCACTATAGCTCCAGCATTTTGTAAATAGTTCGCTGCAGTGCGCTGTAGCTCAAATATTTCACAAATGGTCTGCTTCAGCATGCTATAGCGCCAGCTTTGCGCAAAGGGTCCGCTGCAGCGCGCTATAGCACCAGCGCTTCGCAAATGGTCCGCTGTAGCACTCTATAGAGCCAGCGTATTTGCAAGTTGCTCCACTGTACTGCGCTATAGCATTAGCATTTCGCAAATGGCCCACTGTAGCACGCTATAGCCCCAATGCCTTGCAGGTTGGACCGCTGCAGCGCGCGACAGCGGATTTTTTCCAGAAAGCTTTGGGAAATTGTCCATAATTGTTCAAAAATTACTGAATGGGCATTTTTTCTGAAAAATAGATAGAATGTGATCAATGAAGCAATATCAATATGAAAATGAATGAAATTTTCCTTTATTTTAGGATGTAAATTATAGATTTATCACACCCCCACTCTTAATTTCTTGCTCGTCCTCGAGTAAGCTCAAAATGATATTTTTCTGTTTCTAGGTATGAGAGTCAACAAGAAATATTAATGAGAATTTGAATTTGCAATTCAAAGCTTTTGCTTAACTGAAATGACAAGAGCAATTGACATTAATTAAATTTTCTAATCTTGGATATGAACTGAGGTTGATAGATTAATCTTCAAGTATAAGTATTTATGCTTGGTGCAAGGTAATGGGGGAGGTTCCGTGGAATAACTAAACTTAGGGAGGTAGTGAGTAATCAAGAGTTTTGTGCTATATGTGCTCTTTCTTATGAATCACAAAGATGCTTAGATTTAAGGAAAGATATTTTTCATCATCCTTTTTCATTTCTTTCTTTTGGGAGAGATATTTTTCTTCATCCTTGCTTTTATTCTTCTTTTTTTATTTTTAGAGAGAGATATTTTTCTTCATCCCTATTTCAAATCCTTATGATCATGAAGTTCTACAGGAGCCTAGCACACTCTTTTAGATTAATTACCTTACTCACTAGTTATTAGTCCAAATCTTTTCTCCACACTTAGTCCTTAGCACTAATTTAAATTTTGGAGATTAAATTGACCTTAAATCATTCCCTTGTTAAAAGATTTAATGCTATTAATACATTTAGTCATTTTTTGTTAAGAACACCTTTAATTTAATATTAGTTTCTTTCTTGATATTTTTACGATTTTCATTCTTGAAGAATTCAGAAAAATTTGTCATTTGCAAATTCTAGAAAGATTTTGGGAATATGAGAATCCATAATTTAATTCCTCAAAATAAAACACACAAAAAAAGAAATAAAAAAACAAATAATGAAAATAAGAGAAATACAACCTATTTATTCGTGGGTTTCATCATCTTCATCTTCTCCCATGTCGTAGGCGAAGTCGCATGGATAGCGAGTGTTCGGAATGGGGGCACCGACAGGCGGTCGCGGCAGCACAAAGGTATCCGGTCCTCCTTGCAAGCTCCAATACTCAAACATTAGTCCTAGAACTTCATGGAATTCGGACTGGAATTTGTGCTACTTGGCGAGTTCCTTTTTGAAGAATCGCATGTTGGTAGTCAAGGCTGTCAGCTTGTTGCTTGTGAATCCATAGCAACAACTTATTGGTGAGAGAATGGCCGGATAAAGCAAACGTTTCCCCTTGCTCACCCCTCCTCATCTTGGGTGGCTTCCGCTCACTAAAGCGGATGTTCAGATTTGAACGAGCAAGAATAGCACTAAGGGGAGTGACAGAGTCGGAGGAGAGAATTTTTACCCGTTGGGCCTTTCATATCCCTAAGATCAAAGACCCGAAGACCAATGCAGCACAGAGTCCTTTGAGAGCCTTTTAGAGCTGCTCAAAAATGATGCTCGAGATATGGATCTCTCCTGGCCTGACCAATGAGCACATCAGGAGTGCTCTGGCACGGGTCACTTCAGTCAAGTGACCCGAAGGCATGACATAACTGGAAATGAAAACCAGCCATGTATTACTCGTGTTCGTCATTCAGGATGAGGAATGTTGGCTAGGCCTCCTTCCCAGTCTGTGCTTTCATGGATAAGTTCTGTAACAAGATCATAGGGATCATAGCTAGACTCTAAGAGTTCTAGGTAAGAGCAAGCACTTACCTCCCCTAACCTATACAAATGCTCAATTTGAGCAATCTCAAAGGTGACTCCCTTACCTCTAACAAAGACCGTCCATCAGTCGCATTTATAGCATTGGCATACACCTCCTGGACAATGGTTGGGTAGGTGGGAGATTTTTTTGCTACCATCTCCCTCCATCCCCTACGGTCAACTTGCTCAACCAGGACGGGAAAGTACCCCCCAAAGCTCTTCTCGGGGATTAGCTTCCGCCGAGAGGTACTGGAAAAGAAACAGTGTTCAGCTTCAGCGGAAGAGAACCTCTTCTTGTTGAAGGTTCCCCCGAATGAGGATACCTCAGTCTCCCTCCTTGGAATGGACTTCTTTCCAGAAGATATGATGGAGAATTGAAAGGAGAATAAAAATATTGAAGCAAGATAATTCAGTAGGTGCAAAGGATCACCCCCCCTACCTCTCCTTAAATAGCCTAAGTAATCAAAGGCAAGAGAATCATGATCAAGGGATATTTCCCATGCCATAAATGTGATAACCTAAGTGAAGGGGAGGGCAGCTCTTTCAGCACACACCTTTTTTACTTCATGGGAAACCCAAAGATATTACCTTTTTGACAGCATGGAATTCGAGGCAGTCAAAAACTGCTACAGCTGGAACAGACCACTGCAGCGCGCTGGAGCGGTCGAGCTTCTGAAACTCTGCCGCTGCAGCGCATTATAGCAAATGAGTTTCTGAATATTCTGTTGCTGTAGCGCACTGTAGCGGTTTGAGTTTTTACAACTTAACCGCTGCAGCACGATGTAGCAACTGAGTTTTATGAACTCATTCGCTGTAGCGCGCTATGGGTCTCCTCCCAAGAATCATCTAACTTAATCGCTGCAGTGCAAAATATATAAATTTTTTTTCTTTTTTTTTGGGTTTCCTCCCAAGAAGCGCTTAGTTTAACATCTCTAGCTAGATTCAATAACGATCAGGTATTGGGGTCGGGAGGTTTTTCCTTCCACAACCTTAAGGCACTCAGGTGAGCACAACCCTCAAGTGTGCTCGAACCCTTTTCCTCTCTACTGCCCCTCTTAGAATCATCTAACTCAAGGGATCTTCTTTTTCCTTTTTCCCCTTCTCATTTTTCTTTTTCTTACTCCTTCGTTCTCCCTTTCTCTGAGGAGGAGTTGGAGCTATCTTCTAAATTTTTCTCTACTAGAATGAGATTTTCAAAGACATAGTCGATCTTATTTTTTTCTTCTCTCACCTCTTCCTCCATTTCTCTTTGTTTAAACAAGGTGGGTTTAAGATCAATCAGCTCTGATCTCCCCTTAATTTTAACACTCATCAGCCTGTGGCTGACATCTATAATCGCCTTGGTGCTCATAAGAAAAGGTCGCCCAAATATAATAGTGGAACTTTTGTTCTATCTGTCCCATTCACACACAATAAAGTTAGTTTGGACAATGAAACTCCCCAATCCTACAGCAACATCATTCACAATTCCTAGAGGAGTCAGAGATTCAAAAATTGAAAATTCCAGAATCATAGAGGTGTACTCCATTCCTTCTACCTTCAGATGTTTATAAATATGGTAGAGCATAATGTTGACTAAAGCACTAAGATCACATAAGGGATCTAAAAGTACTTTATTTCTTATTATGCAAGGAATACTCAACCTTCCGGGATCATCACATTTTGAAGCTGTAAGCTTCTCATTTTTTGTTCCTTTCACCGCTTCCCTAGCCTCTTGCTCTTCTTTTAGACTATTAAAATTCTTAGTTGTTTCTCCCCCAAACCCCCCTTCAGAATGAATCACACTCACTAATTTCCTCGGATTCACTTCAGTGGAATTGGGTAGAGCTCCTTATGATCGAATGGTTAGCTGCTTGGAGATCTGCCACAGTTGGGTCTCAATATTTCTAAGGGATGCTTCTATTCCTTGGATGGAGGCATCATGGAGGGTGATTGTGGCTTCAGTGCAGCGCATGAATTGAATTGTTTCAGCCTTAAAGGAGTTGAAGGCTCCTTCCCAATTTGAAGGGTGATGGTTATAATTGTTTCCATTATTAATGCTCTGTTGATTCAATGAACTCCCCCCATATTGATTCCCGTTATTATTATTGTTGTTACTCCATGAGAAATTAGAGTGGTTTTTCCACCCTGGATTGTAAGTGTTGGAGTAGGGGCTGTTCATAGTGTTATTATTTCTTAAATAGTTAACTTGTTCCATGTTCGATTGTACGAAGGGGTTATTCAAATTGCAGTTTTTGCTATTGTGTCTCCCCCCGTATAACTCACATTGTAATTCTAGAATAGCGTTAACATTCAATTTCTCAATTTTCTTATTTAAGGAGTGGATTTCTTGTTGCAGAACTATTATTTGTTTTGATTCATTTATTTTCATAGATTCCTTTTTAAGCCTTTCAGAAGACCATTGGTAAGCATTGTTCGCCATTTTATCTAAGAGGTCATAAGCCTCTTCTTGGGTTTTACTACTAATCGAGCCTCCTGCGAGCACATCGATAAGAGTCCTTGTTGGAGCATTCAAACTATTGTAAAAGGTTTGAACTTGCATCCATAAAGGAAACCCATGATGTCGACATCATCTTAAGCACTCTTTAAAATGATCCCATCCATCATAAAGAGTATCACCTTCTAATTGAGTGAAGTTGGTTATCTCAATTCTCAGTCGAACGGTTTTCACCGGAGGGAAATATTTAGCTAAGAATTTCTTAGCCAAATCATCCCAAGTCCGGATCGAGTCACTTGGGAGAGAGCTGAGCTAACTTTTGGCTCTATCTCTTAATGAGAATGGAAAAAGCCTTAATTTAACCGCATCTTCAGAGATGCTGTTAAATCCGAAGGTGTCACAGATTTCAAAGAAGGTTAAAATGTGTGAGTTAGGATCTTCAGTGGCTAATCCCCCAAACTGGTTATTTTGAACCATACTCAGCATGGAAGGTTTGATCTCAAAGTTGTTAGCTTCAATGTTAGGCCTTACAATTGCATGGGGGATTCCTCTAACAGTGGATAGTGCATTGTCTCTCAATGCTCTCCCCCTCGGCTCTCCTAAAGGCTCTCTAAGATTTTCATTAAAATTTTCCATAGCGGCTTATTGAGTTAGCAAAATGTTTTGTTCTCTTCTAGCTTGTAAATAGGTTCTGTCAATTTTTGGATCAAAAATATATTCAGTGCAAACTCTTCTATTCCTGCACAACAGAAATTAAGCTATTAAAAATAAATATAAAAATAACGTTCAAAGATTTAGTAAAAAAAAAAAAAAAGAAGTAAATAATTAGCACCTATAGTTAAGAAAATCAAAATTATATGCAAAGATTTGCTTAAATCACCAATTACTAATAAATTCTCCTTAATACGAAACAAGTACCAATTCCCCGACAACGATGCCAAAAACTGACAAATCTAAAATACGTCTGCGCTTGCACGCAAGTGTACGTGATTTGAAGTAATAAGCGGAAAGTTTAGTTTTCGAAATTTATTGAACCTCAGGGAATTGGATGTTTTGTTACTAAGGTATATCTATGCTCACTAATGTTTAAGCTATGTGTGTATTGTTGAATTTGGTTCCTAGACTATCACAATAATACTTAGTAGAAGAATACTATGATAAAAGAAGAGGAGAGTTGGGTCTCTCTCACATAATTTGCTAGATGACTCATGTATGATGATTCCTTAAGTATTTTACTTTTCATTTCTTTTAATCAAGTACACATTGTCCTCCTTAGAGTTTAACTCCAAGATTTATAAGTTCAAATCTTGTGCTTAAAATGAACACACAGTCAATTATATTTTAGCACAAAGATCCTTATAAAATTTTAGATTATTAGTTGTCCTCTCATCTCTTGATCATAGAGATGAGGGTTCTTTAGTTAAGATCTTACAAGCATTGATTTCACTAAGAGCATCACGCGCATCATGCATAGTTTGGATGAGGGAGTGATTTCACTGGGCTCAATAACTATGTCACCTTGTTCATGAGTACTCAATGAATCCATTCCTTCCCTTAAGTATGATGAGCAATGGAGCTCAATTAGTGGATCTTAGCATCACATGCTTCAACTCTTTAGTTGAACATAAATCAAGGTGCACTAAGCTCAAGAACTTTCTCACATAGTTCTAAGCTCTCATGCACTTATGAATCCAGCATCAAAATTAAGAATGAGCTATGGAGCACAAGACTTTTTAGTCCTTGAATTCATTTAGCCCCTTGTCATTTGGTCCACATTCAAGTCCACAATAGTCCTTTATATTTCTTTAACAAGTCATTGAGTTCATAAATTTTATTAAAGCTTGAGAAAAATTTCAGATATCATAGTATCTTTCATTACATGTGGGATTGCCCCAACCTTCCCCAAGAGAGGTTTAGTTCTCCATTACAAAAGAGATGAAAAAGAACATATACATGGTTAAAGACCCTTTTATGATCAATTAAGAAAAACACAAGACAAGAGTTTAGAAAATACTAGGAACGTTCCTTTGATGAAGTTCTCCGAACTTCTCATCTTCTTGCTTGTGGTTGCTTCTCCTAGGTTCGTAGTGCTGCCTTTCTCTTTCTTTCCTTTAGTAAGAGAAGTTCATTCACCTTTGAAGAGTTCTCTTTCTCTTTTATGTAGCCCTCTCCTTACTTAGGATGTAGTGAGCCAAGTTGGGAACCCTCCTTAAGTCAAGAAGGGTGGTACTTATAGATGTGGGCTGCACTCTTTATCCCTCTCATTCAAATTCTGCATTGTTTTTAAAATTTTGTTGTCATGATGGCCAATCCCACTTGAGGGGTGAAGTGACTTCCACTTTTCCATTTTTTATTCTCCACATCACCTCAAAATGTCAATTTTTTCTTTAAAAGCAAATTTGCTGCAGAAGGAATGATGGCTGGAGACAAGTAGCTGGTTGGGGGTCGTGTCCTAGCTGCATTTAATGCTCTGCTCAGAAAAAATTCGGCGCGCCGCTGCAGCGCGCTGTGGCGAGCTAGAGCGGATGAATGTTCGTGAGATGGTTTGCTGCGGCACGCTGCGACGTTCTGGATTGTATTTTGATGAACCGCTACAGCGCGCTGTAGCGCCAGCGTTTCTCAAATGGTCCGCTGCAGCGCGCTATAGCGCCAGCGTTTCGCAAATGGTCCGCTGCAGAGCGCTATAGCGCCGGTGCATCTGCAAATTTCTCCGCTGCAGTTTTAGTGCCAGCGTTTCGCAAAGGGTCCACTGCAGCGCGCTATAGCGTCAATTTTTCGCAAATGGTCCGCTGCAGCGCGCTATAGCGCCAGCTTTTCGCAAATGGTCCGCTGCAGTGCGTTATAGCGCCAGCGCTTCACATGCCAGCGCATTTGCAAATTGCTCCGCTGCAGCGCGCTATAGCGCCAGCGTTTTGCAAATGGCCCACTACAGCGCGCTATAATGCCAGTGCCTTGCAGGTTGGACCGCTGCAGTGCGCGACAACGAATTTTTTCCAGAAATCTTTGGGAAATTGTCCAGAATTATTTAAAAATTGCTGAATGAACATTTTTCCTGAAAAATATACAGAATTTGATCAAGAAAGCAATATTAATATGAAAATGAATGATATTTTCTTTTATTTTAGTATGTAAATTATGAATTTATCAATATTTCTTAGTTAAAAAGCTCTATATGATTTAAAGAAGATTTAAAAGTGTTGAGTGATAGGACGTGGCCAAAATTTCCTATTTAAGTGGTGACATCTGAACTCAAAATATGACAACTGCATATTTTGGAAATTTTGAAGATGCTTCAGGGCACAAATACACTTGTTTAGGCATATAAGAATATTAATAGACCCACCTTTTTTTCACGTATATTGATCCTGGTGTGGGAACAAACTAAGCATTTGGGCACGTAGTTTGTGTGTTGAGTGCAATGCGCCTGAGAATGCAAACTTGACATCTTTACCTGTTGCCTTATTAGGTGATTTTTGAAACAGCCCTAGGCTTTTAGACCAAATTAAAGTTGCTCAAATTTAAAAAAAATCCCTATATGATTAATAAGAAAATTTAGATAATTACCCAATCAAATCAAGTTTATCATAAGAATCCTATGATCCAAATTTAAGGCCATTTGGATATATTGATCTCACAAAATTAGATTTTGAAAGAATTGGGTTTAAAAAATTAACAAAAAAATATACATCCAAATATGAAAATTTTGGTTCTGGTAGATTCCACTATCTAATTAAACCTTATAAAAATTTCATAATTTTTGAACTTAAAATGAGTGAAAAATATACAAAATATATTTATATTTAAATTTATTTAATTATTCCAAAGATTTTACATTCATCTAATTGGAAAATCATTTTTTTAAATAACAGAACAAATGTGGATCATTTGATCTCTAGGTCTAATTCAATGGTATTAACCTAAAGGAAACCACAAGCGAGATATGAGCCATTTGAGCAAGATCATCGGTAGAGATCTTATCAATCTTTTTGAAATCATTGAATGAACCATGTCTGCTGAGTTAGAATGAGGAATTGATCGACGGTGGATCATCCTTCTACTATTCGCTCGACCTATCCAACGGCTTGAATCGTTTCGAATGAGCCGAAGCCCGTTGTTCCCAAGACGGAGGACGGAGCGACGCTCCACTTTGAATCGATGGAAGATGTCGTCGATTCACCGGCTCAAGACTGAGCTAGCCATGTTCTAGGCTTTGTTTGGTCAATTGGAGGAGGATGGGTGCTTGGGAGGACTGATCTAGGTAGAGTTCAGGTTCTTCACAATTAGCAAACAACGAAGATGACAAGAACTCCCTTCCTTAGTCTTCCTTTACAGTCAGATGCGATTCCATTTTGTAAGTCAATTTCATGTCCATGTGAATGATTATCGAGCCTCAGTCGGTCTCGATCGAGCCCGATCAAAACCGGTCAGAAGACGAGACTATAGTTCTCTACAGTAGACCGTAGGTCCCAAATTAGGGGATCACTGTCGATGGTGTTAGGGTTCGCCGTTTGAGACCCATCGGTCACTGGGAAAACAGATGCCCTTGATCAAGCTTTATCGATCTCGATAAGGAAGGGTCATTGGGTCGGGTCGGGACGGGCAGACCCACGTGGTCTCACTCCTGGGCCTAGTACAGCATGTGTGTGCGGCTGATTCTGGCTTGCACGCAGAACAACCGTGCGAGCGGACTGTTCATTAGGTACAGTAAAAAAAAATAAAATTATATTAATAATTATTTAATAAAAAACTTCAATGATTTATAACTTTTCATGTAGTGATCTAAATATTATAATGTTATATCTCATTTTGCTCACAAAATTATGTAAAATATTGTGATAATATTTAATTTACATTTAGAAATATATTTTCAAAAATCATATTTTGGTACTTTTGATATTTAGGTTAATAACCCCAACTTTCTCAACTTACTTTCAAATTGAACCTACTTACTGTCTAAGTTCATGTTATGCTATAGGTAGTATGTACATACTAAGTTTTGCTCAAATTTGATGTTGAATTTAGAAGTTGACTTTTATGAGTCAAATTGCTTAGTGACTTTGGAATTTGTGAATGTAAATGCTATTAGTGTGATCTCTAAACATTAGTGTATAGTAGATTGAGTCTTAACCAGTTTAATAAATCAACTTAGGAGAGGGATCAATGGTGGTGGACCCTTAGGTTATGAAGGGAAAGACTAGGTCACTTGAGATAAAGGTTTGTGTTGAGAATTTCACTTGAGACAAATTATGTATTATTGATAGATTGATAGATCAATAACTTAAACATTTAGACATTGTAACGCTCCGTCCCGTCGTCACGCGCAGTTTATTTTAGAGATAACAAATTGGCGGTAAAATGGTGTGTTACTTGGGAAGGAAACACGACTTCCCCAAATAAATTTACTAAGACTCATCCTCAAGAGAAGAGAGCTGAGTACTAATCCTTAAGAAAAGTGTAATATTCTTATCTTAAGTATTATGTAAAGTATTCATGTATTTTGGATTATGAAGACAATTATGATCCAAGTTACACGAATACTAGCATTTTATGATTATCCTAATCACATCACAATACTAAGTATAAGTAGTAGTAGAAAACAGAGTGCGGAAGCTAAAGCATATATCCAGAGATATTCATCACAGAAACTAAATAAAATATTCATCTCAGAAAAAATAAAATAGAAAAATATACAGAGTTATTGCAATGCTTTTATAACAAATACATAAATAAAGTTTAAGTACTGAATTAAAAAAATAAATAGAAAGTAAATACTGAAAAAGAGTTCACTAATGCTCCTCAAACTCCTCCTAGATCTCCTGAGTGTTCACCAGAATTGGCTCCATGAACTACTCAGGATCTAGCAAATTGCTATAAATTAAAAAAGATAATAAAATAATTAAAAAGCTCAAAATAGTGTAAATTAAAAAGTAAAGTAAACTGAAATTATAAATTGAAATTATAAACTAAAACTGTAAACTAACACTATAAACTGAAACTGTAAACTGAAGCTGTACTAAAATGTATATAAATTAGCATGTAATCTAAATCTGAGTAAATGGTGTCGTAAAACTTTTATTTATGCCACTGAGTTCATAATTATGCATCTGAATATGTCACAGAACTGTATGATTCTGATATGCTGGCTTGGTGTCTCATGAACACACCACAGATTTCCTAAGTGAGTGAACGCTCTGCTAGCTGAGCCCTTAGGTGAGCCAAATTGCTCTACTAATACTGACATGACTTATGCATTTATGATATGCCAAGGTTTTGATGCCGGCATGCTTTAAATCCTTGAAAAATCCTGAAATCAATTCAATACTAAGTACTGATTCCTTTTATCTCCACTATGCAAAATTTGCCTAAGTGAATTCTGACTCCTAATTCTAATTTACTAGGTTATTTTAGTTAAGATTATATAGAATCTTTACCTGAAGGGATTGTATACACATAGTTGGTATATTTTCAAGAAGGGTGAATTTAACACTTAGTTTGTTTAACTGCACTTATCAAAGCACACGATGATAAGAGGTAGGACCCGATTGCAGTTTATTTTCTCAAAATAAGCTGTTAAATACCTTAATTAGAAACATACTTGGTGCTCTAAAAAAGATAAGTTGAGATATTTAGTTTGTTTTAACTACACTTATTGAAGCGCACAATAATAAGAAGCTGAACCCAATTACAATTTATTTTCTCAAACTAAGCATCCAAGCATACTCAATTATGAAACATTTAGGTTTTGAAAATTTACTCTAAGCTGGACTACACTTATCCAATCACATAGGATAAGATCGAGACTCTACAATCTTACTTCGAGTGACTCATCCAACCCCAGGTTTTACAGAAATAATCCAGCACTATGGGTATACACATTCACAATCTACTGACAATCTACCAATTTCCACAAATCTAAATAAACAATAAGGGTTATTAGACTAATAAATCCTTACTCCATTAAAATGGGTACTACACAAGGTTTCAAGGATGCGACCTAAAGATCACTCAAATTTAGGTTACTACCATATGGAAGAAACTCATACTAGGTTCTTAGGTAAGTAAGGCTAATAAGGAGCATCTAAGTTCCTACCTCAAGATGTAGATAATAAGCTCTTCCTACCTCAATAGATTATTTATTTATGGCTTAACAAGTATTAAATTAATCATTCTAAGACAATATCATAATGATCTTGCACTTTTAACTTAAGAGAAAATTAAAGTCCAATACTTTACACTAATTCCATAATTCTTGCTTCCTTAAGGTCTAATTTGACCAGATCAGATGGGTAAGCCCATTCGATCAACACCTATGCTAAAAAATCATGGGATTCAAATCTCATAAATTATAAAAGAATGGTTGGTTCATAAATCCACTCTATTTTATAGGTTACATTATGATGGTGGTCTTATTTAAGAGGAAATCAAGGATTTAAAGGTAAAGTGTTTATATTGACCAATCATATAGCTTATTAAAGATCTTAATAGTTATAAGTTAATGAGTTAAGATCAATGTCAAATCAAAGTTCATTATTTGAATTATGCCAGTTGAGTTATCTCTCAAATCAATTTGATTTTATTAAAGTGATTAAAGTTTAGATCTTAATTAAGACAAGTTAGGATTAAATCTTAACTTATCCAAACCAAAACCAATTGTTAAATTTATGGATCAATGACAAATCAGTGGATTATTGGTGTATTATTTCTGTTTATTTCAAGATTTTAGATGAAGTATTAATTACTTAATCACTTTCTTAAAATTCTTAAGTTAAATATTAAATTATGCCAAATTTATTAAATCAAGGTGTCCAAATTCACTTAATAATTCTATAACATTCATCTTACTGATATAAGAGCATAAGAACACAAATTTACATAAAACAAAAAGTAATTATGGATGATCAAACTCTAAATTAAAAAACATGGATTAGCACTTAATTACAAATCCAACCATTAAAACTTCATGAAACTTGGCAAGTGTGTTCTAGTAAACCATGCAAATAATCAGAGACTATATTGTGTATTTTGGCAAGTATAAACCCTAATTTTCACTAATCATACTTTTACAAGATTAGGGCATAATTAAGAGAATAATAATCATAAAATTAATTCACTTAGCATATGCATTCTACAAAGCATTAGAAATATAATGGCACCTAAATCATGCAATTTGTCTAAGTATACATGCTAGTCAGTCTTAATTAGGTTATGCAATAATTAAGCTAAATCAAATAATCCAACTATTAAAAGTATAATATTATTTTATATTATTGTTTCTTGTGATATTTTGAACAATTTAATATATAATTTTATAAGGTTTGGACCAATGGATCAAAAGTTATTCAAATAATTTAATCTGCTCTTTATAATTTAATTTTCCTATGATTCAATTAATCAGATTATTTTCCTTAAGGAAAATAAGTCTAATTAATCATATTTATATTAAATGGGCTCGGCCCATTTCCAAAAGGCACGGGTCGACTGGGGCCCGGGAGACCCAGCACTATCGCACAGCACAAGTCATGAGCTGACCCAACCCACAAAGTGTCGTCGCCCCCCGATCCCTCACCCGACATCCGGGCCGATTAGGGAATACCTAATCATCTAATTCCCCAGCATCAAGACCATGGCACAACCAACTGAAGTTCGCTACATGTTCACTATGACCAGATGCACCGATAGAGACCCAAAGTCCCATGTGAGATGGTCTGGTTCCCACAAACCTTACTCACCTAAGAGCCTACGCCATGGAGCTACTGTGGGGAGTCAATTGTCCCCACATAGGGTACAATTCGCCCTGAGTTCGATCCCTACACCTTCAAGGAGCCGAGACGGATTAAACCCCTAAAGTACTTGGGTCTGTGACTCACTGGATCGTTGGGTCCTAACTCGGACCCAGCTCTCCTGAAGGACAATAGCCTGATCGATCAATTGATGGATCAAGGCGGACCAGACCTTAATTTCTATAGCATTGCACTCAATTGAACTAATAGAGCAATTATAAATCAAATGGGGGATTGTATAGAGCCTAATCGGCTCTTCACAGCAACTGGGGTACCTGATGTAATCAGGAGGATGAGCTGATGGTGCAGAGGGCAATCCAAGGACTGATTTGACCTTCAAAGGAGAGCTAGGTGTCCTGAACACCAGGACTCACCCATTATCAGCGGTTCACAAGCCTGTGATGCTTGGGAGAGCTTGAGCAGGCCAGAAATGGCAAAAGGGAAAGAACTTCAATTGAGCTCAATTGATCAGCAAGCCGACCCTAGGAGGGATTCTGAGGCTATTTATAGCCTCTATGATGAGAGGGGAAGCTTCCAGAGGCAAGGGCTCAGGCTGGAGATGGTCTGAGAGTTCAGGCCATGGCCGAGCTCTCAGCATCCTAATTTGAGCTTGGTCAGGCCACATGGCCTAATTAAGCTACCATGCCATTGAGGGAAGATCTCTAACAGTATGCTGAGGTGGAACGGGGTAGTGGGGGCAAGGCATGCGGTTGGGTACTACGGATTTTCCCTGTCAGGAGCACGAGCAAAGTGGGAACAAATATCCATAGTCGCAGGGGCTCTGAATGTTGTCTGATCAATCGATCAAATGGTGCAACAGTTTGGATCGCTCAGATCCTAATGGCTAGTCACGAGAGCGATCCTAGCCATAGGATCCATGGGCAGATCCAACAGCAGATCCACGGCTCCACAGATCTGGATCCTAGCCGTAGGATCCATGAGAGGAACAGTGAGATGGAGCATGGTTCCGTTGTCGCATGACCTAGGCTCCACAATGGGTTGCCCGTAGTCCGCACAGCGAATCCTAGATGAGTAAAATAGTTTATGGTAGATTTGCAAATATTAAACGTTGGGATCCCTTATGTGCAATTATCCCAATTTAATTTAAATTGATTTATGATCCAAATAACCTCCAAAAATTCCCAAACTTTCACCCTTAGCTAATTTGGGACTAAGAAATTTAAAAATATAATCAAATTTTAATTTTGAGGTCAAAATATTTTAAGTCTTAATTAGGGCATCTTGATTGATCCAATAGCTAAACTGCCTTAGAGAGGTCCGGTTGACCTCAAATTTTTATGGTTAGCTAAAAAGAATATAATGAATGCTATGAAACAATAATTAAGATATGGTTAAGCTTAGATTAAGCTAGATAACAACTTAGGGTTATTACAGACTCCCCATATTAAGAACGATGTCGTCTTTGACATCATCCTAAGAAGGGAAAGAAAACACAGAGTTTAAGAATGCAATTCAAAATTAAGGGTACCTAGATTTACAAATAGACTAGATTATTTTCTTTATATATCGGCCTCTTTTCCCAAGTCAATTCTTCAAGAGAGTGATTCCTCAACAGAACCTTCACCATAAAGATACAGTGATTTCTCAGCTACTTTTAATCACGAGCTAAGATTTTGATAGGCTCCTCCGCATAAGAAAGGTCCCTCTAAAGAGATACTACTGGGAGTTGAATTAAATGAGATGGATTATGAAAACATCTCCATAGCGACAAAATATGAAATACATTGTGGACTGTAGAGAAATCCTCAGAAAGTTTCAATCTATAAGCTACAGAGCCAATCTTTTCTATTATCTTAAATGGTTCGAAATAGCGAGGACTGAGCTTCCCAGCTACACTGAAACTATGTACACCTTTCATCAGGCTTACTTTGAGATATGCAAAATCTCCAATATTAAATTCTAGAGAACAATGATGGGCATTATGATATTTAGTTTGATGATCTTGAGCTATTTCAATTTGCTGTTGGATCAATTGCACTTTCTTATTTTGTTTCTTCTACTAAGTCTGAACCATATAGCTGTACACTGCCTATTTTAGACCACGCTAATAGAGTACTACATTTTCTTCTATATAAGGTTTCATACGGATCCATGCCAATACTCGATTGGAAACTGTTATTATAAGTGAATTCTACTAAGGGAATATGATCTTCCTAGAAGCCTACAAATCCAGAATACATAGATATAGAATAACTTCTAGATCTTGATTGACTCTTTCACTTTGACTAGCTATTTGTGAGTGAAAGGTGGTGCTCATAGCTAGGGTAGTCCCCAAGCCTTCATGCATAGCTTGCCAAAATTTGGAAGTGAATCTGCTTTTATAATTAGATACAATTGAACTTGGAATCCCATGAAGCCTGGCAATTTATTGATGTACAGCTTCACCAGTTTTTCAACAGAATCGGTTGGACACATTAGAATGAAATGTGCTAATTTGGTCAGTCGATCGACTATGACCCAAATATAATGAGCATCGGACCTTGACTTGGGTAAACCCATTACAAATGCCATGGAAATGTTGAGCCATTTCCATTCGAGAATTGCTAGGGGATGGAGAAGTCCTCTAGGCCCTTGGTGTTCCGCTTTAACCAGATTACAAGCATGGCATTTTGCAACAAATTTTGCCATGCTCTTCTTCATTCCAGGCCACCAGAATGACTTCTTCAGATCTTAATACATTTTGGTACAGTCGGGATGGACTTGGTACTTAGAATTGTGGTTTTCAATTTTCTGATACATGGATTTGGGAATCTATAATAGATCACCTTGATATACTAAATTTTCTCGCAAGAGCAGATCAAAATGACGACCACTTTTGATCTCTATTTTGAACTTCAGATAGTCTTCATCTTTTGTTTCTGAGATGGAGACATTGCGAGGAAAAGTGGGTTCTACGGAACTCAGGAATATTAGCTCACTTATCATAGCACCATGGACGGGCCATACATCTAGCTTACAAAATTATTCTACTTAGGAACTAGAAGCTATAATAGCGGATAACGTAGCATGGTGGCTGAGTGCATCAACTACTACATTTTCTTTGCTGGGGTAATACTGGATACTTAAATCATAATCGCTGATTAACTCAAGACGTCTTCATTGACGATAGTTGAGTTCACGCTGAGTGAAAATATACTTTTGACTCTAATGATCTGTGAAAATGGATCATTGGACGCCATAAAGAAAATGACACCAAATTTTCAAGGAAAAAACTACAGCGGCTAGTTCTAGATCACGGTCATGAAAATTCTTTTCATGTGGTTTTAGTTGATGAGATGCATAAGCAATGACCTTTCCTTCTTGCATCAATACACATCCCAAACCTATTCCAAAAGCATCGATATATACTTGGTAATTGAGACCTTCCTTAGGTAAGGTAAGTATTGGGGCAGAAGAGAGGTCAACTCTTAGCTACTAAAATGCATTCTCACATTCAGGACTCCAAATAAACGGTACTGCCTTCTGAGTCAACTTTGTTAGCGGAGACGCTATCTGAGTAAATCTTCTTACAAATTTTATGTAGTAGCCTGCTAGTCCTTGAAAGCTATTGATATCAATCACAGACTTTGGCTGTGACAAATCTTGAATGGTGCTAACCTTATTTTGATCTACTCTAATTCCTTGAGCACATGACTCAGAAAAGTGATTGAGTCAAGCCAAAATTTGCACTTGGAATACTTCGCATATAGTTCATGGTTTTTAAGTTCTTCTAGCACCATTCTTAAGTGTTTCTCATGATTTGCTTTGCTTTTGGAATAGATCAAAATATCATCAGTGAAGATGATGATGAATTTATCCAAATTTATCTTCAGCATACGCTGCATGAAGT
The DNA here is from genome assembly GCA_016760335.1 of Gastrodia elata. Lineage (NCBI taxonomy): Eukaryota > Viridiplantae > Streptophyta > Magnoliopsida > Asparagales > Orchidaceae > Gastrodia > Gastrodia elata. Next base: position 55,031,160 of record CM028672.1, on the reverse strand, counting down.
CCATAAAGATGGACAGTGCATTAGTTAAACCAAAAGGCATTACCAGAAATTCATAATACCCATAACAAGTTCTAAAGGCTGTCTTTTTTATATCTGATTCTTTAACTCTCAACTGATGGTAACCTGATCGCAGATTGATATTGAAAAATACTTTTAGCTCCAGATAGTTGGTCGAATAGATCATCGATTTGCAGCAATGGGTATTTAATCTTATTAGTTTACTTTATTCAACTAACGATAATTGATACACATGCGCATTGACCCATTTTTCTTTTTCATGAATAATACTAGAACTCCCCAATGAGATGAACTTGGTCAGATGAGACTTTTCTCGAGCAACTTTTGAAGTTGCTTGTTCAATTATTGAAGCTCCATAGGTGCCATACGATAAGGAACCTTTGATAGCAGCTGCGTTCCCAAAATTAGTTCTATTGCAAATTCCACCTCTCAAATAGGAGGAAGACCAGGTAAGTCCTTAGGAAGTACATTATGGAATTCACATACTGTACAATTTTATGAGATAGGAATATTTTCCTTCTTTTCTCCTAACATTATTACTAAATACGCATCACAACTTTTTTTGGCTAGCTTCTCAGCCTTCATCGTGCTGATTAATGAAGCTTGAGTACTAAATTTACCCAAGAATGTTTTTGATGATTTTCATTGCAAAGGGAAACTTTCTTCGTTTGGCAGTTTATAGAAGCATCATGTATACTTAGCCAGTTCATACCCAGAATTATATCAAAGTTATCAATTAGTAGCATTATTAACTTAGCTTTAAACTTCTAATTACTGATAAGAATTTATATGTTACAGAATTAATGAGATTGCATACGAGCTCCAGAAGGTAACTTGATACTTAATGAGTTAACTAATTGATATGACAGTATGCCAAGGGATTTAACCCAATTTTCAGATAAAAAAGAATGACTTTCTCCGATATCAAAAAAAAAATAATTGTAGGGTCTATCGCTTATCATTAAGGTGCATATGATTACAACAATAATAAGATATTGCTATTTGAAACATTTAGAAAATCTAAAATGATAATAACTAAAATTAAAATAAATTTAAGACATACTACCTAAGCAACGTTGTAATCCTTAGGTGCCAAAGCAAGAGTTAGCATATATACTCTAGTAGGAGCTATTGGCTTCTTGTTCTGAGGTCGCTGACATTGACAATTATAGGCCAACATGGGAGCAGGAGTTGCTGCTTTAGGGTTTGCAGACGGAGTGGAAGCTGGCATTACAGCAAAGCATGAGCTTGGCTATTCAGTGGTTGAGGATGAAATGCTTGATCACATCGTGAATGTGTGATCGACACTCCATCGATAGTCACTTTAGAATCACAATGATAGATATAGTGTCCTTATCGGCCACAAGTGTAGCATATATGGGTGACGGTGTTTGCATTTAGTGTGTTCTGTCGGGGTTGGCTTAGCATCCATGTTATACACTTTGGCCACCTTCATATGACCAAAGTTCTCTCTCCTGGGATGCATGAAACTAGCCTTCCTCTTTTTCTATATATGCCCTTGGAAACCTTCTTGCAGGCGGGCAGATTCTACCAGTTTGGGGAAATTCCTAATCTGCTGAGAGATTAGGTGGGCTTTTATAGAATCTCTCAGCCCCTTTAGGAATCGATGGCAATGAGAAGCTTTAGCCTTCATAAATTCTGGGGTGTTACATGATAGACGGTGGAACTCAAGTTCGTAATCTACAATAGATCGTCCACCTTGCATTAGATGTAGCAGCTCATCTTCAAGCACTGCCTGGGTAGATACCAGAATTAAGGCATCCAAAGACTCAATGAATTGGTCCCAAGAGATGTCCTCTATATCATAGCCAACAAATCTGGTGTTACGCTCATTTTCCCACCAGTATTTGGCATCATCTTAAAACAAGTGGGTGGCCAGAAGGATTGCTTCAGATTTTGGACATTTAATGCTTGCCAAGTTCTTTTCAGGTGCTTTTAACCAACTAATTGTATCCATGGGGTTTAATGCCCCATTGAATGTAGGTGTCTGAAGATGCAGAAAGCTATGGAGAATTCCATCTCCCAATAAGTGTGGTGCAGAGGTAGCTCCCATCTGGGGAAAAGACTGTTGGCGAGAGTTTAGTATCAGAGCGTGAGTTTCTTGCACTTGTTGGGCATTACTTTCTATGAATGCCTTCATCAGACTCACGAGGATGAGACCGCATTCTTAATAGGTGTAGAAGCTAAGGAAGATCCGGGATTCATGACTGCATACCCAAAAGCAAGAAATAAAAATCGACTATTTCTTTCAATTACTTTCTGAAATGAGAAGTTACATCGATCAACAAAAAGGATAGCTAATGTAGAAAGAAGATACAAGAGATGACTTAAGGACATCCACTACAATACTCTGCCTTAAAAGCAACATAAAAATCATCATATGAGACTGCTCGATGCTTCTTTGAGAGCCTTCTATAAGTCCAATACCACCATCTATCAACTGAGCCTCCAAGTAGAGTCCCCAGAATCTGAAGGTGGTAATCATCTGGACATGCAATCTCTCTAAAAGCAGTTGTCACTCGATCCAACCACTCCTTTGCAAGGGAAATGAGACTAGTTCCTCTGAAGGTTGAGCAAACTAATATATTGTCCAGTACTTCTACGCTGCAAGAAGATACTCCTTCCATGATTCTTCCATAGACTTTGCCATCTTAGAAATCATGCGCCCAATACTCGTCGAATAATCTAAGGTAGTAGTAGTACTCGAACTGTTGATAATCCATTTTTGAAAATTTCATTCAGTTATTAGTTCTAATTTTATGCTTGTTTCACTGGTAAATACTTTACTTGAATATTCTTACTCATTTAAAGTCTGTTCAGAGTCTTAAGATGTCATTTATTATTTGTATTTTACTTTCAAATATCTTTTAATATTCATTCAATTCCTAAGGTGTCCTCTTAGACATTCATAGTTTCTATTTATGAGATTTGACTTGATAAAATTATGGATGCTGCTTTTGCTTTCACTTACTGATTGTGATCATAACTGCTCCAGAGAATGGATCATCAAGTAGATATGAAACTATCCTTATCTGATACTTTATGATACTTCTCTGATACTAATTGTAATGCCCCATCCCGTCGCCACACACAATTTATTTAAGAGATGACAAATTGCCAGCGAAACGGTGTATTACTCGGGAAGGAAACACGACTTCCCCAAATAAATTTGCTGAGCATAAGAACTGCTGAGACTCAGCATCAGGAGAAAAGGGCTGGGTGCTAATCCTTAAGATAAGTGTAGTATCCTTATCTTAAGTATTAGGTAAGAAATTTGTGTGTTTTGGATTATGAAGATAATTTTTATCCAAGTTACATGAATACTACCATTTTATGATTATTCTGATCACATAACAATACTAAGTATAAGTAGTAGTAGAAAACAAAGTGCAGAAGCTAAAGCATACATTCAGAGACATTCATCACAGAAACTAAATAAAACATTCATCTCTGAAAAAGAAAAGAGAAACATCCAAAGTTATTACAACACTTTTATAACAAATATAGAATTAACATCTAAGTGTTAAATTGGAAAACTAAACAGAAAGTAAATGTTAAAGAAGAGTACACTAATAGGAGAACAGAGATGTGGGGACCTGAGAGACTACACACTACTAACTGTAAGGAAATTTCCTTTTACTATAATTAGACCAAATGTGAAGCAAATTATTTTGAAATAAGATCATTTATGTTACAAATGGTCCAAAACAACCAATTTTGTGGGCTGGCTACTGAAGACCCCAACTCACACACTCCATATTTTTGGAGATTGTAAAACATTTAGATTTAATGGTGTTATTGATGATGCCATCAGATTCAGGTTATTTCCGTCTCACTATGGGACGAAGCTAAGGGTTGGCTCAACTCTTTACCTATCAATTCTATACTCACCTGGGATGAATTTGCTAGGAAGTTCCTAGCCAATTAGTTCCCACCTACTAAGACTGCCAGGTTGAGAACCATGAATGACAATCAACTAGATGGAGAAACCTTATATGATACTTGGTAATGATTCAAAGAGTTCGAAGGCATTGCCCTCACTATAGGTTGCCAGAGTGGATGCAAGTACAAACATTCTATAATGGATTGAACACACCCACTAGGACTCTAATTGATTTAGCTACTATTGGCTCCCTTAGTAGCAAGACTCAAAAGGAATCCTATAAACTTCTAGAGGAAATGGCTAGCAGTGTGTATCAATGGCCTACTGAGAGACTAAAATCAAATAAGAAGGAGGTTGACAATGTAAACGAAACTAGCCAAATTCTCATGCTCCAACATAAAATTGATGTCTTGAACCAAAAGATAGGGAGCATGAACCTTAAAACTACCCAAACAATTTATTGAGAGTTTTGTGGGGGAAGACATAATAGTGAGATATGTAATTTAAATAATCCCTTTACACCTTTTAATATAGAGCAAGTAAATTATCTTAGAAAGAATAATAGTAACTCCAATAACGGACAAAATAATCCTTATTCCAACACTTACAATCAAGGGTGGAGAAATCACTTGAACTATTTGTGGAGCAATGGGAATGCACAGGGGGACTACAATAATGGAAATCCATTGCAAAATAGACCAGCGCAAAACTATAATAACAATTATAGGCCTAACTAACAAGGAAATCTAGAATTTGGATTAGAGGAGCTTTCAATTCTTTTAAAGTTGAAACCATTCAATTTATGAAAAGGACGGAGCAAACCATAAGCCATCATAAAACTTCAATTCAAGGAATTGAAGTCACCCTAAGAAATATAGAGGTCCAACTAGGGCAAAGATCTCAACAACTATCTACCTGCATACAAGGGACGTTGCATAGCTCGACCGAAATAAATCCAAGGGAGACTGTAAGTGCAATAAACTTCGAAAAGCCAGTTGAGGAAATTTCTATAAAAAATTTGGGTGAAATAAGTAAGATAGATAAAACTGAAAACAAAGAAAAATACCACCCAAAAGATTGCTTAGTAGCCAGTAAAAAATAAAACTCGAGAAGACTCAACATTCCATCTGTAATTAAGGGAGAAGTCCTTTTAGATCCCCTGTGTGATCTTGGGGCCTCCGTTAATGTCATGCCATTACATATCTATGCCTAGCTGGTGGTAAGGGGATGGAAGAGACCCTAATGATCCTAGAGTTTGCTAATTTAGATTTAATGACCCCGGTAGGATTATTGAAAGATATTCCAGTGGGGCTAGGAAGTTTTATTATCCCTATAGATTTTATTATTTGTGAATTGGATAGGTGGAATGAAAACTCCACCATAATTTTTGGGAGACCTTCCCCAAATAACACTAAATCCATTATAGATGTATAAAGGGGAATGATGACTATAAGGGTGAATAGGGAAGTAGAAGAGATAGACTTAAAGACTATAATTTCAAACAAAAATAGATCCACTCTAGATGCTAGAAGAAAATTCCTGTAAAAACACCTGATATTGAACATGAAACTAAAAGTGACCAATTAAGTTAAGTTGATTCTAAGGGGACAGAATTCACCTTAATTAGAGGTGGTAGTGCTGAGAAAAAAATTAAAAAGAAAACACAGTGAGGAAAATGAAAGAGGAAAGTGAAAGTTGTTGAAAAAAATCTTCACTAATGATTTTGAGTGTCTGAGTTTGAGCACGAATGCTGAAAATTTGGTATGTACCCAGGCCCCTCAAAAATTTGGAAAGAAATTTCCCAGGGATACTCAAATTGAACACACTTGTATTTATCGGGCTGAGGACATTAAACAAAGTGCTTTTTGGGAGGCAACCCAATATTTTGTTTACTTAATTCTATTTCTTAGCTTAATAATGTGATTTAGTAAAAAATATAAGAAAAAAAAAACAAAACTTACATCCTAACTAACAAAGTGAAAATTTGCTTAAAATCCTTGTACAACAGGCGTTGCAACGTGCTCGAGTGCAATTCGGTGCTGTAGCGCACCATAGTGCATGCGCTGTAGCGGATTTCTACGCTACAGCAGATTTCATGGTAGCGACCTTAAAAGCCAAGAGTGTAGTGCTACAGTACGCTGCTGCAGTGCTATAGTGCACTGCAGTGCACGATGCTAATCCGCACAATTGGTGCCCTAATGACTGGGGGAATCCCCAAGCAGTCAAATCGCTACATCGTGCCTCTCACATTGATTCTACCAAAAAGTAGTCAAGGAGTTATTTTTTGGTCTTCCCAATAGCCTTTTTTCACCTCACATTTATTGCATTTATTGAAGAACCTTTGACCATCCAATGGAGAGATTTGGTGACTAAGAAAAAATAGCACAACAATTTTCTTTTCTCTGATAACCTATAAATAGATAGATGAGTGGGGTTGTTTTTCTCACATTTCTCCTGTCTTAAGAACCCCACTTGAATCCTTTAGCAACCAAAATATATTATGTGTTTAATAGCCTCACAAAAAAAGAGCATGGCAAGCAAGGGTGCAGTTGCCTCAACTTCAAAAGACATGTTTAATAATAAATGGTTCTCCTCAGTTAAGACTGAACAACGGTACATCCAAAACATATCCTAGCACAGGCTCATTCCAGAGAGGGTAATCGCTCTCCCTTATCCTGTTAGCTACACTGATGTGGCACACAGGGGATGGGAAAGCCTTGTCGATCTACATGAGGCTTTTACTAATGCGCTCAATACGAGGGGGCGACAAATTTTTGTACAAGGAAAGGCTATGAGCTTCGGGGTATAGCAGATTGAGAAATTTTATGAACTTGGATCAATTAAAAACTGCTCCTACCAAGCTTGCCTAAACAAAGACTTTGACTCAGTGGCCATCACAAGAGGACTCACTCAGCACAACGCCAATTGGAGGGGAAACCTCGCCAACATTCCATGAGCCCTTCTAATAGACTCATATAATGCGTGTCACCTCCTATTTTCCTATAGGATAATGCCATCTGGGCATCTGAGTGAAGTAACCCAGATAAGGGTAATGCTTATTTATGAAATTCAACGACTCGGAGATATTCGTACCTACGGGGTTATATTCGAGCATTTTTGGCATGCCTTAATCGGTCCTCGCGCAACCCTATCCTTCAGATCTCTGATTTCTATAATATGCCTTGACCAAGGAGTCAAGGTGATTCCTTATCGCGCTCCTCTAACCCTTCACAATTTACATTCCAAATTTCAAGAGGGGAAGATGAGTAAGAAAAGAATTTAAGGGGAGAAAGGTGAGGTATCTTTTTATTCATCATGCATCAATTCAAAACTAAAAGATTTCCAAAAAGAATCCACTAAATTGAGGGAACATCAAAAATGAACTGAAAAATGTATAGAAGAAGACATGCAATATTGCAAGATCGCCATTTATCAGCAAAATCGGTTCCACCAAGACTTCCACACAGATCTTTGTATAATGCTTTCAAATTGGAGTCTGCATTACGAACTGGGGGAATCTATACTCCCACAACCTTTAGTGCTTGAGCCCCCTCTAATCATGCCCTGGCTCAAAGAAGATGAAGAAGAAGATGAAGAAGAAGAAGAAGATGATGAATATAATGAAGAGGATTGAACAGTTGTAAGCTTTCTTTTGTATTTTTATTATCTTTCAAAAAAATAAAAAATTTCTTAGTAAAATCTATTTCCACCTTTACTTACGCTAGTAAATCTACTTTAAAATCCCTTTATGAAAAGTTTCAGTGTGCACAAAATGATACATAAGAATTTTCTTTAAGTCTTTAACAAGATGTGTGATTGTGATATATAATGATTCCAAAATATTTGTGTTCGAGTAATATTTTCTTTGATCACTATTTTGTGCCCTCAAAACTCACAATGATGGTGCTCGGATCTAAGTGTGGGGAGAGGATAATGGAACTTGATTGAGAAAAAGTAAGAGACACTAAAATCAAGAATGTGCTAGGCTTCTATAGGACTTAATGAATGCAATGCTTGATTAAAGGGATGAAGAAAAATGTCTCTTCCATAGAAAAAATGCAAAAGAAAATTAGGTAAAGGGATGAAGAAAAATGTCTCTCTCAAAATAATCAAGAAAAAAAAATCAGGATGAAGATAAGCATCTCTCCTAAAAAATAATTCTCATTGTATTTCATAAGAATAAGCACATATGGCACTTGAAATTCTAGAACACTAATTCTTGGTTATTCTCAAACAAAAATTTTAGAAATACCTCCAGAACATTTTGGTAATAGCATCATACATCATGGTATGAAGGGAAGAAGACAATGAATAGAGTGGAATAGGACTGAGCTAAATATGATTAAGAACTCATAATTATTACTAATCACCATGCTGAATAAACTTTAAACTTTAAAAGATGAACTTCTTAACTATTTTATAATTGTGTAACTTAAGAAATCAAATAGTCATTTCAATGCTTTCTTGAGGATGAGCAAGAAATTAAGTGTAAGAGTGTGATAAATATAATAATCATAGCTAATTTAGTACTAAAAATAATATTTTCTCTTAGAATTGGTGTACTTTGATATGCATTTTGCACCTTGCAGGGCAAAAAGTCTGAAATCAAGTTTGCAAGGGAACCTAGAACTTGCAAGAAGAGGAACGCTAAGGCATGCCACAGCGGGCTGCACTAGAGCTAAACCTAGAGCTCAGCGCTATCGCGCGCCATAGCATTCTTAAGACCAAAAGACTGGTGCTACCGAGTGCCTTAGCTCCTTTAAGATAGAAATTTTGACACTACCGCGCATCGCAGCTTGCTTTAAACCGAGAGCTCGATGCTACCGCGCACCATAGCGCCCTTATCATCGAGAGCTCGATGTTACCGTGCACAATTGCACCCTCTTCACCAAGAGCTAGCCGCTACCGTGTGCCATTGCGCTTGACAAACAATAAGCTAGGCTCTGTAGCACGTCGTAGTGTTCGTTGTAAATCTGCTCTGGTATAGGCATTCAATCAGCATTGGGAAGATAAGGAGATTTAATTTTTCCCCTTCCCCAGCAAGAATTAATGGCAATATATTTAAAATTCTTCATTTTTCATGGAAATAAAAGAATAATTCATAAAAGCAATTAAATTCTGAGGAAGATGGAAGGGGTGACTGTACTAATGCTAAGGAGATTTTAGGGAGTATAAAAGCAGGGATTCAAGACTAAAGAAGGGTTCAAGAATTTCTACAGCCTAAGGTTTTTTGCCCTCAAGAATACTACATACCAAAGAAGTGGGAGACCTTTCCCAAGGCTAAGGAGGGCTGTAACTTGTGAAAAGAAGGGGCACATAAATCAAGAGAAGGAGAAAGATCAAATGAGTGGAGAAAGCAAGAAGAATGCAAAGGCTATTCACTAGTATTGTATCCATTCTTATCTCCCTTACTTTTCATGTACATGCCATGCAAGGACTATTCATTTCTTATAGCTTGTCTTGTTTTTATATATTTATAACAGCCTAAACTCTTCTTGGGGAAGGTTGGGTGTTAAGTATGTAAAAATGTAAGGATGGAAATGCTATATACTCTTCATTTTTAATGAATGTCATTTAGTAATTTTATTGAATGAATGTGAATGAAGAATTTGGAAAACATAAACGTTTTGTAACATCTGTGTTATCATCAATTCATTGAAACCTCCACTGTGCTTAATAGATTGCCTAGACATAAGGAGATGCACACTAGAGAGTCGACACCTTGAATGCCTGTGAAAACATTTGTTGTGCAAAAATGCTCAGTGCATGACCATAGACATGTGAAGATCAATTGAGACTTGGAATGTAACGTACCAATCTCTGAGGTCCATTGCTCTCACTTGATTTATGCAAGGTTAGTAGTGGATGTCATGCCTAGGATTGAGTGAAAAGCTCTAATGAGCTTCATAGCACATTGACCTTAGTTAAATAAAGAGGGTGATGCATAAGAGTTGAGAACCATCAATTGAGCTCTGTAGCTCATCTTAGGTTTATGTGAGGACTTAGAGCGCTAAATTCTATTGGGGAATGTGACATAAACCCGTGTGGTCAAACAGCTCAATTCTTTAGCTAAACCTAAAATTAATGTATGAGAGCCATTAATGGAATCATGTTTGTGAGATACTCAAATCAATTTATCAAACAATAGATCTCATGAATATCTAAGTGCTAAAAGCAAATGCGACATCTATTCCTCTTTGAGAACTAGATAAGACTTAATCCATTTAGAGGATACTTTAGATAAGATTATGTCTCTTGATTACTTGATAATAAAATCTGTTCAATTCACTTGACATGACATTTAAGAGAATAGTATTAGCATGTACAACTTATTTAATTACATACCAAAGTTCAACTTTGCCTTTTTTAATCAATTAGTATTTTCAAACAAGAATTTTTAATTAGAGTAATTCAGGACTAAAGTGAAAACACATATAATCTTATTTAAACATAAGCAAACTTAGGTATACTCTAGTAATAATATAAACCCCATTCCTAGAGGACGATAAATCTCAGGATCTCACCATCTCATATTACTTCAGATCACATGCACTTACATGTAAGCGTAGACATGTTTTTACAGTTAGTCAAACCTACTAAGTATTAAATTCCCAAATAAGGAGTAATTTTGTTTAACTACACATCTACTGATTGAAGAAGCTGAGTTTTGGTGGGAGAGAGAGCAAAACTCCATGGGAGGAATTCAATGAGGATTTTAGCAAAGAGTTTTTTCCACCTTCTCTACAGATGATTATAGAAGATGAGCTGATAAAACTTACCCAAGGAGACAATTCTGCGCCAGCGTATGAGATGGAATTTATAAGATTGTCCAGATTTGTTCCCAACCTAGTAAGGACAGAGGCTTCAAGATGTAACCAATTCTTAAGGTGACTAAAAGACTCAATCAAGGATCATCTAATCTCTCTATACATGACAACTTTTCTAAGATACTAGAAGGAGCAAGGATAGTGGAGCACCACTTATAATAAAAAGAATAGAGAAAGAGGGTGTCTGAAGCACAAACTAGAGATAGAGAAGTTAAGAGGAGTAGACCACTACCACCCAGGGTATATCAGATGACGCAACAACAATGAACAGAACAACCATTGAAGTGTCAAAGGTCCCACCCTAATAGTAAATGCTATTACTAGGGGAATAAGTGTTATACTTATGGGAGGCTGGACATAGATTTTGGGAATGTCAGTCTCATTGTACTGCAGACAGAGTAAAGATTTACCACCCTTCTACTTCAAGCAACCCCATACCTGTCAAAGCTCGAGCACTAGTACTAGCAATTATTCCACCACCTTCTACTGGATTAAATGCAATCCAAAGAAGGGCACCTCAATCTGCTCAAAGGAACCCAAATGAAGCATCCAGGAACTATCAGAATGGCAGAGCTAATAGACAGTATGTGCTATGCCAAGGGTGTATGCTCTAACACCAATAGTGGCATCTGAAGATAATAAAGTGGTGCTAAGTATGCATTTAAATTCTGAATTGTTCAATTATTTTATATGAATTTCTTACTTAATTACTTAGGAAGTAAGAACTTTTGAACTATTCTAAATAGGCACACTAAATATCTATAATAAACCATGTGATTCTTTATTCGACACTAGCGTAATGTAACAACCCAATTGTTGTTACTTGGTTTTATATATCCAAATTAGATTTAAACCATTGCATGTAGACTCATAATAATATTAGGAGCCTGCACATGAAATTTGGTGCAATTTGGAGACCGTTCGTTTTCGATGCGTATTTTGAGGCAATTTGAATATCCTAGAAATTATCTAAATTAATTTGACCTCCAAATCAATATTGGAGTTTGCCATTGAGCTCCTCACCCCTAAATTAGCTAGGGGTGAAATTGTCGAACTTCCCCAAATATTTTAATATAATCTAATGCTAAGAAATTAAGATAATTAAATTAATCTCTGATTCAAAATTTGACTTTATTTTTGAGTTCATCACATTCAATTTAGTTAAGGGTGAATTTTTGGAATTTTTCAAATCTCGTTTGGTTATTTAATTCTCAGTTATTAAAAAATAATAATTATTATTTAATATTAGTAATTAAATAATTTAATTAAATACTTATATCCATGATCCAACAGTATTAACTATTTTTCACACTGATCCCATGTGTGAAGCAGAATGTAGAATAATGGGATCGGGTGAACTGAGCCATTCTGCATTTTTGTAGATCGATTAGAGGGTTGGATTTATGGGTGGCACTATACACCCGTACTGTTCTCCAGCTCAGCCATGAATGAGTAATGGCACAATAACCGCAGGTCTCCCATGCATTGGCCATCTCTGCCTGCTTTAATCATGTCAAACTCTCCCACATTCTCTACATCGCCTTGTGCTAGCTATGGACGGTTGGAAGAAAGCTGGAGCGCCCACTGAAGGATTTTTGACCTAGCTCTAATTTCGAAGGACGAACCCATGGTATTCCACAATCCTACTCTAATTGCTATACAATCCAATCCTTCAATGTTCATTTATCTATTTCTTAACTGATAGATTGTATTGATGAGCTCCGATCAAGCTCAATTGGTGCTCGTCTCACTTGACTGAATAGTAGTTAACAGTTATTAGGCAGTTCGAAACCCTAGATCTAGAGAATAATAAATCAAAGTGTTAGAAGGTTAAATCAATGGGGCTACAGTGCGCATTAGATAGGTCTAGTCATTAGCTTTGTTTTGGTGTATCCCACGTCCTCTGGAATGAATGGTGTGTGACAAATTTTGGAGCCCTAGGCGTTGCCCGTCGTGGTCCCCATCTTTCTCAATGGGGAAGGAGTTGATTTCGAGTCGGATCGAGTCAGGCTTGACCCACATGCGACCCACTAAGCCTGCGTGTGAACCATGCGCCTACATGTATGCGGCTAGGGTTAGCTAGATCAGTAGGGTAATTAAGAAAATAATTATTTATTTCAATTTAATTTATTTAATAAATCCTTAATTACAACTCCAAATAATACAAAATTATATACCATTTTGATCAAAAAAATATGATGAACAATAATATGACATTAGTTTTTTAATTTAATGATTAATTTGATTAATCACTATTTTGCTTAATTAATTAATTAAATAATTAACCTAATTTTGTAAATGCCGTAAATTGGCCAATTTTCGTCCAAATTCGATGATCCAATAGTCTATTTCGATCATTAAAATGTGTAAAATAATAATATGATGTCAAATTTCCAATTTGACAGCTTATTTTACTAATGACCTCTTAAGTTTTATTAAGAGTTATTAAAATTTTAATTAGTCATTTGGTGTCCAATGTGACTCTACTTAATGTTATTTTACTCATTGTGCTATAAGGAAGTTATAGCCACCTTGTTTATATTATTTGAATATCAAATGAAAAATGTGAGTTTTTGACCCTTGAATAAAATAATATTAAGTTTTTAAATTTATGGTTTTGCATGCTTGGGCCTCCTAAAGGCTAGGACACCTTAGGAAACATATCTTACGACATATAACATCATTAGATGACATTTTGAATAGGAAAGTTCATAGAATAACCAACTCTTAGTCTAGTACTAGTGAACCAAAGGTAGAGCATTAACATAGAATTAAAGTGTGTATTTGAACTCCCAAAGCTTGATTTTTGTACATTAGGATTATTGTAGTCCTAAAACCATAGGATGAAAGAGGATTAGTCAAATTTCTTAAGTTTATGAGATTCATTCAGAGGACCCTTAAGATGTTAGCTAGAGCCTAACTTAGTCCCTTACATTTTTTAAGTATAGGATTGAATCTATTCAACCCATTATGTAACTTAGCGCCATTAACTTACTTTAGTAGCCTAATCATTTAATTAAACCCTAAGATTCCTTGTGCTTAGGTTTGAGCTTAGAAGTTAAAGGATTGAATGTCTTCACTTAGAAATTCCACTCATAAGAAATTCTTTGACTAGTCATCTAGTAAACTTTTTGATTAGGATTCTCCAACCTTAAGATTCCTTAGTGAACTTAAGGCTAGGTAGTTTTCCCGCCTACCTTCTAACTAGAGATTAATGGTACTAATTTAAGTCTTGTAGGTTGTCAACAATAGGACTGTAAATTGTGAGTTAGACCCTTAAGTTCAAGATAGATCAATAATTACCTATTAAGTGTCTTTTAGATAAATTAAAGTGAATCCTAACTGGTAGGATATTGAAGTATAGATCATATCTAGATCATGTAAGCTATTTAGGATAATATTAAGTAATACTTAATTTAGCTCTTGTGCATAAGAGAGAACTTATAAGATGATTAGGATGGAGACATCTTAAGAAGTTTAGTGTCTTCCACTTATACCTAAAGACTAACCTAAGTGGCTAAGTGTAACCTACTTAGGATTGTATGCGTGACCATAACAAGCTAAGTATATAACATAGAGATTGCAACCATCTTGGTGTAGAGTAATTAGTCATTCTTTCCTAAGTAAGATGTCCAAAATCTCTTAGAAAGACTAAATGACTAAACTAAGACTAGAAGTGATATTAGATAATAAAATGGATTCTAGCCTTAAGGCTTTGATCAGCTAAGCAAGAGTTAGACTTGGAATTCCCTTAAGTGCATAGTAATGGAATTAAACTTAGGATCATAGTAATTATAATACTAAGGTTAAGAACCTTAGGTTTAAGAAATGAACCATAATATTATAATAGTAACTTATTGTAAGATAAAGTTAGATAATAATAACTTAGTTAATGACAAACTTTAAATCTTACCATATTAGGCTTGTAGTCTTATAGAACTCCTAAGCCTAAGTTTAGACTAGACATTGTCCCATTAGTGGCATACTTAAGACTAAGATAGCTTAAATGTATAGATAGAGCAACCTTCATAAACATAGAACCTTAATATGCTAGTGAGATAAAATAATTATAGAATATAGTCAAATGAGATGTTTAAATGTGATAGTTCTTAGAAGCCCTTCAACTTAAGTAATGAGATACTAGTTCAAAGGTTAAGGAATCCTATAGCTAGACCCTCAGTAGTCTAAGTCATAGGAATATAATAACTTAAGTAGTATGATAAGGAAACTTTTAGTATCTAAGCTAGAGTGTTCATATAGAGTAGAAGTAGTTAATTAATAGTTTATATGATTAGAGTGCTAGAATAAGGATAGGATGTTGGTTTGTAATAACTCAATTATATCTATAATAATTTTATCACATCAATTAGACCTTAATCAAATCATTACATTCAAACTCATTTAATTATATATTACTAAGTATCAATTGTGGAAGATATTTGAGGAATGTCTAAGTCAATTAGGGAGCTTGATTAGCTACAATCATAGGATAGATAACTGAAGTAGATAATAATGAATATCACATGGTTTACAATTAGCTTTGAATATTCTTGAATATTGCAACACATTGAGACTATATCCTTGAATACATTCATAAGAATAATATGCATATAAAAATTCAAAACATTTGTCTTAGGGTTTCATATGGTAGACTATGCCAGGGCAGGTGACAGACTGTAAATACACGTCTGCACTCGCACACAAGTGTACGTGGTCTGAAGTAATAAGTGGAAAGTTTGAGTTTCCGGGATTTATCAAACCATAGAGAATTGGATGTTTTGTTACTAATGCATATCTATTATCACTAATGTTTAAGTTATCAGTAACTTATTTAATTTGGTTCTAGAATGAGCAAAATAATCACTTAGTAGAAAATAGCCAAATAGAAGAAAGAGGAGAGTTGGGTGTCTCCCACATGACATAATAGATTACTTAAATATGATGCCTCCTCAAGCATCCATCTTTCATTCACTTTGATTTTAATCAAGTGCATATTGTTTTTTCATTGAGGTTTATCTCAAAGATTTATAAGTTCAAATCTTGTGCTTAAAATGAACATACAGTCAGTTCTATTTCAGCACCAAGATCCTTATATGATTATAAGTTTGTAGTTTTTATCTCATCTCTTGATCATGGAGATGAGGGTTGCTAATTTTCTTAAGATCTTATAAGCATTGATTCCACTAAGAGTGCCACACACATCACACATAGCTGAGATGAGGGGTTGGATTTGTTGGGCTCAATGACTATGTTACCTCGTTCATGAGCACACAATTATTCCATTCCCTCTCTCAAGTATATTGAGCAACGAGGCTCCATTAGTGGGTCTTAACATCACACACATCATCCCATTAGTTGAGCTTAGATTAAGGTGCACTAAGCTCAAGAACTTTCTCACATAGTTCTAAGCTCTCGCGCACTCATAAATCTAGCATCTAAACCAAGGTGAGCTATGGAGCACAAGACACATTAGTCTTTTGATTCACATTAAGTCCAATAATAAAATTATACATCTCTTTAACAAGGCATTAAGATCATAATCTTTACTAACACTTGAGGAAAACTCATACATTTATAGTAACTATCAAAACATGTGGGATTACCCCAACCCTCCCTAAGGGAGGTTTAGTTCTCCATTACAAAAGAGATGAAAAAGAACACATACATGGATAAAGACCCTTTCATAATCAAATAAGAAGGGAAATTCAAAACAAGAGCTTGGAAAATACTAGGAATGTTCATTGGAAGTTCTACGGACTCTTCTTCTCCTTGCTCGAAGTGCCTTTCTTAGGTCACTAGTGCTAACTTTCTCCTCCTTCTTCTTAGCAAGTTGAGCTTCTCCACCCTTGGGGAGTTTTTCTTCTCTTCTATGCAGCCCCTTTCCATACTTAGTGAAGTGAGCAAATTTGGGAACCCTCCTCTAGTCAAGAGGAGTGATATTTATAGATGAGGGGCTGCTTCTTCCTTTTTCATTTCAAAATCCAGCAAATGCCTCTTACAATTCTGAGCAATGATGGCAAAATCCACTTGATGGATGAGGTGACAAATTCTTTCCATTGTTTTAGCCATTATATCTCCTCAAAAGATCATTTTCTTAATTAAAAATGGAGTTGCAGCAGGAGGAATGATGGTTGGAGACAAGAGACTGGTTAGGTGTCTTCTCCCAGCCTCAATTAATGCTTATGCTAGACAAAATTATTGCGGGCAGCTGCAGCACGCGCTACGGTGAAAACAATTTTTGCAAAGAGGCCTGTTGCAGCGCGCGATCGCATTCATTTTTCACAATGTGACCCGCTGCAGCGCGCTGTGGTACTAGCGTTTTGCAAAGCGCTATGCTGCAGCGCACTGTAGTGCCAACATTTCGTAAAATGCCCTGCTGCAGCGCATGATCGTGCCTGCAGTTAGCAAACGAATCCGCTACAACGCGTGATCACACCCGCTTTTCGCAAGGTGCTCCGCTGCAGCGCCAGCATTTTTCAAAAATGCCCCACTACAACGCGATCGCGCCCACAATTAGCAAATGAATCCGCTGCAACACTCGATCGCACCAACGTTTTGCAAGGCGCTCCACTGCAATACGCTGTAGCGCTAGCATTTTGCAAAATGCCCTGCTGTAGTGTGCTATCACGCCTGCAATTTGCAAAATGACTCACTGTAGTGTGCTGGAGCGAGCTACAGCGCGCGACAGCGGCTTCCTTTAGATAAAATTGGAAAATTGCTCAAATGGCTCAGAATTCCTTAGATAAGCATTTTTCCTACAAAGATAGACAGAATTTGATTGAGGGAGCAATTTTGAGATAAGAAATGAATAAAATTTTTCTTTATTTGAAAGATAATTTATGGATTCATCACACTCCCACACTTAAATTCTTGCTCGTCCTTGAGTAAGCTCATAAAGGTACTTCTCTATTTTTTTTTTTCTTTTTTAGGTATGCTAGTTAACAAAAGATATGAATTTAGATTTTTATTTGTAAGTCAAGGCATGTACTTAACTGAAATGATCCAAATCATTTAGCATTAAGATATTCTAACTTTGGATATGAAGCAAGGTTAATCAGTTAATCTCCAAGTATTTGATTTTTATGCTTATTACTAGGTCATGAGGAAGGTTCCATGGAAAACCTAGACTATAGAAGCAGTGAAATACTCAAGAGTTTTGTGCTATATGTGCTCCTTTTTATGAATCACAAAGATAAAAAGATTAAATGAGAGATACTTTTTATCATCCTTTTTCATTTCTTATATTTGGGAGAGATATTTTTCATCATCCATTTTTATGTTTTTCTCTTTTCATTCTTAGGGAGAGATACTTTTCTTCATCCCTAATTCACATTCTTGTGATCATGAAGTCATACGGGAGCCTAGCACACACTTTTAGAGTACTCACCATAATCTCTAGTCATTAGTCCAATGCTTTCCCCCCATACTCAGTTCATAGCATTGACTTAAATTTTTGGAGACTAGATTAACCTTAATTCATTCTTTAATTAAAAAGGTTTAATGTTATCAATGCATTTGATCACTTTTTGTTAAGTACCCTTTTATTTCATATCATTTTCTTTATTAATACTTTTGTGACTCTCATTTCTTGAAAAGTTCAGAAAATTTTTGTCATTTTTAAATATTAGAAAATTTTGGGAATACTAGAATTCATAAATTAGGCTCTCAAATAAAACACACAAAATAAAAAGTATAACAAAAAACAACTAATATAAATAAAAATAAAAAGAAATGACACAACCTATTTATTCTTGGGTTGCCTCGTAATAAGCGCTTGTTTTAATGTCGCAGCCCGACATGAGAAAGCGCTTCTATGTAATGCCCTTATCCGGGAGGTCCTGAAGAGTCCATCCCCCCTTTTCTTGTAAAATTCCTTCCTCAAAGTATAACTTCAGACGATTCCCATTTACCTTAAAATTGCCATTATTGGAAGCAACTTCAACTGCTCCATGAGGGAAAACCTTCGTGATAGTAAATGGTCCAGTCCATCTTAACTTCAGTTTTCTTGGAAATAATCTTATTCTTGAGTTAAAAATCAATACTTTCATTCCAGGTTGAAATTTTTTTGACTTGATCAGCTTATCATGCCATTTTTTTGTTTTTTCTTTATACAATTTTGCACTCTCATAGGCGTTTAATCTGAATTCGTCAAGTTCATTTTATTGCAACATTCTTTGTGCACCTACTTTTTTGGAGTCAAAGTTTAATTTCTTAATTGCCCAAAAGGTGCGGTGCTCCAATTATACTGCAAGGTGACATGATTTTTCGTAAATGAGCTTATAAGGAGACATTCCTAAAGGGGTCTTAAAGGTAGTTCTATAAGCCCAAAGAGCATCCTGGAGTTTTGAAGTCCAATCCTTTCTATTTTGGTACAATTTTTTCTAAAATTTGCTTAAGCTCCCTGTTTGAGACTTCCACTTGCCTGCTCGCTAGTCTGAGGGTGGTAGGGAGTACCCACCTTATGTCTCATCCGATAGCTTTTTAAGACACTTTCCAACTGCCTATTGCATAAATGTTTTCCCCCATCACTTACTAAGAATCCGAGCATCCCAAATCTAGCTAACACGTGCTCCTTGAGAAATTTAATAACAGTTTTAGCATAATTGTTCACTCATGCCAACGCCTCAACCCATTTGTTCAAATATTCAACTGCCACAAGAATATACATATTGGCTTGGGATAAGGGAAATGGTCCTATGAAGTTGATCCCCCACATAGCGAATAACTCTACTTCAAAAATTCCATTTAAAGGGAGCTCATCCCTTTTGCTTAAATTCTCGGTTCTCTGGCACTTATCACAACTTTTGACAAAGTCAGCAGCATTTTTGAATAAATGGGGCCAAAAGAATTCGGATTGCAGCACTTTTGCAGCTGTTCGCTCAATCCCATGGTGCCCTCCATATGGAGATGTGTGACAATGATAGAAAATATTTCTAATGTCGGAGTCAGGAACACATCTCCTTAGGAGTTGATCATTGCAACATTTGTACAAAAAATGATCATACCAAAAGTAATTTTTGGTGTCAGCGAAGAATTTTTTTCTTTGTTTGTAACTCATGTCTTTTGGTATGACTCCTCCTGCAAGATAATTTCCAATGTCAGCAAACCAAGGAGAATAATTTGAAGACACAACATAAAGTTTCTCATTGGGGAATGATTCACTAATTTCGATCAGCTTATCATTATCAAGGTGGGTCAATCTAGATAAATGATTTGCAAGCACATTCTCACTCCCCTTCTTATCACGGATTTCAAGATCAAATTCTTGCAAGAGCAACACCCATCGTACCAAGCGCGGTTTTGCTTATTTCTTTTGAATGAGATAATTAATAGCTGCATGATTAGTATAAGCAATAGTTTTAGACCCAATGAGGCATGACCTAAATTTAGTGAAGGCAAAGATGACAGCTAAGAGTAGCTTTTTTGTGGTAGCATAATTTCTTTGAGCATAATCAAGGAGTTTACTAGCATAGTAAATTGAATAGAAGGTTCATACCTTTCGCTGCCCAAGGACAGCGTCAACTGCAAGGTCACTCGCATCACACATAATTTCAAAAGGTGAATCCCAATTTAGAGTAGAAATTATTGGAGCATAAATTAAAGCAGTTTTTATGGCATTGAAACCCCTTAAGCAATTTTCATCAAAATTTAACTCGACATCCTTCCCGAGTAATCTGTAGAGCGGCATACTTATATTTGAAAAGTCCTTGATAAATCTTCTATAAAACTCTTCGTGCCCAAGGAAGCTTCTAATTCCTTTTACATTAATGGGTGGGGGGAGTTTTTCAATTACTTCAACCTTTGCCTTATCAACTTCTATCCCTCTCCATGAAATCAAATGACCAAGAACAATACCCTCTTCAACCATGAAATAACATTTCTCTCAATTTAAGATTAAATTTGATTCTTCACATCTTTTTAAAACCTTTCCTAAATTGATTAAGCAATGATTGAAAGAGCTCCCTACAATTGAAAAATCATCCATAAAGATTTCCAAAAATTCCCCAATCATATCAGAAAAAATAGCTATCATACAGCGTTGAAAAGTGGTTGGAACATTGCATAATCTGAAGGGCATTCTTCTAAAGGCAAATGTCCCAAAGGGGCAGGTGAAAGTAGTTTTCTCTTGGTCTTCAGGAGAAATAAGGATTTGAAAATATCCTGAATATCCATCAAGAAAACAAAAGTAGGGATTCCCTGCCAATCTATCAAGTATTTGGTCAATGTAAGGAAGAGGATAGTGGTCCCTACGGGTGGCTTTATTTAATCTCCTATAATCAATACACACTCTCTATCCAATCATAGTTATAGTGGGGATTAGTTCATTGTGGTCATTTAGAACACCTGTCATCCTACTCTTTTTGGGAACCACATGTATAGGGCTTACCCAAGGACTATCAGAGATTAGGAAAATGATTCCAGCATCTAAGAGTTTAATGATTACCTTATGAACTACTTGTTTTATGTTAGGATTTAATTGCCGTTGGGGCTCAATTGAAGGGTTAGAGTTATACTCCAAAATTATTTGGTGCATACAAAGAGTTGGACTAACCCCCTTCAGATCAGCTATACTCTAACCGATTGCTCTCTTGTGCTCTTTTAAGACCTTACATAAAAGACTCTCTTGATGCTCAGTTAACAGGGAGGAGATTATTACAGGAAGAGATTCTTTTTTCCCTAGATAAGTGTATTTTAAATGTGAGGGAAGAGGTTTCAATTCTAATTTTGGAGGGAAGATTATAGAAGGCTGAATTAATTTCCTCTCCTTAACCAATTCCTCAATCACTTCTGTGTCTGTGGGGTCCTCATCTTCCTCACTTGCTAGTAATCCCTCTTCTTCCACATCTCCCATTAACCACGCTTCTTCTATGGCATTGATTTTCGAACAATCCACATTGGGTTTAGATGGGTGTCTCATAGAATCATTCACATAAAATTTAATCTCCTCATCCCCATATCGCAACCTCAATTCCCCTTTATCTACATTAATCAAAGTTCTTTTGGTGGCCAAGATAGATCTACCTAGAATAATAGGAATTTCTTGATTTTCATCTTCCATATCCAAGATTATGAAATCTGCAGGGAAGATGAACTTATCAACCTTCACAAGCATATTTTCCACAATTCCTAAAGGGGATTTGACTGATCTATCAATGAATTGGAGGAGAACGGAGTTGGGTTTTAAGTGATAAATTTCTAATTTCTTGAATATGTAAAATGGCATCAAATTTATGGATGCACCTAAATCATAAAGGGCTTTTTGGAAAGATTGGTTTCCAATAGTGCAAGGGATAATGAAACTTCCCAGATCCTTCTTTTTGATGGGAATTTTCCTCTGAAGGATTGCACTACACTCTTCTGTTAATGCCACAGTTTCCTTTTCATCAAGTTTTCTTTTTTTGGAGAGGATATTTTTCATAAACTTGGCATAACTAGGCATTTGTTCAAGAGCTTATGTGAAAGGAATATTTATATGAAGAGTTTTAAACATTTTTAGGAATTTGTGATAATGGACATCAAGTTTCTCCCTAGTCATTCGCTGAGGATAAGGTATATGAGGAATTTCCTTAAGTTGATCTCTCAATTCTTCTCTTTCTAAATCACTTACATCATTCCTCTCTTTTCTGATCGTTTCTTCTTCCTCCCCCTTTTCCTCTCTAGTTATTTCTATGTTTTCATGATTTCCCTTTCTCACAACTGGTCTGGTAATTTTTCCACTTCTTAGGGTTATTGCTTTCCCTTACTCCTCTTCTTACTTACCGATGACTCCCACTAATGAAGGTTGCTCTAACTATTTCATGATTTCCTTTAGCTTTTGTTCTATTCTTTTTACTAACTCTTCTTGCTTTAAAAGATTGTGTTCGTACCTGTTTAAGGTGGCATCCATTTTATTCATGAATTCGATTGTGGAGGTTCTGAATATGATAAGTGAGTTTTCCAATGTCTCTCTATTCCTTCTATGATTCATAATTACATTGACATTTCTTAACTCACCAACTTCCTCCTGACAAGAATTTATATACCCACATTCTAATTTTTTAGTAAGTTGAGAGATTTGCTTTTGGAGCTCAAGAATTTGTTGTGAATTTTTGAGTGAGTTATATTCATTTTTATTGTGGTGATCATTCCTATGGAGAGGCCATTGGTAGGCATTATTTGTCATTTCTTCCAAGAGGTCATAAGCCTCCTCTTGGGTTTTACTATAAATAGAGCCGTCGGTGGCTGCATCATTGAGTGTCCTTGTACAAGCGTTCAAACTATTATAAAAGGTTTGCACTTGCATCCACAAGGGAAACCCATAATGTGGGCAACACCTTAGGCATTCCTTAAATCAGTCCCATCCGTCATAGAGTTTCTCACCTTCCAACTGAGTAAAGTTGGCTATCTCAACCAAGCATTTTTTGCCAGAGGAAAAATTTTGGCTAAGAATTTCTTAGCCAAATCGTCCCATGTCCGGATCGAATCACTTGGAAGAGAGCTGAGCTAACTCTTGGCTCTATCTCGTAAAGAAAATGGGAAAAGCCTTAATTTAACTGCATCTTCAGAGACGTCGTTAAATCTGAAGGTGTCACATATTTCAAGGAAAGTTGAAATATGTGAATTTGGATCTTTAGTGGCTAATCCCCAAAAATGGTTATTCTGAACCATACTCAGAGTAGAAGGTTTGATCTCAATGTTCTTGACTTCTATATTAGGCCTTACAATTATATGGGGGATTCCCTTAATAGTGGGAAGTGCATAATCTCTTAGTGCTCTCCCCCTAGGCACTCCTAATGGCTCTCCTAATGGCTCTCCAAGATTTTCATTATTATTCTCCATAATGACTTGTTGGCTTAACAGAATATTTTGTTCTCTCCTAGCCTGCAAGTAAGTTCTCTCAATTTTAGGGTCGAAAAGGTAATCCGTGCAAACTCTTCTACTCATACATAATAATAATTAGGCTATCAAGAACAAATATAGCAATAAGTTCAAGGACTCAGTAATAATAAAAGAAAGCAGAAAAGTATATTATTAGTACCTATAACAAAAATAAAAAATTAAATTTACATGTAAGAAAATGCTTAAATCACTAGTTATAGATTATCCTTAATACGAAACAATTTCCAATACCCCGACAACGGCGCTAAAAACTTGACAGACTGTAAATACACGTCTGCGCTCGCACGCAAGTGTACGTGGTCTGAAGTAATAAGTGTAAAGTCTGAGTTTCCGGGATTTATTGAACCACAGAGAATTGAATATTTTGTTACTAAGGTATATCTATTATCACTAATGTTTAAACTATCAATAACTTATTTAATTTGGTTCCAGAATGAATAAAACAATCACTTAGTAGAAAATAGTCAAATAAAAGGAAGAGGAGAGTTGGGTGTCTCCCACATGACATGATAGATTACTTAAATATGATGCCTCCTCAAGCATTCATCTTTCATTCGCTTTGATTTTAATCAAGTGCACATTGTTTTTTCTTTGAGATTTATCTCAAAGATTTACAAGTTCAAATCTTGTGCTTGAAATGAACACATAGTCAGTTCTATTTCAATACAAAGATCCTTATAAGATTATAGGTTTGTAGCTTTTATCTCATCTCTTGATCATGGAGATGAGGGTTGTTAATTTTTTTAAGATCTTATAAGCATTGATTCCACTAAGAGCACCACACGCATCACACATAGCTGAGATGAGGGGTTGGATTCATTGGGCTCAATGACTATGTCACCTCGTTCATGAGCACATAATTATTCCATTCCCTCTCTCAAGTATGTTGAGCAACGGGGCTCCATTAGTGGGTCTTAGCATCACACGCATCATCCTATTAGTTGAGCTTAGATTAAGGTGCACTAAGCTAAAGAACTTTCTCACATAGTCCCAAGCTCTCGTGCACTCATAAATCTAGCATCTAAACAAAGGTAAGCTATGGAGCACAATACACATTAGTCTTTTGATTCACATTAAGTCCAATAATAAAATTATAAATCTTTTTAGCAAGGCATTAAGATCACAATCTTTACTAACACTTGAGAAAACCTCAAACATTTATAGTAACTATCAAAATATATGGAATTACCCCAACCCTCCCCAATGGAGGTTTAGCTCTCCATTACAAAAGAGATGAAAAAGAACACATACATGGATAAAGACCCTTTCATGATCAACTAAGAAGGGAAATTCAAAATAAGAGTTTAGAAAATACTAGGAACGTTCCTTGGAAGTTCTCCAGACTCTTCTTCTCCTTACTTGAAGTGCCTTTCTTAGGTCGCTAGTGCTGCCTTTCTCCTCCTTCTCCTTATCAAGTTCACCTTCTCCACCCTTGGGGAGTGTTTCTTCTCTTCTATGCAGCCCCTTTTCTTACTTAGTGAAGTGAGCAAATTTGGGAACCCTCCTCTAGTTAAGAGGAGTGATATTTATATATGAGGGGCTGCTTCTTCCTTCTTCATTTCAAAATCCAACAAATGCCTCTTACAAATCTGAGCAATGATAGCAAAATCCACTTTATGGATGAGGTGACAAATTCTTTCCATTATTTTTGCCATTACATCACCTCAAAAGATCATTTTCTTAATTAAAAACGGAGCTACAGTAGGTGGAATGATGGCTAGAGACAAGAGGTTGGTTAGATGTCTTGTCCCAGCCGCAGTTAATGCTTCTGCTAGACAAAATTGCAGTGGGCCGCTGCAGTGCGCTATGGCAAAAACAATTTTTGCAAAGAGGCCTGCTGCAGCACGGGATCGCGTCCGTTTTTCGCAAAGTGACCCGCTGCAGCACGCTGTGGCGCTAACATTTTGCAAAGTGACCTGCTACAGCGCGCTGTCATGCCAGCATTTTGCAAAAATGCCCCGCTACATTGTGTGATCGCGCCTGTGGTTAGCAAACGAATCCGCTACAGCGCGCGATCGCACCCATTTTTCGCACGGTGCTCCGCTGCAGCACGCTGCAGCGCCAGCATTTTGCAAAATGCCTTGCTGCAGCCTGCGATCGTGCCTGCGATTTGTAAAATGACTCACTGGAGTGCATGACAGCGCTTCATTTAGAAAAAATTGGAAAATTGCTCAAATTGCTCAGAATTCCTTGGATAAGCATTTTTCCTGCAAAGATAGACAGAATTTGATTAAGGGAGCAATTTTGAGATAAGAAATGAATAAAATTTTCCTTTATTTGAGAGATAATTTATGGATTCATCAGTAGGCAAATGGTGTAATAAGGTGACCTCACATATCCTGGTGGGGAATGTGTGTTATGGGAAACCCCCTTTACTTTGTTATGCAGACGTGCTTAACTCCTCACTTATTTTTGTGCCCACAAAACAATATTACAAGATAAATAACTTAACATATTATAGAGCCTTATGATAGTTTTTACTTTTCCCACATCCTTCGTGATTGTGGATGCTTTATCATAGTCTTTTTCTAACCATACTTAGTACTTTATCATTGCTTTTACTTTATACTCAATCTTTGAGATTGAGAATTTTCTTACTTGCATGTATTACCGGTTCACCTATATTCAAAGCTCCTTTTCTTACTTGTAGTGTATATTATTACTTACATTTATGCTTACATTATTTTTACTTATATTACTTAGCATATGTCTATTTTTACATATTTCTTTACTATTTTTATTGCACACTTGTTAGTATACATGTACTTATTTTCCTTACTTACATAGATAATATAGGTTATACCAGCTTTCCTCTTTTACTTCTTTAAAGTCTTTTGTTACTTACAGTCATCTATTTTACTTACTTTACTTTTCCTTTTTACTGTATTGAGCTCCACTTAAATAATGATAATAAAAGGCTAATGTAATATCCAGTTAACTTAAATAGATTAGTTGTCCTAAAATATACTTAGACTTTTTAAATTAAATCGCTTGTTTTTGTTTTATTAGTAGTGCCCTACCGTATAAAATACCAAATATGGTAGATCGGGATCTTGGAGTGGATCTTGTACCTAAGGTAGATCAGATCCAATAGTTGCAACTTCAATGACCTTTACTTCCCATTATTTTTTATCTACTTTATGCATTCTGTGAGGATGAGTGTTATTAAGTTGAAATGTTCTTATAACCTTAATTAACTCTAGATAATTTGCTTTACTGTTCTGTGTTATGTTTTAGTTTCTTTCTGGATGGCTGGAATGGTTTATATTTACTTAATGTTTGTACATCTAGTTTTCTTCCTTAGAGACCCTTGGCTCCTCATAGTGCTTAATAGTGGGTTATGACTCACTAACATAGTATTAAGTATTATAGTAACACCTAATATTGGATTAGGTTCTTGAGCCAATATTGGGGTTGTTACACTCAAGCCACTCATTCATATCTGAGATGTTCAACTACTAAGTCTTCAATGTTACAAGTTAGGAAAAAGTATGCATGTACTAATGCAATCAAGTGCTAAAATGATGATGTGTAGTTTGTATAAATTAGGCAACCCGATTGGCAGATAAACATATAAGGAAAAAATCATAATTATTCCAGTCATAAATTTTGATGTGATACTAGGAATGAATTGGTTAAGTCAGAACAACACCACTATAGACTACAGCAAGAAGAAGGTCACAGTCATGGTAGGGAAAACATTTAAATCACTCATTGGAAGACTGGGTGAAAATACATTTATGATTAGTGCCATAAAGGCTAGGAGATTGCTCAAGGATGTGATGTCTATCTAGTGACTATAATTGGAGATAGTAAGGAAGATCAATTGATAGAAGAAACTGAGATTGTAAAAGAAATCAAGGATGTGTTTCTTGACAAATTACCCGGCATACCTTCTAAAAGAGAAGTTGAATTCACAGTTGAATTAATCTTTGAAACTCAACCATAATCAAAGGCACCTTACAGAATGGCACTAAAGAAACTACAAGAATTTAGGGAACAACTGCAAGAATTATTGGATAAGGGTTTCATCAGACTAAGCATGTCACCATGAGGAGCCCCGATGCTATTTGTAAGGAAAATGGATGGGTCTATGCAGATGTGCATAAATTATTAGGAGCTTAATAAAATAGCAATTAAGAATAGATATCTATTGTCAGAATAGATATCTATTGTCAGGATAGATGATTTATTTGTTCAATTGGCAATAGCCAAGTTATTCTCTAAGATCAACCTAAGATCAAGATATTATCAAATTATAGTTTAGGATTAGGGCTTACCTAAAACTGCATTCTAAACTAGGTATGGACATTATGAGTTCTTGGTTATGTCTTTTGGGCTAATGTGGTGCCCCACCCCTTAATCCACAAGATTAAGCTAAGGGGTGGTGTGTCACTCTATCTAACCCTTCACTTATTATTGGATTAGGATGAAATCCACAATCCACCTAATAAAGGAAGGAGTAAGCATAGAATCAAACATTTAGTCACTTAATAAGAATTCATACAGAGTGCAGAAGCGATTTATAATAAGAAACATCCAAGCATCACAGTATAAATATATCGAAATAGGACTCTAAATAAAAGGCATAGTAATCCAAATACATAGTCAAGGGTACATGTATTATTACATCAATTTAAAATTAAAGTAATAAGAGAATGAAAAGACTCTCATCCTCACTTATAATAAATCTAAGCAACTGCTTCTTCCAAAGGCTCCTCTTCTGGATAAGGCTCCACACCTAGCTCCTGATCGTCTAACTAAAGAGGATCTGCCATTGTCGGTTTCACAATGTAGGGCCCCAGCCAAAAAAAAGAAAAATCTTGTGTTAGACAATTGTCTAAGTACATTTTAAGCTGATAAGTTTTTTATATGTTTTGTAATATCACCATTTACATTCTCTAAGCAATAACTATATCAAATAAGGGAGCAACTAGCAATACAATAAGGAAGGAAAAAGCTATAAACA
The DNA here is from genome assembly GCA_016760335.1 of Gastrodia elata. Taxonomy (NCBI): domain Eukaryota; kingdom Viridiplantae; phylum Streptophyta; class Magnoliopsida; order Asparagales; family Orchidaceae; genus Gastrodia; species Gastrodia elata. The sequence continues at coordinate 55,002,563 of CM028672.1, read as the reverse complement.
ATTATTTATAACTTAAGCAAAAAGAGAGGCTAAGACATGCCTCAATGCAAGCTAAACAAGGTAAGGCATATGAATATAAATAATTAAACAAGTACTGGAAGAAAATACTACATCCTAAACATGTTGGTGATCAAGAAAATATGCAAATTAAAATAACTGAACTCAGTAATGATACGTATAAATAGCAGCAAAATTTTAACATCCTAAAATATATAAGCAGTACAAAGAAAATAGTTGACTGAATAAAAATGCTGAAAAGTAAACAAGACATCAAAACTAAATATATATGTAAACATCTGTGTACTAACTGCCATACAGAAAGAGCTATTCTAGCCCACTGAATATCAAAAGGATCCTAGTGTCAACAAGGAGACTAGGCGCAAAACCATATAACCCTAGTGTCATTAAGGAGACTAGGCAAGACATATGGGGTTTTCTCCGGAGGGTGCCATGTGGCACTATGGGCCCCACAGGTGAAGTTGAAGAGCCGCAGGGATGGGCGGTGTGCCCCCACGTGACACGTGGCACACCTGGAGTTTGCCACGTGGCTCTCTGGGCCCCACAGCCAAAGCTGAAGAGTCGCGGTCTTCGGGCGGTGGGCCTCACATGACGTGTGGCATGCCAGGAGGGTGCCACGTGGCGCTGCGGGCCCCACCTGGGCTTACATGGACCCGGACGAGGCGGGTCGGGCCTGGGTCGACCCGACCCGACCCGAGAGCCTTCCTCTTCCCCGAGGGCTGGCTCCTAGGGCACGGCTTTTGCCAGCCCTCCCGGCGCCGATGGGGCTTGACCCGCACAGTCGACGGTTGGCCTCGATGAGGCCTACCTAATGGCACTTAGATCGGGACCGGCGGAGCACGGTGTCACCGGCAAAAGCCAACCCTAGCCCTAAGTCTACGGATGCCTACGGGTTAACAGAAATAACTGTGGATCGATCGAGAAATTGTCTCGATCGATCGCACCTTTGGATGATCGAAATGGGTTGATGAACAATCAGGTGTGCGGAATAACGAAACAATCATTGGAATATGGAATGCACAATGAAGGGGGGGTCGATCGGGTACCCGGAACAAGCGACGGTTTGGGTTCAAAGGAGTCCTCTACAGCTCGGCAATCCGTGTGATGCGGCCTAATTCTGAGCTCTGTGGTTTAATGGGGGCTTGGGATGAAGTTCATGAGGCGGGGGAGGCCGCCGGTTGGCCAGGCGTGCGGAGGGCATGCCGCGTGGCGCGCGAGCGAGGGCGGAGCCCTCGAAGCGGGACGACGCTTCGGCACCGTTCGATCGAGTGGATCGGACGGTCCTGATGGATCCGTCTTATCAGACGGCGGAAGACACGCCGTCCACTTAAGTTGACGGTGCGGAAACGACATCGTCACCTTTTAATAATTAATTAATTATATATATATATATATATATTATATATATATATAATAAAATCCAAAAAAAATTAATATGTTTTCCTAGCTATTTGAGGGGTGAGGAATGCAACGGTGAGGTCGGATTTTTGATCCGACGAATATTTTATTTTCTCAATTTACGGGTATTAAAATATTCGTCAAAATTTCGACGACTTCCGATTGACATGAAAACTTCACCCCTATCTAATTTGGGGTCAACGAACGCAATGGCGATGTCCGTTTTTCGATAGAATGTCAATTTAAATAGGTCAAATTTTAGGGTTTCCTGAATTTTCCAAAAATCAAGATCCGATCCATTTGACTCCTAATTTGGACTGCGTCTTAGAGGTTGACTCCTATTAACTTAATTAGTACTTATGATTAATTTTAAGGCTAAGATCAGTCCTAATTGACTAAGGTAGCTACCTGGGTGGTTACAGCTAACCAATGCTCCATCTATATTTATGGATCTGATGTAAAGGGTTCTTAAAGCACATACAGACAAATTTGTTATAGTATTATAGATGACATCTAATTTACTCTAAGAGTAAAGAGGAACACGAGAGACACCTCAATGTGGTCTTGAATTACTAAGAGTGAATAAATAGTATGCAAAATATTCTAAATGTGAATTCTGGCTAAAGTATGTGGTATTCTTAGGTCACATTATAGATGTTCAAAATGTAAGAGTAGATCAAGGAAAGATTAGTGTTATGTAAGAATAGTCACTGATAAATCTAAGAGTTATAGTAAAAAAGTTGATAACAATGAACATTTCTTCATTAGAACCTATGTAGTTTGATGTGCTCTTATGATTTTAGGGCACAAAAGAGCTAAATGAAATTATGGGCTAATAACTAAAAATCTATAAGAAAATCGTTGTGGTGCTCCCCAACGCGCTATAGCATACCAAAGATAGAGAACGCCACGCTATCGTGCGCCGCATCGGTCTCAAGACGGAGACTCTGGCGCTACCGCGCACCGTAGCAATCTAAATAAAAATATATGTATATGACTGGGCGAACCAAAAAAAAAAAAAAAAAGAAAAGAAAATATTTAATTAGACATAATAGTCTAAGTAATGTTTGTAGAATATCAAAATTTGCATTTAAGTAGCATGATTCTGCATGAGAAAGTAAAATGTGATATTTAAGTATGATATGCTTACAATTATTAATGCAATATACATATTATAAGATATGTGCTCATTCCGAAAGAAAATACAGTAATATATAATATTTATTCTGTTGGACAAAATTATAGATTAATCGAGGAGTTAGATTCATCTATCTAACTATCTAAGATGTGGGTTTCTAACTAACTACACATTCTCCCTCAAAGGCTATGTGCAGTTTCCTTATTTCTCCAAATATCAGTCTGTCCAGGCTTAACGTATTGTCTGTACAAACCTGAGATCAAACTGAATGAACCTATGATACTAATTTATGATCATTTATTTCAAGTTGTGAGCATAAAATCTCATATTAATATATCAAAGTGGGTCAAAACTTAATATTAATGCAAATGCTATAAATAAAATAATTAAATGAAAAAAAATAATACTCTTTATTTTATTTTAAAAAGATTAATATTAATATTATCTAGATTATTTATCTTTATATATTAAAAATAATAATTTTTATTATTATAAGTAATATATATATTTATATATATATATATATATGTATATATATATATATACATATATATATATATATATATATGAAAAGAAAATGACAGAAATAGAAGTTGCAGAAATTAGGAAATATATACATATATAGAAAAAAAGAAAATGACAGAAATGAAAATTACAAAAATTATCAAATATATATATATATATATATAGAAAAAAAAAATAACAGAAATGAAAATTACAAAAATTAGAAAATATATACATATATAGAAAAAAAAGAAAATGACATAAATGAAAGTTGCAGAAATTAGAAAATATATACATATATAAAAAAAATGACAATAATGAAAGTATAATAATAATAATAATAATAATAATAATAATAATAACATTATTATTATTATTTAAAGAAGAAGAAGAAATGAAATAATAGAAAATATCTCATTTTTTTCTCATTTCTTACCCTATATTGACGTTTAATGAGGCTTTACTGGAGGTTGACAGGGGAACCGGTGGTGGATGAGGAAGAAGAGGGGAGATGGGAGGAGAAGAGAGGCGGGGGGAAGAGAGTGAGTGGGGAAGGGAATGGGGGGAGGAGAGGAGGAATGGGGGATAAGTTTATAATTTTTTTTTAAAATTAATTTATTAATTAATTAATTATTTTCTCTCTCATCCATTATTTGGATGAGATAGATGAGAGAAATTTTGTCATGATTGTTGGAGTGTTCAATTTGATCTTTACTTCCTCATTCTTATCTCCTCTTTCTCTCTCCTCTTTCTCTCTCTACTTTCTCTCTCTTCCATTTCTTTTCTAGAAAATAATGAAACTTAATATGGCAGTGTATCTTGATGAGAAAAACACACTCGCGCAAAATTTTTCAATTTAGAGCATTATTTTATTTATTATTAATTTTTGAAAATAAAAATTTTAAGGAAATTAATTCTGGTCAATACGGAGCTCTAAATTCAATGAAACTTTTTCTATAGTCTTTTTATATTATTCTTAATCCGATGACACTAAAATCGCTAAATTTGGACTTGTATTTAATTTTCTCAATTTACTAAATTTAAATAATTCAAAAATTAATTCAGGAGTATTTAGATTGCTCCCAAACTTGGGCATTACAATCACAAAAATATACTCTATCCATGGTATTTTTAGTTTTCTCTAATTTTAAAGTCACTAGGGATCCTAAGTTTTGAGTTGGGTTTAGTCCTAATTATACTAGTAATGACTTGGGTCGTTACACTGCCGCACACTACAGCGCTATAGAACTTGAAGCTTACATGCTACCGCACACCGTAGTGGTCTTAAAATAGAGACACGGGTTCTACTGCGTGCCGCAGTGCCCGTTGTAAAATCTGCCAGCCAACGGCGTTCAAGGGAACATAGGGAAGAGCAAATGCCTGAATTAATTATATTCCCAACAACAAGATATAAATGCCATCAACTGAAAACTCTTCATTATCAAGAAAATAAAGGAATAATCATTTAAATAAAACACAACTTTCTAGATGGAGAGTTATTAGCTAAATTAATTTTGAAATAACTATAAGGAGTCTATAAGAAAGAGAATTGAACATTAAAAAAAGGTTCGTGATTTTGGTTAAGAAAAGAAATATTCTACCACCCAGTCCTGCAGGAGAAATAGAAGGAGAGCTTCACCTTTCGCAAAGGAAGGAGAAGGCTGTGTTTTGAAAGAGAGAAGACAATGTACTGGACGCGAGGAAGAAGAGCTGTGAGAATAGAAGACAAGCTGATGAATGCGACAACAGTTCTTTGTATCGTATTACTTTCTAACTTATATTTCTTTTCTTGAAAAATACATGCAAAGGCTTTCTAATACTTGTATTTTTTTCTGTGTTTTCTATTTAATGGCTGCCTAAACCCTCCTTTGGGTTGGGCATAGGCATGTAATGTATCAAGAAAATCAAAAGTGTTGTACTCTCAAATTATCAATGAATGTATTTTTATCTTTGATTTAAATGCTGTGATGAATGAATTGGATTAGTAAATATTAATATGAGAATATCATGATAAATAATTGGATTTAGATCTGTAAAAATCATTGAGCTCATAATTCACTAAGAACTAAGGGTTTGCATGTTGAGTGACCTCGTCGCTAATGTAAGTGACAACATTAGCTGTGTGATAATGGCCAGTGCAACCCCTTTGTTCGAAGTGGATTAATTGAGCCATGAATATTTAATAATATCTATGCTCCATTGCTCACCATCATTTTATGCGCAAAGTTTATGCATAACAATAGTTACTGCGCCACATATGGCTGAGCAGAGAAGTTGATGCATGTGACACTGAGAGCCACTAGTTGTGCTCCATAGCTCATTTTAGGTTTATACAAAGAGGAAAATGCATTCTGTGCTCAGGGTGATGTGACATAGCCATGTAGCTTAATGAATCATCTCTTTAACTAAACCTAAAATTGATGCATGTGAGTCATTAGTGGAATCGAGTTCATGTGATTGGAAAACTCAATTTGTAGATTTTATGACTTAGACGTAAGTATTGAATTCAATCACTAAAAATCACATGAAAACCTAAGTGCTATGATTGAGTGCTTACATGCTCATCTTTGAGCACTAGGTTAGACCTAGTCAATTTGGAGGGCACCCCAGAAAAGACTATGTCTCTCGATTAGAATAGAGAGTTCATTTCATTTAACACTAAATTGATATCGAAGAGTACTTACATGAATTCTTGTTAAGTTGTATGCTGAAACCTAACTCTCCATATTTTATCTAAAAGTAGTTTTATGATAAAAGAAACATTGCTTGCTAAGATTAGGACCAGATTATCAACAAAACTCGACTCATCATTTAAGAATTAGTGAATTATATTACACTTTAATAATAAAACAAATACCACTCCCAGAGAATGATAAAATCTCCAAATCTCACCATCCTAAATATTACTTTAGACCATGTGTACTTGCGTGTAAGCGCAAACGTACAAAAATAGTCTGTCAAGTTTTTGACGTCGTTGCTGGGGAGCGGTTTAATGGTTTTGTATAAAAGATAACTATATAGTAGCTAGTGATTTGAACTTTCTTATATTTTCTGCATATATTTCCTATTTAGTGATTACATGTGTTTATACTTTTAGTTTTTTTTTTCTTGAAATTGTTGTGAACTGCACTCCCTTAAGTAGAAATTTGGAATTGTATGAGTTGAAGAGATTGCTCAAACATTCTCTTTGATCCAAAAATAGAAAGAACTTGCTTACGAGCTAGGAGAGAGCAATTAATCTTAATTCAGGCTCAATTCGAAATGGATAATGTGGATGACAATTCGATGGGAGGGGTAGGAGACCAAAGGGGTAGAGCCTTAAGAGACTATGCATTATCTACTGTGAGTGGAATCCCTCATGCAATAGTTAGGCCAAACATAGCGGCAACTTTGAGATAAAGCCGTCAACCCTAAATATAGTTCAGAATAGTCAATTTGGGGGGTTAGCCAATGAGGATCCAAACTCACACATTTCCAATTTCTTAGAGATTTGTGATACAATTAGGTACAATTGTGTCACTGATGATGCCATTAAACTTAGGTTATTCCCCTTCTCACTTAGAGACCAAGCAAAAGGCTAACTCAATTCTCTACCTAGCAACTTTATTCGCATGTGGGACAATTTAGCTAGAAAATTCTTAGCCAAATATTTCCCATCTACAAAGATAGCTAGGTTGAGAATTAAGATAACCAAATTTTGCCAATGTGATAGGAAGACACTTTAGAATAGCTGGGAATGTTTCAAGGAGTGCTTGAGGTGCTGTCCTCATCATGGGTACCTGCAGTGGATGCAAGTGCAGATGTTCTATAACTGACAGAATGCACACACTTGAATCCTCCTTGATGTAGTTGCTGGAGGGTCTCTGAGTAGTAAAACCCAGAAAGAAGCCTTTGACCTACTAGAAGAGATGGCCAATAATGCTTACCAATGGCCTACTGAAAGGCACAACACTAACAAAAAAAAAAGTTAATAAAGTTGACGAGGCAAACCAAATTCTAGCCCTCCAGCAGGAGATAAATGCTCTGAATAAAAAAATTGAAAACATGAACTTTAATAATGCCCAAGAAATTTACTGTGATTTGTGTGGGGGTAAACAAAGTTGTAACAACTATAACTTCAATAACTTTTTCACACCGTCTAGCTTGGAACAAGTAAATTACTTAAGAAATAATAATGGAAACTAAAACCATGGGAAAAATAATCTCTACTCCAATACTTACAACCTTGGCTGGAGGAATTATCCAAGTTTCACTTGGAGTAGCAACAACACAAATGGAACTTTTAACGAAAATAACTCATAACCTAGATAAGGGAAAAATTATAACAATAACCAGCAACCCCAAGATGTAGGCCTTGAAAGAGCATTCAATGCTTTTAATGCAAAGACCACTCAATTTATGAGAAGAATTGAACCAAAATGACAATAAGCCATCACAAAGCCTCAATCAAAGGGATTTAGGTATCCCTTTAAAATATTGAAGTCCATCTACGATAAATTTCCATGTAGCTATCCATTCATTAGTTAAGAACTCTACTTAGCTAGACTGAAGTGAACCCGAGGAAACGGTTAGTGTCATTAATTTTGATAGGATAGAGAGAAACTGCTTGGGAAATAACTCAAGAAAAGAAACTGAAGAATGGGGAGCTGTGACAATGAGTCTTATGAGTTTAGAAGAAGCCCAGGATGGATGAATATTCCTTACTTCATAGAGGGTGAGGTTCTTTCAGATCCCTTGTGTGATCTAAGAGCCCCAATCAATGTGATGCTTTATTACATCTATAAATAATTGGGAATTATGGGAATGGAGAGCACCCTTATAATTTTAGAGTTTTCAAATTTAGACTCATTAACCCCATTAAGTGTGGTCAAGAATGTTTATCACTAAGTACATATGTATACATAATTAAACCATAAGTTAATTATGGTAAAAAGGAGAGGAGAGTTGGTGGTCATAAGCATGTTGAGGATGAGTTTTCCTTTTAGTTATTATTATTTATTATTTATTTTATGCCTAACCTTATTATAGCTAGATTTGGAGGTATGTGCTTACTTCCTCTCTTGATAAGTTATAAACTTATTATTTATAGCTTCTTATCCTTTTTATTTGCTTTTTTGTACCTGTATTGTTATTTAGTTGTTAATTAATTGTGATATCTATGGGACTTAATAAATTTATCAGCCTAAAATATACGTAGACATTTTGTCTAATAAGATTTTCTCTTTTTTGGCTGGGCCCCTATCATTATGAAATTGATAATGATAGATTCTGAGCTATTTGAGGTTATAGAGCCATCTAAGGATCTGCATCAGGAGGAGGGGCATGCTGCTGAAGATTCTTAGATCCTTAGCTTTTTCTTCTTTTTCTTGTGAGGATGAGCATTTATTTTATTTCTGCTTAACTCTTTTAAATGTTGTAATAATACATGTTTATTTTTGCATTTTCTTTTCTTTCACTTATTCTGAGTTATACATTTCTACTTACTGTATTGTGATGGAATGGATATTATATTTTGTTTCCTCACTCTGTTTATATTTCTTGTATTTATCATTTAGTGAAATACTCTTATAAATGGCAATTTTCTTAATTATATTGGATTAGAATGAATGTCTAATCTAGTTATAAGTGAGGAACTTATCATTTAGTGACCACTTTATCGTAATCATGTTAACTTAAGAGTTAATAGGATCACAATGGAGTTGGGGTGCCACAGTTGATATCAGAGAACTCCATAAGATGTCAGATTAGTATTTGCAATCCTTTCTACCTAATGGATTGTTCTTCTACCATACAATCATTAAATGAAAACTTGAAAACATACATATTATCATAATCAAACGCTTAGAATGAAAGGCATGAGATGGAAAATACTTTTATAAATAATGAAACCAAAGAAAGGAAATTTAGAATAGTGATAAATAGTTTAATAACCTAAATTAACATTCATAATATCTCTAGAATCAGAGAAACTAAAATATTAAATCTTGACCTTTATACTAAGGGGTTTGAATACAATATTAGTGATTCAACTATCAAATAGATCAAAGATATAGAAAATTCAAAATTTGTGTACTAAACAAACCTCCTTAGTACACCATCTTTAGAAGACTAGATCTTCCTCATTTGACTAAATAGTAACTTAAAGCACATATGATCTATCTTAAATGTAATTGAGTATCTCGATCACATTCTTGATGAACTAAACAACTTCTCTTTTAAAAGATGATGTAAAAACTTGAGGGAATACTACTTCTTGGGAACTCCCTGAGAATTCTAGAAGAAAGAATTGTCGTGTTACATACACTAACCTTAGTCTCTATTTAGAAACTAGATACCTATGATAGGATCTTTATCAATTCAAGCTGCTATGTTATATTTAGCATCTTTTCTATTGTATTAAATTTATCCTTTGAATAATGAGAACCCATGAAGTATTGTAGCTCTTCTTCTAAGACTAAGAAAAATTAATCATATTAATTTCAGAATGAATCCTGCAACTTCTCCCCTTAACACCGTTGATTCATTGAATAGTAATACTGATGAAGTTACTTCGCTCAATAATATGGTAATTACCATGTTAGAAAATCATATCCAACAGGTAGTGACTATCAAAAAACTAGTATCTGCTCTTATTATTGTGAATACTGGTACCTCTTCTGCATCCTTTACTCCTCATATTCTTCTTACCTCTCAGCCATCTACTAATGAGTTATTTAGTAGCTTCTTAAGATTGAGACTTCTAATCTTTAAAGAATACTTATCCCCCATAGATACTAAGACTTGGCCTAGGTCAATCAAAAAGGATCGAAATCAAAAGGTTTATCAAAAGGAAGCTAGCACATCAACAAAACCGATCCAAGGGTGCACTAGACCTCACCCTTATGGAGTGTATTATTTATGATCATTGTTGTTTTACGTGTGGTCATCGAGGCCATGGATATCAACAGTGCAATGCTAAAAAGACACTAGATGGAGTTTTAATCAATCATTCTCATCGAAACAAAGCGTTCCTTGACACCTCACTTAAAAGTATGAAATCAAGGATGACTCTAACAACACTACCACCTGCAGAAGAGTATCCAGCTATTAAGGAGCAAATAGGTACTCCTAAACCTCAAGTACAAGATTTCATAGGAATAAAAGAAATTAATAATAGTATTATCTCAGGTACACATATTCAATCCCATCAATGCTTTCAACTTTATAGTTTATTATTTTATACAATATCAATTTGTAATGATTTAATTGTGATTATTATTAAATTTGAATATTACATATAAGCATAATCTTGTACTCGGGATGTCTTATCCTTGATTAGATGATTGCCTTTTTCCTTAGCTTAATTTAATCAAACCTTAGATTCTTTTGGCAAAGTCATACTTTTGTGATTTATAAAAATAGTTCTTCTTCTGATAAGTGACTTACCCAATTTGGGTGAATAACTTCTCACTCCTTAGGTTGGATTGACTCAGATCCTTGAATCTATGGTTGAATAAGTCATAATTGTGACTTGAAATATTAACCTAGCTTATCCATTAGATTCTGAGCATCTCATTCCCTTGGGGGGAGTATTCTCATATCTTTTGAAAAGAGTAGCTATAACCATAGAACCTCATCTAATAAAGTTATAATTATGAATCTTAGTAGTAACCATATCATTGTATCTGTGGCACCCCACCCCCTGATCCGCAGGATTAGACTTAAGAGGTGGTGTGCCACTCTGGCAAATCTCTCACTTATCATTGGATTATGTAAGATCCACAATCCACTAATAAGGGAATGAGGTGCACAGAATGAATATAGGAAATTAGTCACTAAATAAACACAATCACAAAGTGCGGAAGCATATAAAAATAAACAGTACATCAAATTCACCATACATCAGACATGAAATAAAATGAAATGAATAGCTCAGAAAATAACAGTGCCAAAAAATAATCACAGTCATAGTACCTGTATTATTACAATATTTTAATAAATAGTTTAAAAAGACTAAAAATAAATATAAGAGTCTCTCATCCTCACAATAAGCTGAAAGAAAATTAGGCAGCATCTGATTCTCCTGGTTGATTCCCCTCTTCTATATAAGGCTTCTTTTCTTCAACACCCAGCTCCTCAAACCTATCTGAATCTGATAATATCAGTTTCATAATGCTAGGGCTCCAGTAAATAAAAATAGTTCTTATTAGACAATTGTCTAAATACATTTTAGGCTGAATATTTTATATGAATTATTAATGTCATCACTTATACTTACAACAAAAAGTGAACTAACAGCATAGGAGCAATAAGCATACAAGTAACAGAATAAATTATAAATATAGCATTTATAACTAAATAGAAAGTGAGGCAAAAGCACACCTCAAGCCACTAACAAGGAAGTAGGCATATATATATAATGCAGTAAGTAAAAGTACTGAAAGAAAAGTCTAAATCCTAAACATGCTGTTGATCAGATGGCACATGCTGATTAAAAATAGTAAGTCTGTAAATGATACATATAGTAAGTAGTAAGGTTTAGCATCCTATAAATATATACATACAGGTGAGCAGATAAGTAAGGAAATACAATTGAATAAGAAAATATGCATCAATAATAAAGTAAAATAGTAAACTAAAACTGAACAAGTCTGTAAGAACTATCATATCAGAAAACAAGCCAATCGGGCCCAAATAGAAATTCCCAAAGTCTTTCTGGATTAGGGCAGACATGTAACAACCCTAGGTTGTTACCCTGCCAATATATAGCTTAACTACTCCTTAAATTTGATCTCATTGCTTTTAAAACATCAAATGAAGCCTATCCTAAAAAATTTGAATTCAATTGGATTTTCCTAAGTCTAGATTGCAATTTGATCAATTTAGATGCCCTAGATTAGACCTAAAATATTTTGATCTCAAAATTTATTTTTGATTGTATTTTTGAATTCCTCACCCACAAATTAGCTAAGGGTGAAAGTTTAGTGCAATTTGGAAACTATTTAGACCATAATTCATATTTAATTAAAATGGGTTAATTGCATAAAAGGGTTCCTAATTTTTCCAAATTGCAAATATACCTTTTAAACTAATTAAAGGGTTGGGATTCGTTGTGCGGACCGCGAGCGATCCGCTACGGAGCCCAGGTCGCACGACAGTAGTGCTTTCATGGTTCACCCTATCCATCTGACGGCTAGGATTAGATCCCGCGAAACTGCAGATCTTCCATTAGATGCGTCCCGTGAATCCTACGACGAGGATTCAATCGGATCTGGCCATTAGGATCCAAAGAATCAGGACTGTCGCGCCTTGGTTCTATTAATTCTTAAGTTAACATGATTACGGTGGAGGGGTCATCTAAATGACAAGGTCCCTACTTAGAGTTGGATTAGAGACAAATTATAATCCACCTTAACTAAAGACTTTTTGATTTCTCCAAGAACCCATCACTAAATGACCATACAAGTAACACAGAGTGTGGAAGCATAAAATACAACATCCATCCATACAATACAACAATCCAGAATAAGTAAAGTGCTAAAAAGAAATGTTAACCCTGAATTATTACAACAATTTAAATAGTTTCAAAAGAACTAAAAATAGACTCTCATCCTCACAAGTGCAGAAAGAGAGCTAAGTCTAGAAATCTTCTTGTACAGACTCCTCCTCCAATGACAAGCCCTCTACTAGATCTACTGCTCAAAGAAACTCAGAACCTATCATTATCTGTTTCATAATGATATGGCCCCAGCCAACGAAAGAAAAATCTTAGTTAGATAATTGTCTAAGTACATTTTAGGGTAATCAATTTATTATGTTATTTAAATATCACCATAAACAAGTACAAAAGCATAATAGGAGCAAGTAAGCATAGAAAGAACAAGACATAGCTATAAACAAAAAGTTTATAACTTAGCAACTAGGTAGTAAACACATACCTCCTCTATAGCAACTACAACAAGGTCAGGTAAGTTATAACACAAGTGACTAGAAATAAAATACATCTTAAATGCTTATGATCAATACAATTTTATGCTAATTGACATAAAGTAAGAAACATGTGAACAAAACTAGCATCCTATATAAATAATAATAAGTAAATCTAGCATCCTATAAATAAGCAAGGCTAAAGAATACAGAAATGACTAGAAGTAAAGTAATACATAAATGTAGGAAAGTAGACTAAAAGCAGTAAACTGAAACTATACTAGCTACTCAGGCTAACCAACTTAAAGAAAATAACAACTCTCTTAGCTCGATGGGCTAAGGCAGAAGAATACAAGTAGAAGTATACCTAAAATTAGTACTGCCATATCATAACAAATGACTCTTCAAGTCACAAATCCAAAATATTGTTCTCTTTATTCAACAACTAGTAAATGAAATACTAGGTGACTTTACCTACAAACTAGTTTTCATTCTACTAGGTTGAATTAATCCATTATCTCTCTCCGACAAACTAGTAAGTGAGACACTAGGTGGCTTCATCAACAAACTAGTGTCTCCACTACTAGGCTGAACCAACTGAAGAGGCAGACTAATTAGGTCACAAAATGCCAATGAAATGAAAATGATATTTATGCACGTCAAAGTTGACACAAGATAGTCATCAAATATCCTATGTACATAATATATGTCCAAGGTATAAAGCTCAAGAATTAAGGTATGAGAAGCATCAAATCAAAGGTGAGCAAAATACCCGACTAGGACACAGGTGATATCCATTGTTGTCTACTTTATTCATTCTATCTACTCTAAGTTACATAAGTTTCAGAATCATCAATTCTTACACAGTTTGTAACTTAGAATCACAAACCTATGAGTTGAAGATAATTAGGACTGGCCAAGTCCTAACTATACATAAATCAAAAGATGACTACTTGATTTAAATAAACAAATTATCGACCTAATTTGATAATTTAAACCATCCCAAGCCATCTTGATTAGTCAAATCAAGATGGAAGGATTAAGAATTAGACTCCAAATGATGGGGTCTAATCACTCAATCCAAAGGTATATCTAAAGGTCTAAGGTTTAGAACCCAAATCTCACTAATTAAGTTAAGGCAAATCCTAATGATAAATTAACTCATTAGGATAGATCTCTATTCTTAGTTCTAAAGTTTAAAGATCAAATAATCATTAAATAAACTAAGAAAATATATAAACTATAAAATTCAAGGTTTCACCTATTGAGTAACCCAATTTACTCAACAAATAAATTCTAACCTAAGATCTAGCCCTAATCTTAGGAATTAAAGTTCTTAAGAACTAAGAGTATCTGTCATGAAACACATCCTAACTAATGTTATAAGACCTAAGAAAAGATCTAAAAATGTTTAAGGAAAGAAGAGCACTCACATTTTAGTTAAGAAATTTCTTAAGGAATTAACTTGGGATTTTGATTAAAATTAATTTAACATTTGGACTTATACAATTTCTATCCTAAATCATTCTATTTACTGTTTGAAATGTTTTTGAATGTGATTTTAGGGTATTAAATTGGTAAACCCTAATTTTGGGCAAAATTACCATTTTGCCCCTACTTAAGGGTTCAACAGATCAATTTTTGATCTAGGGTTCCAATTATAAAATTTTCTATTGCAAGGTGTTTATTATTTTCTAATATAAGATAGACTACAACTACACTATATTTGGGTGATTATTAAGTCTTATGAGGTCAAATTAGTAAATTTGACTAATAGGGACATTTTGGTAATTTGGCAAAATGAAATTTAAATTTTCTTTCCGTTTAGTGTTATTTACTGTCTAAACTTTCCATTGAACATAATTTTGCCGAATTCCGATAAGTATTGGCCAAGTTATGGCCAATACAAGTTTAGGATTAAATGGGTAATTAAGGGATCCTTAATTAAGGGTTCAAAATCCTAACTTTGTCAGTTATGATTCAAATTGAGCAAAATTAGTGACTATGGTTTACAAATGGTCCACTGATCATAATGATATGTGGTAGACTCAATTTGGACCTAATTTGGCTAAGTTATGACCTAATTAAGGTTTAGGGTGATTAATGAGTGATTAGTGAAATTACTCACCTAATTACTAATCCAACCTTACAATTAGGTTCTAATAAACTCTATGAGTTCTTTGAAACTTAAATTGTCCAATTTGGATCTTAGATTTGCGAATATTCACTAATCATGTTTTAGGGTAATTAGAGGTGTTTAGCAAATCTAATAGTTGGATCTTAAATATTTTTGTAGATTACCGTAAATTGGGTTTTCTTGATCTAAATTGATATTTAGATCACTAAATTTGGAGTTCAATTGACCAACTCATGGTCAATTGAAGTTCTAGGGTTAAATAGGTTAACTAGGGTTACGTCCTAAATATGATTAGTCTCAAATTGATCCAAACAACAAAGTAAACACTACTAAGTTAATCCTTATGATTTTTTGATCACTTTGAGACCCATATTAGGTATGTTTGGATTAATGGGTACAAAGTTATGACTATTTGAATATTTGAAATATTTTCCTAATTAATTAATATCCTAAAAATGTCATTAAATGCAATATTGATCCTACGGCAAAGTTATTGGCATCACTAATTTCCTTGAATTTTTCTGATTAATTTAGTATATTTAATTTTATAATTTGGACATGCATTTCTTAAGTTATGGAGGACTAAAGTTTACAATTTAGTTGAATAAAATTAATTGTATAATTATTATATCTACTATTTAATAATTTAATTTAAATTCAATTGAGTAATTAATCTATTATTAATTACTAATTATTTATTCTCTGTTTTATAGTTAAAGTGAGTTTATTTTGATTTATCAAATCTGTTGTTAATTAACAGATTTTCATTTGTCTATTTATAATATATATATATATATATATATATATATCTTAAAGAATATTAATGTATTTTATAAGTGTTGTGTTTATTTATAACTATATGTATATATATAATAAGAGTAATTATTATCTACACATGGAGGGACCCACGACCCGATCAGACCGCTGATCGAGACGGACCCACGCGACGAAGACTCGGGCCACACCCGGGCCGGCCCGACTCAACCCGCAGGAGTTCATCTTCTTCACAGGAATTAGGGCTTCGACAAGAGCGGCGCACCGATCCTCTCCAAGCCCGGAGGACACCTTAACTGGAAGTCCTAGACTAGACCTCTTCGGCAAGCCCTATAATTCGAGCTATAGAGCTCCTTAATTCCTCTCAATGTGATTCCCTAATTTTGCCATTCTAGGTTTTACCCGGCGACATAGTTCGATCAATTCGAACACAATAACAGTCAGTAATTAGCTATGATAGCCAAGAGTACACTCACAAAGGAAATTGATGAATACTAATAGCATTCGGATAATGATAATTAGGTAGAGAAGTACCTAATATTTGTTGTTTCAAAGGAGGCGAGATCTCCCAAAACTCGATCCGCTTTGCAAGCAAAACTTTTCTTGAGGAGTGACACATGAGAGGATTATCCCTAAGTTTAAATGGTGTAGCAGGTGGCCTCTTCAGCGGTGGGCGACGAGTGGCGAGAGGCAGGCTGTGGACCCTCCCGCGATTGTGGAACTTTGTCCCTACTCGCTTGCAAACCGTTGGGGATCCTCCCGTTATGGCTAGGTACCCCAATCGGGCCTCGTGGCCCGGCTGAGCTCGAATTGGAAATTCGAGAGCTTGGCTATGGCCCGACCTCTCGGGTCCTCCCCAGCCTAATCCATCCCTCTATAAACTTCTCCCACTTCCTACTGAGGCTATAGAAGACAAATCTTATAACATCCTTTTTGATACCTGAATGAGTCATTCATTCGTATCGAAAAGTTGGGTAAAAACTATTAAACTACCTTCTTACCGCCTAGCAAACTCATTAAATATCGAGTTACCTTCTGGAGCCTGTATGCAGTCCCAACAATTTTGCAAAATAGACATTCCCATTGGTAAACAAAAATATGAAGCTAAACTAATTATTTTGTCAATTGCAAATTTTGATATAATCCTGGGCATAAACTGGCTAAGCCAGCATGGTACTTCAATTAATTGCCAAAAGAAGAAGATCACCTTGGGCAGTGGAAATCTATCATAATCTTTCATTGGCAAATTTAGTACTCAAGCGTCGTTAATCAATGTAATGAAGGCAAAAAAATTAGTGAAGAAGGGCTGCAACACATACCTCGTAACAATCTTGGGAGCAAAGAAAGAAGTCGTGCCCTGTCAGACAATCGAATCGTTCATGAATTTCTTGATATTTTTCCTGAAGACCTATCCGGTCTTCCTCCAGTTAGAGAAGTAGAGTTTGTGATCAAAATAATTCTAGGAACCCAGCCATTGTCTAAAGTTCCATATCGCATGGTGCCTAAGGAACTTCAAGAATTGAATAAGCAACTTCAAGAACTGTTGGAGAAAGGTCTTATTCGTCCAAGTTCATCTTCTTGGGGAGCGCCAATTTTATTCATCAAGAAGAAAGATGGATCAATGAGAATGTGCATCGATTATAGAGAATATAATAAAGTAACTATCAAGAACAAATATCCTTTGCCTCATATTGATAACTTATTCGATCAGTTATCTGGAGCTAAAATTTTCTCAATGATAGACTTGCGATCTGGATATCACCAATTACGAGTTAAAGATTCAGATATTGAGAAAACAACATTTAGATTCCGCTATGCACATTATAAATTTTTGGTAATGTCCTTTGGCTTAACAAATGCGCTGTCCATTTTTATAGATTTAATGCAATGCGTGTTGAAAGTGTATCTAGATAAATTCGTCATTGTCTTCATCGATGATATCCTGATTTATTCAAGAAGCAAAGCGGATCATGAGAACTATCTGCGGTTAGTATTAGAAGAACTTTGGAGTCATGAACTATACGCTAAGTATTCCAAATGCGAGTTTTGGCTTGACTCGGTCGCTTTTTTGGGTCATGTCGTAGACTCTCAAGGAATCGAGGTCATCATAATAAAGTAAGCGCAGTTCAAGATTGGTCACAACCAAAATCTGTGACCGATATCAGAAGTTTCCTGGGACTAGCAGGTTACTCTAGAAAATTAAACAAGGGCTTCTCACAAATCGCATCTCCTCTCACGAAGTTGATGCAAAAGAAGTACCTTTTATCTAGAGTTTAGAGTATGAGAAAGCAATTCAATCGTTAAAAGATGTTATTTCTTCTGTGCTAGTTCTAGCTTTACCTAAAGAAAGTCTCAACTATCAAGTCTATACCGATGCATCTGGCATAGGTTTGGGATGCGTGCTAATGCAGGAGGGAAGAGTTATAGCCTATGCATCTTGTCAGCTAAAACTGCATGAAAAGAACTATCCGGTTCATGATCTTGAATTATTAGCTATAGTTTTTGCTCTGAAAATCTGGCATTACTATCTTTATGGCGTCCAGTGTTCCATATTTAACGATCATCAGAGCTTAAAGTATATCTTCACCCAGTGTGAGTTAAATTACCGTCAGCGAAGATGGCTCAAGCTAATAAGCGATTATGATTTGAGCATTCAGTATCATCCAAAAAAAGCAAACATCGTAGTAGATGCACTCAGTCATGATGCTACTCTATCTTCCATGATATCATCAAGTTCACTAGAGGAAGAATTCTGTAAACTCAAAATCAGGCTAGTGTGTGGTGCTATGCTAAGCACACTAATATCCATGAGTTCAGTTGAACCGACATTTCAATGCGATGTCTCCAACTTCCAAACCAAGGATGAAGACTATCTGAAGTTTAAAGTAGACATCAAAAGTGGTCATCAAGGAGATCATATGTGGATTCCCAAACCCCCGCATTAAGAGTTTCTAGTAGAAGGTCACAATTCTAGTTACCAAGTACATCATGGCAATACCAAGATGTATCAAGACCTAAAGAAATCATTCTGGTGGCCTGGAATGAAGAAAAGTGTGGCTGAATTTGTAGCAAAGTGTCATGCTTGTAACTTAGTTAAGGCCAAACACCAAAAGCCGGAGGACTTCTTCATCCTTTGGCAATTCTTGAATGGAAGTGGTTTGATATTTCTATGGATTTTGTTATGGGTCTACCTAAATCAGGATCTAGTGCTGATTCAATTTGGGTCATTGTCAATCGACTGACCAAGTCAGTGCATTTTATCCTTATGCGTCAAACTGATTCCATGGAGAAAATAGCAAAGCTGTACATCAAGGAAATCGTCAGGCTCCATGGAATTCCAAGATCTATCATATCTGATCGAGATAGCCATTTCACTTCCAAATTCTGGCAAGCAGTGCATCAAAACTTGTGGACTACTCTAGCCATGAGCACCGCTTTTCATTCTCAAATAGATGGGCAAACAGAAAGAGTCAATCAAGTCTTGGAGGACCTTCTCCACCTCTGTATTCTAGATTTTGGAGGTTTCTAGAAAGATCATATTCTTTTAGTGGAGTTTGCATACAACAACAATTTTCAGGCGAGTATCAGCATGGCTCCATATGAAGCTTTGTATGGCCGTATGGTCTGAAACTAGCAGTGTTCAACTATATGGTTCAGAATTAGTTGAGGAAGCTAATTGTAAGGTTCAGCTAATCCAGCAAAGAATTAAAATAGCTCAAGATCACCATAGTAAGTATCATGATGCTCATCATCGTACTCTGGAGTTTGATGTTGGAAATTTTGCATACCATAAATTAGTCCGATGAAAGGCGTGTATTGTTTTAGCGTAGCTGGGAAGCTAAGTCTCTGTTACATCGGACCTTTTGAATTTCTGGAGAAAATTGGTTCTATAGCTTATCGATTGAAGCTTCTAGAAGATTTCTCTGTAGTCCATAAAGTGTTCCACATCTCCTCTCTACGGTGATGTCTTTGTAATCCATCTCATTTAATTAAACTTCCAGTGATATCTCTCCAGTCGAATCTTTCTTATGCGGATGAGCCAATTAAGATCTTAGCTCATGATCAAAAATAGCTGAGAAATCACTCAATCCCAATGATAAAGGTTCAGTGGAGAAATCGCTCTTCAGAAGAATCTACTTGGGAGGAAGAGGTGGATATGAGAAGAAAGTATCCCAGTCTCTTTGGAAATTCAAGTATTTGTTAACTTCCAAAATTGTATTTATATTCTTCAAATTTCTGCAAGGTTGACTTCTCTCTTGAGATGATGTTGAGGACGACATCGTTCTTAAGTGGGAGAGTCTGTAATACCCCTATATTATTACCCTGCTAATCTATTGCTTAACTACTCCTTAATTTTGATCTCATTACTTTTAAAACATCAAATTAAGCCTATCCTGAAAAATTTGAATTAAATTGGATTTCCCTAAGTCTAGATTGCATTTTTATCAATTTAGATGCGCTAGATTAGACCTAAAATATTTTGATCTCAGAATTTATTTCTGATTGCAATTTTGAATTCCTCACCCCCAAGTTAGCTAGGGATGAAAGTTTGGTGCAATTTGGAAATCATTTAGACCATAATTCACATTTAATTAAAATGTGTTAATTATATTAAAGGGTTCCTAATTGTTCCAAATTGCCAATATACCCTTTAAACTAATTAACGGCTGGGATCCGCTGTGCGGACCGCGGGCGATCTGCTGCGGAGCCCGGGTCGCACAATAGCGGTGCTTCCATCATATCCGTCGTTCACCCTATCCATCCGACAGCTAGAATTAGATCCTGTGGAACCGCAGATCTGCCCTTAGATGCATCCCGTGAATCCTACGGTGCGAATTCAATCGGATCTGGCCATTAGGATCTAGAGGATCAAGACCATTGTGTCTTTCTGATTGATCAATCAGACGTCTCCAGACCCTCCCGGGACTGTGGACCTTTGTCCCCACTCGCTCGTATGCCCGACCGAAGATCCCCCCGTACTGCTAGCTGCCATCCTTGTCCTCCACTCACACCTCCATATCAGCAAGCTGTTGGGGATCCTCCCGTAGTGGCTAGGTACCCCAATCGAGCCTTGTAGCCCGGCCGAGCTCGAATTGGAAATTCGAGAGCTTGGCCATAGCCCGACCTCTTGGGTTCTTCCCAGCCCGATCCATCCCTCTAGAAACTTTCCTCATTCCCTACTGTGGCTATAAATAGCCCCAGCATTACTCCATTTGATCCTTGCTGATCAATTGAGCTCTCTGCCTCTTCCGCCATTGCCGATCACTCAAGCTTGCATAGGCAATCCCAGGAGCTTAGAATCATTGATAGTAGGCTCTCCTGGTGTTCATGATCCTTTGCAATGTCTAGAAGCTCAGCTAAGGCCAGCCATTTCCCCAATCGATCGTCCCAAGTCCAGCCGTGAAACCAAGTACCCCTATTTGCTCGATTTGAGCCAATTGGGCTCAGGCTTCATTCCATTTGATTCATGAATGTGCGTATTGTCATTTTGAACCTAATGCCACATAATTAAGACCTAAGCTAGCCCCGATCGATCGATTCTATCGATCGGTCTAAGTCTCTTAAGGACGCCTCAGGTCGAGTAAGACCTCGACATTTCAGCCCACCTCAGGCCCTCAGACCAGAGGGCTTCGATCCGACTCACCTCCCTGATGGTGTAGGGATCGAGCCCTAGGTCTGGCGTGGCCTCTGTGGGGAAAATTGTCTCCCCATAGTAGCTCCATTCAGTGAGTCCTTGGGTGAGTAAGGTCTGGTCGATCCGGACCACCTCATAAGGGGCTAATGGGTATAATCGAAGCGTCTTGACCTACTGATGGTGTAAGGATCAATTGGAGGTCACAGCGTGGTCGAAGCGGTCGGCATTTTGTTGCAGAAGCCAACCCTAATTCCCTGAGAATCAGGGAAGGAGGGTTGGGGACAACGACACTATGTAGGCCGGGTCAGCCCATGACCCGCACAGTGCGACAATCCCTGGTCCTCGGGCCCCGGTCGACCCGCGTGTTTTGCTGAATAGGCTGAACCCGCTTAATTATTATTCGATTAATTAGAATTATTTTCCTTAAGGAAAATAATTCATTTAATCCAATCATAGGAAATTAATTAAATAAAAATACAGAATATATTAATGAAATAACTTTTGATCCACTGGTTTAAACCTTATGATACTATATATCAAATCAATCAGAAAATCCTCAGGAATAAGAATATAAGATAATATTGAACATCTAATTGTTAGATTTTCCATTATTATCTAATTATGCTAGATCTTAATTAGGGTTGATTAGCCTGTGTATATATCCAAATTGCAGGATTAAGGTGCCATTAGTTTTCTTTTGATCAGTATGATGTATGTGCTAAGTAGTTTAATTTCTCGACCTCTGTATTTTAACTTATGCCCTAATCTTATTAAACTTTGATTAGTGAAAATTAGGGTTTTTAGTCATTAGATCTTAGCAAACTTAATCTCTGATTAATTGTATGATTAAATAGAACTTATGTGCCAAGTGGTATGAAATTCTGATTGTTGGATTTGTAATTAAGTGCTAATCCTTTTGAATTAGTTTAGGGTTTGATTCGCACTAGTTACTTTCTGTTTTTCTATATTTTTCTATTAATATGATCCATAACAATAAGGTATTATGTATTTAAACCATGTATGCTAATTTATGATATATAAATTCAATAAGCCAAAATTTGAGAACTTAAATATCTTAATTAAGCTTAAGAAGTCTTAAGACTTTGATCAAGCTATTAAGACTTAATCTAGATTTGAGATTGCCACCAATAATACATCCTTTATTCACTGATTGACATTTGATCTATAGACAAACACTTGATCCTAATTAGACACGAGTGGGGGTTAAACCCTAATCTATTTGATTAATATCCAAACTCTTAAGTCTTAATTAAATTGACTTGATTATAAGATAATGCAATTCACATTATTCCAATAATGCACTTGATTTGGTATTGATCTTAAATCTTGAATTAGACATGTTAAGGAGAAAAATAAATCCATGTGATTGAATAATCTGAATAGAAACTTTAAATCCTTAATTTTCTCCTAAATAAGACCATTAGTATAAGCTGATTAATAAAATTGTATTGATTTAATAAACTGATCTAACTCTAATGGTATCCTTGATTTGTCCCCATAATTTTAGAATAGCATATGATCAGATGATCTAATCATCTAATCTGACCACTCTAAACCTAAATAACAAGTAAAACCTATAATATTAGCATTAGAAGTAAGAGTGTGGGATCTCAAGTATCTCACTATTAAGCTCATATCTAAAATATTTTTAAGGACCTTAATTAATGATACATTGAGATAGGAAGAACCTTTACAAATTTATTGAGGTAGAATCTTAGATGATCCTTTAACCTTAGTAGTTAATCTTAAACCCTCATGATAGGAATCATCTAAGATGCTTAGAACAACACCTCTCCTTGTGGTAGAATATATATTGAGTGATTCTTGATCACATCCCTTAGAGTCTTATGTAGGACTCACCCATCTAGCATAAGAATTGATAGTATGGATAAATCCATGTGGAATAAATAGAATTGTTGAACCTCGATTATTGGTTGGTATAGTAAGGTATACCCATATACTGGGTTATCCCAATATTTATCAGGATTGGTCGATTCATCCTGGTTTAAATTATGTTTGTGTTCTATCCTGCAAGTTTAGTCAGGCATAGTCTCACTTAGGCTAAATCATTCAATCCTAAGAGTGTTGTGATTATGGAATTTAGATCATTAGCTTATTTGCATAAAAATCACCATCGGGTGATGCCTCTTATCGAAGATCACTTCCATAAGTGTGCTTCAAGCAAACTACATGTGGTGCCCCACCCCTTAATCCACAAGATTAAGCTAAGAGGTGGTGTCTCACTATGACTAATCCTTCACTTATTATTGGATTAGGATGAAATCTACAATCCACTTAATAAGGGAAAGAGTAGCACAGAATCAAATAATCAATCACTATCTAAGAAAATTATACAGAGTGTGGAAGTGATTTAAAATAAGAAACATCCAAACATCATAATATAAATAATATGATATATGACTCAGGATAAATAGCATAGTAATCCAACACACAGTCATGGGTACCTGTATTATTATATCACATTTAAAGTTTAAGTAATTAAAGCAAAAAATACTCTCATCATCACATGTAATAAAACTATACAACTGCTTCTTCTAAGGGCTCCTCCTCTGGATAAGGCTCCACTCCTAATACCTGATCGTCTAACTGATGAGGGTCTCTCATTGTCGGTTTCACAATGTAGGGCCCCAGCCAAAAAAAAAAGAGAAAATCTTTTATTAGACAATTGTCTAAGTACATTTTAAGCTGATATATTTTATGAGTTCTATAATATCACCATTTACACATTCTAAGCATCAACTGTGTCAAATAAGGGAGCACCTACATGACAAAATTAGAGAAAAAGCTATAAATAATATTTATAACTTAAATAAAATGGGAGGCTGAGACATGCCTCAAATGTAAGCTAAACAAGGTAGAACATATAAGTATAAGTAACTGTACAAGTGCTGAAAGAAGAATACTACATCCTAAACATGCTGGTGATCATATGAATTATGCAAATTAAATAAAAAAAACTCGACAGTGATATATATAAATAGCCGTAATAAATCTAACATCCTAAAATATATACATAAGTAAGACAAAGGAATAGCTGACTGAATAAAATACTGAAAAGTAAACCAAACCATCAATACTATATATGAATGTTCGTGTACAAAGTGCCATACAAAAAAGAGCTAATATAGCCCACTGAATATCAAAAGGATCTTAGCATCAACACGGAGGCTAAGGGCAAAATTATATACTCCTAGCGTCATCACGGAGACTAGGCAGGATATAGGGTTTTCTCTTAGCGTCATCACGGAGCTAGGCAGAAAACACATGTCAAATTTTCTCTTAGCGTCATCACGGAGACTAAGTAGAAAATATAAGCAAAGTTTTCTCTTAGTGTCAGCACGGAGACTAGGCAGAAGACATAACTGGGAGGCAGCTCTAACACATGTAATTATTATCTTTAATCATTATATTAATATTTTCATAAGGAATCTAAGGAGTCTTCATATTTTTCTAAAACTTTTATTTATGCATCAAAATCTTATATGATATGCTCAAGAAAATATGGCACAAAATATACAAGGAATGCGTAGCACAAAATATCAAAGTAAGCAAGGGATGCTACTAAACATGGTGATATCATTTGTTTTCTAATTAAACCATTCTAACTATTCTAAGTTACGCAAGTTCAGGATCTCCAATTCCTACTATCGAGTGTAACTGAGAAGTTCATCCTTATAAGTTTAAAGGATTAGAACTGATCATATTCTAATCTAATTCAATTAAATTATGACTACGAGTTAATTCAATAAATCATACATCCTAGTTTTATAAATTTAGATGTTCTATCTAAGATCTGATCAAGATCTTCTAAGCTATGGATTATGGATTAAAAACCTTGAGATTGGGCTTAATCATATAATCCAAAAGGGATAAGGCCTAAGATCTAGGTTTTATTCTAAAAGTGATCTACTAATTAAGGTAAATCTTATTAAGCAAATCACTCTTAACAGGGTGAATCTCCTATCCAGAATCTAAAGTTGAAAAACAAAATAATTAAAATTAAATTGCAAAATCTAGAAACTATTAAAACCAATGATTCATCCATTGAGTAACTCATTTACCCAATGAATGAAGTCTAACTTAGGATCTAATCCTAGTCTTAGGAAGGATCCTTAAGGTGTTGTGTTAAAGACTTAGAGAAATTCTAGTATCTGACCTAATAGTTGATTTTAAATGTCACTAATATAGTTTTAGTATTAGTTTTAGTACTTTAAAGGACTAATTAGAGGTTAAGGATGTTTAATCTAAATTTTGGGTAAAATAACTATTTTGCCCCTTCTTAAGGGTCTAAAAAGTCAACCTTTGATTTAAGGGTCCAAATTGAAACTTTTTAGTTCCAAATGATTCCTTACTATCTAACTTGAAGATAGACAGTGAGTACGCCCAATTTGGACTTCAAATGGTCAAGTTATGACCTAACTAGGGTTAGGGGTATTTTGGTCATTTTCTAATTTTCTAGTGTTTAGATCCTAAATATTATTTCAGTTTATTAATGACACTGAAATTCTAAGTTAGTTGTCATCTTGAATTTTCAAATTTGGAGTTGATTTGACCAAGTTATGGCTAATTGAATTCTAGGGGCATTTTGGTCATTTTTCACTAAAGTCAACTACAAGATCCAAGGTTGACTTTTTATCCTGATGTCCAAATAGGAAAACTAATGCTACCAAAAGGATGGGGATGTTCTCCCGAGTATTATAAGACCCATCTTGCCTATATTTGGATAACTATATAAAAGTTGTGGGGTTTTAATATGTCTTAAAATGCTACGACGTTATACATATCCCGAAACCAATTTTTCCATTACGTCATTTGATTCCTTTTATTTTTCTGAGTAAAATGAGACCTATAATGGCTATGTTTGGTTCGCCCTACAAAAAGTTATTAAACTTTTAAGTTTTTTTTAATTTTTAATTAATTAAATTACTATTCAAACATATAATTTGTATTATTTTACTATTTATTTATTCAATTTGTATTAATTTACTATTTATTCTTAAAGTTAAAAATACATTTTTTTTTCTATATTTATTAATTAAGTAATTAATCTAAAATAATTAATATTAGTTATTAATTAATTTTAAATATAATATTATTATTATTGTTTAATTAGGGTTAGGTTAATTAATCACTGTTTAAAAGTGATTAAGTTAATCCTAATATAATGTTACTATTTTAGTTAATTAATTCTTAATCATACAGATTAATTAATTAATGATGGCCTAATTAATTAATTAACATTATAATATTAATAATTATTAATTAATTATATGTTTACTGTTTAAAAGTAATTAACAACTAATTACTATTAATTAACCTAATAATCTGATGGTTAACTATAATGGGCCTCACGGCTGCCATGTGGCGCACTGTGATTGGCCACGGGAGCCATGGCGGGTCCACGGCTGACGCACGACTGGCAGCGGGTCCCACCAGTGGCATGTGGCAGTGCCTGATTGGGTACCGCTCTGCGTGTGGGCCCACGGGTGTCACGTCGCACCCGGAGGGTGCCACGTGGCGCTGCGGCCCCACTACCGAAGCCGAAGGATCGCGGGCCTCTGGCGGTGGCCCCCCACGTGACACGTGATGCACCCAGAGGGGGCCAAGTGGCGCTGCGGGCCCCACATCCAAAGCCGAAGGGTCACGGACCTCTGGCGGTGGGCCCCACGTGACACGTGGCGCTGCGGGCCCCACCCTGTGTACGCGAACCCGAGGGCTTTCGGGTCGGGCTTGGGTCGTCCCGGCCGGACCCGGACTTCATCCTCTACGAGGAGAGCCCCGAAGGCCGGCGCCTAGGGCACAGCTTTTGCCGGCCTTCCCGGCGCCGGACCACCTCGGCCCGCTCGACCGACGGTAGCCCTCGTCAAGGCTTACACGTCGGCGGGCGGACCAACGTCGGAAGTGGCCGGAGGAGACTGCTAGGGTCAAGCCTAGGTCTAGGGTTACGGGGCGTAAGTCCTAACGGTTTCTACTATGGACCTAGCCCGAGAGTATGGAATAACATTGAGAACATAAATTGCAATAATTGCATGCGTATCGAAGGAGATCGAAGGTACATGGATGGACAGCTTAGGGTAGAGGAAGACGTCCCGATGCTCCGAGCTCCAGATTGCGAAAAATGGTGGGTTCTACGTACGGGTGAGGACCTTAATGGCTCCAAGACGGAGATGCCGAGGCCAGCAGGCGCTGGATTGGGAGAACGGGGCAGCGTTGCGACATGTGGAGGCCCGTGTGCGGGTCGCGAAGACGACGAAGTGGAGCCGTTAGATCGCTCGCGACTCTCATCTAATCAGACGGGAGCACTGACGGAGCGCCTCACGGGAAGACAGCACTGGGATGGCGCCGTCAATCTTAAATAAATAAATATTAAATAATTAAAATATTTATATTAATCTATTTATTCGAATCCTAATATTTATAATTAATAATTAACTTCCAAAAATTCCCAATTATTTACCCCTAGCTAATTGAGGGGTAAGAAATGCAACGACAAAGTTGGACTTTTGATCCCACAAGTATTTTAATTTCTCAATATTCGGGGTATTTAAATATTATTAAAATATTCGTTGAAATTTCGACGAGTTCTGATTGACACGAAAATATCACCCCTAGCTAATTTGGGGGAAATGAGCACAATGGCAAAGTCTGTTTTTCTATCCGAGATTATTTTAGATAGGTCAAATTCTAGGGTTTCTGGATTTTTTAGAAATCGGGATTCAATCCATTTGACGCCTGATTTGGACTAGGCCTTAGAGGTTGACTCCAAATGACTTAATTAACACTTAGGATTAGATTTAAGATTAAGATTAGTCCTAATTGGCTAAGATAACAACTTGGGTTGTTACACTACATGATCCTAGACACCCTCTTTAGAACACTAAGTGTGCTTGTGAATTGGGTATTTTAATAGCTTAACTAGAGATATAAGTCATCATCGGGTGATGCCTCCTATCGTAGATCGCTTCATTAGAGTAGCTTAATCAAACAAAGAGTTAGAAACTACCCTTCTTAAAAGTATGCTATATATATATATGTGTATACCATCTCCCCATCTAGTGATTTATAAGTAAATTCTCAACTTTAACCTATCATCGTTTTAGAAGCTATGAGTCAGAATCTTTTTAGCAAGATTCTGTATAGTGGAGACTTTTAATTCATTATCAGTATTCAAGCATTTATGGATTTCTGAATTTTACTCATATAGATTAGAAGCATGGGCATGCGCATGAGCATGAGTATGAGGAATGATTCCTATAGTGATGTATGAGTATCAGTGGTGACTTATGAGTTACAGAATATTACATACATTGAACAGGGAATTTCAGGATGCATTAGTGTCACAGTAAATAGTATTTCAAATTAGATGTATACACACATTGAACCGTACGACTCATAGCCTTTCAGTGATAATTCTATTATATATTTGTGGCATACTATGTTGTGGCATATTTGGATGCATTATCCCAGTGACATATAGCACAACATTGGACATTTTTACATTGGTTTCAGAATATTTGATGTTTTCACTTACTTTTAGCATTCAGTTTTCAGTTCAGTTTTACCATGTTCAGTCTTTATAGTTTTAGTGATTCAGTGCCTTTATAGCTTTCTGCACCTTTCTTTACTTTATTGCTCACTTGCATTTACTTTAGTACTGCTTAGTTTAGTTGTGATGTGTTAGACTTTTTGTCTAACACAAGGTACTTTTGGGATCTGGCAATTTGCCAGACCCCAAGCAGCTTGCTGAGACAGGGCAGGAGGACTTGCAGGAGATCTAGGAGGTGTACGTAGAGCCTTAGTGGATCTATCTTCTACCTTTTACTTTACTATTTTTGCTTCCAATACTTTAGATAGACTTTACTTTTGCATCATTTAAATCAATTTGTAATAATTCTGGATGTACTTTTCTTTTCTTTTTTGAGATGCATGCCACTACTGTTCTGTGATGAATGTATTCTAGATATTTTGCTTTAGCTTCCACACTCTGTTATACTACTATACCTGGTATTGTGATGTGATCAGCATACTAAAAATGTTGATATTTTAGAACATACATTGGATTCCTTATTTATTTATGATAATCCAATGTATGTGTTAGTCTAATACTTAAGATAAGTACTCTACTCTTATCTTAAGTATGGACTCTCGATCCTACTCAAGTTAGTTCGAGTTGTGGCCTTATTATTATTTGTTTTCCATGAGTAGCGCACTGCACCGCCGCCGATCTGTTATACCTTTTGCACACGACGATGGGGAGGGGCACTACAAGACGGAACAAAACAGCAGAACTGAGGAGGAAGTGAATACAAATGCAGAATCTTTTAGTTATTTGTTTCTGTGGACACATCCAGAAATAGCTGAGAAGTCAAGCAGTCTGCAAGACTATACGGGTTCTAAACTTAACACACACTCCTCAATGAGTAATATTAAGCATCCTTATTACTCCTTATCCCTATCCATTATGATAAATAAGCACCAGAACCTATCAGAATATACTAAACCCAAGGCAACTGTTCTCCTAATTATTCTATGTTTTCATCTTATGCACAAAGTTTTATTACATGACATGTCCAAGGGATTAAGTACAAATATAAGGAATGCATAGCACAAAATCAAGTAGTAATCAAGGGACTATTATAGTATGGTGACACTATTGTTGTCTAATTAAACCATTCTAATTATTCTAAGTTACACAAGTTCAGGATCTCTAATTCCTACTATCGAGTGTAACTTAGAAATACATCCTTATAGGCTACAAAATAATATGACTAATTAGGCCCTAATATGTTAAATCAATGATGACTATATAAGTTAAATAAGAAATCATAACGACCTAATTATTGATTTTTGATGTTCTAAACTATAAACTATCCAAAATCTTCTATGGTAGAGATTATGGATTAAATACCATGAGATTGAGCTTAACCACATAATCCCAAAGGTAAGACTTAAGATCTAAGTTTCAATCTAAATGTGAATTAATATTTAAGGTAAATCCTATTAAGTAAAGTCAAACTTAATAGGATGATTCTCCTATCCTGAATCTAAGGTTGAAAGATTAAATAATAAAAATTAAATTAAAAATTCTAGAAACTAATAAAACCAAGGATTCATTCATTGAATAACCACGTTATTCAATGAATAAAATCTATCCTATGATCTAGTCATAATCTTAAGAACAATCCGAATGTGAGGTGAAAATATCATAAAGAAAAGACTTAGAGAAATTTTAGGATTTTAACAATTTTGACTTAACTACTGATTTTATTTACTTAAAAGATTCTATTTAAGTTTAAACATTGACTTTAGTGATTTATACGATAAATTAGGGCTTTAGAGCGCTTAACCTAAAATTTGGGCAAAATGACCATTTTGCCCCTACTTAAGGGTCCAAAAAGCTACTTTTTAATTTAAGGTTCTAAATTAGAATTTCTTATCGCTAAATAATTTCTTACTATCTATATGAAGATAGACAGTAAGTACTCTCAATTCGGATAAGAAATGGATCCTATAGGTCCAAACTAAGGTTTTTGACATAAGGGGCATTCTAATAATTTACACCTAACAGAGTCTAAAATTTTATGCAATTTACTGGTGGTTATTGTTCAAGAATTCCATAGATTCAAGAACACTAATTTATGATGTCAAATGGCTAAGTTATAGCTATTTCAATTTCTAAGGGAAATTCGGTAGTTTTGTCGGTCAACGAGGGACAAAAAATAATCAAACTTTTCCGTTTGATGTCCAAATTTTTAACAAACTCAGTTTCAATAACTTCCCTATAGCATACTGAGTGCCTTAACAAGGAGTCGACCTAATTTAGACTTCAAATGGTCAAGTTATGGCTTAATTTTTGATTTTGGTCATTTTTCATTTTTTAAGTTTCTGATCTTAAATATTATTTTAGATTATTAATGATACTGAAATTTTAGGCTAGTTAGCACTTTGAATTTCTGAATTTGGAGTTGAATTGACCAAGTTATGGTCAATTGAAGACTAAGAGCATTTTGGTCATTTTTTGGGTAAGGTCCTAAATGTTACTTTTCAACTAAGCTCTACATGGGGAAACTAATACTACTATAGTAATGGGACAGTTTTCTTAAGTATTTTAAGACTCATATTGCCTATATTTGGATAACTAGGTTAAAAGTTATGAGGGTTTATTTATGTCCTAAAATATCACGATGTTACATGTACCCTGAAATAAATTTTTGAATAATGTCATTTGATTCATTCTATTTTTCTGAGTAAAATGAAACATATATTTGTTATGTTTGGATCATTGTATAAAAAGTTATTAAACTTTAAAGTTTTAAATAATTTAAATTAAATAAATTTTACTATTTATTCAATTTGAATTAATTTACTGTTCAATTAATTATTTTAAATTATTTGTTATTTTTAGTAGTACAAATTACAAATTTCTATTAATTAAATAAATTTTGTAACTAACTAATTAAATAATGTTACTATTTATTAAATTAATTTAATTACTAGTTTAAGGCTAATTAATTAATTAATGATTATTAAATAGCTAATTAATCAATTTACTGTTAACTAATTAATTGCTTAATTAAGTTAATCTAATTAAATTTGATAATGTTAATAAATTGATATAACTATATTAGTCTTATATTATTTGTTTTTATTAGAATTGATTATACTACTAAATTAATTAAATCTAATTTATTGGCTTATGTTATTAATTAAGTACTAATTTATATTTCATTAATAACCTAATTTATCTAATGACAGCAACTATACATATATAGCTATATACTAATTATGTTAATTAAGTTTAACTAACAAGAGACCTAAATGGCTAATTGTCTAATAGCACTTTTTACTAAGTACATAGTTATACATGTATAAGTTAACTTATGGTTCGGTTAATTATAATTATATAAGTATGCATATATATATAAATATACAAATATATAAATATATATATATATATATATATATATATATATATATAATTTTTTTTTTTATTTGATATTTTTTGTAGGTTATCAGTGGCGGCGGGACCCGCCACGGACACGTGGTGACTTCAAGTTGGCAGCGAGCCCTTGCGGTGGGACCCATGGCCGAAAATATCGGGACAGGCACTGCCACGCGGCGTGGAGATAGAGGCTGCAGGAACGCAAGCGGGACCCGCAGCTAATGCGGCTGCGCAGATGGGGGCCCTACAGGGCTCAATGCTTTTGCAGAAGGCGGGACCCACTAGGCGAAGGCACCGCTGACGCGTGGCGGCCCGAGCGCAGAGTGAGCGGGTCAGGCTGACCCGCCCCGGCCTGCACCGCTTCGGCTTCCTCCTAGAGCTCCTGAGGCGAGCAGGCTAGGGCTCGCCGGTTGGAGCTTCACGCGGACCCTAGGGTCGAACCATACTGCCATGGCTAGATCCGGACGAGGCCGACCCAAAGTGCGACGAACTAGCCGTCCAGGAGGTCTGGTTCGTCAACTAGGGTGCACCCTAACCGCGGGTTTGGGACAAACCTAGGTTAAAGTACGCGCCCAAAATTGAAAAAAAAAAATCCTCGATCAAACTCATTTGCGTTCGATCGAGCCCAATCCTAAGGGAATCTACCGCATGCAATCAAGGAAACGATCATTAATTGACGGCAGCAATTGATAATGTGGAGAATTACCTGAAGGAAGACGAGTAGGATGCGTAGGGTTCGCAGAGGCGACCTCCAGAGAGCTTCCGACGGAACGAGCTTGCGTATCGCGAGCCGAGAGTTCCTAAGGTGGCTTAAGGAGGGTCCGGCTGTGGTGGTCACCCACTAATCATCCGAAATAGGAGGTGGTCATCAATGGGCAAACCCTCACTTAGCATTCAGATTAAGGAATATACCTTCTCAATTAAATACTAAGGTAAGATATGCCCTAATAAAGAGAGAGCAAAAGAGACAATCAGTGAATGAGCATACTATAATATATCAAAATGCGGAAGAATGATAAGTAATAACATCCATACAATCCAAATAAGAACTATACAACTCAGAATGCATAAGCATGAAAAGTAAAGCAGTTTAAATCCTATATTATTACAAAACATCAATTTAAAGTTTAAGTAGAAAGTAAGGATCATTCAATCCTCACAAAGCAATAGAAAGAACTAGGAGTCTTCTCCTGCACGCTCCTCCTCCTGAACCAGATCTCCAAAAGGTTCCACAATCTCGAAAAGCGCAGAATCTACTATTGTCAATTTCACAATGATAAGGACCCAGCCAACAAAAGAAAAATCTAGTTAGATAAAATGTCTAAGTATATTTTAGGCTGTAAATTTGTTAATTTAAATGATATCACAATATCTAAGCAAAGTAGGAGCAGTAAAGCATCAAAGAAATGTGACAAAGTTATAATTAACATAATTATAACTCATACAAGGTGTGAGGTAAGCACATACCTCAACTCAAACTGCAGAAAAGGGTTAAGTAGCACATAATAAAATTTACTAAGCACAAGGAAATTCCTAAGTAATATGATCAACTTAAGACATGCTGATTATGATATAAAATGAAAGTACTAAACTGAAAGTAAAGTTTTAACATCCTAACATGCCATAAAGTAAAAGTGAACTGCTGAAAAGTATAACATACATGTAAAACTGTAAGTACTAAGGAACTACTGTATGTAAGTATGCTGAACTGTAAAGCAAAAGATATGCCAGAACTGTAAAGTAATGGTAAAGTAAATGTAAAGTAAAGATATAAAGTAAAGTGTGGAGATACTCCTATTTAGTCCTGCCAAAAAGTAAGGTCCATCTGATTACCTAGGAAAGAGTCCCAGATTAAAGTTAATTCTCTCTGAAAAGTACCTGCTGAGCATCTAAGAAAGTAGTCCCAGATTAAAGTATCACGAACTAGGAAAGTGGTCCTAGTCAAAAGTAGCACGCACTAGGAAAGTAGTCCTAATCAAAAGTAACATGCACTAGAAAAGTAGTCCTAGTCAATAGTTGTCTCAAAAGTAAAGTTATACTAGAAGGCAGACTAAATAAGACATTACTTACACTGTTTAATATAATTATTTTCATTAATTTTTCTCCTTAAGTTATGAAAATTCCATATGAACGTATTCAAAGTTTAACATAGAATACTCATCAATTATTCCATATTCAATATAATGTGTCCAAATATATAATGAAGTCCAAAACAAGGAAAGCATAGCATACAATTTTAAATGAATAAAATAGCACTAAACAACTTTGTGATATCACTTTGTTTTTTAATTAAGTCATTATATGTAATCTAAACTTATACAAATTTAGGATCTCCAATATTCAGCTATCGAGTATAAATCCAGAATATCGATTTTACACGTTAAAAGAAGTTAGAACTAATCAAGTCCTAACATATATAAATCACATGACTCTTAATTAAGTTAAAATAATAAATCAAATGTCCTAATTGATGATTTTATGTATCCCAATCCAATTTTGATTAATATAAATCAAAATTGGGGGATTAAGATGTTAAAATCCAAGTATTGGATTTTAACATTCTTAATCCAATAGGTTCTAATCCTAATGGTATAAAGTTACACCCAAATCTCATGAGCTAATAATTAAGGCTATCTTATTAAGCTAAGTAAAGCCTAATAATATGGATCTCTAATCTTAAATATAAAGTTTTAATAAATAATAATCATAAATAAGGGATGAAATTATAGAAAACTATAAAACCAATGTTTCATCTATTAAGTACCCATTTATTTAATAAATGAACTCTAACCTAATTTCTAAGCTAAATCCAAAGGGAATAAGATCCTGAAGGTTTAAAGGAAAGTCCTAAAGAGAATAATTAAGCCTCAGGTATGATAATACTTAACTACTATTATGATGAATTTAACTTAGGAAAGATATAAGGTGAGCTAAATTCACCTTATAAGAGGTGGATTAAGACTTAGAATATTTTTAGGTGATTTTTAGGGTTTTTCATAAAATTTCATTTTAATGAGTTTAAATATTCTAAAATATTTTCAAATCAGTTATAATACTATTTTTAGAAGTTTAAGACTGAGTTTAAGGCTTAAGGATGCTTAAGCCTAATTTTTGGGCAAAATGACCATTGTGCCCCTATTTAAGGGTCCAAATTTCATCTTTATGAATTAGGGCTCAAATCTAGAATTTATTGAAGTGGGGTGATTACTTACAGTCTAATATAAGTTTAGACAGTAAGTACATAATTTTTAGTTAAGGATTAAGCCTTATAAGGTCAAATTAATGAATTTGACCTATAAGGGAAAATTGGTAATTCGACTTAATAGAATTTAAATTTTCTATTAGTTTATTAAAGATTATGCTCTAATGTTTTTGTAGAACCTAAAATAATCAAATTTTGAAAAGTATTGGCTAAGTTATAGCCTATACAAGCTTTAGGATTAATAATTAGGGTTTAGTGTGATTAGTGAGTGATTAGTAAAATTAATAATAGAATTACTAAACCAATTATACATCTAGGTTCTAATCTACTCTATGAGTAATCAAAAACTAAAATTACTCAAATTGGATCATTATTTATGCTAATATTCACTAATTAAGTTTTAAGGTGATTAGGGCTAATTAAGAGATCTAACCATTGAATCTAAAATATTTTTGTAGTTTATTGCTAATTAAGTCTTCCCGATCAAAATGGTATATTGGAAGACGAAATTTGGAGCTCAATTGATTAAGTTGTGGTCAATTAAAGTTATAGGGTTAATTAGGATAATTAAGGTTAGGTCCTAAAAGTGATTAGGCAAATACTAATCCAAACAGAGAAGTGAACCCTACTCGGTTATTCTAGAGGTTCTACTAATCACTTTAAGACCCATATTAATTATATTTGGACTAAGGGTTACAAAGTTATAAGCTTTGGAAGATTAGGGTTTAGGTCCAAAAGTGATTAGTCAAAATATTAATCAAACAACAACATTGATACTATTAAATTATTTCTGAGAGTTTGCTGATTACTTTAAGACCTATATTGAGTATGTTTAGGTTAATGATTACAAAGTTATGGTCAAATAAAGTTTTGTGACATTTAGTGCTAATTTAGGGATCCTAAATATCACTATGTTAAATATAGCTCCAAATGGAAATCTGATAATTGCATATTAATCCTCTAATTTTACTGATCAAAATGGTATATAGATATGATAATCTTGGAGCTGTAATTTTGGAGTTATTAATGTTTGAAGTTTTCTATATAATTAAATAAATTAAATTAAATCTAATAAATTAATTTAATCTAACTATATTTAAATAACTTTTTCTGTCGTGCAGGTGGGACCCACACGACTGGATAGTACCGACAGCGAAGAGACGGCAGAACACGTGTTGATATGCTATTGGATTAGTGCGATGGCGGGACCCACGTCTAGTCAGCGGGATTTGATATCTCTGCGAACACTGACAGGCGCCACGTGGCGTGTTGGAGAGGTGACACATGTGCATGGCAGGCCCCGGACTTGCCTACACTGATCCTGAAAAGAGCGGGTCGGGCCCGGGTTGACCCGGCCCGACCCGAGATCCTTTCCTTCTTTGCAAGAGATCCCGAGCAAAGGCACCTAGGGCACAGAAGTTTAGCCCTTTTCCGGCGACGACAAGGTCTGGCCCGCACGGCCAAAGGTAGCTATGTATGTGACCTACCCAACGGTGGGTGGAACGTCGGTGGAGATGAACTCGACCGCTGGCTAATACTTGCCCTAGCGACTAGGGTCCGACGAACGCAAAAGAATAATGGTATTGATTGTTTATGGATTGAAAAATTCGTCAAATCGAGTCATTGATTGCTTAATCAGTCGCAATAAACTAACAATCTATGAATGGGAATAAGCTTACAAACTAGATTTAGAGGAATTGCATAAAAGATAGAAGGATAGAGGAGTACTTGGGAACGGACGGCTGACAGACTCGGCTTTAGATCAAAGGAGAAATTTGACTCCAGGAAGAAGATGAATGCGTAAAAGCATGAATCGAAATGGTTGATATGTTTAAACGATGGCGTAAGCGGTGGTGGAAGCCATCTGGCATTCGCAAAGGAGACGGTGGCCGCGTGGAGAGATCCTCGACACACGTTGGGACGATAAGCCTTGACCGTTAGATCGTTCGATCGAATGGTCGACGGTTTCCGTAAAGCCTAACGGTGCGAAAATTAAAACGGGCAATGACATTAGGGATTTAAACGGCGCCGATTAATTAAATTTAAATATATAAATATGTAAATGATTTTTAATGATTTTTAATGATTTTATTAATTAAATTTAACTATTTAAATGCATTTTAAAATTCTCAATAAATTACCTATAACTAATTGAGGGGTGAGGAATGCAACGACACAATCAAATTTTTGTTTCGATGGGTATTTAATTATTTGATTTTTTTTGAGGTATTTAAATAATAATAAAATATTCGCCAAAATTTTGACAACTTCCGATTGACATAAAAATATCACCCCTAGCTAATTTGGGGGCAATGACTGCAATGATGAAGTCTGTTTTTCAATTTGAGATCAATTTAGATTAGATCAATTTCTAAGGTTTCTAGATTATCTAGAAATCATGATTTGATCAATTTGACTCTTAATTTGGATTGATTATAGATGAGTTTCTAATGTCTTAATTAAGATACTAGAGTCATAATTAGGACTTGGATTAGTCCTAATTGACCTAAGTCACAACTTGGGTTGTTACACCGGCGGAGCCTCCAAGGCCGCCACGTCACGGTGCGAGCTGGGAGCCGTTAGATCGTGCGATCAGATGGCTAAGAATAGCCGTTTGATCTAACGGCAAGGGGAGATGGTGCAAGCTAAGAGGAGGACGCCGTTTTTGGGATTTGAATATTTATTATTTAAATATTATTATTTGATTTTTTTCTTAATTAAATTAAATAATTAAACTATATCTCAAGAAAATTTCCAATAAGTCACCCCTAGCTAAATGAGGGGTGAGGAACGTAGCGGCAAGGTCAGATTTTTGATTTGACAAGTATTTTAATTTCCCACTTTTCGGGGTATTTAAATATTATTAAAATATTCGTCAAATTTTCGACGACTTTCGATTGACACGAAATCTTCACCCCTTTCTAATTTGGGGGAAATGAGCGCGATGGTTAAGTCCGTCTTTTGATCTATGATCAATTTAGATAGGTCAAATTCTAGGGTTTCTTAATTTTCCAAAAATTAGGATTTGATCCATTTATCTCTTGATTTGGACTAGGTATTAGTGGATGACTCCTAATGACTTGATTAACACTTAGGATCAGGATTAAGATTGAGATTAGTCCTAAATTACTAGGATAACAACCTAGGTTATTATAGGCTCCCCCACTTAAGAACGATGTCATCCTTGACATCACTTAAGTTGAAAGAAGAAAGCAAGAACATGAACATGAATTGAAATTGGAAAGCTTAGAATACTAGGAAAGGATACTTGGATTCTCAAAGAGTCTAGGATATTTAGCTCGCATATCTGACTCATTCTCCCAAGTGGCTTCATTGCGAGAATGATTCTTCCACTAGACTTTGATTATCTCAATAGCACGGTTCCTAAGATGCTTGCAATCACGGGCCAGAATTCTAGTTGGTTCTTCGGCATATGATAGATCAGGTTGGATTTGAATTTCTGGGAACTGAACCATGTGAGATGGGTCTTTGAGGCACTTTCTTAAAGATGATACATGGAATAAGTTGTGGACCACTACAAAGTCATCTGGAAGGTTTAATCTATAGGTGGAAGTACCTATTCTGGCTAGTACCTCAAATGGACCAACATAACGGGGACTAAGTTTCCCTGCTATGCCAAATTTGAAGACCTTCAATTAAGCAAAGTGTCCAGCTTTAAATTCCAAAGGATGATGGTGCATGTCGTGGTATTTACTCTGACAATTTTGAGTTGTACGAATCCGCTACTGAATCAACCGAACCATCTTATTTATTTCTTCTACTAGTTCAGATCCGTACAACTGCACACTGCCTGTTTTTGACCACACTAATGGAGTACTACATTTCCTGTCGTATAGGGCCTTATATGGGGCCATCTTTATACTGGCTTGAAAGCTATTATTATAAGCAAACTCCACTAGTGGGAGATGATCTTCCCAAGATCCAGCAAATCCAAGGATACAAAGCCTAAGCAGATCTTCAAGAACCTGATTCACTCGTTCTGTCTAACCATCCATCTGTGGATGAAACATTGTACTCATTGCTAGGGTTGTGCCAAATCTTGATGCATGGCATGCCAGAATTTAGAAGTGAATTGATTATCCCTATTATATACAATTATCTTGGGAATTCTATGCAATCTGATTACATCCCTGATATACAGCTTTGCGAGTTTCTCAACCGAGTCTGTTTGCTGAATAGGAATGAAATGAGCAGATTTGGTCAACCGGTCAACTATGACCCAAATCGCATATGCTCCAAATTTTGCATGAGACAATCCCATAACAAAATCTATTAATAAGTATATCCATTTCCATTCATGAATCTCCAGTGGGTGAAGTAAGCCACCGGGTCTCTGATGCTCAACCTTGACTAAACTGCAAGCGTGGCACTTTGCAACTAACTCAGCGACACTTCTCTTCATCCCTGGCCACCAAAAGGATTGTTTTAAGTCTTGATACATCTTCGAGCTTCCAAGATGGATTTGGAATCCAGAGTTATGACTCTCAATTAGAACTTCTTGGTGTGTGAACTTAAGAATCCATAAATGATCTTCTTAGTATATAGCACCTTTATGAAATTGGAGGTCAGTACGATGGCCACTCTAGATGGCTTGCTTAAAGCTTAGGTACTTAGCATCTTTCGTTTGAGTAATAGATACATCTCTGTGGAATGTGGGCTCGACATTAATTATTGAGAGCATTGTACTCACCTGGTCACTACGTGCTGATTTGATATCCAATTTACAAAATTATTTTTCCAGAGGACTCTTAGAGATAAGAGAATTAAGAGTAGCATGACGGCTCAGAGCATCAACTACAACATTTTCCTTTCTAGGATGATACTGGATGTCAGGTCGTAGTCGCTTATTAGTTCCAGCTATCTTCTTTGCTGGTAATTCAACTCCCTTTGAGTGAATATATACTTCAAACTTTGGTGATCTGTGAATATCGAGCACTGAATTCCATATAGATAATGATGACAGATCTTTAAAGCAAACACTACAGCAACTAATTCTAGATCATGGACGACATAATTTCTTGCGTGGGTCTTCAGCTGATAGGAAGCATAGGCGATAACGTTTCCTTCCTGCATTAACATAGCTCCCAAGCCTATGCCAGAGGTGTCGGTGAAGACTTGATAGTTCACTCCTTCTTTAGGAAGAACTAGAATGGGGGCAGATGTAAGCGCATCCTTTAGTGCTCGGAACGTTGCTTCACAAGCTGGCGACCATTCAAATGGTACAGCCTCTGGGAGAGTTTGGTGAGTGGAGAAGCTACTTGAGAAAAGCCTTTCACAAACCTTCTGTAATAACTAGCCAAACCCAAGAAGCTTCTAATTTCTGTCACTGACTTGGGTTGCACCCATTCTTGGATTGCGCGGACCTTGTTCTGATCTACTTTGATCCCTTGAGCATCTACTATGTGGCCTAGGAAGGCGACAAATTCAAACAAAAATTCACACTTTGAGTACTTGGCATACAACTGGTAGCTTCTTAGTTCTTCGAATACTTCCTTGAGATGACATTCGTGTTCCTTTTTTATCTTAGAGTTTATTCGAATATCATCTATGAAGATTATGACAAATTTATCAAGGTATGGCTTTAAGAAATGCTGCATTAAGTCCATGAATATTGAAGAAGCATTTGTCAGTCCAAATGACATCACCAAGAACTCATAGTGACTGTATCTGGTTCTAAAGGCAGTCCTTGCTATGTTAGAATCTTTCACCTGCAGCTGGTGGTATCCTGATTGCAAATCAATCTTCAAAAATACCTTTGCTCCGGCTAACTGATCGGACAAATCATCGATGCGGGGCAGCGGGTATTTATTCCTTATGGTCACTTTGTTCAGTTCTCTGTAATTAATACACATCCACATTGACCCATCCTTCTTCTTGACATAAAACTGACACTCCCCATGGGGAAGAGCTAGGCATGATAAGACCTTTCTCCAATAACTCCTGCAGTTATTTGTTCAACTCCTGCAAGTCTTTAAGTGCCATTTGATAGAGTGCTTTGGAGATTGGTTGGGTTCCTGGGACAATGTCAATTGCAAACTCTACTTCCCATATAGGTGGAAGACCGGGTAGGCCTTCAGAAAATACATCGGCAAATTCATAAACAACGGGATTCTTAGATAGGGGAATGTCTTCCTTATTCTCTCCTAGTATTGCCACTAGGAAGGCACTGCAACCTTTATGACAGACTGTAAATACACCTCTGCGCTCATACGCAAGTGTACATGGTCTAAAGTAATAAGTGGAAAAAGTTACTTTCCAGGATTTATCGAATCACAGAGAATTGGTTGTTTTGTTACTAAGGTCTATTTATTCTCACTAATATTTAAGCTATGATTTAATTGATGAGTTGGTCCTAGACTTAGCACAATAAATACTAAATGAAGATAAGTTAGATAGAAGAGAGAGGAGAGTTGGGGTTATTCCATATGTGATGATATATTACCAATATACTTTTGATTTCTCAAGCTTTCTCTTTCATTTATATTTTGTTTATCAAGTGCACATTGATCACCTTGAGATTTTATCTCAAAGTCTCACAAGTTCAAATCTTGTGCACAAAATGAACACACATTTGGTTCTACTTTGGCACAAAGATTCTAATAAGATTTTAGGTTTTAGATTTTCATCATATCTCTTGATCAAGGAGATTATGATTATTTATGTTTTAAGATCTTATAAGCATTGATTTCACTACGAGCATCACTTGCATCCCACATAGTTGAGATTAGGGATTAATATGTTGGGCTCAATGACTATGTCACTTAGTTCATGAGCACTCAACTATTTCTTCCTTTACCTCAATTATGTTGAGCTAAGGAGCTCATTTAGTGGGTCTTAGCATCACATGCATCAACACTTTGATTGAGCTTAGGTTTAGGTGCATTAAGCTCAAGAACTTTATCACATAGTTCTAAGCTCTCATGCACTCATAAACCTAGCATCCAACCTAAGGTGAGATATGGAGCACAAGACAATTTAGTTCTTGAAATTATTAGTTCATTACCTTTTATCCACATTCAAGATCAAATATAAAAAAAAACATATTTCATTAAGTCCTTTACAATTTAGTTTCACTTGAGGAAAATTTCATACATTAATAATAATACATACACATGAGAATTCTCCAACCCTTCCCAAGGGAAATTTAGCTACTCATTACAAAGGAAGTGAAGAAAAACACATACATGGATAAAGATCCTTCCATGATCAACTAAGAAAATA
Source organism: Gastrodia elata (assembly GCA_016760335.1). Taxonomy (NCBI): domain Eukaryota; kingdom Viridiplantae; phylum Streptophyta; class Magnoliopsida; order Asparagales; family Orchidaceae; genus Gastrodia; species Gastrodia elata. The sequence continues at coordinate 54,959,625 of CM028672.1, read as the reverse complement.
AAATATAAGAGTAAGGTTTAGAAGATACTAGGAACGTCCCTTGGAAGTTCTCTGGATTTCTTCTTCTCCTTCTTCAAGCTCCTCCCTTAGGTCGCTAGTGCTGTCTTCTTTCTTCTCCTCCTTAGCTAGAGCTTGCCTTGCCACCATTGGGGAGTTCCTCACTTCTCCTTATGCACTCCTCCTATTTACTTAGCGTCTTGAGCAAAATTGTGAACCCTCCTCTAATCAAGAGGAGATGTATATATAGGAGAGAGGCTGCATACTCCTTCATCCTCTCCAAAACTAGCAATTTGATAAAAAAAAATTTGAAGTAATGATGGCAAATCCCAAATTAAAGATGAAGTGACCAATATCCTTCTTTGTTTATCCTTCTTATCAAATCAAGAGGCCATCTTCCATTGAAAATTGGAGCTGCTGCAGGGAATGCTGGCTGGGGATAAGATGCAGGTTGGGGGTCTTGTCCTAGCCGCAATAAATGCATCTGACTGGCAAAACTGGCGGCGACTGCTGCAGCGCGTTGCGGCGCGCTGTGGCGCGCAATGAAGCAAGCAAAATAATGCTAAGTCTCCCGCTGACGCGCGCTACCGCGTCGACATTTCGCAAAATTACCCGCTGCAACGCGCTATAGTGATTTTTTTTGCAAATTGTACCGCTGCAGCGCGCTGGAGCGGGAGCATTTTGCAAAATGCTCCGCTGTAGGGTGCGGTAGCGGCTCAATTTGCAAAAGTTCCGCTGCAGGCGCCCGCGGTTCGCAATTGGACCCGCTGGAGCGCGCTATCGCGCCCGCGGTTCGCAAATGGTCCCGCTTGCAGCGCGCTACCGCACCCACGGTTCACAAATGGGCCCACTACAGTGCGCTACCGCGCCCATGGTTCATAAATGGACCCACTACAGCGCGCTACCCCGCCGGGTGGTTCGCAAATGGACCCGCTTGCAGTGCGCTACCGCGCCCGCGGTTCATAAATGGACCCGCTGCAGGGTGCTTATAGCGTCCCCGTTTGCAAAATGACCCGCTGCCGCGCGCTCGCGCCGCAGCGGATTCCTTTGAAAAATTTAGGAATTTTGCAAAAATTATCTCAGAACTTCTTTGGATGCCATTTTCCTGAAAAAGATAGATAAAATTTGATTTAGGAGCTGTTTAAAGGTCAGAAATGAATGTGTTTTCTTTTATTTTAGATATAATTTATGGATTCATCACACCCTCACACTTAAATTCTTGCTCGTCCTCGAGTAAGCTCAAAATAGTATTTTTTTCTGTTACAATAGAGATGATAGTCACAAAAATTCAATTAGAGTCAATATAAGTTAATGTTCGTACATAGCAAAAATGAAACAAAACATTTAGCAACATTTAATATTTTAACCTTGATAATAAGGGTGGTTTAGTCAATTAATCTCTAAATATTTTGATTTTCATGCTAGACATTAGGTGATGGAGTGAGTTCATTATGGACCCTAGACTAGAAAAGGTGGTCAAAGTCTCCAAGAGTTATGTCATATGTGCTCCTTCTTATGAATCACAAAGATAAAAAGATTTGAAGGAGACATATTTTTCTTCATCCTTTCACATTTTGATCGTTTGGGAGATATATTTTTCATCATCCTTTTTTTGAATATATATTTTGTTCTTTTCATTCTTAGAGAGAGACATTTTTTTTCATCCCTAATATGCATCTTTGTAATCATGAAGTCTTGCAGAAGCCTAGCACACTCTTTTTTTAGAGAGCACACCACATTTCTAGTCCAAGTCCAATGCCTTCCCCCACACTTAGTTCAAGGCTTTAAATTGTATTTTTGGAGTTAGATTATCCTCCACTCATTCCTTAATTAAAATATTTTAGTGCTTATAATGTATTTGGTTATTTTTGAATTGCACCTTTTTACTTATATTTAAGTCCATCTTGTCAATTTGTGATTTCCAAAAAATTCAGAAAAAATATTTAGTTTAAGCATACCATAAAAATGAGAGGATATGAAAATTCATAAATTGAAATCTTAAAATAAAATACACAAGAAAGAAAAATACAACAAAAAACGTAAAAGGGTATAAACAGAAAAATACAGCCTAATTAATCATGGGCTTCCTCCTCTTCATCTGCATCCCCTACGTACGCGGATTCGCAAGGGTAGTGCGTCTCCGGGATGGGGGCACCAACAGGAGGTCTTGGCAACACGAAGGCATCTGGTCCACCTTGTAAGCTCCAATCCTCAAACATCATCCCAAGAGCTTCATGGAAATCGGATTGAAACCTACACTGTTGGATGAGTTCTTGCTTGAAGAACCCCATGTCCATGGCAAGAGCCTTGCTGAGCTCCGCTTGCTGATTGTGGAGACGTAACAAAATCCTATTCGTGAGGTATGAGTCGGGCGGCGCAGATGTTTCCCCTTGTGTGCCCCTTCTTTTCTGGGGCAGCTTTCGTTCGCTTGCCCGGACATTTAAATTTGTAGGATTAAGGGTGCAACCGGGGGGAACGATGGTGTCAGAGGAGAGTATCTTGACCCTTGGGTCTCGCACAGCCCTGATATCAAAGACCCGAAGGCCAATGCAACGCAGGGACCCTTGAGAGCTTTCCAAAGCTGCTCAAAAATAATATTAGATATGCGGATCTCGCCCGGCCTAACCAATAAGCACAAGAGGAGTGCTCGGGCACGGGTCACTTCAGTCAAGTGACTAGTAGGCATGACAAAGCTAGAAATGAAAACTAGCCGAGCACTACTCTTCTCCATTAATTTAGAATGAGGAATGTTGGCTAATCCTCCTTCCCATTCTGTGTCATTTTCGATGATTTCTGCCACAAGATCAAGGGGGTCTTAGCGAGATTCTAACAATTCCAAGTAGGAGCAAGAATGTACCTCCTCGAGCCCATAGAATTGCTCAATTTGAGTAATCCCAAGGGTAACACCCCTGCCTCGACAGAAGATCCACTGCCCGGCCGCATCGATTGCGTTCGCATAAATCTCCTAGACAATCGCAGGATATGTAGGGGATCTCTTAGTCATAAACTCCCTCCATCCTTGAGGGTTGACTTGTTCAACCAGAATGGGTAAGGTTTGGATGAAACTCCTCTCCGTAATTAACTTCTGTTGGGAAGTGATGGAGAAGAATTGGTGCTCGATCTCCGCGGACGAGAACCTCTTCTTATTGAAGGATCCTCCGGATGAAGATGCTTCCGCCTCCTTCCTTGGAATGGCCTTCTTTCCGGAAGACATGGTGAGATATCAAAGCTAGAGAGATCAAGAGCTAACAGAGTATAAGAGAATTGGAATGGTGTAAGGATAACCCCCCATTGCCTCCCTATTTATAACCAAGAAAATTCAAGGCAAGAGAAGGTGGTCAAATGGTCTTCCTCATGCCATTAATATGGTGATCCATGTGAAGGGGGGGCAGCTTTTTTCAGCATGCTTTTTGATTGCTTGGGGAACCTAAATGTCATGACCTTTTGACTGCATTGTTCCCAAGACGGAAAAACTCTCCAGCTAGAGCAAACTGCTGTAGCGCGCTGCAGTGCACGGTAGCGGAATTTCCGCTGCAACACGATGTAGAAAAATTTCTGTTACAGCACGCCTTCGCGGAATTACCGCAAATGTGCGGCTTACCCGTTGCAGCGCGCTGTCGCGGAATTTCCGCTACAACGCGCTGTAACGCTGAATTTTTTTTTTTTTTTTTTTGGTGGTTTTGGGTTGCCTCCCAAAAAGCGCTTAATTTAACGTCTTTAGCTAGACTCGCTAACGATCAACTAGTCGGATCCGGTGGTTTCCTCTTCTATAAGCTAAAGATGCTTGAGTGAGCACAGCCCAAAGGGTGGCTTGAACCTTTGTCATCTCTAACTTCCCCTAGCGAATCCATATCCTCTAATTCAAGCTTTGGGGGAGTCTTCTTCTTCCTTTTCCCTCTTCTCGTTTTCATTTTCTTCACTCCTTCCTTGCTCCCCTTTTCATAGGAATGAGTTGAGCTATGATCAAAATTTCTTTCTTCCAACATTAGATCTTCAAGTACATCATTAACCCACAATCTTTCTTCTCTTACCCTTCTCATCATCTCAATTTCCATCTCTCTTTTCTTAAATAAAGTGGGTTTAAGGTCAATTAATTCAGTTTTTCCTTTTATATTTGCGCTCATAAACCCATGACCTACATTAATAACAGCTTTCACACTCATTAGAAAGGGTCTCCCAAAGATAATCATGGAATTCTTATTCCATTGATCCCATTCACAAACCACAAAATCAGTTGGAACTATAAAATTTCCCAATTCGACTCCAATATTTTTTATCATTCTAAGAGGGGTAAGGGATTCTAAATTAGCAAATTCCAAAATCATTGAGGTATATTCCATCCCTTCTACCCTTAGATGTTCATAAATATGGTAGGGCATAACATTTACTGAAGCACCTAGATCACACAAGGGATCTACAAATACTTCATTTCTGATTATGCAAGGGATGCTCAACCTCCCTGGGTCTTCACATTTAGGAGCTATTAGCTTCTCATTCTCATTCCCCATTTTTTCTTTGCCTTCCTCTAGCATATAACCTATTGCACTCGTACCTTCAGTTTTAATTCCCCCACACACATCTTCCAAATGTATCACACTAACCAACTCCCTGGGGTTTATTTTGGTGAAACTGGGTAGGGCCCCTTGCTGTGGAGAGGTCAGCTGCTTGGAGATCTGCCCCAATTGAGTCTCTATATTCCTCAGGGAAGTTTCTATCCCTTGGATAGAAGCATCATGGTGCGTGATAGTGGCTTCTGTGCGGTGCATAAATTGGATCGTTTCCATTTTGAAGGAGTTGAAGGCCCCTTCTAAATTGGGGTGATGCTTATTGTTGTTATTTCCACTATGCATACCTTATTGATTGGATGAACTTCCCCCATATTGATTTGTGTTATTATTGTTATTACTCCAAGAGAAATTTGGATGGTTTTTCCATCCTAGGTTATAGGTGTTGGAGTAAGGGTTATTTATCGAGTTATTGTTTCTCAGTTAGTTTGCTTGTTCAGTATTGGTTTGTACAAAGGGGTTATTTAGATTGCAATTTTCAATGTTATGCTTACCCCCACACAAATCACAATGCACCTCAAGAACAACATTGACATTCATTCTTTCTATTTTTTCATTTAAGGCATGTATTTCCTATTGTAACATCATTATTTGATCGGACTTGTTTACCTTTAAAGCTTCCTTTTTTAACCTTTCAGAAAGCCATTGATAAGCATTGTTCGCCATTTCCTCCAAGAGGTCGTAAGCTTCCTCTTGGGTTTTACCGCTAATGGAACCACCGGCGGCTGCATCTATGAGTGTCCTCATTGGAGTGTTCAAACCATTGTAAGAGGTTTGCACTTGCATCCACAGAGGGAACCCATGATGTGGGAAATGCCTGAGATATTCCTTAAAATGGTCCCACCAATCATAAAGAGTCTCGCCTTCCAACTGAATGAAGTTGGTGATCTCAATTCTCAATCTAGCGGTTTTCACCGGAGGGAAATATTTGGCTAAGAATTTCTTAGCCAAATCATCCCATGTCCGGATGGAATCACTAGGTAGAGAGCTGAGCCAACTCTTGGCTCTATCTCTTAAAGAGAATGGGAAAAGCTACAATTTAACTGCGTCTTCAGAAATACCGTAAAACCTGAAGGTGTCACATATTTCAAGAAAAGTTAAAATATGTGAGTTCAAGTCTTCAGTGGCTAATCCCTCAAACTGATTATTTTGTACCAAACTCAGTGTGGAAGGTTTAATCTCAAAATTATTGGCTTCAATATTTGGCCTAACAATAGCATGGGGGATTCCCCTAACAGTGGGTAGTGCATAGTCTCTGAGTGCTCTACCCCTAGTCTCTCTTAAAGGTTCTCCTATATTTTCATTATAGTTGTCCATAACGGCTTGTTAATTTGAAAGATTTTATTCTCTCCTAGCCTGTAAATATGTTCTCTCAATTTCTGGATCAAAAAGATATTCAGTGCAAACTCTTCTACTCATACAAATAATAATATGGCTTTCAAGAACAATTTTAACAATAAAGTTCAGCAAGTTGGCAAAACTAAGATAAGCAAAAATGTAAGATATTAGTTCTTATAATTACAAAAAAAAAATCAAAAACTAGAACTATATGCAAGAAATGCTTAAATCACTAGCTATTTATATATTATCCTTAATACGAAATAAATACCAATTCCCCAGCAACGGCTCCAAAAACTTGACAGATTGTAAATACACATCTGCGCTCACACGCAAGTGTACGTCGTCTGAAGTAATAAGTGGAAAGAGTTACTTTCCGGGATTTATTGAACCACAGAGAATTGGTTATTTTGTTACTAAGGTCTATCTATTCTCACTAATATTTAAGCTATGATTTAATTGATGAGTTGGTCCTAGACTTAGCACAGTAACTACTAAATAAAGATAAGTTAGATAAAAGAAAGAGGAGAGTTGGGGTAATTCCACATGTGATGATATATTACTAATGTACTTTTGATTTCTCAAGTTTTGTCTTTCATTTATATTTTGTTTATCAAGTGCACATTGATCACCTTGAGATTTTATCTCAAAGTCTCATAAGTTCAAATCTTGTGCACAAAATGAACACACATTTAGTTCTACTTTGGCACAAAGATTCTTATAAGATTTTAGATTTTAGATTTTCATCTTATCTCATGATCAAGGAGATTATGATTATTTATATTTTAAGATCTTATAAGCATTTATTTCACTACGAACATCACTTGCATCCCACATAGTTGAGATTAGGGATTAATATGTTGGGCTCAATGATTATGTCACTTAGTTCATGAGCACTCAACTATTTCTTCCTTTACCTCAATTATGTTGAGCTAAGGAGCTCAGTTAGTGGGTCTTAGCATCACATGCATCAACACTTTAATTGGGCTTAGGTTTAGGTGCATTAAGCTCGAGAACTTTGTCACATAATTCTAAGCTCTCATGCACTCATAAACCTAGCATCCAACCTAAGGTGAGCTATGGAGCACAAGACAATTTAGTTCTTGAAATTATTAGTTCATTTCCTTTTATCCACATTCAAGACCAAATAATAAAAAAACCATATTTCATTAAGTCCTTTACAATTAATTTCGCTTGAGGAAAACTTCAACATTAATAATAACACATACATATGAGAATTCCGAAACCCTCCCCAATAGAGATTTAGCTACTCATTACAAAGGAAGTGAAGAAAAACACATACATGGATAAAGACACTTTCATGATTAACTAAGAAAAAAAAATACAAGAGTAAGGTTTAGAAGATACTATGAATGTTCCTTGGAAGTTCTCCGGATTTCTTCTTCTCCTTCTTCAAGCTCCTCCCTACGGTTGCTAGTGCTGCCTTCTTTCTTCTCCTCCTTAGCTAGAGCTTGCCTTGCCACCCTTGGGGAGTTCCTCACTTCTTCTTATGCACTCCTCTTTATTTAGTGTCTTGAGCAAATTTGTGAACCCTCCTCTAGTCAAGAGGAGGTGTATTTATAGGAGAGGGACTGCATACTCCTTCATCCTCTCCAAAACCAGCAATTTGATAAAAAAAAAAAAATCTGAAGTAATGATGGCAAATTTCAAATTAAATATGAAGTGACCAATATCCTTCTTTATTTATCCTTCTTATCAAATCAAGAGGCCATCTTCCATTGAAAATCGGAGCTGCTGCAGGGAATGATGGCTGGGGACAAGATGCAGGTTGGGGTCTTGTCCCAGCTGCAATAAATGCATCTGACTGGCAAAACTGGCAGCGGCCACTGCAGTGCGCTACGACGCGCTATGGCGCGCAATGGAGCAAGCAAAATAATGCTAAGTCTCCCGCTGTCGTGCACTACCGTGTCCACATTTCGCAAAATTACCAGCTACAGCACGCTATAACGGTTTTTTTTTTCAAACAGTACTGCTGCAGCGTGCTGTAGCAGGAGCATTTCGCAAAATGCTCTGCTGCAGCGCGTGGTAGCGGCTCAATTTGCAAAACGTTCTGCTGCAGCACGCTACCGCACCTGCGGTTTGCAATTGGACCCACTGTAGCACGCTATCGCGCCCGCGGTTCGTAAGTGGTCCCGCTGCAGCACGCTACCACGCCCGCGGTTCACAAATGGACCCGCCGCAGCGCGCTGGAGTGCGTTGCAGCGCACGGCAGCAGATTCCTTTGAAAAATTTAGGAGTTTTGCAAAAATTATCTCAAAACTCCTTCGGATGCCATTTTCCTAAAAGAGATAGATAAAATTTGATTTATGAGCAGTTTAAAGGTCAGAAATGAATGAGTTTTCTTTTATTTTAGATATAATTTATGGATTCATCACTTTACTTACTAGCTTATTGGCTTTGATAACATTGACTAAAAAAGCTCTTGTACTAAAGTTCCCAACAAACAACTTAGCTTGTTTACCACCACCTAGGGTGATCTTTTTTTTTTTACTGTTGATGATGGCATCATGCTGACTTAGCCAATTCATGCTCAAAATAACATTGAATTGGATATTGGCAAGACTACAAGCTTGGCTTCGAATTCTGTTTCTCCAATGGGAACTTGTATCTTGCAGAATTAATGGGCTTGTAGTTGAGCTCCAGACGGTAGTCCTATGTTTAGAGGATTTTCTAGATGGTGCAATGACAATTTGAGAGACTTTATCCAGCTCTCAGAAATGAAGGAGTGACTCGCTCCAGTGTCAAATAAGATGTTACAAGGCTTACTATTTATATAGATTGTACCTAATTACAGATGCAATAATTTACTAGCTACTTAAGCAAGTAATACAAAAAAGATAGATGGGTTCAGAAGTGTGTACCAGACACCATATTATTATCTTGTGTGACTTTAGCAGGAGTGAGAGCATACACTCATGCTAGACTAGCCTGCTGCTTGTTGTAAGGCTACCGGGTAGGCGGCCTCAGAGCATTGGGACGGGGAACAATAACAGCCTCATGCCGTTGAGCAGAGGGAGGAGGTGGTAGCGTTAGACTGACTATTGCAGACTTTTGGAATAAATCAAAAACTCATTAGCATTTGGAGTGATCGATCTGATCTCTGTCAAAAGTGTCAGTGTAGTTGCACTGGTAGTAGGAGTAACTTGGCCTCCTGCAGTTGAAGCAGTATCCAGACTTATGATAGCACCATCCGCATGGGTGGGGATGAGTGCAGCCATCGAAGAGGTCTATCGATGATGTCCCTACCTCAAGTTGCTACACCCTAGCCCTCCTAAGGTTCCCATGCTGGAAGGTTGTCGTCCCAAAGCTGCGCTTAGGCTCAGATGTCTCGTCTAGTTCAATCATCTTGGCAGATTCCAGTAGCTCCGCGAAGTTGGTCGAGCAGTGGGAGACGACTAGCCTTTGGATGGATAGTCGTAGTCCACTTCGAAAGTGATGTCATCTATCAGATTCTGTAGGGACGAGGTTAGAGGCGAACCTTGCTAGTCGCCAGAATTCAGACTCATAAGCCAAAATTGAATGGCTTCCCTGCTGTAGCTTAAGAAAATGATCTACCATTGTATGCCTGGCAGAAGTATGGATGTACTAGGTCTGAAATGCCTCTATGAACTCATCCCAAGAGATGTCTTCCAGTTCCCAGTCCACGAACAACGTACGATAGATGTTGTCCCACCAGTATTCTGCTCACTTTGGAGGAGATGAGTCATCAAGCAGATTACTTCAAAATTCAGGCACTTGATGCTGGTTAGATTCTTCTCAACCATTTTTATCTAATTTATCGTGTCAATGGCAGAGAGACTCCCATCAAATGTAGGGGGTCTGAGGCATAGAAAGCTGTGTAGCAGTCCATCAGCGGACTGGATGTGGTGCTGAAACAAGTAGTGGGGGGCTATGGTGGTTTCAGGAACCAAGTGATTCTGACACATCTTTGCTGTGAGCAGTCGCTCCATGCACTCTGCCTATCAGGCTTGAACTTTGGCTGCTCTCTTGGCTTGCTTTGCCTGAACATCTGCGGCCCGCTAAGCTTGTTCCCAGTGGAATTTGGCTTGTTTTTGGTGGGATTCCACCATCAATTTGACTGCTTCCAGTAAGACACCTACCTCACTGGAGGAACTGCTAGAGGGAGCAGGAGAGGGGCTCTGTCCAGGATTTATGGTCTTTTGCTAGAATCTGAATTAAAAATAATACATTTTTAGAAATCTAGAAAGTAGGAGATTATAACATTTCATCTCTTTATTTAAGTAAAATGAGAATACATCATCAAAGGTAGTATATAGAACATAGGATAATGAAAACAGCGAATGGAAAACATAGAGTCTATCCTATGTATTCTTCAGTGAAATCCTAGTAGTAGTCGGCGTAGGTCATTTCCCAACATAGGCAAGTGGTCCCATGACTGAACGTCCATTGTTTGTGGGCCCACCACTCCTCGGCATAGTCTCAGAGTAGGAGGTCGACAATGCTAACTCGCACATGATCTGAGTACTCCATATCATCGAACATCTTGGTTACTCATCGTAACCATTCTCTAGCCAAGATGGGGAAATCCAACCCTCGGTAGGTAGCATCTTCTAGCATCCTCTCTAACACGCTTGCTCCTACTGGGGTAACCCCCTGAACTTCTCTCCCATATCATTTTTCCAAGTACATGTCGAACTTCCACTTTTCCTCAAAGTGGTTGTAGAAATCGTATATTCACATGACCAAGTAGTAATATCCCTAAGTATCAAGATCAAGCAATTTGTTATATATATATATATATATATATATATATATATAAGAATAATACGATAACTCCATCATTCATTCAAAATTAAGATACAAGGTGCATAAGGTAAAATATGTAGCATATGAATGAAAGCTAAAAGATCTATCCGATATATCTAGCAGTAAAAGCATGGTGGAAGTCCGCATAGGTGATCTCCCTTTGCATCCCTTCATGCCTATGGGTGAGTGCCTGTAGGGTGACGCTCCACCAATCCTTGGCTTCGTCGTGTAGGAGATGGGATACAAAGGAGACTCTAACATTGTCTGGGCAATTAATTGCTTCAAACACAAAATTTGCCCATTTCAGTCACTCCTTGGCTAAAATGGGGAGATCATATCCCCTGAAAACACTTTGCTGGTATTTAGTTAGTGACTGATTGGCATAAGAATAATCAATTAGGTAGAGAGGAATACAAATTCCAATCTGACACCTTATGGAATTAACTGATACCAACTGTGGTGCCCCACCTCCTGATCCATGGGATTATACTTAAGAGGTGGTGTGTCACTCTAGCAAATCCCTCACTTATCATTGGATTAGGTAAGATCTACAATCCACTAATAAGGGACGGAAGTGCACATAATGAATACAAGAGATCAGTCACTAAATGAACACAATCACAGAGTACGAAAGTATATAAAAATAAATAGTACATCCAATTCACCATACATCAGACATGAAATAAAATAAAATGAATAGCTCAAAAAATAATAGTGCTAAAAAGTAATCACAGTCACAGTACCTGTATTATTACAATATTTTAATAAATAGTTCAAAAAGACTAAAAATAAATCTAAGAGTCTCTCATCCTCATAATAAACTGAAAGAAAACTAGGCATCGTCTGACTCTCCTGGCTGATGCCCCTTTTCTATATATGACTCCTCTTCTTCAACACCTAGCTCCTCAAACCTATCTAAATCTAACATTATTGGTTTCATAATGCTAAGGCCCCAGCCAATAAAAAAGAAATCTTATTAGATAATTGTCTAAGTACATTTTAGGCTAAATATTTTATATGAATTATTAATACCACCACTTGTACTTACAACAAAAAGTGGACTAAGAGCATAGGTGCAGTAAGCATACAAGAAATAGGATAAATTATAAATATAGTATTTATAACTAAATAGAATGTGAGGCAAAAGCACACCTCAAGCCACTAATAAAGAAGTAGGCAGATATATATAATGTAGTACGTAAAAGTACTGAAAGAAAAGTCTAAATCTTAAACATGTTGATGATCATATGGCACATGCTAATTAAAAATAGTAAGTTTGTAAATGATACATATAGTAAGCAGTAAAGTCTAGCATCCTATAAATATATCCATACAGGTGAGCAGATAAGTAAGGAAATATTGCTGACTAAAATAACATGCATCAATAATATAATAAAATAGTAAACAAAAATTGAATAGGTATATAAGAACTATAATATCAAAAAGTTGGCCAATCGGGCCAGACAAAAATTCCCAAAGTCTTTCTAGGCTAGGGCAGATAGAACAGAATAGCAGAATCGAGGAGGTAGTTAATACAAATACAGAATCTCTTAGTTATTTCTACTTTTGTTTATGTGGACTCGTCCAGAAATAGCTGAGGAGTCATGCATGTCTACAAGATTATATGGGTTCTAAGCTTAACACACACTCCTCAATGAGTAATGTTGAGAATCATTATTACTCCTTACCTCTGTCCATTAGGGTAAATGTGCACTAGAACCTATCAAAATATATTGAACCCAAGGCAACTAATATCCTAATTATTCTATATTTTCATTATATGCACAGAGTTTTCTTACATGACATGTCCAAGGGATTAAGCACAAATACAAGGAATGCATAGCACAAAATCAAGAGTAAGAAAGGGACTCTTCTAGTATGGTGACACTATTATTATCTAATTAAACTATTATAACTATTCTAAGTTACACAAGTTTAGGATCTCCAATTCCTACTATTGAGTGTAACTTAGAAATACATTCTTATAGGTTACAAAATATTAGGACTAGCTAGGATCTAATATGATAAATCAATGAAGACTATATAAGTTAAATAAGAAATCATAATGACCTAATTATTGATTTTTGACATTCTAAACTATCAGATGTCCAAAATCTACTATGCTAGAGATTATGGATTAAACACCACGAGATTGGGCTTAATCACATAATCCTAAAGGTAAGACTTAAGATCTAGATTTCAATCTAAATGTGAACTAATATTTAAGATAAATCCTATTAAACAAAGTCAAACTTAATAGGATGATTCTTCTATCCTGAATCTAAGATTGAAAGTCAAAATAATCAAAATTAAATTAAAAATTCTAGAAACTAATAAAACCAATGATTTATTTATTAAATAATTTTATTATTCAATGAATGAAATCTATTCAATAATCTAGCCCTAATATTACGAATAGTCCTAATGTGAGGTGAAAAGATCTTAAAGAAAAGACTTAGAGAAATTTCAGGAATTTAACAATTTTGACTTAACTATTGATTTTATTTACTTAAGAAGTTCTAATACTATTTAAATATTAACTTTAGTAATTTACAAGATAAATTAGTGCTTTAGAGCGCTTAACCTAAAATTTGGGCAAAATGACCATTTTGCTCCTACTTAAGGGTCCAAAAAGCTACTTTTTAATTTAAGGTTCCAAATTGAAATTTCTTATCCCCAAATGATTCCTTATTATCTAATATGAAGGTAGACAGTAAGTACTCTCAATTCGGATAAGAAACGGGTCGTATAGGTCCAAACTAAAGTTTTTAACCTACGGGATATTTGAGTGATTTGCACTTAATGAAGCTTAAAATTTCATGTAGTTTACTTTTGGTTACTGTTCAATGATTCCATAGAGTCCAAGAACATTAATTTCTGAGGTCAAATAGCTAAGTTATAGCTATTTCAATTTCTAAGGGCAATTCAGTAATTTTGTTAGTCAACGGGGACAAAAAATAACCGAACTATTCTGTTTAAGGTCCAAATTCAGCAAACTCAGTTTCAATAGCTTCTCTATAGTATAATGAGTGCTTTAACAGGGTATAGACCCAATTTAGACTTCAAATAGTTAAGTTATGGTCTAATTAAGATTAGAGATATTTTGGTCATTTTTTATTTTCTAAGTTTTAGATCCTAAATATTATTTTAGATTATTGATAACACTAAAATCTTAGGCTAGTTAGCACTTTAAATTTTTGAATTTAGAGTTGAATTGACTAAGTTATGGTCAATTGAAGACTAAGGGCATTTTGGTCATTTTTGTGTAGGGTCATAAATGTTAATTTTCAACTAAGCTCCATATGGGGAAACTAATACTACCACCAATAATGGGGTAGTTCTCCTGAGTAATTTAAGACCCATATTATCTATGTTTTGACAACTAGGTTAAAAGTTTCGAGGGTTTGTTTATGTCTTAAAATATCATGATGTTACACGTACCCCAAAATAAATTTTTGAATTACGTCATTTGATTCCTTTTATTTTTCTGAGTAAAATGAGACTTATATTTGCTATGTTTGAATCATTGTATAAAAAATTATTAAACTTTAATTTTAAATAATTTAAATTAAATAGATTTTACTATTTATTCAATTTAAATTAATTTATGTTCAATTAATTATTCTAAATTATTTATTGTTTTTAGTAGTGCTAATTACAATTTTCAATTAATAAAATAAATTTTGTAACTAACTAATTACATAATGTTACTATTTATTAAAATAATTAAATTGTATTAAAATCAATTTAATTACTATTTCGAAGCTAATTAATTAATTAATGATTATTAATTAACTAATTAATCAATTTTGTATTATGTAACTAATTAACTATTTAACTAAGTTAATCTAATTAAATTTGATAACATTAATAAATTGATATAAATATATTAGTCTTATATTATTTGTTTTAATTAGAATTGATTATACTACTAAATTAATTAAATCTAATTTACTAGCTTATGTTATTAATTAAGTACTTATTTATATTTCATTAATAACCTAATTTATCTAATGACATCAACTATACATATATAGTTATATACTAATTATGTTCATTAAGTCTAATTAACAGGATACCTAAATGGCTAATTGCCTAATAGCACTTATTACTAAGTATATAATTATACATATATAAGTTAACTTATGGTTCGGTTAACTATAATTATATAAGTATGCATATATATATATATATATATATATATATATATATATATATATATATATATATATATATATATATATATTCATATTTTTATTTTATATTTTCTGCAGGTTATCGGTGGCGGCGGGACCCGCCACGGACACGTGGCGGCTTCGGGTTGGATGCGAGTCTCTGCGGTGGGACAGGCGGCCAAAAAATATCAGGACAGGCGGGCCCCACTGCAACGCGGCGTAGAGATAGAGGCTGCAAGAATGCAAGCGGGACCCGCAGCTGACGCGGCTGTGCATACATGGGCCCTGCAATGCTCAAAGCTTCTATAGCAGGTAGGACCCACTAGGCGAATGCGCCGCTAACGCGTGGCGGCCCGAGCGCAGAGGGAGCGGGTTGGGCTGACCCGCCTCGGCCCGCGCCGCTTCAACTTCCTCCTTGAGCTCCCGAATTGAGCAGGCTAGGGCCGCCGGTTGGAGCTTAACCGGAGGACCCTGGGGTCGAACCGCACTGCCATGGCTAGATTCGGACGAGGACGACCCAAGAAGCGGCGAACCAGCCATCCAGGAGGTCTGGTTTGTCAGCTTGGGTGCACCCTAGCCGCGGGTTTGGGACGGACGTAGGTCTAAAGTACGCGCCCGAAATTGAAAAAAAAAAAAAGCCTCGATCGAACTAATTCGTGTTTGATCAAGCCCAATCCTAAGGCAATCTACTGCATGCAATCAGGGAATCGATCATTAATTGTAGGCAGCAATTGATAATGTGGAGAAGTACCTGAAGGAAGACGAGTAAGACGCGTAGGGTTCATAGAGATGACCTCCAGAGAGCTTCCGACAAAATAAGCTTGTGTGTCGCGAGCCTAGAGTTCCTAAGGCTGCTTAAGGAGGGTCCGGTGGAGCCTCCGAGGCCGCCATCGCACGCTGCGAGCTGACCGCTGCTGCGGCCAGGCCACGCGTGCCGCGTGCCCTAACAGCAGAGACAGACAAGGAGGGCGGGCTGGGAGCCGTCGGATCACGCGATCAGACGGCTAAGGATATCTATCTGATCTGATGGCAAGGGGAGATGGCACAAGCTAAGAGGCGGACGCTATCAGTGGGATTTGAATATTTATTATTTAAATATTATTATTTGATTTTTTTATTTAAATTAAATAATTAAACGATATCCCAAGAAAATTTCCAATAATTCACCCCGAGCTAAATGAGGGGTGAGGAATGCAGCAACGAGGTCGGATTATTGATTCGACGAGTATTTTAATTTCTCACTTTTCGGGGTATTTAAATATTATTAAAATATTCGACGAAATTTCAACAACTTCCGATTGACATGAAAACTTCATCCCTAATTAATTTGGGGGCAATAAGCATGATGGTGAAGTCCAATTTTTGATCTGAGGTCAATTTAGATAGGTCAAATTCTAAGGTTTCTGAATTTTCTAAAAATCAAGATTTGATCCATTTGACTCCTGATTTAGACTTGGTCTTAATGGATGACTCCTAATAACTTAATTAACACATATGAATAGGATTAAGACTAAGATTAGTCCTAAATGACTAGGGTAATAACCTGGGTTGCTATAGTATCTCATCCTAATTTATGAGCAATCCATTTCCTTGATCTATTTAGTTGACTTTTCCAAATTTAATGTATCAAGTCACCTTATGTGATTGGATGGAATAAACTTCCCTCTTTGATGAGGTTAAATATCCAAGTGGAATAATCATCCTCTTTATCTAAGTATCATTCCTTAACCAAGTATGAATAGCTAGTTAATAGTAGAAGCCTTAGAATGGATTAACCTTATAGTTAGTCCATCTTAGCTCTTACTAGTGGAGGTTACATTATGGTTAGATTGTTCTAACCTTTGTATGTAATTTCATAAGCATAGGTTATAATAGAACTTGCATCATGAGACTTAGTCTAATGATGGGGTATTAGCTAGCCTTTAGCTATAGAACTCTTTCAAAAATAAAAAAAAATTGCCAAGCATTTGAATTCTAATTCTGAATTAAAATTTATGGTTAATCTTAAGAAACCTCTTTAATTAAGTCACTGGTGGTGACTTAGTAAATTAACCTCATATTTCCCTTGTCCACCTTGATTTGATGGAAATTATTTTTTCATTTTTTATAATCTTCATTAAATGATGAATGTCATTTAAGTGAATAGCCTACTTATAAAAATTCTTATTCCCTTTAAATAAGAAAATATCCTTTCCCAAGTAGTTTAAGTTCAACTTTTAATTGCGTGCCTAAGTTATGATGTGACTTAAGCATTAATTGATCCTTTTCTTGGAATAAGTTTCCTTTAAGCTAAGTTAGATGTAGCCATTAGATCCTTAATGATCTAAGTCACATCTTGTGACTTAGCTTTTAACTTCTAATTTTAGAACCTTTGGTATAAGTCATAGATATGACTTATGGGTGTAGCATTAGTCCTTGTTGAGCTTATTAGTACTTCTCCATATGGATAAGTGAGTTCCTTGTTGTAACCAAGTCAAAGCTTATGACTTGTGTTAATAGCCTTTCCTCTTTAAACCTTTGGTTTTAAGTCATCAGATGTGACTTAATGTCTTAAGATTCCCCTTAACCTTGAGGATATGCTTCCTAAATGGATATTGATCCTTTTTGCCTTAGTAAAACCCCTTAGTGAGAGATGAATATCTCCTTGTTAGCTCAAACTTAGTGTGGACTAATTCATATAGTTACTTCATCGTAATCTTAACTTTTAAGTAGAATTTAACAGCCAATTCCTTGGCTTCATTATTAGACTTAGTCTAATAATGGCTTTTTAGTTAGTTCGTAATTTTAGATTTTAATAAAGTAAGTAGTCAAAGAATGCTAGTTCTTTGATGACAAATCTTTGGATTCCAATTCATTAAATTAGAATTATTTGTAGCTTTTAATCTTTGTTAAGTTTTATAATTCCTTAACCAGTCACTTAAGCCTTCTTAAGTAATGAGTATCACATAAGTATAGAATCTTTAGAATCTTTAATCCATAAATTATTTTGCGCTTAGTGTGTGATGTCACCTGCTAAGTAATAGTCTTATCTTATAATGATAAATCATGTTTTATGACTTAGGAGTTAACCTTTAAGCCTTGGAAGATGTATTTAGCTTGAATGAATATTAGCTTCTCTTTTCTTTATTGCTATCCTTACTAAGTGATGGTTATCACTTAGTTTGGTGAACTTCCTTATGTTTAAAACTTGAGATATAATTTCTTTGCCTTAACTTGTAAGCTAGAATTTTGAAGGTCTAGCAAGTTTAGAGACTGTACTCTAAATAAAAAATCCTTGAATCTTCAAAATATCCTTAAGTTTTAATTCTTTTGGATAATTTCATATTCTTGATATCTATGGTAGTTATAGAAGTAATCGTTCAATTCCTAAATCAATCTGCTGAGGAATGCATTATGAATTCATGGTGATGTTCCATGATTTCAGTTTAGTTGCAGTAGGACTTCATGTCCTTGTAAATTTCCTCCACCTTCTTTAACAGAATTCAACCAAAAGCTATTTGATAACCCTAATGGTTCTTTCATATCTATTGAATTAATATATATATATATATACATATATATATATATATATATTCAAATTCTTGCAATCGTACTTCTATAACTCTTTTTCAATTTCAATTCATTATCTTCTTACCCTGCTTTATTCTTCCACTTGAGTGATGTCGAGGACGACATCGTTCTTAAGTTGGGAAGTCTGTAACAACCTAGGTTATTACTTAAGTCAATTAGGACTAAATCAAGTTCTGATTATGATTCTAGTGCAGTATTTAAGTCATTATGAATTCACCACGAAGACCTAGTCCAAATTAGGATTCAAATAGATCAAATCCTTATTTTAGGAATTTTTAGAAAACCCTGGAATTTGACCTATTTAAATTGACATCAAATCAAACATCTAATTTCTCCATTGCACTCACCACCCCCAAATTAGCTAAGAGTGATGTTTTGGAAGCATTTGGAAGTTGTTAGATTTTCGTCGAATATTTTATAATATTTTAAATACCCCAAAAATTTGAATAATTAAATGCTCATCGAAATTAAAATTCAACTTCTCCATTGCATTCATCACCCTTGAATTAGCTAAGGGTGAAATTTTGGGAATTTTTGGAAGTCGTCAAATTTTTGGTGAATATTTTAATATATTTAAATAATTAGAAAAATAAGAAAAATAAATTCTAGTCAAAATCGAAATCCAACTTTGTCGTTGCATTCCTCACCCCCAAATTAGCTAAGGGTGAATTTTTGGAATTTTTTAGAGCTTATTTAATTATTTAATTTTGAATAATTAAAATATATTTAATAATTAATTATTAATAAAAAATAATTTCCACGACTTTCTTCTTCGCGGCGTGCGGCGAGGTTGGATGAGGTGGCTTTGCCACCGCTTTAGGATCTTAAAACATCCTGTTTTTAACCCCATTTCTACATCAAGTCTTGTTTACATAATTTGGATCTATTATAGAGCAGTGTAGCAAGTTTATCTTCTTCATTTAAGCTCCAAAACAAATCCTAAAAGTACCCTCTTTTTTTCTTTAAGCCTGAATTAAGAATTGTAATTTATTAAGTTATCTGCAAAATTAGGAGACGTATTTGATATCAATAAAAAGGTCTCGATGAGAGCTTTCCATTGATATATGGCACACCTCGTGAGAAAATCTGTGTAGGGAAAAATTGATCCTAAAGTTTAATTTTTTTTTAAATTTGTGTGGCTACTGAAATTATTTAAGAAAATTTTATTTTTCTTCTTTTCTTAAAATTTTACTTATTCAATTAATTTCAAATCTTCAAAACTTCATAACTTTATAATTACAATTTCAAACATAGTGATCCAATATACCATTTTGATCAGAAAAATGCAATGATTAATATTATGCAATTAGCTTTTCTGTTTGGAGATTAATTTCATTAATTATCATTTAAACTAATTAAACCCCTTAATCTTAAAATTTGATTAATTCATAACTTAGTCAATTTAGCTTCTAATCATATGATCCAATATATCATTTTGATTAGGAGAATGTGTAGAATACTAATTAGTAAGAAAATTTTACTTTTTGTAATTATATTTCTTAATTTTGCCTAATTACTCTAAAAAATAGATTAGTATAAATTAAGCTCCTTAATTATCCAAAATTAAAATTTCAATTTGCTGATAGCTGCTAGTATAATGTAGAATATAGTGGTGAAGTTAATTTTTCAATTTAATAATTAATTTCACTAATCATCCACTAATCTCCCTAAATCTTAATTAATAAAGATTATCAAAATTAAGAATTCAAATTGAGTGATTTAAGTTTCTAATAGTTCCTAGAGTATATTAGAACCTAGTGGTAAGATTTATTTAATGATTATGTGATTAATTTCATAAATCACTCTCTAATCACCCTTAACCCTAATTAGGTCATAACTTGACCAAGTGAGGTTCAAATTGGGTCTACTCCTAGTTAAAGTAATCAGTGGGTTATAGAAAAACTATAACCACTGAATTTGCTGATTTTTGACCTTAAATAAAAAAGTTAGGTTTTTGACCCCATTTATAAAACCCTAATTTACCTAATAGAATCCCAAATTTGATTTGCTCATTTCTTAACCATTATACCTCAAAATTTAATCTTTTTGGACTCTATGGAATCCTTGAATAGTAAGCCTTAATAAACTGACATAAAATTTAGATTCCATTAAGATAAATTACCATTTTGTCTTTATGAGTCAATTTCCTTAAAGTTAGCTCATAAGGCTTATTAATTATCCAAATTTAGTGTACTTATTATCTATCTTCATGTTAGACAATAAGTAATCATTTGCCTTTGAAAATTTCTATTTAGAGCTCTAAATCAAAAAATACTTATTTAGAGCCCTTAGTAGGAGCAAAATGGTCATTTTGCCTAAATTTAGGTTTAAGTTTCTTAAACCTTAAAATCATATTCTAATCACTAAAATCAGTAACTAAAATAATTTGAATCAAATTCTCTTAATTTAAACTATTAATTAGATTTCTAAGATAAATCCTAAGTTATTCTTAGGTAGTTATTTAAGTGACATAATGTGAGATTCATCTCACATCTCACATTATGCTCCTCTAAGCTCTAATTTTCTTCTTAAGTAAAATACTAAGCTAACTTTAAGCCCATGATGTGAGATAAATCTCACATCATGCCTTCTTTTTTGTCTTCTAATCCTTCTCTTAAAATTTCAATTCAACTTTAGTTAAGATTAGAGCTTGAGTGTTCATCTTAGTCCCTTTAGAATTTCCTTAAGAATTAGGACTAGAACATAGGTTATATTTCATCTTTTGAGTAAATTGGGTTACTCGATATGTAAAACCTTGGTTTTAATAGTTTATAGATTTTTATAGTTTATTTATGACTATTTGATCTTTCAACCTTAGACTTAAGATTATGGATCCATCCTATTAAGTTTTACATTAATTAATAGGATTTGCCTTAATCTTAATTTGTGAAATTTGGTTATAAACTTAGTCCTTTATGACCACCTTTGGATTAAGTGATTAAACCTCAATATTTGGAGTTTAATCCTTAATCCTTCCATCTTGATTTGGGATTAATCAGGATGGGCTTGGGCTGCTTAAATCATCAAAGTAGGTCAATTGATTTACTTATTTAACCTATATAGTCGACATTGATTTAATAAGATTAGAACCTAATCAGTTCCAATTATTTTCAATTTATAAGGTCATAAATTTGAGTTATACTCGATATTAGGAATTAGAGATCCTGAACTTGTGTAACTTAGAGTAGAAAGAATGAATAAATTAGATAATAATGGATATCAGCTGTGTTTTAGTAGAGTCTCTTGCTCACTTTGAAAATTGATGCTTTGCTTACCTTATATTTAAGCTTTATACCTTAGACACATGTGGTGAATTGCATGAACATCAATTGCATTTTTATCAATGCTTTCAGCTTTCCAAATTTATTTTTAGTTTAGTAGAGTGTGATCTAATTAATACACCTCTTCAGTTCCTTGCTTTTGATTTAGTGCAGGCCAAGCCTAGGTTTAAGATTGGCTAGGATGGTATTTGTCTGGCTACTGAAATGTCTAACTGATAGATGTTTAATACACGTCTGCGCTTGCACGCAAGTGTACGTGGTCTGAAGTAATAATTTGGAATGTGAGTTCCGAGATTTATCGTCCTCAGGGAATCGGGTGTTTTGTTACTAAGGTATATTTACGTTCAATAATATTTAAACTATACATATTTTGTTGATTCGATTCCTAACAAGCACAACAAGTCTTGGTAGAAAGTAACTATGGTAAAAAGGAGAGGAAAGTTGGGTTTCTCCCACATTAAATGTTAGAGACTTATGTAAGATAATTCCTCAAGCATTACCCTTTTTTTTTAATTTTGCATAATTTTAATCAAGTGCACATTGTCCTCCTTAGAGTTTAACTTCAAAATTTACATGTTCAAATCTCGTGCTTGAAATGAATACACAATCGGTTCTATTTTAGCACAAAGACTCTCATATGATTTTAGATCATTGGTTTTCCACTCATTTCTAGATTATAGAATTGAGAGTTTTTTCTTTATTTAAGATCTTACAAGTATTGATTCCACTAAGAGCATCATGTGCGTCATGCACTATTCGGATAAGGAGATGACTAGTTTGTCTCAATGTGCAATGTCACGTCACACACGAGCTCTCAACAAGTCATCATCCTCCCGTCACATATGCTGAGCTACAGAGCTGATTTAGTGGGTCTTAGCTCACATGCATCAACACATTAGTTGGGCATAGATCAAGGTGCATTAGGCTCAAGAACTTCCTTGCATAGTTCTAAGCTCCTATGCACTCATGATTCCAGCTTCAAACAAAGGGTGAGCTATGGAGCACAAGACTTTTAAGTCTTAATGTCATTTAGTTCCTTCATCATTTGGTTCACATTCAACTTCACAAATAGTCCTTTTTATTTCTTTAACAAGTCATTTCATTTCACAAATTTTTACTAAGAGCTTGAGGAAATTTTCATACATAATAGTCCCTTACATGACATGTAGGATTTGCCTAACCCTCAACAAGGGAGGTTTAGCTCTTCATTACACTAGAGATTAAGAAGAACATATACATGGATAAAGACCATTTCATGATCAACTAAGAAAAACACAAAGACAAGAGTTATAGATTACTAGGAACATTCCTTTGATAAAGTTCTCTGGATTTCTCCTCTTCTTGTTCTCGATAGTTTCTCCTAGGTCTGTAGTGCTGCCTTTCTCCCTCCTTCTCCTTAGCAATAGGAGTTTTTCCACCCTTAGAGAGTTCTCCTTCTCTTCTATGTAGCCCTCTCTTTTCCTTAAGAGTTTGTAAGCTAAGTTGGGAACCCTTCTAATGAATAGAAGAACAATTTTTTTGGGAGGGGTGCACATTTATTTTTAACCCTTTAGAAATTTGAAAATTGATTCAAAAATTTAACCATCATTGCCAATCCAAGTGGAGCTTGAGGTGACATCTTCTTTTCCTTTTTTTTTATCTTTTATTTTGTTTCAAATCATCTCCTCCCAACTAAATAACAAGCAGCATGTCTGGAAAAATGGCTGGAAGACAAGATCCAGATTCTGGGTCACATCCCAGCTGCATTTAATGTTCTGAGAAGATAGAAATTTGGTTCCCACTGTAACGTGCTGTGGCACGCTATAGCGCGCTGTGGCACGCTGCAGCGCTCTGTGGCGCGTTGTAGCGCTCTGTGGTGTGTTGCAGCGATCGAGCCCCGTAAATCCTCCCGCTGCGGCGCGCTATAGCGCTCGAGCCCCGCAAGTCTTTCCGCAGTGGTGCGCTATAGCGCTCGAGCCATGCAAGACTTCCCACTGTGGTACAATATAGCACTCGAGCCCCACAAGTCCTCCTGTTGTGGTGCACTGCAGCGATCGAGTCCCGCAAGTCTTCCCGCTGCGACGCGCTATAGCTCTCGAGCTCCGCAAGTCTTTCCAATGTGGCGTGCTATAGTGCTCAAGCCACGGAAGACTTCCCGCTATGGCGCGCTATAGTGGTCGAGTCCCACAAGTCTTTTCGCTGTGGTGCACTATAGTGCTCGAGCTCTGCAAGTCTTTCTGCTGTGGCACGCTGTAGCGCGCTAGTGCGTTGCAGCGATTTTCTTCCAGAATTTGTAGAAAAAATTCCAGAATTGTCCAGACTTTGCTAAGCTTGTATTTTTCCTGAAATTATACAAAATTTATCAAAGTAGGCTGATTCTAACATAGATTTTTATAAAAAAGATTTGTATATATGAAGTAAATAATGGATTCAACACTAACCAAGCCTAGTCCTAAGGTGGCCTAGGATGGTATTCGTTAGACCTTTCTTTCCCTTGCTTTTGCTTTAGTACAGGCCAAGCCTAGATTCAAGATTGGCTTGGATGGTATTTGTTTGTCTACTACAGTGTATTTCTAAGCGTAGTCCTAAGGTGGCCTAGGATGGTATTCATTAGACCTTTCTTTTCCTTTCTTTTCCATGGCTTATTTAGCCAGCTCTTTGATATGGTGGTACTAATTTTAGGTGCACCTTTACTTTTGGTTCTTTTACCTTAGCTCAGTAGGCTAAGTGAGATGTTGTGCATATTTTCAGTTCAGATGGCTTGTTTGCCTATAGTAGTTCTTCAATATATATTACTATTTTTAGTTTGATTTACTGTATTTCAACACTTATATATTTACTGTTTACTTAGTTGCTAGCTTACTTATATTTTAGGATGCTAGTCTTGCTCGCTTATTTATATATATATATATATATATATATATATATATATATATATATATATATATATATGTAAATATATATTGTTAGTATTGCTTTTAGTTATTTAAATATTTCACTTGTTCTTTTACTTTATGTTAATTAGCATAATTTTTTATTGATCATAAGCATGTTTAAGATGAGTTTTCCTTTCAATTATTAGTATTTATTATTTATTTTATGTCTAACCTTGTTACAGCTGGATTTGGAGGTATGTGCTTACTTCCTCTCTTGATAAGTTATAAACTTATTGTTTATAGCTTCTTATCCTTTTTATTTGCTTTCTTGCACCTATATTGTTGCTTAATTGTTAATTAATTGTGATATCTAAAAAACTTAATAAATTTATCAACCTAAAATATACTTAGACATTTTGTCTTACAAGATTTTCTCTTTTTTTGCTGGGGCCCAATCATTATGAAACCAATAATAATAGATTCTGAACTATTTGAGGTTGTAGACCCATATGAGGATCTGCATTAGGAGGAGGGGCATGCTGCTGAAGATTCTTAGATCCTTAGCTTACTTCTTTTGCTTGTGAGGATGAGCATTTATTTTATTTCTTCTTAACTCTTTTAAATGTAGCAATAATACATGTTTATTTTTGTATTTTTTTTTACTGCACTTATCCTGAGTTATACATTTCTACTTACTATATTATGATGGAATTGATATTATATTTTGCTTCCGCACTCTATTTATATTTCTTGTATTTATTATTTAGTGAAATACTTTTATAAATGACAATTTTCTTAATTATATTAGATTAAAATGAATGCTAATCTAGTTATATCTGAGGAACTTTTTATTTGGTGACCACTTTACTGTAATCATGTCAACTTAAGAGTTAACAGGACCATAGTGGGGCTAGGATGCCACAGTATTAGACTAATGCATACATTAGATTATAAACATAAGTAAGGAATCCAATATATGTCCACTAATATCAGCATTTCCAGTATGCTGATCACATCACAATACTAAGTATAAATAGAATAGAAACAGAGTGCGGAAACTAAGCAAAATATCGAGAAATACATTCATCTCAGAAAAGAAAAAAAGTAAAAATGCATCTAGAATTTATTACAGATTTCTTACTAACATAATACTGAAATAAAATCTATTGAAGAACTAAAATAAAAGCAAAAGTACCAAGGCTGAAGGAGGTTCCACTAAGGCTCCACGTACCCCTCCTGGATCTCCAAGAGTCCTCTTGGCCTGGCTCAATAAGCTGCTCATAATCTAACAAATTGTCGAATCCCAAAAGTACCATATGTTAGACAAGAAGTCTAACACATCGAAACTAGTCTAAACAGTTCTAAATATTTATAATTGATAGTAAAGTAAATAAAACTATAGTAAACCTGTGAAGGCAATTGAATAGCTGAAACTATATAAAACTAAGTATAGTAAAGCTGACTGTACACTGAATACTAAAAATAAATAAAAGCAGCATATGATTTAAAACTGATGTAAAAAGCATATAAAACTATGTCGTATGCCACTAGAATCATGCATTTGAATATGCCACAATACTGTATATCACTGATATGCAACTGAATTATCATTGAATTGCTATGAGCTGTACGGTCCAGTGTCTACATACATCCTATTGAGAAATTATATTGTGATGTCTCAACATCTTAAATTTCCCCTATTGAGATATGATATATTCTGTAACTCATAAATCATCACTGATACTCATGCATCATGCTCATGCTCATGCTCATGCCTCTATACTACATGAGTTAAATCAAGAAATCCAGAAATACTTGAATTCAGATTATGACTCAAATATCTTCATTGTGCAGAATCCTGCTAAAAGGATTCTATCTCTTAGAATTTAATTTCAATAATTAGTTTCTCTTATTTAGGAAGATTTACTTGGGGTGGAATGGTTATATACACATGGTTGTATGTTCACAAGAAGGTGAATTTAGCACTTAGTTTGCTTATAACTGCACTTATCAAGGTACACACAAGATAGGAGGCAAAACCCTTTCATAATTATTATTCTCCCAAACTAAGATTCTAGCTCACTCTCTTAAGTTTGGATAATTTACTCTAGCGGGATTACATTCGGCTTAACCTGTAGGAAGCACCTGGTCACAAGTCCACATTGGAGTGACTCATCCAAGCTTGAATATTACTGAAATGACTCAGTACCATGGGTATGCATGATCATAACTAGCTAATAATCCAAGCTCAGCGAATTCTATTTAATAATCAAAGATTTATCCAAAATTATTAATCTTTACTCTAATTGGGTGAGTCCTACACAAAGCTCCAAGAATATGACCAAATGTTCACTCAACAAGGGTTACTACCATATGGGAGAAATCTCAATCTAATATCTTAGGTTCATTCTACCAAAAGGTTTAAGATTTGCTTCTAAAGCTAAGGAGGATCATCCAAGATCCTATCGTACTATGTCACAATAAGTCCTTCTTACCTCAATATATAGCATTCTTTAGGTCTTGTAAATATTTCAAAAAAACAATTCTATAGCAAGATCATCATGATCTTATTCTTCTAATACTTAAACTGAATTTAAGATTCACTTATAAACTTGGATTAAAGTTACCAGGTTAGATGGTTATATCCATCTAATCATATCCTATTCTACAATCATGGGATAAATTAAGAATATTGTTAGGATTAGGTCATGTTGTGTTGTGGAGACTTCACTGTCCAAAAATAGCACATGTGCTGCAGCACGCGATAGCGTGCTACAGCAGAACCAAGTACAAAGCTGAGGCGCCACGGTGTGCCTTAGCGGTCAGCAATCGAGAAGCAGATGCTGCAGTGCACCACAGCGGAATCAAACGCTGGCGCTAACGTGCGCCGCAATGCGCCATAGTGCGCTCCAGCAAATGCAAGTTGAAACGCGGGCGCTACAGTGCACCGCAGAGCTATAGCGTGCTATAGTGGATGCAATTCTGAAAGTCAACCACTACAGCGTGATGTAGCAGCCAACGGAGTTCTGTTTCATTTTAGGCCTTGATTTGAAGAAATTTGAGGGGTATTTTGGACTTTTTGGGTCCGAAATGGAGCTACTACTTAAGCCTAAGTAGTGGAGTAAAACATAAGGCTTTGGCAATCAGTTTGGAGCCTTGGAGGCTATGGAGGAGAAGAACCCTAAGCTAAACCCTAGGGAGCTACTGAGCAAGAGAAGGCTTGCTGTTTGGATGGAAAACTTTAAGAGATAGCAGCTTCTTCCTTTCTCCATTTTAAGAGTAGAGCTACAGCTATATATGTTGTGATGATATGGCTCTTGTAACTCCGTAAACCTTGAATCTTTTTCATAGTGA
Source organism: Gastrodia elata (assembly GCA_016760335.1). Taxonomy (NCBI): domain Eukaryota; kingdom Viridiplantae; phylum Streptophyta; class Magnoliopsida; order Asparagales; family Orchidaceae; genus Gastrodia; species Gastrodia elata. The sequence goes on along the minus strand of CM028672.1, from coordinate 54,931,702 downwards.
ATTTTCTCGTAAGTGTGGCTCCGTAGTTTTTCTCAATCTTTGGATTTTCACGTATATGCTTGTGTTTGGATGATTTGTATGTGCTGCAATTTTCTTGCTGTGATTTTGTGATTTCTAAGCTAGCTCAGTAACCGTCAATGCACCCTAATCCTCAAAGTCTTTGGACTTTGGTTTGTTGTTGCCATATAAGTGCCACTCCGCTTTAGGTATCTTATGTATCATTGGTGTTTTTTCACAACAAGTGGTATCAGAGCATTACATTCTTTGCCCTGTTGTTAAGGAGGGTTTGCTTGTTTGAGTGGGATCTATGGCCAAAGAAATGAGACACAATATTGAGAAATTCAGCGGGACAAACTTTGTGTTCTAGAAAATGCAAATGAAGGATTTGCTCTACCAAAAGAAGTTGTATCTTCCATTGAAAGGAGCTAACAAGAAACTTGGAACTGTGGCTGATGAAGAATGGGAGGTTCTTGATAGAACCGCATTGGGTTTGATACACTTATCATTATCTTCTTCTGTTGCTTTTAACATTGTTAATGAGAGAACTACTGTATATCTCAAGAATGCTCTGACGAGAATATATGAGAAGCTGTTTGCTTCGAATAAGGTTTTCTTAATGAAGAGATGATTTAATATGAAGACATTATATGGGTATTCAGTGACTAAACACCTCAATGGTTTCATCACTAGACGAGCCAGCTGAGCTCGGTTGGCATCAGTTTTGATGATGAGGTCCGAGCCTTATTGTTCCTCTCTTTGTTGCCAGACAGCTGGGATGGGCTAGTTACAGCCATCAGTAATTCATTTGGAAATGTGTTGTTGATGTTTGACAATATTATTGGCTAGTGCTGAATGAGGTGTGGAAGAGATCTCATGGAGAAGCATCTACCTCAGCACTGAATACTGAGAGCAGGGGAAGACATGCTGTGAGGAGACATACTAGGAATAGGTCTATGTCTCGGCAAGGTAAATCAAGACCCAGAAAATCAAAGCTGGATTGTTGGGATTGTGGGAAGGCAGGTCACTTCAAGAAGGACTACCCCACTCTATAGAAGCCAAGTGGTGGTGGTAAGATGATAAACCCCACTATATATGTTTCAGTTGAGGAGGATTAGGATGCTTTGATCCTCTCACTTATTAACACAGAGTCCTAGGTTGTGGATTCGGGCACCTCTTTTTATGCGACTCCATCAAGGAGTGCCTCAAGAACTACACCAAGCGTGACTTGAAGAAAGTATATCTTGGAGATGATAAGGTGTGTGATATCATCGGCAGAGGTGATGTAGATGTGAAGCTACCATGCGGTGCTGTTTGGAAGCTTAAGGATGTTAGACATGTGCCATGTCTAAGAAGAAATTTGATCTCAGTGAGCCAGTTAGCTAGAGAAGGCTACAGCACTAGTTTCATAGGAGACTCATGGAAGGTCAGCATGGGTGCACTCATTATTGCATGGGGTAGTATGGAAGGTACACTTTACTATATCAATAAAGTGTTTAATACTATTGCAACTACAGAGGAGATAGATGCAGATCTATGGCACCGGAGGCTTGGCCATATGAGTGAGAGGGGGTTGAAATATTTACAGTCAAAAGGAAAGCTCCAAGGGCTGTAATCAGTTGACTTGGATTTTTGTAAAGATTGCGTGCTTGGCAAGCTGTAGAAAGTTTTTTTCTCCAAAGTTGGTAGGGAGTTCAAAAGCAAGAAATTGGAGTTGGTACATACAAATGTATAGGGGCCAGCTCATACATCTTCCATAGGTGGAGCAACATACTTCATCACTTTCATTGATGATCATACAAGAAAGGTATGGTTTACTTTCTCAAACATAAATCTAATGTGTTTGATGTGTTTGGAAAGTGGCTAGCTTAGGTGGAAAATGAGACCGGGTTAAAGCTGAACTACTTAAGGTCTGGTAATGGCGGTGAGTACTGTGATAAGGAGTTCAAGGAGTTCTGTGCCTTGAGAGAGATCAAGATGGAGTTTACAATCCTTAGAACACTACAGCAAAATAGTGTTGCAGAATGGATGAACCGTACAATCACAGAGATAGATAGGAGCATGAGTTTGCATGCAGGTCTCCCAAGGCAGTGTTGGGCTAAAGCCATCAATACGACTACATACTTAATGAACAGGGGACCTTCCGTACCCTTGAATGAAAGGATCCCTGAAGGAGCTTGGAGCAGAAAGGAGGTGAACTTGAACCACCTCAAGGTATTTGGTTGCTCATCATATGTGCACATTGATGCAGGATCCAGGAATAAACTTGATGAAAAAGCGATCAAGTGCACATTTGTTGGATATGGCACGGGCGAGTTCGAATACAAATTCTGGGACAATCAGAACTAGAAAGTCATCAGAAATAGAGATGTCACTTTTAATGAAAGTGAAATGTATAATGATTGTATGGGAGTCAAGACTGACTCCATGGATGCTTCAGATGGAGAACCTCGGCACATAGAGATTGATGATAGTGCTGAGCCAGATGTTGGAGAAGCTCAAGAGGGTGTCAATGTTGAACCACAAACACCCATATTAAGAAAATCCACAAGAGTATCTAGACTGCCATAGAGGTACTCTCATTCTTTGTTCAATTTATTACTAACTGATAGTGGTGAACCAGAAAGTTTAGAAGAGGTACTCCAAGTTGAAGATTCAAGCAAGTGGGAGGCTACCATGAATGATGAAATGGCATCACTTATGTCAAATGGGACATGGGAGTTGGCACCCTTACCATCCGGGAAGAAAGCTCTTCAAAACAAGAGAGTTTACCAGATGAAGGAAGAGATGAATGGAAGTAAACGATACAAGGTGAGACTTGTAGTCAAAGGTTTCCAGTAGAGGCATGGGTTCAACAACAGTGAGATCTTCACCCCAGTTGTGAAGATGACAACCATAAGAGTTGTACTGAATTTAGTTGCAATTGAAGATTTGCATCTAGAGCAAATGGATGTTAAAACTGAATTCTAGAGAAGTCTGAGTTAGTATGCAAGCTCAAGAAAAGCCTCTATAGCTTGAAGCAGGCACCAAGGCAATGGTATAGAAGGTTGACAAGTTCATGTCAGAATCAGGGTACAAAAGATGAGAGGCAGATCACTGTTGTTACATAAAGCAGTGTAAGTCCTCTTATATCATTTTATTATTGTATGTAGATGATAAGTTGATTGCAGGATTGAACATGGAGGATATAAGATACTGAAAGAGCAAATGTCAAGGGAATTTGACATGAAGGACTTGGGGCCGGCCAAGCAGATTCTTAGAATGAGAATCCATATGGAAAGAAGTGCAGGAATTATGAAGCTATCGCAGAAGGATTATGTTGAAAAGGTGCTGAAACAATTTAACATGAATGAAGTGAAGCCAATGGGCACTCCTCTAGCAAGTCACTTCAGCTTATCAAAGGAACAAATGCTTAAATCTGAAGAGGAGAAGAAACATATGATGAATGTTCCTTATGCTTCAGCAGTGGGAGCTTGATGTACGTGATGAACTGCACGAGATCGGACATTGCCCATGCAGTGGGAGTGGTCAGCAGATTCATGGAAAACCCAGGAAAGTACAATTGTGATGCAGTCAAGTGGATCCTAAGGTTTCTGAAAGGTACATCGGATAAAGCTCTATGCTTTGGAAGATATAATATCATTTTATAGGGATATGTAGACTCAGATCTTGTAGGAGATGTTGATAGTAGGAGAAGTACTACATGCTATGTCTATATATTGGATATTGCAATAGTAAGCTGGATCTCTAGGCTACAGAACATTGTATAGCTATCTACAATGGAAGCAGAGTACGTTGCCATCACGGAGGCAAGCAAGGAGATGATTTGGTTGAAAGATTTCATGGCCGAATTGGGTAAGGAGCAGAGATATGTGAAGATCTACAGTGACAGTATGAGCGTCATTCACTTAGCTAAGAATGCCGCATTTCATGCCAGCACAAAGCACATTCAACTTCATTACCATTTCATCCAAACACTATTGGAAGAAGGGCAGCTTGGATTGAAGAAGATTCATACTTCTAAGAATCCAGCTAACATGCTTACTAAAGCAGTAATAGTGGAGAAATTGAAGCTATGTGCAGCTTCAGTTGGCCTTGGTACGTGAAAGGAGAGCAGTGGTGAGCCACACCATAATCCTTAACAGACACAGAAGAAGACAGAGAAGGTTTAATGGAGGAAGTTGGGGCAGGTTGCCTGGAAGTCTCCAAGTGGGAAATTGTTGTGTTGTGGAGACTTCTGTGTCAAAAAATAGCACATGCGCTACATCGCACCATAGCGCACTACAGTGCACTACAGCGAAACCAAGTTCAAATATGAGGCACCACGGTGCACCTCAACGATCAGCAATCGAGAAGTGGGCGCTGCAGCGTGCCATAGTGGAATCAAACATGAATGCTAACGTGCGCTGCAGCGTGCCATAGCACACTACAGTGGATGTAAGTTTGAAGCTGGGCACTACAGCACGCCACAGTGTGCTATAGCACGCTATAGTAGATGTAATTCTGAAAGTCGACTGCTACAGAGCGCTGTAGCGGCTGACAGAGTTCTGCTTTGTTTCAGACTTCGATCTGAAAAAATTAGAGGGGTATTTTAGACTTTTTGGGTCTGAATTAGAGCTAGCTACTTAAGCCTAAGTAATGGAGGAAAACCTAAGGCTTTGGCAATCAGTTTGGAGGCTTGGAGGATGTGGAGGAGAAGAACCCTAAGCTAAATCCTAGGGAGCTGCTAAGCAAGAAAAGGCTTGCTATTTGGAGGGGAAACTCTAGGAGATAGCAGCTTCTTCCTTTCTCCATTATAAGAGTAGGGCTATAGGTGTGTATGCTTAGGTGATATAACTCTTGTAATTCTGTAAACCTTGAAGTTTTTTCATAGTGGATTTTCTCGTTGGTGTGGCTCCGTTGTTTAATCCAATCCTTGGGATTTTCACGTATATTCTTGTGTTTGGATGATTTGTATGTGCTGTGATTTTCTTATTGTGCTTTTGTGATTTTTAAGCTAGCTCAATAACTATCAACGCACCCTGATCCTCAAAGTCTTTGGACTTTGGTTTATTGTTGTCATTACAAATGCCATTCTTCTTTAGGTATCTTATGTATCGCTGGTGTTTTTTCACAACACGTGATTCCATAACTCAATATAGTTTTATTTTCATTCTTTATGCTAAGAGTCTTATATAAAAGAAAATCAAAGATCTTAAGCTTAGGTTCAAATAATTCAATCACATAATTTCATTATTAACCTTAGCACTTCTAATTCAATGATTTGAGATGAATATTAAATCAAATGCATTATTAGAATAATATCAATTGAGTTATCTTTCAATCAAGTCATTTGATTAAGTGATTAAGGTTTAAGTCTTAATCAAATAAGATAGGGTTTTAATGTAACAACCCAAGTTGTTACCCAAGTTATTTATAACTAATCCAGGTCCTAATCTCAATCTTAGTACTCTAATTAGGATATTAAGAGTTCACCACCAAGACCTAGTCTGAATCAAGAGTCAAATTGATCAAATCCTGATTTTGGGAAAATCCAGAAACCCTAGAATTTGACCTATCTAAATTGATCTCAGATCAAAAATCAGATATCGTCATTGCACTCATTGCCCCCAAATTAGCTAGGGGTAATGTTTTGGAGGCAATCGAAAATCATCAAACTGTTGTCAAATATTTTAATAATATTTAAATATCCCAAAAATTAGGAAAAATAAAATAATCAATGAATCAAAAATCCAGCATCATCGTTGCATTCCTCACCCTTCAATTAGCTATGGGTGAGTATTTAAAAATTTTTGGGAGCTAACTAATTAATTAGAATTAATCAGAATTTAAATTAATTAATTAATTAAATTATTAAAATTAAAATTAATTAATTAATCCTGCACTGTTTAACCCTTGACGTCGTTCGCTTATTTACACGCACCGTTAAGGCTCGTCCGTCAGAGATCTGACGGCAGATCTGAGACATTTGATCTGGGATCAGACGGTGCTTAGTCTTCGTCTCCACCGTGTCTCCGCGTGGCTCTAGGCGAGTGGTTACCGTCGCGGCCAGCCAGCTAGTGCTTGAGGATCCCTCGGTGAATCCGTCAAGATCCCCATTTATCGCCTGTCATCATTCCCTTCTCTGCTATGGAACTCTAGAAGGCGCAAAAGAGGCCGAAATCCCCCCCCAGGTGGAACTCGCTTGAGCCGTCAACTCGAAGGTACTCTACCTCTCTTGCTTTTCAACTAGCTTTGTATCGATGCCTGTGATATCATTCAATAATTGCTATGCTATCTAAATGTCGTGATGTATTCGATCGAACGCAAGTCAAGTCCGTCTCATCCTCTAGGGTTCGACCTAGAGTTAGGATCTGATGAGAATCATGGCCACCCCAGCATGTGATCCACCCCTCATTAGGTAGAGCTCAGCGAGCTCTACTCGATTATATGCGGACCGAAGTTCCACTCCATCGGGAAGGCTGCGATTTGCCATGCCTTAGGAGCCCGTCCTCGGGTGCCTTGCGGGAAGGCGAAGGATCACTGGCCGGGCCGGGTCCAGCCAGGCTCGACCCGCTCTCTGCGGGTCTGTCCGCGTCAACACCACGCATGCCTCAGAAGGCTCTGCTCCGCGAATCACGTTCTTCCGCGTGTGCTTTGCAGGGCCCGCCTTTGTGCTGCGGTCGCCTCGACCGTAGTAGGGGGTCCCACCACAGCACTGCAGCCATTCACAGGCCGACGCGTGTCCTCAGTGGGCCCCGCCGCCATAAAGGTTTTGCAGAATAATCAGTCATATATATATATATATATATATATATATATATATTTATAGATTAGACAGAAACTTTAGGTTTAAATAATTATGTATATTATGTTGATTATGTTAATTTAAGTGCTCAGTTAGTGTTAATTGTAATTAGTTAGTTAATTTGCAATAATTAAGTTAATTAGTAATTAACAGTAATTTTAGTTAATTAGATTATTAATAATTATTAATTAATTAACAATAATTATAATCAGTTAATTAATTAACATTATCTGATTTATTTAATTAATAACCAATAAGTTTATTTAATTTATATCATTTTATTTAAATTAAATTAATACAAAACTTTAGGATATTATAGTTTTAAATATAATGATCCAAACATATCAAATATAAGTCTCATTTTACTCAGAAACATAAAAGAAATCAAATGGCATAATTCAAAACTTTGATCGGGGAATATTTAACATAATGCCACTTTATGACCTAAACAAACACCTATAACTTCTTATCTAGTTATCCAAATATAGTCAATATGGGTCTTAAAGTGATCAGGAGAACGGCCCCATTGCCGTGGTAGAATTAATTTTCTCATTTGGAGCTTAGTTTGCAAAACCACATTAAGAACTCCTTTCCCAAAATAATCGAATTGCCCTTGAAATTTAGAACATCCATAACTTAGCCATTTAACCTCAAAATTTAGTGTTCTTGGACTCTATGGATTCTTTGAACAGCAATCAACAGTAAGCTGTATAAAACTTTATATTCTATTAGGTGTAAATAACTAAATTGCTCCTTAGGTCAAAATCCTTAGTTTAGACCTATATAACCTATTTCTTATCCAAATTTAGTATACTTACTGTCTATCTTCATGTTAGACAGTAAGGAATCATTTGGCAGTTAGGAATTCTAATTTAGATCATTAAATAAAAAAGTAGCTTTTTAAATTTTTAAGTAGGGGTAAAATTGTCAGTTTTTCCAAAATTTAGGTTAAGGGCTTTTAACCCCTAAATTATCAATTAGATCAGTAAAATCAGTAATAAAACTAATTTAAGAATAATTTAAGTCATAAATCTCTCAATTGGAATTATTTGATAGGAATCCTAAATTAGGCTTAAAAATCTCTAAGGGAAATGTGCATTTGCTAGAATCCATCCCTAACTCTTTAAATTAACCCAAAATAGCAAATTAAGCTAAATATAAGGAAATTCAATCAATTCTTAGAGCTTCTCTATATCTTTTCATTATGAGCTCATTAGGAATCTTCACTTCATCTTAGGATATATTCCTTAGGATTAATAATAGATCTTAGGTTAGATTTCATTCATTAAATAATGGAGTTATTCAATAAATGAATCCTTGATTTTATTAATTTCTAGATTTTCATAATTTTGTTTTGATTATTTTATCTTCCAGTCTTAGAATAAGATTAGGAGAATCATCCTATTAAGCTTGACTTTACTTAATAGGATTTGCCCCAATTATTAGTACACCTTAATTTGAAACTTAGATCTTTAGACTTTACCTTGGGATTATATGTGTAACTCCAATTCGTGGTGTTAAATCATAATCCCTAGTTCAGTAGATCTTGATCAGATCTTAGCATATAATATATAAATTCATTAATTAGGTCGTAATGATTTATTATTTAACTTATAGTTGATTTTGATTGAATTAAATTAGAGCCTGATTAGTATATAAGTCTAATCTTGACAATTTTTTTGATATAGTAATTCTACATACCTATTTCTATTTTGGTTTAATGTTTACTGTGTTAATGATGTGTGTTATTTCAGTCAGCTGTGTCTTATTTACCTACTCACTTACTGTGGCGCCCCACCCCTTAACCTGCAAGATTATACTTAAGGGGTGGTGTGCCACTCTGGAAAATCCCTCACTTATCACTAGATTAGGTAAGATCCACAATCCACTAATAAGAGAAAGGATATGCACAGAATGAAAACATACTATCAGTCGTTAATTTGGTCATTATAATTACTTTAAGCATATAAGGATGTACTTCTAAGTTACACTTGATAGTAGGAGCTGGAAATTCTGAACTTGTGTAACTTAGAATAGTTAGAATGGTTAATTGGATAATATTAGTGTCACCATGTGCAGAAAAGTCCCTTGATTACTTGATTATTTGTGCTATGCATTTCTTGTATTTTGTGCTTAATTCCTTGAACATGTCATGTAAGAGAATTTTGTGCATGAAATGAAAATATAGAATAATTAAGATAATAGTTGCCTTAGGTTTAGTATATTTTGGTAGGTTCTAGTGCACATTTACCTCAATGGATAGGGGTAAGGAGTAATAAGGATGCTTAACATTACTCATTGAGGAGTGTGTGTTAAGCTTGGAACCCGTATAGTCTTGCAGATGTGCTTGACTCCTTAGCTGTTTCTGGATGTGTCCACAGAAACAAAAGTAAAATAATTAAAATATTTTTGCATTTATATTTAATGTCTCTTTAATCCTGTTGTTCTGTTTTGTATGTTCTAGCCCATAAATGCTATAGAATTTTTGTCTGGGCCCGATTGGCCAATTTTTCTGATATGGCAATTCTACATACCTATTTCGATTTCGGTTTAATGCTTACTGTGTTAAGGATGCGTGTTATTTCAGTCAGCTGTGTCTTATTTACCTACTCACTAATTGTGGCGCCCCACCCCTTAACCTGTAAGATTAGACTTAAGGGGTGGTGTGCCACTTTGGCAAATCCCTCACTTATCACTAGATTAGGTAAGATCCACAACCTACTAATAAGAGAAAGGATATGCACAGAATGAAAACATACTATCAGTCACTAAATCAATACAAGTATAGAGTGCAAAAGCATATAAAGTAAAGAATACATCCATTTCACCATACATCAACTGAGAAACAAACTGAAACATAGCTCAGAAAATAATAGTGCAGAAAATTAAATACAATCACAAGTGAACATGTATTATTACAATATTTTAGTTAAAGTTCAAAATGAAATAAAATGAATCACTCATCTTCACAATAAAAAGTAAAATGAACTAAAGGTCTTCAGCTCCAATCTACTGCGCCTCCTCTAGTAATGGTTTCTCCACAGGGACTGGATCTTCAAACTGCCAAAATTCTGATATTGTTAGTTTCCCAATGTCAGGGCCCCAGTTAATAAAGAAAATCTTATTAAATAATTGTCTAAGTATATTTTATGCTAAAAAATTTATTATATATTTATTAATATCACCATTTTTCCTAAACATTAAAATAGTAGAAAATAACTAGGAGCAACAAGCATCAAATGGAAAGGTGGTAAGTTATAAAATTAAGCATTTTATAACTAAGCAAGAATGAGGCAAAAGACACGCCTCAAAAGTAAGCTAAAGTAAGGCTAGGCATACGTATATAGATGAGTAAATAAAATACTGAAAAGAAAAACTACATACTAAACATGCTGATGATCATAAGACATATGCAAATTTAAAAGAAATAAATCTAACTGTGGTACATATAAATAAGCAATGACAAGTTTAGAATGTTATAATATATAAGTACAATAAGCAAAATAACTAACTGAAGTAAAAGTAAATTGAAACATATAACTGAGATCAGAAATGCACTATAAGTAAGATAATTGAGTATTAATTGCCATACAAATGAGGGCTAAATCTTGCCTGCTGAAATCAAATGGATTCTTAGCATCATCAAAGAGGCTAAGGCGACAAAAATATTTCTCCTAGCATCAACAAAGAGGCATAGGTAGAAATATTCTTAGCGGCATAAGTGGCTAAGGCATAAAAGTTTCTCCTAGCGTCAATAAGGAGGCTAGGAAAAAGATATATTTAACTGAACTGAGAGGTAGTATTAACACATGTAAAACATATTTTAGTTATTTACTTTAATTCTGTAGATAATTTTAAAAGTAGCTGAAGAGTCAAGCATGTCTGCTAAACTATTCGGGTTCCAAACTTAACAACACACTCCTCAATGAGTGATGTCAAGTACTCCTTATCTCACCTTCCCCCTGCCCATTGTGGTAATGTGCGCAAAAGTCAACCAATAACTGAACCCAATGCAAAGTTATCCTAAATATTCTAAGTTTTCATTTCATGCAACAATGTTCTTGTATGATATGTCCATGGAATAAGGCACAAATTCAAGGAAATACATAAGCAACAAAATTTCAATAGTGTGCAAGAGACTACTAAAACATGGTGATATCATTTGTTTTCTAATTTAAACCATTCTAACTATTCTAAGTTACACAAGTTCAGGATCTCCAATCCTATTATCGAGTGTAACTTAGAAGTATGTCCTTATAAGTTAAAAGGATTAGAACTGATCAGGTTCTAAATGAATCAAGTACTACTATAGATTAATAAATAAATCACAACGTCCTAATTTGATGATTTTAGACGTTCTAACAAAGATCTGATCAAGATCTACTAAACTAGAGATTAAAGATTAAACACCACAAGCTTGGTTTAATCATATAATCCAAGGGTAAAACTAAGAAATCTAGGGTTACAATAAGAGTGAACAACAAATTTGGGTAAATCCTATTTGAGCGAAGTCGAACTCAATAGGATAATTCTCATATCCTGAGTCTAAGGTTAAAAAGCAAAATAATCAAAAATTAAGTTATAAAATTTAGAAACTAATAAGACTAAGGGTTCATTTATTGAATAATCCACTTATTAAATGAATGAAATCTAACTTATGATCTAGTCCTAATCTTAGGAATAGTCCTAATATGATGTGAAAGGTCCTAAGGAAGAACTTAGAGAAATTTTATGGAATTTAACTAATTTGATTGAATAACTAATTTTATTCACTTAATTGATTCTATTATAGTTCTAATATTGATTTTAGTGATTTAAAAGATAAATTAGGGGCTAAAGATGCTTAACATAAATTTTGGGCAAAATGACTATTTTGCCATTACTTAAGGGTCCAAAGGGTTACTTTTTGATTTAGAACTTCAAATAAGAATTTCTTATTGTTAAATGATTTCTTACTATCTAACATGAAGATAGATAGTAAGTACACTCAATTTGGGTAAGAAATGGATCCTATTGGTCCAAACTAAGGATTTTAACCTAAGAGGCCATTTAGTAATTTACATCTAATGGAATCTATATTTTTATACAGTTTACTGTTGTTTGCTATTCAAGAATTCTATAGAGTCCAAGAACACTAAATTCTGAGATTAAATGGCTAAGTTATGGGCATTCTAAAATTCATGGGCAATTTGGTAATTTTCTAAGGGTCAAAAGGGGCAAAAACTGAACTTTTCCATTTGAGGTCCAAATTCAGCAAAATTAGTGTCTATAGCTTCCCTATATCTCACTAAGTACTTTAATTGAAAGTAGACCCAATTTGGATTTCAACTGGTCAAGTTATAACCTAACTAAGGTTAGGAATATTTTGGTCATTTTTTATTTTTTGTGATTTTATATAGTTCAGAACCTAAATATTATCTTAGATTGTTGTTGGTACTAAAATCTTAAGCTAGTTAGTGCTTTGAATATCTTGATTTGGGATTCAATTAACTAAGTTATGGTCAATCAAAAACCAAATGCATTTTGGTGATTTTTGGTGAGGGTCCTAAATATCACTTTACAAACTAAGCTCCAAATGGGAAACTAATACTACCATAGTGGTGTGGCTGTTCTCCTAATCACTTTAAGACCTATATTTCCTATGTTTGGATGACTAATTAAAAAGTTATATGTGTTTGTTTCGGTCCAAAAATGGCACAATGTTAATTATTTCCTGAATCAAATTTTTGAATTGTGTTATTCCTTTTATTTTTCTGAGTAAAATGAGACATATATTTGATATGTTTCGATCAATATTTTAAAATTATGATGCTTAAAAGTTTTATTTAAATTAAATTTAATGAACATTATTATTTTTAATATATAAATATATATTAGTTTACTATTTTCCTTAAATTAATTAAATAATATTAATTAATTTGATTTAGTTACTGTTTAATTTTTAACTAATTAAATAATTAATTATCATTAGTTAATTAAATAAGATTAGGATTTAATTAAATCAACTAATATCAATTAATCTGCTTTTAATCACTATTTAATTAAGTATTAACCACAATTAACAGCCCTACCTAATCTACTATTAGCCATTAATTAATTAATCACTAACTATATTTTAATTAATCTGATCATTCTATCAATAATATATATTAAGGTGGGCCCCACAGCGCCACGCAACAACTTGGGAGAGGTCGAGGGCTATGGAGTGGGGCCCACACCTGCGTTATGAAACTACCGCAGCACAGCAGCGGGCCCACATGCCACGTGGGGGGTGAGGGGCTGCCACCGCACAGGGCTGGTCCCACTCGGGCACCCGAAGCAATGCTGGTCGAGCCCAGTCGACTCAGCCCGACCCAACGACACTCAATCCGCCCCGACCGATCCCAAGGCCACACGGCTAGCGTTTGGGTTTGCCAACGGTACCCGCGATGGACGACGCCGCCCGCATGGCCAAGGGAAGGCCTCAGCAAGGCCCATCCGGCGGGACCCGGGATGGCCCCTAAAGTGTCCGGCGACGCTCAGAAAAATGAACCCTATGTGACTATGCGCGAGAGTGGGTGTGTGTTGCCAGACCCGAGGGGATTCGAGCCTCAATTTGGGTCGATCGGATTGGATCATGCTCGATCGAGTCCGATCAATTGACGATTCATCCTAAGGCATGCATCTTGCAATCGATTGGAATGGCATGCAATGAATGTAGTAGGAAGTGGAAGAGCACCTGAAACGAATGGCTATCGGGACTTAGGGCTCACCTTCGACTGGTTCGCTTCCGTTTGCTCAAAGCTTGCATAAAATGGGTGCTGCCACTGTCAAAGGTGAGTTATGGAGGTCAAGGCGGAGCTAGCGAGGCCTGGGATGTGCCAGGTTGGCCAGGCACGGCAGTGGCTACCGTATGGAGACAGCGGAGGACTCGAAGAGGAAGACGGCCCGCGATCGTCCGATCGATCCAGATCGGGCCGTCGGATTAGCGGATGCGTATCTGAATCCAGCATCTGACTCGATAAGCGCTAACGGGTCTGGCCCGTTAATGCATCGGATCCGACCCGTTAACGTTTATTTAATTAATAAAAATTAAATAATTTAATAATTAAATTCTGATTTTTAATAATTAATTTTAAATATTTAAATGACTTTCAAAAATTCTCAAATATTTATCCCTAACTAATTGAGGGGTGAGGAATGCAACGGCGTGGTCGAATTTTTGATTCGATGAGTATTTTATTTTTCTAATTTTCAGGGTATTTAAATATTATTAAAATATTCGACCAAATTTTGACGACTTCTGATTGCCTCCAAAACATCACCCCTAGCTAATTTTGGGGCAACGAGCACAATTGCCAAGTTTGATTTTTGATCTGAGGTTAATTTAGATAGGTCAAATTCTAGGGTTTCTGGATTTTTCCCAAAAATCAGGATTTGATCCATTTGACTATTGATTTGGACTAGGTCTTAGTGGAAGACTCCTAATGACCTAAATATCACTTGAGACTGAGATTAGGACATGGATTAGTCTTAATTGGCTAGGGTAACAACTTAGATTGTTACACTTGTACATATTTATAGGATGTTAAATTTTGTTGCTTATTATATGTGCCACTTTCAGATTTAATATTTTAAATTAGCATATATCACATGATCATCAGCATGTTTAGGATTAGACTTTTCTTTCAGTACTTTTACTTACTATATTATGTATATATGCCTATCCTTACTTAATTTGCATAAGGTGTGCCTTTTTGCTTCAAACCTTATTTAGGTATAAATGCTGTGTATTTATAACTTATCCTGATTCTTGTATGCTTACTGCTCTTATGCTAGATAGTTATTTTGGTTTTGTATATGTAAATGGGGACATTTATAATTCATATAAAATATTCAGCCTAAAATATACTTAGATAACTGTCTAATAAGATTTTTCTTTTATTGGCTAGGGCCCTGGCATTGTGAAACCGACAATATCAGATTCAGATATGCTTGGGGAGCTGGGTGCTCAAGAGGAGGAGCCTTATATTAAAGAGGAGCATCAACTGGGAGAACCAAAAGCTGCTTAGTTTTATTTTATGCATAATGTGAGGATTAGAGACTTTTATTTCAATCTTTTAAACTATTTATTTAATACTGTAATAATACAGGTGTTTTTCTTCCTTTACTGTACTTTATACTTTGAGCTGTATGCTGCATTTTTCCTATTTATTGTGATAAACTGGATGTATATTTATTTTACTTAACTTTCGCACTCTGATTTGCATTTGCTTAGTGACTGAGTTATGGCATGTATGTAGTGGCTTATCTCTTCCTTACTAGTGGATTAGGGTCTATACCTGATCCATTCTTAAGTAAGGAATTTGCCAAAGTGACACTCCACCCCTCAATCTAATGATTGTGGATTAAGGGACAGGGTGCCACAGGTTGGTATCAGAGAATTTCATAAGGTGTCAGATTAGAATTTACATCCCTCTCTACTTAACGGATGATTTTTTTAACAAGACAAATCACTAAACAAAAATATTAGAGTTTACATTCAAGTTACCACAATATCCTGCTCAGAACAAAGATGTATAAGAATGAGAAATACATACATAGGTAAGATAAAACACTCAAATTACTGAGAACATAGACTAAAAGAAATCAATAAGATATAAGTAAACCAATTTAACTTATGGAATTGTTAGATGCTCAAGGATGACGTTTTGGTGGTATCACTGGGGTTTTGAGGCTACATGGGAGTATGTCTCCCAGTTCCATCAGCGATATGAGAGGTACAAAGAAGGGGTATCGGAGCCCGGCGTTCAAGTGCTAGATCGACTACTTCAGCACGATGCCTTCAGGGGATTTGACTTCCCAGTTCTAGTCAAGAAGTGGCTAAAATGGGCAACCTTTGTGTTTAAGGCTATTGATTGCCAAGATGACATTAGAATCTCCATAGTATCTCTCCTTCTTCAAGACAAAGCTGAGGACTGGTGGAATGTCACCTTATGGGCACTCACCCACACACGCAAGAGAATGCGGAGAGAGGCTACCTACGAAGACTTCTGTTGTGCTTTTACTGCCAAATATATTGGATAGATGTCTTAGCCTTTTTCCTATGCTATCTATTGTATCCTCCTACATCAAGCATTTTAATTTTGGATGAATAAAAGAGTTATCATATTTGTTTTCTCAAACTCTGAATTGGACTATTATTTTCTAAAACTTAGATTTATACAACAATAAATCCTGGATAGAGCTCTTCTCCTGCCCCCTTCGGTAGTTCTTCTAGCGAGGTAAATGAATTGCTGGAAGCGGTTAAGATCATGGTAGACTCCCATAACAAACAGGCTAAAAGAGAGGCAAAAGTTCAAGCCTGACAAGCCAAACGTATGCAGCGCCTACTACCAGCTCAAATGATCCAGAATCGCTCAAACACTGAAACCACCATAGCCCCTCACTACTCAGTCCAGCACCATGTTCAATCCACGGATGGACTGTTGCACAGTTTCTTGTGCCTCAGACCTCCTATTTTCGATGGGAGCCTCTCCGCCATCGACACATCCAATTGGATAAAAATGGTGGAGAAGAACCTTACTAGAATCAAATGTTCTGACTCGGAAGTGATCCATCTAACAGCTCATCTCCTCCAAGATGAGGCAGAGTATTGGTGAGATAACATCCGCCATACACTATTTGCTGACTTAGAGCCGGAAGATATCTCTTGGGCTGAGTTCATTGAAGCATTCCAGACCCAGTACATCCCCACTTCCATTAGGCATACAATGGCAAATCAATTCCTCAAGCTGCAGTAAGGGAACCGGTCAGTTTCTGCGTATGAGTCTGAGTTCTGACACTATCAAGGTTCGCTTCTAACCTTGTTCCCACAGAATCCAATTGATTCCTTCATTTTTGGAGTGGATTACGGCCCTCCATTCGGAGGTAGGTTGTTTCCCACTACTCAACCAACTTTGTGGAACTTCTGGAATCCGCCGAGATGGTAGAACTCAATGAAGCATCCGAACTCAAGCGCAGCTATGGGATGACAACATTCCAGCGCGATAACCCTAGATGAGCTAGGGTATATCAAATTGAGGTAGGAGCTCTATCAGTAGACCTCTTTGATGGATGCACACATCCCCACCCATATGGATGATGCTACCATAGAACTGGGAACTGCTTCAATTGTGGGAGGCCAGGTCACTCCTATTATCGATGCAATTTCATATATACTATCAATGGTGACCAGATCGATCACTCCAAATGATAACGAGTCTTTGATTTGTTCCAAAAGCTTGTGACAGTCCGCCCAACACTGCCACCTCCTTCTTCCAGTCAACAGCAAGAGACAGCCATTGTCCCCTGCCCAAAATCTCCGAGGCCACTTACTCGGCAACCCTACAACAAGCAGCCTACTGGTCCCGCACGTGTTTATGCTCTTACCTCTACTGAAGTGGCAGAGGATAATAATGTAGTATCAGGTACACACTTATGAACCAAATCTATCTTTTTAAGTATTACTTACTTAAATTAGCTAGTTAATTATTGCATCCATAATTAGGTATGATCTATGTAAATAATAAACCCTGTAACATCTTATTTGACACTAGAGCTAGTCACTCCTTCATTTTTGAGAGTTAGACAAAATCTCTCAACTTGCCACTATACTGTCTAGCGAGTCTTTTATGCGTAGGACTACCATCTGGAGCTCAATTGCTAGCCCGTCAATTTTGCAAGATATAGATCCCTATTGGAGAAATAGAATTCGAAGCCAAGCTTGTAGTTTTGCCAATAACAAATTTTACCATTATTCTTGGAATGGCTAAGTCAACATGATGCCACCATCAATTGCCAAAAGAAAAAGATCACCCTGGGTGATGGCAGATAAGCTAAGTAATTCATTGGAAACTTCAGTACAAGAGCCTCTTTGATCAGTGCCATCAAGGCCAAGAGGTTAGTGAGAAAAGGTTACAGTGCATTCCTAGCGACAATACTAGAAGAAAAGAAGGAAGACATTCCCTTATCCAAAAATCCCATTGTTTGCGAATTCGCCAATGTCTTTATAGAAGACCTACCTAGTCTTCCACCCTACGCGGAAAGTAGAATTTGCACTCAACATCATCCCAGGAACCCAGCCAATCTCCAAAGCACCCTATCAAATGGCACCTAAGGAATTACAGTAAGTGAACAAACATTTGCATGAGCTATTGGAGAAGGGTCTAATCAGGCCTAGTTCATCACCATGGGGAGCACCAGTCCTATTCGTCGAAAAGAAGGACAGGTCAATGCGAATGTGCATTGATTATAGGGAGCTAAACAAGGTCACCATAAAGAATAAATAGCCGCTTCCCCACATCGACGATTTATTTGATCAATTGGTTAAAGCAAAAGTATTCTCCAAGATCAATTTGCGATCGGGATACCACCAACTATAAGTAAAAGATTCTGATATAGCTAAGACCGCCTTTAGAACCAAATACAACCACTATGAGCTTTTAGTGATATCATTTGGATTAACAAATGCGCCCTCAATCTTCATGGACTTAATGCAGCGTATTTTGAAGCCCTGCCTTGACAAATTTGTCATCATCTTCATAGATAATATTCTAATATATTCTAAGACAGAAGAAACACAAATGTCATCTTAAGGCAATATTGGGGGAACTGCGTGACCACGAACTGTATGCTAAGTACTCAAAGTGCAGGTTTTGGCTTGATTCATTTTCTTTCTTTGGCCATGTGGTGGATGCGCAAGGAATTAGAGTGGATCAAAATAAAGTCAGTGCTATTCAATATTGGGTTCAGCCAAAGACAGTCACTGACATCAAAAGCTTTGTGAAGAGTACTACAAAAGATTTGTGAAGGGATTTTCCCAGATAGCTGCCCCATTAACTAAGTTAACCCAAAAAGCAGTGCCATTTGAATGTTCTCCAGCCTATGAAGAAGCATTTCAAGCACTAAAGGATGCGCTCACCTCTGCCCCAGTCCTAGTTCTTTCTAAGAAAGGGTTGAACTGCCAAGTATATACCGACGCCTCTGGGTCAGGCTTGGTAGCAGTATTAATGCAAGAAGGGAAAGTCATCGCTTATGCTTCACATCTACTAAAAACCCATGAGAGAAACTATATTATCCATGACCTCGAGTTAGCTGTCTCAGTGTTTGCCTTAAAGGATTGGCATCATTACCTATATGGGATTCAGTGCTCGATATTCATGAACCATCAGAGCCTCAAATATATATTCACTCAAAGGGAGTTGAATTGTAGACAGAGAAGATGGTTAGAGTTGATCAGTAATTATGAATTGGATATCCAGTATCATCCTGGTAAGGCAAACATGGTAGCAGATGCCCTTAGCCATCCTGCTACACTAACAACTATGATTGCCTCAAACTCATTAGAAGACAAGTTCCATAAGCTCAAAATTTCTCTTGCAGATGGAGAAGCACTAAGTTATCTATTGGCTAATATGAATGTGGAACGCACTTTTCACCGAGATGTATCCATCTCGCAGACTAAGGATGATGACTACTTAAAGTTTAAAATCGATATTGAAAGTGGTCACCGTACTGATCTTCGCTTTCATAAGGGTGCTATCTATCAAGGAGATTGTTTATGGATTCCTAAGTCCATGCATCGCGAGGTGCTAATCGAAGGCCACAATTCAGGATATCAAGTGCACCCATGAAGTTCTAAAATGTATTAGGACCTGAAGCTATCATTTTAGTGGCTAGGAATAAAGAAGAGTGTATCAGAATTTGTTGCCAAATGCCACGTATGCTGTCTAATCAAGGCAGAACATCAAAAACCAGGTGGTTCGCTACACCCATTAGAAATTCCAGAATTGAAATGGTCAGATATATCGATGTACTTTGTCATGGGTCTGCCCCATGCAAGGTCAGGAGCAGATGCAATATGGGTGGTAGTAGATCGATTGACCAAGTCTGCGCATTTCATTCCAATCCGTCAAACTGACTCCATTGAGAAGCTAGCCAAACTATACACTAAAGAGATAGTCAAATTTCATTGTATCCCTAAGACTATCGTATCTGATAGAGATAGTCATTTCACTTCTAAATTTTGTCAAGCTGTGCATCAGTATTTAGGGACCACTTTAGCAATAAGCACAGCTTTTCACCCATAAATAGATGGCCAAACATAGAGAGTTAATCAGGTTCTATAAGATCTTCTCTGCCTCTGCATGTTGGATTTCTCAGGCTCTTGGGAAGATCATATTCCTTTAGTGGAATTTGTGTACAAAAATAATTTCCAAGAAAGTATTTAGATGGCTCCATATGAAGCTCTTTATAGTAGGAAATGTTCCACCCTAATAGCATGGTCAGAAATAAGTGATGTGCAGTTGTATGGCTCTGAGTTAGTAGAGGAGACAAATAAGAAAGTAAAGCTCATCCAGCAAAGAATTAAAACAGCAAAGAATTAGAACAACTCAAGATAGGCATAACAAATACCATGACGCCCGTCATCGTCCTCTAAAGTTCCAAGAGGGAGACCCAGCATACCTAAAATTTATTCCTGTGAAGGGTATCTATCATTTTGGAGTTGCTGGAAAGCTCAGCCTGAGGTATGTTGGACCATTTAAAGTCTTAAAGCAAATTAGGTCAACAGCATACAAGTTAGAGCTGCTTAAAGATTTTGCTACTGTGCCAAACATATTCCACGTATCATCTCTTAGAAAATATAACAACCCAAGTTGTTACCCTTAGCAATTAAGACTAATCCTCATTCTAATCTTGATCTTAAGTGTTAATCAAGTAGTTAGGAATCATCCTCTGAGACCTAGTCTAAATTTGGAGTTAAATAGATCAAGTCATGATATTTAGGAAATCCAAAAACCCTATAAATTGACCTATCTAAACTGACCTCAGATCAAAAGTTGAACTTTACCATTGCGCTCATCGCCCCCAAATTAGTTAGGGGTGATGTTTTGGTGGCAATCAGAAGTCGTTGAAGATTCGTGAAATATTTTAATAATATTAAAATACCCTGAAAAATAAAAAAATTAAATACTCATCGAAATTAAAATCTAAATTCACCATTGCGATCCTCACCCTCGAATTAGCTAAGGGTGAAATTTTAGGATTTTTCGGAGCACATTTGAAAAATCTAATTTTTCCTATTTTAAAGCATTAATTACGTAAATCAAAATAATTAAAGAAATCCATTTTTATTTCCCTCCTCTTTTCTTCAAAACTGAATCCCATGCTTCCCCTTCCCTCCTTCCCAGCACCTTCCTTCCCCTACACTCAAGTGATATCTACCATTCCTTTTATTTATGTTGCTCCTGCCACAATTGTCCCCCTCCTCTCCCTCTCAACCTCCTACCACTTCCCTATCTCTTGCCAGCCTCACCAAGTGGTATGGGTCAACTTAGGCCATCCCATCCCATGATAGGCCTCTCCCCCATTAAGAGAGGCTTTGGCTCTCAGCTCACCACCCCCCTCATTTGCCCAGTTGAAGTTCATTACCCTCTTCCCTGCATTGTTATTCTTGTTACTAGAAGAAACCTCAACCCCTTCTTCTTCTTGTTAGCAGTTGGAAAAGAAGAAGAAAGGATCACTCAAGCTCTCAAGCCTCCCTTAAAAATTCTGCCATTATCAAAGCTAAGGTACTCCATTTCCCTCCATTGGTTAATCCAATGGCTATTCCATTTTGTATCTATGCTTATTGATATGTTTAAGATTCTATGTTACCTTAGTTGTGCATCTATGAAGCTATGTTTAAGATGTAGGAACTCATAAGAATCTGTAAGCAATAGGGAATGATATGTAAATCTGCTAATATAATTTTCTGCACACCTAGTCCTTTAACCCCACTATTTTCATTGAAAACCTAATCGTTTTGTATCAATTTAGATATCATTGGAAAGGTCTCAGAAAGACCTTTCCATCGGTATATGGCACCTCTCATGAAGTGCTCTCAATTGAGATTACTTGAGCCCATTCATGGTTTTCGCTCAGGCGAAATCACCGTCGGGCGCTACAGCGCTCCGTAGCACCCGAGTTTCGAACTGAATCTGTCGTAGCATGCCATAGCGTGCTACAACAAGCCACTAGAGCTAAAATATGAGCCTAGAAGCAAACTGCTGTAGTGCACCATAGCAGGCTGCAGCGTCACTTCAGGAAAAACTATAGGAAATCAATAGAAATATTAATTGAACAGTAACCCGAAAGTTAAACCGCTGCAGCGCGCCACATCACATCACAGCGGGCTGCAGCGTCATTTCGGGAAAACCATATGAAATCAATAGGTAAAGTAATTGAACATTAATTCGAAAGTTAAACCGTCATAGCGCGCCGTAGCATCAAAAGCGCTACAGCGCGCCACAGCGCTTATTTCCGCCACAGCGTGCCACAGTGTCTGACACCGCTGCAGCGCGCCACATCACGTCACAGCGGGCTGCAGCGTCATTTCGGGAAAACCATATGAAATCAATAGGTAAAGTAATTGAACATTAATTCGAAAGTTAAATCGTCATAGCACGCCGTAGCATCAAAAGCACTACAGCGCGCCACAGCGCTTATTTCCGCCACAACGTGCCACAGTGTCTGATACTGCTGCAGCGCGCCATAGCATCCAGCTCTTGGTTTGGTCTCGCTGTAGTGCACCGGAGCATCAAAAATGCTGCAGTGTGCTGGAGCATCCAGAACTGTCCGAATTTGTCCAAAATCGGCTGAAATGGCCAAAACTTCATAGTTTTTGAATTTTAAGGACCCAGGACCCTAGCGAGGTCAAATTATATCAAATTTGAACCTAGTTTAAGTAAAATTAAGCTCTATATAAATGTGTAGGTGAATTTCTAATTTTTGTTGGTGGCCCAGCCCCACCGTGGTCTTGTTAACTCTTAGGATAACATGATTACGGTGGAAGGGTCACCAAATGACAAGTTCCTCACTTATAAATAGATTAGGCACACATCCTAGCCCATTATAATTAAGGAAATTGCCATTTACAATAGATATTCACTAAATGATATATAAATTAAATCAGAGTGTAGAAGTAATAACATAGCATCCATTCCATCACAATATAACAGTAAGAACATACATCCCAGAATAAAAGCAGTAATAGAAAATACAAATTAACCTATATTATTATTACAACATTATTAAAGGAAAGAGCTGAAATAAAAGAACAACACTCATCCTCACAAGCATAGAGAAAAAGAACTAATGATTTTCTACAGCTCGATCCTCCTCTTGAATCCGGTCTTCAGAAGGCTCCAAAACCTTAAATAGCTCAGAGTCTACCATTATCAATTTCACAATGATAGGGCCCCAGCCAACAAAAGAAAAATAATCTAATTAGATAAAATGTCTAAGTACAATTTAAGTCGATAAATTATTATGCTCATTTGGATATCACCATAAATTTAACAACTAAGCAATGATCATTAGGTGCGACATTGCATAAGAAATAAAAAGGAAAGCTATAAATAATGAGTCTATAGCTAAATCAACAATATAAGTGAACACACACTTCCAAATTCTGCTATAATAAGGTTGGGTAGTAAAACAAATGATAAGAAATACAGATAACATAATAAAAAGAGACTCAACCTAAAGATGCATATGATCAATGTAATTCATGCTAATTCACATAACTTACAAATCATGAATTGTAAAATAATTTAAAATACACCAAGCATTTTTTATAAGCAATTCACTGCATAATTCTAACATTCTATGATAAATGAAACTAGTATCCTATAATAAGTATGACTATCATCCTATAATAATCATCACAACTAATATCCTATAATAAGTAGGACTAGCATCCTATAATCGTCACAACTAACATCTTATAATAATTAGGACTAGCATCCTATAATCATCATAACTAGCATCCTATAATAAGTAGGACTAGCATCTTAAAATAATCATCACAACTAGCATCCTATAATAAGTAGGACTAGCATCCTATAATCATCACAACTATCATCCTATAATAAGTAGGACTAGTATCCTAAAATAAACATCACAATTAGCATCCTATAATAAGTAGGACTAGCATCCTATAATAATCATCACAACTAACATCCTATAATAAGTAGGATTAGCATCCTATAATCATCACAACTAGCATCCTATAATAATTAGGACTAGCATCCTATAATCATCATAACTAGCATCCTATAATAAATAGGACTAGCATCTTATAATAATCATCACAACTAGCATCCTATAATAAGTAGGACTAGCATCCTATAATCATCACAACTAGCATCCTATAATAAGTAGGACTAGTATCCTAAAATAAATATCACAATTAGCATCCTATAATAAGTAGGACTAGCATCCTATAATAATCATCACAACTAGCATCCTATAATTAGTAGGACTAGCATACTAAAATAAACATCACAACTAGCATCCTATAATAAGTAGGACTAGCATCCTATAATAAGTAGGACTAACTGAAAAACACAGTAAAGACTGTAATTAAAGTAGTGCAGAAATGCAAGAAAGTAAACTAAAAGCAGTAAAATGAAGCTATACTGGCTACTCAAGCCAACCAAACTGAAAGAAAATATCAACTCTCTTAGCTTGATAGGCTAAGGCAGAAGAACACATGTAGAGGTATACCAAATATTAGTACTGCCATATTAGAACAAATGACTCTTCAAGTCACAGCAAATCCAATATATTCTCTTTATTCAACAGCTACTAAATGAAATACTAGGTGGCTTCACCAACAAACTAGTTTTCATTCTACTGGGTTGAATCAAATCCGTTATCTCTTTTCGACAAACTAATAAGTGAAACACTAGGAGGCTTCAGCAACAAACTAGTGTTTCTGCTACTAGGCCGAACCTATATCTTTCTGACAGACTAGTAAGTGAAACACTAGGTGGCTTCACCAACAAACTAATGTTCCCTTTACTAGGTCGAACCAATTTTAAAGAGGCAGACTAATTATGTCTCAAAGCAGCAAATGAAAATGTTATTTATGCAAATTCAAAACTAACACAAGATATTCATTAAATACCTTACATCCTAATATATGCCAAGGTTTAAGACTCAATTTCAGGGTAAGCATAGCATCAAAAGTCAAAGAGAGCAAGAGACTCTACTAAGACACAAGTAATATACATTATTATCTAATTTTTTCATTCTATCTACTCTAAGTTACATAAGATTTAGAATCATCAATTCTTAGTCTAAATGTAACTTAGATCACGGCCTTGTAAGTTTAAGAGAAATTAGAACTGATCAGGTTCTAATCTTACTGAATCAATGTCGACTATAGTATTCAATTAAACAAATTAATCGACCTAATTTGATGTTTTATCATAATCCCAACCCATCTTGATTAATTAAATCAAGATGAAAGGATTGATGATTTAACTCCAAATGATGGGGTGTAATCACTCAATCTAAAGGTACAGCTAAGGGTCTAAGGTATAAAACCCAATTCTCACAATATTAGATTAATGCAAATCCTAATGAATAGATTATACTCAATAGGATAGATTTCTATACTTGGTTCTAAGATTGAAAGATCAAATAATCATTAACAAACTAAGAAAATCTATAAAACTATCAAAACCAAGGCTTCACCTATTGAGTAACCCAATTTACTTAATAGATAAAATCTATCCTAATAACTAATCCTAATTACTAAGGAAATAAGCTGTTAAACACTAAGATGAACTCTCAGGCATACAATCTAACTAATGTTAATAGGAAAATTGAGAATGAATTAGAAAGCTTAAGAGAAATATTAGAGGATTTAGAGAAGGTATAATGTTAGATGAACCTCACATCATGACTCTTAAAACTTATATATTTAGCATAAAAAGGAAGGATATTATTCTACATGCAAGTTATATTAACCTTAACTTAAATTAAACCTAATTTTAAGGATCTCAAACATTAAATACATATTTAGAAATAGCGTTGATTTAACAATCCATGATCTACAGCATTTAATCATAAATTTAATTGAACGATAAAAAAGGTAGCATTATATGACTTAACATGTAAAGAATAGCTATATGGAACTCAGCATTTATAAAGTACAATAGTAATCTTGAAGTATCAACACATAGGACAGTAACATTCATTTAACTTTGTGAAACGTTGAAATTGTTAAATTCAACAAATCGGTTTGTAATTGCTAATTTTCAAAGTTAGCCACACTTGATGAAAAAGTTATGCGCAACAATTTTAAGGTAGTGTGATTGATTTAATGATCGAATTTAAGACATTCTTATCTCATAATTAAATGAAAGTCTGTTTATCGCCCACCTCCATGCAAAGAATGGTGGCATCGGTTGCTTGAGGATATTAAGCCATCCTTGATGCCACTGCAATAACTAAGGGATTTATACATACATAGCAAAAACTTGAGTTTATGATTAGATTCAAGAAGATGTGCGATGGTTCTTGTTGTTTACTAAGATGTTCGCATTCATAAGATCGTCAAAAGAATGATTAAAGCAAAACTTGAGTTTTGGAGAATTATACCCTACAATTTAAATAGTCCCTAACGACTATAGGATGGCTTGCAACTAGCTTATGTTTATTAGAGATAGAGTCAGATATTTTTGGGATACTTTTGCACTTCAACGTTCATTAGTTGGGCCAAAAGTTATTGCAAAGTTTTCTTTTTTTGCTGAAACTTTTTCTTACATTACTCTAAAGTCCTTATAATTTACCCATGAAAATGACATTAAGTTACCCATTGTATTGTATGTGAACTGAAGATTATTTACTATGCCAAGTTCACCATGAGCTTGTTTTGTTATCAGTGCTTGAAAAAGTTCTTATCCGAACCTTAGACCTAATCCTCCAGCCCCTAGAGCTGCTTAGCTCTTTGAAGCTATATGATATGTTCAGCTGAATAGCTCAACCCCCTCGGACCCCAAGAGTGCTCATGCAAAAATGATTTACGATTAGGTTAAGCTATTGCCTCACCAATTAACTAAATAATTTAATCCCTAATTGCCACTAAAACCCTAATTATTGATTTGACCATATCATAGTCAATTGTACTCCAAATCAAAAAATTCAAAGTGCTAGATAGCTTAAAATTCCAGTGCCACTAATAATCTAAAATAATATTTTAAGTTCTGAACTCTAAAAAAATCAAAAATTATAAAAATACCCCTAACCTTAATTAGGTTATAACTTGACCAATTGAAGTCCAATTTGGGTCTACCCCCAGTTAAAGTACTCAGTATGATATAGGGAAGCTATAGCGACTGAGTTTGCTGAATTTTTGGACACCAAATGGAAAAGTTAGCTTTTTGACCCCTTAGCCTTAGGAAATTCCATAATTGCCCTTGAAATTGAAATGTCTATAACTAATTCATTAGACTTAGAATTTATTATTTTTGGACTCTATGGAATCCTTAAACAACAACCAATAATAAACTGTATAAAAATTTAGATTTTATTAGGTGCAATTTACTAAAATACTCCTTAGGTCAAAAACTTTAGTTTGGACATATATGACCCAATTTTTATCCAAATTGAGTGTACTTACTATCTATCATCATGTTAAACAATAAGGAATTATATAGTAGTAAGAAATTCTAATTTGGATCCCTAATCCAAAAAGTAGCTTTTTGAACCCTTAAATAAGGGTAAAATAGTTATTTTGCCCAAAATTTAAGTTAAGCATTCTTAACCCATAGATTATCATCTAAATCACTAAAACCAGTATTAGAAATGTATTAGAAATATTCTAAGTAGTAAAATCAGCTATTAGGTCAAAATTGTAAAATTCATAAATATCTCTAAGTCTTTTCTTTAGGAATTCAACACTTCACATAAGGGCTATTCCAAAGACTAGAACCAGATCATATGTTAGATTTCATTCATTGGGTAAAAAGATTACTCAATGGATGAAACCTTGGTTTTATAGGCTTCTAGATTTTACAACTTATTTTGATCATTTTGTCTTTCAACCTTAGATTCAAGATAGGAGAATCATCATATTAAGTTTGATTTTTTTTTCTTAATAGGATTTGCCTTAATAAATAGATCACCTTTAGATTAAAACCCAAGATTCCTTAGATTGTACCTTTAGATTATGTGCTTAACTCCAATCTTGTGGTGTTGAAATCATAATCCCTAGTTTAGTAGATCTTGATCAGATCTTAGTATAAAATTTCCGAACTCATCAAATTAGGACGTTGTGATTTATTTCTTAAGCCTATAGTCGTACTTGATTTAATTAGATTAGAACCTGATCAGTTTTAATCCTTCTTTTTAATCTATAAGGCTGTGCATCTAAGTTATACTCGATAGTAGGAATTAGAGATCCTGAGCTTGTGTAACTTGGAATAATTATAATGGTTTAATTAGATAATAAATGACATCACCATGTTTAGTAGAGTCTCTTGCTTACTGCTTAATTTTGTGCTATGCATTCCTTAACTTTGTGCTTATTTTCCTTGAACATGTCATTTAAGAAAACATTGTTACATGAAAATAAAAACTTAGAATATTAGGAAAATATTTGCATTTGGGTTCAGTCTATGGTCGATTATGGTGCACATTTACCCCAATGGACAGGGGTAAGGAAAAATTAGGATGCTTAATATTACTCATTGAGGAATATGTGTTAAGCTTGGAACCTATTTAGTCTTGTAGGCGTGCTTGACTCCTCAACTATTTCTAGATATTTCTACAGAAACAAAAGTAAAATTACTAAAAGATATTTGTATTGTATGTTCTGCCTCTTCAGCTTTACTGTTCTATTCTGGCTGCCCTAGCCCAGAAAGGCTATAAGAATATTACTGGATTGTATTGGCCAATTCTTTTTGATATGGCAGTTATACATTCTTTTTCAATTTCATCTTACTATTTATTGTGTTATTGATGCATGTAATTTCAGTCAGTTGTATTT
The DNA here is from genome assembly GCA_016760335.1 of Gastrodia elata. Classification (NCBI taxonomy): domain Eukaryota; kingdom Viridiplantae; phylum Streptophyta; class Magnoliopsida; order Asparagales; family Orchidaceae; genus Gastrodia; species Gastrodia elata. The sequence continues at coordinate 54,903,077 of CM028672.1, read as the reverse complement.
CCCTATTTTACTTACTTACTTGTATATATATAGGATGCTAGACTTTACTGCTTACTATATATACCATGTTCAGACTTACGATTTTTAATCAACATACGTCATATGATCATCAGCATGTTTAAGATTAGACTTTACTTTCAGTACTCTTATTTACTATATTATATATGTATGCCCTTCCTTGTTTAGTTTACTCAATGTGTGCTTTTACCTCAATTTTTGCTTAGTTATAAATATTACATTTATAACTTATCCTATTTCATTGTATGCTTTCTGGTCCCATGCTAGTCGGTTCATTTTATTGTGTTTTAAGTGTAAATGGGGATATCAATAAATGCTTAACAAATTTTTAACCTAAAATGTACTTAGACAATTTGTCTAATAGGATTTTCTTTTTATTGGTTGGGGCCCTGGCATTGTGAAACTGACAATATCAGATCTTGAGCAGTTTGAGGATCCAACGCCTAAGGAGGAGCCTTATATAGAGGAGGCGCAGCAGCTTGGAGCAGAAGACCTTTAGCTATCTTTTATTTTATTGCGAGAATGAGTGATGCTTTATTTTACTCTTAAAACCTTAATTAAATGATATAATATTACAGGGACTCGTAAATATATTTACTTTCTGCATATTATTATTTACTAAGCTATATTATTATTTCTTACTTGATGTATAGTGAATGGATATAATGTTTACTTCATATTACTTCCGCACTCTGTATATATGTTAGATTTAGTGACTGACTCTTATATTCATTATGTGCACATCCTTCCCTTATTAGTGGATTCTAGATCTTACCTAATTCAATGATAAATGTGAGATTTGCTAGAGTGGCACACCACCCCTTGGGTCTAATCTTATGGATTAAGGGGTGGGGCGCCACAGAAAATGCCTAAGAGAGCCTCGCCACCTAACTCCTCCAATAGAGATTTAGCCAAATTTATCGTTCATTGAAGAACCTATAAGGATTCTGGGGAGAGACCAAAAGAAGCTGAGAAACTATTCCATCCCAATAGTTAAAGTGTAGTGGAAGAATTGCCTATCTGTTGAAGCCATTTGGAAGAAAGAAACAAATATGAGAGCCAAGTACCCTAGGATATTTGAAAATCCAAGTATTTTTCCCTAAACTCCTTATCATTCAAATCGTCTTTCTTTTATACTACTTTTTTCTTTCCACTTGAGTGATGTCGAGGACGATATCGTTCTTAAATGGGGGAACCTATAACAACCCAAATTGTTACCCAAGTCATTTAGGATTAATCCAAGTCTTAATCTCAGTCTTAGTACTCTAATTAGGTCATTAGGAGCTCACCACCAAGAATTTGACCTATCTAAATTGACGTCGTTGACCTCTTCTACGCCTTTTTAGGAGAATCCATAAACTCCAGAATTTGACCTATCTAAATTGACCTCAGATTAAAAATTATACTTCGCCATTGTACTCATTGCCCCCAAATTAGCTAGGGGTGATGTTTTGGAGGTAATCAGATGTCATCAAAATTTTGTCAAATATTTTAATAATGTTGAAATACCCTGAAAATTAGGGAAAATAAAAGACTCATCGAATCAAAAATCCGACATTGTCGTTGCATCCCTCACCCCTCAATTAGCTTTGGGTGAGTATTTGGAAATTTTTGAGAGCTAATTTATTAATTAGAATTAATCAGAATTTAAATTAATTAATTAAATTGTTTAAATTAAAATTAATTAATTAATCCCGCACCGTTTAACCCTTAATGTCGTTCTCCTATTTATGTGTGCTATTAAGGCTCATTCGTTAGAGATCTGACAACAAATTTGAGCTGTCTGATCTGGGATCAAACGGTGCTCAGTCTTCGTCTCCACCGTGTCTCCATGTGGCTCTCAACGAGTGGTTGCCGCCGCAGCCAGCCAGCCAGCGCTCGAGGATCCCTCGGTGAATCCGTTGGGATCCCAATTTATCGCATGTCATCGTTCCCTTCACTGCTTTGGAACCCTAGAAGGCGTAGAAGAGGCTGAATCGCCCTCCCCCCCCGTAGCCCAGAACTCGCTCGAGCCGTCGACTTGAAGGTACTCTACCTCCCTTGCTTTTCAACTAGCTTCGTATTGATGCATGTGATATCATTCAATAATTGATATGTTATCTAAATGTCATGATGTATTTGATTGAACGCAAGCCGAGTCCGTCTCGTCCCATATGGTTTGACCTAGGGTTAGGATCAGACGTGAATCTCAGCCACCTCAGCATGCAATCCACCCCTCATTAGGTAGAGCTCGGTGAGCTCTACTCGATTCCATGCGAGCTGGAGGTCCACTCCGTCGGGAAGACCGAGATCCGTCGTGCCCTAGGAGCCCGTCCTCGGGTGCTTTGCAGGAAGGCGAAGGATCGCGGGCTGGCTGGGTCTAGCCAGGCCCGTCTCGCTCGGCGCGGGTCGGTCCGCATCAGCGCCACACGAGCCTCAGTGGGCCCCATTCCCCGAAACACGCGCTGCCGCGTGTGCTTTATGGGCTCGCCTCTGTGCTGGGTCGCCTTGACCGCAGCGGTGGGCACCGCAGCGCTGCATCCATTCGCAGGCTGACGTGTGTCCTCGGTGGGCCCCGCCGCTCTATTGCGCCCAATTAGGGAATGCCACGTGGCATGGTGGGTCCCGCCGCCATCAATATTCTGTAGAATAATCAGTATTAAATATATATATATATATTTATAGATATAGACAGAAAATTTCAGTTTAAATAATTATGTATATTAGGTTAATTAAGTTAATTTAAGTGCTTAGTTAGTGTTAATTGTAATTAGTTAATTAATTTTGCAAAAATTAGGTTAATTAGTTATTAATAGTAGGTTTATTTAATTAGATTAATAATAATAATTAATTAATTAACATTATCTAATTTATTTAATTAATAACTAGTAAGATTTATTTAATTTATATCATTTCATTTAAATTAAATTAATACAAAACCTTAGGATATCATAACTTTAAAAAGTAATGATCCAAACATATCAAATATAAGTCTTATTTTACTCAGAAAAATATAAAGAATCAAATGACATAATTCAAAATTTTGATTCGAAAAAGATTTAACCTAGTGCCATTTTATGACCTAAACAAATACCTATAACTTCTTACCTAGTTATCCAAACATAGTCAATATGGGTCCTAAAGTGATTAAGAGAATAGTCTTATCACTGTGGTAGTATTAGTTTTCTGATTTGGAGCTTAGTTTGTAAAATCACATTTATGACTCCTTTCCCAAAATGACCAAATTGCCCTTGGACTTTAGAACATCCATAACTTAAACATTTAACCTCTAAATTTAGTATTCTTAGACTTTATGGTTTCTTTGAACAGCATCCAACAGTATACTACATAAAAATTTAAATTCCATTATGTGTAAATTACTAAATTGCCCCTTATGTCAAAATTCTTAGTTTATACTTATGTGACACATTTCTTATCCAATTTGGTATAGTTAATGTCAATTTTCATGTTAGACAGTAAGGAATCATTTGGCAATAAGAAATTCCAATTTATAGCCTTAAATCAAAAAGTAGCTTTTTGGACCTTTAAGTAGTGACAAAATTGTCATTTTGCCCAAAAATTTTGGTTAAGTGCCCTTAACCCCTAAATTATCAATTATATCAATAAAATCAATAATAAAACTAATTTAAAATCAATTTAAGTCATAAATCTCTCAATCAAAATAATTTGATAAGAATCCTAAATTAGGCTTAAAAATCTCTAAGGGAAATGTGCCTTAGCTAAAATCCATCCCTAACTCTTTTAATTAACCCAAAATAGCAAATTAAGTTAAATATAAAGAAATTCAATTAATTCTTAGAATCTCTCCAAGTCTTTTCATTAGGAGCTCATTAGGAATCTTCACTTCACCTTAGGATCTGTTCCTTAAGATTAAGATTAGATCTTAGGTTAGATTTCATTCATTAAATAATGGGGTTATTCAATAAATTAATCCTTGATTTTATTAGTTTTTAGATTTTCATAATTTCATTTTGATTATTTTATCTTCCAACCTTAGAATAAGATTAGGAGAATCATCCTATTAAGCTTGACTTTGCTTAATAGGATTTGCCCCAATTATTAGTACACCTTAGAATTTGAAACTAAGATCCTTAGACTTTACCTTTGGATTATGTGTGTAACTCCAATTCATGGTGTTAAATCATAATTCCTAGTTTAGTAGATCTTGATCAGATCTTAGCATAAAATATCTAAATTCAATAATTATGTTGTAATGATTTATTATTTAACTTATAGTCAATTTTGATTGAACCAAATTAGTGCTTGATCAATTCTAATGCTTTTAACTTCTAAGGCCATGCTTCTAAGTTACACTCGATAGTAGGAGTTGAAAATCCTAAACTTGTGTAACTTAGAATAATTAGAATGGTTAATTAGACAGCAACAATATTACCATGTGTAGAAGAGTCCCTTGCTTACTTGATTATTTGTGCCACGCATTCCTTGTTTGTGCTTAATTCCTTGAACATGTCATGTAAAAGAACTTTATGCATGAAATTAAAACATAATAATTAGGATAATAGTAGCCTTAGGTTCAGTATATTCTTGTAGGTTCTGGTGCACATTTACCTTAATGGACAGGGGTAAGGAATAATAAGGATGCTTAACATTACTCTGAGGCTATAAATAGCCTTAGGCCTGCTCCCTATGATACTTTGCTAATTAATTGAAGTTGAGCTTTCTTTTGCCATTCCCAAGCTTCCATTGTAGTCTGTCAGAGCTTCCCAGGAGTCCAGGCGTGCGTACCGCTGATAGAAGGTGTCTCCTAGTGTTCATGAACCCTTAGCTCGTCTGTGGAAGCTAGCCAGTGTCCCCGTCTCTTTGCATCGTCTGCAAGCTTGCTCGTCGAACCAGGTACCCCTGTTTGCAAGCTTTGAGCCAATAAGGCTCAGGCTTATCTCCTTTTGATTTGTATTATTATGTATTGTCATTTTGAACCCAATGCAATAGTTTCCGTGCCTTAAGCTATCTCTAATTAATAAATTTTGATGGATCGAGCTAAGTCCATAAAATGGCCTAGGTCCGAGTAAGGACCCAGTGATCCAGACCACCTTAGACCCTCAGGCCAGGGGGCTTCGATTTGCATCCCCTCCCTGAAGCTTTAGGGATCGATCCCTGGTCAAATCATGGCCTATGTGGGGATAATTGTCTCCAGACATTAACTCCATTGATAGAGCTCTCGAGTGAGCAAGTTCTGGGTGATTCTGACTACCTCACTTGGTGCTTCGGATCTCTACCAGTGCGTCTGACCATGGTGAAGGTGTAGCAATCTTCGAGTGGTCGTGTGATGGTCTGGGTGCACAAGAATTGGCTGATAAGGGTTTCCATGAGCGGGCAACCGTCGGGATTAGGGGTCAGGGATGAAGCCACTGTGCGGGTTAGGCCAACCCCTGATCCGCGCGGTGTGACAATCCCGGGTCTCTCAGGCCCTGGCCGACCCACGCCTTTTGTTAATGGGCCGAGCCCATTTTATTTAAATCTGATTAATTGGATTTATTTTCCTTAAGGAAAATAATCTAATTAATCAAATCATATGGGAATTTAATTGAAAAAATGCAAATTAAATTAATGTGATAACTTTTGATCTACTGGTCCAAACCTTATGATCTTATATACCAAATTGATCAGAAAATCATAAGGAGTCAGAATATAAAATAATATTGAGCTTGTAATGGTTGGATTTTTTAGATTAGCCTATTTTTTGCAGAACTCAATTAGGATTAATTAATATCTATACTTAGCCAAATTATATGAATTAGGTGCCATTATGTTCCTTGTGCCTTGTAGAATGTATGTGCTAGGTGGTTTAATTTTCTGATTTATGTATTCTTACTTATGTCATTATCTTGTAAAAGCATGATTAGTTAAAATTAGGGTTTTTGATTATCCAAATTTAGTAAACTTAGTCCTTGATTGTTCATATGATTGTATGGATTGTATCTGCCAAGTTGCATAAAATTCTAATGATTAGATTTATAATTAGATGCTAATCCTTTTATTTTGGATTAATATTTCATTAGCACTAATTACTTTCTATTTCTCTGAATTTTTCTATTAATATGCCTTATAACAGTAATGTGATTAAACTTAACTCATTTATGCTAATACACAATTGATCCATTTAACAAACTCGAATTAAGTAATTAAAATTCTTAATTAACCTTAAGAAATCTTAAGATCTTGATCAAGTTATTAATGCTTGATCCTAATCTGAGATTGCCACCAATAATATATCAATAATCTACTGATTTGTCATTTGATTTATAAATCAACAATTGATCTTAATTGGGTAATGTGGGGCCCCCGTACTTTCTCGCAGCGATGATAATACTGATATTATCATAATTGTAGGGAGTACGGTGCTCTAGATGTGGCAAATCCTCAACTTAAGTAAAGTTAGGTGGGACCCAACCTGCCTTAAGCCAAGGACTTGCCACTTGGAACTGTGAACATACATCAATACGAATCAAAGTAGCGAAAGCAAGAAACAGTATAATATAATATCCCAGCATAACATAGTATAAGAGAGTAAGGGAAACAGTAACTCATATCAAATGCAGAATAGTAAATACATCTAGAGTTTAATTATTACAAACTAAATTAAATGAAAGTAAAGATCTCTTAAAACCTCACTGAAAGAAAGAAATCTAACTAAATAGCAGAAGGAAGGTCCTCCTCCTGCACCGGCTTCTCTCCTGCAGTACTGCCTACGAACAGCTCCAAATTTGACATTTGCCGGTATCACAAATGCTAGGGCCCCAGCCAACAAAGGAAAAATGTTACAATTAGACAATTGTCCATGTATATTTTAGGCTATTTAAGTGAACTGAGTATTTAAGTTATCATATTTAAAGGTTTTAAACATGCAAGCATTATAAGGTGCTACAAGCTACAAAGATGAGATAGCCATAAACTAATTATCTATAGCTAATCAACAAGTATGTAAAATAACATACAAAGCAATAATTTAACAAGGTAAGGCTAAAAGAAAAATAACTGCAACTACTGAAATAAATATGATCCTAACATGCTTATGATCACATGAATACATGCAGAGTATATAAAGAACACAAGCGCTGAAACAACATATAATTCTAGCATCCTAAACATACAATATTTAATACTAATCAATAAGAGTATTTATACAAGCATGCAAATTAAAATGTAAATAGGCCACTGAGACATGTGGCAAAAGTAAGCTAAGTAAAAGATTACACAAAAAGTAAAGCCATTGAGACATGTGGCAAAGCAAGTCAAGCACTAAAAGAAATGCCATTGAAGCATGTGGCAAAGCAAAACAAATACTGAAAACTAAATTGAAGTAGAAGTAAGCTTAAGACATAGTACTGTCATAATAGAAATAGGCCATACAGGACCTCTGAACTGAAAGTTCAACATGTGTCCATCCTAAACATCCATAGAGCTAGGTCCGAGTTAAACTTATAGAATAAGACATGTATCCATCCTAGACATCCACAGAGCTTGGTCCGAGTCTATTCTATAACAAAACTAAAATTGAAGAGGCAGACTAAGCTAGGACATACTCTACTAACTAAAACTACTGAAAGAACTAAATGAATGCTATGCTTTTCAAATACTAACTTAAGATGTATCTTCCATATCCTAACTTTACCTATTATGCTCAAGGAATAAGGCTCAATGTTCAAGGTGTGCAGATATATCAAAGTCAAAGTAAGCAAGAGACTTAATCTAGACTTATGTGATATCTGTTGTTGTCTAATTTATCCAACTAACTGTTCTAAGAAGATACAAGTTTAGGATCTTCAATATCTAGCTATCGAGTAAAAATCCCAAATTCATGACCTTAATGCTAATATTAGAACTTAACAAGTTCTAATTCATAATCATATGATGACTATAAAGGATTAAAGTAAATAAATCAATGACTAAATTATTATTATTTTCCTCTCTTAATGTAAATCTTGATTAGGTAAATCAAGATTAAGGATTCTGGATCCAAACTCTACTTTGGAGTTCAAATCCTGAACCCAAGGTAATATCCTAATAAGGATTTAGGGTTCACACTTAAAACCCAAATTAAAGATGAGGAATCTTATAAGCTGAAGGATTCAGAATCTAAGATCTTAATTGAAAGGTCACTCTACTAGTTATAAGATAAAATAATCAATTAAGAACTAAGAATCTAAGATCTCTATTCAATATTTAGGATAATTACATTATTCTATAGATTGAATCACTCCTACACCCACAAGGAAGGTTTCAAAAGGATTAAATAGTTAATCCAGTAAAGAATTCCAAATGAAGGTAATTCAATTCAATCAGATGATTTAAAGCTAAGATCTAAGATCTAGGGCCTGAAGTTTGATCACTTAGATCTAACTAATAAGTCTAGGTTTTAGGGTTCTTTAAGGCTTTTGCTTTTACCTTCATGAAGACTATAACTCATGAATAAACTTTGGTAAGATAACTAGGATTAGAACTTTAACATTAATATTGATTAAGCTAAGACTTTTAGGAAGGGTCTTAAGATCACTTAAGATCTTAAGAGCTTACTAAAGGATTTCAAGATTTAAGCATTAAGATTCAATCATGAGGTGATACCACTTAACAATTATTGTTAATACATTTCATTACCGATTATAATCATTTTACTTTAGATTCTTAGGGTTTAGGGGTACTTAAGCACATTTTGATCAAAATCACCAAAATACCCCTCTTAAGGCTAAAAATGGGATTTTATGATTTAATCATCCAAATTGATTCAAATCTACTTTAATGAGCTTCATATTGCTTAATGAAGTAGGATAAACACTAATCTTATGGTTTGGATATTTAATTTAGCTTAATGAGCATTAATCTCAACTTAAGGCCAATTAAGGGAATTAAAGAAATTAGGGCATCCTAGAGTGATCCATTTGTATTTACAGGCTCTACTATCTTTAATAAGGCATTCAGAACTTAGTTCTCCAAGATCAGAGGTTAAATCAAGGCTTAATTTACTAATCCCAAATTAGGGTAATTAAGGAGTGATTAATAAAATTAACATTCTTAAATTACTTTTAATGTTCTACATAGGTTCTCTATGGTCTCATGAGCAATCAGAGACCTTAATTAACATTTTTGGATATTAAATGAATTTATTATGATTTAAATAAAAACAAAGGAAAATTAGGCAATTATTTTAAATCTAATCCATAAATCTTTGATTTTATTTTATATTATTATTTCTTGCATTTTTCTGATTAAAATGGTATATTAGATCATACCATTTGGATAAGTATTGATTAAATTATTTCATTAATACATTCTAAATGTTTATTTAAATAAAACCATATGATTTAATTTACTAAATTAATTTCCTTAAGGAAAATTAATCCAGTAAATATATTAATTTGCTGTCGGCCCAAATCAAAAAGGCGTGGGACGGGGTCCGGCCCGACCCGACGCTAGTCGTCTTCTACGCTGGGGATTCCCGACGGAGGGGAAATTAGGGTTTGCTTCCAACCCAAATTCTCCGTCCACAGACAACGCCTCACCTGGAACTCGATGGCTACACTGTGAGGATTGCGAGAAGCACCGACTAAATCCAAAATCCCCATTTGGGGTGCGCTGGATCACCGGGGTGCTACTCAGCCTAGACGTCCTCTTAAGACGCACCTGTGAGGATCGAATTCTCCTCACAGAGCTTACGATACGAGTTGAGCTCTATACCTATGCGTTCACGGATCGAAGGGGCATCAATTGGGCATTTAACTTAGTCCCGAGCATGGAGGAATCAATGGGGTGCTACTCACGACATTTCATGGACATAGGCTCGCTCTGAGTCGATCGATCCCAGTCGAATCGATCGATCAGATCGATCCCAATGATTGTAATTAGTTTGCAATCACCTCATGAGGCTTTAAGGATTCAAGGTAAGGCTCAAAGCCTCAGGAAGATGCTGACATCCAGTGCCTTAAGGATCGGTTGCCAGTGCACACTCAGACGGGATTACGCCATCTGGTCCACTGCCAGTCCCCACCAAAGGACTTAGATGCTTACTAGGGAGCTAAGGTGAGGTCCTATTGCAGCATCTAATGTCAATTTAGTGCGAGTCAAGCTGAAACCAGCTCAATAGAGGAATGGGATCAGAGGTTGTACCTTGAGCTGGGGATGGCTGCGACTGAGATGAATGGAAGGGCTCTGAGTACTCCAGATAGTTGCAAAAGCTGGATGAGGGTCTTAACGCCAGACACACACCCACTATCAGCAGTACGTAGTAGGTTTAGACGTCAGAGAGCTCGAATCGCAAGAGGATGCAAACTGAGAGGGAGAGGGTCAAGCAACCTTTCCACAGAGAGCAAAGGGATTCTCTATGGAAATCTTGGGGTATTTATAGGCTAAGCTGTAGTGTGGGAGTCTTGGGCTAGTCTCCAATGGCTAACCCAAGGAGAATTTGGCATCGGGTCATGACCCGCGAGGGGTAGATCCAGAACTTAATTCCCCTAGCCGTTGCGATTCGGGAGGGAGTGGAGGATAGGATCTCCCCCATACTTCCATGGCAGCAGGAGTGGGCAAGCTGTCGGGGCCTTACTTAGAAATTTGGGGACAAAGCTGAATAGCGACTGGCGGGGGCGTAGTGGTTCGATGGCTCGTCAGTTGGGATGGAGCGGTTCAGATCCTTCGATCAGTGACGACCGATCGGGGAGGCAGATCGTCCGTCGGATTGAATCGAAGTGATACAATGATCGATCTGACTTACTTAAGATGGGTCGTGGAGGGCCGTTGGATTAGGATGCCGATCGAGTGGCTTGGATTTAATCACGGAGCGGGGTGGATCGCGCCGTCGGATGAATCACGCCAAGATGCATGCTAGAGCATTCATTAGAAGGGAATGGTGCTCCGCTGTCGGGACCCCGCAGCGGATCTGCCATGGTCCCAACAACAAATCCCATAATTATTAAAATTCTAATATTATAAATTTAATTAAAATAATTCATTTAAATTATTTAATTAGTAATCTTAAAAATTTTAATTCCAATTTAGAACTATATAAGCTCCAAAAATTCCCAAAAATGTACCCTTAGCTAATTAGGGCATGAGGAATTCAAAAATGAAATCAAATTTTAATTTGGAGATCAATTTAATTTAGGTATTTTCCGGAGCTCAAAAATAGCTAAAAATACCATAATTCTCAATTTAGCTCTCATTGATTTCAAACTTCTAGAGTTAGGTTTAAACGACTCATTGAGTCTAATAAAATCAAAATTAGCACTTTGTTTAACTTAATTAATCTAACCTTAGCATTGGTAACAACTAGGGTTGTTATAAGTAAGGATAGGGGTTAAATCCTCACCTATTTGAATATGATATAAATCCTTAATCACTTAATTAAAGGACTTGATTGTAAGATAATTAAATTAATATTATTCCAATAATGCATCTAATTTAGTATTTATCTTAAATCATTGAATTAGAAGTGCTAAGGCTAATATTGAATCTGTGTGATTGAATCATCTGAATCAAAACTTCAGATCTTTAATTTTCTCTTATATAAGACTATTAGCATAAGATGGATAATAAAATTGTAATGGTTTATGAGATAATCCAATTATAATAATATTTTTGATTTCATCCTATGATTGAAGAATAGAATGGGAGCAGATGGGTTTAATCATCTGATCTGATCACTTCAATCCAAGTTAATAAGTAAACCTTGGATGTTAGCTTGAGTAATAGAAGAGTAAGATCTCAAGGATCTTACTATAGGATCATTCTTAAAATGTTTATAAGACCTTAAATATTGACACATTGAGGTAGGAAGAGCTTTTATAACTTATTGAGGTAGAATCTTAGATGATCCTTCCAAACCTTAAAAATTGATCTTAAAACCTCATGGTAAGAATCACCTAATGTACTTAGAATGCAACTTCTCTCTTATGGTAGAAATCTATATTGAGTGATCTTTTGATTACATCCTTTAGCTCTGTGTAGGACTCCCCTAAATATAATAAGGATTGATATCCTTGATAAATCCTTATTGATTACATAGAATCATCTGAACCCTTATTACTGGTTGGGTACAATAGAGTATGCCCATGGTGTTGAATTATTTCAGTAGTATTCAGGATTCGTTGATTCATCTTAGTGAAGTATTATGTTTGTGTTCTATCATGTGAGTTTAGTCAGATATAGTCCCACTTAGAATAAATCATTCAATCTTAAGAGTGTTATGATTAGGAACTTAGACCATTAGTTTGTTTGAATAAAAGTCACCATCAAGTGATGCCTCCTATCAAAGATCGCTTCCATAGGTGTGCTTCAAGAAAACTAAGTGATTCAAGTCACCCTCTTTAGAACACTAAGTGTGCTTGTGATTTGGGTATTTTAATGGCTTAGCTTAAGATACAAATTGCCATCGGGTGATGCCTCCTATCGAAGATCGCTTCATTGTGTGGCCTAATCAAACTAAGTGTTAAAAACTACCCTTCTTGAAAATATACTAAACATGTGTATACAACCTTCCCATCTAATGATTTTTAAGTAAAATCTCAACTTTAACCAATTATCAAAATTAGAATCTAGGAATCAAAATCATTTTAGCAAGATTTTGCATAATGGAGACCTTGAATTCATTATCAGATTTCAAAGCATTTCTGGTTTTCTGGATTTAACTCATGTAGTTTAGAAGCATGAGCATAAGTATAAGCATGATGTATGAGTATCAATGATGATGTATGAGTATCAGTGATGATGTATGAGTATCAGTGATGATTTATAGGTTACAAAATGTTGCATACATTGACCGGGGAATTTTAGGATGCATTGGCATCACAGTAAATTGTATTCCTAATTGGATGTATGTATACATTGGACCATATGACTCATAGCAGTTCAATCATAGTTCTGTTACATATCAGTGGTATATAGTAGTGTGGCATATTCGGATGCATAATTCCAATAGCATATAGCACAGTGTTGGGTATGTTTACATCGGCTTTAAATCATTCGTTATTTTTTATTATTTTTAGCATTCAGTTTACAGTTCAATTTTACTTTACTCAATTTTGCATAGTTTCAGTTATTCAGTTACTTTTACAACTTTTCTGCAGTTTTATTTATTTTACCATTGCATTGTATATGTTTTAGAACTATTCAGTTTAGTTTCGATGTGTTAGACTTCTTGTCTAATAAGGGGTACTTTTGGGATCCGACAATTTGCTAGATCCTGAGCAGTTTGTTGAGCCAAGACAGAAGGACTCGCAGGAGATCCAGGAGGAGTTCATGGAGCTTTAGTTGACCCTCCTTCAGCCTTATCACTTTTTTGTTTTTATTTCAGTAATTTAGTTAAACTTTATTTCTGTATTATTCAGTAATCTATTATAATAATTCTGGATGCATTTTACTTTTCTTTTCTAAGATGAATGCTTACTACTATTCTGTGATGAATGTATTCTGGTTATTTTGCTTTAACTTTCGTACTTTATTATTCTATTACAATACTTAGTATTGTGATGTGATTAGCATACTAAAAATGTTGATATCTTATATATATATATATATATATATATATATATATATATTGGATTCCTCATGTTGTATATTAAATCAAATGTATATATTTATCTAATACTTAGGATAAGGATACTACTCTTATCAAGTATTAGCTGTCGACCCTCCTTTGGGGTCGAGTCAGCAGCCTTCAGTGTGGCTAGTTTCCTTAGTTAGCCTATTAAGGGAGATGGGTTATGCCTTCCCGAGTAGCGCGCCGCTCCACCGCCGAATTTAGTTTGTTTTGAGCGTGGTGACGGGGCGGGGCACTACACATGAGAGTTTCTAGCTGATGGTCTCCCACCATTTCTTAGATCTATCTTATTGAAGAAAGATTATGATCTGTAGATTGTTCGAGCATTTGATAATGTCAAAGGCTGTGGATATTCGATGCAACCGCTCCATGGAAAATACGGAAAGATATAGTCCTCTAAAAGCTGGATACTTAAGAATCTTGTCGAGCACTAGTACATCATTTGAACACACGCCATTCATAATTCTCCCATATTACTTCAAATCGCTTAGTGTAATACTCGAGTTCTGAAGGGTCAAACTCCAAGAGCCTACCTATATTAAATAAGTTTTTAAATTACTTAAAAATTTTAGATTACTTATGTTATTATTATCCTTGTTCTTTGTTTGACTTAGGTTGCTACATGAATGTTATTCTAATCTTAAGTATTTTCCTCATTACTTCTTGTTTGTTCTTTCATTTTGACTAGATAAGAATATGGCAAGGTATGGATGTTACAAAGTATACATTTAGTGATGTCATTTATAAGAGAACAGACCATTAGGTAGATAAGGATAAAATCTCCAATCTTACACCTTATGGTGCTCTCTAATACCAACTATGGAGCCCTAACTTGACTATGGTCATGTTAACATGTATATTAATATGAGTATAATTGAGTGATCACTATGACAGACCCTTACTAGATTAGATTTTTCAATAATTTGTCAATAGTTGAAAGATTTGCCACCTTCTTATTAATCAATTACTAAATGAACATATGTGCATAAATATATTGCAGAAGCAAGAAAATAATATCCATAAGCATATTACAAACTGAAAGTAACATAATCAGCTTAGAATGAAAATACAGAAAGAAAGAAATCCATGCAAATCCATAATTATTACAATTTAAAGATAAATATTTAACTGTAATTTAAACACTCATCCTCTCAAAAGACAAAATGAAAAGGTCTAATATGCAGCATCATGATCATCCTCATGGATAAGCTCCTCACTTGGTGTAATCTCCTCAAAAAGCTCCAAGTCTGACATGTCGGTTTTAGATGTCAAGGCCTTAGCCAAGAAAATAAAAATATATTATGTTAAAAAATTTTCTAAGTGTATTTTAGGTTGTTTAATGATATCTACAACTTTAGGATATCACATTTAACTTGAATAATAATAATAAAGCTTTAGGTGCAACAAGCCACAAGTAATAGAAAGCTATAAATAAAATATTTATAACTTATTATAATGAGGCAAGTAAAGGAACATACCTCAAGATCAGTAACTATAACAAGGTTAGGCAATAATATGTATAATACTAAAAATTAAAAATTATATTGAGTAAATAGTAAACATAAATAGGGATATGATCATTAAAAATTATATTGAGTAAATAGTAAACATAAATAAATAGTGATACATATAAATAGAATAAGTCAAACAAAAGTCAAGACTAACATCTTAATATGCATATAAGTACTAAAAGGCTCTTCCCCAATAGCATGAACTTAGTATTAGGATCAATCGTCAAATCCTGATTGTCCAGGCCACGCTGTTGCTCGAATTTGATCACTACACACTCCTTGGATCTAGACACACCTTTTACACCATGAATCCCCTTACAAGACTGTTGCAGAAGCTGGAGCCCTATTTGTCCTAAGTTTGATTCTAGGGTTTACTATGGGGAGTAAATTCTTCTCCCGGAAATCACATCATGGCTCCGTCTCAATCCTTACATGATCAGAAACCACATGTGGAGCGACTGAGCTATCAAACACACTCGATGATTTGCTAGATCATTGGGACCCTACTCGCAACTGTGCAGTGTAGTGTAATGTCGTGAGTTTGATCAGCTTGGATCAATTGGGCTAGCCCAATCGAGTTTGATCAGTTTGCTCAATCGTTTTCTCATAGCAATCACTTCTAGCGACCATTGGATGCCTGATCAAATTCCATTTTTTGCCAATTGCTGGAAACGGGCAGGCCAGCTGGCTGCGCCCATCCTGATAGTAAACTTTATTGTCTAGCCAGCAGCCAGGTTACGCCCAATACTTATCTATTCACAAATAGTTTCCTAAGCATCCAAGCAACTAAAGGATTGAGAAATGAAATGGATTGAATTCCATGAGAGCTGAACCTGGATAGAGGATGGGCTGAAAAAAATGTAAGAATCTAGGATTACTTCATAGATTGAAATTGGACTCAACAACTTCTTGGAACTTATAGCTATACATTGGGAATTGAACGCTAAGTCAAACCGCACCCACATATACATCAGGAACAAAAGCTAGGATCACCGAAGGTTGATTTGATGCAGAGAAGAAGACTGTGGATGCAGGGATGGTTCTGGGATTCAATTGGGCTCTGGAGAGGAGGCATAGTGAGCAAAGAACTCATTCTAAAAAGTTCAAGGCTATTTATAGCCATGAAGCTCATTGGAAAGCTCAATCCATGGCTTAAGGTCCAAGCCCAAATGGTGGCAACTCCATTGCCAAACATGGCATCTTTGGGCCTCTGAGGCCTGCTAGGTGGCTTGCTTCATAATGAGGAAATGATTAGGGACCTATAGCATACCGGGGAAAGGCTCTAACACAAGTTATATGGGGGATTTTCCATTGTCGAGAGCAGTTCAGTTGAGGCTGAAGTTGAACAATAACAGAAATGCGGTGAACCGTTTGATGGATCACTCGAAATTGTGGAACGACGCATATTTGACGAGGCATAATGACTAATCAGGGAAATGATCAGGGCTATCTAATCTGCGTGGTGGACGGTTCGATCACACTGGATTATGCTATCATGGGGACAAGGCACCATAGTGGATCGTCTGTGGTCCGCACAGCAGATCAGGGCGATCAGTCGACCGTTGGAGGATATATTTGCAAATATTTGAATTGTGGATCTCTTATTTTGCAATTTTCCAATTTATTTTTGTTTAAATTTAGGCCTAAATGATCTCTAAAAATTTTCAAATTTTCATCCCTTGCTAATTTGGGTATGAGGAAATCAAAAATATACTCAGATTTTGATTTGAAGATCAATTTAAATTAACTAATTTTCTAGGTCAAATAAATTAAAAATGAATCAATTGTTCCAATTAAGCTTTGATAGATCCTAAATTTTCATGGTTAGATCCTAATGATAATTAGAATTTAATGGAACAAGAATTAGGACTTGATTTAATCCATATTATGCATGGAACAACCTAGGGTTGTTGCACTAGATCGATAGGTGTTATTGCGGGTTGGGCACTATCCCCACTATACAGGGCCGAATTGATTGTGCCTCGATTTAGTTTGATCAAACCCAATCAAGTTTACAATCAACTTATCATTAACTAGAATAGTAATTAAATCCTTCAGGCACATGTGAAGTCCACTGAGTACTCGATATAGGAGTACATGAGTTTGTCTGATCTATTGATTCACCGAGAGCTCCAAACACCAATGCAGATAGTCCCAATCCCAAATTTCCAAGGCTAGCTTCTCCCACAGATCTCTGAAGCCAATGCCAATGAAAAGAAGTTACTAATAGGTTCCCAAGGGTTAATGATGTCGGGTTCAGCAGCTAGGGCTCACTAACTCACAGGAGGAGAAGAAGAAGAGAATTCTCATAAGAAAGGGAAGAGGGCCAACTATCATATGCAAATTTTCCTCGTCTAGCAGAGAGGATGAGAATAAGAAGGGAATCGGGGAGAGGAAGGATGGCCGACGAGTTGTCAATTTTTCCAAATTGCAGTTAAGACCCGAAGCCTAAAAAACTCAAGTTAAATAAGATTTGAAGCAACTATACTCTTAAGTTGAGTCCTCCCCATATTAGAGAATGTCATTTCAAATAACAAATGTGACAGTTTGAAATTTTTAAAGTCAAAAAGAGTGATAAGGCTATTGATACATGATTCCTCTTAAAATTTGAAAAAATGTTTATTATAATGATAAAAAGAAGAGAGGAAATGGAATGTCCTTGCCTGAGACCATTTTTAGAGGAGAATAACTGATGAACATGATAAATATAGTGGATTTCCTATTAGAATTTATGTTTTAAATAGGATTTATTGTAGTTTCCATGTATTTCCGTGTCATTTCAAATGAGATGAGGTCAAAATGAAAAAGAAAAGAAAATAGAGTAAAAAGGAAGCCAAAGCGTGCTACACATCTTATGGAGCGCCACATCATGCCATAGCGCCTAGATTTTAGAGAAAAAGACGCTACAGTGCACCATAGCGTCAAAACTAAAGAGACCAAGGCACTATCGCACATCACAGTGCCACATTCCCATAAAGAAAGGCACTCCATCGCACGACAACGCCAGGAGCCTAGAGAATAAGATGCTATAGCGTGCCATAATGATACATCCACAAAAGAAAAGGCATTATAATGCGTCATAGCGCTAGGACTCTAGAGAACAAGGTGCTATTGCGTGCCACTGTGCCAAATTTCTCAAAATTCAAGTGCTGTAATGCACCACATCACCAGGACTCTAGAGAACAAGGCACTCTAGCGTGCCACAACACTTAAACTCCAGAGAACAAGGCCCTATCGTGCACCACAGTGCCAAATTTCTTGAAACCTTGGTATTATTGACAGACTGTAGAATACACATCTGCACTTTCATGCAAGTGTACGTGGTCTGAAGTAATAATTTGGAAGATACGTTTCAAGATTTATCGTTCTCAGGGAACAATGTGTTTTATTACTAAGGTATATCTATATTCAATAATGTTTAAACAGTATGGTTTCAGTTTTGAGTTGGTGTAATGACTCCGATAATTGGATAGGAGATTAATCCAAATATTAGGATGTTACCTTAGCACCCAATACTCTATTAGAAGAAAACAAATCAAGTATAAATGCTAAGTGGCCAACTCACTTTATGAGTAGTTGTTAAGTTAAAATAAAGATTTACAAATGAATGCAATATAAGTTACATGATAAGGAGATACGTGTAAATACAACATTGCTACAACACAAGTAATTAGAATAATCCACTCATTCATCCCAAGCAATTATAAAATAGTAAATACAATATAGATATTTAAGAGTAGGTAAGAGTAACTTAAGTAAACTCAAGCAGTTTATAATCTAATTATTATAAATCTTTTTAAAAGTATGAGTAAAAGAAAGTAAGTAGATCACTCTCTCACTTATAACAAAATACAAGTAACCAATTCTAAATTAAGCAGAAGCAAAATTCCTTATAAGCCTTCAAACACTTGGACATACATTACCTGAATCAAAGGGCTCTTGATCTATCATATTTTAGTATTTAAATATGATAGGGCAAAGCCAAAGAAAAAGAAAAAATGTAGTTAGACTAAACAGTCTAAGCACAATTTAAGATTGACTATATTTTTAAATTAATAAGATATCACAAATGTAATTTTACAATTAAACTAAGCAGCGGATCTTTAAAAACTGTCAAGTATGGAAAAAAAAACTAAGCATAACTGTAAAGGATACAGTATAAAATAAGTTGAGTAAAAATACTCACTTTTATATAAGTCTTAGTCTGCATCCAAAATTGGTAAGAGAAAGCATCCTAAAGGCTCAAAACTACTATGTGCATTTAAGTAAATAAAATGAAAGTAATAGATGTTCAATGAAATTTATGCTAAGTAAGCAAGGGAAATACAGTGAAGCATTAACTAAAATCAAGCAACATACACTATATTTTAAATGAACTGTAAGTGAGCAAAACATAATACTGGAAATAGAGAGTGTAAAGCATAGAAAATAAAGAAGTATCAAAGACTATTGATCTAAGACAAACATAGCCTAGGACTATAAAAAGTAAGCATAACTAAGCAGTTATGAATATATCTTTCAATCAATAAGATTGTAGAAGAACTCTGATATTTTTAGTTGAAGTATATTTAGAAGCTACCTCATTCTGCAGAAGTACTCAAGAAAATGGGGTGATGAGTTAAGCACGTTTGCCTAACTAGATACGGCGGGGAGGTCGAACATTCACATTTACCCTCTCTAAAATGTGAAGTCCTATTATAAGCGCTATCTTTCTTATTCAAACTTGCCATAAGGTATTCCCCTTACAGTTTTATAAAAATCTTTATTTATGCACAATGATCTTGAATGAATGTTCAAGGAAAAAAGATCAAAGCTAAGCAAGCATTCAATAAATTTCAATAATTGTAAACTATGCGATATTCTTTGTTATCAAAGCCTTAATAATCTAATTAATGATTAGAGCTAATTGAGCTCCAAATTAACTTGTAGATATTGATTTTTAAGTCAATTTTGATAAAAAGTAAAAGGAAATTAAGTTTAAAAATTAGTATTTTCATGTAATTGAAGTTCATATTTTACTAATCCTAATCTAATCAAATCAAATAAAAATATGATTAAAGTTTAAGGAAACTAGTAAGGAAGAATAATGTTTATAGATTTCTAAGTAAATGAAAGTATAAGCTAAAGGATATTCTAGTAGCTTTACTCATTTAACTTATAAACAAAAAGTATCAACTCAATTTAATCATGAATTTATCTAAGATTAATTGATATTGAATATTTGAATTTAAGAAAAGAGATAGATTACACCCTATATGAAATAATTCATTTTAAGATTGTAAAGAATTAGAAATCTAAAACTTATCTAAAGCATGAAAGGAAGCTATTACTCTCAATCTAATTGATTGAGAACTAATATTCTAAAATAAATAATTGAAGTGAATACTTATAATCCTAGATATTTAATAAGCATTTAACATGTGAAACATAAGTCTATAATATTTTATAAAATTTCTAAGTTATTAAATTCTTAAAAATTTCGACAGAGTTTCTGCTATAAATGGCTAAAGAAACACCTGCAAGGTAGGCATACAAGACTTCCATTCCAATGGAAGTTATAATTGAAAGAAAAACAACCTAAAACTATCATGTAATCAATCCATTACATAGGACTGTTTAGTTCCAGTTCTAGTATAGAGTTAATCCATTACATAGGATTGTTCATTTTCAATTCTAAAGTAAAGTCAATCCGTTACTTGGGATTGCTTATTTCTAGTTCTAAAATAAAGTCAATCTATTACATGGGATTAGATATTTCCAGTTCTAATAATTTTAAGTGAGAAAATCAAATGAAGCAATTTGCTAACCTAAGATTCACACCTCTTAAATTTAAATATTTTAATTATATAAATATTAATAGTATTATTTAATTATGATTAGTGATAATTAATTAATTATGTTATTATTTACATTTAATTAATTAATTAATTATTTGTTTAATAATATTTAATATTTATTTAATTAAGATTAGGATTAGTACTAATTAATCCTTAATTAATTTTTTGTTAATATTATCTTGCTGTACTTATTAAACCTAATTAACCCTATTCATTATTTGATTATCAATTAATCTTAATTAAGTTCTGATTAACTAATTATTATTAATAATATAATGTTAATTAATTACAATTAGTTTAATCATTAATAATTAATTAAGTAATATTTACTATTTAATAATATTTAATTACTAATTATCCTTAATTAATATACTAATTTAACTGTGAAGTACAATTAATCACTAATTAATCACAATTAACATTAATTAATTATAATTATATTAGTATAAAAATTATTAAATTTTAGTCGGAAATGACCGTTGGGACCCACGGCTGCCACGTGGCGGGCCCTAATTGGCTGGCTAAGAAGTTGTGGGTCCCACAGAGCCATGCGGCAGGTCCTGAATGGCCAGGACAAAGCGGGTGGGCCCTACATGTCGGGCAGTATGTGACGGCCCGACTCCCGGTGGGTCTCACGGGACACGTGGCGACATTCCAAAGGGCACCGGACGCGGGTGGGACCCACGCGTGTCAGCGGCTCTACGCTATTGACGCGGGAGCCAAGTGGCATCACGAGGAAGTGCCACGTGTCAAGGCGGGCCCCACCTCTTCGACACGGACCCGGACAAAAATCGGGTCGGGCCCGAGTCAACCCGGCCAAGCTCGGAACCCTTCTTCTTCGCACGACAACCTATGGGCGCCGGGCTATGGCACGGCTTTTGCCGGCCTTCTTGGCGCTGGACCCCCTCGGCCTGCCCAGCCGACGAGAGCCCTCAATGAGGCCTACACGTCGACTGGTGGGCCATCACGAGAGGTGGTCGGAGTCGCCGGTTAGATCCAACCCTAGTGGTTAGGTCGCGGGTCGGCTACGGGCAACCGTTTTCACTGTGAACTAAGTCCACAATCCGGTCGATCGGGGTTGATCCAACCCGATCGAGCTCGATCAATGGCTAATCGGGATCGTGGAATAATGTTTTGAAACAAGAAATGCATAATTGACTGAGAATTGGAGGGGATCAGAGCGTACCTAATTCGATGGCTAGCGGCTTAGGGCTTGTGAGATCGGCTCACCGGATGCGCCTGGCAGCTTCTGATGACATGCTCGAAGCTTAGAGCCTTCCATAAGCCTTAGAAGAGGCACTGACGGAGGCCTCGAGGTCCTGCGTGCGTGGGATAAGTCGCGTGTCGCGACGTTGCGACATGCGGAGCCTGGGCCGGGGACGAAGCGCCCCAGCCGCACAATCGCGCCTTATCAGATCAGACAGTGCGAAACTGGGCTATCGGATCAGACGCCGTAGTTCAAAGAAGGTGACGGCGGAAGGACGGGGTCGTTAAGAAATTTAATTATTATTATTATTTAATTGGAATTACTTAATTTCTTATTTTAATTTAAATAATTAAATTGAATTTAGAAAAATTCCAAATGTTCACCCCTAACTAATTGAGGGGTGAGGAACGCAACAGCGAGGTCTGATTTTTGATTCAACAAGTATTTTAATTTCCTAATTTTTGGGGTATTTAAATATTATTAAAATATTCGTCAAAATTTTGATGACTTCCGATTGACACGAAAACATCACCCCTAGCTAATTTGGGGGCAATGAGCGCAATGGTGAAGTCCATTTTTTGATCGGAGGTCAAATTAGATAGGTCAAATTTTTAGGATTTATGAGTTTTTTAGAAATCAGAATTCGATCCATTTGACTTCTGATTTGGATTGGGTCTTAAAGGTTGACTCATAATGACTTAATTAATGCTTAAAATCAAGATTAAGACAGAGATTAGTCCTAAATGACTAAGGTAATAACTTGGGTTGTTATAGGCTCCCCCTCTTAAGAATGATGTCATCCTCAACATCAATCAAGTGGAAAGAAGAGTGCAAGGTTAAGAAATGAATTGAATTTGAAAGCTTAGAATGCTAAGAAGGAATACCTAAGTTTTCGAAGAGTCTAGGATATTTAACTCGCATATCTGTTTCCTTCTCCCAAGTGGCTTCATTGCAAGAATGATTCTTCCACTGGACTTTGATCATATTGATAGAACGACTCCTAAGTTGCTTGCGATCATGGGCCATAATTCGAATTGGCTCCTCGGCATATGATAGATCGGGCTAGATCTGAATTTTTGGGAACTGCACGAGGTGAGACGGATCTCGGAGGCACTTCCTTAGTGACTACACATGAAACACATTATGAACTGTGGCAAATTCCTCTGGAAGATTGAGTTTTTAGGCAGAAGAACCTATTTTGGCTGCTACTTCGAAAGGACCAACATAGCGGGGACTAAGTTTCCTAGTTATGCCAAATCTGGAAACTCCTTTCATAGACCTGACTCTTAGGTATGCAAAGTCTCCAATGTTAAACTCTAGAGGATGATGATGAAGGTCGTAGTATTTACTCTGGTTGTCATGGGCTGCACGAATTCGCTATTGAATCAGCTAAACTTTCTTGTTTGTCTCTTCTACTAATTCAAATCCATACAAGTGAATGTTGCCTGTTTCTGACCATGCCAATAGAGTACTACACTTCCTACCATATAAGGCTTCATATGGAGCCATCTTAATGCTAGCTTGAAAAGTATTGTTATAAGCAAACTCCACTAGTGGGAGGTGATCTTCCTAAGATCCAGCAAACTCAAGTATACATAATCTGAGTGGGTCTTCAAGAACTTGATTTACTCGCTCAATCTAACTATTTGTCTGTGGATGAAAGGTTGTACTCATTGCTAGAGTTGTACCTAGATCATAATGCATGACTTGCCAGAACTTGGAGGTGAATTGACTATCTCTATCAGATACGATTGTCTTGGGAATCCCATGGAGCCTGATTATCTCTTTGATGTAGAGTATTGCAAGTTTCTCAACTGAATCTATCTACAGAATTGGAATGAAATGAGCAGACTTAGTCAATCGGTCAACTATAACCAAAATAGCATCAACTCAAGATCTGGCACGAGGCAAACCCATCACGAATTCCATCGATATATCTAGCCATTTGCATTCAAGAATTTTAAGCGGGTGAAGCAGGCCACCAGGTCTTTGATACTCTGCCTTGACTAAATTGCAAGTGTGGCACTTTGCAACAAACTCAGCCACACTTTTCTTCATCCCTAGCCACCAGAAGGATTGCCTCAGGTCTTGGTACATTTTTGAACTTTCCGGGTGAACTTGATATCCGGAATTATGGCCTTCAACTAGCACTTCCTGATGCATGGACTTAGGGATCCATAAGCGATCTCCTTGATATATGGCACCTTTATGAAATCAAAAATCTGTACGATGACCACTTTTGATGGCTTGTTTGAAATTTAGGTACTCATCATCTTTAGTTTGAGTAATGGATACATCTCCATGGAATGTGGGTTCCACATTAATCATTGAGAGCATTGTACTCACCTGACCACTACATGCTTATTGGACATCCAACTTACAAAATTCTTCTTCTAAAGGACTCTTAGAGATAAGAGCATTGAGAGTAGCATGACGGCTCAGAGCGTCAGCTACAACATTCGCCTTTCCAGGGTGATACTGGATATCAAGGTCATAGTCACTGATTAATTCTAGCCACCTTCATTGTCTGCAGTTTAGCTCTTATTGAGTGAATATATATTTCAGACTCTGGTGATCTATAAGGATTAAGCATTGAATCCCATAGAGGTAGTGACGCCAAATATTTAGGGCGAACACTACAGCGACTTACTCGAGATCATGAACTACATAATTTCTTTCGTAGGTTTTCAGCTGACGGGAAGCATACGCTATGACCTTCCCTTCTTGCATTAGTACAGCACCTAAGCATATACCAAAGGCGTCAGTATAGACTTGGTAGTTTACTCCTTCCTTAGGAAGAACTAGGACAGGGGCAGAGGTAAGCACATCTTTTAGTGCCTGGAATGCTGCTTCACAAGCTAGAGACCATTCAAAGGGTACAGACTTCAGGGTAAGTTTGGTGAGTGGAGAGGCTATTTGAGAAAAGCCTTTCACAAACCTCCTGTAATATCTGGTCAATCCCAAGAAGCTTCTGATTTCTATCACTAACTTGGGTTGTACCCATTCTTGGATTGTGCTGACCTTGTTTTGATCTACTTGGATCCCTTGAGCATTTACAACGTGACCTAAGAAGGCGACAGATTCAAGCCAAAATTCGTACTTTGAATATTTGGCGTACAGCTGGTGACTTCTCAATTCTTCTAACATGGTCCTGAGGTGACCTTCATGTTCCTTCTTTGTCTTAGAGTATATTAAAATATCATCTATGAAGTTTGGTGACTTCTCAGTTCTATTAAAATATCATCTTAGAGCAGAATGCATACCATAGGGTATCAGATAGGAGCTAAGTGTCATACAGGGAAAAGTACCACTTCATGTGAGCAACCTCTTGAACTTATGATGCTTAAGGTGCTCATAGTCGTGGGTACCTCTTGTACCTATAGGGGTTACCTCTAGCACTATTTACCTAATGGATAGTTCTTGGATCTATGTGTGGATACTGACGAGGATGTCAATTACTTAAGTTGGGGAGATTGTAAAGACCCGCTTAAGTAGTAATAAGTGAAACTCTTAAATATCGAGGTGCCACTTTAGATAATGGTAGAGTTCTTGATAAAAACTCCAAAGTTAAGCGTGCTCAAGAGGGAGCACTCCCAGGATGGGTGACCTGCTGGAGGCCTTTTTGGCAAAAGAGGACAATACCTTGGTACTTAAGAGTTTGAGCTGTTACAAGTATTTTCATGTAATTGAAGTTCATATTATACTAGTCCTAAACTAATCAAATCAAATAGATTTATGATTAAAGTTTAAGGAAACTAGTAAGGAAGAATAATATTTATAGATTTCTAAGTTAATGAAAGTATAAGCTAAAAGATATTCTAGTAGCTTTACTTATTTAACTTATAAACAAAAGGTATCAACTCAATTTAATCATGAAGTTATCTAAGATTAATTGATATTGAATATTTGAAATTAAGAAAAGAGATAGATTACACCCTATATGAAATAATACATTTTAAGATTGTAAGAAATTAGAAATCTAAAAGCTTATCTAAAGTATGAAAGGAAGCTATTACTCTCAATCTAATTGATTGAGAACTAATATTCTAAAATAAATAATTGAAGTGAATACTTACAATTGGAATGAATACTTACAATCATAGATATAAAATTCTAGATATTTAATAAGTATTTAACATGTGAAACATAAGTCTATAATTTTCCATAAAATTTCTAAGTTATTAAATTCTTAAAAATTTTGGCACAGTTTCTACTGTAAATGGCTAAGAAAATACCTGCAAGGTAGACATACAAGACTTCCATTCCAATGGAAGTTATAAATGAAAGAAAAATAACCTAAAATTATCAAGTGATCAATCCATTACATAGGATTATTTAGTTTCAATTCTAGTATAGAGTCAATTCATTACATAGGATTATTTATTTCCAATTCTAAAGTAAAGTCAATCCATTACTTAGGATTGCTTATTTCCAGTTCAAAAATAAAGTCAATCTGTTACATGGGATTGGTTATTTCCAGTTCTAATAAATTTAGGTGAGAAAATCAAATGAAGTAATTTGCTAACCTAAGATTCACACCTCTTAAATCATACATTTATGAAAATTAATAAAAGGTGTAGTATTTAAATTAGCAATTTAAGGGGCAGCATCATTTGACATAATATACACAAGGCAATGGCATTTAGTTCAGCATTTTAATTGCTATTGGTTTATAACTTATCCTGAAATGAATAACAGTATTTAGTTTGACATTTATATTTAAAAGAAATAAGAATCATTTAAATTGAATTCTAACATAGCATTTGGTTCTTTTAATGCATTTAATGAAAGAAATTAATTTAATGCAAATGATATAAATGACAGTATTAGATCCCACATGATCCATTAATTCTTTCACTTATATAATTGGCCACATATGGTTTTAATGAAAGAAGTGACAGCGTTTGATTTTATTTGATCTTATTGATCTCACTTTAAAAATAAATGGCAACATATGAAAATAATGGCAGCATTTAATTTCATTTGATCTTATTGATCTTACTTTAAACATAAATGGCAACATATAAAAAGAATGTATACATGGCAGCATTCGATCTTTTGACCTCATATACAAAGATGGCAACAATATGACAGTATTTATTATCATATTACATTAATCTCACATTCATATAAGGGAAACATATGATTCTAATATATACGTGACAGCATTTGATCATTTGATTTTACCTTAGAATTAAAAGGCAACATTTGATTATATTTGATTTCACTTTAAAATAAAAGGCAGCATTTGATTTCATTTGAATCAATGATAACCTTTGGTTCTCATATTATATGGCAGTATTTAATCCTATATTACAATCAATGGCAACATTTGATATCACCTTGCAATAAATAATACTTTTGATTCACATTAAAATGAATGACAACATTTAAATTCCATAACATAAATGGCAGCATTTGGATCCCCTTAACCTTCCACAAAATATTTTTTGAATTACTATGCATAAGTTCATGCAGTAGATCACAAGCGTGCTAATACAGAAAGGAAATGGCAACATTTAATTCCATTCATGTGGTTACATAGTCCCCTAATGAAATATAAGACAACAATTGATTTTATAGCAGCACAGAGTATAACAATATTTGTTTTGGTATTGTATAAGATAGCAATATATAACTTAACAGAGTTCTGATTATTTACATTGAATCATTTATTTCTTATATTCTCAATCTAATTAATTTCAGCTTGCACATCATCACTCAAAACTATGCTTAATAAGGAATAATATTATATTGACATCATCAAGTAAACTAAAATTTGTTATCATTGAACCAGATTTTCCTTAACTAAACTAAGATATAGTCATGGATCAAAGTATGTATAATCAAACACGTATTAGCATCCTACAGTGACCAAAATACCAAAAGAAAAATAAAAGAATAATTACATCTAGTTCAATGATCATAAAATGTAACAATATTGATTTAGCATTCAAAGTAATATAATGTTGGTTTAACATCACAGAATACTGCAGCATTAATATAGCATTGCATTAATATCAACATTTAATTCAACAATCATGGAATACTGCAGTGCCAATACATTATTTCAATTATTTTGACATTGATTATTTTTTTTTTTGTTAGTGCTTCTCTTAATCATAGCATTTTCTTTTCTTCAATAGAATTTATAGATTTTACCAGCATTTTCAAAATGCAAGATGCAATGTGAAGAGTGAAAAAAAAAAAGAAAATCTTTTTACTAATATACAGCATTCATTCAACAACAGTGAATTTAAAAACTAATCTACCAGCAAATATTAGTATATTAGTCTATTAAATCGCTTCGCTCAAGAGTTTCTTCTAGGGGTTCTTATGAAGACAGCACTTTTTAATTTTATAAATTTACAAATGAAACATCTTTATCAATGAGATAATAACATTTCACTGTTGATTGAGAATGTGATTAATAAATTTTAGTTCAGAAAAATATCCTTACAGTTCTTCTAAATCAAGAATCAATGGAAGATATTCATCCATATTATATACTAATGGCAGCATATGAGATGAAAAAAATAAATATGAACCGCATTACCTTGCGTTTCCTTTAACAAGCTCTAAAAGAGTTAGAAACGAGTCGTTCGAGCTCGTCGAACAAAAACAGGGTATGATATTATACTGAATAAAATTAATAAAAGTAAGGGGAATAAAAGATGAAGTACCTGCTGGTTTTATGAGACTCAGCCTTATGCCGATTATCGTCTAGTTTGCGATTTAGCCCTCCTATCTTTCTTGCAGCTTTTCATAAACTTCCTCTTGGTAAAAATGAAGACAAACGCAAGAAGCAGAGAACTTACCTGGAGATAAAGGCCGAGAGCCGCCAGCTGAAAAATTTGAGGTAGACAGGAGGTCATGCAAAAAGAGAAAAAGGGGAGACGCCGATGTCCTTCTCGTCGGACAACCCTAGCGAAAAAGGAGTAAGGAGACGTACAGGAGTCTTCCCTCACCCAATAGATAAGCTCGATCGTGCTTAAAGCTGAAATCAATGGTGGAGATCCATTCCATTTAAACCATTTGATCTTCAATTGAACTAAACAATTTTGATTTACTAAAAAGGTTGTTCAGTGTTTGAACCAACACAAGGGATTTCCGCATTTTAATAAAAAATTATCCATCGGATTTATTCAATTTAGAATGTATTAAGATTATTAGATTAAATATTAAATAAATTCATCAAATTGATTTATTCAGTCAATTTTTTTAAGCATTTAAACGCACTCAAGACATTCAGATTTTTCACCCTCACCAAATTATGGGATGAGGAACAAAAAGAAAAAATTTGAAATTTTGATCGGAGATAACATTATTTTATCAAAATTTCTAGGCATTAAAATTTTACTAAAATGCTCGTAGAAAATTCATCGATGTAAGAAAAAACACTTCCAAAATATCATTCTTAGCTATTTTGGGTGTGCTGAGTTCAATAATGAACTTAGTTTTCTATTTTGAGGTCAAAATAAATAAGAAAATTTTCAGAATTATCTGAAAATCAGGAAATACTGAAAATTATCAAATAGTCTCCAAATCTTACGAAACTTGATGTGGTGACTCTTAACACTATTATAAGAGTAATGGCAAGGGTTTGGAGTCAATTAGATCAATGATTGACAAGTAACAACATTATGGTTGTTACAGACTCCCATCCTTAAGAAGAGTGTTGCCCACGACACACAACAAATAAAATACAATTATGAAACTATAAGGAGAAGGTCTAATTGAAACTTAATTAAAAATAGGAGAATTATGATTACCTGTTTAATGAAAGAACTCTGGGAATTTCTTTCGCATATCCTCTTCTTTCTCCCAAGTGGCTTCTTTATCAAAATGATTTTAGCACTGAATTTTGATCATAGGAATACTGCAATTTTTTAATTGCTTAAGATCTATTCATAGAAGTTCTATAGGCTTTACAATGAATGTCAGATTTGGTTATGGTTTCATTACTGGTATCTGAACATGCTGGCTAGGATCTAACAAACACCTCCTTAGTGATGATATGTGAAACATGTGATGTACAGCTGAGAAGTCGTCTGGCAACTCTAACTTGTATGTTGATTTCTAATTCTCTCAACCACTTCAAAGGGTCCTAAGTACCTTGAACTCAGCTTCCCAGAAATACCGAATCTTTGCACACCTTTCATCGGACTAACTTTAAGATAAGCGCTATCACCCATTTGGAACTCTAACTGGCGATGACGGGTATCATGATACTTCTTTTGCCTATCCTGAGCTATCATCATATTACATTTAATCAACTGAACTTTCTTAATGGTTTCTTCAATCAGTTCAGAACCATAAATTTGTGAGTCTCCCCTACTTCAATCCAAGTAAGAGGAGTTGAACATCTCCTTCCATAAAGAGCTTCATAAGGAGCCATTCCTATACTGGACTGATAGCTATTATTGTAAGCAAACTCAACTAATGCTAGGCGATCTTCCCATGATCCACCGAAGTCAATAACATAAAGATTTAAGAGAACTTCTAAGATATGATTAACATGTTCAGTCTGACCATCTGTCTGGGGATGAAAAGCAGTACTCAATGCTAAATTCGTCCCCAAGTCTTGCTGAACAATGAACCAAAATCTGCAAGAGAATCTACTGTCTCTATCAGAAACTATACAGTTCAGTATACCATGGAGGCAGATGATCTCTTTAAGATAAATATTAGCTAACTTTTCAACATGATTGATCTGACGAATAGCTAGGAAATGAGCTGATTTAATGAGTCTATCGATAATCACCCAAATAGAGTCAGAACGAGATCTCCTCTTAGGCAAACCTACAATGAAGTCCATGGAGATATCGAACCACTTCCATTCAGGAATGTCTAAGGGTTTAAGAAGTCCACTAGGCTTCTAGTGCTCAGCTTTAACTAAGGAACAGGGATGGCACTTGGAAATGAAAATGGCTATATCTTTGTGGGGCCCCCGTACTGATAATAAGGAAGTACGATGCTCCAACTGTGGCAAATCTCCAACTTAAGTAAAGTTAGGTAAACCCAACCTGCCTTAAGCCAAGGACTTGTCACCCGGTGCTATAACATTCATCAATACAAATATTAAAGGGGCGGAAGCAATACAAAATAGAGTAACATCCACAAGCATACATAGTAGGAAAAAGAATGCAATATAGTAACTCATCATAATGCAGAAATAAAATACATCCAGAATTAATTATTACAAACTAAAGTTTTAAAGAGAATAAAGATCTCTAAATCTCACTGAAATAAAAAGGGAAAAATCTAACTAAACAGCAGCAGCACAATCCTCCTCTTGAATCTGCTCCTCTTCTGCGATACTGCCCACAAACACGTCTGAATCTGACATTTGTCAATATCACAAATGCCAGGGCCCCAGCCAACAAAACAAAAAGATTACAGTTAGACAAGTGTCAAAATACATTTTAGGCTACTTAAATGAACTGAATATTGAAAGATATCACATTAAACTATTTTTTAACATGTAAGCAATTATGGGGTGCAACAAGCTATACAAGAAGTGGAATACTATAAACTATCCATTTATAGCAAGCAACATGTATGTGAAATAACATACAAAACACCAAATAAATAAGGTGAGGCTAAAAACAAAAAAATAACTGCAACTACTGAAATAAATATGATCCTAACATGGTTATGATCGCAATAAAACATGATGAGTATAAAAGAACACAAGTACTGAACATGATAAAATTCTAGCATCCTAAACATGCCATTTATACATATATCTAAGCCATAAAAGTATACATACAACATGCAGATTAATATGAAAAAGAAAGGCCACTGAGACATGTGGCAAAAGCAAAGCAATATATGAAATGTAAGGCCACTAAGGCATGTGGCAAAGCGAATCAGAAAGCAATACAATTCAGCTAAAGTAGCAATAAGCCTAAGACATAGTACTGCCATACCAGCCAATAGGCCATACAGGGCCTCCAATATCCATCAATCAATCCCCAGCCCAGCCATCCAAATATGCTAGTTCTGAGTCCAGTCTATACAATACTACTACTGAAGAGGCAGACTAAGCTAGGACATATTCTACTAACTACAAACAAAACAAAATTGAATGATATGCAATTCCAATACTAGCTTATGATGTATCATCCATATCCTAAGTCTTCCTATTATGCTCAAGGAATAAATTTCAAAAATCAAGGTAAGCAGAGCAATCTAGTCAAGTAAGCAAGAGACTCAATCTAGACTTATGTGATATCTGTTATTGTCTAATTACCAAATCTAACTATTCTGAGAAGGTACAAGTTTAGGATCTCCAACATCCAGCTATCGAGTAGAATCTCAAATTTACATCCTTAAAGTTAATATTATAACTTAACAAGTTCTAATCTAATAATCGTGTGACGACTATATAGTTTACGCAAATCAACGACCTAATTTATTAATATTTTACTCTCTTGCCCAAATCTTGACTAAATAAATCAAGATTTAAGAATTTAGAACTTAAACCCTATGTTGAGTTCAAATCCCAAATCCTATGTGACATTCTAAATAGGGTCTAGGTTTCTCACTTATTACCCAATAAAAAGGTAAGGAATCCTATAAGTTGAAAGATTTAGGAACTAAGAACTTAGTGAAAGGCTATTCTATTGATTATAAGATAAAACAATCAATTAAGAACTTGAGAATCTAAGATCTATATTCAATATTTAAGATAATTTCATTATCTTATTGATTGAATCATCTTATACCCACATGGAAGGTTTAAAAAGTTTAAATAATCAATCATTAAAGAATTTTCAATTGGAGGTGGTTTAATTCAAATTGAAGATCTAAGCTTTTGATCTAGAGATCTAAAGATCTGAAGTTTGATCACTTTAGACTTCTAATTAGAGTTTTGACTTAAGAGTTTCCATTTGTGATTCTCTTTAGAATCTAAGTTCATAATTAACTATACAGAGCTTATTAAGGTTAACGTTGACAATTCCAAGTATTAGATTAACACTAAACCCATATTGACCTTCTTAGGTTACTTAAGATCTAAGGGTCTGAGTTTTGATCACTTTAGATCTTAAGCTAAGATTTTACTTAGACATTTCCAATTACTTTTCTTTTAACACTTAATTCTTAAGTTATCTTAACTGAACTTATTAATGAGATAATTGACCATTTCAATTATTATATTTAAAGTTTAATGCCATATGATCTTTATAAGTAAAACTTAAGATCTAAATATCTTAATTAAGGATTTAATGAAGATCTCATGGATTCATGATCACATTAGCACTATTATTATTCTAGGATTTCAAGAACAATTCCAACCTAATTTATAGTGGTTCACTGAAATTTTCACTCTTTGAAGAATACTAAATCACATTTTGGTCAAAATGACCAAAATGCCCCCTCTTAAGGCTAAAATTGAGATTTTTTAGGGTTTTAATTACCCAATTTATTCTAATCTATTTTAATGTGTTTCATAGTACTTAATGAAGTGGGAAACACCCTTAATTTAGGTTTTGATGACCTAAATGATCTTAATTAGCACTAATCACTTAATTAAGCCACTTAGGGTGATTAGTGAAATTAAGGCAATTTAGGGCAATCCAACCTTACACTTAGGTTTTAATAGACTTAATATGAGGTTAGGAACAATCCTCACCCAAATTAGAGCCTTAAATAGGGTTTAATTCACTAATCCTTGATTAGGGTGATTAAGGAGTGATTAAGAAAATAAATTATCCAAAAATTAATTTTAAGGGTCTGGAATTGTTCCTTAGGTCACAAGGAGCAATCAAAGCCCTTAAACTTACCATTTGGATATTTAAAAGATTTTAGATGATTTATTAAAGAATAGAAAAGGTTTGGCCAAAAATTTTAAATCCAACCATTGGATCTGAGATTTTATTTTATATTCAAACTCCTTGAATTTTTCTGATTCAAATGGTATATTGGATTATACCATTTGGATTTGTATAACTAAAGTTATTCAAATAATTTAATTTATATTTTTATTTAAATCAGAATCATAGGATTTAATTAATTGAATTCATAACTATTAAAAATTCAATCCGATAATTATTTAATTAACCGCGGCCCGAAATCAAACCGCGTGGGTCAGAGACTGACCCGACCCGGACCTACAACTTCGCCTTCTTCCTCTCGACGGGTCCCGAGCCCGGCGAATTTCAAAGCTGAAATTCTCGGTGCTCCGGCGATGGCAGGGGCTCAAATCAATCCCTACACGTTCCCTGAGGCAAGACGCATCGATTGGACCAAGAACCCCCATCTGTATCCCTCTAGATCGATGGGGTGCTGCTCACCCGAGATGTCCTTCCTTAAGACGTCTCAAGCCGCCTATGAGGGGAAAATTCTCCTCACAGAGGCCTCGATTCGACCGGGGCTCGATCCCTATACGTTTAGGGAGTCAAGACCCATCGAACCCCCAACCTATCTTAACCTGGGGTGCAGCCAATCGCTGGGTCCTTGGTCGGACTCATCCATTGGCTCGGCCGCTAGCTCAATCGATCGATACGATCAATTTGAGCTAGCTTAGCCCCAAGCGACAATCACATGGGTTTCCTAGGTGGCTAAGGATGCTTAGACGATAATCAGAGCTCATTCCAGCAGACGGAAAGGAAAGAAGCTTCAGAAAATTTCAATGGAGGAAACTGTACCTTGAGTCGGGACTACAGGCCTGCCGAGGGAAATTGATGTGCGCTGGAGCTTCCTGGAGACTAAACGAACGTGCACAGGGAGTCTGAACACCAGACGGGCCCTCTATCAGCAGTTCTAAGCTCTGCAAATGCCGAGAAATTGCCGAGGGAAAGGGAGCTCCAGCAGGCCTTCAGCTGGGGAAATGGGGATTCACAGTGAGCAAAGGGACTCACTGTGAAGTTCCAGAGGTATTTATAGGCTCTAAGAGGGCTTAGGTATGGAGGCCGGGGCTTGGGCTTAGAAATTGGCTCGGCCCGAGGCTCCTCCCTGGATTCTCAAAATTGGGAAGGTCCAAGCCTCCTGGCTCAGCCGGCGAGGCTCGGCCACTTACGGGAAGGTGCCAACGGTCAAGCTGACCTGGCGAGGGGAGTGGCAGACAGGGATTACGTGGCGAATTTCCACAAATTTTTCCTATCGGGACGGGATCCTCTGGGGACAAAGATGAACAGTAGCGGGGGTCGCCGGGGCCGTCTGATAGATCGTTAGTTGACGCGGGACGGCTCTAATCACCCGACATCTAACGGTCACGCGTGGGATTGGATCGGCCGTCGGATCTGATCCGGGGATCAAACAGGCAATCGGGTTTACTTAGGCAGATGGATTAAGAGCCGTCGGATCTGATCTCAGAACGAATCTGATCGAAGGCGCGAGCCGTTGGATCGAAACGCGCTGAGATGCGTGCTAGCGATCCTACGGGCGCAAAGCCATGTGCCACTGTCGGGACCCGCAGCGGATCTGCCGCGATCCCGACAGCGAATCCCAGGACTTAATTTATTTAATTTAAATTAATTTTAATTTAAATAAATCTAATTAAATAATATATAATTATCTTAAATTATCTAAATTCAATTTAGGACTAAATGAGCTCCAAAAATTCTCAAAAATTCACCCTTAGCTGATTAGGGTATGAGGAATTCAAAAATGAAATCAGATTTCAATTTAGAGATCAAAATAATTTAGGTATTTTTCAGGGCTTAAAAATAGCCAAAAATACCAAATTTTTCAATTTGGCTCCGATTGATTTCAAACTTCTAGGTTTAGGTTTAAATGACCCATTGAACCTAATAGAATCAAAATCAAACCTTGGTTTAGCTTAATTAATCTAGTTTTAGCTAGGGTCATAACTAGGGTTGTTACAATCTTGTTTCATGCCGGACCACCAAAATGATTGCTTGAGATTCTGATACATCATACAATTGCCAGGGTGCACAGTATAGCCAGAGTTATGAGCTTCATATAATATTTATAACTATAAGCTTTAGGAATTCATAACCTAGACTTCTGGAAAATCACACCTTCAGCATCAAGATGTAATTCAAAACTCTTATCACTATTAATATCAGAAACTAGTTAAGAATAAGAAGAATCTTCTTTCTGAGCTTCAATTATTCTTAATCGAAGAGATGACTCAGACTGAATAGTACATAACAAATTGTACAAATGAGCTGATCTAGTTGGTTCTAATTTCAATCTTTCAAAGTCCTTGACTAATGAATTGTTACAATAGAATGAAGACAAATCTGCCTTACGACTTAGGGCATCAGCTACTATATTAGTTTTAGCAGGATGATAAATTATTTCTAAGTCGTAATCATAAATCAGTTCTAACCACCTATGCTGATAGCAATTATGTTCTTTTTGAGTGAAAATGTACTTTAAACTCTGATGATCGATGAACATTTCACACTTAACTCCATACAGGTAGTGTCTCCAAATTTTAAGAGCGAAAACTACACTTGCAAGTTCTAAATCATGCACAGGATAGTTTCTCTCATTTGGTTTTAATTGCCTTAAAGCATAAGCTAAAACATATTGATCTTGCATTAGAACACATCCCAGTCCTACTTTTGAGGCATCAGTATAAACTTGAAAATCCTTACCATCTTGAGGTAACATTAAGACTGGTATAGAAGTTAATAATTGTTTCAACTTCTGGAATGCTTCCTCACAAGCAGGATTCCATATGAAGGGAACTTCTTTACGAGTCAACTAAGTTAATGAAGATGCTATTAAGGAAAATCCAGGAACAAATCTTTTGAAATATCCTGCAAGTCCTAGAAAACTATAGATTTCTGTCACAGATTTGGGTCAAACCCATTCTTGTACGGCTTGGATCTTCTTTTAGTCAACTTTAATTCCTTCAACATTTATTACATGGCCTAAGAATGCCACTGAACTGAGCCAAAATTCACACTTTAAAAACTTAGCATACAACTTATACTCTTTTAAAAGAATTTGGACAGCACGGAGATGATCTTCGTGATCATTAACTGACTTAGAATAAATTAGGATGTCATCAATGAAGACTATTACAAACTGATCGAGGTAAGGCTTTAGAATGCGCTGCATTAAGTCCATGAAAATAGAAGGGGCATTAGTCAGTCCAAAATATATGACAAGAAACTCATAGTGCCCATAACGGGTCCTAAATACAGTCTTAGGAACATCTTTGTCCTCAACTCGTATCTGATAATATCTTGTTCTCAAGTCAATTTTGGAAAAGACTTTTGCTCCCGCTAACTGATCAAACAAGTCATCAATTCTTGGAAGAGGATACTTGTTCTTTACCATCACCTTATTGAGCTCACGATAATCTATACACAATCGTATAGATCCATCCTTCTTCTTAACAAAAAGGACAGAAGCTCCCCAAGGTGACATGCTAAGGCACACAAAGCCTTTTTCTAGTAGTTCTTTTAACTATTCATGAAGTTCTTGAAGTTCTTTTAGTGCCATCTTATATGGAGCTTTAGATTTAGGTTGAGTTCCTGAAATTAGCTCAATTGAGAATTCTACCTCCCTCATCTGGAAAACATCTAGAATCTTATTTACGATAGGGGTATCCATTGGATTTCTTTCTTCTTCCTCTTTACCAATTAAAGTTACCAACAACACAAAGTAACCCTTACTAATTAGGCCCTTGGCTTCATGAGCATTTATTAATGAAGCCATTAGGCCAAGCTTGCCTACAAAGACTTCTAGTTTTCTCCCTACTTGAAGAGAAACTTTCGTTCTATAGCAAACCATTATAGCATTGAATTTTTTTAGCCAATCCATTCTTAAAATTATATCGAAATTGACAATCGGCATAATAACAAGTTTGGAGGGAAAGAATTGATTGCTAATGGGGATGTCTACTAAACAGAATTTATTTGCTGTCATTTCAGCACCTTATGACATTTGCATATTCAATGCATTACCTAGACTAAAAGGTTGAAAATTTAGGGAAAATGCACAATCTTCTTATATGAAGGAGTGACTAGCACCCATATCAAAGAGAGTTTCACATAGCTGATTCTTAATTAATAAAGTTCCTATAATATGATAGAAAGGATAATTCAACTAGTGCATATGTAATTAAAGCAAGTAGTATATGAAAATAAATGCATTGAAAATGAAAAGCATTTACTGAAAGCTTTAAATATAAAACATACTAGTCACAATGTCACTTTCATCTTTAGCGATGGAAGCAGAGAGAGCATAGACTATGGGTATGGCTGAGGATTGAGCAACAGTTTTGTCCTTGTCAGCATAATTTACTTGCCCATGCCTTTGGGCCTGTGAAGAGGCTTTCTTCTTATCATGAATATTTCCACCTGTAGGAGAGGGCATTAGTGCGGGGAGCGGAGCCTTAGTATTATAAGGAGTGGGATTCTACACTTGCTGTTGGCGATTTATTTTCATTCGGTCAACAGTGAAAGTAGCACAGCAGTTCTGATAATAATGATTTGTCCAACCACATATATAGCACCTCTTCCCCATATGATAGCACTTGCCATACGGTGTGGCCTATTGCACTTGGCTGCCGAGCTTCCCTATTGCTCTTTACCTTTTTGCATTCGGAAGGCTCTCGGACCTTGAGTATGACTTCTTTTGTAAGAGTCTTGGTGCTGTTGTGAAGGATGAGGTCGTTTTTGCGACTCAGATTAAGCTTGGTGGTGCTCGATTATTTTCGCTCTCTCTAGCAACTTTGGGAAATTATTGTGGTGTAAGGACATTAAATGGCCCTTAATTGAGTTCCTTAAGCCTTTCAAGAAATGACTGCACCTTGCCACTTCAGTGCAGACTATCTCAGGTGCAAATCGAGAGTATTTTCTAAACTCTACTTTGTATTCATGAACCGTACAATTTCCTTGCGTCAGTTGCATGAAACTATCTTCAATGATTGTTCGGGCAGAAGGAGAAATGAATTCATCCTTAAAAACTTGTTCAAATTCCTTTCAAGGAATATCTTCTAGGTATGTATCAGAAAAGTGTGCCTTCATCTCGCTATACCACCAAAACTCAGCCTCTTCCTTAAAAAGGTGAGTGGTCAATCTTAAACTTTTGCTCTCCGGGCACTTTATACTTCCCAGGAGTTTCTCTACCGCACTAATCCAATTGGTCGCTTCCATTGGGGAAGCTTGGCCATTAAAAGTAGGTGGATTTAGGCATAGGAAAGCTAGTAGAAAGGCATCCACTACTAGGCTTGGGGTAGGTGATAGTGAAGCATAAATTGCTTTAGAAACATGAACAAGAGTTTCTGGTAATATAAGACAAGAAGGAAGTAGGACTTGTGAAGATTGCAAAAGGATAGGAGAAAGGAAAGGAGAAATTGGAGATGGTTGAGAAGGATTGCTTGTGGAAGCTATTTTTTCTACAGCCCTTGTCTGGGACTCTATCATAGTTTTGAACAACCCCATAATTTGCCTCATCTCTTCTTGAAGAGATGGGTTACTTGGTTCAACATCCTTCACTATTGATGAAAAAGGATCTGCTTGATCCGAATTCATTCTATTAAATAAGGAAAATAATTTGCATTCAAAATAAATAGAAAAAAAACTCCTCATGAAGTTCCTTAAAAGTTCGTAGTACTTAGAAAGAATACCTAAAATTGATTGGAAATAAAAGTTACAAGTCATAAATGACTTTGAAAGGAATAGAAATGTATTTAAGTTCAGACTCTATATTATTTCATCTTAGAATCAATTACTTAATTCAAATAAGATTTAATCAATTATTGAATTTGAAGTTCATTCACTTTCCTAAGGTGACACTCTCTAAGTACTTTTACCTTTGTATGTTATTTTCTTGAATGAGTGGATATCTATTTTTAACTTAGCATTCTCAACCTTGGCTCTGATACTAACTGTAACGACCCCGATAATTAGATAGGAGATTAATCCCAACATTGGGATGTTACCTTAGCACCCGATACTCAATTAGAAGAAAACAAATCAAGTAGAAATGCTGAGTGACCAAGTTACTTTATGAGTAATTGTTAAGCTAAAATAAAATTTTACAAAAAAATGCAATAGAAGATACATGATAAGGAGATACATGTAAATACAATATTGCAAGTAATTTCAACACAAGTAATTAGAATAATCCACTCATTCATCCCAAGCCGTTATAAAATAGTAAACACAACACAAATATTTAAGAGTAGGTAAAAGTAACTTAAGCAAACTCAAGTAGTTTATAATTTAATTATTACAAACCTTTTTAAAAGTAGGAGTAAAAGAAAGTAATTAGATCACTCTCTCACTTATAACAAAATACAAGTAAGCAATTCTAAATTAAGCAGAAGCAAAATTCTTTATAAGCCCTTAAAGCACTTGGACCTGCATTACCTGAATCAAAAGGCTATTGATCTATCATATTTTAGTATTTAAATATGATAGGGCAAAGCTAAAGAAAAAGAAAAAGTGTAGTTATACTAAACAGTCTAAACATATTTTAAGATTGGCTATATTTTTAAATTAATAAGATATCACAAATGTAATTTTATAATTAAACTAAGCAGCGGATCTATAAAAGCTGTCAAGTATGGAAAAAGGAACTAAGCATAACTGTAAAGGAGACAGTATGAAATAAGTTGAGTAAAAATACTCACTTTTATATAAGTCCTAGCCTGCATCCAAAATTGGTAAGGGAAAGTATCCTAAATGCTAGAAACTACTATGCGCATTTAAATAAATAAAATGAAAGTAATATATGTTCAATGAAATTTATGCTAAGTAATCAAGGGAAATACTATGAAGCATTAATTAAAATTAAGCAACATACACTATATTTTAAATGAACTCTAAGTGAGCAAAACACAATACTGGGAATAGAGAGTGCAAAGCATAAAAAATAAAGAAGTATCTTAGACTTTTGATCTAAGACAAACATAGCCTATGACTATGAAAAGTAAGCATAACTAAACAGCTTTGAATATATCTTACAATCAATAAGATTGCATAAGAACTCTGATATTATTAGTTGAAGTTATATTTAGAAGCTACCTCATTCTATAGGAGTACTCAACATAATGGGGTAAGGAGTTAAGCACGTCTGCCTAACTAGATGCAGTGGGGAGGTCGAACATTCACATTTACCCTCTCTAAAATGTGAAGTCCTATTATAAGCGCTATCTTTCTTATTCAAACTTTCCATAAGGTATACCCCTTAAAGTTTTATAAAAGTCTATATTTATGCACAATGATCTTGAATGAAAGTTCAAGAAAAAAGGCTCAACGCTAAGCAAGCATTCAATAAATTTCAATAATTGTAAACTATGTGATATCCTTTTGTTATCTAAACTTTAATAATCTACTTAATGATTGGAGATAATTGAGCTCCAAATTAACTTGTAGATATTGATCTTTAAGTCAATTTTGATAAAAAGTAGAAGGAAATTAAGTTTGAAAATTAGAATTTTCATGTAATTGAAGTTCATATTATACTAGTCCTAAACTAATCAAATCAAATAGATTTATGATTAAAGTTTAAGGAAACTAATAAGGAAGAATAATGTTTATAGATTTCTAAGTTAATAAAAGTATAAGCTAAAGGATATTCTAGTAGCTTTACTTATTTAACTTATAAACAAAAAGTATCAACTCAATTTAATCCTAAAGTTATCTAAGATTAATTGATATTGAATATTTGAAATTAAGAAAAGAGATAGATTGCACCTTACATAAAACAGTTCATTTTAAGATTGTAAAAAATTAGAAATCTAAAAGCTTATCTAAAGTATGAAAGGAAGTTATTACTCTTAATCTAATTGATTAGGAATCAATATTCTAAAATAAACAATTGAAGTGAATACTTATAATCATAGATATGAAATTCTATATATTTAATAAGTATTTAACATGTGAAACATAAGTCTACAATTTTCCATAAAATTTCTAAGTTATTAAATTCTTAAGAATTTTGGCAGAGTTTCTGCTATAAATGGCTAAAGAAACACCTGCAAGGTAGACATACAAGACTTCCATTCCAATAGAAGTTATAATTAAAAGAAAAATAACCTAAAACTATCATGTAATCAATCTATTACATAAGATTGTTTAGTTCTAGTTCTAGTATAGAGTCAATCCATTATATAAGATTTTTCATTTCCAATTCTAAAGTAAAGTCAATAAATTACTTGAGATTGCTTATTTCCAGTTCTAAGATAAAGTCAATCCATTACATGGGATTGGCTATTTCCAGTTTTAATAATTTTAGGTGAGAAACTCAAATGAAGCAATTTGCTAACCTAAGATTCACACCTCTTAAATCATACATTTATAAAAATTAATAAAAGGTGCAATAATTAAATTAGCAATTTAAGGGACAGCATCATTTGACTTTATATGCACAAGGCAATGGCATTTAGTTCAGCATTTCAAATGCCATTAGTTTATAACTTAATCTAAAATGAATAATAGTGTTTAGTTTGACATTTATATATAAAAGAAATAAGAATCATTTAAACTGAATTCTAACACAGCATTTGGTTCTTTCAATACATTTAATGATAGAAGTTAATTTAATACAAATAATATAAATGACAGTATTAGATCCCACATGATCCATTGATTCTTTCATTTATATAATTTACCATATATGGTTTTAATGGAAGAAGTGACAGCATTTGATTTCATTTGATCTTATTGATCTCACTTTAAAAATAAATGGTAACATATGAAAATAATGGCAACATTTAATTTCATTTGATCTTATTGATCTTACTTTAAACATAAATGGCAACATATGAAAAGAATGTATACATGGCAGCATTCGATTATTTGACCTCATATACAAAGATGGCAGTAATTTGACAGTATTTATTCTCATATTACATTAATATGACATTCATCTAATGGAAACATATGATTCTAATATATACGTGGCAGCATTTGATCATTTTTCACTTTGGAATTAAAAGGCAACATTTGATCATATTTGATTTCACTTTAAAATAAAAGGCAGCATTTGATTTCATTTGAATCAATGACAACATTTGGTTCCCATATTATACGGCAGCATTTAATCCTATATTACAATCAATGACAACATTTAATATCACCTTGCAATAAATAATACTTTGGATTCACATTAAAATGAATGACAACATTTAAATTCCATAACATAAATGCTGGCATTTGGATCCCCTTAACTTTCCATAAATATTCTTTTGAATTACTAAGCATAATTCATGCTGTGGATCACAGGCAAGCTAATACAGAAAGGAAATGGCAACATTTAATTCCATTCATGTGGTTACATAGTGTGGCGGCCCTGCCCCGCCGTTGTCCTGTTAACTCTTAAATTAACATGATTATGGTGG
This sequence comes from Gastrodia elata, assembly GCA_016760335.1. Classification (NCBI taxonomy): domain Eukaryota; kingdom Viridiplantae; phylum Streptophyta; class Magnoliopsida; order Asparagales; family Orchidaceae; genus Gastrodia; species Gastrodia elata. Next base: position 54,859,678 of record CM028672.1, on the reverse strand, counting down.
AGAGGTCACCTAAATGGCAAGGTCCCAACTTATAATTAGATAGGCACACATCCTAATCCATCATAATTAAGGACTTTTTCATTCTCAAAGTAAAATTTCACTAAATGAAAGATACATGAAAGCAAAGTCCAGAAGCAAAGTAATATACATCCATTCATTACAATATAAAAGGAACTAAACATCCAACTCTGAATAAGTAAAGCAGTCAAAAGTAAAGTTTAACCCTATATTATTACAATATGATTTAAAAGTTAAAGAAGAAATATAATAAATTACTCATTCTCACAATGCAAAACGAAATCTAAGGATCTTCAGTAATATGCTCCTCTTCCAAAGGTAGATCTCCTGAAGGCTCTACAACCTCAACTACCTCAGAGTCTACCATTGTAAGTTTCACAAAGATAGGGCCCCAGCCAACAAAAGAAAAATCTTAATTAGACAATAAGTCTAAGCACATTTTAGGCTACATATTTGTTTTGTTATTTAGATATCACCATTAAAACATAACATATAAGAAAGTATAGGAGCATAATGCATATGAAAGAAAAAGGCAGTTATAAATAATAAGTCTATAACTTAACAAAATATGAAGTAAGCACATACCTCCAAGCATAGCTGCAACAAGGTTAGTTATAAAATAAAAAATAAGTACTAATATAACTGAAAGAAAACTCAACTTAAACATGCTTATGTCAATAAAAACACATGCTAATTGACATAAATTAAAAGCACATATGAAATAATTAAATAACTGAAAGTAAGACTAACATCCTAATAAGTGTAAGCCACAAGTATGACTAGCATCCTGTAAGTATAAATAAAGCTAGTAAATGCAGAAGAACAGTAAATAAAAAGTGCTGAAAAGTAGACTGAAACATAAAGGATGAAGCTTAAATTACTATGACTTAAACAAGATAATCAATCTTAAAGTAGAAATGCACCTAATTTAGTATTGCCAATAAAGGGGGAAAAAGGATATGAAGTCTAAAGTCTAACGAATACCATCCTAGCTGGTCTTAGGTCTAGGCTTGGTTAGACTTACTTTAAATAAACGAATACCATCCAAGCTGGTCATAGGTCTAGGATTGTCCTGTACTAAAGTATAGGTACGAAAAAAGCCATACTAATTAGGCTACATTCTAATAACCATATGTTCAACTCAATAATATGCAAGTACTACTATGTAAAACAAGTTTGACATGAAACACTTCTCAAATGTCATATGCCTAATAAATGTGAACAAGGTATAAGGCTCAAAAATAAGGAAGCAAAGCATCAAATATCAAAGTTAGCAAGAGACTCTACTATGACCTAAGTGATATCCATTTGTTATCTAATTTAATCATTCTATCTACTCTAAGTTACACAAGTCAGGATCTCCAATTCCTACTATCGAGTATAACTCAGATTCACGTCCTTATAGATTTAAAATAATTAGGATTAGCCAGGTCCCAATTATGAATAAATCGATGTCGACTATACAAGTTAAACGATAAATTAATCGACCTATTTTAATAATTTAAACCATCCCAAGTCATCTTGATTAGCCAAATCAAGGTGAAAGGATTAAGAATTAAACTCCAAATGTTGGGGTTTAATTACTTAATCCAAAAAGGGTGATCCAAAAGGAATAAGTTTCAAATACCCAAACTCACAGATTAAGATTTAAGGCAAATCCTATTAAGTGAAATCATACATAATAGGATAGATTTCTATTCTTAAATCTAAATTTAAGAGATTGAATAATCAATAATAAACTATAAAAATCTATAAACCATAAAAATTAAGGCTTCACATATTGAGTAACTCATTTTACTCAATAAATAAACTCTAACTTAAGAGCTAATCCTAAATCCTAAGAATTGAGCTCTTAAATATTAAGATAATTCCTCAGACACACAACCTAACTAATGTTATAAGAAAGAATAAGGATAGATTAAGGAAGGTTAAAGGAGGGGTATGATATGAGATTTATCTCATATCATACAGCTAATAAACTGCTTATGATTTTCTTAAAGAAGGGAAATTAGGGCTTTAGATCTAAACTTAAATAATGACTTAAATAATTAAAATTATAATCTAAATTACTTTACTTATTGATTTTTATTATTATAACAAGAATTTAAACCCTAAAAGCACTTAACCCTAAATTTGGGAAAAATTACCATTTTGCCCCTACTTAAGGATCTAAAAGATCAAATTTTAATTTAAGATTCCAAATCTAAAATTTTCTGTGGCAATGTGTTTCTTACTATTTAATATAAGATTATACAGTAATTACATTTATTTTGGGTAATTATTAAGCCCATGAGAACAAATTAATAAATTTAACTCATATGGGCATTTTGGTAATTTGACCAAATGGAATCTAAATTTTCTATCAATTTATTGTTTCTTATTGTTTAGGGTTTTCATAGAACCTAAAATCATTGAATTTTAATAAGTATTGGCTAAATTATAGCCAATACAAGCTAAGGGGTAAAAAGGTAATTTATGGTTTCCTAATTAAGGTTCAAAAATCCTAACTTTTTCAATTAGTGTCCAAATTGAGTAAAATTAGTAGCTATGGTTCACAAATGACCCACTAATTATATTGACTAGTAGTAGGCTCAATTTGGACTCTAATTGGCTAAGTTATGACTTAATTAGGGTTTATGGTGATTCGTGAGTGATTAGTAAAATAAATCATCAAATCACTAAACCAACTATATTACTAGGTTATAATTTTCTCTATGAGCTCTCTGAAATTTAAATCACTCAATTTGAATCTCTAAATTTGCTAATTTTTACTAATTAAGTTTTAAGGTAATTAGAGTTAATTAAGAGATCTAACAGTTGGATCTTAAATTTTTTGAGTTCTATTAATTAGGTTTTCCTGATCAAAATGGATATTTAGATGACCTAATTTAGAATTTAATTGACCAACTTATGGTCAATTGAAGTTCTAGGGTTAATTAACCTAATTAGGGTTAGGTCTCACAAGTGATTAAGCTCAAACTAATCTAAACTGAGAATTGAACACTACTAGGTTGTTCTAGATATTCTACTGATTACTTTAAGACCCATATTGCCTATGTTTGGACTAGAAGTTACAAAGTTATGAGCTTAGGAAGATTAGGGTTTTGGTCCAAAAGTGATTAGTCAAAATATTACCCAAACAGCAAAATCAATATTACAAGATTAATCCTTATGGTTTTCTGATTACTTTGAGACCCATATTGCGTATGTTTGGGTTAATGGATACAAAGTTATGGTGGTTTGAAGTTTTGGGACATTTAGGGTTTGATTTAGGGTCCTAAATGTCACTATGTGAAATATAATTCCAAATGAAATTTTAACAGTGTCATTATGCTCCTGATATTTTTCTGGTTGAAATGATATATAATATTTCTATATCTGGATCATTAGATTTAAATTTATGATTGTTTGAAAAATTGTAATCAATTAACTTAATATTTAAAATTAAACATAAGTTAAACTACTAATTAAAATAACTAAATTTTTGAATCGGCAGAATAGGCAGTAGCGGGCCCCACATCGCACAGCGCACAAACCACGGGCGAACAGCTGGTAAGGCAGGACGATGGCGATAGCAGACGCGGACACACCACGACACGTGGAGGGCATAGCGCAAACGGGCCAAACAGTGCGCCCGGGCTGAGAAGACCTGGAAACCCATCGGCTCATCTTCTCTCTAAACCACGGATGAGGGGGATTAGGGCACACTCCTAATCGACGGGTGGAGCTCCTAATCGCCAGATTCGCATGCCGGATGAAAGGAGATAATCTCACCAATCTACTAAACTTAAGATTCCAGGCCTAACTTCATTCTAACTTTAGGTAGCATGATGCCCTAGCACCTAGGTTTTGGTCATCATTCTCTGCAGCTAAAAAAATTGCTAATTTTTGCAAATAACACAAGCTTAATTGTGTTTAATTAAACGACATATGGTAACAGAATAATTCAAATTTGATGAACTAACAATAATAATATACAATGAGGAAATTTTAGAGGAGTAGGAAGCACCTTCGATCGACCGCTTGGATTTAGGGTTCTTTTGAAACTGCTTCGAATCCTCCCTGCAGGCTTACTCAAGGCGCTCCGAGGAAGAATAAGCCCTAATTGGAGCTAAGATAGGTTCCTGAGTAACTTCTAAGCGGTCGCTAGACGCTTGGCGAAGCAAGCGAAGGCCGCGCATTCGCGCCTTTGCCACGCGCATGATTGTGAAGGAGATGACCACTAACCGTTCGATCACACGATGGAACAGTTGGTCCTTCACGCTAGATTTGACGGTGGCTAAAGAAAAGAGAATGGTGCAAACGGCGTCGTTACTCAAATTAAATTATATATTTAATTAATTTAAACAGGTTTTATTAATTAAAATAAATCAATTATATGCATTCTAAAAATTCCCAATAAATCACCCTTAGCTAATTGAAGGGTGAGGAACGCAACGGCGCAATCAGATTTTTGTTTCAACGAGTATTTAATTATTTGATTTTTGGAGAATTTAAATAATATTAAAATATTTGCCAAAAATGCAACGACTTCCAAATGCCTCCAAAACATCACCCCTAGCTAATTTGGGGGTGATGAATGTAATGACGAAGTCAGATTTTTAATTTGAGATCAATTTCAACAAGTTAATTTTTTTAGGGTTTTTAGAAATTCCCTAAAATCAGGATTTGATCTTTTTGATTCCTGATTTGGACTGGATCTTAGGGGTGAGTTCATAATGACTTATTTAGTGTACTAAAACCATAATTAAGACTCAAATTAGTCTTAATTGACATAGGTAACAACTTGGGTTATTACAGACTCCCCCACTTAAGAATGATGTCATCCTCAACATCACTCAAGTAGAAAGAATAAAGCAGATATAGAATAATGAATTGAAATAAGCTAGAGTTAAGGAAGTATCTTGATTAAAAAGACGGATATTTTCATCACATATCTACTTCTTTCTCCCAAGTGGCTTTATTACACAAACGGTTCTTCCATTGTACTTTGATTATTAAAATGGAACGATTCCTTAATTGTTTCTGATCATGGTCTAGAATTCTAATTGGTTCTTCAGTATAAGTAAGGTCAGGTTGAATTTCTATTACTGGAAGTTGAATAAGTTGGGAAGGATGTCGAAGACATTTTCTCAGTGATGATACGTGGAATACATTGTGAACAGCAGCAAAATCTTCTGGCAATTCAAGTTTATAAGATGCTGACCCACTTTTCTTTATGTTCTTAAATGGTCCTACATATCTTTGACTGAGATTTCCTGAAACTCCAAAATGATAAATTCCTTTCATCGGGCTAACTTTTAAGTATGCCAAATCTTTTTTCTTGGAACTCTAGAGGACGATGATGATTATCATGATATTTACTTTGTCTATCTTGAGCAATTCTGATTCTCTATTGAATGAGTTTCACTTTCTTATTTATTTCTTCCACTAACTCTGAACTATACAATTGAGTATCTCCTGTCTCAAACCATGCTAGTGGAGTGGAGCACTTTCTACCATATAAGGCTTCATATGGTGCCATTTTGATACTTGATTGGAAACTATTATTATAGGCAAATTCTACTAAAGGAATGTGCTCTTCCCAAGATCCTAAAAAATCTAGCATGCACAATCAAAGAAGATCTTCTAAAACCTGATTAACTCTTTCTATTTGGCCATCAGTTTATGGGTGAAATGTTGTACTCATGGCTAAGGTAGTTCCCAAATCTTTGTGTACAACTTGCCAAAATTTTGAAGTGAAACGGCTGTCTTTATCAAACATAATTATTTTGGGAATTCTGTGCAATCTGACTATTTCCTTGATGTATAGTTTTTCTAACTTTTCTACAGAGTCAGTTTGACGTACTGGGATAAAATGTGCTGATTTAGTAAGATGATCTACTATAACCCATATTGTATCAGCTCTAGATCTAGTACGAGGTAAGCCCATAACAAAATCCATAGATATATTTGTCCACTTCCATTTTGGAATCTCTAGTGGATGTAATAAACCACCAGGTTTTTGGTGTTTTGCTTTTACTAAACAACATGTGTGGCAATTCGCAACAAATTCTGCCACACTCTTCTTCATTCCTGGCCACCAAAATGATTGTTTTAAATCTTGATACATCTTAGAGTTTCCTGGATGTATCTGATATCCTGAGTTGTGACTTTCAACCAAGATCTCCTTTTGCATGGATTTGGGAATCCAGAGGCGATTATCCATATAGATAACACCTTTGTTGAACTTCAATTATGGGCGACGACCACTTTTTATCGCCACTTTAAGATTTAAATAATCATCATCCTTTGTTTGAGAGATTGAAACATCTCTATGGAAGGTGGGCTCTATATTGATATTAGTTAGTATAGAGCTCATCTTGTCACCATAGACTGGAACAATCTCCATTTTCTGAAATTATTTTACTAATGAACTTGTAGCAATCAAGGTTGATAATGTGTCGCAACGACTGAGGGTGCCTGCTACAACATTTGCCTTAGTTGGGTGGTACTGAATATCCAAATTATAATCACTGATCAATTCCAGCCACCTTCTCTGTCTATAATTCAATTTTTTTTTGGTAAAGATGTATTTCAAACTTTGATGATCCGTAAAGATAGAGCACTAAACTCCATACAAATAATGGTGCCAGATTTTTAAGGCAAAAACTAATGCTACAAGTTCCAGATCATGAACACATAGTTTCTATCATGAGTCTTAAGTTGACGAGATACGTATGCTATAACTTTGCCTTCTTTCATTAATATGCATCCTAAGTCGATTCCTGATGCATCTGTATAGACTTGATAGTTAGCACCTTCTTTAGAAAGAACTAACACGGGAGCAGAAGATAGCACATCCTTTAAAGTCTGGAATGTAGTTTCACATTCTATTGACTAGATAAATGGGACTCCTTTTGGGTCAACTTTGTTAAAGGAGATGCAATTTGGGAAAATCCTTTAACAAATTTTTTATAATATCCAGCTAATCCCAAAAAGCTATGAATATATGTGACTGATTTTGGTGGAGCCCAATCTTGTATAACACTAATCTTTTGCTAATCAACCGTGATTCCTTAAGCATCTACCACATGCCCCAAAAAGGATATTGAGCTTACCAAAATTCATATTTAAAAAATTTATCATAGAATTCATGTTCTCAAAGAACTTCTAGTTCTAATCTCAAATGATTTTCATGATCTTCTAAGGTTTTTGAATAAATAAGGATATCATCGATAAAAACAATAATGAATTTATCTAGATATGGTTTTAGGATTCTCTGCATTAAATCCATAAACATAGATGGTGTGTTTGTGAGACCAAAAGACATTACAAGGAATTCATAGTGTCCATATCATGTGCGAAATGTAGTTTTCTCTACATCTGAATCTTTTACCCTCAATTGGTGGTATCCAAAACTCAAATCAATTTTTGGAAATACTATTGCACCAGCTAATTGATCAAAGAGATCATCTATTCAAGGAAGAGGATACTTATTCTTAATGGTCAATTTATTTAATTCTTTATAATCTATGCACATCCTCATAGATCCATCCTTCTTCCTTACAAATAGGACTGGAGCTCCCCATGGGGACATGCTCGGCTTTATAAATCTTTTGTTCAACAAATCCTATAACTGTTCATTTAATTCTTATAACTCCTTAGGAGCCATTCTATATGGAGCTTTTGATAATGGCTAAGTACCTGGAACTAAGTTAATCACAAATTATATTTCTCTTGCCGGTGGTAGTCCAGGAAATTCTCTAGGAAATACATCTTTGAATTATTTAACTACTTTAATATCAGAAATAGAAACTTTGTTCTTACTGTCTCCCATCATGGTTACTAAAAATGCCATACAACCATTTCTTACTAGCTTCTCTACTTGAAGTGCATTTATTAAAGAATCTTGAGTGCTAAACTTTCCCACAAAGGTTTCTGAGGCACCAGATGATTGGAGAATAATCTTCTTACGTTGACAATCTATAGTGGTGTTATGCATACTAAGCCAATTCATGCCTAGTATAATATCAAAATTTGCAATGGGTAATACTATTAACTTAGCCTAAAAGGTTCTTTTATTCACTAGTACTTGTAGGTCACAGAACTTAGTAGCACTTAGTTGAGCTCCGGATGGAAGTTCAACATTTAAAGTTTTTGACAAGTTTGTAACACCAAAATTTCATATGGTTAACAAAACTTTCTGAGATGAAAGAGTGACTAGCTCTAGTATCAAATAATATATTACATGGCTTTTCTTCTATATTTATGGTGCCTAATTTAACATTTAAATGGAAAAAGCATTTAATAAATATTGAAATACTATAAGTAAGGGATAATTGAAGATGTGTACCTGAAACCATGTTGTTATATTTAGTGGCCTGAATAGGAGTAAGATTGTAAACTCTGGCTATCCCAGTAGGTCTATTGCTGGTTGCTTGGACCTTTACTTGATTTGGAATTGGGTGTCAAGAGATACTTGTCTGAACCTTAGAAGGAACTTGATCTTTGTTGACTGGAGGTGGCATTAGGGCCATCCTTGGCTCCCTTTTATTCATAGGAGTAGGTCTGAATACCTGGTTTCGACGAGTATGATTAATTTCCACCCCATCAATTGTCTTGAAAGAATTACATTGTTCATATCGGTGGCCCTAGAAACCACATGTAAAACATTGACGATCGTAATGGTAACACTTTCCATAAAGATGAGGCCTTTGACATTCTTGACTTTGGTTGACAGATTCCTTAGCCTCCATCTGGTAGGCTCGTCCTTGATTAGGATGGTGGCGCTTGAAGCTCTCATAACGATGGGTAGAAGTAAATTCTTTTCTCTTAAACTCTTTTGCTGACTGGTGGTGTTCAACCACTCTTGCAGTCTCTACCAACTTTTCAAAATTAGTTATCTATAAGGGAACGACATGATCCTAGATGGATCCACGCAATCTACTTTGGAAGCAGTAACACTTGTCTTCTTCCGTCGGTACTAAATTTGGGGTAAAGCGAGCTAGTTTTCTAAATTCTGCAACATAATCTGCTATTGATCAGCTTCCTTGAGTTAACTTCAATAAGGAGTCACCAAAGATATTCTTTGATGATGGAGGTATGAAGGCTTCTTTGAAAGCTTCAATGAACCCATCCCATTCAATATCTTCTAATTCATGCTCCTCAAAGCGAGTTTCTCTGATATTTTCCCACCAGTGTTCAGCTTCACCTTGAAGTAGATATGCAGCCAATCGTACAGTTTGATAGTTTGGACAGTTTAGACTCACCAAATTTTTCTCTATTGTCTTTAGCCATGCTATTGTGTCTATCGGAGACAGTGCTCCATCGAATGTAGGTGGTCTCAATCTCAGGAAGCTATGTAGCATTCCATCGCTAGACGATCGGTTTGAATTATATGAGTGTGCAACTGGAGATGCAGATGAAGTGCTAGCATTAACAGATTGAAGGGCAGATTCCAACCTTTGTATGGCTAATACACATTGATTTAACATATTCATTATGCTTCTCATAGAGACTGAATCCTCCGTATTATTGCCATTAGGTATCATAATCTCATTTTGTGGGGGATTACTAGCAGATAGGATGTCATTAATTTGTTAAGGGAGGTAGCAAGATTAATTTTCTGAAAATAAGGATAAGCATTCTCAATTTTATTGAAAGGATTTAGAACATCACTAACATTTTATTGTGCTTCAATCATGAAGTTATTACAACTTAAGAAACATAAAGTAGAATCCTTATTATAATAAGGATCTTAGCCTATATACTTAGTGGAAAAAGCAATACAAAATTCTTCATAAGAGAGTTCACGACGTTCTCTTTGAAGTTTCTTGAATAAGCCCTTGTATGTGTCAATCCACCATTCTCTTGCCAGATCTTGTAGAAGACATAATACTATCTCTACCTTTATATCATCTGAAAATCCCATGATACTAAAAATGTGATCTACTCTTGCAAGCCATTCCTTAGCCAAAATTAGAAAGTCAAGCCCTCTATACGTTCCTTCCTCTAGCAACTTATTTAGTACTTGTGCTCCTTCGTCAGATACTCCTCCTATGGATCTCCTTTGCTTCAAACCCAATTGGGTTTTGTATTTCCAGATGGTCTCAAATTCTCTTAAGTAATTCAAGAACGCCATTCTTAATTATACTTTATGCCTACAATTATCATCAAATACTTTAATTACTGAGCGTTTATATGTATTATTTAGATATTTAGGTGTTAATATATTTTATGATTTTCTCATTACTTACTTTATTCTGAGTTATACTCATAATTACATGGATGTTGTTTCAAGTATTCATTTAGTGACTATGCGGTAGAAGAACAATCCATTAGATAGAGAGGAATACAAATTCTAATCTGACACTTTATGGAATTCTCTGATACCAACTGTGGTGGCCTTGCCCCACCATGGTCCTATTAACTCTTAAGTTAACATGATTACGGTGGAGATGTCACCTAAATGGCAAGGTCCCTACCTAATTAGTTTGGCACACATCCTAGTCCATCATAATTAAGGACTTTGCCATTCTCAAAGTAAAATTTCACTAAATGAAAGATACATGAAAGCAGAGTGCAGAAGCTAAGTAATATACATCCATTCATTATAATATAAAAGGAACTAAACATCAAACTCATAATAAGTAAAGCAGTAAAAAGTAAAGTTTAACCTTGTATTATTACAATATGATTTAAAAGTTAAAGCAGAAATAGAATAAACCACTCATCCTCACAATGCAGAAAGAAAGCTAAGGATCTTCAGTAATACGCTCCTCTTCCAAAGGCAGATCTCTTGAAGGCTCTATAACCTCAAATAGCTCAGAGTCTACTATTATCAATTTCACAATGATAGGGGCCAACAAAAGAAAAATCTTAATTAGACCATAAGTCTAAGCATATTTTAAGCTGCATATTTGTTTTGTTATTTAGATATCACCATTAAAATGTAACATACAAACATGCATAAGAGCAGAATGCATATGAAAGAAAAAGGCAGTTATAAATAATAAGTTTATAACTTAACAAAATAGGAAGTAAGCACATACCTCCAAGCATAGCTGCAATAAGATTAGTTATAAAATAAAGAATAAGTACTAATATAATTGAAAGAAAACTTAACTTAAACATGCTTATGATCAATAAAAACACATGTTAATTGACATAAATTAAAAGCACATATGAAACAATTAAATAGCTGAAAGTGAGACTAACACCCTGATAAGTGTAAACCACAAGTATGACTAGCATTCTATAAGTATAAATAAAGCTAGTAAATACAAAAGAATAGTAAATAAGAAAGTGCTGAAATGTAGACTAAAATAGAAAGTATGAAGCTGAAATACTATGACTTAGACAAGATATAATCAATTTTAAAGTAGAAATTCACCTAATTTAGTATTGCCAACAAAGGGAGAAAAAGGATATGAAGTCTAAAGTTTAACAAATACCATCCAGTCGGTCTTAGGTCTAGGCTTGGTTAGACTTGCTTTAGATAGACGAATACCATCCTAGCCGATCATAGGTCTAGGATTGTCCTGTACTAAAGTATAGGTACGGAAAAAGCCATACTAATTAGGCTACATTCTAATAACCATATGTTCAACTCAACAATATGCAAATGCTACTATACAAAACAAGTTTGACATGAAATGCTTTTCAAAGTCTTATGCCTAATACATGTGATAAGGTATAAGGCTCAAAAATAAGGAAACAAAGTATCAAATATCAAAGTGAGCAAGAGACTCTACTAGGACACAAGTGATATCCATTTGTTATCTAATTTAATTGTTCTATCTACTCTAAGTTACACAAATTCAGGATCTCCAATTCTTACTATCGAGTGTAACTCAGATTCACGTCCTTATAGATTAAAAATAATTAGGATTAGCTAGGTCCTAATTATGAATAAATTGATGTCAACTATATAAGTTAAATGATAAATCAATTGACCTATTTTAATAATTTAAGCCATCCCAAGTCATCTTAATTAGCTAAATCAAGGTGAAAGGATTAAGAATTAAACTCTAAATGTTGGGGTTTAATTACTTAATCCAAAAAGGGTGATCCTAAAGGACTAAGTTTTAAATACCCAAACTCACAGATTAAGATTTAAGATAAATCTTATTAAGTGAAATCATACAAAATAGGATAGATTTGTATTCTTAAATCTAAAGTTAAGAGATTGAATAATCAATAATAAACTATGAAACTCTATAAACTATAAAAATCAAGGCTTCACATATTGAGTAACTTATTTTACTCAATAAGTGAACTCTAACTTAAGAGCTAATCATAATTCCTAAGAATTGAGCTCTTAAGTACTAAGATAATTCCTCAGATACACAGCCTAACTAATATTATAAGAAAAAATAAGGATAAATTAAGGAAGGTTAAAGGAGAGGTATGATGTGAGATTTATCTCACATCATACAGCTAATAAACTGCTTATGATTTTCTTAAGGAAGGGAAATTAGGGTTTTAGATCTAAACTTAATTAATGACATAAGTAATTAAAATTACAATCTATATTACTTTACTTATTAATTTTTATTATTATAACAAGAATTTAAGGCCTAAAAGCACTTAACCCTAAACTTGGGCAAAATGACTATTTTGCCCTTACTTAAGGGTCTAAGAGATCAAATTTTGATCCAGGGTTTCAAATCTGAAATTTTCAGTAGCAAGGTGTTTTTTACTGTCTATATAAGATTAGACAGCAATTACATTAATTTTGGGTAACTATTAAGCTCCATGAGATCAAATTAATAAATTTGACTCATAGGGTCATTTTGGTAATTTGACCAAATGGAATTTATATTTTTTATCAGTTTATTGTTGCTTATTATCTAGGGTTTCCATAGAATCTAAAATTATTGAAGTCTAATTAGTACTGGCTAAGTTATAGCCAATACAAGCTAATGGGTAAAAAGGTAATTTAGGGTTTCCTAATTAAGGTTCAATAATCCTAACTTTTTCAATTAGAGTCCAAATTGAGTAAAATCAATGGCTATGGTTCACAAATAACCCATTGAATACATTGACTAGTAGTAGGTTCAATTTGAACTCTAATTAGCTAAGTTATGACCTAATTAGGGTTTAGGGTGATTAGTGAGTGATTAGCAAAATTAATCATCAAATCACTAAACCAACCAATTACTAAGTTATAATATACTCTATGAGCTCTCTAAAATTTAAATAATTCAACTTGGATCTCTAAATTTGCTAATCTTTACTAATTAAGTTTTAAGGTAATTAGGATTGATTAAGAGATCTAATCGTTGGATCTTAAATATTTTTGCAATTTACTGTTAATTAGGTTTTCTTGATCAAAATAATACCTGGATGACCTAATTCAGAATTTAATTGACCAACTTATGGTCAATTGAAGTTTTAGGGTTAATTAACCTAATTAGGGTTAGGTCCCAAAAGTGATTAAGCTCAAACTAATCCAAATAGAGAATTGAACACTACTAGGTTGTTCTAGATATTCTACTGATCACTTTAAGACTCATATTGCCTATGTTTGAACTAGAAGTTACAAGGTTATGAGCTTAGGAAGATTAGGGTTTGGGTCCAAAAATAATTAGTCAAAATATTACCCAAACAATAAAATTAATACTACAAGATTAATCCTTATAGTTTGCTGATTACTTTGAGACCCATATTAAGTATGTTTGGGTGAATGGATACAAAGTTATGGTGGTTTGAAGTTTTGGGACATTTAGGGTTTGATTTAGGATCCTAAATGTCACTATGTAAACTATAATTCCAAATGAAATTTTAATAGTGTCATTATGTTCCTGATATTTTTTTAGTTGAAATGACATATAATATTTCTATATATGGATCATTGGATTTCAATTTATGATTGTTTGAATAATTGTAATCAATTAACTTAATATGTTAAATCAAACATAAGTTAAACTACTAATTAAAATAACTAAATTTTTGAATAGGCAGAACAGGCGGGTAGCGGGCCCCACATCGTACAGCGCACAAACCACGACGAACAGCTAGCAAGGCGGGACGATGGTGACAGCAGACATGGACCCACCACGACACGTGGAGGGCATAGCGCAAACGGGCCAAACAGTGCGCCCGAGCCGAGAAGACCCAAAAACCCATCGGCTCATCTTCTCTCTGAACCGCGGATGAGGGGATTAGGGCATGCACCTAATCGACGGGTGGAGCTCCTAACCGCCAGATTCGCATGCCGAATGAAAGGAGATAATCTCACCAATCTACTAAACCTAAGATTCCAGCCCAACTTCATTCTAACTTCAGGTAGCATGATGCCCTAGCACCTAGGTTTTGGTGATCGTTCTCTACAGCTAAAAAAAATTGCTTATTTTTGCAAATAACACAAGCTTAATTGTGTTTGATTAAACGACAGACGGTAACATAATAATTCAAATTTGATGAACTAACAACAATAATATACAATGAGGAAATTTCAGAGGAGTAGGAAGCATTTTTGATCGGCCGCTTGGATTTAGGGTTCTTTCAAAACTGCTTCAAATCCTCCATGCAGGCTTACTCAAGGCGCTCCGAGGAAGAATAAGACCTAATTGGAGCTAAAATAGGATCTTGAGCGACTTCTAAGAGGTCGCTAGACGCCTGGCGAAGCAAGCGAAGGTCACGCATTCGCGCGTTTGCCACGTGCAGGATCACGAAGGAGATGACCACTGACCTTTCGATCACACGATCGAACGGTTGGTCCTTCACGCTAGATTCGACGGCGGCTGAAGAAAATGGAATGGTGCAAACGGCGTCATTACTGAAAGTAAATTATATATTTAATTAATTTAAACAAGTTTTATTAATTAAAATAAATCAATTATATGCATTCGAAAAATTCCCAATAAATCACCCTTATCTAATTGAAAGGTGAGGAACACAATGGCGTGGTCATATTTTTGTATCAACGAGTATTTAATTATTTGATTTCTCTGGGAATTTAAATAATATTAAAATATTTGTCGAAAATCCAACAACTTTCAAATGCCTCCAAAACATCACCCCTAGCTAATTTGGGGGTGATTAACGCAATGGCGAAGTCAGATTTTCAATTTGAGATCAATTTCAATAAGTCAATTTTTTTAGGGTTTTTGGAAATTTCCTAAAATTAGGATTTGATCTTTTTGATTCCTGATTTGGACCGAATCTTAGGAGTGAGTTCCTAATACCTTATTTAGTATACTAAAACTATAATTAAGACTCAGATTAGTCTTAATTGACCTAGGTAATAACCTGGGTTGTAACACATAGTCCCATAATGAAATATAAGGCAACAATTGATTTTATAGCAGCACAGAGTATAACAATATTTGTTTTGGTATTGTATAAGATAGCAATATATAACTTAACAGAGTTCTGATTATTTATATTGAATCAATTATTTTTTATATTCTCAATCTAATTAATTTCAGCTTGCACATCATCACTCAAAACTAAGCTTAATAAGGTATAATATTATATTGACATCATCAAGTAAACTAAAATTTATTATCATTGAACCAGATTTTCCTTAACTAAACTGAGATATAGTCATGGATCAAAGTATGTATAATCAAACACGTATTAGCATCCTACAGTGTCCAAAATACCAAAAGAAAAATAAAAGAATAATTGCATCTAGTTCAGTGATAATAAAATGTAACAATATTGATTCAGCATTCAAAGTGATATAACATTGGTTTAACATCACAAAATACTGCAGCATTAATATAGCATTGCAATAACATCAACATTTAATTCAACGATCATGGAATACAGTAGTGTCAATACATTATTTCAATTATTTGGACATTGATTAATGTTTTTTTTGTTAGTGCTTCTTTTAATCGTAACATTTTCTTTTCTTCAATAGAATTTACAGATTCTGCCAACATTTTTGAAATGCAAGATGCCATGTGAAGAGTGAAAAAAAAAATCCTTTTACTAACATACATCATTCATTCAACATCAATGAATTTAAAAACTAATCCATAAGCAAATATTAGTATATTAGTCTATTAAATCGCTTCGCTCAAGAGTTTCTTCTAGGGGTTCTTATGAAGACAGCACTTTTTAATTTATAAATTTACAAATGAAACATCTTTATCAATGAGATAATAACATTTCACTATTGATTGAGAATGTGATTAATAATTTTAGTTCAAAAAAATATCCTTACAGTTCTTCTAATTCAGGAATCAATGGAAGAGATTCATCCATATTATATACTAATGGCAGCATATGAGATTAAAATAATAAATATGAACCGCAATACCTAGCATTTCCTTTAACAAGCTCTAAAAGAGTTAGAAACGAGTCGTTCGAGCTCGTTGAACGAAAATTGGGTCTGATATTATACTGAATGAAATTAACAGGAGTAAGGAGAACGAAAGATGAAGTACCTAGTGGTTTTATGAGAGTCAGCCTTATGTCGTTTATCGTCCAGTTTGCGATTTAGCCCTCCTACCTTTCTTGCGGCTTTTCATAAACTCCCTTTTAGTAAAAATGAAGAAAAATGCAAGAAGTAGAGAACTTATCTGGAGATAAAGGCCGAGAGCCGCTAGCTGGAAAATTTGAGGTAGACAGGAGGTCGTGTGAAAAGAGAAAAAAGGGAGATGCCTCTATCCTTCTCTTCGGGAACCCTAGCGAGAAAGGAGTAAGTAGACATACAGGAGTCTTCCCTCACCCGATATATAAGCTCGATCTTGCTTAAAGCTGAAATCAACGGTGGAGATCCATTCCATTTAAACTGTTTGATCTTGAATTGAACGGGATGATTTTGTTTTATTAAGAAGGTTGTTCGGTGTTTGAACCAAAACAAGGGATTTCTGCATTTTTAAAAAAATTATTTAATTGGATTTATTCAATTTAGAATGTATTAAGATTATTAGATTAAATATTATATCAATTCATCAAATTGATTTATTAAATCAATTTTTTTAAGCACTTAAATGCATTTAAGACATTAAGATTTTTCACCCTCACCAAATTAAGGGATGAGGAACAAAAAGAAAAACAATTTGAAATTTTGATCGGAGATAACATTATTTTATCAAAATTTCTAGGCATTAAAAGTTTACTAAAATACTCGTAGAAAATTCATCAATGTAAAAGAAAACACTTCCAAAATACTATTCTTAGTTTATTTGGGTGTGCTGAGTTCAATGGTGAACTCAATTTTCTTTTTTGAGGTCAAAATAAATAAAAAAATTTTCAGAATTATCTAAAAATTAGGAAATACTGGAAATTATTAAATGGTCTCCAAAATGCACGAAACTTGAGGTGGAGACTCTTAACACTATTATAAGAGTAATGGTAAGGGTTTGGAGTCAATTAGATCACTAATTGACATGTAACAACATTAGAGCTGTTACAGTTAGTTTCGATAATAAAGCAATAATTTTGATTTAAAAAATTATGAGATTTAGAGAGGAGAGTTAGATTTCTTCCATGTAAATTGATGGGGACTTATGTTGAATTACTTCTCAAGCACTTCTCATTTTTTCATGGTCATGCCAATTAATCAAGTGCACATTGCATTCCTTAGAGTTTTCCTCTAATTCTTACAAGTTCAAATCTTGTGCATAAAATGAATACACTAGAGTTCAATTTTAGCACGAAAATTCTCATAAGATCGCACTTAGGGCATCTCAGTTTACCTATGTCTAGGTTGCCAAAATAATAATTTTAGTTAAATGATCTCATAAGCATTGATTCCATAAACGAGCATATAGCGCGTCATGCGCAGTTCATATAAGGAAACGGTTTCATTGGGCTCCATGGACTATGTCACATCATCCATGAGCTCTCAATAAATCCTCTTCTTCCTTTCATGTATGCTGAGCAACGGAGTTCAGTTGATAAGTCTTACCTCACACGCTTCTACTTCTTAGTTGAGCTTAGAGCATGGTGCAATTAGACTCAAGAACTTCTCACATAGTTCTAAACACCAATGCACATATGCCTAGCTCTAAACTAAGCAATAAGCTATGGAGCACAAGACATTAATTAAGGTGCTAGTATTTATAGTTATAATTACTTTACATATTTTTTCATTTAGTCCACAGCATTATTTTTAGTGATCTTATTAAGTCATTCAACACAAATTTTTAATTCAATGCTTGAGAAAATTCTCCAATATTCATTTAAGTCCCTTATATATCACAATAGATTCGGCCCAACCCTCCCTAAGGGGGTTTAGCTTTCCATTATAGCTAAGATAAGAAGAAAAATATACAAAGATGAAAACCCTTTCATGATCCACTAAAAAAAAATAAAAAGCAAGATTTAGAAGATACTAAGAACAACCCTCAATGAAGTTCTCTGGACTTCTTCCTCTTTTCCTTTCCCTTAGCTCCCTAGTGTAGCTTGACTACGTTCTCCTCTGGCAATAGTTTCTTCAACCTCCCTTGGAGAGGTCTCCTTCTTCTTCTATGCAACCTTCTAAAAGCTAGGATTTTTGAGTGAAATTTGGGAACCCTTCTTTTGTAAAAAAAAGTTGTATTTATAGAGGAGTCAATCTCCTCTCTTGCATCCAAATTCTAGCTCTTACCTCCATACTTCAACTGTCATGAGTGCACAACCCACTTGAGGCTTGAAATGACAACTTCTTTTCTATTTTAAAATATCATAATCATTTCAAAACCCTCCTTTTCCTCTTAAAAAATATTCTACTGCAAAAGATATGGCAGTTGGGAGATAGCAGCAGGCTGGGAGGTCATGTCTCAGCCGCAATTAATGCCCTAAGAGGACAGAAATTTGGTGCCTCGCTGTAGCGCGCTGCAGCGCATTATAGCGGTTGAGTTTCGAAAACTCACCCACTGCAACGCGCTGTAGCGGTTTTAAGTCCGAAAACTTGCCCGCTGTAGTGCGCTGTAGCAATTCAATTTTGAAAATTCATCTGCTATAGCGCGCTGTTGCGGTTTTAAGTTTGAAAACTTGCCCACTGCAGCGCGTTGTAGCGATTGAGTTTCGAAAACTCTCTCGCTATAGCACGCTGTAGCGATTCAATTTTGAAAACTCACCTGTTATAGTGCGTTGTAGTGATTGAGTTTTGAAAACTCTCCCGCTATAGTGTACTACAGCGATTCAGTTTCAAAAACTTACCCGCTGCAGTGTGCTATGGCCTGCTATGGCACGCCGTAGCAAAATCACTCCATATTTCAAAAATCCCCTTAGGCTAGTGCTTTCTGTATGCCAGTAGCCGGAGCATGTTGTGGCGCGCTGCAATGCGCTGCAACGGTTTTCTCTCAGAAATTGCAGAAATACTCCAGATTCTCCCAGAAATTGTTGAGCTCATATTTTACTTGAAAATAAGTAGAATTTGATCAAGGTGGGCTATTTATAATAAGGATTTGCATGAGATTTTTCCTTTTTTGATGATATAAATTTTGGATTCATCAACTATAGCACGCTGTAGTGCCAAACGAGCCAAAAACCAGGCGCTATAGTGCACCGTAGTGTGCGACGAGCATAAAGTCTGGAGTTATAGCGCGTCATAGCGCGCGCTATAATGTTGTTTAAAAATTGCTCCAATTTAGCATTGCAAAGACCAAAAGACTTAATTCTTTCCATTTTCCCACAATAAAAAGTAATTGCAAACATTAATTATCTTCAGTTCCAAGGGAATAAAGGAATAAAAAATAATTAGATTCTAAGTTTCAATAATAACTGCTTGGAAGAAAGAATGGCTGAGGAGAATATTATAAAAGGAAGAAAGAAATGCTTGGGATATGTTCTGACTTTTCAGTTTGGGAAAGACATTAAAGGGGAAACCCTAACCCTAAAAGAGGTGGAAAAGGCTACAGCTTCAAAAGAAGATAAGCATAGAGAGTAAGAAAGTATGAGAAGATTTGAGAGAAGAGGAAATGTAGAGAATGCCAAGGGCTATTACTATATATAATATTCTCACATATTTTTCTTTCTGTTTCCTTGTAAGAGCTATGTATATGCTCAGCATCTTTTGTTGCTTTCTTTTTGTATCTCTTGTAATGATAGCCTAAACCCCCCTTTTGGGGAGGGTTAGGCAAAACTATGAAGTTAGTTATGGTTAAATGCATGTAAAAACTCTTATTTTTAATAAAATGTCATTTAGAGCTAAACACATATGAATATATTAATTTATAAAATGAGTTGAAGAATGATGAATGCAATGAACATCTCTTAAATTAAATACCTTAAAGAAAATCTCATAGAGCTTAATGATCTGTGGCGCCCCACCCCTTAACCACCAATAATCAAGTCTAAGGAGTGGTGTGCCACTTTGGCAAATCCATCACTTATCATTAGATTAAGGTGTAATCCTCAATCTACTAATAAGGGAAGGATATGCTCTGAATAATGTAGCATAATTATTCACTAAGTATATACATTCATTAGAGTGCGAAAGTAAGGAAAAGTAAAATGGTACATCCAAAACCACCACAATACAAGATAGGGAATAAACATGTAGCTCAAAATAAAATAGTATAGTAAAAAAGCATACATGTGTACTTAAATTATTACATCGATTTTAAGATAAGTTTAAAATGAAATAAATCACTCGTCCTCACAAGCAGAATAAAATGACATCTAATCTACTGATCTTCTGCTCCGACCTGATGCTCCTTCAAGAATAGCTCCTCTTTAAGCACAGGGTCCTCAAATTGCTCAGAACCTACCATTATTGGTTTCACAATGGCAGGGCCCCAACCAAAGAAAAGAAAATCTAATTAGACATATTGTCTAAGTACATTTTTGGCTGTTTAAGTTCATGAGTTTTATAATTTCACCATTTTACTTAGGCTATAAAACAAGCAAACCGTAAGGGTGCAACAAACATACAAAGGGATATGGAAAGTTATAAATACATCATTTATAATTGAGCAACATACAAGGTAAGAGAACATACCTCAATACTAAGTTGTGATAAGATTAGGCATATTTATATAAATAAAGTAAGAAAAGTACTGAAAGAAAAGACTCATCCTAAATATGCTGATGATCATACAAATTATGTAAGTTTAAGAGTAAGCAATCTATCTGTGATATGTATAAGTAAGCAATAAAAGAAATCCAGTATCCTATAAGTATACTAGTAAGTAGGTAAAGTAAATGCTAACTGAAGTAAAAAGGTAATAGTAAAATAATAAATAAGTATGTAATGACTGTCATATCAGAAGAAGGATAAACTAGCCCGCTGAACTAAAAAATGTATATTCTTAGCATCATCTGAGGCTAAGCCAGTAAGTTTCTTAGCGTCATAAGAGGTTAAGGTGGAATAACGAAGTAGAACTGAATTGAGGAGGCAGTAAGTACAATTGCAATAATATTTTAATTATTTATCTTACTTCTATAGATATATTTAGAAGTAGCTAAGGAGTCAAGCACATCTGCAAGACTGTTTGAGTTCCAACTTAACACAACACTCCTCAATGAGTAATGTTAAGTAATCATTATTTCTCCTTACCCCTGTCCATTGTGTAAAGTACACACGATAAATAAGTAACTGAACCCTATGCAAATGTTGTCCTAATTTTTCTACATTTTTATTTCATGTATCAATGTTCTTATATGACATGCTCAAGGTAAGGCATAAAGTACAAGATTTGCAAATGCACAAGTAAGTCAATAGTAAGCAAGGGACTCTACTACACATAGTGATATCTGTTGTTATCTACTTAATCTGTTTTAACTACTCTAAGTTATATAAGTTCAGGATCTCCAATTCCTACTATTAAATATAACTTAGAAGCATGGCCTTATGAGTTAAAAGCAATTAGAACTGATCATGTTCTAATTTAATTCAATCAATATCGCTTACAAGTTAAATAAATAATCAACACGTCCTATTTGATGAAATTAGACGCTCTAAGCTAAGATCTAATCAAGATTTTTTAAAACTATGGATTATGAATTAAACACCACAAATTGAGTTTAATCGCATTATTCAAAGGGTAAAGCTTAAGGACTATAGTTTAAGTCTATTTGTGAACTAATAATGAAGGCAAATAATATTAAGCACAATCAAGATTAATATAATAATTCTCCTAATCTTAATCTAAAGTTGAAAGATAAAATAATCAGAATTAAAGTATGAAAATCTAGAAACTAATAAAACTAAGATTTTATCCATTGAATAACCAATTTACTTAATGAATGAAATCAAACCTAGTAATGGTGGCGCGCTGCAGCGCTTTCAGGTGCAGAGGCACTTTCAGGCGTTGTGGTGCTTTCAAGCGAGGCGGTGCGCTATGACGCCAGATTTCCAGAGAGCTGGGTGCTACGACGTGCTGGAGCGATTCCTTGCTAAGAGCCAGGCACTATAACGCATTGTGGCAAACTACGGCATGCTAGGGCATAGCTGACTCAAGACACAGGCGTTGCGGCGCGCTGGAGCTGTCCCTGGCTGAGAGCCAGGCGCTATGGCTCGCCGTAGTGCTCGACGGTGATTTTGCTTGTGCGAAAACCAAAATGTGTCCCCTTTCACACTCAAATACTCTCAATTTAAGGCACTTCATGTGTGGCGCCATATACCGATGAAAAGGTATTTCTGAGACCTTTCCATTTATACCAAAATTAACACAAAATGATCATTTTAATAATGCAAACAAGGAGGTTAAAGGTCTATGTATACAGAAAGAAGGAAAAGCAGAGTTGTTTATCTACAATAAAATTATCAACTTAATAATCTCTAATGAACTCAATATCTCAAAGACATATTCTTATCAGCATGAAATAGAGATGCAAGGTAAATGTATCAACCATTTGATAAAGAGAAGAGGTACCGAAGAGGTACCTTGGCTTTGAAATGAATGGAGGAAGAGAGCTCTGTTTTCTGCAGGAACTTGGAAGCTTGAGGGCTTGAGGATTCCTTCAGCAAGTACAGCAAGGAAAGAGAAGAAGAGAGAAGGAGCTTCAGCTTGACAGCAAGGGATGAAGGGAGAGCTGAGAGCTACTTTTAAAGGAGAATGAGAAGAGGAGGTGGTAGGCATGGCCTATAGGAGTCTTCTCCCATCATAGCGTAGAGGGAGAGGAGAGGGAGCAGAGGCTCTTGCGTACGCCAGGTAAGGGTAGGGGGCACCGAATTGTAATGGGAGTGGGGTCCAGCCATGAGAAAAAGAAAGATGGAGAAAAATATAGGTTTAATAAATATTAATTCAGTTTATTTATTTAATCATTGCTTTAAAAGTCAAATTTTATAAATGTGCTTCGAAAAATCTTAAAAATTTATCCCAAGCTAATTTTGGGGTGAGAAATTCAACGGATTTTAATGTGTATTTAATTTTCTTTTTTTTTGTATTTAATTACATTAAAATATTTGCAAAAATTCGACGACTTTCAAACATGTCCAAAACATCACCCCTAGCTAATTTGGGGGTGATGAGCGCAATGGCAAAGTCGGATTTTGATTTTAAAGTCAAATAAAATACCTCAATTTTCTAATTAATTAAATATTATTAAAATAATCCAAATACTAAATTGAGCTCTGAATCGCTCCAAAGCTTTGGAGATTGATTCTAATGACTAGATGAACTCAATCGAATAATAATTAGGATGCGATTAGGCTAAGTAACAACCTAGGGTTATTACATGAATGCATTATCAAAAAGTTATACACCTTAAGCGGTAATAATGCGAATGAATGTGATAATATTTGCTATGCGAAAACAGCTCATGCATAACTTTTGGACAATAGCTTGATTGTTTAAGCCATGAGAATATATAAAAATTTCTATAAGCTCCATAGCTCAGTTTATACCACTTGGAGGAGGCATGTAAGGCAGTGGATGATGTGACATAGTTCACGTAGGCCATCAACTCCAAGTTAAGGTATAAACTTGATGCATGTGAGCCGAGAACCACCTATAGAGCTTCATAAATTACTCTTGATTTATGTAAGGAATTTGAGTGCATCGAGCTATGAGCGATATGACATAAGCTTACCTAGCTTCGCAACTCATTTTCTTAGCTAAATTAAGAGTAGAAGCATGTGAGCCATATATGGAGTCAAGATTATGTGATCATTAACTTAAAATGTAGATTTTATCACTTAGACGTAAGAGATGATTTTACCTACTAAGAGATCATAAGAATTTTTGTGTTGAGATTGAATCCTTGTGTGTTTATCTCATAGCACTAGATAGGATTTAATATATTTAATAATTCTATTAGAGAATGTTAAATCCCTTGATAATAAAATGAATATTCATTCAACTCACTTGACATGGAAATTATAAGAAGTGTAACTGTGCACAAAACTATGATAAATTGCATGTTAAACCCTAACTCTCCCCAATTTTTCCAAATTGAGTCTAACTAGAGTAATTTGGGACTGATAATCTATGAACAAAAACCCAAGCAAATCATTACTTAAACATTATTGAAAGTGGATAAACTCTAGTTACAAATCACCACCATTCTCAAAGGATAATAAGTCTCGGGATCTCACTATATCATATTACTTCGGACCACGTACACTTGCGTACAAGCGCAGACAATGTATTTTAGGTTTGTTAAGTTTTTGGCTTTGTTGCTTGGGAATAGTTTTGATTTGCATTAGAGATAATCCATGATGAAAATAGTGATTTAATATTTTTGTACATATCTTCTTAATTTCTGTAATTTATTTTTTTCTTAATTTTGTAGTTACTATTTTATTTCTTATATATTCTCTGTTTTTACATTATACCAGGTTCTTGCTTAATTTTAAGTTGTGTATGCATAGACAAAATATTAAAAACTATTTATTTGACCCTAGAATTGAATAAACTTTATTAAGACTTAAGAGACAACAACTTAGAGCAACTTCAACATCAACATTAATGGAGAATTGAAGAGACAATTTTAGGAGAAGTGCATGAGAAAAACACGAGGAGAGCGTTGATAGACTATGCCTTACCCAATATTAGGGGAATGCTGCATGCAATAGTTATATCCAATGTAGAGGCTAATAACTTTGAAATTAAATCCTCAACTCTACAAATGATCTAGAATGGTCAATTTAGAAGGTAGGAAACTAAAGACCCCAATTCGCATATCTCAAACTTTATCAAGATATGCAATATATTTAGGTACAATAGCATCACTAATGACACGATTAGGTTAAGATTTTTCTCATTCTCGTTGAGAGATAGATCAAGTAGCTGTCTGAGTTCTCTTCTTGGCGATTCTATAAGAACGTGGGATGATTTAACTAAGAAATTCATAGCTAAATATTTCCCCTAGCCAAAATTGCCATATTAAGAATAGAGATCACCAATTATTCTCAACAAGATGGGGAAACCCTATATGATAGTTGGGAATGCTTCAAAAAATGCTTAAGGTGCTGCCCAATCATGGATTCAGCATTTGATGTAAGTTCAAATATTTCAGATATTTTATAACTAACTGAATGCACCCACTCAAACCCTTATTGATGCAGCTGTTGGAGGTTCCTTGAGTAGCAAAACCTAAGAATAAGCCTATGACACATTAGAAGAAATGATAAACAATGCATATCAATAAGCTGATTAAATGACTGAATTATAATAGGAAAGATATAAATAATACAGTTTAATCACATTAATTAGATGCTCTTCAACATGAAATTGCTATGCTAAATAAAAAATTGGGCCAAATGAATGTGAGTGCAATTCAAGATGTTGTTTGTGAGTTTTATGGGGGGCAACACACTAATAAAAATTATAATTCTAACAATTTGTTTGCACCCTCAATTCTTGAACAAGTAAATTTTTTGAGAAACAACAATAATAATCAAGCCCAAAATAATCCTTACTCCAGCACTTACAACCAAGGGTGGAGAAATCACCCAATTTTATTTGGAGTAATGGAAATACTCAAAGTCACGATGAAAATGGGAAACAAACCTCAAACAGACAAGGACAACCCTTCAGCAACCCATCTCAACAACAACATAAGTAATAAGAAATAGGAATATAAGGAGCCTTTTTTCATTTAAGGTTGAAACATTACAATTCATGCAAAGAACTGAACAAACCAATAACCGACATGAATCTTCTATTCAAAGAATCAAAGTAACCCTGAGAAATATTGAAGTCCAGATGGGACAAAATTAGAAGAGGGTGGAAGAGGGAGTGAAGGAATGTCATTGCTCAATAATGAGTTATGGTCTAGGGTTAAAGCCTTAAGGGAATTAAACACCCTTCGAATAAAATGAAGAGGGGAAGTCTCAGTAATCGTAGGAAGAAGAGAGGAAGCAAGAGCTAAGGCATCCACATTACTTAAAGAAGAAGATGCTGATCTAAATGACCTTCTGTAAGGCCTTCCCAGCCTACTGCATCCCCTGGGGGAGGTAAGGACTCCAAGGGAGGAGCACATGTATATCAGCATTGAGGAAATAATTGAACGATTAACAAACTTTGAGGAAAAAGTCATGTAAAACCTTTTGAAAGATAGCCAAACCTTTGTTGAAGTATCAGAACATTCGTCAAATGAGACAAGGGTTTAATTTCAACGCATAACCAAGCAAAAGAAAATTTGGCTTTGTTTGAAGTGAGAGCGTCCATCATGATCGCGTCACCCACGATATTGGCAATTTTAAAAATGTAGACATCAATCCAATGCTGTAAAAGAAGATTAGAGAGTTGTACCCAAATGAAGATGAGGAGCGGTCAAAGTTGAGAGAAGAAAATTCCTTTATTCATGGCTTGAACAAAAATAGGCAGTTTAAAGAAAATCAAAATTCTTGAAGGTTCATATACTTATTATAGAATTGAGTGATGATTTGCTGAAATGTCACATAAAAAAATTAATCCAATAAAATTTAGATTTTATTTCACTACAAATTTTAAAAATAATACTTATATTATTTTAATATAAATAAATAAACACTAATGAAATGATGTCTAAATTCATAAATAAATATTTATAAGTATTATATCAGCGGATCTAAATATCATTTCTCTACTTCTTTTGAGAAATATAATATTAACTAAAATTGTATTGAAGTATTTTAACGAGTGGCTTGTATGAAATTGCCGCTTTAACAAATTAGGTCTCAGCACTTCAATTTTTTCACAGAAGAATCGTTACGGGTTGTTCTCCGGTCTTCCGTCTCCTCTCCGAATTGGATTCCATATTTGCTTTGGCAATAATTCAGTCTAATTCTTCGCTGAGATAGTCGGTTTAAGGTATACTTATCCTTCCCTCCGCGCCAAATTTTTTCTTTTCGAAGAAAAATAACCCGCTTATATTTAGGACCACGCTTGGTTTCTCTCTAAATTCTGCTTATTTGTTTTCTCATGGTTGCTTTGCTCTGGAGTGAATTGATAACATATCGATCTCAATTTGCTGTTTATATATTTGCATTTGCATTTGTATTGCTTTGCAGATTTGCAGTGTTTGAAAGTAAAACGTTATTTTATTTATATTTTCTCTTGCTTGGCTTGTTGATTGGATGATATTTCCCTGTTGGGTAATAGCATTTTTAGAGATTTAACAGGCTAAATCGGCCAAATCTACTAGCAACATTTTTTAGTAACAATTGGGGGTTGTTTGATAGCAGGATTAACTAAGCTTTACATGTGGATCCTGGAATTCCCCGTTATCCAAATAAATCTCACTGACATGAAGAAAAAGCAAAAATCATGCAGTGTAAATCTCGAAATGCTAGGTCGCTAGCTCTCATAGATTTAAGTAACGCTAAGTTTGCTTACAAAATGCTTAATCCAAAGGAGAAGAGGAAAAAAAGATGCAGTGCAGGAGATCACAAAGTTCTTGCAGAAGGAATAGAGAGGAGTGGCACAAGCATTAGATCACAAAGTCCACGAAAAAGGGGAAATTTCATAAGTATCATTTATTTTTTTGTTTATATATTTAGCTTTTAAATCATAAATATTACTAAACTATTATTCAAATCTCTATTATTGTACCAAACCACCATTCCAATCTTCCATTCATTACAAATAAATAAAAATGTATGATTATATAGTTTTATAAATATCAAGATTTAGGTGCTCGATATGTAAATAAGAATGCCAAAAGGACAGTTATATGAACCATACATTAATGAATTTTTATTTTGATATATTAAAGTCTTAATGAAATTATACTTTAATTAATAATAAATGTGCTAATTATTTTTAATTTAAATATTAAATCATATAATTGTATAATTGAAGTGTTACATTTATTGTGTTGGTAGATTTAATTAATTTAACCATGCCAATTATTCGATGGGTGCACCAAAGATCTTAAAAAATAGAAGTGTTATGGATTCCCACTAAAGTCCCTTAAAAGTTTGATGAATGAATATTTTGGTGGTTATTTTTAGTAGATTGTAACTATTTAAATAGTTAATCATATTTAGTCAAGAAGTTGATATTGGAAAAATAGCTATTGAAATTGAGTGCTCATGTTTGAAGCTATTGGTGCGATTTGGTGATCCAACAATAGTGTTATTATGCAAAAACAAAATAGTTATATAAATTAAGAACTCATAAAATCCGAAGAAACTATTTGACTAGAAATAGGGTTAGATATAATTCCATTATACATTATGTTGGGAATCACATATTCACAAAATATACACATCATTCTAATCATGACAAGATTTATTAAGGAAGAATTTTTTGTATTTTTTATTGTGCACTTATATGTTTTCTAACTGTTTTGTATTTTAAAGTGTAACATTGGAAAGTTCTTTTTCTTGAATCTCAATTTCTAGCCATTAATTTGCATCTCATGGATCATTAGTTTAGCTATTGGATTGTAGTATACGATCCTCAATTATAGCCATCTGTTAAAATAATGGATTCCCAATTAGAATGATTAGATAGCATATGGATTACCAACTGCAAACATAATATTAGCTTTAAACATCAAGTTACATAACATAGATCAACTATTATAGGTGATAATTCATGGCTTAAGGATTTTCAGCCACAAATATCAGATCTTCATTCTCAAGATTAATGAATTTCATATTCTATAGCCTTACAAATTTATAAACTGGATTTGATTTTTTCATTAAAACACAACTATTGCAAATAATAAAGTTTATTCTTTTTTAAACTTCGAGTGCTTGTGGATGTGATGTTTTCGAGTGCAGAGCAAGGGCGATAGACTTATAGGAAGTTTTAACTTGTTTTAGCATTTGGCTTGGATTTGGATTACTTAGATAATACTTCCCTTTAACTTTTATCATAAGTTTTTTGTTACAATTTTTGTTTGGAGCTTAGAGCATTGTTAATAAATGCTATAACTTAAAACCCCTTGGGTATTAATATATGCTGTTGAAAGCTTTAAATCACTCTAATTTTAACCTTTGTGGAGTTTTGAGTCATGTTGGCTTTCAGTGTCATATTTTAGTATAATAAAGTTAAGCAAAAGTATTTTATTATGGTTGAGAGACTTATAAAGTTAAGCAAAAGTATAGACAAAAAAATGCGAGATTATATGCATCTCTACTCATTCCATTCAGATATTTGGAATATGTTGGCGTATCTCTTGTGTTAGGATTATCCTATTCTCTTTGAATCAACATATCTTTTTTGTAGTAATCAACATATTTAATATGACAACTTATCTCTTTCTATGCTATAACATTGCTAGTGCATCATGTATTGCTCAGTTATGAAAATTTTAAAACTACGTGGTTTACCCAAAAATCATAATTGTGAATAGGAATGTCAAATTTATCAGTTATTTTGAAAAATCCTTTAAAATAAAATCATCATGACTTTGAAATTCTTCACATTTGTCACCACAAATTTGATGTCACAATGAAGTAGCCAACAAGAGTCATGGACATCTAATGTGTTATTTGATTTGTAATCATGTCTTTGTGGAAATTTGATTCTATTGATGTTTTTATTTGTATATATTTCATTTGTTAATGTGTTTACATGCATGAGTCCATTTGATATAGTTACTAATAGTCAACTTAGAAAATTTGTTAACCTATTATTGTTAGTTATTGAATCAAGGATGCCTAAGGTCAAGATATGATCACGATGATTGCTTTTTATAGCTTTATAAAGTCTTTTATCTGAAACTTTAATTAAATTAAATATGAGAAGGGTGTCTTGTAAGATAACACAACATATTGGTACAATACTTATTGCTTTAGATTTCAAGGAATGTTGGAATATTTCTATTACTCAATATATTTGATCTAATATTGTATTATGAACTACCTACCAATGCTGTGAATTCTCCTATTTTTTAATCCCTTTTCTATGAGCCCATATTGAATTTACTTTAGTTATTATAGTATAGCTATTGTTAGAGATAGACTTGATGATTAATTAATATTCACTATTGGTGTTTACACAATATTTGTCTATTGAAGAGATGTTAGATCTTAATAGCTCTTGAATCTCTTTAAAGAAAGCTCAAAGATATTTATAGAAATTGTTAAATAAATGTTAATTATTAAACTCGTTGGAGTCAAAATTTTCAATGGCAGCAAGTATGATGGGAAACACATTTGCATACAATTCAATCACTATTTTAATTGATGTTAAGAATTATTAATGAAGATATTTTTAATATTTTTTTATAATTTTATTTTCTCGAAGTTATTTTGTTGTTTTGGAATGATATATGGGGATATTTATTTTTCATAGGTCTTAGGTTTCAGCCATTTAATAACATCTCATGGAGCATAGCTTTAATTATCACATCATAATAAATGAATCATTAACTATTGTCATAAGATTACATCTCACAAATTATTACTTTAATCATTAATTTTCAACATATGAATTACTAGTTATAACTATTAAATTGCATCAAACGGATCAATAGTTATAAAGATCATATTACATCACTTGGATCATCAACTACGATCATTAGATTATACTCTACAGATCATCAACCCCAACCATCCTATCATTATCCTCAAGGTTAGCAAATTTCTCATTTAAGATTTTGTAGATCTATAAATAGGTTTTTTATTGTAATAGATTTATAGTCATAATTCTAATATATTTTTGAATTGATTTAATATATTTTTATTTAGATATTTTGTCCTTAAATTAGTCTTAAAAATGATCAAATGCATCAAATGTTCAGATGCTTGGGTAGCTTAAATACTAGCTCCTCGTGAGCTAAATGCCCATGAAGACTTGATCCAAAGTACTCAATAGGTTAGAGGAAGTGTCCTTTAGATTGGAGACTGTAGAACCTAGAAGACCAAGTGGATTTTAGATTAGCGCATTAACATGAATGATGTGTTGCAATAGGTTCAACTAGCCTTTAAGATTCTAGTTTTCATCTGAAGTATTCTGAATATGTTAATGTGTTTTCAGTTTTATTTCATTTTATTTGTAATATTATTTCATGTATTATTAACGACTTTAGTATTGTCTAAAGCTTAAGAGAGATTGGGCTCAATTTTGGAGACTTTAGGCTGGCTTGGGATTTTTGTTGGTGGTCAAGCAGCCAAATGCCCTTACTAGCATGCTTAGGCACTCTCGCCCAAGATCATGGTGATGCGCGCCTAGGCGTGCTCAACTAGAAATGGCAAAAAGTAGGCCATAGATCCTGGCACTAAATAGCATGCTCATGCACAATTTTAGCCCATCTAGGCATCCACAATATGCCAATTCAAAACTATATTCTCATACGAACCCATCTTACTCTCCTATGTATAAAGGCACTTTCTCATGCCTCAATTTATACCAAAAGCCCAAATTTTCTCT
Source organism: Gastrodia elata (assembly GCA_016760335.1). NCBI lineage: Eukaryota > Viridiplantae > Streptophyta > Magnoliopsida > Asparagales > Orchidaceae > Gastrodia > Gastrodia elata. Next base: position 54,828,032 of record CM028672.1, on the reverse strand, counting down.
AATTTTTTCCTATGTCTCTCCAAAATATACTTCTAAAGTTCCCTTTCAAAGTTAAGTGGCTTGGTAGTTTTTAAATCTTAAATTATTCATTCTAAGATTATGCTTGATTTCTTTCATTTGTTTTTTCAATTTATTTAACGGGTTGTGCAATCTAAGATTATGCTTGATTTCTTTCATTTGTTTTTTCAATTTACTTATGGGTTGTGCAAGAGGAATCATGGCAGCTCTAGTTTAGCAAAGCTTTAGGAATAAGAATGATTTGGCAACTCTGCCACCAAAAATTTGTAAAGGAGGGATCTTGATGGTTCTCCAAAGCATCGCGTTGAGAAGGATAGTTTTTCATTTGCTTTACTGTTTAAGCGTGTGAATGAGAGATTTGTACAAAGCTTCTCTGCCTAGGACAAAGGTGTGACTTTGGCATGAGTGGAATCCTAAAGATAATAATTTTGAAGAGTAGATCTCAAGTTGATCTGAATCATTATAAATTATGACTTGCATTTTCTCTTATGTTTGTGTTCTTGCTCTTTATTTATTGCTTTTATTTAATTTTCTTTTAGATTATTTCACTCCCTCTATTATTATTAAAAGTTCTTAAGTTTAATTTCTAACAAGTCAAGATTACTTAATCCCTCTCTTGGATAATGTCACGTGGGTTGCCTCAATTCAACATATAGGAATTCATAGGGTGTGGCAGTAAGTTTATTTTATAAACAAATATCTCTTAAATAATAGGGATAGATAATGAGTTTAGAGTAGATAATTTCATGCTAAAGATGTCACAGGGAGAATTTCTCTTGCCTTTCTAGTCTTGAAAACATGCCACCTTTTTAACAGTATTTGAAAACTTCATACTATGAGCTGTAAGTGGTTTACTAAAGCTGAACATAATCATCTAACAGGAGTTAAAAAAGAAATTTGAGATGGCTTTTCTACTCTTTTATATGGTACCCAACTGAACTTAGCATCATAATGCTAGATCAGTAAATAGTTAATTAAATTGAATTTAAATGTGAGTTTACGATTAATTATTGTTTGGCAAGAGCATAGTAAAAAACATTGTTTTTAAAGTATTGTCTATTGTGAAGAACAAAGGTTTTTTTGTTTTGGGACACAAAGCTAGTGAATCAAGGCTCTTTTGTCAAAACCTTTTTTTGTGAAAAATGAACCAAGCTCTCACCGAATATAATGACTTTTACTAGTCTCTAATCTTGATTTAATTTTGATAGTATCACAAAATTTATTGTACTCTTCTTGAGTCATTTGCGTAGATAATACTTAAAATTCATTAATTTACAATTATATCATCTTGTCGATCATTCAGTAAACAAGGTTGAACATCGTTGAGCACTCTAACCCATCTAACTGCATTGAAGTTTTGTGCTTGGCTTTGTGCATTGAAGCGTTGCGAGCGTGATTTACAAATTAATGACTTCTTATTATGTATTTCACAGAGCTTTTGTATTCTTTTCAACTAAAGAGATGTACAGTTTAAAACGTATTCTTAATAACATTTGTAAAAAGTAGCTTCAAATGGATGCCATACTTCCAAGATATATCTTTTGTTCCATTTTATTTTCCTTAAATCATAACTATAACCACCAAAACATTGAACACTTTATAAACTGATAGCAATGCAATGCAGACCCTTGCTCCAATGATTTTTTGCCTCTGGCGCCATCATGCACCTGAGATCTTTGTTGTGAAGCTTGGTTACTATAGAAGGGAATGAAGTGCAACTTCCTCGCATAACTTGTATGATTCATTCCCCCTTTCGTTACTTCCCTAACATGCTATTCTTGACCTCCTAATGATTTCTTACTGAATTTCCACAGCTGATAGAAGCTCAAAAGGATTTGTTTTATGCACTTTTGTTTGCGAGCCCTATCAATATTTTATCAAATTTTTATATCTTCTTTCTTTTGCATTAATTTTTGTATAAATCTTGGGGTATTACTGCAGTTTCCTGTCTACTAATTCATTGGTTTTGTATTACTTTTTTATGAATATGGTGACCGATTTTCTTGCTAAATCCTGCCCTCTCCCAATCCTCTCTAGCCATTTCATTTGTTTAATATGATAGTATAGATAGGTTCTAAATCCTTGAATGCCTTGCGAATTCGGTTGCTGGGATTGATGATGGTGGATTTGTCTTATGATCTTTGTAATTCTAATTAAGGGAAGGTTTATGTTTAATATTTGGATGCCTAAAGCATATTAAACAACAATTCTATATGATTCCTGCTTTGATAGAACTAATTTTTAGTAGGACACAATTCCTTCAAGCTCGTTAAAATTCTGAGAATCTTCTTATATATAGGTGTAAGCATTGTTTTTCTATTTTTTGATCACCTCTAAAGTTATATACTTTTTGAGTCTCTAATTTCTAGAAAGTTATTTCTTATGTTATAGATTTTTGTGGAATTTGGCACAATTCAATTTTTCTGATTGCTGTGATTTTCATAATGAGCTTGTATTTTTCATGATCTCAAATATTTAAACATTATTTCTTACAAGATATAATTAAACATTAGTTAAAATGAATTTTTGTGTTTTCTTGTTTTCTTCTAGAGGGAATTGTTTTCTTAATTAAGATTTAATGAGGTGGAAATTTGAAGTGTGTGATTTGGTGCACCTCATTCTGCTCAAGGGAACTCTATAGCCAAAGATGCTCCTTGTTATCATACTTATGAATTATTCATTTGGAGCACTCATCCATTAATGTATTGACCCCCAATTGCTAATCCATTGGTTTTGTCTTTACAATACTGAGATTCCTTTGACTGCTTAAGATTATTATTTTCATCTAGGCATTCAATAGTTTGCATATTTCTAATTGGAATTTGTGAAATAATCACCCGAGGTAATGTCTTTGTGATATTTATGTTAACAAAAGTGCATTCTAAAACTTAACTATCGCTTCTTTGTGCAGTTATGGGCTCTAACTCGCAGTTGTCTTAGCACTTATAACAAAAACTATGCACAAGAAATTTTCACTGAACTGTGATTATTGAATTGTCGACAACAAATGTCTGACTATTGGAGTAATGCTTAAGTATCAGCAAGATAATTAGGAAGAAGGAATATTAGTTCTTACACTTTATTTTGGGTTGTTCTTCTGATTGAAGTCGAGTGAATTAGATGTTTCGGTTCATTCCTTCAGTGTCTGTACCAGGATGCAGTACCTCTAATTTATTACATATATTCAAGCCATTTCTGCCGTAAAAACATGAACTTGACCTTAAGGAGGTCTTTTCTTTCTCTATTGAACGGATTTCGAGCATCCAACTCTCGTAATATTGGCCTTTTTATTTACAAACAAATTGAAGGCCCACATCCTCTTAATTTGTCTACTGCTGTATGCTCGCTTAGACACGACTTGCATTTGGGATTCACATCAGGCTGCCGAAGTATGAGCTTAAGGCTTCCAATCTCCAGGTTTCAGAAAATTACCAAAGTTGGCTGGAATGTAAGACGCACTTCATTTGCAGCAGGTGTTTCTTTTGGGCTCTGCTTGAGCTTTTCTTCAGCTGGAGTGAATGCACAAGCTTCTGAGAATGGTGAGTATAAAGCATCATTTGTGAGAACTTCACATGGAAAGGAAGTATACGCAGATTACACCATAACGGGTTAGTAAAAATGCCTATTGAAACACAAGTTCTTAATTCATTTTTTATGTTTTTTGAATTTTTTCAGTTTCTTTGGTATAATCTTGACTTGATACTTTCATTAGGCATACCCGGAGATGGTAGATGTTTGTTTCGCTCTGTAGTCCATGGGGCTCGCGTCCGGGCAGGAAAATCCATACCTAATGAGAGTCTACAGCGAGAACTAGCTGATGATTTGAGAGCTTTGGTATGACTAGCTGTGAATATGTGTAATGAGGCTCTGCATGTTGAGAATTTGATACTTAGCTATGCTTAAAATGGATGCTTCTTTTGTGTAGCTGCGCTTTCTAAATAATCATGTTATCTAAAAAAAGTTATCTATCAAATACAATGCATTGTCTTAGTACTAAATGGCTTAAATCATAGCATTATATGGCATATGCCAACAAAATTGCTCTTATTAATCTTATTTCTGTTTATTTTTAAGCTTATTCTACGATTGACCAGGTTGCAGATGAATTCTTAAAGAGACGGGAAGAGACTGAATGGTGAGTATCCTTCTTTTTTGTTTTCCATTTTTAAATCTTTTTGTCAGTACAAGCTCTTCTCAGGGCAGCTTAGTGATATACAATTAATGAGCTGAATTTCTAGTTTGACATTGCATATATGTAAAGCAAATTACTACGGGAATCTTAAAGTCTTTTAATTTTTAGGTTTATTGAAGGTAACTTTGATGATTATGTCTCCCATATTAGACTACCGCATGTTTGGGGAGGTGAACCAGAGCTGTTGATGGCATCTTATGTTCTTCGGTAAGAAAGTTCTTCCCCATATATGTTTTACTGTGTTCATGTGTGCATGGATATAATAAGGTATGAATGACCATTAAAGGTCTAAAATTTTAAATATTGGTTTGTTTGTTTTTTCTAAATGTTTAATTGTTTAATTGTGATAAAAGTTAACTAGTTAATATTTTCAAACTTTGTCGCCAGTAAATTTAGCTTTTGGCGTAACTATGTTAATATTGATAGAAAAATTAAGCCTGCATGAGAGGTTTCAGTGTATCAAATCTATGATATAAAGCACTAAAGGGCTGTTTATTTGCAACTTGAATCTGATTTATGTTGGCTTAAGCTCAAAACTGTCTTTTGAAATTTTCAACCATCTGAGATTAGCTAAGCTTGCTCTTAGGCTTAAGCCTTAAGAGGATTAACGCTAGTTTAATCATGACTTACATCCCATTATTATTTGTACTGATTATAATCAAACAATATTCTTATAAATTAATACCAACTAAATGCTGTTTAATAATTAACAGATAAAGCAATAATAAACTAACATACTAATTGTTATATAAAGTTTATAATTAATATCATTTATTTGATATTATGAAATTATCTATTTTTTATGCATTAGTACTAATTACATTTGTAATACTTAATATAAAATTAATTATATTGTTTAATATATTATTCTATTTGTATTGATTTTTACATTTTAGCTATTATAATACTCTTATTAACTAGTGTATGCATTGCAATTTAAGTATTACATAATGTTTTACATTTTAATTTTATGATTACCTTAATTTATAACATAATAATTATATCTAAAATTATGCCATCAGTAAAATTTTCATGCTACTTATTATATGAATTTATTTACAAATAAATATATTTACATTTTTATATATTTAATATGATAAGTTAAAGTTAAATTGCAATCAATGATTTGTAGGCTTGTCGCTGAAATAGCTTAGCTCACTTAGTAGTTTAAGCTAAAATTACCTTAAGATGGAACTATGCTTCCACCGATAAATAACATTTCTCTTTGAGCATGTCAGAACAAATAATTTTGTCAAAATCTTACAATCAGAATCAATAGATCGAGTAGAAGCTGTCTAATCTCAGAATGGAGACATAACTGGGCAACATGAACGAAAAGAGCAACAAAACAATCTCAATCACTTGCTCTCAACCTGTCTACAAAGCTGATTAGATGATACCAGTGTAGACACTGAATATTTTGTTATGTGAATGAACATCTTTCTCAACATAGGCTTTACCTGGATGATAACAGATTTGAAATGAAAATCCTTAAGTAATTCTATCCATTGGTGCTGATGGAGTCAACTCTTCTTAGGTGAAGATGTACTTCAAGCTTTGATGATGAGTATAAATTTCATATTTTGACCCATACTGATTGTGCCTCTAAAGTTTTATGGCAAAAATAAACAGATGCTCTAAATTATATATGGAATTGCTTTTCTTGTGTGGCTTCAACTATCTTGAACTATAAGCAATCAATGCCCTCTTTTGAATGTGAATACAAGCCAATTCATGCTAGGAAGCATCAATACTCTTGAAAGCCATTGCACCTATAAAGCAAAGTAAGAATAGGAGTAGAAACTAGGCATACTTAATTTGACAAAAGGCATTCTTGCAAATCGCATCGTAAATGAAAGGAACAACCTTCTAAATAAAAGCTGAGTCAAAGGTGCCTCAATCATGAAAACCCTTGAAGAAATTTTTGGAAGTAGCCCTCCATATGTAATAAGCAGGGAACCTTAGGCATGTTGGTAGGCTAGGCCACTAGCAACGGATACTTCTTTATCACTCACAAAATGCCCCAAAGATGCTATAGAATGGAGGCAAAACTCACCCTTCGATAATTTGACATATAATCTATGCTCCTGGAGTGTGGCTAAAATGATTCTTAGATGCATGGAATCCTCCTTGGATTTGGAATAAATCAAAATGTCATTAATTGATATGATGACAATTAATCTAGGTAGGCTTGAAACATCTTGTTCATCAAATCTATTAATGTAGATGGGGCATTTGTTAGCCCAAAAGGCATCAATAAGAACTGGTAGTGCCTTTATCTATCATTTGTTAACCAAAGCTTAGTAGGGGTCTCATAGATATTAGTGCTCCGCCCATGGATAAACTAACACAATAGCAGAAATAAGAATGTAAGTGCATAATTGAATGGAATACAAGGCATGTCATTTCAGTTTCACAAAATCAGAATAAGAGATATGTTCAATAAATCAAAGATCAAACTAAGCTTAAGTATTTCACTTGTGATTTTGTTATAAGGTTCATAAAGACATAACTTTATAATTTTTATACGCCCATATCAACCAAATAAGTATGCATATGCAAACATCAAATGCTACTTAATCAGTTAATTCCTTGCACAGTTATTCATTTTAAAGTTCAGATATCAAATATTATAATTCATAGCCTTTGTTAGGCATCCACATTTCATAGCATTTTTCTTCAATTTCCATATCGCTCCACTGACACAAGATATATATATATATATATATATATATATATATATATATATATATATATGAGTGCGTTAGAAACTTTTAAACTAGCAAAATAAGAAATCAAATATTGTTTATTAGCAATTTTTGTTAAAAATGTATTTTTTGTTTGGTGTCATCAGACTTAAAGTTTCATATGTTCTGGCTCACTATCTATATGGTATTTGAAAATATCATATTAGCGGGCCTATTACGCAAAACTTGAAGTACAATTAATAAATAACATGCTCATACAAGTAAATTTTTAGCAAATTTAATAACATTAATTATAAAAGAGTCTCCTAGGAATAAATGGTGATGTACATACATTACAACTTTGGTAGATGATAATTTGACGCTGCATGTTTATAAGTTTTAAAAAATTGCGTCAGTTAATGACATAATTTGATTATATCCTCAAGAAACGAAGGCAAACTCCGTCGGGTGAAGCAATACTGATACACATCTTACTAAGCATTCACATTATCAACAGAAAATCAACAAAAATCTGCTCTTACTGATCTTGGCAAAACCTCTACTCAAATGAATTCCCTCTTGAGACCCATAATACGGGATACCATGCCATTTTGTACCTTAATGTTTTTTTCATTAAGCTAAAATCTTACTGAGATTTACTAGCAATGAAACGTTAATTGTTATATGTATCCCAAATTTTATGTTCCAGATTATGCTATTTCATTTGATGTTTAATTTTTTGTTGTTTTGAACAATCTTCAGATGGCTCTAGTTGGGATTGATAGAGATTGATAGAGATTGTAGAATTCTTCTAGTCCTTAGATGCTCAACTCTTTTAAGGTTGAATGTTTCGCATTTACCTAGAACTCACTTATTACTATTATCATTTCGTACCACCAAAAGTGTTTTTTTTATCTTGGTATTTTTTTGTGCTTCCCAATGCACAGTGTAATGGGATGAATGAGCTTTCTTAAGGTTTACTTGCCTTAGTTTCATATCAACTGGTATCTAGATTCTTTGTTCAAAGAATAGCCTTCCTTTTTCTTTTTCCTCAAGGTTGTATCTTTTCTTAAATTTTGTAGCTTCTTATGCTCTTTTGCCGGACTTTTTTGATTTGTTCCAACAAAGTTTCTTCGGCCAATAGCTTGTTTATCATTTGGTTGGCTAGTTTCACAATAATTAACTGTTTTCAGTTCTCGCAGTAGGCAATGGTTCAAAATCATATTATTTGCAGCAGGGTGTGTTTTTCTGTTTCACAACAATTAACTGTTTTCAGTTCTCGCAGTAGGCAATGGTTCGAAATCATATTATTCACAGTAGGGTGTATTTTTCTGCTTAGGACGCCGGCTACTACATTTGCTTTTCTAGAATGGTAATGAATATCACTATCGTATTCCTTTATAAATTCTAACCACCAACATTTTGAAATTTAGCTATTTTATATAAAAATATATTTCACTTTTGTGGTGTGTACTCCATATTGATGATATTGCCATATTCTTAATGCAAATATTACTGTTGCCAATTCAAGTTCATGAACTATTTATTTTGTTTCGTGTGTCTTTAACTGTATTGGGTCATAAGCTATCAAATTCTATCCTGCATTAGCTCACATTCTAACCCAATCTGAGAGAAATCAATGTACACTTGATAGTCTTTTTCTTCTATGAGCAAAGTGAGAATAAGTGTAGTTCTCAAGCACTCTTAAGATATTCAAACGCATGTTTGCACCCTTCATACTAATAAAAAATACAACCTTTCAGGTGAGCTGGGATAACAACATTGCAATATGAGAAAATCTTTTACAAATCTTCTATAATACTCTTGCTAATCCATAAAAACTCGTTACTTATGTCACAGTTTTGGATTTGGGCCATTTTACAATTGCACTTATCTTGTGTGGATTTACTATTACCTTCTTTACTAATTATGTGTCATAGGAATATAACTTTCTCTAGCCAAAATTTGCATTTTAAAAATTTTGCAAATTATTATTTTTTTCCCACTTTTGGATCCTTAAGTCTAGAAGGCTTCAAAATTATTTTATTATTTTGGTGAAATGAGTGTGTTTACTTTGCCCTGATAGCTTACATTATGGTCATACAACCACGATCTTCCTAATCTACATGTGTTCTGCTCATTGGTAAAAGATTACACTTAATACTCTCTTTATAGGTTAATCCGTTTGTTGATTGATTGCAGAAATGCAGTCAATCAATCCTCAGATCTCAAAGCTTGTAGAGGTATAACAATTAAAACACAACCGACGATGAGTTCAATTGGAATCTAAATGGCAGATTTTCACTAATTTCTTAAGAATATTACAGAGGGGATTAACTCCTGAGAATACAATAACTTCAACAAAAGAACAAATATCAAAATCCTATTGACGTCTTTCTATCTTACAGAAGCTTAATAAATCTAACTAACTTGACAATTGTCAACTTGATCAAAAGAAATTTTCTTGCCACACTAGCTTGTACCAAAACTTTCCAACAAACTTCAATTTGCATTCAATGTAGTCGTGCTGTGTCAGTTGGTTATAGTAAACTTGTTACCTATCAGACCCCAATTTCACTCTTATAAACATGTGTTGATAATCATAGGGTCACAACTAGCCATTACACGAGCTATGTTAATGCTTAGACAAATTTAATATGTATAATTTGTACACAAAATATTATATTTACTAAAAACATCATTGAATATAGACTCCAAAGTGAAGTTTATATTGTTTATAAATTAATTTGAATGGGTTGCTAAAATTAATGTTAGAAATGGTATCAAATTGGTTGCTTAAATCAATTTAATATCTTTAATTTTACATTCTGATGAAGTTTGCATGTTGGATCCCAAGTTTTGGACGAGATAGCTGGATGGTTATGCTTGGTAATCAACAATTTTCATAAACCTTGTCAAATCTACATGATTTCAATCATTTGAAAATTTGTGCTAGAGTTAGGGTTCCTTTGGAAATGATGCACTATATTATCTGATTATATTATGAAAAATATGAAAAGCTAATCTTAGTGCTCAGATATAATGTTTTGTGAACAAAAAATCCCACAATATAGAAGAATGCATGTGTAAAACCTAGTTCAAGATACCAGGATGAAAATATTATCATGGATTATTGATGCTTTGCCAATCATATTTTTAGGGTTAGTGGATATTGGATTAATAGGAAAATTATTTTTGTACTGTTTTAGGTAAGATGAACTTGTATAAGCTATGGTCTAAGAGATAAGAGAAAAAAAAAATTGGCTCAAAGAATTGTAATAATGATGCTAATAAAAAAATATTTAATATGAATGAGAACATGCAATGTTGATGGATCAATTTATTATAAACTTTTCAATGAAAATTGTACTAATATGATCAACACGAGTGATTTTACTAGCTTTAAATATATATTATTTGCTTATTATAATTCAACAAGCGAGTAAGTTTGCGGTTTAGAATGCTTTAAAAAATTGAAAAGTGAAATTTTGTAAGAATTGATGTCACATCCTTTTAGATGTGCTAAATTGTTTGGGCGAGGAAGGAGCTTTGTGGCTCATCTAGTTATGTATAACCATCTTTGATGAATAAAGACTATGCTTAAGGCTGTGCAAATTTTTAAGGAATCAAGTTAAGGAGCCATACTTTAAAACTTTAGGCATTGTCAAATATAGAATAAGATATCATAACTTTATTGAATCAATTTAGTTTTATGCTAAACATATCAATTATGGAGACTATATATTCGTTATGCAGCTTAATAGCGAAATTTTGGTAGAGAAGATTTATTCTTGATTCTTTTCAATTTAAATTAGACTTGTGATAACATACCAAGAGAAGTTTTTTGGAGAGTATTAGAAAAAAGGGGTTTGTGTTGGCTATATTAAAGCTAATAAAGATATGCATAATGGAACAATTAAAGCGAAATTCAGGAGGAGGTGCTTTGGTGCATCTTGTTTACGGATGATTTTTTCCTTATTGATGAGACTAGAGACGAGTTTAAAATGAAATTCAAGTGATGAAAATCTATTTTAGGGTCTAAAAGGTTTCATCATAGTAGATTTAAAAGGAAATATATGGATTGCATGATTAAATATAATAGAGATTGCATTATTGATGATGTAACAATCGACTATCAAATATTATGCTTTAAGAAAGTGAAGCGCTTACATATTTTGGTTTCATCATACAAAATATTCTATCATACAAAATAATGATGTAATTAAGGGTGATCTGAATTACAATGTGCATGTTGTATGTAATGGGGTAATGCTTTGGGATATTTTGTGGTCAAAAAATCCTACTTAAACTTAAAAGAAAGTATTGTTGAAAGCCATCAAGGTTATTTGGGGCAGATTGTTGGCCTACTACGTAGGTAGTGATGAGAATGTTAAGGTATATGAGTGGGTATATATGGAATGATATGATGAGAATGAGTTCACTAGTGACAAGTTTAGAGTTCTCCATTTAATAGTAAACTCGAACAAAGTACTCTTATATGATGCAGATCATTAGGCACCTCAGTAAAAAATGTTAAGCTAATTAATCTTACTTGTGTTAAAGAGTAAAAGAAAGGCTATAAAAGTTATGGTAAGAAATTGTCAGTAATGATCTTATAAATTTGGAGCTTGGGAGGTGTTATTATTTAAAATAGAGAATACTATTTGAGTCATACAGCCCCATTCGCTGGAACTAGAATTTGGAGTCCTTGCTATTGTTGTTGTTGGCAACATTATATTTTTAATGTGTGTAGCTGTTAAATCTGACGTGAATTATTCAGTCAATGATAAATAAAAATTTTGAATGGCATTTTCTTGGTTCGATGGAGTTTTTGATCCTTTTCTTTATATAAAGAACATGTTTGTCACACTATTTGAGTTTCAGGTATTGACCCACTTCTGGGAGAAATAAGTGTTTGGACGAGACTTCAGGTTTTTATTGTGTTTATCGACACCTATTCATTTTATTTTATATTATTGAGTACTTAATACTCCATTGCAATGCAAAAAATGACAAATAATACATTTATATTTGCTAATTTAAGTTGCTATATCAGAAATGCATATTTTGAAAATAATAAAATCTTGTTTTTAAAAATATATTTGAAATTAAAGGAAAATTCAATATTTAGAGAATTTGCATGTCATATCTACTTATATATATATATATATTGATAGCATGGGTAATGTTTAAATTTCACACATTATTACATATTTTGAGATTTGGTGGATTGTTTAGAAACCTAGAAGACAAGTTTCGCTCTTTGGTGTTTTGGTCAAATATAAGCGAAGAAAAGGATCCAATTATGAAGAGCGTTTATTATTATTAAGATTCAATAAGTATCAATTGATTTTCTATGCCCTAAAGATTGCTTAATCAAGTTTCATTGGTTCCATAAATAGACTATTATGCTTTGAACATTATGTTAAATTTTCTGTTTTTAAGTACTTGAATATAATAGCAGTATGAATATTATTAGCTTAGAATTTGTTGTGCCATTGCAATGTCTCGGATGTTTATTAGTTGACTTCTGTTCTGTGGTCATTATTTAGATGATGAAAGGTTTTAGTAAAATTAACTTTTCAAATATTTCTCATTTGATATATAAAAACTCTACCCCCCAAATATTAATCCAAGCGGCCTTCTAGCTATTCAAAGGACATGCATAGTGTTTTCTGGCCCCCGTATGCCCTTGCGTTCCAATCAAGCACTCTCTAATCTACTTGCAAACCATAATAACCCCTTAACAACCTACAACAACAATTCCAAGCCTTCAGTCCAACAAGGGATTGATTGATTCAACGACATTTTGATGCAATGTGCTATCATTGGGAGATTGAAGCTGTTTGATTCGTTGTATTGTTTTCTCCAATTCACTTAAAGAATTCAATTAGGACTGTGTAGTGAGATCCAGATGATGTGTGCCCATATGGAGCCCAAAATTCTTCTTGGCAGCAGACGACAATTTTGAGAACGGAGAGATTCATAGGAGAAGAACATTTGAGATTCATATTGACCGATAACTAGGTGTTGCTCGAAAACCATGTCATTCGGTGAGAATGTGCTTTAACTAAAGGTGGTAATTTTATCTAAAACTCATAAGTCGCTCAAGTCTTGAGTCTCGAGTCTTGAATTGAAAATTGTATAATCTGTATAAGAATTTAGTAGTGCAGGTGATAATGTTGTCTCCGTTTCTTGCCTAAGTTGTGGGATCGATTCTCTTTATGGTAAAATCTAACGCTGTTTTTTTCTTAGAAATGCATAATTTAATCTCGAAATATATAGAACAAAATAATTTATATATGATTTGCAGAAAAAATGTAGCAATGTAGATTGTCATGTTGTCTGCATTTATCATCTCATTCAGGTCGCGGGATCGATTCTCTATATGGTAAATTAATGACTATTTTATAAAAAAACCCAGAAATTAATCTGAAATTTATGAATTTTAAATTATTTTAATTTTCTTAATATCTATTCTCGAGCCGACTCGAATAAAATTGGAGTCCGCTTAAACTCGATCTTTTGCATCGAAATTGATTCGGTCCGAGTTCAAATTGTATTCAACTAAAACATTATGAGTGTGAACCTTATCTAACTCATCAAACTCAGCTTGAATCCAGCCCTAGAGTTAATACTTAACCAACAAGTTTGTCTTTTCCATAAAAAAGAAAAAAAGGGGGTTAATCTTTTTACTCAGCGCTAGTAATAAACACGTTCTGAAAGCTTTGATTTATTTTATCTTGCTTATGCAGGATGCCAATTACAGTGTATATTGACGATGATGAGGCTGGCGGACTAATAGCCATTGCAGAGTACGGGCAGGAGTATGAGGAGGATCCAATTAGGGTTCTCTATCACGGATTTGGCCATTATGATGCGCTGCAAATTACAGATGCAAGAAGAAGAAAGCCTACAGATTCAAGAAATGTAATTCCTTGACCACTTTTGCGGCGGATTAATAAAATTTCAGTTATTTCTTTAGATTTTTCCTGTCATTTATTTATTGTTTATAATAATTACTAATCATGTATTTTTTACTAAATATTTCATTGTCTATATTAAATATCTTTATTCCTAAAATAAATTTTTATATTTAATGATTAATATCTTTATAATTTTAATCTTTAACGTACATCTTATTTTCTCCATGATGTACCTTGGACAGGCCATGCCATGAATACGTGTCATTTAATTATGCAAGTATATATGATCTGAAGTAATATATGAACAGTTCTAAATTATCGTCATCAAGGATTGATGTGGGTTGGTTACCAGTTGTTTCCTTCTCTATTAATGTTCGGACAATCAAAAGTTATTTTTCTAATTCTAAATTAATCTAAATACAGTAAGATGAAAGTCTAATGATTAAATGAAGATATTATCAATTTAAAATTATCAGGGAAAATTAAGCCATATTTCATTATTTTGATTTCAATGCATTTTGAATTACAATTTAGCAGAGAATGTTGATCCATTAGTGATGTCTTGCGCACATGGATCACTCACAATTCTGACCTTAATATCATCTTTAGTCGATCTCCTAATGAGATCTCATGACTTTAGATCTTAACGTCTAAATGGACTTTCTAATAAATTATCGGATTTACCCTATTTAGTGCAATTGTAATAAGATTTGTTCATAATTTCACATAGATAGTTGTGTGATCAGAAGTTGTGTAGATTTACACAAATTATCGGATTTACCCTATTCCAACATTCTCCTATTAAACCTAACCTTATGTCTAAGTGAGAGGTACTTGTTAAACCAAGATTTACACAAATCATGAAATATTTATAAACACACCCTAATTTCACAACTTGTGATTTGAGTTTAGAAAGAGTGCAACATAAAAACTATTTTAATTATATGGAATTGAAGATCATATATGTCATATTTAGAAATAAAACTCTTAGAATTCATCACAATATTCATTAAAAATAAGTTCAATATGCACAAAGTCTACACCTTGGTTCTTAGCCTAACCTTCCTAGAAGGGGTGGTTTTGGTGGCCATTACAAGAAAATTATACACAAATTTTTTTGAGAATAGAAAATGGACATGATTACAGAAATTTAGTGCAAAGAGAGGGTAGAAAGTTACTGAAGGAGCATCCATTAGGGTTCTCTTCCAATGCTCTGATTTCACATCTCCTTCGTTTCCTTCCATGGTAGCTCTAGGGTTTTCTTGTGTCTCTTTTCCTCAACCCTAATAATTCTCTCTATTGTTCCCCATGTGATCATCCCCATTTAAGGGCTTTAATTTTGCCTTTTAAACTCTTCAAAATTGTCCTGATGCTATTTGAAATGTTGAAAGGTTTAACAGAAATCTATTAGATGGTATGGATTAATATATGCTTATCTAGATTTATCACCCAAAGTCATCTATTCTTGTGAAAAGTCATATCCATTAATCTCAATGGTTTCTACATAACACCCATGATAATCTTAAATTGGAATATGAGGGTTGATTTGGTTACTCCATGGGGTAATGTATAATTAAAGGACTAGGACTTTAAGTGCCATATGTGCCCCTTCTCTTGAAATCCTTAAGCTTCAAGTGATAATTCCCACCCTTTTTTTAATATGCTTTATTAACATAACATCATACATTCATGAGAATTTTGTGGAACCTAGCACACACAGTTCAAAATTATACAATTTATATTTCTTAGCCTCATTTTTCCTGACGCTTAGTTTAGTTCATCAATCATATTCGATAGAAATTTTATTTTGTCTTCTTTGAAAATGATATTCAATTAGAGTTGGGTCAACTCTTACATCTCATCTACATTGTAGTTCTAACTAATATTCTAGAGTTTACTAACCCTTATCAATAATATACTCATAATTATCATGACATAAACCATTATAAATGGGATACATAGAAAATTACATTACATTTAACTTGATTTAGCTTCTCCGAAGACAAAAAGAAACTCAAGTCATAACATAAAACATACATACACTAAACATAAAAAAAATATTAAAATAAAAATCAACAATAAACATTAACAAAAATGAAAATAAAAAGAACAAAACAACTTGAAAAGCATAGGTAAGTAATTGATGATGGACATCAATCTTCTTCTTCTTCATCTTTTTCCATCTATGTTGGAAAATGGCTATGAATCTTGCAGCTGATCTCTAGTAGGAGGGGTTGGTAGAAGGATCATTTCTCTAGGTACCCCATGCATTGCTCGTGTGAAAATGAATTAGAGAGGCTATGAAAGTACTCGCTTGTGTAAAGCTGCTGATCTTGCAAGGATTTCTGAATATAAGAAAATTTAGATTCAAACCACCTTGGTCATTGGTGAACGCCTTCAAATTGATCAAATCGCTGCCGCAGCTCTTCAGTTTCCTCTCCTTTCTGCTGCTGCTAATGATTTAGCGCCAATACTATCCCTTGCTACACGTTTCTTGGTTGACAATGCTTTCAAAACACTGCTCTTTGTTAAGGGTGCACAAAAAAACAACCTTTTCTCATCATCATCAATCGTGACTCCTTGTGTTAAGCATAATTTTGTGATGAGGGAGCCAAAATGCATCATCGGGAAACTCTCTGGCGAGGCTTTCCATAATTGATCGCATATAAGCTTGACCACATCAATATATTCTAGCTTTTGGATGGCAACATTTAGTTCGGCCCTAGCCCTTGTAACATCATTTAAGTGGGAGATAGTCATAATTTTATTAGATATCAGAATGTGCTAAGCCCTCGATTCAGTGTTTAATGTGGAGCTAGGGAAATTTGATGCTTCTCCTTTTCATACAATGTCATCTCCAGTCAGATAATCTATTATTTGGGTAGCATTAAAGTCGACCCCCATATACTTTGTGTACTCACACTTCCTGACCTTCTCTAAGTGATAGTGCTCTCAAATAGCCGTTTACGAGAAATTGACCATTCTACTACACACTCATATTTTACTCTTCTTGCTCTTGACTACATTAGCATAGACATCCTAAATGATCGGAATACTAACCAAGTTAGGATGTTCACAAAGATGTTCCCATCCACGCTTTTCTGCATATTGTTGAGGGGTTGATTAGAGATGCACAAATCCCTGCTCCATTATGATGTTCCTTTTTGAGGTGATTTGACAGAATCACTGATCCACCTCCATTGATACGAACCAGCTTGCGTCATAGGATGTGGAGGTTGAGGCTGGTTTCCCAACAACTTTTCTTCTAAAGGCCATTACAAAGATTTCTCTCTTGATAGGAAAATAGACTAGGGACTCTATAATAATTAAAGCTCAACTAAAGGAGATAAGTGAGAATGGGGGGATCAATTCATTTGATTTTATAGGCATACACACTTGAGACACACCATGTGAAGTCCTTACCCACTCACTTAATTTAATCCATTTATCATAAGTTGAGTGGATGGTCAAAAAGGTGGTTCTCAATGTTTACGTTGACCTATTGAATCTGATTAATAAAGGAGAGACAAAATCACATGTAACCAAACCTTAAAAAGAGTACTCTTCAAGTTCCCAAACATCTTCTACCATGCCTAGACATGCCACACAACATCTCTCCTGTCGCTAAGATGACTCCTGCTTTCCCTGACTGAGCAGCATACACTCAGACGTGTCTAAGCATGCCACATAACACTCTGTTAGAACAACAGATGCCCAGTCGCGCATGGGCTTTTGCTTGCCTAGTAAACAACATCTTTAATGACTACAGATTTTATCATCCATTTATAAGTCCTAATGTCATCTTGTCACACAAAAACAACAATACCAAAATCTACCCTAAGTTAATCATACTATGAGAACACGAATAAAAAATTCTACAAATTAGATGCTCTAAGCTAGGTTGCATCCAGTCAGCGCTTAATTTAACATCATTAGCATGACTAATATTGACTCTTAATAAGTAGATTTCTTAACCACTTCCTTCTAAAATTTTTGTTTTTCTTGGGTGAGCACTAGCCTGATTTATAGTAGATTCTTGAGTTATGGGGACTGTGCTATCTTTATTTTTGAACCCAACAAGTTTCATTATTCATTTTATCCTTTTCTTCTATTATTTTGACCAATTTATATTTCTTACTCTTTCTCTTCTCTCATCTGGTCTTCTTCTATTTACTTAATACACTTCCATGAATATTATCATTTCTAGTCTCCTTTAAATTAATCATATCTTCATTCTTACAGCTCTCACATATTTTCCATTATTTCATAACTTCTTCTTTTCTCAATTTCAACTTATTTGAGTATCCTTCACTAAATGTTTCCTCAAGAATTATTGCTTTCATTTCTCTATCTCTCAGTGTTTGTTTCACCTTCCTTCGATTTATTAATATATCAAACAGATTAGTTTCCTCCTCTTCATTGTGCACTCAGAATACCATAGTTCCCTATTCCACATCGATGATTTCCCTAGTGGTGGCTAAGCATGGTTTCCCAAAAATAGTTATTGCCTATATCACTCATTCAGCTCACACACTATTAAATCAATGGGAACTTTAAAACTCCCAACCTTAGCCACTACATTTTTCAGTATGCCAAAAGGAGTCATGGAGTACAAATATGCAAATTAAACAATCATCAAGGTCTCTTGGAGCCTCTCAAACCTAATTGCATTTATATGTGACAGAGCACAATATTCACAGATGCTTCTAGATTGCATAAGAGGTCTAGGAAACTTGCATCTCATATGGACCAAGGAATGTTAAACTTACATAGATCTTTAAGTTTGGTAAGCTTAGGGGCTCTATGTAGTGAATATTCAAGATTGCAATTCGAACTCTACAAAATCTCCTTTTCTTCTATTTCATTTAACATATCTCTATAAGGATGTGTGTAACTTAATCAACTACTGCTAACATATGAATTGGTTGATTCACCTTGATTTAGTGCTACATTTTCTACTTTAAATTTCTCAATTTGAATAGCGCTCAAAAATTCCTTTGGGTTAATTTCAATAGAAATAGGCAGTGTCATGGGACCTCTTTGCTAACTGCTGAGATAATTATCTGATTTGCACTTCTATATATTATAGAGCCACTTTAGTTCTTTTAATTGAGGCTTCATGACAATTCATTGCTGCCTCAGCTCGTTGCATGAACTATAATGTCTTTGCTGTAAATCCATTGAAAGCTTTCTCCAAGGTGGATTTTGGTTCCTTAGGGATAGTTTGACCTTGTGTGCTAAATTGGCCATGTTGGTTATTGAATTTCATGAAGTTTTATTGTTGATTAGACGATTCTCCACCATTGTTATTCCACAAAATATTAGGGTGATTCCTTCATCCGAGGTTATTAGTGGTTGTGTAAGGATTGTTTTGTTGTTGGAAATTTCTATTATGCACAAAGTTCACTTGCTCGATGTTGGAGGATGCAAAGGGGTTGCTTTTCTCATAGGTCGAGCCATGATGTGTATCCCCATACATTTCACAATATATTTCTTAGGAAACATGCACATTCATTGATTTAAGGAGGCTTTTTCTTTTTCCAATTGTGCTATTTGATAAGTTCCAAGAGAATTTATAGACTCTCTCCTAGTTTGATGTAGCCTTTTAGTAGAACATTGATAAGAATTCACAGTTATTTCTTTTAATAAGTCATAGATGACAAACCAAAATTGTAAGTCTGTGCTTGCACACAAGTGTACGTGGCCGAAGTAATATGAGATGGTGAGATTCTGAGATTTATTGTCCTTTGAGAAAAGTATGTGTTTGTTACTAAAGTGTGCTTCTTTTCAGTAATGCTTAAACTATAGATAATTGGGGTTCGAAAGTAAATTTAGATTGTCCTAAATTTTTTTATTAATCTACTAGATAAATTGGGGAGAGTTGGATTTCAAAGATGCAACCTCTTATAAACCCTTGTGAAATAATTCTTCTCCAAATGTCATATTTATCATTCCATCTTTTTTTTATCATTTCAATTATCAAGAGGTTAAATTTACTTGGATATTAATTTCTCTTCAACTCTATCTAGTGCTATCTTGAAAGCTCGATGGTTCAAATTAAGCACATAGATATTCTTGTAATCTTTATATGAATGAAAGTTATCTTTACGTCTAAGTGACAAAATTCATATTTTATATTATGATCACAAGGTCTTGATTTCATCTATGGCTAACATACTTCTACTTTTGATTGAGCTAAGGTAACGAGTTTCGAAGCACAGTGAGATTATGTCATATCGCTCATGGCTTATCACACTCTATTATCTCGCTTAAATCATGAGTTAGCGGTGGGGTTCAATAGAAGGGTCTCAGCGTTACATGCGTCAAATATATAACTTAACATAGGGATAAGCAATGAATGGCCTACATGAACTTATGTTACTTCATCAACTAGCTTACATGCCATCCCTATGTATTATGGATTGAGTTATGGAGTCCAGAGAATTACTTAAATTGTTCCTATCGATGCAAATGATCAAGTCTTTGACTTATAGTTTATGCACAAGTAATCACGCTTAGCAAACTTATGCCACATCGTTCGCGGCGTAGATGCTCTAGACGCACAAGCCTTAAATCAAGACAATCAACAAGTACAATAATATTTTCTTAAAATATAAATTACTAACATTCAAAAGATAATTTTAACAATAAAAATCTATTCATTCCATGAAAAGATATAAGACAATTCTTAAGCTCAAAATCATACTTTTTCATTAAAGAGAGAATTCTCATACTTGCATAAGATCTATATTAATTACAAGTTCTCCGCTAAACCCTCCTCGGGGGGGGGGGGGGGGGGGGGGGGGGGGGGGGGGGGGGGATGGGGTTAGGATGCTAACACAATGAATACAATAAGGAAAATACATGATCTCATTAAGCATACATTTCATTTTTACAAGACACAAGAAAAAAAATAGCAGAGTTAGGAAGGTGATACGCAGGAACTACTTTCAGTGTTCTCTTTGTCTTCTTCTTTCCCATTGCTGCTCCTTCTCCGTGACATTGTATTTCTCCTTATCTTTGCTAATGCCTCCTTCCTTCAGAACTTCCTTTGATTAGGGTTCCTTCCCTTAAGGTTTCAATTGGAAATGAATAAAGAACCCGTTCTTCATCTTCTCTTTTTCCTTAAATAACTCTCCTCCTCAGTCATTCTCTCCAAATTCTATTTTAATTTCTCATTGAATAAATTCTTTAAAAGTTTAACTCATTAAGTGCAAATGCTTAGAATATTCTTTTATTCTCTCTTGAAAACTAAGGAGATCATTTTATCTTAATTTTAGTGTTGGGAGCTGGAGGAATTAATTGATTTTGACCTTTCGAATTCTCTGTTTGTTCATGTTCTTAGTGCAGATTCGTTGGCGGACGCTATGGTGCGTTGTTGCGCCATAGTATTAATTTGTCTGGTGATGTAGCACATTGTAGCATTGTTTTTATGATAATTTCTGCTACGATGCACTAGAGAGATACGTAGTTTATATTCTTATCTTCCATTTTTATGCTACAGCTCACTGTGGCATGAAGTTTGAGACAGATTACCGCTGCAGTGCTTTGTGGCGTCATTCGTGGTGTCTTTCTTCATAAAAATTATCCTTTTGCATGGTTTGATCATTTTGAGCTGAAATAATATGAAAACAAACTAAAATATCAAATGAACTTACTAAAAATGAACAATTTAAATAGTTAAATAACTATATATATGGGGCTCATCACACCCCCACACTTAACTTCTTACTCGTCATCGAGTAAGCTTTCAATAATTTCACAGATTGATTGTATTTATGAAGTGTTGCTTTAATTGATTTACGTTCAGATTTAATTATTCAAGAAAAATTCAATGCATCAAAAGATTGGTTCTAACAGTGATTAATGTTAGATAGTGGTTGACCAACTTTTTCAAATTCTCATGAAAGTGACTTTTAACTAATCTTAACAATTCACACTTGATCTTGTGGTTACTATATGAAGTATACATGTTGGGGGAACTTAGGCTACAAGCTGAATACATTTGATAAATGGTTGTATAAGGAAGTATTAAGTGTCGTGTTCTTCTTCTTATGAAATATAATACTTTTTCTTGTAGAGAGATATTTTGCTTCATCTCTTTTTATTTTCTTATTTTATTTTTTTGATGGGAGTGATTTTTTTTTCATCTCGTTATACACAAAAAAATTTAATATGCCAAATTTTAGTACATACATTACATAAAGTTATACAGAAGCCTAGCACATCCATAATTATCCACCATTTTTTCATCTCTTCATAGTCATAATTACCCCCATAATTAGTTTATTTCATCCCTAGATCAAGGTTGAGTTTGTCAAGTTAACTTTTATCAAACCTCACTTGTCATAGTTAATCATTGTCTAATCATGTTTTCTTAATGTTCCAATCAATTGATATATAAATTTTAAAAAATAATTAAATCACATTGTAGATTGAAGCCTTCATCATTACTATTTTTTTTTCAATTAGCATAAGATATTACTAGAGGGGTACAAAACACATTGATGGAAACCTAACTAAATAAACATGAAATAAAATAACAAAGCAAAAACAAAATAAGAGATTGTCACCTGGTTATCATTCCTCTTTATTATCATCATCTTCTTCTTCTTCAGCAAGTTTGGACCATAGAATTGTTGGAGGAGGCATTAGTATTGGAGGGGGAGGAAAGGCTATCTCTCCTAGACCATCCTGCACATGCTAATTTTCAAATAAATCCCCAAGACTTATGTTAAAGTCTTGAGTATATTTAAAGTGCTTGTAAACAGTGGTCTCACAAAAAGTGAGCCTTGTATTGATGAATTTCCCCGTCAGTTTGTGGTGCTCTTCCATAATATCCATTCGCTTTTATAAACTCTTAATTTATGAGTGCTGACTTGCGAAAGTTGAGGATCCCTCCCCTGATTTTTCTCTTCTTTTCCTTTGATCCTCTTTTGAGAAAATTTTATGAATATTCATTAAAGCCAGTGGTGCAAGTGGGGGATGCTGAGGTTCCTCGTCAGTTAATTTGATCCATTGGTTAAGACAAATTTTAGTGATGAGAGACCCGAAGGAAAGGGCTGCACAATGACTAGTTAAGGCTTGCCAAAGCTAGTAAAAAATATTTGGAAACATTGATTGGTCCTGATGTTGAATAGAATAAATGAACACAACCAATGATTAGGTCACCTCACTCAAATGCCCATATGATATTATTTTCTTAGAGATGAGGACATGCCAAGCAGTACTTGCTGCAGTGAGTAGTTCCCTCAGAATGTTGACATAGTCCTCATTCCAGTCTGGGTTGCTTCCAGTTAGCACTTCAATCACTTTAATAGGGTCAAATTCATAGTTTAGGTACTGGGTGTAAGAGCATGAGTTTACGAACTCTAGCCCATAAAGATTAGAAATGGTGCTCTCCTTGAACTCTATCCCCTTCCCATGCACATAAATGCTGTGCATTATAGAATTTATGGTGTTAGCATAGACTTACTGAATGAGTGTAAAGTAGATGGCTCCACGGTGGCTTACTAGTGTTGCCCAGTTTATATTATCTACAATGGAAAGATTAACCAGGTAAGGCTCTCCAAATCCCCTCTTCGGAATTATCTTTTACTTTGAAAGAATTGTTGCTCTGCCTCTAACGATGAGAATCGTTGATTATAAAATGGTGTTATTGAAGATTAGGCTGCTGCAGCCTTTCCCATGAATGTTTTCTTTCTTAATTCCATTGCAAGGTTTACTAAATGAGAATTTTTGAGATTAGGATGATTGAAGGCAAAGATGTCGTGATTCCATTCTCAATTCTAAGAGTATTTATAGGTCAAAATCTTTTGAATCAAAATTCATATCACTTCAGCAGTGTCTACCCTATGTCTGGTCAAACTTGTCATTAAATGCTTTATGGGTGATTTGAACCATTAAATACCGATGGGTTTCGAGTAGACTCATGCTTTAAATGCCTTTTGGACTAATAGGGTCCCTAGGTCTCCTATTGGCACGTTGTAGTGGTGAAATGACAAGTTTCAAAGTAGATTTCCTTAATACAACAGTTCAGTTTTTAACCTTGGATGATATAGTGCGTTGTAATGGGGTTAGTGTAGTGGTCACGCACAATGGCATGATGCAGTGAAATCCATGCTATACTTTAAGAAATTTATAGCGTACTGTGGCATGCTGCAGCAGTACCATTCCAATGTGTTAAGATGTTCTGGCGCTGTGGCGGTGAATTGCGAAAGTTGTGTGCCATGACGCACTGTAACTCTAAAATGGTAATTTTTCTTTTAAATTGAGGGTTATTTGGCAAATTATTTCTAAGACTAAATTAAGCATCAAATTAACTAATCTAACATGGGTTGCCTCCCAGAAGCACTTGGTTTTACATCCTCAGACGGACCAAATTAAGTTCAAAAATTTATTGGATTTTTTTTTATCGCAACTTTTAAGATTTTTTTCTTGCACAATTTTGGGGTAAAAATTAATGCGATAAGTAAAGTCACAAACAGTGCTCACATCTTCATCTTTCTCCTCAATTTTCTATTTTCTTCTCTCTTCTTCCTTGTCTTCCAAGAGCATCAATTTTTTATTTTTTTATTTTCCCCTCGTCTATTTTTTCTTTTTAAGTTCTTCTTCTTTTCCATCTCCAGATGAGACATCTTCTCTTCTCTCTAATTAAATTTTATTTTGCCTCTCTCTTCCAATGGTTGACTTTTTAAGATTCATAGCTTCTCTCTACCTCTCTTTTAAAATTAAAAAAAATTCTTTCTCTTATTGAAGGTGATCATCAAATCCACCTCTTCTTCCTTCCCATTTACTCTAATCGTCATTGTTCCTCTCTGTACATCTATCATGGCTTTGGTGGTTGCTAGAAATGGTGTTTAAAATATGATTGTTGAATTAGTATTCCACTGATCAAGTTCACAGATTATAAAGTCAGCTGGGATCTAGAAAATCCCAATTTCCACAATTAAATTTTTTATCACACTTATAGGAGTCATAGATTCTAAGTTTGAAAATTCCAGAATCATAGGAGTCTCCTCCATTCCCTATAGTCCCAACTGTTGGTAGATGTGATACATCATGACATTCACCGATGCTCTTAGATCACACAAGGGATATATAAATATTTCACCTAAGATTATACAAGGGATATTGAATCTGCCATGGTCCTTGAGTTTGAGTGGCACCAGGTTTCTAGTAAGATTATTAGGGGTGTTAAGGTCTACTTATTTTTTTCCTTAACCTCAATTTCACTTTCACCCAACTTTTGGTTGTTAGAATTAGAATCATTTATCAGCAACAATTTCATATTTTCCTTACAACAACTT
This sequence comes from Gastrodia elata, assembly GCA_016760335.1. NCBI lineage: Eukaryota > Viridiplantae > Streptophyta > Magnoliopsida > Asparagales > Orchidaceae > Gastrodia > Gastrodia elata. The sequence goes on along the minus strand of CM028672.1, from coordinate 54,802,900 downwards.
ACTTCATTAGGTTTGATCGCACTCACCGTCTCTTTAGGATTGATTTCTGTTGAGCTAGGGAACCTTCATTGCGGTCTATTGGATAGGTGTAAATATGCCCTAACTGTATTTCAATGTTCCTCAAGATCCCTTCGATTAGTTGGATTGAAGATTCATGATGATTTATGGTTGCTTCAGTTTATACATAAGCTGAAGTGTCCCAATTTTAAAGGAGTTAAGAGATCCCTCAAGTCCTAAATCTTATTTATTGTATTGTTTCTTACTAGTATTGTTAAAGGGTTGCATTTGTCCATTTGATTATTGGTTATTTTGCTGAAATTGATTTTGATTATTCCCATTACTCCAGGTAAATTTGGGTATTTCCTTCACCTTATATTATAAGTGTTTGAGTAATGGTTATTTTGGTTTTGGTTGAAATTATAATTGTTTCTAAAAAAATTTACTTACTCAGCATTTGATAGGGTAAATGGATTTTTCACCAGAATGTTGCCACCCACAGAATTCACTACCAATTTCTTGCACAACATTAATACTCATTTGTCTCAAGCTTTGGTTCAACATTGTGATTTGGTTTTGTAGGGTTGTTATTTGATTGGTTTTTATTGTGTTACTATGTTCTTGCCTATTCTGATTTAGCCGCTCAGTCGGCCATTTATATGTGTTTGCCATCTATTTTAAGAGATCGTAGAGCTTCTCTTAGGTTTTACTACTCAAGGAACCTCCGTATGCTGCATTAATCAAAGTTTTATTGGGAGCATTCAATTTATTATAAAATGTCTGAACTTGCATCCATAAAGGGAAACCGTGTTGGGGGCAGGTGCAATGCCTTAGGCACTCCTTAAATTGCTCCCAACTAGCATAGAGCATCTCTCCATCTAACAGTGTATAATTAGTGATCTTTATCTTAACCTAGTAGTTTTTTTTTTGAGGGAAATATTTTGTTAAGATCTTCCTAGCTAAGTCATCCCATGTCAGTATAGAATCACTAGGTAAAGAACTCAACCAACTTTTGGCTATATCTTGCAAAGAAAATGGAATTAATCATAATCTTATTGCGTCATTAGTAATGTCATTATAACTAAAATTGTCACAGAATTCCAAGAAGTTCGAAATGAGGGTGTTAGGGTATTTATTGGCTAAACCACTAAACTGATTATTTTGAACCATTTTGAGGGTTGATGACTTAATTTCAGAGTTATTTTCCTGAACATTTGGACTCACTATAGCATTAGGTATGCTTCTAACAGTAGGCAATGCAGACCCTAAGAGCCATTCATTAATTATTTTGGTGAACTTCTCCTACTTTATCTCCTTAGTTTTCCATTGTAATTGAATTTGTGTTTGATCTAATTTGTTCTCTTCCAAGTCTAAACAATGTTCGTTCAATTTTAGGATCAAATTTCTCCTATGCATACAACTCTTCAATGCATACAACTCTTCAATTCTCTATGTTATAATAATTCTCAATTCAACAAATAAAAATTTTTAGGAGAAGAATGTTTGAATGCACAAAATAGCAAATGTTAACAAAAATGAATAAACAGAAAAATTAAAAAGAACAATATGATCAAAATGTTTAAAGCGCTATTTATTAAGAAATTATCTCTAATTCCAACATAAATATGTTTCCTAATTTTCTCCTATACGTACAACTATTCAATTCTCTATGTTATAATAATTCTCAGTTCAAACCAATATAAATTTTTAGGATAAGAATGTTTGAATGCACAAAATAGCAGATGTTAATAAAAATGAATAAATTGAAAAATTAGAAAGAACAATATGAACAAAATGTTTGAAATGTTGTTTACTAAGAAATTATCTCTAATACTGTAACAACCCAGGTTGTTATTTTAGTTAATTAAGACTAATTCTAATCTTAAATCTAATCCTAGGTGCTAATTTAGTCAATTGGGGTCAACTTCTAAGACCTAGCCCAAATCAGGAGTCAAATGAATCGAATCTCGATTTCTGGGAAATCTAGAAACTTTAAAATTTGACCTATTTAAATTGACCTCCGATCAAAAATAGACTTCGCCATTGCGCTCATTGCCCCCAAATTAACTTGGGGTGATGTTTTTGAGTCAATCAGAAGTTGTCAAAATTTCGACGAATATTTTAATAATATTTAAATACCAGGAAGTTGGGAAATTAAAATACTCATCGGATTGAAAATCTGACCCCGTTGTTGCGTTCCTCACCCCTCAATTAGCTTGGGGTGAGTATTTAGAAATTTTTTGGAGTAAGTTAATTAATTAGAACTAATATTATTAACTAGAAATTTGTTTTAGAATTATTTAAATTAGATTTTTATTAAAATATCATAGCCGTTAAGTAGTTAATGCCGTCGGCTTCTTATTGTGCGCGCCGTTAGCACCAACCGTCCGATCAGACGACTAATCTAGCCGTCCGATCAGATGGCTAATCCAGGCCGTCCGATTAGATGGCTAATTTAGGCCATCGTCTCCCTCGCAGGAACCTTCAAGAGCCAAGCGGCGACTCGCCGCGAGCCGCGCCAATCGGGGGCTCCTCCACCCTCGTCCGCTCCGCCCAGGACCTCCTTAAGACCCTGCTTACGCCTAGAGCCGTCGGTCTGGCGTCTTGGAACCTAAGAAGGTACAAATTTTTCCCGAGTGAGCCCCGATCCTTCGGCACCGTCCACCCAAGGTACACACCATACTCCCCGATTGTTCGCTCAATCAATACATACTTCATTCAAAACGTTATTGCATAGGCTCGATTAGGATACTACCGGATTGGATTGAATCTCCAACAGTTTAATCAGTCGAATTTCGGCGGAGGTCTGCCGTAGAGTTCGTTAGGCCCAGTTCGCCGAGTCCTCGCGGTTAGGGTTAGGTCTAGTCGGCGATTCCTGCCACCCCCATCGTCAGTCCAACCACCATTGTATGGGTCCCGTCGTTGCCCGTCCATAGCCAGGCGGTCCGAGGTATGGTGCCGCCGGGAAGCGCCGCATTTTCGAACCCTAGTAGCCGCGACTCGGGACGGAGACGAGCCCCTTCAGGTCGGGCCGGGTCAGTCGCCCGACCCGTGCTTGCGTGTGCGGGCTACGCGAGCCGCGAGAACCGAGGTGTGGGCCCCACGCGTCTTTCGGCTGATGCGTGTGGGACCCGCCACGCGTGGCAGCGATAAATTCCGTGAGGCCACACATCCATGCGGGCCCCACTGGTCGCCTCAATTGTCGGTAGTGGGCCTGTCGTCTCTGACTTGACCAGTGAAGGGATGCCACATGGTAGTGGGCCCCATAACATTATAATCCTGCAAAAAAAAAAAAAAAAAAAAAAAAAAAAAAAAAAAAAAATATATATATATATATATATATATATATATATATATATATATATATATATATATAATATGTACAATCTGTAACCTAAATAAATCCTATAGTTTGGATTATGTATACTTAGGCTTATGTATAAATATATATATGCTTATATTATTAACAGAATGATTAGATTTATGTGAATATAGTTAGGAGATGATTAACTTTTAATAGTAAGTAAATTAGAAAAAAAAAGAATAATTAATTTAATATTTTAATTAAATAGAAGATTAATTAGCTTATATTAATTAATCTAGGATAATAAGATGATAGTTAATAATGGATTTAATTAATTTAGTAATTAAATATAAAAATTGTGAACTGTAATTAAATATTAAGATTAATTAACTATATTTAACTAATTACTAATAATAATTAACTGTTATTTAATTAACTATATTATTTAAGTTATTTTAATAATAATTAAACAATAACTAATAAAGTATTAATTAAATTAATATTAATAAACAATAACTATAGTTTATTAAATTTATTAGGATAAGTACAATACATTAATATTAAGAGTAATTAACTAAGGGATAATTAACACTAATTGAACATTAATTAGAATATTCTTATGATTAGAATATTTCAAATGACAGATTAATCATTAATTGAATAATTAATTTTAAAACCATATGGATGAAAATCTAATTAATACAAATTGTGATATTATTTAAATCATTTAATTCAAAATTCTTAAAAGTTTAATAATTTTTTGTAGGATCATCCAAACATAATCAATATGAGTTTTAAAATACTTAGGTGAACAGCCCCATCATTGTATTAGTATTAGTTTTCCTATTTTGACATCACGAAAAATGTCAACCCTGGACCCCATAATTAACTTTAGGAAAAAATGACCAAAATACCTTTGGAATTCAAATGACCATAATTTGGTCAATTCAACTCCAAATTCAGAAATTCAAAGTGCTAACTAGCTTAGAATTTCAATGTCATCAATAAACTAAAATAATAGTTATGATCTAAATATTAATTAAGTCATAACTTAACCATTTGAGGTCCAAATTGGTTTACTCTCTATCAACACACTCAGTATATTATAGGGAAGCTATAGAACTAAGTTTGCTAAAATTGGACTTCAAACAGAAAAGTTCGGTTTTTGTCACCCGTCGACTGACCCAAAATTACCGAATTGCCCTTAGAAATTAAAATGCCCATAACTTAGTCCATTGAACTCAGAATCCAGTGTTCTTGGACTCAATGGAATCCTTGAACAGTAAACTACAATAAACTGCATAAAAAGTTAGCTTTCAATAGAGTGAAAATTACTGAAATGCCCTTAGGTCAATAAAATCTTAGTTTGAACCTATAGGATCTGTTTCTCATCCAAATTATGCATACTTACTATCTATTTTCAAGTTAGACAGTAAGGAACCATTTAACAATAAGAAACTTCAATTTGGGCCCTTAAAATCAAAAGTTGACTTTTAGACCTTAAGCAAGGGCAAAATAGTCATTTTGCCCAAAATTTAGGATAAACATCATTAACCTCTAAATTACCTTTTAAAATACTAAAACTAATATTAAAACCATATTAGAGTCAATTAAGTGAGTAAAATCAACAATTAGGTCAATCCGTCAAAATTCCTAAAATCCTCTCTTAGTCCTTTTCCTTAGGATATTACACATCACATTAGGACCATTCTTGAGACTAGGACTAGATCATAGGTTAGAGTTCATTCATTGGGTAAATGGGTTATCTAATAAGTGAAGCCTTGGTTTTATTTTCTAGACTTTTCTTTTCTTTTACAACTTATTTTGATTATTTTGTCTTTTAACCTTAGACTTAGGATATGAGATTCATCCTATTAAGATTGATTTTGCTTAATATGATTTGCCTTAATCAGTAGATCACTATTAAAATAAAACCTAGATCTTAGGTCTTATCCTTTGGATTATGGGATTAAGCCCAATCTCATGTGTTTAATCCATAATCTATAGTTTAAAAGATCTTGATTAGATCTTAAATAGAATGTCTAAATTCACAAAATTAGGACGTATGATTTATTGATTTAACTCGTAGTTATATTTTGATTGAATTAGATTAGAACATGATCAGTTATAATCCTTTTAACTTATAAGGATGAGCTTCTAAGTTACACTCGATAGTAGGAAATAGAGATCCTGAACTTGTGTAACTTGGAATAGTTAGAATGGTTAAATTAGAAAACAAATGATATCACCATGTTTAGTAGAGTCCCTTACTTATTTTGATATTTTGTGCTACGTATTTCTTGTATATTTATGCCATATTTCCTTGAGCATATCATATAAGATTTTGATGCATAAATAAAAGTCTTAGAAAAATATGGAGACTCCTTAAATTACTTATGAAAATATTAATATAACGATTAAAGATAATAACTGCATGTGTCAGAGTTGCCTCTCAGTTATGTATTCTACATAGTCTCCTTGTTGACACTAGGAGAAGAATTTGCTTATATTTTCTGCTTAGTCTCTATGATGATGCTAAGAGAAAATTTGACATGTGTTTTCTGCCTAGCCTCCGTGATGATGCTAGGAGAAAACCCAATATCTTGCCTAGTCTCTGTGATGACGTTAGGAGTATATAGTTTGTATATCCTGCCTAGTCTCCTTGATGACGCTAAGAGTATATAATTTTGCACTTAGCCTCCGTGTTGACGCTAAGATCCTTTTGATATTCAGTGGGCTAGATTAGCTCTTTTCTATATGGCTATTAGTACACGAACATTCATATATAGTATTGATGGTTTGGTTTACTTTTTAGTATTTTATTCAGTCAGTTATTCCTTTGTTCTACTTATATATATTTTAGGATGTTAGATTTATTGCCACTATTTATATATATCATTGTCGAGTTTTATTTATTTTATTTGCATAATTCATATGATCACCAGCATGTTTAGGATGTAGTATTCTTCTTTCAGCACTTGTACAGTTACTTATACTTATATGCCCTGCCTTGTTTAGCTTGCATTTGAGGCATGTCTTAGCCTCCTTTTTTTTAAAGTTATAAATATTTTTTATAGCTTTTCCTCTATTTTTGTCATGCTAGTTGCTCCCTTATTTGACATAGTTGATGCTTAGAATATGTAAATTGTGATATTACAAAACACATAAAATATATCAACTTAAAATGCACTTAGACAATTGTCTAACAAAATATTTTCTCTTTTTTTGGCTGGGCCATCCATTGTGAAACCGACAATGGCAGACCCTCATCAATTAGACGATCAGGTGTTAGGAGTGGAGCCTTATCTAGAGGAGGAGCCCTTGGAAGAAGCAGCTGCATAGTTTTATTATATGTGAGGATGATAGTATTTTTTGCTTTAATTATTTAAACTTTAATGTAATGTAATAATACAGGTACCCATGATTATGTGTTTGGATTACTATATTATTTATTATGAGTCATATTTCATGTTATTTTATATTGTGATGCTTGGATGTTTTTTATTTTAAATTGCTTCCGCACTCTGTATGATTTTCTTAGATAGTGACTGGTTATTTGATTATGTGCTATTCCTTTCCTTATTAGGTGAATTGTGAATTTCATCCTAATCCAATAATAAGTGAAGGATTAGTCAGAGTGACACACCACCTCTTAGCTTAATCTTGTGGATTAAGGGGTGGGGCGCCACAAATAGAAACAACCATTTCTCGACAACAACACCAAAAACTTGATCGACCAAAATTGTAAGTTTGCGCTTTCACACAAATGTACGTGATCTGAAGTAATATGAGATGGAGAGATATGAGATTTATCTTTTTTTTCAGAAAGGTGTGTGGTTTTACTGAAGTGTACTTCTTTTCAATAATATTTAAACTATAAATAATTGGGGCTTTGTTCTAAAGTTAACGTAAACTTTGCAAAATTAGTTTTTTAATCAACTGGATAAAATTGGGGAGAGTTGGGTTTCAAGCATGCTACTTATTTATAAACCTGTGCAAGAGAATTCTTCTCCAAATGTCATATTTACCATTCCATCATTTTGTTTATCATTTCAATTATCAAGAGGTTGAATTTTATTACTTGGATATTGATTTCTCTTCAACCCTCTCTAGTGATATCTTGAACACTTGATGGTTTGAATCAAGCACATAGATATCCTTGTAATCTTTTTATGAATGAAAGTTACCCTTATGTTTAAGTGAAAAAATTCATATTTTATATTATGATCACAAGATCTTGATTTCATTTATGGTTCACATGCTTCTACTTTTGATTGAGCTAAGGTAACAAGCTACAAAGTTCACTAAGCTTATGTCATATCACTCATGGCTTATCACGCTCTATTATCTCGCTTAAATCATGAGTGAGCAGTGGGGCTCAATAGATGGGTCTTGATGTCATGTGCGTCAAATCCATAATTAACATAGTGATAAGCAATAACCTACATGAACTTATGTCACTTCATCCACTACCTTACATGCCATCCCTATGTGTTATGGATTGAGCTATGTAGTTCATAGAAATACTTAAATTTTTCTTATTAGCTCAGATGATCAAGTATTTAACTTATAGTTTATGTACGAGCAATCATACTTAGAGAACTTATGTCACATTGTTCATAGTGTAGACGCTCTAAGTACAAAAGCCTTAAATCACGACAGTCATTAAGCACAATAAGATTTTCATAAAATATAAATTATTAACACTCAAAAGATAATTATAACAATAAAAATATATTAATTCCATGAAAAGATATAAGATAATTCTTAAGCTGAAAATCATGATATTTCCTTAAAGATAGAATTCTCATACTCGTACAAGATCTATACTAGTTACATGTTCTTTGCTAAACCCTCCCCAAGGGGAGGTTTAGGTTGCCATCATAATAATGCAATAAGGAAAATACATGATTTCTCTAAAGCATAAATTTCATTCTTACAAGATACAAGAAAAACAATAGTAGACTTGTAATAACCTTGTTGTTACCCAGCTTAATTTTAGCTGGATCATATCTTAATTATTATTCCCTTAAGTTTATATAGCTATTGGAATCAATCCCTTAAGATTTGGAGCGATTCGAAGCCAAATCCAATACTTTGGATTATTTTAATATTTAATTAATTAGAAAATTAAGGTATTTATTTTGACCATGAAATCAAAATCCAACTCCACCGTTGCTATCGTCACCCCCAAATTAGCTAGGGGTGATGTTTTGGACGCGTTTGGAAGTCGTCGAATTTTCGAGAATATTTTAATATAATTAAATGCGTCGAAAAATAGAAAAATTAAATAATCATCGGAATCAAATTTCGACTTCGCCGTTGAATTCCTCACCCACAAATTAGCTTGGAATGAATTTTTGGGATTTTTCGAAACGCATTTCAAAAATTAGAATTTTTAAATAATTAGGGAAAATAAGAAAAATAAATAAGCAATCTTTGGATCCCCTATTTGCAATTTTCCCATTTTGTATTCCATTTTTTGGCTGGTCATGATCTTCATTCGGCTGGCCATACCCTCCCTCCTCCTTAAGCCATGCCCCATTAATGCTCAAGTATGATGGCTCTACCCCTCTAGCCCCTTAGCCATGATGAGGCCTCCCCTCCCCTCTCCTCCTTTAAATGGAGAGCTCAGCCTCCTCCCTTCCTCTTGCTGAAAATTTCCTCACCTTCCTTCTCCCTTGCTGCTCCATTGTTGTACCTTGAAGAAGCTCCCTCCAAGTTCCTAAAAAAAGCAAAGGAGTCTTCATCCCCTACTCTTTCCAAAGGTTAAAGGTACCTTTTGCTCCTCCTCTTATCTTTCTCATATCGATATAATATTGGAATGCATATTTGAAAGTTCATAAGCATGTATGCAAACTATAATGGCTCTTAGAAGCTGCACAGAAAACTGCTCTATTTTTGTTCATTCTGCATACCCTTGTATTCATCATCACTTTTAGAATAGCTAGAATGTTCTGTTTGTGTCAATTTTGGTGTCGATAGAAAGCTATCAGAAATACCTTTCCATTGATATATAACACCACTCATGGAACTCTCTGGATTGAGAGTAATTAAGCTTGAAAAATGGCCATCACATGTTTCGCACCTGGCGAAATCACCGTCTGCCGCTGCAGCAGACAGGAAAACTTAGGGAAAACATATAAAAATGCACGTTGAACTAATTGAATAGTAATTTGTAAAATGGAACACTACAGCGCGCGGTCGTGCGCTGCAGCGGCCTACAGTAGATTATAACAGACATATTTCAGAACTTAGGGAAACGTCAAAATAAATTAATTGAACAGTAGATTTGTGAAATGGACCGCTACAGTGCGCGGTCGCGCGCTGCAGTGGTATGCAGTGATAATTTCACAAAAAAATTATAAAATCATTTAATGAAAGTAATTGAACAGTGGTTTTTCCAAAATGAACTGCTACAGCGCGCCATAGCGCGCTGCAGCGGGTCACAGCGGGCTGCAGTGGGTCATAATGGGCTGCAGCGGGTTACAGCGGGTCACAGCGGGTTACAGCGGATTGCAGCGGTCTGCAGCGACAATTTCGTGAAATTATTAAACTCATTTAATGAAAGCAATTAAACAGTGGTTTTGCAAAATGAACCGCTGCAGCACGCCATAGCACGCTGCAGTGGGTCACAGCGGATTGCAGCGGACTACAGTGAGTTGTAGCGCAATGGCGCTACCTTGCGGAAAGCGCGACAGCCTAGATAACAACAGTGTCACCATGTATAGAAGAGTCCCTTGCTTGATTTATTTTGTTGCTACACATCCCTTGTCTTTGTGCTTAATCCCTTGGACATATCATATAAGAGCAATTTGTGCATGAAATGAAAACTTAGAATAATTAGGATAACAGATACCTTTGGGTTCAGTCTCTGGGAGGATTTTGGTGCACATTTACCCTATTGGACGGGGTAAGGAGTAATAAGGAGGCTTAACATTACTCATTGAGGAGAGTGTGTTAAGTATGGAACCCGCGTAGTCTTGCAGATGTGCTTGACTCCTCAACTATTTCTGAAATGTGTCCACAGAAATAAAGTAAAATAACTAACAGATTCTGCATTTGTAATTACCGCCTCCTCAGTTCTGTTGCTGGATTCTGTCTGCCCTAGCCCAGAAAGGCTATGGGAATTTCTGTCTGCCCAAGCCCAGAAAGGCTTTGGGGATTTCACCAGCCCGATGGCCATCTTTCTGATATGGTAGTCTTTACATATCTGTTTCAGTTTTCAGCTTACTGTATACTATGTTATGATGTATATTTCAATCAGCTATTTTCTTTTACTTACCTGCTTTCTTGTACGTATTTATAGGATGCTAGACTTTACCGCTTACTATATGTACCATGTTCAAATTTTTGTCATTTAATTAGCATATGTCATATGATCATCAGCATGTTTAGGATTAGACTTTACTTTCAGTACTTTTACTTACTGTATTATACATGTATATGCCCATCTCTTGCTTAGTTGTTGAGGCGTGCTTTTGCCTCATTTGCTGTTTAGTTATAAATGTTATATTTAAAACTTATCCTGTCCTGTGTACGCTTACTGCTCCTACTGCTTAGTATTTTTATTGTACTTAAGTATAAAAATGGTGATATTAATAACTCATGTAAAATATTTAGCCTAAAATGTACTTAGACAATTGTCTAACAAGATTTTCTTTTATTGGCTGGGGCTCTGGCATTATGAAACCGATAATGTCAGATTCAGATAGGTTTGAGGAGCTAGGTGCTGAAGTGGAGGCGCCATACTTAGAGGAGGAGCTTCAACCAGGAGAGCCGGATATTGCTTAGTTTCTTTTAGCCGCTTGTGAGGATGAGTGATTTACCTTTCAGTCTTTTAAAATATTTAAATATTGTAATAATACAGGTACTGTGATTGTGATTTACTTTATACATCTTATTATTTTCTGAGCTATTTTATTGCTATTTCTTATGAGATGCATGATGAATGAATTTACTATTTATTTTATTTAGCTTCCGCATCTGTATGTATGTTAGATGTAGTGACTGATCCCCTCAGATGTTCTGTACATGTCCTTCCCTTATTAGTGGATTGTGGACCTACCTAATCCAATGATAAGTGAGGGATTTACACAAGTGACCCACCGCTCCTTAGCCTAATGATTGTGGGCTTAGGGAGCGGGGCGCCACAAGACTTAGGAAGGCGATACGCAGGAACTGCTTTCGGTGTTTTCTTTGTCTTCTCCTTTTCCACTGCTGCCCCTTATCCTTGACAATGTATTTATCCTTGTCTTCGCTATCATCTCCTTCCTTCAGAACTTCCTTTGATTAGGGTTTCTCCCCTTAAGGCTGTAATTGGAAATTATTAAAGAACATGTTGTTCGTCTTCTCTTTTAACTTAATAAGATGAATCTCCTTATCCTAGATCTAAAGTTGAAAGATAAAATAATCGAAATAAGTTATAAAAGTCTAGAAATTAATAAAACCAAGGATTCATTTATTAAATAACCCACTTACCCAATAAATGAAATCTAACTTATGATCTAACCCTAAACTTAGGAATAATCCTAATATGAGGTGAAAAGATCCTAAGAAAAAGACTTAGAAAATTTCTAGGATATTTTATTGAGTTGACCTAATAAATGATTTTTCTCATTGAAATGAATATAATATAGTTCCAATACTAATTTTAGTAGCTTAAAATATAATCTAGAGGTTAATGACGCTTAACCTAAATTTTGGGCAAAATGACTATTTTTCCCCTAAGGGTTCAAAAAGTCAACTTTTGATTTAAGGCTCCAAATTGAGATTTCTTATTATCAAATGATTCCTTACTGTCTAACATGAAGATAGACAGTATGTACACTAAATTTGGGTAAGAAATGGGTCCCGCAGGTCCAATCTAAGGTTTTTGACCTAAGAGGAAATTTTGTAATTTGCACTTAATGAAATCTAAATTTTTATATAGTTTACTGTTAGTCGCTATTCAAGAATTCCATAGATTCCAATAACACTAAATTTTGAGATCTAATGAGTTAGTTATAGTCATTTAAATTTCTAAGGGTAAATAGGTAATTTTCTAAGTTAAGAGGGGGTTAAAAAGCTAACTCTTCCATTTGGTATCTAAATTCAGTAAACTTAGTGACTATAGCTTCCCTATAGCACCCTAAGTACTTTAACAGGGAGTAGATCCAAATTGGACTTCAAATGGTCATGTTATGACCTAACTAAGATTAGGAGTATTTTGGTCATTTATCCTAATTTTTTAGGATTCAAAACGTAATATTATTTTTGATTATTATTGGCACTGAAAATTCTAAGGTATTCAGCAATTTGCACAGTACATTTTAGGTACAAGGTAAGTTTTGATAACTTATTAAAAATGGCAAGGTTTTCAAACTTAATTTTTATATAAAATTTTATGCAATGTTCAATGTTAAACTTCAAAAATTCCATTTAAAGGGAGCTCATCCATTTTGCTTAAATTCCCAGTTCTTTGGCATTTGTCACAACTTTTGACAAAGTCGGCGGCATCTTTGAACAAATGGGGCCAAAAGAATCTGGATTTAAGCACCTTTGTAGCCGTTCGCTCAATTCTATGTTGCCCTCCATACGGAGATGTGTGACAATGATATAGAATATTTCTAATGTCTGAATCAGGGACACATCTTCTTATGAGTTGATCATTACAACACTTGTATGAAAATGGATCATACCAAAAGTAATTTTTGATAACTGCGAAATTTTTTTTTCTTTGTAGGTAACTCATGTCTTTTGGTATGACTCCACCTGCGAGATAATTTGCAATGTCAGCAAACCAAGGAGAATAATTTGAAGCGACAGCGTAAAGCTTCTCATTAGGGAACAATTCACAAATTTCAGTTAGCTTATCATTATTCAGGTGGGTCAATCTAGATAAATGATTTGCAAGCACATTCTCACTTCCTTTCTTATCCCGGATTTCAAGATCAAATTCTTGCAAGAGCAACACCCATCGTATCAAGTGCAGTTTTGCTTCTTTCTTTTGAATGAGATACTTAATAGCTGCATGATCAGTATAAATAATAGTCTTTGACCTAATGAGATAAGACCTAAATTTAGTAAAGGCAAAGATGACAACTAAAGTTCATTTTACATGGTAGCATAATTTTTTTGAGCATCATCTAGGAGCTTACTAGCATAGTAAATTGAATAGAAAGTTCGCTCCTTTCGCTACCCAAGGACAGCACCAACTGCAAAATCACTTGCATTACATATAATTTCAAAAGGTGAATCCCAATTTGGAGCAGAAATTATTGGAGCAGAGATTAAAGCAGTTTTTATAGTATTGAAACTTTTTAAGCAATTTTCATCAAAGCTGAACTCGACATCCTTCCCTAGTAATCTACAGAGTGGCATGCTTAGATTTGAGAAGTCATTGATAAATCTTCTATAAAAACCTGCATGCCCAAGGAAGCTTCTAATTCATTTCACATTGATGGGAGGAGGAAGTTTTTAATTACCTCAACCTTAGCCTTATCAACTTCTATCCCTCTCCTTGAAATCAAGTGCCCAAAGTCCTCCTTGATCATGAAGTGACATTTTTCCCAATTCAAGATTAAATTTGATTCTTCACATCTTTTTAAAACCTTTTATAAATTAGTTAGGCAATGATTGAAGGAGCTCCCGATGACAGAGAAGTCATCCATAAAGATTTCCAGAAATTCCCCAATCATGTCAGAAAAAATAGCCATCATACAGTGTTGAAAGGTGGCTGGAGCATTGCATAATCTGAATGACATTCTTCTAAAGGCAAATGTCCCAAAGGGGCAGGTGAAAGTGGTTTTCTCTTGGTCTTTAGGTCCTGAATACCCATCAAGAAAGCAAAAATAGGGGCTTCCTGCCAATCTATCAAGCATTTGGTCAATAAAAGGGAGAGGATAGTGGTCCTTACGGGTAGCTTTATTTAATCTCCTATAATCAATGCACACTCTCCATCCGGTCACTATTCTGGTGGGGATCAATTCATGGTTCTCATTAAGAACAACTATCATCCCACTCTTTTTGGGGACCACATGAATAGGACTTACCCACGGACTATCCGAAATTGGGAAAATGATTCCAGCGTCTAAGAGTTTAATGATTTCTTTATGAACTACTTCTTTTATGTTAGGATTTAATCTCTGTTGGAGCTCAATTGAAGGGTTGGAGTTATCTTCCAAAAGGATTCAGTGCATACAAAGAGTTGGACTAACCCCCTTCAAATCAGTTATACTCCAACCGATTGCTCTATTGTGCCCTTTCAAAACCTCACATAGAAGATTCTCTCGATGCTGGGTTAACAGGGAGGAGATTATTACATGAAGGGATTCTTTTTCCCCTAGATAAGTGTACTTTAAATGTGAGGGCAGAGGCTTCAGTTCTAATTATGGGGGGAGGATTATAGAGGGCTGAATTATTTTTATCTCCTTAACCAACTCCTCAATCACATCCGTGTTCGTGAGGTCCTCATCTTCCCCCTCTACTAACAGTCCTTCTTCGTCCGTATCTCTCATTACCCATGCTTCTTCTATTGAATTGATTTTCCAACACTCCTCATTGAGTTTAGAAGGGTGTCTCATAGAATTATTCACATGAAACTTAATCTTCTCCTCCCCATATCGCAACTTCAATTCCCCTTTATCTACATCAATCAAGGTTCTTCCAGTGGCCAAGAAAGGTCTACCTAGATAATAGGAATTTATTGATTTTCATCTTCCATACCCAAGATGATGAAATCAGCAGGGAAGATGAATTTGTCAACCTTTACGAGCACATTTTCCACTATTCCTAAAGGGGATTTTATGGATCTATCAGCGAATTAGATGAGAACATAGGTGGGTTTTAGGTGATCAATTTCTAACTTTTTGAATATGTAAAAAGGCATCAAATTAATGGACGCACCTAGATCGCAGAGGGCCTTTTGGAAGGACTGGCTTCCAATAGTGCAAGGGATAGTGAAACTCCTTGGATCTTTCTTCTTGATGGGAATCTTCTTCTGAAGGATTGCACTGCACTCTTCTATTAATGCTACAGTTTCTTTTTCATTAATTTTTCTTTTCTTGGAGAGGATATCTTTCATAAATTTAGCATAACTAGGCATTTGTTCTAGAGCTTATGCAAATGGGATATTTATATGAAGAATTTTAAAAGTTTCTAGGAATTTGTGGTATTGGACATCAAGTTTCTCCCTAGCTAAACATTGAGGATAAGGTATATTAGGGACTGCCTTAAGTTGATCTCTAGATTCTTCCCTTTCTTCATCTCGAACTTCAGTCCTCTCTTTTCTGATTGTTTCTTCTTCCTCCTCATTTTCCTCTCTAATTATCTCTATATTTTCCTGAATTCCCTTTCTCACAACCGGGTTGGTAATTTTTCCACTTCTTAGGGTTATTGAATTCCCTGATTCCTCTTCATACTTACAGATGACTCCCACTAATAAAGGTTGCTCTAATTGTTTCATGATTTCCTTTAGTTTTTGTTCTATTCTTTTTACTGATTCTTCTTGCCTTAATAGAGTGTGTTCGTGCCTGTTTAAGGTGGCATCAGTTTTATTCATGAATTCGGTTGTGGAGGTTCTGAATTCAAATAATGATTTTTCCAATCTCTCCCTATTCCTTCCATGATTCAAAATTACATTGACATTTCTTAACTCACCATCTTCCTCATGACAAGAATCTACATACCTACATTTTAATTTTTTAGTGAGTTGAGAGATTTGCTTTTGGAGCTCAAGGATTTATTGTGAATTTCCGAGTGAGTTACATTCATTTTTATTATGGTGATCATTCCTATGGAGAGGCCATTGGTAGGCATTATCTGCCATTTCATCCAAGAGGTCATAAGCCTCCAATTTGGTTTTACAACTAAGAGAACTCCCGGTGGCTGCATCAATGAGTGTCCTTGTAGAGGCGTTCAACCCATTGTAAAATGTTTGAACTTGCATCCATAAAGGAAACCCATGATGAGGGAAATGCCTCAAGTATTCCTTAAATCTGTTCCATCCATCATAGAGTGTCTCGCCATCCAATTGAGTAAAGTTGGTTATCTCAATTCTCAACCGAGCGGTTTTCACCGGAAGGAAATATTTGGCTAAGAATTTCTTAGCCAAATTGTCCCACGTCCGGATAGAATTTATTGGAAGAGAGCTGAGCCAACTCTTGGCTTTGTCTTGTAAAGAGAATGGGAAAAGCCGTAATTTAATCGCATCTTCAGAGATGCCATTAAACCTAAAGGTGTCACATATTTCAAGAAAAGTTGAAGTATGTGAATTTGGATCTTCAGTGGCTAATCCCCCAAACTAATTATTTTGCACCATACTCAGTGTGGAGAGTTTGATCTCAAAATTATTAACTTCAATATTAGGCCTAACAATTGCATGGGGGATTCCCCTAACAGTGGGAAGTGCATAATCTTTTAGTGCTCTCCCCTAGCCACTCCTACCGGCTCTCCTAATGGCTATATAGGATTTTCATTAGCATTATCCATAACAGCTTGTTGGTTTGAAAGGTTTTGTTCTCTCCTAGCCTGCAAGTAGGTTCTTTCAATTTCTGGGTCAAACAGATAATTCGTGCAAACTCTTCTACTCATACACTACAATAATCAGGCTATCAAAAACAAATTTAACAATAATGTTCAGACATTTAACAGAAATAAAAGGACAAAAACAAAAAATTAAATGCTTATAATTACAAAAATCAAAAACTAAAAGTGTATGCAATAAAATACTTAAATCATTAGCTGCTTATAGATTATCCTTAATACAAAACAAATTCCAATTTCCCGGCAACAGTGCCAAAAACTTGACAGACTGTAAATACACGTCTGCGTTTGCACGCAAGTGTACGTGGTCTGAAGTAATAAGTGGAAAGTGTTAGTTTCCGGGATTTATCGAACTACAGAGAATTAGTTATTTTGTTACTAAGGTTTATCTATTCTCACTAATATTTAAGCTATAATGTATTTGGTTTGAGTTAGTTCTGAACTAAGCACAATAATCACTAAGTAGAAATTGATTCAGATAAAAGGAAGAGGAGAGTTAGGTTCATCCCATATGTCATGATAAGTTACAAATGCATGATGATTCCTCAAGTGTAGTCTTTCATTTACTTTAAATTAAATTAAGTGCACATTGTTGCTCCTTGAGTTTTATCTCAAGGTTTCACAAGTTCAAATCTTGTGCACAAAATGAACACACAGTCAGTTCTATTTCAGCACAAAGATTCTTATAAGATTTTAGGTTTGTAATTTTCATCTTATCTCTTGATCAAGGAGATGAGGATTATCAAATTTTTAAGATGTTATAAGCTTTGATTCCACTAGGAGCGTCACTCGCATCGCACATAATTTAAATAAGGGAATAATATGTTGGGCTCAATGACTATGTCACCTCATTTATGAGCACACAACTATTTCTTTCACTCCCTTAATTATGTTGAGCTAAGGAGCTCACTTAGTGGGTCTTAGCATCACATACATCAACAGTATAGTTGAGCATAGATTAAGGTGCACTAAGCTCAAGAACTTTTCTCACATAGTTCTAAGCTTTTATGCACTCATAAATCTAGCATCTAACCAAGGTGAGCTATGGAGCACAAGACACTTTAGTTCTTGAGTTCATAAGTTCATTTTCCTTTAATTCACAATCAAGACTATAGTAATTATAAGCATTTCTTGAGCAAGGCAATGAGTTCATACAATTTATTGATACTTGAGGAAAACTTCATACAATTAAAATGTAACTATCAAACACATGGGATTACCCCAACCCTCACCAAGGGAGATTTAGCTATCCATTACAAAAGAGATAAAAAAGAACACATATATGGATAAAGACCCTTTCATGATCAACTAAGAAAAGAAATTACAAAAGAAGAATTTAGAAGATACTAGGAACATTCCTTAGAAGTTCTTCGGATCCTTCTTCTCCTTCTTGAAGTTCCTTTCTTAGGTTGCTAGTGCTGCCTTCCTTCTTCTTTTCCTTGGTAAATTGGCTCTTCCACCCTTGGGGAGTTCCTCTCTTCCACTATGCAACCTTTCTTCTTACTAAAGTGATTTGGGCAAAAATTGGAACCCTCCTCTAGTCAAGAGGAGTGATTTTTATAGGAGAGGGGCTGCATTCATCCCACTTAAGATCCAAACCAGCATTTTGATTTGGAAATTCTGAGCAATGATGGCAAAAATCCCAATTGATGGTGTGGTGATCAATATCTTCATTTATTTAGCCAATACATCACCTCATAAGCCTCCTTTTCATTTAAAAATGTAGCAGATATAGAGAGAATGATGGCTGGGAACAAGATGCAGGTTGGGGGTCTTGTCCCACCCACAATAAATGCTGCTACCAGTGGAAATTGCGGTGGGCCGCTGCAGCGTGCCAGCGTGCAATGGTGCGAGTAAAATCCGCTAAGTCGCCTGCTGCCGCGTGCTACCACCTCAATATTTCGCAAAGTGTCTCGCTGCAGCACGCTGGAGAGTTAGCATTTTGCAAATCGTACCGCTGCAGCACACTGTAGCAGGAGAATTTCTCAAAATGCTCCGCTGCAGCGCGCGATTGCGCCCGAAGTTTGCAACTTGAACCGCTGTAGAGCGCAATCGCGCCTGCGGTTCGCAGCTTGACCCGCTGCAGTGCTCGTCAGTGCCAGATTTTGCAAAATGACCTACTGCAGCGCTCTGTAGTGCGCTGCAGTGCGCGACAGCGGTTTTCTTTAAAAAAAATGTGGAAAATTACCAAAATGCCTCAGAATTCCCTTGGATAAGCCATTTTCCTAAAAAGATGGATAGAATTTGATTAAGGAGCAGTTTAAAGATCAGAAATGAATGAAATTTTCCTTAATTTTAGATATAATTTATGAATTCATCAATTACTAAGGTTTATCTATTCTCACTAATATTTAAGCTATGATGTAATTGGTTTGAGTTAGTTCTAAACTAAGCACAATAATCACTAAGTAGAAATTAAGTCAAATAAAAGGGAGAGGAGAGTTAGGTTCATCCCACATGTCATGATGAGTTACTTATGCATGATGATTCCTCAAGCATTGTCATTCATTTACTTTAAATTAAATCATGTGCACATTGTTCTTCCTTGAGTTTTATCTCAAGGTCTCACAACTTCAAATCTTGTGCACAAAATGAACACACAGTCGGTTCTATTTTGGCACAAAGATTCTTATAGGATTTTAGGTTTGTAATTTTCATCTTATCTCTTAATCAAGGAGATGAGGATTATTAAATTTTTAAGATCTTATAAGCATTGATTCCACTAGGAGCATCACTCGCATCGCACATAGTTAAAATGAGGGAATAATATGTTGGGCTCAATGTCAATGTCACCTCATTCTTGAGAACATAACTATTTCTTACCCTCCCTCAATTATGTTGAGCTAAGGAGCTCACTTAGTGGGTCTTAGCATCACACACATCAATACTTTAGTTGAACATAGATTATGGTACACTAAGCTCAAGAATATTTCTCACATAGTTCTAAGCTCTCATGCACTCATAGATCTAGCATCTAACTAAGGTGAGCTATGAAGCACAAGTCACTTTAGTTCTTGAGTTCATAAGTTCATTTTCCTTTAATTCATAATCAAGTCTATAGTAATGATAAGCATTTCTTAAGCAAGGCAATGAGTTCATACAATTTATTGATACTTAAGGAAAACTTCATACAATTAAAATATAACTATCAAACACATGGGATTACCCCAACCCTCTCTAAGGGAGATTTAGCTATCCATTACAAAAGAGATGAAAAAAAAATCATACATAGATAAAGACCCTTTCATGATCAACTAGGAAAAGAAATTACAAAAGAAGAGTTTAGAAGATACTAGGAACATTCCTTAGAAGTTCTCCAGATCCTTCTTCTTCTTCTTGAAGTTCCTCTCTTAGGTCGCTAGTGCTGTCTTCCTTCTTTTTCTCCTTGGTAAATTAGCTCTTCCACCCATGGGGAGTTCCTCTCTTCCACTATGCAACCCTTCTCCTTATTTAAGTGATTTAAGCAAAAATTGGAACCTTCCTCTAGTCAAGAGGAGTGATATTTATAGGAGATGGGCTGCATTCATCCACTTAATATCCAAATCATCAATTTCTATTGAAAATTCTAAGCAATGATAACAAAAATCCCAATTGATGGTAAAGTGACCAATATCTTCATTTCTTTAGCCAATACATCATCTCATAAGCCTCCTTTTCATTTAAAAATGTAGCAGCTGCAGAGGGAATGATGGTTGGAGACAAGATGCAGGTCAGGGGTCTTGTCCCAACCGCATTCAATGCTCCTGTCAGAGGATATTGCGGCGGGTCGCTGCAGCATGAGGCAGCGTGCTATGGCGTGCTGTGGCGTGCAACGGCCCGAGCAAATTCTGCTAAGTGTCCTACTGCCGCGCGCTACCGCGTCCAATTTTCGCAAAGTGACCCGCTACAGCGCTAGCGTTTTGCAAATCGCACCGTTGCAGCGCGCTGGAGCGGTAGCATTTCTCAAAATGCTCCGCTGTAGCACACGGTAGCGCCATAATTTGCAGATCGGGGCGCTGCAGTGCGCTGTAGCGGTAGTATTTTACAAAAAGCTTCGCTGCAGCGCGTGATCGTGCCCGCAGTTCGCAAATAGACCCGCTGTAGCGCGCATCAGCGCTTGATTTTGCAAAATGACCCGCTGTAGCGCGCATCAGCGCTTGATTTTGCAAAATGACCCGCTGCTGCGCACTGTAGCGCCAGCATTTCGCAAAATGCTCCGCTGCAGCGTGCGACAGCTCCCGTGGTTCGTAACATGACCCGCTGCAAGGGTTTCATTTGAAAAATTTTGGAAAATTCACAAATGACTCAGAATTTTCTGGATAGACCTTTTTCCTAAAAAGATAAACACAATTTGATTAAATGAGCAGTTTTAAGATCAGAAATGAATGAATTTTTCATTTATTTTAGATATAATTTATGGATTCATCGCACCCCCACACTTAAATTCTTGCTTGTTATCGAGTAAGCTTAAAATAACATTTTTTATGTTTTTATAGTTATGATAGTCAACAAAAGATATCAATTTAGATTTTTGATATATAAGTCAAGACATGTGCTTAACTAAAGTGATACAAGTCATTTGGCATTTAGATATTCTAACCTTGGATATGAAGTAAGGTTAATCAATTAATCTCCAAGTATTTGATTTTTATGCTTGATACTAGGTAATGAGGAAGATTCCATGGAAAATATAGATTAGAGAGGTAGTGAAATACACGAGAGTATTGTGCCATATATGCCCCTTTTTATGAATCACAAAGATAAATAGATTAAAGGAGAGATATTTTTTATCATCCTTTTTCATTTCATTTAATTAAGAAAGAAATATTTCATCATCCCCTTTTTTTTTCTTTTTTTTTTCTTTTTTTTTTTTTTCAATTTTAGGGAGAGATATTTTTCTTCATCCCCAATTCACCTCTTTGTGATCATGAAGTCCTACAGGAGCCTAGCACACTCTTTTAGAGTACTCACCAAAATCTCTAGTCATAGTCTAAGCTTTCCCCTACACTTAGTTTAAAGCATATTTTAAATTTTTAGAGATTAGATTAACCTTAATTTATTCATTGGTTAAAAAGTTTTAATGTTATCAATGCATTTGATCATTTTTTTGTTAAGCACCATTTTACTTCATGTCCTTGTCTTTATTGAAATTTTGTGACTTTCATTTCGTTAAAAACTCAGAAAAATTTGTCATTTTTTTGGATACTAGAAAAATTAGGGAAGATGAAAATTCATAAATTAATATCTCAAAAATAAAACACACAAAATAAAAAATGCGAAGAAAAACAACTGATACAAAAAATAAAAAGAAAAATACAACCTATTTAATTTTCAGTTTCCTCCTCTTCCCCCACTTCCTCTACCTACGCGGTTTCGCAAGGGTAGCGCGAGTCCGGAATGGGGTCACCAACCAGTGGTCTTGGCAACACGGAAGGGTCCGGACCACCTTGCAAGCTCCAATCCTCGAATATTAGCCCTAGGGCCTCATGAAACTCGGACTGAACCTAGCGCTGTTGAACGAGTTCTTATTTAAAGAACCGCATGTCGGTGGCCAAGGACTTGTTAAGATCGGCCTGCTGGTTGTGGAGACGCAGCAGTAGCATGTTGGTGAGGTTTTGGCCGGACGGAGCTGACGTTTCCTCTTGCACGCCCCTTCTTTTCTTGGGCTGCTTCCGTTCACTTGCCCGAGCATTCAGATTTAAGGGATTAAGGGCGCAACCGGGGGGAACGATGGTGTTAGAGGAGAGGATTTTGACCCCTTGGGTCTCGCAAAGCCCTGATATCAAAGACCCGAAGGCCAATGCAGTGCAGGGACCCTTGAGAGCTTTCCAAAGCTGCTCAAAAATAATACTTGAGATGCGGATCTCGCCTGGCCTAACCAATGATCAAAAGAGGAGTGCTCTGGCACGGGTCACTTCAGTCAAGTGACTCGTAAGCACGATAAAGCTAAAAATGAAGACTAGCCAAGCGCTACTCATATCCGTTAATTCGGAACGAGGAATGTTGGTTAATCATCCTTCCCATTCTGTATTTTTGTGGACAAGTTCCTACACGAGATCAAGGGGGTCTTGACGAGACTCCAAGAGTTCCAGGTAAGAGCAAAAATTTACCTCATCGAGCCCATAGAATTGCTCAATTTGTGCAATCCCAAGGGTGACACCCTTACCTCGGCAAAAGACCCACTGTCCGGCCGCATCGATGTCATTTGCATATATCTCATGGACTATAGTAGGGTACGTAGGAGATCTCTTAGTCACCATCCCCCTCCATCCTCGAGGGTTGATTTGTTCTACCGGAATGGGCAAGGCACTGCTGAAACTCCTCTCCATAATTAATTTTCGCTGAGAAGATATTGAATAAAATCGTTGCTCAGCTTCAGCGGAAGAGAACCTATTTTTATTAATGGTTCCCCCGGAAGAAGAGGCTTCGGCCTCCTTTATTGGAATTGCTTTATTCCCGGAAGACATGATGAGATATTAGATGAGAGCTGGAGAGAGCTAGAGTTGTGAGGAAGTAAGAGAGTTAAGAATGGTGTAAAGATAACCCCCCCCCCATTGCCTCCCTTATATAGCCAAGGAAATCCAAGGCAAGAGAGTATGGTCAATGGGTCTTCCTCATACCATAAATGTGGTGATCCATGTGAAGGGGGGGTAGCTTTTTCAGCCCCGTATTCTGACTGCATGGGGAACTCAAATTTCATGACTTTTTGACTGCATGGTTCCCAATACAGAGAAAAAATTTCTACAGCTGAAGCAAACCGTTGCAGCGCGCGGTAGCAAAATTTTTGTTACAGCGCGTTATCGCGGGATTTTCGCTGCAGCGCGATGTAGCGGAAATTTCACTACAGCGTGCTGTCGCGGGATTTCCACAGAGGCGCAGTATACCGCTGCAGCACGCTGTAGTGCTGCAAAAATTTTTTATTTTTTATTTTTTTATTTTTATTTTTATTATTATTATTATTTTTTGAATTGGGTTGCCTCCTAATAAGAGCTTAATTTAACGTCTTTAGCTAGACTCGCGAATGATCAACTTATTGGATCCGGAGGTTTCTTCTTCCATAAGCTAAAGATGCTAGAGTGAGCACAACCCTCAGGGTAGTTTGAACCTTCACCATCTCTTACTTCCCTCAGCGGATCTACTCCTTCGAGTTCGAGTTTAAGGGAGTCTTCTTCTGTCTTTTTCCTCTTCTTGTTTTCCTTTTTCTTACTCCTTCCTTGCTCCCCTTTTCTGAGGAAGGAGTCGAGCTATGATCAGAATTCTTTTCTTCCAACATTAGATCTTCAAGAACATCATCTACCCATAATCTTTCTTTTCTTAATTTCTTCCTTACTTCTTTTTCCATTTCTCTTCATTTAAAGATGGTGGGTTTGAGGTCAATTAATTCAGTTTTCCTCTTGACGTTCACACTCATAACCCCGTAGCCTATATCAATGACATCTTTTACACTATCAGGAAGGGTCGCCCGAAAATGATCGGGCGAATTCTTATTCCATCGATCCCACTCGCATATCACAAAATTGGTGGGAACAATAAAACTTTCCAATTCGACTGCAACATTCCTTACCATACTGAGAGGGGTAAGGGATTCAAGATTGGCAAACTCTAAAATTATGGAGGTGTATTCCATTCCTCCTACCTTCAGTTGTTCGTAAATATGGTACGGCATAACATTGATCGAAGCACCAAGATCACATAAAGGATCTAAAAATACTTCATTTATAATTATGCATGGAATGCTCAACCTCCCGGGGTCTTCGTATTTTGGAGCGATAAGCTTCTCACATTCATTGCCCCTTTCTCCTTCCCATGCCTATAGCTCATAATCCGTTGCACTCATTGTTTCAGTATTAATTCCCCTGAACACCTCTTCCGAATGAATAACACTAACCAACTCTCTAGAGTTTACTTCGGTGGAACTGGGTAGAGCCCTAGCTGCCGAGTGGTCAGCTGCTTGGAGATTTGCACCAGTTAGGTTTCTATATTCCTAAGGGAAGCTTCTATCCCTTGGATAGAGGCATCGTGGCACGTAATAGTGGCTTCGGTGCGATGCATAAATTGGATCGTTTCAGCCTTGAAGGAGTTGAAAGCTCCTTCTAAGTTCGGGTGATGATTGTTATTATTATTTCTATTATCTATGCCTTGTTGATTTGATGAACTTCTCCCATATTGATTTCCATTATTATTATTATTACTCCAAGAGAAATTAGGGTAATTTTTCCACCCTGAATTGTAGGTGTTGGAGTAAGGGTTGTTCATTGAGTTGTTATTTCTTAGATAATTGACTTGTTCAGTGTTGGTTTGTATAAATGGGTTATTTAAGTTGCAGCTTTCACTGTTATGTCTACCCCAGCACAACTCACAATGTATCTTCGAAACAACATTAGCATTCATTCTTTCAATTTTTTCATTCAAGGCGTGTATCTCTTGCTGTAATACCGTTATTTGGTTAGACTCGTTTACCTTTATAGTTTCCTTTTTTAGCCTTTTAGAAGGCCATTGATATGCATTATTAGCCATTTCTTCCAAGAGGTCATAAGCTTTCTCTTGGGTTTTACCGCTAATAGAGCCGCCGACAGCTGCATCAATGAGTGTCCTTGTAGGAGCGTTCAAACCATTGTAAAAGGTTTACATTTGCATCCATAAAGGAAACTCATGATGTGGGCAATGCCTTAAGCATTCTTTAAATCAGTCCCATCCATCATAGAGTGTCTCCCCTTCCAACTGAGTAAAGTTGGTTATCTCAATTCTCAACAGAGCGATTTTCACTGGAGGGAAATATTTGGCTAAAAATTTCTTAGCCAACTCATCCCACATTCGGATGGAATCGCTTGGAAGAGAGCTAAGCCAACTCTTGGCTTAGTCTCGTAAAGAGAATGAGAAAAGCTTCAATTTAACTACGTCTTCAGAGATGCCATTAAACCTGAATGTGTCACATATTTCAAAGAAAGTTGAAATAAATCTTCAGTGGCTAATCCCCCAAACTGATTATTTTGCACCATACTCAGTGTGGAGGGCTTGATCTCAAAGTTATTGGCTTCTATATTTGTGATGACCCACTTAAGTAGTAATAAGTGAAACTCTTAAATATCAAGGCGCCTTTTCAGATAACGGTGGAGTTCCTGATAAGAACTCCAAAGTTAAGTGTGCTCATGTGGGAGCACTCCCATGATGGGTGACATATTGGGAAGTTATCTTTTGAGGGCAAAACTGTGAGGTCTTTCTGGCCAAAGCGGATAATACCTTGGTGCTTAAGAGTTTGGGCTGTTACAAATTGTATCAGAGCAAACTATAGGGTGTCAAATAGGAGCTAAGTGCCATACAGGACAAAGTACCACTTCATGTGAGCAGCCTCTTGAACCCATGATGGTTAAGGTGCAACATGGTTGTGGGTACCTCTTGTGCCTGTAGGGGTCACTTCTAGTCCTGTCTACCCAATGGATGGTTCTTGGATCTGTGTGTGGATACTGACGAGGACGTCAGTTACTTAAGTTGGGGAGATTGTGATGACCCACTTAAGTAGTAATAAGTGAAACTCTTAAATATCAAGGCGCCTTTTCAGATAATGGTGGAGTTCCTGATAAGAACTCCAAAGTTAAGTGTGCTCATGTGGGAGCACTCCCATGATAGGTGACCTACTGGGAAGTTATCTTCTGAGGGCAAAACCGTGAGGTCTTTCTGGCCAAAATGGACAATACCTTGGTGCTTAAGAGTTTGGGCTGTTACAATATTAGGCCTAACAATTACATGGGGGATTCTCCTAATAGTGAGAAGTGCATAATCTCTTAGTGCTCTCCCCTAGCCACTCTTACTGGCTCTCATAATAGCTATACAGGATTTTCATTATCATTACCTATAACAGCTTGTTGGTTGGGGATAAGAGGAGTGATATTTATAGGAGAGGGGTTGCATTCATCCACTTAAGATCCAAACCAACAATTCTTATTGAAAATTTTGAGCAATGATGGCAAAAATTCCAATTGATGGTGAAGTGACCAATATCTTCATTTGTTTAGCCAATACATCACTTCATAAGCCTCATTTTCATTTAAAAATATAGCAGCTGTAGAGGGAATGATGGCTGAAGACAAGATGCAGGTTGTGGGTCTTGTCCCAGCCGCATTAAATGCTCTTGCCAGAGGAAATTACGGCGGGCAGCTGTAGCGCGTTGTGGCGTGCAATGGCGTAAGCAAATTCTGCTAAGTCTCCCATTGCCACGTACTACCGCGTCGAATTTTCGCAAAGTGACCCGCTGCAGTGCGCTGGAGCGGTAGCATTTCGCAAAATGCTTCGCTGCAATGCACGATAGCGCCAGAATTTGCAAATCGGGTCGCTGCAGCGCGCTTTAGCGACAGCATTTCGCAAAAAGCTCCGCTGCAGCGCGCTTTAGCGGCAGCATTTCGCAAAAAGCTCCGCTACAGCGCGCGATCGCGCCCGCGATTCTCAAACAGACCCGCTGTAGCGCGCGTCAGCGCCTGATTTTACAAATTAATCCACTGTAGCGCGCTGGAACGCCAATATTTTGCAAAATGCTCCGCTGCAGCGCACGACAGTGCCCGTGGTTCGCAACATGACCCGCTGCAGTGCACTGTAGCGCGCAGTAGCAGTTTTCTTTAGAAAATTTTGGAAAATTCATAAATAACTCAGAATTCCCTGGATAGACCTTTTTCATGAAAAGATAAATACAACTTGATTAAAGGAACAGTTTTAAGATTAGAAATGAATGAATTTTTCTTTATTTTAGAGATAATTTATGGATTCATCATTAGGCTGTCAAACTCAAGTTACATAAAACAAATTATATATATATATATACTATTAGTTCGCACTCAAATTATATAAATACGATTAATCCATAATTTTAAAATTTTACTTTAAAATATCTATATTACTCTTTAAATATTTTATACAATTTTAAGATATTTTAAACTTAAATTTTTTTTATTGTCTCTTATTTAAAATCAAAGCCAATTAATGTTGTTAGGTTGTCAAAGAATCATTTAAGATAAGTTTACAATATTTTCAAATTAAACAATCTATTTCTTAAGAAAAAATAAACAACTAGAGTCTTAAAAGTATATTTTTATAAATTAATAGTTTTCATGAGGTTTGATTTTTATAAATTAATAGTATTCAGGAGATAATAGTATTCATGATAGCAGTATAGGGAAGGTCAAAAATTCAAACCAATTGTCTTTCCCAGATGTTTGAAAACTCCAAATAATAAAAATCTTGCTGTGTCTCAAGGGAATATTGGAATAATCATAATGGCAAGCCATTAAAACTTGGAGTTGGAAAGGATGAATAGAATTAATGGAAAAGGGGCTGGAGGCTCATCTATATAAGCTACCATGCAAGACTTAGAGAGGGTTCCTCTCATTGATATTCATTGATCAGAATTCTAAGTTTGTTATAAGAGAAGAGAAGGAGGCCCTCACCAAGGGAGGAAGAAGAGATCCACTCAAGGAAAGAAAAGGATGACGACCACCATGGAACTAGAGGGAAAGAAGATAGAAAGGCCAAAGGGCAAGATACAGCGAACGCCACAAAAGGGCAGTTCCTAATATTCTCCTGAACTTTTCTTTTGATTTTCTTTTTGATTGAACCATGAAAAGGTTCTGTTTTTTGTATGTTTCTTCCTTTATTTCTATTGACCTGGAGAGTTAAGTCCTCCTTGGGGAGGGTTGGGCTATAGTCATGTGAAATGTATGGGATAATGGTGTTGTATGTATTTTCTTACAATGAAATAAAATCTGCTTTAAATGTTTATCTAGTTATTAATATGTTTATAATGGAAATAATGTGCAGCCAATTAAACACTTCAAGCCTAGAGGGAATGAACATAAATGTCATCGCTGCGAACATATGTTTGCTGAGCGTAGATTCTCAGTTTAAGACACCACAAGATTGAAATGGAAAGTTGATTGAGCAACCTTAATTATCTTGTGCTCCATAGTTCACCAATTGGCATAAAGCTCGGTATGTGTGTGCTAGCGCTCAGAGCTATGTGACAAGCTCTTGAGCCTAATTGCACAATTCCTTGAGCTCAGTCAAGAAGTCGACGCATGTGAGCCAATAGCCACTAATAGAGCTCTGCAGCTCAGTAGACATGAAAGGAGGAAGAGGACTCATTGAGTTCTTATGGATGATGTGAGATAGTCCATGTATCCCGATAAATCCATTTCCTTGTCTGAATTGCGCGTGTAGCGTGTAATGCTAGTTAGTGGAAATCAATGCTTGTGTGATCGCCGAATTAAGACTATTTTGGTAACCTAGACGTAGGAGTTCTTAATAATTTAAAATGCGATCTCAAGAGAGTTTAAATGCTGAGATAGAACCATAGTGTGTTCATCTCGTGCACTAGATTTGAACTTGTTAGAATTAGAGGACCAATCTAAGAAAAACATTGTTCACTTGATAAATTGACATGAAAATAAGTAATTATAAATTGCATTAATTGAATACGACACCAGTCCCTAACAACTAGCATGATGAAAACCCAACTCTTCCTTCTTTAAGGTTAATGTACATAGAAGAAAGATTATGCTGTTTGCTTTGGCACATGCTCTATAATTTGATACTTTAAGAAAATGGATGAGCATAACTATCATTTAAAAAAATGAGACTTTTAAAATTTAAGATTGATTATATTTTCTTAAAGAAAAGTGTTCATTTGTTTTGTAAGTATTAGAAGATTATTTTAAGTGATTATTTGATAATACATTATTATTTATTCGCTTGGATTTAAAATTAATGGGTAATAAAAATTATTTTAATCTAAAATATGTCATAATTGATGCTAAAATCTTAAGAAGATTAATATCTAGTGAAGTTTTATGTATGGATAATGGGAGAATATTCAAGTAGAATACTCTCCCACATTGGGAGAATATTCAACCCATTACATGTAAAATTTAGTTTCTAGTTGTACTCTTAAAATAGTAAAGAGCTTTTTGTGAATAAAAGGGATAATATTTAACAATAAAGATATATGGTGGCAGTAATAAGATATTAAGTTAAGATTAATGATAAAAGACATGTTATAAAGAATGATTTAAATAACAGATTGAGGAGATTTAGAAGAAATATGCAATAGCTTATTGTGATTTCAAAATAGCATTTCATTTTGCTAAAAGTGCAACATTTAAAATTTTGTATAATAAATTATATACTATTAAAAAAGACCCACACATAATCTAGTCAAATTAAGAGATAAAAGTATTAAAATTTTGACTTATGTTAAATAATAAGTGAGTTTAATGATTATAAAATTGGTTGTAATTACACTTTTATTCGCAATGTTAGTAAATAAGAGATTTAAATGCTTTAAAGAAGATGAAGAGCCAAAAATGATAGGATTGATTGACATCCCTATCATTGTATGGAAAAGTTTGGTGCTGAAGTAGTTTCTTGGCTTACTAAGTTATTTAATATTTCTTTGAAGACTAAGAAGATGCTTAATTAATAGAGAAACATTATTGTTATACTTATTTATAAGAGTAAAGGCGATGCTCTAGACTATGCTAATTACAGAAAAATAAAATTTAATGTATCATATGTTGAAATTTTGGGAGAGTTATTAGATATATATTACAAAATGATACTTGTGTTTCTTAAAATCAATTGGATTTTATGCCAGGTAGATCACCATCGAAGCCATACACAAAAATTTGTTATGTTGTGAAGACTGATTGGATCACCAACGATGACCTCAATGATGTCTTAGTTGGCTCTGGGACATGGCATTTCTTTTGGGATATCCAGTTAGGCGCCCAGGCATGTCCCAACGCAAGGCAATAGAGAAGCGAGTGCCCATGCGCCCCCCAACGCAAGGCAACAAAAAATTGGGCTCCCAGGTGCGCCCCAACGCCCGGCGCTCCGGCGTCCTCTATCGCCTGGCGGACAGAACACCAAATGCTTAGGCATGCCCCAGCGCCTGCGGAAATGTTGCACCGATTTAGAGCTGTTAAAGAGCCAATTTTGAGACGTATAAAAGGGATTGATATGGATTAAGGTGTGTATGAATCTCATTTGAGCTCTTGAGTGATAGAGTGTGTGTGACGGCTTAAAGAAACAATAGTCCTAGAGTAAGAGATTTTGAAGGGATCAAATAGAAGAAGGTTGTAAGCTTTTCAAAGAGTTATCTTCTTCATCTATTGATCAAATTAAGGTCCTCAGTAACTCTGTATATTAATATTTCATATAGTGGATTTCTTACGATGGTGTGGCTCTATTATTTTTTTCGTTATCGGGTTTTCCACGTAAATCTTATTGCGTTCTTATAAGATTGTGCTTGTGGATTGTATGCTTGTGCTGTGCATTTTTTTATTACTTTGTGTTCTAGAATCTTGAATATTGATCTACTAACACTCAGTGGTTCCAATTCTGATAGCTCGATGTTTTTTCATAACAACTGGTATCAAAGAGAGGTTTTAGGGTTTTGGTGTATTTGGCTTAAGTCGGAGCAATGGGTGATGAAATAAGGCACAAAATCGAAAGGTTCAATGGCACAAATTTTGCCTTCTAAAAGATGCAAATGGAGGATCTGATATATTAGAGGAAATTGTACTTGCCACTGAGTATGCCTGATGAGGATTGTGAGGTTCTTGATAGAACCACTTTGGGTTTGATTCGCTTATCCTTGTCTTCCTCTATTGCATTTAATATTGTAAATGAGAAAATAATTATATATCTCATGGATACTCTGGCAAAAATGTATGAGAAGCACTCAACTTATAATAAAGTTTTTTTGATTAAGCAATTATTCAATATGAAGATGATGAATGACTGCTTAGTGATGAAACATCTGAATGGGTTTAACATTGTGACGAGTCAGTTGAGTTCAGTGAGCACTAAGTTTGATGACAAGGTCTGAGCTCTGTTGTTCCTCTCTTCACTGCCGGATAGTTGGGACATTCTATTATTGCCATCAACAACTCATTAGGAAATGTGTCGTTGAAGTTTGACGACATTGTCGGGTTGGTTCTTAATGAAAAAGTGCAAAAGAGATCCCATGAGGAGACATCTACTTCAGCATTAAATATTGAGAGCCAAGGAAGGAGCGTGGACTAGAGTTTAAACAAGAACATGTCAAAGTCATGATAGGTAAAGTAAAAGCCAAGGAAGTTCAAAGTTGGGTGCTGAAAGTATGGGAAAGAAGGACACTTGAAAAAGGATTTCTTTACCTTGAAGAAATCAGGTGGATGGATCAAGGACAAGTTCCCCTCAATAAATGTTTTAATAGAAAAGAATCAAAATGCATTGATCCTATCACTTATCAGTATGGAGTCCTGGGTTATGTTTGATGCTTAAGTTTGATGTGTGGACTCAGGTGTATCATTTCATGCTAGTCCTACAAGAGATGCCTTCAAGAATAACACCAAGGGTGACATGGGGAAGTTGTACCTAGGGGATTAAAGGCATATAATAATGTAGGTAAAGGCTATGTGGACATTCAACTATCAAGTAGTGCAGTTTGGAAGCTAAGAGATGTTAGGCATGTGCCATACCTAAGGATGGACCTTATTTTAGTCAGCCATCTAACTAGGGAGGGCTATAGTACAAGCTTTGTAGGGAGCTCATGGAAGGTCACCATAAGTGCACTCATTATTACACAGGGCAATATGGAATGTACACTTTACTTGATCAATAAAGTGTAAGATTTTATTACAATTGTAGAATAGATAGACATGAGTCTATGACACTAGAGACTTGGCCATATGAGATAAAGGGGAATGAAATCCCTATAATCAAAAGGAAAACCTCAGGATTGAAGTCAGTTGACTTGGATTTCTATGAGGAGCGTGTACTAGGCAAACATAAAAAGGTTACATTTTTAAAGGGTGGAAGAGAGTTGAATGGTCAAAAGCTTGAGTTGGTGCATATAGATGTATGATGACCATCTCTTACTTCTTCCATTGGTGGAGCCACATATTTCATTACCTTTACTGATGACCATATAGGGAAGGAAACTTTAGGGATCCCTGAGGAGTCCTGGAGTAGAAAAGAAGGTAAAATTGAATCACTTCGAGATATTTGGTTGTTTATCATATGTGCATGTTGATGTATGATCCAGGAGCAAGCTTGATGAAAATGCCATCAAGTGTACATTTGTTGGATATGGCACGTGCGAGCTCGGCTATAGGTTATAGGACACTTAAAACTAGAAGCTCATTAAGAGTAAGAATGCCACTTTCAATGAAAGTGAAATGTACAAGGATTGTCTTGGAGCCAGGAGTGATTCCAAGGTTGATTTAGATAGTGAGCCATAGCACATAAAAGTTGATGCTATATTGAGCCAGAGGAGCATGTACAGAAAGATGCTCAGGTGGGTGTTAGATAGATTAAACTAAAAACACCCATGTTATAAGATTCACAAGGGTCACTAGACATCCACAAAGGTACTCTCCCTCTTTATTTTATCTATTACTAATGGATAGTGGTGAACCAAAAAGCTTTGAAGAGGTGCTTCAAGGGGATGATTCTATCAAGTGGGAGGTTTCCATGAATGATAAAATGGAATCACTCATGTCAAATGGGACATGCGAGTTGGAAGCACTACTAGCTGGAAATAAAGTCCTTCAAAATAAGTGAGTTTATCGACTGAAGGAAGAATCAAATGGGAGCAAATGGTACTAGGCGAGGCTTGTAGTAAAAAGCTTCCAGCAGCGACATGAAGTGGACTAGTGTGAGATATTTGCCCTAGTTTTCAAGATGACTACCATCAAGGTAGTGTTGAATATTATTGTAGTTAGAGATTTGCATTTGGAGCAAATGAATGTAAGGACTGTGTTTCTTCATGGAGAGCCGAAGGAGGAATTATACATGCAGCAACTGCAGGTTACAAGGTTCAAAAAAAAAACTAGAAGAGAGCTTGTATGTAAGCCTATGAGGAGTCTATTTGGCTTAAAATAGGTGCCTAAGAAAAGGTACAGGAGATTCAACAATTTTATGTTAGAAATTGGATACAAATGGTGATAAGCGAATCATTGCTGCTGCATGAGGTAGTGTTAGTCCTCATCTATTATCATTTTGTTGTATGTGGATAATACACTGATTACAGTATCATACATGGAGGATATTAAGATGCTAAAGGACCATATGTCAAAAGAATTTGACCTGAAGAACTTGGGATTGACCAAGCAGATTTTAGGAATGGGAATCAATAAGAATAAATGTACAATTATTTTAAAATTGTCTCAGAAGGAATATGTTGAAAAAGTGATGAACAGGTTCAATATGGGAGAAGAAAAACTAGTAAGCACTCCCTTAGCAAGTCACTTCAGCCTATCAATAATTAAATGCGAAAGACTGAAGAGGAGAAGGAACATATGAAGAAGGTTGTAATGACCCCAATATTGGATCAGGAACCCAATTTAACATTAGGTGTTATTGTAGTACTTAAGACTGGGCTAGCGAGTCTTAACCCACTATTAAGCACTACAGAGAGGGAAACACATATAGCTATACTTAAAAGTGTGTAATAAAAGTAGTAAAAAATATGCATAAATAGACATATGCTAAGTAACATAAGTGAAGGCTGTATAAGCTTAAATGTAAGTGAAAATAACATACACTACAAGTAAGTAAATATGAAAAAGAGCTATAAATATAGGTGAACATATAAAGTATTCAAGTAAAGTAAGGTCTCAGTCTCAAGGAATGAATGCAAAGTAAAAACAGCCATAAAGGATTGAGTAAGCATAGTAAAAAAACTGTGATAAAGCATCTGCAATCACAAAGAATGAGGGTAAAGTAAGAATAATCATAAATGACTGTAATTTGTTAAGCTATTTATCTTGAAAGTCTTGTTTGTGGGTGCAGAAACAAGTGAGGACTTAATCATGTTTGTTTAATAAAGTAAGTAAAGTAGGGTCAGATGGATCTCATGCCGCCACCTCCTGCTCAGAAACAAACTCCAGATAAAGCTCAATCTGCTGTGGGACCCTCAGCTCAAGATCTGTAAAGGGTCAACCCAGTAAACAATCGTCCTAGAGGAATGGCCAGGGTGTATAATCTTACCCCCGTGAAAGCAGCTGAGGACAATAACATAATTTCAGGTACACACTCTTAATATCTTCTTTCACTTACAGCATTAGATTCTTTTATTAAAATGTCCTTTGTTTAAATTTGATTAAATTAGACAATCATTAAATATTCATTTGGAATGAGTTCTCATTCCTCATAAGCTAAATTTACTTATTAAATTTCTAATGATCTAAGCCACATCTTGTGACTTAGATATTAACAACTAGTTCTAGAAACTTTGGCAAAAGACATGACTTATAACTGTAGCCTTAATTTATATTAATATTCATAGTACTTAGCCATATGAATAAGTGAAGTTTCTTGCCATTATCAAGTCAAAATTTATGACTTATATTAATATATTTTTGTAATTATTAAACCTTGGATATTAAGTCATAATGTGAGACTTAAATTTTTAAACTTTCTCCTTAATTTTGAAGCCAATTATCCTAATTGGATATTAATCCTAATTGCCCTAAATAGCACATTTAGTAAGAGATGAATGTCTCCTATTTAATTCAAACCTAGTATGGGCTAATTCAAATAGCTAGTCCATTTTCATCTTATCTTAAATTACAAATTTTAAGCCAAACCATCCGGATTCATTATTTAGATTCTACTAATAGATCTTGGTCTAAATCTTAAAATTCTAATTCATTGTTGCCAAAATTTTAGATTCCAATTCACTAATCTAAAATATAAGTTATCTTTTAATCTCCATTAAGTCTTATAATGGCTTAAATTAGTTCACCTAAATGATGGACATCACTTAGGTGTGAAACCATTAGGATCTTTAATCCTCATAACATCTTATGCTTAGTATGTGATGCTACCGATTAAGTAGCAGTCTTGTCTTCAATCCCTAGAAGCAATTCATTCTACTATGGCATGCATTACTGTATTAATAGTGATGTGCTGTAAGATTTTATGTATCTATTAATATCCGATATTTTGAATGAGAGTAACTTAATACTTTCATAGTTTTCATATTCTTGTCTCTAGTGAGAATTTCAACCATAATTATCACCCATTGAATAGCCTGTCAAAAATCTTGAACAAAGATCCAATTGATTATTTGATCTAAGTTTCAAAGACTAATCGAGGATCCTGATGATCTTCCATCTCCATCAACCTATTCAAATATTCCTTTAAACTCTTGCAATCATACTTATTCAATTTTCAATTTCAAATAATTTGTTCTATTTTATTTTCCACTTGAGTGATGTTGAGGATGACATCATTCTTAAGTGGGGGAGTTTGTAACAGCTCAGGTTGTTACTTAGGTCAATTAAGACTAATCTAAGTCTTAATTGAGGTTCTAGTACACTAACTAGTTCATTTAGAAATCATCTCTAAGGTCTAGGTCAAATCAGGAATCAATTGAATTAAATCTGGATTTCTAAAAAATCCCTAAAACCTAGAAATTGACATTTTATCTAGACTTCAGATTGAAAATTTGACTTCGCCATTGCATTCACCACCCCCAAATTAGCTAGGGGTGAAGTTTTGGATGCATTTGGAAGTCGTTGGATTTTCGATGAATAATTTAATATTATTTAAATTCCTCGAAAAATTGAATAATTAAATACTCGTCGAATTGAAAATTCGATCGCGCCATTGCGTTCAACACCTCTCAATTAGCTAGGGAAGAATTATTGAAAATTTTTGAAATATAATTAATTAATTAATTTTAATTAATAAAATAAGGTTGATTTTTTTTATTTTAAATAAATAATATCTCATTTAATGGCGTCGTCCATAATTATCCCACGCCGTCTCCTTCAATTCACACACGCCGTTAATTAGGACGAAGCATCCATGCCATCAGATCTTCTGATCGAATGCAGATGCTCGTCTTCCTCGCGTCACACAATTAGGACCTCCGCGTGTCACGCAGAGGTAGTGCCCGACTGCTTGGGTCGCCGCGTGGTCCCTCCACCGCTATGGAGTCCTCTCTGGTTCTAATTAAATCCTTCTCCTGACTTCAGGAACCAAGTTTTGGTAAAGTCAAAGAACCCTAGTCGCAGAAGGATCCAGTTGATCAGCTCGAGAACGTCGACAGCTTATCCTTAGGTACCACCTTTCCATATCTATATATTTGACTTCCAGATTGTATTGATCAATGCGTGGAATAGATTGTTAAATGTATATTATTACTTTAGTAGAATTAGTTAAGAAATCAAACTGAATTCTAAAATTGCTAATTCACTCCACTACTTTATCAATCGATCGTCCTCCATTGCTTACTTTATACATATCAAATGCTAAATTTAAATTCTGTGATGTAATGTTTATCGCCAATTTGGCAATCGATCTACAATGAACTGCAAACCTATCGAAGGAATTCTTGCCTTCACCAAAAACTAGGGCATCACTGTTCTGCTTAATTAAAAATCTTTATGTTGGTATTTCTGAGTCCAGTATGTAGTTCCTGTCGAGGGCTTTCGACCATGAATCGCACCGAGCCTAGTAGATTCCCGAGTGCCTTCTGGATGGAACCTTAGGTGCTCTTCGTCTGCGGAGCAAAAGCGAAGGAGAAGGCCCGATTTCGGGCCTGTCTCGACCCACTGGATTGGCCCGGTACTCCAGCGCCTTCCACATGGTCTATCACTTAATGAAGTGGGACCCGCTGCTTTGTTTAGCTATTAAAATAAAATTAAGTAAATTAAATTAAATTAATGATAGATTAATTAAATCCATTAAATATAAATATTTAAATAGCCATATCTTAATAAATATAAGTTCAAATGATGGAAATAAATACACAATTATTATCAGTAAAAATTAAGGAATAATCTGAGACTATCAAATCTCTGTTTGGGCTTATATTTTGTATAGTGATATTTAGTGTATTTAAATAATTCCAAAAATGTCACAAAACTTCATTTAGTCATAATTTTGCACACACTAACCCAAGCATACCCAATATGGGTCTCAAAGTGCTCAAAAAACCCTAAGGATTATCTTAGTAATGTTTATTTTGCTGTTTGGATTAGTTTTGGACTAATCACTTTTAAGACTTAATCCTAATTAGGTCAAATAACCCTAGAACTTTAATTGACCATAACTTGGACAATTGAGCTCCAAATTAGGTGATCCAATATCAATTTAGATAAGAAAAAACTTGATTTACAATAATCTGTAAAAATATTTTAGATCCAATGGTTAGATTTGCTAATCTCCTCTAATTACTCTAAAATTTGATTAGTGAATATTAGCAAATTTAATAATCCAAATTAAACAATTTAAGTTTCAGAGAACTTGTAGAGTACATTAGAACCTAATGGCATGGTTAGATTAGTTATTTGGTGATTAATTTTACTAATCACTCACTAATCACCTTAAACCCTAATTAGGCTATAACTTAGCCAATTGGAGTCCAAATTGAGCCTACCACTCATCATTGTAATCAGTGGATCATTTGTGACCCATAGCCACTGATTTCACTCAATTTAAACACCAATTGACAAAGTTAGGATTTTTGACCCTTAATTAAGAAACACATAATTACCATTTTACCCTTATGCTTGTATTGGCCATAACTTGGCCAATACTTATCAGAATTTAGCAAAGTCAGATTCTATAGAAACCTTAGATAGTAAACAACATTAAACTGAAAGAAATTTAAATTCCATTTAGCCAAATTACCAAAATGCCCTATGAGTCAAATTTATTAATTTGATCTCATAAGGCTTAATAATTATCCAAAATTTGTGTAATTACTGTCTACACTAATATTAGACAGTAAGAAACACTTTGCAATAGAAAATTTCAGATTTGGAAACCCTAAATCAAATGTTGATCTTTTGAACTCTTAATTAGGGGCAAAATAGTCATTTTGCCCAAAAGTTAGGGTTCAGTCTTTTAAGACCTAAATTATTATTCTAATCATTATAAAAAATAATAAGATTAATGTTTTAGATCATAAATTATGTGATTTTAAGGCTTAGTAGAAACTTTGATTAAAATCTCAAGTTTAAGTCCTTAAAATCTTAAGTAAATTGTGAGTGTTTCTTCTTTCCTTAACATTCTTAGAGCTTCCCATAGGTCTTATAACACTAGTTAGGAAAGAGTGTTTGAGAGATACTCTTAGTGATTAAGAGCTTTAATTCCTAGGATTAGGAATAGATCTTAGGTTAGAGTTCATCTATTGAGTAAAATGGGTTACTCAATATGTGAAACCTTGAGTTTACTAGTTTATAGATTTTCTTAGTTTATTTAATAATTATTTGATCTTTAAACTTTAGAATTAATGATAGAGATCTATCCTAATGAGATTGAGTTAATCATTAGGATTTGCCTTAATCTATCTATGAGAAATGGGTTTTAAGCCTTAGATCCTTAGATGAACCTTTGGATTAAGTGATTTAAACCCCATCATTTGGAGTTTAGTCATTAATCCTTTCATCTTGATTTGGCTAATCAAGATGAGTATGGGATTCTTAAAATTATTAAAATAGGTCGATGGATTTATTTATTTAACCTATAGTCGTCAGTGATTTAATCAATTATAACTTGGCCAGTTTTAATTGCTTTCCAACTTATAAGGATGTGAATCTGAGTTACACTCAATAGTAGGACCTAGAGATCCTGAACTTGTGTAACTTAGAGTAGATAGAATGAATAAATTAGACAACAATGGATATCACCTGTGTCCTAGTAGAGTCTCTTGCTCACTTTAATTTGATGCTTTGCATACCTTGTAATTGAGTTTTATACCTTGAGCATATATTGTATACATGGGATACTTGATGATTATCTTATGTCAACTTTGAGAATTCCTAAGTAGCATTTGTTCTTTTTCTCATATTTTAGTAGGGTGTAGCTTAATTAGTATACCTCTTCATTTCACCCATTCTGGATTGGCTACATTGTCGGGTCAGATCAATCCAACTGACTGATTTGTTAGGATTTGATATGGTTATACTAATTTGAGTACACTTATACTTAGTTTTTCTATTATAGTATATCAGGTAAGTGCGTTGATAATATCCGTTCAGATGCTAGTTTGATTAGTATACCTTTTTATTTCACCCGTTCTGGATTGGCTACGATGACGGGTCAGACTAATCCAACTGATTGAATTGTCAGGATTTGATATGGTATACTAATTTCAGTACTTTTATCCAATCAGAGCTTCAGTCTTAGCCCATCAGGCTAAGTGAACTTATGTGTACTTTCAATTTGAGTGGCTTGAATAGCCAATACAGCTTTTAATTTTGGACTTACCATTTTACTTTATATTTATCTACATTTCAGCACTACTTTTACTTACAGTTTTACTGCATTCTTTGGCTTTATGTACATCTAGAATGCTAGTCTTTCTTGTAGTTTTCACATGTATAGGATGTTAGTTATGTTTTCAGTTTTATAATGTTTTATATGTTCATTTACTGTTATGCCACTTAGCATAATTCTATATTGATCATAAGTATATTTAGGATGTATTTTCTTATAGTCATTTACGTTAGTATTTCTTTTACTTACCTGACCTTGTTATAGTTGCTTTGGAGGAGGTATGTGCTTACTTCCTAGTTGTTTAAGTTATAAACTGTTTGTTTATAGCTTTACCTTATTCTTTCTTATGCGTTCTTGCTCCTACTATGCTTTTGTACTTGTTTATGGTGATATCTAAATAACATAACAAACTTGTAGCCAAAAATGTACTTAAACATTTGGTCTACTAATATTTTTCTTTTATTGGCTGGGGCCTTATCATTGTGAAACCGATAATGGTAGATTCTGAGCTATTTGGGGTAATAGAGCCTTCAGGAGATCTGCCTGTGGAGGAGGAGCATGTTCCTGAAGATTCTTAGTCTCTTTTCTGCACTTGTGAGGGTGAGTGTTTTATTTCAGTCTTTTAAACTATTTAAATGTTGTAATAATATAGGGTTAATTTACTTTCTATACTTTACTTATTCTGGACTATTGTATTTATATGATGGATGGATGTTTATATTTTTGCTTCTGCACTCTGCTGTTCTTGTATTTTCATTTAGTGAGATTTTACCTTAAGAATGGCAAAGTCCTTAGTTAAGTTGAATTAGAATGTGTGTCTAATCCAATTCTAAGTAGGGACCATGTCGTTTTGGAGACCCCTTCACCGTAATCATATTAACTCAAGAGTTAACAGGATCACGACAGGGCAGGGTCGTCATAATATATGTAAATTAATTGAGGCTAAGTTAGAATTTATATTGAAACAATTAGTTAAACCCAAGAAGTTATCATAAATGAGCAGGTAAAAGATCAAGCTAAAGAAGTGCTGATTTGTAGAGAAGACACTTTAACTCAAATAAACAATAAAAATGAGAAAGAGTTGGAGTATCAAATTGAATTATACAACTTGAAAATGCAACAAAATTTTCAAATAAAAATAGCTGATCAAATGCAATCCAAAAATTATGTCTCCTACACACCTCAATTGCATCTACCTCAATGTTTAACATTAAGTGATGCATTATTTGAGGATAAGCAAGGTAAATTAATTCAAAATAATGAAGGTGTCAAAACCATTTATGATATCTCAAACCTCAACAAATCTCTTAGCAATATTGATGATGATTATGTGCAATTTGATCTTGTTAAGAAATGCTTTGATGTTACTCCTATGGAAATTAAATTTCTTGCCTTTTTACAAAATGAAATTGAAAATGATGAATTTGATGATCTTGATGACTAACATAAGGCAAGAAATAGAAATAATAAAAAGAAAAATAAAGAAAAGAACTATTGTAAGTTAGAAGACACAAGCTGGGACTGGAAAGAAAAAATTAGTAGAGCTATCATTCATAATGATTACATTATTAAACAAGCTTGTACTCATCCTAAAGCCTTAATGAAAATTTGGAAAGAAATTTTTAAGGGATACAAACTATTTTTGGTTAGGCTGAGGAATTTAAATTAAGCACTTCTTGGGAGGCAATCCAAGTTTTAAAAAAAAATTATTAATTATTTTTTGTTGCACTCGACGCACCTTAGCGTACTGCAGCGAAAGAGTTTTTGAAACTCGATCGCTAGAGCGCACTGCAGTGAAAGAGTTTCCGAAACTGGACCGCTACAGCGCACTACAGCAAAAAAGTTATTGAAACTCGACCGCTACAGCGCGCTGCAGCGAAAGAGTTTTTGAAACTCGACTGCTACAGCGCGCTGTAGCGATTTGCTCCAGCTATGACAGTTTTGAGTGCCAAGGGAATCATTGCAGTCAAAAAGTTAATTTATTTAGGATTTCCAAGCATTCAAAAAGTGTGTTGCTGATAAAGCTGCCCCCTCCTCCCTTTTCCAATTAAGGTTGTCACATTTATGGCACGGGAAAATCCTTTTGACCAATTTTTTTTGGCCTTTGAAATTTGTGGCTATTTAAGGGGAGTAAGGGGGATAGTAATCTTTGCACCTTCTAATTTTTGCTCCAGAATTACTCTCTTTCTCATCCTTCCATGAAAATTTCTACTCTCCTTGAAAATTTTAACATGTCTTTAGGGAAGAA
This sequence comes from Gastrodia elata, assembly GCA_016760335.1. NCBI lineage: Eukaryota > Viridiplantae > Streptophyta > Magnoliopsida > Asparagales > Orchidaceae > Gastrodia > Gastrodia elata. Next base: position 54,760,586 of record CM028672.1, on the reverse strand, counting down.
ATCTATTCCAAGGAGAGAACCCGAGGCCTTCACCTCTGATGGAGCCTTTAACAAGAAGAAGTTCTCCTCCGAGGAGGCTGAGAAGAGGTTCACCGTGGTTACTTCCCGGAGGAAGCTCATCCCGGAGAAGTGGACCGTGGTTTTGGGCGGCTCTTGCCGGTGCCTTCCGAGCAAGTGAACCCCCAGGGATGGAGGCCAATGGCGACCACTCCTGCCATCTCATACCCAAACCTTGTTCAGGAAGTCTACGCCAATGCTATTAACGCGGTAGAAATAAAGTCTTCGTGCGGGGAAAGGGAGTTATTGTTGGGCATGAGCAAATCATGCAATTCTACGGGTTGAGGGTAGTTGAAGACCGCTCTTACTTGACCCTCATTGAGTTAAACTATGACCCGGCTGCTCTCGCAAGTGAACTCATTTGCAATAATGCAGATTGGAGAGGAAATTTGACCACCATTCTTCAAGCCTTCCTGATGCAGAGCACCCACGTAATCATCATCGACGCACCAAATCATAAATTAAGCTTAATGTATTCATGATTATATATTGTATTTTTCATTTTAGTTACATGGGCTTATTTGTGGAACTCATTTAAATGGGTCTTTAGATTAGCCCATTTATCATATTTTTTTTGTAATGAGTGTTATTTGAGTGAAAGGACACTTTAGTCCTTCATGAGAGAGTTGGTTTAAAGTTTTTTTGGTATTTTATATGAAAGGACACTTTAGTCCTTCATGAGTGGGTTAATTGAGGGTTTAATTAGTCATTTGTAGGAAAAGACACTTTAACCCTTCATAAAAGAGTAAGTTTATGGTTTTGATGATCAATTGACATATATTGTATGGCTATAAATATGTTAATATCTTATGTATCATGGTATTGAAGATGGAATGAAAATATATTTCTCTACTTATTGTGTTCATTAATACTTTCATTCTTAAGAGAAGAAAATCTTGAGTGTGAGTATTGCAAGCCTTAGAGAAGGACATCTAAGGAAGGAAGAAGATCCTGCGATAAAGGACTGTTTGTAGAGGTCAAATTCAATTATCTCTGCTTCGCCACCGGTTGCCTTAACTTTGACACAGGTTAGATCAACCATAGCTCTTATTTATCTCTATACTTTATATGGTAAGGAATTTTGTGTGTTAGCATAACTGTGGCTCGAATCATCTCAATCTCATATTTTTTAATTTCGCTTTTGTACGTAAAATTTGCCTTATTTTATCTATACTCAATCGTGAGTAATTTGTTATTTTTATTGGTGTAAAAATTATCATACCCTCCGCATATGCATTTACTTTGTCCTACATCATATTGGTATCAAAGAAAATATATTCTCAAATTTATATACCAATTGATGGCAAAATCATTGCATACAATAAAGCATAAATTTCATTCACGTCACTTTTCGATTTGATTTATACTCTGTCATATTTGGATCATAACATATTCAATTTATATCCAAATTTTATGTTTGAGCCCTCGATTTTGGGTAGAACATCAAGATCGACAACTTTGTAGAAGAGTATTTTACTTGATTTGACTATTTGGATATCAGAAACCTTTAAAAATTGAGAGCTCCTATATATATATATATATATATATATATATATATATATATATATATTATGTCGACTCGTAGTGGACATCGATACCAAGGCCAAACTTCTGAACAAAGAACTGATGACCTCCTCAAGCTCTTACTTGAGAAAATGGAAAATCTCACTCTCTCAATGTATGATTTTCGAACTAGAATTGAAGCGCTAGAGTTGAAAGCCAATGAAACATCACCAACTCCCCTTGCACCAAATGAAAAAAATGACCATCTTCCTAGCTAAGAAGGTCATCCCAATGATTATATATCATCTCATCTTCCTCCACAATCACCAACTAGACTACAACGCAATCACCTCTTAAGTCATGTTGACGATTATCAAGATCTAGATAGTATACATCCCCAAAACTATCATAGGATAGAGCGAAATTTTCGGAGACATAATGGCTATGCGCAAAGGTATCATCGAGATCATTTTTCTCCTCGCACATATGAGCCTTTACATAATATGGGTCAACATATTATTGCATCATGAACAAACCACCAAGACTTAGATGATGATATTGTTCGTAGGGTAAAGATAGACCCGCTCACTTTTGATGGATGACTCGATGTAAAAGTTTTTCTTGATTGGCTTATTGATATGGATCAATATTTTGATTGGATGCAAATGTCCCACGAGAGACAAGTATGTTTTACTAGTATGAAGTTGATAGGCCATGCTAAAACATGTTGGATTAATCTTGAGCGTAAGAATCAATGAGCTGGGCAACCATCTATATCTTCTTGAGATGAGATGAAAGAAATCTTAAAACAAAAATATGTGCCCTTAACCTTTCATGATCAGCTCATGGATGAGATGACTACATTTAGGCAAGGAGCTATGAGTGTTGCTGATTATATTACTCGTTTTGATGAATTGATGACCCGTTGTGACGTTATTGAAGATCATCGAACAATAATTTCTCAATTTCGATCAGGTTTAAGAGCAGATATTCGACAAGAAATGTTAACTCGAGAGGTTTACACTCTTGAGGATGCATTTTGACTTGCTACTCAATTTGGACAATACCTCAAGTCTCACACCCATAGAAAACAAACAACCTCATTAGGAATCAATTCCCAGCATCACTCCATTGCCTCAATTCACCAATCTTCCAAACTATCAAATGATCATAAAGGAAAGACACCCATTGTGTCAAATTCTAAAGCTTCAAGCACAACTTGTTTCACATGTGGCAAAAATGGGCATTTTGCAAGTACTTATCCACATAGAAATTTACTTATAGATTTCAAAATTGTTGAACATAATAATGATTGTGATGATGATCTAGTTGCAGTTGACCTTTGTAAAGAAGCTAGTGATGCAGATGAAGCATTAAGTGAACCACACATTACTGTTATACGATGTGTATTAACTACCCCTCAAAAGAACATTGATTGGAAACGTACATCAATTTTTCATACATATTTTAAAAGTGGTGATAAATCTTGTAAACTTATCATTGATAGTGGAAGCTGTATGAATATTATTGCCACATCAACCTTAGTTAGAATGAAGCTTAAACCTGAGCCTCATCCACGACCCTACAAGGTTGCATGGGTCAACAAAACTTCCATCTCTATATCTCAACATTGTCTTATCCCAATACAATTAGGAGCATACTCTGATAAGATATGGTGTGATGTTCTTCCTATGGATGTTTCCCACATACTGTTAGGAAGACCATGGCTTTATGATATGCATGTCATTCATGATGGACATACAAATACTTACTCATTCATGTTTAAGGCCAAAAGAGTTATTCTATATCCTGTTAAGCCTAAAAAGGCAAGCTCACATGAGCCTAGAGATTCATCTGCCCTAGTAGAAAAGAAATCCTTGCACATTATTAATAAGCATGAGTTTAAAAGAGAATCTCATGGAAATATTGAGTTTGCTCTAATTGTAACAAAAATCGCTCAACAACCCTGTGATGAAGCCTTACCTGTTGAGATAAGTGATCTCCTCTCTAAATTCATTGATGTTTGCCCTGATGAATTTCCAAATGAACTTCCCCCACTGAGAAGCATTCAACATGTTATTGATTTGGTTCATGGATCTTTGCTTCCTAATCTTCCTCATTATTGAATGAACCCAAATGAACATGCTGAACTCAAATGACAAGTTGATGAGTTATTATCTAAAGGTTTTATTTGAGAAAGTTTATCACCTTGTGTTGTGCCTGATCTCCTTACCCCAAAAAAAGATGGTACATGGCATATGTGTACAGATAGTCGTGCAATTAATAAAATTACTATTAAATATCGCTTTCCCATCCCACGACTTGATGATATGCTAGACATGATGGTTGGTGCACAAATTTTCTCTAAGATTGATCTAAGGAGTGGATATCACCAGATTCACATGAAAGAAGGAGATGAATGGAAGATTGCCTTTAAGATAGAAGATGGGATATATGAGTGGTTGGTAATGCCCTTTGGCTTGACCAATGCCCCTTGTACCTTTATGTGAGTAATGAATCACATCTTACACCCCTTTATTGGAAGATTTTTAGTAGTTTATTTTGATGATATTTTAATTTTTAGTCAGACTAAGAGTGATCATGTAACACATTTAAGGCAAGTTTTTGAGGTTCTTCAACAAGAAAAACTATATATCAATTTGAAGAAGTGTTCTTTTATGGAGTAATCAGTGATTTTCTTAGGATTCATTATATCTTGTGATGGTATTTCTGCTGATCCTGAGAAAATCAATGCAATTCAAAATTGTCCAACTCCATCAAATATACATGATGTTCGTAGTTTTTATGGGTTAGCCACATTTTATCGAAGGTTTATACATGGGTTTAGTACAGTAATGGCTCCAATTATGTAATGTTTAAAAGGTGGAGAATTTAAATGGACAAAGGAAGCATCTAATGCTTTTAAACAAATAAAAAATCTTTTAACTAGCCCACCAATATTAAAATTTCCTGATTTTAACAAAGTATTTGAAGTATCTTGTGATGCCTCCAATGTTGGTATAGGAAGTGTTCTTAAGCAAGAGGGTCACCCAATTGCTTTCTTTACTGAAATGCTAAATGATGCTCGACAACATTACTCTACATATGATCGTGAATTCTATGCAGTAGTCCAAGCCCAATTCTTGTCATGCAAAGTAGGTTAAATTCCTTCAAGGTACACCTTCATTCTTAAACATAAGTCTGGTACTGAGAATAAAGTTGCTGATGCTTTAAGTAAAATGTGTACTATTTTATATAGTATGAGCATCAAAGTTACTGGATTTGATAAAATAAAAAAATGAGTACAAAACTTGTTAATTAGCGAAAAGTGGAAAACATAGTCATGGACTGTATACAGCTCTTCCAATTCCTCACAAGCTATGGGAAGACCTTAGTATGGACTTTATACTCGGATTACCTCGCACCATCCAACATTTTGACTCGATTCTTGTTGTTATTGATCGATTTTCAAAAATGGCTCATTTTATTCCATGTTATAAGACATCTGATGCTTTTCATGTTACTTCAATTTTCTTTCATGAGATAGTTCATTTGCACGGATTACCCAAAACAATAGTTTCTGATCGTGATGTTAGATTTATGAGTTATTTTTAGAAAACTGTAAGGAAGAAGCTTGGAACAAAACTCTTATTTTCTACTGCTTATCACCCTCAAACTGATGGACAAATGGAGATAATAAATAGAAGTTTAGAAGACCTTCTTAGATGCTTAGTGACAGGCCATACCTCTAGTTGGGATCTTGTTCTACCCACTATTGAGTTTGCTTATAATAGTTCTATAAATCGATCAATTAGAAAAAGTCCTTTTCAAATTATTACAGGGTTAAACTAAGAAAGCCAATAGACCTTGTTGACCTTCCCATTTCATATAGATCTAGTTCATATGCATCTTCATTTGCACAAAGCATGCTTGATTTACACCAAGAAATTCAACAAAAGCTTATTTTAAGTTAGGATAAATATAAAGCTGATGCTGATGCACATAGGTGATTTATAAAATTTAATGAAGGAGATTTGGTTATGGTCAATGTTAGGCCATAGAGGTTCCCAAAAGGAATTTTAAGAAAATTATACTAAAAAATTATGGCCTTTATAAAATTGTAAAGAAGATAAATGATAATGCATATGAGATTGATATTCCTATAAATGCTGGTATTTCACCTGTGTTTAATGTGTCTGATTTAATGTTGTACCATGGGCAAGCCTCGGATATTTTTCCTTCTGCAAATAGCACTAACACGCAGGTTGATACTTACTCGGAGGCTCCCTTGCCATCTTGCCAATTACGATCCCATCATCCTGATCAGATTTTAGATGACCAGATCATTAGCACATCAGATGGAGGAATTCAGAGGTTTCTTATCTGTTAGAAAGGACTGTCACCACTTGAAGACTCTTGGCTTACATTTGAAGAGTTAGACCATATTAGTCCACAACTTCTACATGAGTACATTGATCATCATTCTCCAGAGGAGAATCCTTCAAAGTCGGGGAGTGCTGATGCAGAGCACCCACATAATTATCGTCGGTGCACCAAATCATAAATTAAGCTTAATGTTTTCATGATTATATATTGTATTTTTCATTTTAGTTACATGGGCTTATTTGTGGAACTCATTTAAATGGGCCTTTAGATTAGCCCATTTATAATATTTTTTTGTCATGAGTGTTATTTGAGTGAAAGGACACTTTAGTCCTTTATGAGAGAGTTGGTTTAAGGTTTTTTTGGTATTTTATATGAAAGGACACTTTAGTCCTTCATGAGTGGGTTGGTTGAGGGTTTTATTAGTCATTTGTAGGAAAAGACACTTTAACCCTTCATGAAAGGGTATGTTTATGGTTTTGATGGTCAATCGACATATATTGTATGGTTATAAATATGCTAATGTCTTATGTATCTTGGCATTGAAGATGGAATGAAAATATATTTCTCTACTTATTGTGTTCATTAATACTTTCATTCTTAAGAGAAGGAAATCTTGAGTGTGAGTATTGCAAGCCTTAGAGAAGGACATCTAATGAAGGAAGAAGATCCTGCGATGAAGGACTGTTTGTAGAGGTCGACTTCAATTATCCCCGCTTCACCACCGGTTGCCTTAACTTTGACACAGGTTAGATCAACCATATCTCTTATTTATCTCTATATTTATATGGTAAGGAATTTTGTGTGTTAGCATAACTGTGGCTCAAATTATCTCAATCTCATTTTTTTTAATTTCGCATTTGTACGCAAAATTTGCCTTATTTTATCTATACTCAATCATCAGTAATTTGTTATTTTTATTGGTGTAGAAATTATCATACCCTCCGCATATGCATTTACTTTGTCCTACATCACCTCCTCACGGACTCGAGCAATGCGTGGCTAGTTTTTATCTCCAGCTTCATCATGCCATCGAGTCACCTTGGTGAAGTGACCCGTTCAAGGGCACTGCTCATGTGTGCACTCCAACGGTCGTAGAAATTCATCTCTCCGGCATCATTTATGAGCAGCTATGGAACGCTTTGAAAAGGTCCTACGCAGTGCTGGCGTTCGGGTCATTAATCTCGGGCATCTGTCTGGCCCAGGGGGTTAAAATCCTTTTCTCTGATACCGTCATCCGTCCTAGTGCCCCCCTTGAGCTAACAAATTTATATGCCTGCGCCCAAGTACAGAAGCAGGTTAAGAAGAGGAGGGGAGAAGAAGGAGAAGCTTCAGCTTCTACCGGCCACTCTTACTCAGAAAAATTGTTGGGGCGAATTTACGCTCAACAAACTGACTTGGGTAAGGCTATGACCACCAGCATGCGGTTTTGCAAGAAGGAAATCGTCCGGCAGCAGGAGTTCTAATCAGAATTCCATGAAGATCTTGGAATGATATTCCAAGATTGGACCTTGCATGGAGGGCCGGATGGCTCCTTGCTGCCACAACCACCTGTCGGCGACCCTATCCTGGACACCTGTTGGTCGTGTGACTATTCCTATCAGGAGATGGATGAGGAGGATGCGGAAGAAAGTGAGGAGGATGATGAAATTAGGTTGTATTTTTTTTTATTTGCATTTATAATTTTTCTTTTCTTTTGTGTGTTTTGTTTTTATTTAATGAAATAAATTATGGAATATCATATGTTCAATTTCTTTCTATGTTTGCAATGGTATGTTTTTTCTGAGCTTTTCAAAATTATGGAAGTTACAAGAATATCAATATAGAAATTGATTATCAACCATAGTTTGCTTAACAAAAAAATGACTAAATTCATTGACAGCATTAAATTATCTAAATAAGGGAATGATTTTAGGTTGAATCTAGCCTCCAAATATTTAAATCAATGCTAAGGTCTAAGTGTAGAGGAAGGCTTAGAAATTAAAAATGGTGATGATATTGAGTGAGCAAAAGAGTGTGCTAGGCTCCTGTAGGACTTCATGATCACAAAGATTTGAAAGTGAGATGAAGAAAAATATCTCTCCCTAAAGGATGAAAAAGAAAATAAAAATAAAGATGAAGAAAAATATATCTCCCAAGGAAAGAAATGAAATAGAATGATGAAAAATATCTCTCCTAAAATTTTAAATATCTTTGTGATTCATAAGAAGGAGCACATATGGCATAAAACTCTTGACTACACATTATCACCATAGTTCAATAATTCCAAGGAACCTCCCCCATTACCTAGCACCAAGTATTACAAATTTAAAATTGGAGACTAGTTTATCAACCTTGGTTCAAAACCAATGTTGGAAAAATTTAAATGATGAAAAATGTGCTTGTCATTTCAGTTAAGCATAAACTTTGAGTTGCAATTAAATTTACATTGACATTACTTATAGACTATCATACTTTAGAAACAGAAAAAAATCATTTTGAGCTTACTCGAGGATGAGCAAGAGTCTAAGTGTGGGGGTGTGATGAATCCATAATTTATATCCCAAATAAAGGAAAAATTTAATTCATTTCTTTATTTGAAATAGCCCCTTGATCAAATTCTACTTATTTTCAGGTAAAAAGGGAGCCCAGCAATTTTTGGGAAATTTTGGAGTGTTTATGTATTTTCTGGAAGAAAACTGCTACGGCGCGCTATAGCGCGCCAAAGCGCACCACAATAACTTGCAAACAGAAGACACTTAACAAAGGCATTTACTGAATTCTGGACCATTATTACTACAACGCGCCATAGCGCACTGCAGCGGGTGAGTTTACGAAACTCAATTGCTACAGCGCACCACAGCGGGAGAGTTTACGAAACTCAATCGCTACATCGCACTGCAACAGAAGAGTTTACGAAGCTTAATCGCTACAGCGCGCTGCAACGAGCACATTTCAAAACTTAAAACTGCCACAGTGCGCTGCAGCAAAAGATATTCTGAAACTCAATCGCTACAGCGCGCTGTAGCGGCGTGCCAAATTTTCACTAGCTCAGTGCATTTATTGCGACTGGGACAAGACCCCCAACTTGCTCTTTGTCTCCCAGCCATCATTTTTTTTATAGTAGCTTATTTTATTAGCATGAGGGAGGATTGAAATGATATTAAAGAATTAAAAAGGGAAAAGGGAATGTCACTTTACTCCTCAAGTGGTATTTGCAATCATCATAGCAGAAAATTAAAGAGGGAATAGTAGAATTTGAAATGAGGAGAAGAGGAGAGTAATCCATCTATATATGCACCTCTTCTCTACTTAAGAAGGGTTCCAACTTTTCATCCAAAAAGTTCAATTTTTAGGAGCTCCATAGAGGAAGAAGGAGAACTCTCCAAGGAAGGTGGAAAGGACGATTGCTAGAGGAGAAGGAACCAAAGGCTACACTATGGAGCTAAAGAAAAGGAGAAGAGGAAGAAGATGAGAGATCTGGAGAACCCCATTAAGGGTCGCTCCTAGTAAACTCTTACTTTTGCTTTTGATTTCTTTTAGTGGATCATGAAAGGGTCTTCATCCTTGTATGTTTTTCTTCTTTTTTTAGCTGTAATGGAAGGCTAAACCCCCTTACAGAGGGTTGGGCTGAGCCCATTATAAAATATAAAGGACTCAATGAATGAATGTAGAACTTCCTCAAGCATTAAAATAAAAAAATCTATTTTTGCATGACTAAATGAAAACATCTTAAGATCAAGATGTGGAATAAATGAAAATCTTATGTTAAGAAAATATAATTATAAATACTATAATCAAAATGAAAGTCTTATGTTCCATGGCTCATTGCTTAGTAAAGAGTGGGATATATGTGAAAGGGGTGCTTAGAACTAAGTGAGAAGTTCTTGAGCCTTCTTGTACCATATTTACACTCAACTAAGGAGTTGAAGCATGTGAGCTAAGACCCATTAATTGGAGCTCCGTTGCTCAGCATACGTGAAAGGAGGGAGTGGATTCTTTGAGAGCTCATGGATGATGTGACATAGTTCATAAAGTCCAATAAAATCCCTTCCTTATCTGAACTGCGCATGATGCTCATTAGTGGAATCAATGCTCTTAAGATTGGCTAATTAAAATTGTAAATTTTGGTAACCTAAATGTAGGAAAACTAAGATGCTCTAATTGTAATCTCATGGGAATTTTTGTGCAGAAATTGAACCCAAGTGTGTTCATCTCTCTCACAAGATTTGCACTTGAAGGATTTAGAGGACAACTCTAAGGAATACAATGTGCACTTGATTAATTAGCTTAATAAAAAAGAATGAAATATGCTTGAGAAGTAATACAGCTTGAGGTCCCCACAATTTCACATGGAATAAGCCCAACTCTCCTCTCTAACTTAAATAATTTTGAAAATCTACCTTATTGCTTGCTAACAGAACCAAATCAAGCTGAATCATTTCGTTTAAACATTATTAAATTTAGATATACCTTAGTAACAAAACATACCGTTCCCTGAGGACGATAAATCTCAGAACTCACCTTCCAAATAATTATTTCAGACCACGTACACTTACGTGCAAGCACAGACTTTGTAGTCTGTCAACCCCAAGTAAATGTTATAATTTTATTTTATGCACAATGTTCTTATGAATGTATTCAAGGATTTAGTCTCATTGCACTGCAGCATTCAAGGATGTTTCAAAGATAATTGTAAACTAGGTGATATACAATGTTATTTACTTTAGTTATCAATCATATGATTGGGGCTAATCAAGCTCCTCAATTGACTTAAACATTCATTAAATGTCTTCATCAATTGATACATAATAGCATATGAGTAAATGAGGTTTGAAAATAGTGATTTGATTAAGGTTTTATTCATGAGACAAAATAATATATAAGTATAAGTGAATTGATAAAAACAAGCATCCTATCCTATTTCTAACTCTACAATCATCTAAACTATTAATTAACCACTGCTTTCTAATAGGAAATTCTAGCTACTAAGCTTAATGCTAACCTAAATTTAAGATATAGGGTTCTCTTGAATTACACAAGCACTTAAGTTAACACTTACTCTTAAATCTTTCTAACTTACTAACATCTTAAGATTCTACACTTAAGAAGGTTGCTCCATCTAATAACTTAAGTTATCTTACTCTTAAGTATACCATTAATGGAACCACTCAAGCCTATTATTTAGACTTAGGGATTTTATAAAACTATAAGCCTAATATGGCTAGACTTAAGGGTTTAATAATGTTAAGGTACTTATTTTCTAATTGATCTCACATATGTTACTAATCTAACATTTTAATTATTCTCTAACATCCTAAGATTCTAAACTTTAGAATTATAATTACTAAGATCCTTAGTTTAGCTTCAATATTAAGCACTTAAGTGATTCTAAGCCTTATAATACTTAAGGCTTATTCACTTAATCATTCTAAGGGATTTTAAAAATCTTAATAACATTTCATCTTAAGTGATTATAAGATTTCAAGTCTAATTGATATTGACACTAAGTCCTAGATCTAACTTCGATGGACAACACTAAAGGGATTCAAAGTCTAACTCTTACTTGGTTGATCAGAACCTTAAGGATCAAATCCTCTTATTGTCTTAGATCATTTCTAGGCTTACTTAAGTCATTTAGTCTTTCTAAGAGATTCTAAGCATCTTACTTAGAAAGGAATGACTAACTACACTTCACTAAGAAGGCTACACTTGAGTACTTAGATCAGGCTCTAAGCATGATATGGCTACTCAAACATTCTTAAGTAGGTTACACTTAGATACTTAGATCACTTCTTAAGTCTAAGTAGAAGGCACTGAATTTCCTATGAAGTCTCCATTCTAATCACCTTCTAAGTTATCTTTTAGTTGCAAGAGCAACATTAAGGGCCGTTTAACATTATTCTAAGTACTTCACATGATCTATCCATGATATATAATTCCCTATCCGACAAGTTAGGATTCATTTAAAGTTATCTAAATGGCAATAAATGTATAAGTACTAATCTAGGTTAAGTTAGAATCTTTACTCAAATACTAACTTTTAATCTCTTTAAGTTACTAGAGTTATGCTAGTACTATTATTCCTAGCTAGAAGATTAACATGGAAGTTTCCTAGCTTAAAGTTCACTAAGGAATCTTAAAGTAGGATGATCTTAATCAACAACCAAAATAAATGGCTAGCTACATTACAATCTTAAGTAGTAAGGTGCCTAAGTGAATATACTCTAACCACTTGCTTTTTAGTCTCATAATAAGGTACTAAGAGCCCTAAGGGTTAGTTAAGTGATTAGGCTCATTACTATAGTTCTAAGCTACTTAATAGAGTAGCTAGGGTCATGTTTGTACTTAAGGAAGGTAGAGTACTAGGTTTAGCTCAATCTAACCATTAAAGAGTTCCACTAATGATTCTTTCTAACATAAGGAGCTAACTACTATAATCCACCATAAAGTTTAGGAACACCACAATCCTTAAGCACTAAATCAACCATTAAGACCATAGAAGGTCAATCCAATTCTATGTTCAGGCTCTAGCTTAGTTTACTAGCACTAAACTAGGGGTAGATTATTCTAAGTATTTTCTTACTCCAAAAGCCATTTAAGATTGTAATATGACTTAAGGTATGTTTTCTAAGATGCCCTAGCCTTTAAGAGGCATAAATATGTAAATTCCCAAAATTAGAAATTTAATAATATTTTATTCAAAAGTCAAAAACTCACATTTTTTATTTAATCTCCAAATCATGTAAACATAGTGGCTATAACTTCTTTATAGCCTAACAAGAAAAATGACACTAAGTGAGGTCAAATAAGATATCAAATGGTTAATTGGGGTTTTAATGGCTCTTAATGACACATAAAAGATCATTTGCAAAATTTGGAAATTTGACATCATAATATTGTTCTACATATTTTTATGATTGAAATTGACTATTGGATAGTCGAATTTGGATGAGAATTGGCTAATATACAACATTTGTAAATTTGTTAATTAATTGAAATGGTGATTAGCAAAATTAATCATCAAATTAGGAATCCAATGTCATAATATTATTCTACTCACTTTTTTAGTCGAATGGTATATAATTTTGCTATAATTGGATAATTATTATCGAAGTTATTATTAATTTCATTTGAATTATTATTTTTTAAGAAATTATTTAAAAAGGCATCCACATGGAATATTCCATTAGGTATGGCATGGTTTGGGTTTCAGCTAGACCGACTGGTTTGATAGTAGTAGACATTACATTGGAAACGACGGATCATGTCGGGTTGAACCGAACCTCTTTCGGACGCGGCAAGAACTGTGACCACCAAACTAGGCAATTGAAATTGGCCCCATTCCGGTGATTGCCGGAGGTCGGCCAACCCACCATTCGAAAAGCTTTGGAGATACTTTTTCATCGGCACTCGATCCATTGTCAGAGGCCTCCTGCAGCTCTGACATAGTGATGCCCTAGGTCAGCTATATCGGGCAGAGGCAGAGCTTCTACTATAGAGCACTTGATGCTGAATCAGGCTCTAACCAAGCTCAGCTGGGGTTTGATAACTAACCCTAGATATATGAAATAGTCACACTAATTGACTGCACAATGAAATTTCAAAGATTAGATGGGTAGGCAAGTACCTCAAATTCTACTTTTGTAGATTAGGGTTAGGTCATGACCTCGGTGCACAGCAGCTCTCGTCCCTCTCTAGACCTTCCCGTGATTCGATCCTAGATGAATGCAGTGTAAGGAGGATTAGAGAGGCTCAAAAATGGCTGGGAGGTCCAATCTGGGGTGCCATAGCACAGAGGCCAGCGGGCTTTGAGTGAAATTGAGCGATGAGGAGGATGTACAAGGAAAGACCCAGAGTCATCTAATTCAAATGACCCAATCAATTGAATGGATGTGATCAATATGGCTTAGGCAGTTAGAGACGTTTGATAGGTTTGCGCCATTAGGTTAGTTAATTAATAGTTAAGTTATTTAAAATTTATAATAATTGATACGATTTTAATTAACTAAAATTAGGTAACTAAACAAGATCCAAAAAATCCCCAAAATTCACTTTTAGCTAAGATGAGGGTGAGAAACTCAAAAATGAAATTAGGTTTTTGATTGGAGATCATTTTAATTATCTTAATTTTATGGGTAATAAAATAATATTAAAATATTTAGGAAAATTTTGATAGCTTCCAAAAAATCCCAAAATATTACCCCTAGATAATTTGGGATGATGAGTTTAATGGCAAACTTTAATTTTGATTTGGAGGTCAAATTAAATTAGGTAAATTCCTGGATATTCAAATTACTTGAAATACGCATAAAAATGAATAATCTCCAAATTGTACTAAATTTCAGGTGCTGGCTCCTAATATTATTAGGAGTCTAGTGGCGATGGTGTTAGCCTAATTTAGATGTCCAAAACTAAGTAACAACACTTGGTTGTTACAAAGGTTCCTTATGCTTCAACTATTGGGAGCTTGATGTATGTAATGATTTGCACGAGATTGGATATTGCACATGCAGTGGGAGTGATCAACAAATTCATGACCAACCTAAGAAAGCACCATTAGGAATCGATCAAGTGGATACTAAGATATATTAATGGTAAAACAACAAAGCATTATGCTTACTGAAGTCTAATATTACACTACATGACTTTCTAGATTAAAACCTAGAAAGGTTCCTTATGATTATGTTGAATGTTAAAATAGCAAAGCATTATGCTTACTGAAGTCTAATATTACACTATAACACTTGGGTTGCTACAAAGGTTTTTTATGCTTCAACTGTTGGAATCTTGATGTATGTAATGATTTGCATGAGATTGGATATTGCACATGTAGTGGGAGTGATCAAAAAATTCATGGGCAACCTAGGAAAACACCATTGGGAATCGATCAAGTGGATCCTGAGATATATGAATGGTAAAGCAATAAAGCATTATGCTTACTGAAGTCTAATATTACACTACATGACTTTCTAGATTGAAACCTTGCAGGAGATGTTGATAGACAGAGGAGCTCTACTAGATATGTGTTCACACTAGTAAGTGCAGTGGTGAGCTAGATCTCCAGGCTACAGAACATTGTTGCCTTATGAACCAAGGAGCCTGAGTATGCTTCCATCATAGAGGTGAGCAAGGAAATAATTTGTAGAAGAACTTCATGGCAGAATTGGACAATGAGCAGAAGGATGTGAATTTCTACAATAATAGTCAAAGCATAATTTTCCTTGCAAAGAATGCTACATTTCATGTTAGTACGAACCATATATAGCTTTGATACCATTTTATTCAGACACAGTTGGTTAGATTGTCTATTAGAGCTAGAGAAGATTCACACTTCAAGGAATCTAGCATATATGTTCGTGAAGACTATGTCAATGAAGAAATCAAAGTTATGCACAACTCCAGTTGGCCTTGGAATGTGATAGAGGGCAGTGTGAGGCACACCATATCCTCTAAAGAAAGGATGGAGCTTTAATGAAAAAACATAGTGAAGATGATTTGATTGTAATCAGACTTCAAGTGGGAGATTGTTATATTGTGGAAACTGATTGGATTACCAACAGTGACTTCAAGGAAATCCTGATAGCCTCTGAGATGTGGCATCACTTTTGGGATAACCAGTTGGGCGCCTAGGTGCTCCCTAGTGCAAGGAAATAGAGAAGCAGGCACCCGGGCGTGCTCCAGCACATGGTAATAGAGAAGCAGACACACATGTCACCCCAACACAAGGCAATAGAGAAGTGGGCATCCAATCTCTATCCAACACATGTTAGATAGAACTCTAGGCACCTCGTCTCTCAGGCGTACCCCAGTGCCAGCAAAAAAGCTTAACTGATTTAGGGCTATTTGAGGGCTAATTTTGGAAAGTATAAAAGGGAATATTATGTTTTAAGTTGTGTATGAACCTTATTTAAGCTCTTGAGTGTGAGAGTGTGTGTGATAGCTTAATGTAACCATATCACTAGAGTGAGAGATCTTGAAGGGATCGAAAAGAAGAAGGTTGGAAGCTTTTCAAGGAGTTATCTTCTTCATCTATTTATCAAGCTAATGTCCTCTGTAACTCTACTCTTTAATCTTTCATATAGTGGATTTCTTGTGGTTGTGTGGCTCTATAGTTTTTTTCATTATTAGGTTTCCACATAAATCTTTATGTGTTCTTCTAAGATTATGCCTGTGGCTTGTATTGTGCTTGTGGCTTGTATGCTTGTGCTATGCATTTTCTTGTTCCTTTGTGTGATTGAATCTGGGATATTGCTCTACTAACACTTCATAGTTCAAAGCTTGTTAGCTCAGTATTTCTGCATTCTGTATATATATTTTTCATAACAATATTAAGGGGTTTGATGGAGTAGAGAAAGAATGGACAATTTCATTTAATTTTTATTGATCTTAAAAAATTCTTAATATAATGTGCTAAGAGAAGTTTTTTGGAGCAATTTGGTGAGAAAAGATATTTATGTTGCATATATTGGGTAATTATAGATATGTATAATGGCGTTGTAACATATGTTAAATCACATGGTTGCTTGTCTAATGTTTTTTTGGTTACTGTTAGATTACAACTGTTAACTCTTTCTTTTTTCCTTAATTATGGATGTTCTTGTTGAGCACATTTAAGAAGAGATTTAGTGATGCATATTAATTGTAGATGGTATTCTTTTGATTATTAAAAGACAAAGGATGGAGTTAAATCAAAATTTGAGCTATCAAGGACTACTTTAGAATATAAAGGTTTTCTCCTTAGTAGATTTAAAATTGAGCATATGGTGTGTAATTTTAATTATATTAGAAGCCCTAATCTCAAAGGCGTGACTATTGAGGACCTATTGATTAAGAAGAGTGAGATGCTCAATTACCTTGGTTCAATTATTCAATACAATAGCAAAATAAAGAGCGAAGCCATTAATAGGATTCATACTAGTTCGATGAAATGAATGAGCGCTTTTGGAGTGTTGAGTCATACAATAATTACACTCAAAATTAAGGAAAAAATTTATAGAGTAGCTATAAGACTTATATGAGGATGAATGTTGGCCAACAAAGAAGAAGTTTGTCGACAATATTAATGTTGCACAGATGTGGATGCTTAGGTTAATGAATGGGTATACTCGTAAAGATAGAATGAGAAATAAATTTATCTATAGCAAAGTTCGAGTGACTCTAATAGTAGATAAGATTAGAGAAAAATGATATAAATGGCTTAGGTAAAGCATAGACTACGCAATGTGCCTATTAGAAAAATTGAGTTTACAAATTTCACTTATGTTAAAAGTGTTAGGGTGTGGAGATTAATTGGATCATCAAAGAAAGTGCAAATGGTGTTCAAGTGGATTTCTGGATGGATTCATGGATGTCAACAGTAGGCCTGGAGCTCAGGCGTGCCCATGAGTCCAATATACAAAATGTCTGGCGCTCAGGCACCTCCAAGCTCCCAACAGACAAAAGTTCTAGTGCTTAGGCTCACCCAGATTTCTTGGAAGTAGCAAGGCAGGCTCCCAAGAGCACCTAGGCACACACAAGCACCCATGAAAATTGTTTTTCGAATATTACATGTCTAGAACTGATTAGGGTCTTTGAGGGTTAGTTTTGGGACTTCATATAAAAGTTAACATTATGGGTTAGAGTTTATGTGTGCTAGTGTGTGCTATTTCTCTTTGAGAGCTATTGGAGACTTGAAAACCCTAGAGTGAGAATAAGGAGAAATCTGGGAGATAAGAAGAACCAAAAGCTTAGGGTAGTGAATCTATTCTTCCTCAAGAAGATTGATAAATTCTTTATAATTCTATCATCTCTCCTTTTATAGTGGATTTTATTGTGGTGGTGTGGCTCTATAGTTTTTTTATTATTGAGTTTTTCACATATATGCTTGTGTCTGCATACTTTCATATTTGTGAATGTATGTACTATGTTTATTCTTTGGTTTTGTGTTGGAATATTTTTTATATTTGCTTTAGTGATTCTTAGCGATCAAATCCCATTCCTAGAGAATTTTTCAGAGTAGAAGATCTCCCATTTGTCCCAACAAGTGGTATCAAAGAGTTGTTTCTTGGCATTCAAATTTGTTAGCTTGAGTGGGAGCAATGACTGACAAAATGATACACAAATTTGATAGGTTCAATGGAAGATATAAATGGAAGATTTGCTATACTAAAAGAAGTTATACTTATCATTGGAAGGAGTTGACAAAAAAACTAAAATTATGTCACAAGGGGAATGGAAATTCCTCAACAGAATGACACTAAGCTTGATTTTTTTTATCCTCGTCATTTGCATTTAACATTGTGAATGAGAAGATTCGATCTAATGGAAGCCCTCATTCTAATGTATGAGAAGCCCTCAGCTTCCAATAAGGTATTCTTAATGAAGAAGCCATTTAATATGAAGATAATAAATGGTAGCTTAGTGACAGAACACTTGAATGAGTTCAATAGTGTAACAAGCCAATTAAGCTCAATAAATCAAGTTTGATGATGAAGTAGATTTGTTAATTTTGTCTTTTTAGATAGATAGTTGAGATGCAATGGTGACTGTAGTTGATAATTCTTATAGAAATGCCAAGCTAAAACTTAATAACATTATCGAGCATTGAATGGAGAAGTAAGGAAACACTCTAATGGTGAAGTGACTAATTTAGCTCTAAATGCAGAATTCAAAGGAAGAAGTACAAACCAAAAACTTAATAGAAGTAGGTCTAAGTCGTGATGGGGAAAATCAAAGCTGGCTAAGGAAAAGGCAAAATGTTGGAACTACGAGAAATTTGAACACTACAAGAAGGATTGCTATGACTTGAAGAAGTCAAGAGTAAGAGGTAAAGATAAGAACTTCTCTATGAATATTTCAATAAATGAAGATCAAGATATCTTGATCTTGTCCCTTATTAGCATTGAGTCCTAGGTGGTGGACTCAGGTGCTTTTTTTCATGCAACTCCAAGAAATGAAGATTTTAAGAACTACACCAAAGGTGATTTGGAAAAAGCTTACTTGGGAGATGACAAAGATTACAGCACCATTGGAAATGAACATGTGCAAATCGTGTTGCCGAAAGGTCAGTGTGGAAGTTGAAGGATGTTAGTAATGTTTCTTATCTAAGGAGAAATCCAATCTTTGTCAGCCAGTTAGCTCACGAGGGATACAACACTAGCTTCAAAGAAGATTATTGGAAGGTGACTATTGCCGCATTGATAGTTGCTCAGGGTAGTATGGATGTGATTAATAAAGTGTTTGACTCAATTTCAGTAGAAGAAAAACTTGATGCATGTCTATAGCACCAAAGGCTTGGTCATATGAGTGAGAAAGGATTGAAGTCTATGTTATCTAGAGGAATAATTCTAGGGCTAAAATCTATGAACTTATAATTTGTGAAGATTGTGTGTGGCAAGTAGAAAAAGCTTAGCTTCTCAAGAAGTGAGAGTATGATTCCCCACTCTAACCATCATCGAGTCAATACTCAGATTAAGCTGATTACAATTTTGTGATCATCTGATTACCCTTATTTATTGCTAGATTAGATCTTTCACTAGTTCACCAATGAATATAAGGTTAATCATTATATATAAATGCAAATCTGATGTACTAAGTGTACAAGCTTACATGTATAGGTAGAGTGTGGAAGTAGTAAAGGAGACATCCATACATCACATACATGCAATAATAAGGAAATGTACATCCATCTCAGAATAGAAAATGCAAAAGAAAATAATACATCTAAAATAAATACAAGCCATAATATTTAAACGTCTAAAATAAAGTGGCTCTCTCTCACTAAAATAAGAAAGGAAGAATCTCAGCCTTCAAAATAGCAACAACATGATCATTTTCATGATCCTACTCCACACCTGAAGCTAGCTCCTCAATAATCTCCTAATATAACATGTTAGTTTCACATGCCAGGGCCCCATCCAAAAAAAAAGATAAAATCTTGTGTTAGACAAATTCTCTAAGTATATTTTAAGCTGATAGCTATTATACTCTCCAATCCAAAATCATTGGAAATAATCCTCATATTTTAGTTTTACTTACTTTCATAAGTAGATCAATTTAGTTAACAACAATTCAATTTTGTTGTCTAAGAAATAAACAAAAGATTAGTAGCGAGTGCTTTTATCTTAGTCCATGAGGATTATATTTTCAGGGACTCACCATCCCTATATTCTCCAGACCATGTACACTTGCATGTAAGCCAAAGTCCCACATAAATTATGGCATGTCACCTGCTATCGATTATAATCTCAAATTCATGATCCTAAGATTAAGAAAATGCTAGAACTAAATGAAGTTCTAACTTAAAACTGATAAGATCACCTACTGAAGTTAAATTATCAAATCAGTCAATCTAAAATTGAATTTTCTCTACATAACCTAATTATCTTGATACAACTATCAAGATTAAAGGTTAAGAAATAAAATTTTATCATAGGGTTTAAGTCTCTTACCTTGAGGTTCTAAGCTTCTAAGGTCTAAGCTATTCAAACCTATACTCAATTTAGTGTTTTGGCTCAAAGGGTTTCCATTGAGTAAAAATTGACACAATAGCTATCTAATCTACTCAATTTCTGATTTAGAGGTTACTAAAGACAAGAGCTTCAAAATCAAGTTTCAAGTAATATTAAGAATTTCCCATTAAAATTATTATATTTAAGGGTTCAAAATTTGACTTAGAGAAATAGGTGTCCAAATGAATATTTTTCTGATCCTATGGAATCTTATTGCATGAGTAAAATGACACCTTAAACTACAAAACTGGGTAACTAGAGGTCTTAAAATGACCTAATTAAGCTTTGATATAATTAGGGGGGAAATAAAAAAAATACCCACTAAAATATAAATTTTATTTCATATTTAGATTCCTCTCATTAATATTAGTAAGATGGTTTATAATTTTGCATTATTTGGAGTTATATTCATCAAATTAATTCAATAATATATTATGTATTATTTTCATAGAGTTCTGATTTAATTAAATTAATTGGCATCGTTATTTAAATTGAAATATTCCAGAAATATTTCAATTTTGTAATGGATAACCATGCGGATCGACAAATAGCCTGAGAGGTCGATAATATTTAGGGAATATTTTGCCCCATCGAACGACGCGGGTCTTGTGTTGGCCCATCCTAAACTATGCATCGTCCTTGCGGATACCCCGAATTGGGGCAGATTTTTGCCACCAATTCTGGTCAGCTCTGATCACCTTAGAATATGTTCCACATTACAAAATGCTCATTGTAACAAGGCATATTGATTGGCACCATTCTCCCCATAGCAATTGGTATCGATTGTTAGGACTTTACTTGATTGTAGGCTGGCAGCTATGGTTTATTGTGTGAGCCAAATGAGCCTGACATAGAACATGCCAAATGGCATTTTTGGTGCCTACGCCATCACTATCCCATGACAGTTTGAATGAGCCTTTCCCCGATGGTTGGACCCTCCAGGGGGTATACTCGGCCTAAGCTCCATCATGCAAAACTGTGGAGCCTGACCATGTCATTGGTTATTTGGGCTTGTTTGAACCTAAACAAGACTCAACAATTATTGTTCGATCCAAGAAATGCCAATTGAACGCATTCCAAGGTCGATAGGATTTTTCAAGCGCTAAGAATTGCAATGAGAATGCACCATCAAGGAAAGTTTGAGTGCTCCTGTGCGCCCCAACATACCCTGTAGAATTTTTTGCTGAGAACTAGGCATTGTAGTGTGCCGTGGTGCACTATTTGAGAGCCATTGCATGATCTGATGCTTGTGGTTTAGGCTTAGGTATCGTAGTGCACTATGTCACCCCGTAGCTTGAAACTGGGGCGCTATGACTCGCCTGCCGAAGATATGCTTCAGATATAGGCACTTCCATAAGTATTTTGGGAGGCATTTTGGACCATTTGGGGTCCAAATGTACCCTAGGTAAATATGGGAACATGTTGAGATGTTTCTAAGAGTGTGGAGAAGTAGAAATCAATCCTAAATTGGGTTGTGGTTGTTGTTGGTCTCCTTCAACCTAGAGTAAGACCTGGAAATTCCTGGAGGAGAAGAAGTTGATTGAGAGGTTGTGCAAGTTGTAGATCCTTCTTGATCAAGTGAAGGCGAAGATTTCTATAACTCTGTAATCATCTTATTCATAGTGAAGTTTTCTATGTGGTGTGGCTCTGTGGATTTGCCCATCATTAGGTTTTCCACACAAAATTTCATGTGTTTGGATGCTTGTAGTTTATGTTGTGACTATGCTGTGGTTATTTCTTTTGTGATTGGATATTTCATTTATTACTTGGTAACCATCAATGGTTTCTCATGATTGTCGCTTCCACGCGTGCTCTAACAATTGGTATCTGAGAGATTGTTGTTCAAAGGGTTTACTATTTGAGTGGGAGCAATAATCGATAAAATGAGATACAAAATAGAGAAGTTTAATGGCACAAATTTTTCCTCTTGGAAGATGCAAATGGAAGATTTGATCTATCAAAAGAAGTTGTGTTTGCCACTCAATGGAGCTGACAAGAAACTGACTACTATGTCAGATGAGAATTGGGAAGTTCTTGATATAACTGTGTTAGGTTTGTTTTGTCTTTCATTATCTTTTTTTTGTTGCATTTAGCATTGTAAATGAGAAAATAACTTTATATTTCATGATAGTTATGATAATGTTGTATGAGAAGCCTTCAGTTTCCAATAAGATTTTTCTGATGAAATGACTATTCAATATGAAGATGGATGACTGCTCATTAACAAAACATTTGTATGAGTTCAACACTGTGACAAGTCAGTTGAGTTCCATGGGCACCAAGTTTGATGACAAGATTCGAGCTTTATTTTTCTCTTACTCAGTGCCTGATAGTTGGGATAGGCTGGTGACAGCCATTAGCAACTCATTAGGAAATGCTTCGTTGAAGTTTAACGACATTATCAGGATGGTGCTTAATGAAGAGGTGTGGAAAAGATCCCATGGGAGGCATCTACTTCAGCATTGAATACAAAGAGTTGAGGAAGAAGTGTAGACTAGAGACACACTAGAAATAAGTCTATGTCAAGGTGAGGAAAGTAAAGTCCTAGAAAAGGAAAGCCATATTATTGGAACTGTGGAAAGGCATGACACTTCAAGAAGGACAACCCTATTCTGAAATAGACAAGTGGCGAGAGCAAGGATATGAGCACCACTGTAAATGTTTCAGTAGAAGAGGATAATGATACATTGATCCTACTACTACTTGTCAATATAGACTTCTGGGTGGTGGACTTGGGCACATCTTTCATGCTACTCATACAAAAAGTGCCTTCAAGGATTGCACCAAATAAGACTTAGGAAAGGTGTATCTTGATGATGATAAGGCGTGTTATATTATATGTAAATGTGATGTAGACATTCAGATATCCAGTGGTGCAGTTTGGAATCTAAGAGAAGTTAGGCACATGCCGTGTCTAAGTAGGAACCTTATTTCAGTTAGCCAGCTAGCCACGAAGGATTATAATATAAGATTTGCTGGGGACTTATGGAAGGTCACCAAGGGTGCGGGTACACTTTTTGTTTCACAGGAAAACATGGAAGGTACACTTTACCTGATCAATATAGTGTCATTCCATTGCAGCTGCTGAATAGATAGACGCGGGTTTATAGAACCGGAGGCTTGTCCATATGAGCGAGAGGGGTTTGAAATCCATACATGGAAGTCTTCCATGACTAAAGTTAGTGAACTTGAATTTCTGTGAAGATTGTGTACTAGGCAAGCAGAAAAAAGGTTATACTCTCTAAGGTTATAAGAGACCTAAAAGGTAGGAAGCTTGAGTTAGTGCATACAAATATATGAGGACTCTTGACAGACCTAAAATATGTTGTATGTATTTGCATGTAAGTGTACGTAGTCTGAAGTAATTTGTGATAGTGAGATCCTGAGATTTATCATCCTCTAAGAATAGTCGTGATTTATTACTAGAGTTTATCCACTATAATAATGTTTAAGTAATCTATTTGTTTGAGTTTTTGTTACTAAATTAAAAATTAAAAATTACTTTGGTTTAAATTCAATTTGGAAAAATTGGGAAGAGTTAATATATGACAGTAATTCATCATGGTCTTGTGAATGGTTACACTTATAATTCTCATGTTAAGTAAGTTGAATTTAAATTTACTTTATCATCAAGAGATTTAGCATTCTCTAATAGTATCTTTAAATGTTCTAAATCCTATCTAGGATGAACACACAAGGGTTCAATTTCAACACAGAGATATTCATTTGATCTCTTAGTGATTCCATCTATGGCTTTCATACTTCTACTCTGAATTTAGTTAAGGAAATGAGCTATGAAACTAAATGATCTTATGTCACATCACTAATAGCTTGACACGCTCAAGTTTCTTGTATAAATTAAGAGTAAGCTATGGAGCTCTATATGTGGTTCTCTTCTCACATGCATCAAGTCCATACCTTAACTTGGAGTTGGCAATGGACTAAGTGAGCTGTGTCACATCATCCACTACTTAACATGCCTCCTCTAAGTGGTATGAATTTAGCTATGGAGCTTTGAGAATTTCTTATGCCTTTTCATGGCTAAAACGATTAAGTTTTTCTCCAAAAGTAATGCACGAGCTATTTTCGCACAATAAGTGTTGTCACATTCATTTGTGGTGCAAACCCTCAAGGTGCACAGCTTTCTTAACAAAGCTATCATTGAGCTCTATAAGGATTCCTTTGAAGGGTTTAATTTAAAATATGCTTATAACATTTGTCATTCATCAACTAATTTTATAAAATATAACATTCAATTAATTTGAGAACTAAATGACATTTCATTAAGGAAGAGTTTTACATGCATTCAACAATGGCTTACTACATGTTTTTTACTAACTCTCTCTAAAGGGGGGTTTAGGATTCCATTACAAGAGATACAAAAAAAAACTAAAGATGCTGAGCGTAATACATACCTTCTATAAGGAAATAGAAAGAAAGATAGGTGAGAATATTATACGCTAGAATAGCCCTAGGCATCCTCTTCGATTCTTCTTCTGTAACAACCTAAGTTGTTACCCTTATCAATTATGACTAATCTCCATCCTAATATTGATCCTAAGTGTTAATTAAGTAGTTAGGAATCATCCACTAAGATGTAGTCTGAATCAGGAGTCAAATAGATTAAGTCCTGATTTTGGGAAATCCAAAAACTCTAGAAATTGACCTATCTAAATTGATCTCAGATCAAAAATTGAACTTTGTCATTGCTCTCATGGCCCCCAAATTAGCTAGGGGTGTTGTTTTAATGGCAATCAGAAATCGTCGAAATTTTGTCAAATATTTTAATAATATTTAAATACCCCAAAAAATATGAAAATTAAATACTCGTCGGAATTAAAATTTAACTTCGCCATTGCGATCCTCACCCTCGTATTAGCCAAGGGTGAAATTTTGGAATTTTCAGAAGTCGTCGAATTTTCTTGAATATTTAATATATTTAAATTAATTAAAAAATAAGAAAAATAAATTGTCGTCAAAATCAAAATCCAATTTCGCCATTTCGTTCCTCACCCCCAAATTAGCTTGTGGTGAATTTTTGGGAATTTCTAGAGATTGTTTTAAAATATGATTTTTGAGATTAATTAAGTTAATTTATTAAACTCCACTTTTTGTCTTCTCCCTCTCTTTATTAGCTGGTTGGGACCCACAGCTATCCAATCCCAGCTGAGCCCCCTTTCTCTTCAGCCCCCTTGCTGTGCTCAGCTTATCCTACCCCCACATCTCCTTCTAGCCCCTCCCCTATCTCACAAAGTGGGTTGGGTCAACTCAACCCATCCCATCCATTGGCAGTCCTCTCCCCCATTAAGAGAGCCTTTAGCTCTCAGTTCACCACCCCCTCATTTTCCCAGCTGAAGTTAATTCCCCTCTTCGTTGCATTATTGTGCTTGCTACTAGAAGAAACCTCAGCGCCTTCCTCTTCTTGCTAGCAATTGGAAAGAAGAAGAAAAGAACCTCTCAAGCTCTCAAGCCTCCTTTAGAAATTCTACCATTGTCAAAGCTAAGATGCTCCATTTCCCTCCAATGGTTAATCCAATAGCTATTTCATTTTATTTTTATGCTCATTTGCATGTCTATAAATTTGTGATTACCTTAGTTGTGCATCTATGAAGCTATGTTTAAGATGTAGAAACTCATGGAAATCTGTAAACAATAAGGAATGATATGTAAATATGCTAATATGAATTTCTGTACACCTAGTCCTTTAATTCTATCGTTTGCATTGATAACTTAATTATTTGGTATCGATTTTGTAACAACCCTAGGTTGTTACTCTGCTAAAAATTATAGCCTAAGTAGTCATTATTTTGATCCCATTGCTTTTAGAACATCAAATGAAACTTATTCTAAAAATTTGAAGTCCATTGGACTTCTCTAAGTCCAAAATGATAATTTGATCATTTTAGATGCCCTAGTCTAAACCTAAAATATTTTGATCTCAAAACTAAAATTTGATAGCATTTTTGAATTCCTCACCCCCAAATTAACTAGGGGTGAAAGTTTGGTACAATTTGGAAATTATTTGGACTATAATTCAATTTAAATTAAAATGGTCCAATTGCACTTAAAGGTTTCCAACATTTCATAATTACATACATACCCCTTTAAACTAAATTAACAGCCGGGATCTATTGTGCGGACCGCGGGCGATCCGCTGTGGAGCCCGGGTCGCGCGACAGCAGTATCCCACAAATCTAACCGTCACATCTTTTGATCAACGGTCAAGATGTGATCCTGCGGAACCATGGATCGACCATTGGATCTACTCGACAGATCCTACAGCCCGGATCGCTCCTGCAATCGGCTGTTAGGATCCGAGCGATCCGAGCAGTTCTGCCATCTGATCGATAGATCAGATGGCATCCGAAGGTCCCGCGACTGTGGACCTTCGTCTTCCTCTTGCCCGCGCCCGACAGAAGAAATCTGGCTGATTCCAGATAGCCAGGCCCTATCCCCCACTCCCGTATCCACCTCAGCATGCCGTTAGGACCCCTCCCGTAATGGATTGGAGCCCCAATCGGGCCTCGCGACCCAGCTGAGCTCGAATTGTAAATTCGAGAGCTTGGCCATGGCCCGACCTCTCGGGTCTGCCCAGCCCAAGCCATTGGCTCTGGAAGCTTCCCCATTCAATGCTGAGGTTATAAATAGCCCCAGTGTTTCATCCTATGATCCTTTGCTGATCAATTGGAATCGAGTTACCTTCCGCCATTCCCAAGCTCCCATTGCTATCGGACCAAGCTTCCCAAGCATTCCTAGTGTGCGTACCGCTGATAGAAGAGTTTCCTGGTGTTCAGGAACTCTTAAGGAAATCCCAGGTAGCTCAACAAGCCTGTCATTGATCCCTGCGATGTCGGCGAGTCCCTCGGCAAATCCAGGTACCCCAGTTGCTAGTTTCGAGCCACTAAGGCTCGAACCTCTTTCCATTTTATTCGTATGCATGTGTATTATCAATTGGAACCTAATGTCATCATAGCTAGGACCTAAACTAGCCCCGATCGATCGATACGATCGATCGGGCTAAGTTGCTTAAAGATTGTCTCAGTCAAGTAAGGACCCGACGATCCAGACCATCCCAGCCCCCCAGACCAGAGGGCTTCGATCTGGCTCACCTCCCTGATGGTGTAGGGATCGAGCTTGGGGTCTGGCGTGGTCTCTGTGGGGAGAATTGCCTCCCCACAGTAGCTCCATAAGAGGAGCTCTCGGGTGAGTAAGGTCCAGTCGATCCAGACCATGTCTCACTGAGGGCTTCAGGTCCAATTCAGTGCGCTTGGTCATGGTGAAGGTGTGGCGATCTTTTGCCGCGCCTGCCATGGCTTGGTTGCGCCAGAATTGATCACTTAGGGTTTCCCTAATCGAGAGACTCCATCGGGACGAAGGCAGGGACGAAGACCCTGTGCGGGTCGGGTCAGCCCGTGACCCATGCGGTGCTACAGTCCCGGGTCTTCGGGCCCCGGTTGACCCGCGCGGTTCGGCTATTGGGCCGAGCCCAATTATATTAAATCTGATTAATTGGAATTATTTTCCTTAAGAAAAATAATCTAATTAATCTAATCATAGGAAATATAAATCAGAAAAATACGGAATGTATTATTTGAATAACTTTTAATCCATTGGTCCAAATCCTTTGATATCATATATGAAAATGATCAGAAAATCATCATAAATCTGAATATAGAAAAATATTACACATCTGATGGCTAGATTTTCTATTTTTGCTTAATTATCTCAGAACTTAATTAGGGTTGATTAGCAATTCTATTTATCCAAATTGCATGTTTATAGTGCCATTAGTTTACTTATGATAAGTAGAATGCATGTGCTAGGTGAATTATTTTTCTGAGTTAGATATTTCAAATTTTGCCCTAATCTTGTTAAATCATAATTAGTGAAAATTAAGGTTTATACATATTGGATCTTAGCAAACTGAGGCTTTGATTAATTGTATTATTAAGTAGGACATGTGTGCAAAATTGCAAACAATTTGGATGGCTAGATTTGTAATTAAGTGCTAATTCATTTGAATGGATTTATGTTTTGATTAGCACTAATTACTTTTTGTTTTTATGAACTTTTCAATTATTATGCTTCATAATAGTAGGTTAAAGGTATTGGAAACCATACATATTGATCCATAATGCATAACTTGAATAAACCAAAAAATTGGAGATCTTAACTTCCTTAATTTACTTAAAAAGTCTTAAGACTTTGATCAAGCTATTAAGACTTGATCTAAGTCTGAGATTGCCACCAATAACACACTCTTAACTCATTGATTTGACATTGATCATTAATCAAACACATGATCTTAATTGAATAAGAATAGGGGTCAAACCCTAATCTACTTAATTAAGGTACAAACCCTTAAGAACCTCAACTAAAGTGGTTGATTATAAGACAATTGACTTGACATTTTTCCAATCATACATCTAATTTTGTATTGATCCTAAAAATTTGAGTAGACATGATATGTTTATTAATAAAGCTATATGATTGCCTAATCTGAATCAAATCTTTAGATCCTTGATTTTCTTTTAATAAGATCATTAGCATAAGAAGATTAATAAAATTATATTGATTTAACAAGTGATCTAAAACTTTAATAACATGCTTGATTTAAATCACATAACCTTAGATTAAGTTGTGATCAAATGACTTAGTCATCTGATCTAATCATTCTAAACCTAACTATGAAATAGAACCTAAAATGTTAAAAATCAAAATTTAGAATGTGAGATATTAAGCATCTCTTCATAAGATTGTCTTAAAACATTTAAAAGACCTAAATTACATATACATTAAGGTAGGAGAACTTGTATGACTCATTGAGGTAGAAGCTTAGATGATCCCTTAACCTTAGAAATTGATCTTAACCCCTCGTGGTAAGAATCATTTTAGATATTAGAATGATACTTCTCCTTGTGGTATAATCCATGTTGAGTGATCTTTGATCACACTTTTATAAAACCTTGTATATGACTTCCCTTTGTAGTATAGGCCTTTATAGTCTTGATTATTCCTTGATTCATTAAGTAGACTTGTTTGAACCCTGATTATTGGATGGTGTAATATAGTATACCCATATTACTAGTTCTCCAATAGTATTCAGGATTGGTTGATTCACTCTAATGAGGACTTATGAGCATGTGTTATCCTGTGGGATTAGATAATTACAGTCCTATTAGAATAAATCATTCAAACCTAAGAGTGTATTGAACGGGTATTCATTCCTTAGTTTGATTGAAATACAAATTGCAAATGGCGCAATGCCTCCTAGCGAAGACCGCTTCAATAGGTGTGGCTCTAACAAACTAAGTAATGAGATTCACCTTCTTTAAGATACTAAGTATGGTGGTGAGTAAGTGATGAGAATCACTTTTCTTGCAAACGTACTGAATATGTGTATACGATCATCCCATCTAGTGATCTTTAATTAAATCTGTAACTTTAATCAATTATCATTCTAGAAGTTAGGAGACAGAATCCTTTTAATAGAATTCTGCACAGTAAGGACTTAGAATTCATTATCTGCAATTCAAATTTCATGGATTTCTAGATTTTACTCATTAGAATAGGAGCATGGGCATAAGCATGAGCATAAACTTGAGGCATCATTTCAGCAGTGATGCATGAGTATCAGTGATAAAGTATGGGTTACAGAATATTGCATACACAAACTAGAGAATTTTATGGTGCATTTGCATCACCGTACTATCCTCCCAACTGAGTGTATGTATACATTGGACCGTACTACTCATAGCCTTTCAGTGATGATTTTGTGACATCTCTGAGGCATACCATACTATGGCATACTTTAGTGCATCATCCCAGAGACATACAGCACTGCATTTGACTTTCCTTTCACATAACTTTCTGAGCATTTGATAGTTTCCTTTATTTTCAATATGTATTTTTGATGCAATTTTACTTTACTTAGTCTTTACAGTTTTAGTTACTTAGTGTTTTCCTCAGCTTTTCTTCAGTTCCCTTTAGTTTACTGTTTACTGCATTTACTTTAGTATTGCATAGTTAGTTGCGATGTGTTAGACTTCTTGTCTAACACGGGGTACTTTTGGGATCCGACAATTTGCTAGATCCTGAGCAGCTTGTGGAGACAGGACAGGAGGACTCACAGGAGATCCAGGAGGAGTACATGGAGCCCTAGAGGATCTGTCTACTTTCTATTTTTTCTTTTTGCCTTATTCCCGTACACTTTACTTTCCATATGTTAAATCAGTTTGTAATAACTCTGGATGTACTTTTCTTTTCTTATCTGAGACGAATGTTTACATACTGCTCTATGATGAATACATTTTAGATAATATGCTTTTAGGTTCTGCACTCTATTATACTACTATACTTAGTACTGTGATGAGATCAGTATACTGGAAATGTTGATATAATTAATAACGTATGTTGGATCCTTACTCGTTTCTTTAAAATCCAATATACATATTAGCCTAATACTTAAGATAATGTATTCTACTCTTATCTTAAGTATTGGCTCTCGATCCTACTCTTAGGTTCAAGTCAGCAGCCTTCAGTATGGCTCAGTCTTTTAGATTAGCCTATTCGGGAAGATGGGTTCTGCTCGTATACCCGCCCTCTTGAGTAGCGCACCACTCCGCCGCTGAATATGTATATATTACTTATCCTTTTTGCGCATGGTGACAGGGCGGCGGGGCTCTACAGATTTGCGTATCAATGGAAACTTCTTGAAAAGACCTTTCCATCGGTATAAGGCACAGCATGTGCAGTGATATAGGTTGAGAGTATTTGAGCCCGAAAGATGACTCGTTACGGTTTTCACACTGGCGAAACCACCATCGGGTGCTGCAGCACCCAAAGTTGTGAATCCGGTTCATAATAATTTAATGAAGCATAAAAATATTTCTTTTTTTAAAATTAAAATTTTTCGCCGTAGCGCGCCGCAGTGCCTGAAAGCGCCACAGCGTCTGAAAACGTTGTAGCGCGCCGCAGCACCCAAATTTCGGGCAATTTTCTGCCACAGCACTGCAACCCGCAGCAGTGCGTTGTAGCACCTAAAGTGCTACAGCACACCACAACATGCCGTAGCGCCTGACTTTCTGCCAGAAAGTGCCACAGCGCGTCGTAGCGCCCAGAACTGTCCGGATTGGTCCAGAACCGATTGAAATGGCCAAAACTTAACAGTTTTTGAATTTTAAAGGCCCTAGGACCCTAGTGGGGTCAAATTATATCAACTTTGAACCTAGTTTAAGTAAAATTGAGCATTGTATAAATGTATATGTGAATTTCTAATTTTGTATTAGATGATAATTTAATCCCAAATTGCCCCTAAAATTCTAAATATTGATTTGACCATATTTTAGTCAATTAGACTCCAAATCAAAAAATTCAAGATGCTAAATAGCTTAAATTTCTAGTGCCAACAATAATCTAAAATAATATTTAAGTTTGGAACCCTAGAAAACTCAGAAATGATGAAAATACCTCTAACCTTAATTAGGTCATAACTATGACTAATTGAAGTACTCAATATCATAAAGGAAAGCTATAGCCACCGAGTTTATTGAATTTAGACATTAAATCAAAAAGTTAGCTTTTGACCCCTCTTAGCCTTAAAAAATTACTAAATTGCCCTTAGAAATTGAAATGGCTATAACTAATTCATTAAACCTCAAAATTTAGTGTTCTTAGACTCTATAGAATCCTTAAATAGTAGTTACAATAAACTACATAAAAATTTAAATTTCATTAGGTGAAATTAACTAAAATGCCCCTTAGGTCAAAAGCTTTAGTTATGACCTATAGGACCCATTATTATCCAAATTGAGTGTACCTACTATCTATCTTTATGTTAGATAGTAAGGAATTATTTGGCAGTAAGAAATCATAATTTGAAGCCCTAAATCAAAAAGTAGCTTTTTAGGCCCTTAAGTAGGGGCAAAATGGGGCAAAATGGTCATTTTGCCTAAAATTTAGGTTAATTATCCTTAACCCTTAAAATACCTTTTAAATCATAAAAATTAATAATAAAATTGATTTAGGATTAATTTAAGACATAAATCCCTCAATTGGAATAATTTGTAAAATATCTTAATTTTTGGCTTAAAAATCGTTAAGTAAGATTAATATGCCTTACATAGCTAAAATATATCCCTAACCTCCCTAATTAAATAAAATCAGCAAGTGTAAGGAAAATTAATCAATTCTTAGAAATTTTCTAAGTCTTATCATTATGAATCCTCACTTCACCATAGGATCCGTTCCTTAAGAATAAGGTTAATTATTAGGTCAGATTTTATTCATTGAATAACGGGGTTATTCAATGAATGAATCCTTGATTTTTATTAGTTTTTAGATTTTCATAATTTCATTTTTGATTATTTTATCTTTCAATCCTAAATTAAGAATAGGAGAATCATCCTATTAAGCTTGACTTTACTTAATCGGATTTACCTCAATTATTAGTTCACTTAGAACTGAAACCTTAGACCCTTAGACTTTACCTTTGGATTATGTGCTTAACTCCAATCTCATGGTGTTAAAATCATAATCCCTAGTTTAGTATATCTTAATCATATCTTAGTATAGAATGTCTAAATTTATTAATTAAGTTATAATGATTTATTATTTAACTCATAGTCAACATTAATTTAATCATATTAGGACCTAGCTAGTCCTAATATTTTGTAATAAGGCCGTACTTCTAAGTTACATTTGATAGTAAGAATTGGAGATCCTGTACTTGTGTAACTTAGAATAATTTGAATGGCTTAATTAGATAACAATAGTGTCACCATGTATAGAAGAGTCCCTTGCTTATTACTTGATTTATTTGTGCTATGCATCCCTTATATTTTATGCTTAATTCCTTGGACATGTCATGTAAGAAAACTTTGTACATGAAATGAAAACTTAGAATAATTAGGATAACAGTTGCCTTAGATTCAATTATATTTTGGTAGGTTCTGGTGCATATTTACCTTAATGGATAGGGGTAAGGAGTAATAAGGATGCTTAACATTACTCATTGAGGAGTGTGTGTTAAGGTAGGAACCCGTATAGTCTTGCAGACGTGCCTGACTTCTCAACTGCTTATGAATGTGTCCACAGAAACAAAAGTAAAATAACTAAAAGATTTTGCATTTGTATTTACTGCCTCTTTAGTCCTGCTATTTTGTTTTGTCTGCCCTAGCCCAGAAAGGCTTTGGGAATTATGCTGGGCATGATTGGGCAATTTTATATACCTATTTTAGTTTCAATTTACTATTTACTGTATTATTGATGCATGATATTTCAGTCAGCAATATTTCTTTACGTACCTACTCATTTATACATATTTATAGGATGATAGACTCTACTGCTGACTATATATACTAATTTTAAATTTTTGTCTTTAATTAGCATATGTCATATGATTATTCAGTATGTTTAGAATTAGACTTTTCTTTCAACACTTTTACTTACTGCATTATATATATATATATATATATATATATATATATATATATATATATATGCCCATTCCTTGTTTTGCTGCTTGAAGTGTGCCTTATTGCCTCAATTACTATTTAGTTTTAAATGTCATATTTATAACTTACCCTATTCCTTGTATGCTTACTACCCTATGCTAGTCAATTTATTTATTCATGTTTAAGTTTAAATGGTGACATTAATAATTCATGTAAGAATATTCAGCCAAAAATATACTTAGACAATTATCTAATAAGAGTTTTTTTTATTGGCTGGGGACCTAGTATTATGAAACTGATAATGTCAGATTCAAATAGATTCGAGGAGCTGGGTGTTGAAGAAGAGAAACCATATATTGAAGAGGAGCATCAGCCAGGAGAGACAGATGTTGCCTAATTTCCTTTCAGCTCATTGTGAGGATGAGACACTCTTAGATTTATTTTTAGTCTTTTAAACTATTCATCAAATGTTGTAATAATATAGGTACTTGTGACTGTGATTACTTTTCTACACTATTATTTTCTAAGCTATTTATTTTATTTTATGTTTGATGTATGTTGAAATGGATGTACTGTTTATTTCATATGCTTCCGCACTCTGTGTCTGTGTTGCTTTAGTAACTGATCTCCTATATTCATTATGTGCAAACCTCCTTCCCTTATTAGTGGATTATGGATCTTATCTAATCCAATGATAAGTAAGGGACTTGCTAGAGTGGCACACCACCTCTTAAGTCTAATCTTGCGGATTAGGGGATGGGGCACCACATCTTCTCTCTAATCTTCCTAGTCCTTCTTGATCTCTATGCTTATCTTATTTTTAAGCTTCAACATTTTCTTCCTCTTATAGAGTTAGGGTTTGCCCTTTAGTATTTTTCCAAACTAAAAATTAGAACCTTGACAAAGCATTTTTTTTCCTTTTATAAATTTCTCCTCGGCCCTTTTCTCTTCCAAAATAGTCCTTCTTTGAAACTTGGCATATAATTATTTATTATTTCTTTATTCCCTTGAAAACTGGTGGATTTTAATGCTTGCAGTTATTTTATGTTGTGGGAAAATGAAGAGAATTAAGTCTTTTGATCTTTCCAATGCTGACTTGGAGCAAATTTCCAAGAAAACACTACGACGTGCGCTAGCACACGCTATAGCACCAGGCTCTTAGCCTGTCGAGTGCTACAATAGTGCATATGGACATCTGGCAATGTGGCATAGACATTCATATGTAGTTATCTTAGTTCAATGTGAATTACTTTTCCCACCATTCTTGACTCTTCTCTTTTGATTTTTTGATGGTTATATGAAATAAATATGTTGGGGAATTTTTGGGCTCTTTATTAAGTATATTTGAATGATGGTGTTTTTGGATGTTTTGATGCCATGTGTACTTCTTCTTATGAAATGCAATGCATTAATTTATTTCTAGGAAGAGATAATTTTTTTGTCACTTTATTTATTTATTATTATTTTTTTCTATTATGGGAGTGACATTTTGTTTCAACCCATTTTCTTAAGCATTACATTCATGAAGTCCTATAGAAGCCTAGCATATTCTTGATTTTAACCAGTCATTCATTTATCTCATATGAGCTGTATTTTACCCCACACTTAATTTTCTTGCATTATTTGATTTGATAAAAGAGTTTAAGATAGTGAATTAAGTAATTTTTATTGGACCTCAATGTGTTATGGTTATTTATTCTCTTAACATTCATGTGTCATACTCATTAATTTTTGAAGATTTTTGAAATTACAATTTTGGCATAAAGAGATTAATTGTAAAAATAGAAACTTCCAAGGAATCATTCTATTAATTTAGTAAAAATGAGTAGTTTATTAGAAGGTTGTGGATGACTCAAAAACAAAAACTAAAAATAAGGGAAAACAAAGAAAACAAAAGGAAAAATTATAACTTAATTATTCAGGTTGCCTCCCTCATAGTGCTTGGTTTAACATTGTCAGCTTGACCAATTATGCCATTTATGTGATTCCTTCCATCGGAACATCTTGCAACCTCATTCCTTCTTCTTCCTATATATCTTCTTGGATGTAGTATGGTTTTAGTCACTGACCATTTACTTTGAACTTTCCATCTGTTGATGATATATCAATAGCTATGTGAAGGTGAACTTTAAGTATATTAAATGGTCCTGACCACCTGGACTTTAACTTTCCTAGAAACATCTTTAACGTATAGTTAAATAACAACATTTTCATCCCTGGTTCAAAGTTTTGATGCCTTATAATTTTATCACGCCATTTCTTTGTTTTTTCCATGTAAATTTCATAATATTTTGTATGCATTAGTTCTGATTTTGTCTAGCAAATTTAGTTGCAACACTCATCACTCACCTACTTGCTTGAAATCAAAATTTAGCCTTTTAATAGCCCAAAATGCTCAATGCTCAAGCTCAACTAGTAGATGGATAGATTACTTATAGACAAGTTTATTAAGGGGCATTCCTAATGGTGGGTTTTGAAAGTTGTCTTATAAGCACATATAGCATCATCTAAATTGGATTACCAAACTTTTCTATTATGATTAACAAATTTCCTTGGAATTTGCTTTAATTCCCTATTCAAAACCTCCACATTTCCACTTGTTTGTGGATGCTAAGTGAGACCAAAAATACGTAGTCTGCGCTTGCACGCAAATGTACTTGGTTTGAAGTAAAATGGGATGGTGAGATCCTGAATTTATCAAGCTCTAGGAATGATGTTTAGTGTTTTGCTACTAGAGCCTACTTAAGTTCACTAATGTTTTAAGTATCAAATTGGTTTGTGATTTTGGTCCAAAATGATCATTATCTTATGAGTTCATTTCTTACATCTAAGTTGTGAAATCTATATTAAAGTTGAGTATCACATGAGCTTGACTCCACTAATATCACACATCCATTAACTCTTGATTTAGCTAAAGAAATGAGCTACTATGCCAAATGGGTTTATGTCACATCATAAATAGCACTTAGTGCTCCAAGAACCTCGCATAAGCCTAGGGTGAGCTATGGAGCTCAATTAGTGGTTCTCAGCTCATATGCATCTACTCTTGATTTAGCCAAGATATTGTTCAACGAAGCTAAATGAGCTAGTCATATGGCTCATAGCATAACGCACAATAATCACCTCGCATAAATCAGGAGTGAGCTATGGAGCTCAGAGAATGTTAACATTTCTCATGGCTTAAACGATCAAGCATTTATCCAAGGTAATGCATGGGCTATTCTCGCATGGCCAATGTTATCACCGACATTCGCGGCATTAACACCAAGCATGCATAGCCTTAGGACAAGGTGATCAATGAGCTCTATGAGATTTTTATAATGAAATTACACATGTAATAAATCTATATAATGAATCATCATTGTCCAATTCTTTTATTCACACATCATACACACATTCATGATTTAAATACCATTTATTGATAGGAAGAGTACATTACATTACATCTATACATGCTCTTGCCCAACCCTCCCCAAGGGGGCTTAGGATGCCAATAAATTAAACGTGCATGGAAAGATATAAGAGAAATTGAGCCCTTGTATTGCTTTTACAAGAAAACAAAAGGAGTAAAGTAAGAGTACAATACTAAGGAACAACTATCGCATTCACCTGGATCTCTTTTCCTTGAATCTCCTTTAGCTCCTTACACTTTGCGCTTCTCCTCTTCCTTTGGCTGCAACTTTCTCCTCCCTTGGGTATGAGGCTCTCTTTAATGGTCCTTATAGCAGCACTC
Organism: Gastrodia elata; assembly: GCA_016760335.1. Taxonomy (NCBI): domain Eukaryota; kingdom Viridiplantae; phylum Streptophyta; class Magnoliopsida; order Asparagales; family Orchidaceae; genus Gastrodia; species Gastrodia elata. Next base: position 54,722,985 of record CM028672.1, on the reverse strand, counting down.
AGGATCAAGAGCTCATAAACTAAAATTTGGGAATCCTCTCTAAGACTTTAGTGTTTTCTTTTATAACCCTTACCACAGCCTTCCTCATTAAAGCTGCCAGCCCCTTTTCCTACTTAAGAATTGGATTTGTATTTATATTTTATCCCTTTATTCCCTTAGTAATGAATGGGATTTAAATGGATGTAATCAATTCATGCTATGGGAAGTGAAAAAGGCTATGTTCTGGCTATGGAGCTTGAAGAATGTTAACATTTGCTTTACGGCTTGTATTAACCTCCTAGACCGCTGTATTTGCTTTCCCAATGCTGACTAGGAGGTTAATACAAGGCAGAAATACAGCGGGCTTTACGGCGTGCTGTAGGATCAAGCCTTCTATTTGTCGGGTGCCACGGCATGCTGTAGAGCCTAGCTTTCATTTTGTCGGGTTCTGCGACATGTTATAACGCCTAACTTTCTATTTGCCAGGCCCATAGTGCGCTATAGCACCTAGATTTCTATTTAACTGGTGCTGCAGTGCGATGTAGCACCCAATTCTATGTTAGTTGTGCGCTATGCTGTGTTATAGCACCTAACTTTCTGTTTAACTAATGCTGCGGTGCACTATAGCGCCTAACTCTTAGGAATCCTGGTGCTACGGCACGCCATAGAGCCTTGCTTTCGAGAGTAGGGGCACTGTGGCACGCCATTGCGCACTGTAGCGCTCCTTTTTGTACAAATCCCTTATTTTTGTAATATGTTCACTCTAGAGCTGTAATGACATCAAAACACACTAAAATAATAATAAGCATTATTCAATAAGTAGGAAAAACATGCATTCTAAATAAGAAAATGACTATAAATATGGGGATCATCAATAAGCACTCCCTATTTTGTGTTTCATACCATACTTCTTAAGCGAAGTTTTCAGTTCTCTATTACAAAAATGTTTATCGCCGTCTCTAATAAGAATTTTAGGAGTTCCAAATTTGGTTAAAGCATTTTCATTTAGAAATTTAATTATAATTTTAGCCTCATTATTAACACATGTAATTGCCTCAACCCATTTTGACACGTATACAACCGCCACCAAGATGTAGCTATAAAAATTTGATGTTGTAAAAGGGCCCTTGAGGTCTATTTCTCATTGATGAACCCAAGAATTGTAGTTAATTTAGTACTAAAAGTAATATTTTTCTTTAGGATTAGTGTACTTTGATATGTGTTTTTGCGACACTATAAGACAAAAGAGCTGAAGTCAAGTTCACAAAAGAAATCTGGAACATTAACTTGATAAGTGTTATGGTGCACCACAGCACACCCCAACGCAGTGTAGCGGAGAAAACCCAAGAAGCATGAGCTACAGCATGCTATAGTGCTCTCTCAATAGAGAGCTTAATGCTATAGCGCACTTTAGCACTCAGGAAACAAAAGAGTCAATGTTGTATCGCGCCGCAACACTAAACAAATAGATAACTTAAAGCCATAATGCATCGCAGCAGATCTGACAGAGAGCTCGGTGCTGCAATACACTGTAGTAAGACTAAAAGACTTATTTTATAGAGAGCATAGCACTACAGTGCATGGAAGTACCAAAACTGAAAGCCCAATGCTACAACGTGCGATAATGTGCTTAAAGACTTATTTAGAATTCTAAGGAGCCCAACGCTACAGTACGCCACAGCAGATTATGGTGCTACAGTGCACCGCAGTAGAGTTTTGAACTATAACACACTATGACATATATCAAATAGAGAGCCTTGCACTACAACGTGCCATAACACACGACCGACAGAAGACCCGACGCTATAGGGTGCCATAACGCCTGCCTAAATTCTGGTACATATTTATCTTTTCAAATCTACATTGAAAAGGCACATGCATTGAAACCTTTCCAATTCCTCACAGTAGGATTTAAATGCTAACAACTAAAACTCTTAATTACCTAGGGAATACGAGAATAAATATATAAGGTGAATGCAACTTTCAAAATAAAGAGTTAATGGTTGAATCAATTCTACATAAATTGGGAGAAAATCTATAAAAGGGAGAATTCAAAATAGAGAAGGGTTCCAGTTTTTCAAACTCAATGCCCCTATATATAGAGATTGCCCAAGGTAGGAGAAGGCTGCAACTTATAAGGAAAGAATAAGCACAAAAGACAGAAGAGAAGAGGAGATCCAAGATAGAGAGAGCCAGGAGAATGCGACATTTGCTCCCTAGTATTGTACCATATATTTACTCTTTTGACTTTTTTTGTAAAAGCCATGCAATGGCTTCCAACTTCTTATAGCTTTTCTTGAATTTATATTTCAATGGTAGCCTAAACTCTCCTTGGGAGGGTTGGGTATATGCATGTAATGAATTAAGAATGAAATTATATGTACTCTTCAATATTAATGAATGCCCTTTGGTCACTTTCTTTATATTGAATAATGTGAATAATGGATTGGATGAGCTTATTTTTGACATGAATATATTTAAGAAAATAATGTTTTAAACAATGTAAATTAATGAGCTCTTATATCACTTAGAACTAAGGCTGTGCATGCTGAGCGCCCATGCCACAAATGTCCGTGGCAATATTTGTTGTGCAAAAATGACCAATACAGGCGCTTAGATCTAATTTGATCAATAGAGCCGCGGGATAATTAATAATCTATGAGCTCCACCACTCACCATTAACTTATGCAAGGAATTTGTGCATGATAGCCAAGAGCCTTGTCACTAGCTCTGTGAGCGTTGTAGCACAAATATTTTGCTAAGCTAAGAAGTTAACGCGTGTGAGCCGAGATCCACTAGTTGTGCTCCAAAGCTCATCAAAAGTTTATGCAAGAATTTAGATGCATTGTGTGCTATGAGTGATGTGACATAACCCATCTAGCCCAATGGCTCATCTCCTTAGCTGAACTTATAATTGATGCATGTGAGCCATTGGTAGAATTAAGCTCATATGATGTATAACTAAAATTATAGATTTCATAACTTAGACGTAAACATTGAACTCAATCGATATTGATAACATGAGGGTCTATGTGCTAAGATTGAACCTTCTTGTGTTCATCTCTGAACACTAGGAAATACTTAGCACATTTATGGGACATCCTAGAGAAGGCTATGTTTCTTGATTGTAATTTTATCATCCAATTCATTGGACACTAAATTGATAAAGAAGAGTACTTACATGAATACTTAAGGAATTGTATAATAAAACCCAACTCTCCCTATTTTCTTTAAGAGTAGTTTCTCATCCAAGAAACTCTGATTTATTAAATCAAAACCAAAACACTCAACTATTGAACACTTAAATATTAGCTAAATCAAGCATACTCAAGTAACAAAAGGAAATTGTTCCCAGAGGATGTTAAGCCTCGGGATCTCACCATCCCATAATACTTCAGACCACGTGCACTTGTGTGTAAGCGTAAACATATATTTTCAGTCTGTCACTCATATACATCAAAGAGTTCAACTTTAAAAATACCATGAAGGGACAACTCATCACTTTTACTAAGATTCCTTATTCTTTGACATTGATCACATTTTTTTATATAGTTAGATGCATCTTTATAAATAGAAGTCCAAGAAAAACTTGATTACAGTACCTTGGCTGCTGTTCTTTCAGTTTCATGGTTTTCTCTATAAGGTGATGCATGATAATGAAAAAGGATTTTATTAACCTCTGCCCCATGCACACATTTCCTCATGATTTGATTAGCATATCATTTATAAGGAATCAGATCATACTAAAGATAATGCTCAACATTAGACAGAAATTTTATTCTTTTGTTGGTAATTCAGCTCAAGAGGTAGAACACCTCCCACAAGATTGTTAGCAAAGTCAACAAATTAGGAAGATCTTGATAAAGCAATGGTAAATAACTGTTCATCAGGAAAATTTTCACAAATTTCACTTGTGTGATCTAACTTAATCTGAGTTAGTTTGGACAAGTGATCAACAACCACATTATCACTCATCTTCTTATCCTTAATCTCCAAATCAAATTTTAGAATAACAGTACCCACATGATCAATCTTAGTTTTGCCTCTATTTTGTAGCAAATATTTAATTGTTGCATGATCTGTGTAAAAAATAATTTTTGAGCCAATTAAAAAAGGTTTAAATTTGTCAAAGGAAAATGCTACAACCAAGAGTTCCTTTTTAGTGTTGCATAGTTCTTTTGGGCATCATTTAGGACTCTACTAGCATAGTGGATTTAATGGTAGGTTCTCTCTTTTCTTTGTCCAAGAACTAATCATATAATTAAATCACTTGTATCATACATTATCTCAAAGAGTATCTTTCAATTAGGAGTGGAAATTATTGGGGCAAAAATTAATGTAATTTTTATCATATTGAACCCTTTTAAGCATACTGCATCAAAATCATATACAACATCTTTCCCAAGGAGTCTAAAAAGAGAAAGGCTTATCTTAGAGAAGTTCATAATGAATATTTATAGAAACTTGCATGTCCTAAGAAACTCCTTATATCTCTTACATTTAATGGAGGAGGGAGCTTTTTAATAACTTCAATTTTTTCTTTGTCAACCTCTATCTCTCTTTTGGAAATCAAATGTCATAATACAATTCCCTCTACCATGAAATGACACTTCTCCTAATTCAAAACCAAATTCATTTCCTCACATTTCCTTATAACTTTGGCTAAATTGTTTAAGAAATGGTCAAATGAGATCCTACAACCAAAAGTCATACATGAATATTTCTAGGAAATCTTCCACCATTTCAAAAAATATTGCCATTATGCCTCTTTGAAAAGTAGCAGGAGCATTGCACAATCTAAATGAAATTCTTCTGAAAGTAGGCATGCAAATATTGTTTTCTCTGGTCCTAAAGAGCTATCAAAATTTGATTATAACCAGATTATCCATCCAAGAAATAATAAAAATGGTTTCCACTAATCTATCTAGTATTTGGTCAATGAATAGTAAAGTACACTTATCCTTGTGAGTAGCTTTATTTAACCTCATATAGTTAATACACACCCTCCACCCCATTACTTTCCAAGTGGAAATAAGTTTAATGTTCTCATTGATCACAACTATTATCCCACTTTTCTTTGGCACTACATGAATGGGGCTAACCCAAGGGCTATCAAAAATGGGAAATATGATTCCCGCATCAAGAAATTTTACTATTTCCTTATGGACCACTTCCATAATATTTGGATTGAGTCTCCTCTGTGGTTCAATTGAAGGCTTAAAATCATCTTCCATATCTTATGCATGTAAAGAGTACGATTAATTCATCTAGTATCAGCTATGCTCCACCCTATTATTTTCTTATACTTTCTCAGGATGGAGCAAAGTTGATTTTTGTGCTCTAATTCTAACAAGGCTGAAATTATCACGAGAAAATAGGTTCCTTCCCCTAGATAGGCATATTTCAAATAAGTTGGAAGAGGTCTTAGCTCCAATTCGGGCGGGTCCTCTATTGAAGGGGAAATTTTTCTCTTCTGTTAAATTAACTCCTTCACCTCACTCTCAATTTTATCTTCCTCCTCATCACAAAAAATGTTAAGTTCCTCCTCTAGAAATTCTCTAGGAATAATAAATTCTTCAAGAAGATTAACTCTCCAACAACTCTCATCAGGTTCGGTTGGGTGTTTCATAGCGTCACTAATGTTAAATCTAATTTCTTTACCATCTATAAGGGTTTTACTGGTGGCTAAGAAATGTATTCCTAATATGATTGGTATCTCTTAGTTTTCATCTTCCATATCTAACATAATGAAATCAGTTGGAAAAGTGATTTTGTCTACTTTCACAAGCACATTTTCTAAGAATTCCACCTGGGGTTTTACAGATTTATCAGCTTGTTGTAGAAGAACAGGGTGGGTTTTAAGCTATCAATTACAAGTTCATTGTAGATATAATAAGGCATTAAATTTATTGAAACACCTAAATCACAAAGTGCCTTGAAGAAGGTTTTGTTTCCTACTGTGCAAGGGATTGTAAAACTTTCTGGATCTTTTCACTTAATGGGCATTTTTTGTTGCAAAATTGTACTGCACTTTTCAATTAGTGCCACTATTTTTCTTTCATTTACTTTTCTTCTTTTAGACAAAATATCTTTCATAAATATCACATAGATAAATAGTTTCTCCAAGGCTTTAGTAAATGGTATATTTATATTTAGCATTTTGAATGTTTCTAAATTTGTTTGGAATTATAAATCAACTTTTTCTCTAGCAATTAGCTGAGAAAAAGGTGTAGGTTGGATGAATCTAGGTTGTTCTTTTTGTGATTCATGCTGAGTCAAATCAATGCCATATTCCCTTTGTTGTCCATCATCATTATCCTGTTTCTCTCCTCTTTGTTTAACTTTAAGTTGGTTTCATTATTGCTTTTTCTTAAAGGTTAAGCATCATTCTGCTTCATAATGATATTAAAATCCCTTGCTCATTCTCACATTCACTTATAACTTCCACTACCGCAGGTCTCTTAAGCTGAGTGAGTACATCTTCAAGTTGTTTCTCTATCTCTTAGAAGTATTTTCTTGCCTTATTAATATTTCTTCATGTCTATTTAATGTGGCATTGGTCCTATTCATGAAATTTGTTGTATAGTTTTTAAATTCACTCTGAGATTGCTCTAGGTAATCCTTATTACTAGAGACACTTACATTGGCTGAGTTTGGATGAATTGCATGCATAGGAGTGTTGACATTATTGAGAACAAAATTGACATCTCTTACATCCCAAGAAGGTGAATTTCTAGTGTTATCATAATGAGTGCTAGGATGATTCCCTTTACAACTCCTGCAAACTACTTCTTGAATTGCACTCATATATGATAGTTTTTTATTTAACACAGCAATGTCACATTGAAGCACAGCTATCCTATGTGATTTTGTTGTGTCACTTATATCTCTCATATTAGAATTTCTGTTATTTTGTAGGCCATTGACATGCATTATTAGCCATTTCTTCTAATAGGTCATAGGCTTCTTCTTGGGCCTTGCTACTCAAAGAACATCTAGAAGCTGTATCAATCAAGGTCGAGTGGGTGTGTACAGTTTATTATAACATGTCTGAACTTGCATTTATTATGAAACTCTGTGATGGGGGTAGCGCCTTAATCATTCATTGAAGCATTCCCAATTATCGTATAGGATTTCCCTATCTTGTTGAGAGTAATTGGTGATCCCTATTCTTAACCTAGCAATTTTGCTAGGGGAAAATATTTAGCTAGGAATTTCTTAGATAAATCATCCAATGTTCTTATGGAATTGCCAGTAAAAGAACTCAATCAGCTTTCCTCTCTATCTTTCAATGATAATAAGAATAATCTTAACGTAATCGCATTATCAATGACACAATTGTACCAAAAAGTATCACATATCTTAAGCAAGTTTGGGATATGTGAATTGGGGTCCTCAGTTGCCTACCCGCTAAACTGACTATTTTGAACCATTTGTAGAGTAAAGGATTTAATTTCAAATTTATTAGCCAGTACATTGTGTCTAACTATCACATGCGAAATTCCCCTTATAGTGGAAAAGGCATAGTCCCTCAGTGCTCTCCCAATGTTCTGCTTATGCACCTCCCCTAAATTATCTCCTAAATTATCCATTAATGTTGATGCTGAGGTTGTTTTAAGTTGTTGTCTCCTAAGTATTAACAAGGCTCATTCGATTTTAGGGCCAAACAAATAGTTGTTAATGTTTCATTTATGCATTAAGAAAGAACTTGGAACAATGTAAGAAAAATAAAGAATATATAAGAAATAAAATAGTAACAAAAAAAATTAAGGAAAAAGTAAATTATAGAAATTCAAAAGATATGCAAAAAAATCTTAAATAACTATTTAATCATGGATTGTCTTTAATACGAATCAAAATTGTTCCCCGGCAATGACGTAAAATACTTGATAAACTTAAAATACATTGTTTGCATTTGCACGTAAGTGTACGTGGTCCGAACAAATATGGGATAGTGAGATCCCAAGAGTTATCATTTTCTAGGAATGATTGCAATTTGTTACTAGAGCTTATCCACTTTTAATAATGTTTAAGAAATCAATTTGCTTGGGTTTTTGTTCCTAAAATAACAATTCTAAATTAGTTTGGTTTAGATACAATTTGGAAAGATTGGGGAGACTTAGGGTCTAATATGCAGTTTATTATGGTTTTGTGCATGGTTACACTTCTTATAATTCTCATATCAAGTAAGCTGACTTCATATTTAATTTATCATCAAGAGATTTAGCATTCTCTAATAGTATTATTAAAGGTACTAAATTCTATCTGGTGCTCTAAGATGAACACACTAGGGTTCAATCTTGGCACCCTGATATTCATGTGATCTTTTAGTGATTAAAAATCATCCCTTACATCTAAGCGACAAAATCTACATTTTAAGTTAAGGATCACACGATCTTGATTTTATCTGTGGCTCTCTTGCTTCTACTCTTAATTTAGCTATGAAAATGAGCTTTTAAGCTAAATGAGCTTATGTTACATCACTAATAGCTTGACATGCTCGAGTTCCCCACGTAAATTAAGAGTGAGTTGTAGATCTTAATAGGTCATTATTGGCTCACATGCATCAAGTTCATATCTAAACTTGGAGTTGGCAATGGCCTACGTGAACTATGTCACATCATTTAAGTGGTAAATATATCCACTACCTAACATGCTTCCTCCAAGTAGTATGAACTGAGCTATGGAGCTCAAAAAATTTCTTATGTATTCTCATGGCTCAAATGATCAAGATTTTGTTCAAAATCTTGATCATTTGAGCCATGAGAATACATAAGAAATTTTCTGAGCTCCATAGTTTTTGCACAACGAATATTGTCACATTTATTCTTGGTGTTAACCTGCAAGGTGCAAAACTTTCTTGACAAATCAATCATTAATCTCTATGAGGATTTCCTTGAAGGGTCTAATATAAAAGATGTTTATAATATTCATCATTCATCAACTAATTCTATAAAATATAACATTCAATTAATTTGAGCACTAAATGACATTTCATTAACGAAGAGTTTTTCATGCATTCAACCATGACTTACTACATATTTTTGCCTAACTCTCCCTAAGGGGGGTTTAGAATTCCATTACTAGAGATACAAAAAGAAAGCAACTAAAGATGCTGAGCATATACATAGCTCTTACAAAGAAATAGAAAGAAAGATAGGTGATAATACTTTACACAGGAACAACCCTTGACATTCACTTCGATTCCTCTTCTCTCCAATCTTCCCCTTCCTCCTTGCTCTCTGTGCTTATTGTCTTTTGAATCTGTAGCCTTTTCATCCTCTTTTAAGGTTATGGTTTGCCCTTTAGTTTCTTTTCCAAACTAAAAATCAGAACCTTAATGAAGCCTTTCTTTATCCTTTTATAAATTTATCTTCAGTCCTTCTCTCTTCCCAAACAACCCTTCTTTTTTTTTTTGTAACTTGGCATTTAATTAATGTGTATTCCCTTATTCCCATGTAAACTGAAGACTTTAATGCTTAAAATTATTCTATGCTATGAAAAAATGAAGAGAACTAAGTCTTTTAATCTTTCCAATGCTTACTAGGAGCAGATTTCCAAGACAGTATTACAATGCGCGCTATGGTGCGCTATAGCGCCAGGCTTTTGGCCCTTCTAGCATTACAATGTGCTATAGTGCCTTTTACTCTAGATGTCTAGTACTGTGGTGCGCTATAGCACTTGGTTTTCTGTTATTGAGTCACTATGGCACATTGAAGTGTCGGCTTTCTGTAAGGGAGGCGTTATGGCGCGCTGTAGCGCCTTTTCCTCTAGAAATGTGGCATTGTGACACACTGTAGTGCCTTTGTCTCTTTGAATGTAGTGTTGTGGCATGCTATAATGCCTTGTTCTTTGGAGTCTTGGTGCTGTGATATACTGTAGCACCTGGATTTTTGGTAAGGGAGGCGATATGGTGCACTTTAGCTCCTTTTCCTTTAGATAGGTGGTGTTGTGGTGTGCTGTAACACCTTTCTCTCCACAAATTTGTCGTATTATAGTGCCTTGTTCCTTAGTGTGTGGCGCTATGGCACGCTGTAATGCCTTGTTCTTTAGAGTTCTGGTGCTATCGCGCACTGTAGTGCCTGGGTTTCGAGAAATTTAGTACTGTGGTGCGCTATAGCACATTGTTCTATAGGATTTGAGTATGTGGCGCACTATGGTGCCTTGCTCTTAGGAATTTAGGTGCTATGGAACATTGTGGTGCCTTGCTCTTAAGAACTAGGGCATCGTGGCGTGCTTTAGAGGGCAGCAGCTGGCTTTGGCATCCTTTTCACTCAATTTCTTTATCTTTTGAATATTGATCTCTTCTTAATTAAAATAGCATTGAAATGCACTAAAACTATAACTAATCCTAATAAAAACATAAATTCTAGTAATAAATCCAATATATTTATTGAGTTCATTACACTCTCACACTTAATTTCTTGCTCGTCCTCAAGTAAGCAATAAATAACTTCTTGGAATATTTTAATTTTAACAACCTTGCCCTGCTTTGATGTAGATTTGAAACTATTTGTGTATCATAATATTGTTCTAACAATGACATAATTGGTTGAGTATAATCTTAATTATCTTGGTTCAATGTGAATTACTTTTCCTGCCATTCTTGACTCTTCACTTTTGATCCTTTGATGGTTATACGAAATATATATATTAGGGAATTTTTTGGCTCTTTATTATGTATATTTGAATGACAGTGGTTTTAGAAGTTTTCATGCCATGTGTGCTTCTGTTTATGAAATGTATGTATTCATTTATTTCTAAGGAGAAATATTTTTCTTCATCCCTTCATTTTTCTTATATTATAGGAGAGATATTTTTTTTCATCCCATTTTCTCATGCATTATATTCATGAAGTCCTACAAAAGCTTAGCATATTTCTAATTTTAACCAGTTATTCATTTATCTCATATGAGCCGTACTTTCCCCCACACTTAGTTTCTTTGCACCATTTGATTTGATAAAAGAGTTTAAGGTAGTGAGTTGACTAATTTTTATTGAACCTCAATGTGTTATGATTACTTACTCTTTTAACATTCATGTGTCATATTCAATAATTTATAAAGGTTTTGAAATTTACAAATTTGGTATATATAGCTTGATTATAAAAAGAGAAACTTCCAAGAAATCATTATATTAATTTAGCAAAAATGAGCAATTTGTTACAATGGTGTGGATGGCTCAAAAACAAAATCTAAAAATAAAGGAAAACAAAGCAAATAAAAGGAAAACCTTCAAGATGATTATTCGGGTTGCCTCCCATGTAGCACTTAGTTTAATGTTCTCAGCCTGACCAATTATGCCATCTACGTGATTCCGTCCATCGAAACATCTTACAACCTTATTTCTTCCTCTTCCTGTATATTCTTTTTGACATAGTATGGTTTTAGTTGCTAACCATTTACATTGAACGTTCCATCTTTACATAATATCTTAATAGCTCTGTGAGGGTGAACTTTATGTATAGTAACGGGTCTTGACCACTTGGACTTCAACTTTCTTGGAAACAACTTCAATCTAGAGTTAAATAATAATACTTTCATCCCTAATTTGAAGTTTTTATTCCATATCATTTTTTCATTCTATTCTTTGTCTTTTCTTAGTAAATTCTTGAGCTTTCATATGCATTAGTTATGATATCATCAAGCTCATTTAGTTGCAACACTCTTATCTCCCTTGCTTGTTTGAAATCAAATTTAACTTTTTAATAGCCCAAAATGATCGATGCTCAAGCTAAGTTAGCAGATGACAAGATTTTCCATATACAACTATGTAAGGGGACATTTCTAATGGGGTTTTAAAACCTATCTTATAAGCACATAAAGCATCATCTACCTTAGAGCGATAGCACCTTGCTCTCAGGAATCTAGGTGCAATGGCACATTGTGGCGCCTTACACTTAGTAACAAGGGCGTCGTGGCATGCCATAGAGCATTGTAGTGCGCTTTGACATCTTGTTCACTCAATTTCCTTTTCTTTTAAATTTTGTTCTATTCTCATCTGAAATGGTATAGAAATGCACTAAAACTACAATTAATCATAATAAAAACATAAATTCTAATAAAAATCCACTATATTTATTGAGCTCATCAGCCAACTCCTTCTTCTATAGCTGGAGTCACATACTTTGTTACCATCATTAATGATCATACGAGGAAGGTATGAGTTTATTTCTTAAAGTACAAATTTGATGTATTTGATTTGCTTAAGAAATGGCTTACTTTGGTTGAGAATGAGACAGGGTTGAAGCTTAAATGCTTGAGATTCGATAATGAAGGCGAGTGTTGCGACAAAGAGTTTAATAAGTTTTATTCCTTAAGAGAAATCAAGAGAGAAATTTACAGTTCCAAGAACTCCATAATAAATTGTGTTGTAGAACGAATGAACATGATGATTTCAGAATGAGCCAGGAGCATGAGACTACATGCAAGTCTCACAAAGTAGTTCTGGGATGATGCTATTAACAAAGTGGTATAAATGATCAATCGAGGACTTTCTATACCCCTAAATGAAGGGATTCCTGAGGAGGCTTGGAGTGGAAAGGAGGGGAAACTGAACCACCTCAATGCATTTGGATATTTATCATATGTGCATGTTGATACAGAATCTAGGAGCATGCTTGATGTAATGGCCATCAAGTGCACATTTGTTGGATATGGCATGGATGAGTTTGACTATAAGTTCTGGGACAATTAGAATGAGAAAGTTATCAGAAGCAGAGATTTCACTTTCAATGAAAGTGGGATGTATATGGATCATTTTGGAGTCAGTTGCTTCAAATTGTGAGCCCCAGCACAAGGAAATTGTTAATAATATTGAGCTAGAGGAACATGTACAAAAAGATGCTTAGGAGGGTATTAGACTGCTTAAACCACAAACACCCATATTGTGGAGATCCACAAGAGTCACTAGACCACCAAAAAGATTATCTCCTTCTTTGTTTTATCTATTACTAATGGATGGTGGCGTACTAGAAAGATTTGAAGAGGCACTTCAAGTGGATAATTCTATCAAGTGGGAGACTTCTATGAATAATGAAATGACATCAATTAAGTCAAATGGGACATAGGAGTAGGCAGCACTACCAGCTAGAAAGAAGACCTTTTAGAATAAGTGTGTTTATCAACTAAAGGAAGAATCAAATAGGAGGAAATGCTCCAAGATAAGGCTTGTAGTAAAGGGCTTTCAGTAGCTACATAAAGTTGAATACAATGAGATATTTGCTATAGTTGTGAAGATTACTATAAGGGTAGTGCTGAATATCATTGTAGTTGAAGATTTGCACTTGGAGCAAATGGAGGTAAAGACTATGTTTCTTCACAGAAAGCTAGAAGAAGAATTATACATACAACAAACACAGGGGTACGAGGCTCAAGAAAGAGGTTAAAATAGAGTTTGTGTGCAAGCTAAAGATGAGCCTCTATAGTATAAAATAGAAACCAAGGTAATGGTACAAGAGATTCGATAGGTTCATGTCAAAAACTTGGTATAAGAGGTGCCAGGAGGATCATTGTTGCTATATGAGATAGTATTAGTTCTTCTATGCCATCTTTTTGTTATTTGTGGATGATATGTTGATTGCAAGATCAAATATAGAGGAGATTAAGAAGTTGAAGGAGCAAATGTCAAGGGAATTTGACATTAAGGACTTGGGGCCGGCCAAGCAATTATTATTCTATCAGGACACTGTTGGAGACTATTTAGATCCTCGTGGAGGTGCCAATGGAGCTTCAGTGTTTTTTAGGAGGTCCCAAGATTTTTTGGGACAAGTTGGGGGAAGTTCGGGTGCTCCAACAAGCCCTAATACACCCTATATAATATGCTGTTAAGGGGCATGCTCCATTGTGCACCATGGCATACTGTCTTGGTGCCATGGCACGCTCTAGTGCCCCGCAGTTTGAGTTCAGGCACTATAGCACACCATGGTTCCTTGTAGCACGAGACTAGAGAGCAACGATATGCCGTAGTGCCCACCAGAGATCTACTTTAGATCTAGGCGCTACCCTAAGTGCTTTAGGGGGCATTATGGGCTATTTTAAGTTCAAATGAGGCCTATGTATATAAGAGAATATGTTGATATGTTTCCAAAAGTGTGGAGAAGGAGAAATTAACCCTAAATCAGGTTGTGGCTGTTGTTGATCTTTTTCAACCTAGAGAGCCAAGAGCATGAGGCTACATGCTGAGTTTCCCAAGCAATTTTGGGCAGAGTCTATAAATACAACCGCATATCTGATCAACTAGGGTCCCTTAGATCCCTTAAAAGAAGGGATACTTGAGGAGGTGCAGAGAGGCAAAGATTTGAAATTGAATCACCTAAACATATTTGGTTGTTCATTCTATGTGCACATTGATGCAAGTTCAAGAGGAAAGTTTGATTTAAAAGCAATCAAGTGCATATTCATTGGCTATGGAGCGGGGTTATAGATTATGGGACTATCAAAATTAGAAAATCATCAGAAGTTGAGACATCGTATTCAATGAGAATAAGATGTACAAGGAAATAAATGAAACTTCAGATGATACACTAAATTACATCAAATTGGATGACAACGCTAAGCAAGATGAGCAGGCACTGCCAAATGCTCATAATTATGGAGAGCAAATAGCACCTCTGGCTCTTGCTGCTGAACTGAAGAGATCCACTAGAATATCATGCCCAACATAGAGGTATTCTCCTTCATTATATTATTTGTTGTTAACATATTGTGGTGAACCATAATAGCATGAGGAAGCATTTTAAGCTGAGGACTCAATCAAGTGGGAGTCAGCCATGGATGATTAAATGAAGTCAATCATGTCAAATGAGACATGGGAGTTGGCTAGACTTTCATAAGAAAAAAAGGCTCTTTAAAAAAAATGGGTTTACAAGTTGAAGGAAGAACCACATGGTAGCAAACACTACAAAGCAAGGCTCATGGTGAAAGGATTCCAACAAAAGCATGACATGGACAACAGTGACATCTTTGCTAGTGATGAAGATAACTATTATCAGAGTCATGCTGAACATTGTGTCAGTCGAAAATTTGCATATGGAGCAAATAGATGTGAAGACTATATTTTTTTACAGTGATTTAGAGGAAGAACTGTACATGATGCAGCCACAGGGTTATTTGAGCTAGTCTGCAAGCTCAAGAAAAGCATGTAAATCTTGAAATAGGCACCAAGAAAGTTGTATAAAAGGTTTGACATGTTTATATATATATATATATATATATATATATATATATATATTAATTTATAATATTTATTTAATTATTTATTTAAACATAACTTATTACTCAAAATAAAATAACCAAAGTACTCCTAAAAATTTCAAAAATTCACCCTTACCTAATTGAGGTGTGGGGAACTCAAAAATGTAATCGAATTTTTGACTGGAGGTTAATTTAATTATCTTAATTTTCTAGGTATTTAAAATATTATTAAAATATTTAGGGAAAATTTGATGACTTTCAAACACTTCCAAAATACCACCCCTAGCTAAATTGGGTGTGGTGAGTTCAATGGTGGACTCCATTTTTTATTCTGAGATCTAAATAAATTAGGCATTCTCAGAATTATCAGAAAACTAAGAAATGTTAGAAATTGTCAAATGATCTCCAAATTGCACGAAATTTGAATTTGAGACTCCTAATACTATTATTAGACTAATGAAAAAGGATTAGAGTCAATTAGGTCACTAATTATTAGGTAATAATACTAGGGCTGTTACAATCCAAGCCAAGGTTGAGAACATTAAGTTAAGAAGAGAGATCCACTCATCCAAGACAATAACACAGAAAGGTAAAAATATTAAAGAATGTCACCTTAGGAAAGTGAATGAATTTCCAATTCAATAATTAAATTAAATCTTACTTGAACTTTAATAATTGACTCTCAAATGGAGAATTCAGAGTCAGAAAAAGAATTTTCTAGAACAATTTTTCAATATTGGGAAGATGACCACTGGTACAACATAATGTATGGACATTTCTACCAAGGAGTTTCAGTACCTGGAGGTGAAGTATTGGATAAAATTTTGAAGTATTATGTGTTCAGGGGAGATTGTATCCCTCAATTAGCAAGGGAGTGGCTCTCAAGGGTCTCTGACACCTTTACAGCCATTCAATGCCCCGACCATATATGCCTCCGAATGTTAGAAGAATTCTTCGACAACTATGCCGAAGAATGGTGGGTTCATGCCCACAGTGTTCTCATTAGAGCTAGTAGATGCCTATATCGTGCTCCCCTTTATTCTGATTTTGAATCAATGTTCTATAATAATTTTTGTAACTAAATTTACAGTTTCTCTTTTATGTAATAACAGCTTGTACATTATAGCTTGTATATAGTGACTTCTACTTCCTTCAACTTTTATGTAATTCTCTTATGTATTTTAATTTTGTATATATTAATGGGAAGCTTTTCTTGTTCCAAAATTTGAACTCATCTTTTTCTTAATTTCATAGAATGAATTCGGATCACGAAGATCCTACTTTATCGATAGTTAAAGAGGCTGAACCATGTGTTCCATCTCTAAATAAAGAGATGAGACAAATGTTGGGAACGTTTAAAATAATGATTGAAGCTCAAATGAGAGCTGTTGAGAGGATGGCTTCTCCAAGTACCCCCACTCACCCATCTCCAATTCTTCCACCATCTTTTCCTATTCCACAACAATCATCCCAAGTTCCATTTCAAACTCCCCCAACTCCACTTAAAGTTTCTGCCCCAACTCCAAAGGTAGCTTCTTTGCACCACTACCTACTTCAGGCCCAATTATGGATGATTTTCTCCTATCTTTCCTTCATTTAAGCCCCCCCAATTTCAATGGTTCTATTTCACCTATGGAAGCAGCCAATTGGTTTAAATTAGTGGAGAAACTCTTAGCAAGCATTAAATTCCCTGAGAGTGAGTGTATCTGTTTGGCTACTCATCTTTTTCATCAGGAATCTGAATACTGGTAGGATAATAAGCTCAAGGCCCACTTTTCTGACACTTGTGTGGAAGATATTCCTTGGGAAGAATTTGAGCATGTCTTCTGTACTGAATTCATCCCTCCTTCCACACAAACTATAATTGAGGATGAATTTATGCATCTAACGCAAGGAAATTATTCTATACATGACTAAGGGATGAAATTTAGAAAACTATCTCGCTTTGCGCCTGATCCAATTCGCACAAAAGAAGCTAGATGCAGTAGATTTCTGAAAGGCCTAAAGAATTCTATTAAAAGTCATTTGGTGTCCTTACACCATTCTTGATTTCCCTAAGTTATTGGAAGGTGCTAAAATGATAGAGCACCATCAAGTTCAATTTGAGATGCAAAAGTGCCCTCATTTCCAACCTTCCAGATCTGAGCCATTTAAGAGGAATCGTTCTCAAGGCCCTAAAGTTTTCAATATTGCACAGAATAAAAATCAACAAGGTGGACCAGCTGCCAAATGTAATAGGCCACACCCATATTGGAAGTGCTACCACATAGGTAACTAGTATTATATTTGTGGTAGGGTCAACCACCGCTACCAAGAATGTCGTGCTAATTGGATAAAGATCGATCATCGACAGTCAGTCCAGAATCCTACCCTTTATAATTCACAAGCCCAGCTTCTTACACTCATGCCTCCTTCATATAGTGGGAATGCTCGTGATCAGAAAAGAGCACCCCCACAAGCACAAAGGCAAGGGCAGAGAGATCGTACTGATAAAGGTAAGGTGTTGTTCAATCTAAAGTCGTACTCAGAGTGTACGCACTTTCTGCTTCTACTACTAAAGAAGAAAGCGATGTTGTAACTGGTATGTCTTACATTTGATTTTCCTTACTTCAGCTTTTTGATTTCAGTGCATTTATTTCTTAATTTACTTACTTTAAACTTCATAAATTGTACTTGAAATTATTTTCCTCTCTTTTGTGCTATAAGAATATTAAGTATTAACAATCAATTATGCAACACACTCTTTGATATGGGTGCTAGTCACTCCTTCATATCAGAGAATTGTGCATCTTCCTTGAACTTTCAATATTTCAACCTAGGTAATGCCTTGAGAGTGCAAATATCATCAGGTGCTGAAATATCAGCAAAAAGATTCTATTTGGTAGATAACCCAATCAGTAATTAGCTATTTCTCACCAAATTTATCATTATGCCGATCACAAATTTGGACATAATCTTATGAATGGATTGGTTAAGAAAATCCAACGTAGTTATAGGCTGTTTTAGAAACAGAGTTTCCCTCAAGGTAGGAGAAAAGTCTGAGGTCTTCATAGGCATGCTTGGCCTAATTGCATCATTAATAAATGCACATGAAGCTAAATGCCTTATTAATAAAGGTTGCTACACCATATTAGTAACTTTTATTGGTGAAGAAAAAGATGTTAGAAATCCTATGGATACCCAAGTAGTTAGAGAGTTCCTAGACATTTTCCCAGAGGATTTACCTAAACAACCTCCTATATGTGAGGTAGAATTTTCTATTGATTTGATTCCAAGGACTCAACCTAAATCTAAAGCTCCATATAGGATGGCACCTAAAGAACTTTAAGAGCTCAAAGTGCAGTTACAAGAACTATTAGAAAAATGTTTTGTGAGCCCTAGTATGTCGCCTTGGGGAGCTCCTGTCCTTTTGTTAAAAAGAAGGACAGATTAATGAGAATGTGTATAGACTATCGCAAGCTAAATAAGGTGATGATAAAGAACAAGTATCCTATTCCAAGTATAGATGACTTGTTGACCAACTCGCTAAAGCAAAAGTCTTTTCTAAGATTGACTTGAGAATAAGATACTATCAGATTCGAGTTGACGATAAAGATATTCCTAAGACTGCGCTCAGGACCTGATTTGGGCTTTATAAATTTCTACTCATGCCTTTTGGACTGACAAATGCTGCTTCCATTTTCATGGACCTGATGCAGCATATTTTATAGCCTTATCTCGATCAGTTTGTCATATTTTTCATCGATGACATCCTAATCTACTCCAAGTCAGCTGCCGAGCATGAAGAGCAGCTCCTTGCTGTCCTAATTTTATTAGGAGAGTATAAATTATGCGCCAAGTTTTTGAAGTGTGAGTTTTACCTCAACTATGTGGCATTTATAGGTCATGTAATTGATGCCGAAGGCATCAGAGTTGACCAAAGGAAGATCCAAGATGTACAAGAATGGGTTCAACCTAAATTTGTAACTAAAATAAATAATTTTTTAGGACTTGCTGGATATTACAGAAGATTTATTCCTGAATTTTCCCAATTAGCGTCTTTGTTAACTCAGTTGACTTGTAAAAATGTTCCTTTCATTTGGAACACAGCTTGTAAAGAAGCATTTTAGAAACTGAAACAACTGTTATCTTCTGCACCAATATTAGTACTACCTCAGGAAGGCAAAGATTATCAAGTTTACACTGATGCCTCTAAGGTAGGACTAGTTATGTTCTAATGCAAGACTGTCACGTTATATCTTATGCCTCTAGACAATTAAAGCCAAATGAGAGAAACTATCGTATACATGATCTAGAACTTGTAGGTACAGTTTTTGCTCTTAAAATTTAGAGACACTACTTGTATAGAGTTAAGTGTGAGATGTTTATTGATTATTAAAGTCTAAAGTACATCTTCTCTTAGAAAGAACTTAACTGTCGTCAACGTAGGTGGTAGAATTAATATGCGATTACGACTTAGAAATTTTTTATCATCCGGGTAAAGCTAATGTAGTAGTTGATACCCTAAGTCGTAATGCAATTTTATCTTCCCTTTATTACAATGATTTTTTAATCAACAACTTTGAAAGATTTAAATTAGAGCCAATCAGATATGCTGATTTGTGCACTTTATTATCTGCTATTCAGTCTGAATCATCCCTAAGCTCAAGGATAGTTGAAGTTTAGAAAAAAGATTCTTCTTATTATGATCTAATTTCAAATATTGCTAGTGGTAAGAGATCTGAATTACATCTTGATACTGAAGGTGTAATTTTCTAAAAGTCTAGGCTATGGATTCCTAAGAGCTTGCAGTTACAAATATTGTCTGAAGCCCATAACTCTGGCTATACTGTACACCCTGGTAGCTGTAAGATGTATCAGTATCTTAAGAAATTGTTTTGGTGGTCTGTCATGAAGTGAAATATAGTTATTTTCATTTCCAAGTGACATCCCTATTCTTTAGTTAAGGCTAAGCACTAGAATCCTAGTGAACTTCTTAAACCCTTAGACATTCTTGAATGGAAATAGTTCAATGTTTATATGGATTTTATAGTATGTCTGTCTAAGAGTAGATCTGGTGCTAACATAATTTAGGTGACTTTTGACAAACTCTCCAAATTAGCCCATTTCCTTCCTATTCATCAAACAGATCATGCTGAGAAGTTAGCTAAGCCTTACCTTAAGGAGATCATCCATTTACATGGTACGCAGAACTATAAAGTATCTGATAAAGATAGTAGATTTACTTCCAGGTTTTGGTCTGCTGTTTAGCAAGACTTGGGAACAAATTTAGCATTGAGTACTGCTTTTCATCCCTAGATATATGGTCAGACTGAACATGTTAATCAGATCTTGGAAGATCTTTTGTGTGATCATATTAATTAATTACAAATTAATTTCAATATTTCATGTGATTTAATTTGATCATTTAGTGTTCAAACTTAATGATCAAATAGTCCATTTCACTCACAAAAATGTGAGGAATAATAATGTGAGATCAAATTTAGGTTTTAAACTCTAGATCTCTTAATGACATTTCAACCCTAATTAAGACCCCTTCAAACCCTAAAATTTCAATGTTGTCCAAATTTAACCTAGTTAGTATCATTTTACTCCTTATAATATAAGGGTTTCATTGATATGTATATCATTTCATTTGGATAATATTTAGATATTTTAGGTATTTAGCTCCTTAATTTAGGTAAAATTATAATTTCATAATTTTCATTTAAACTTATTTTAAGTTTATTAAACCCTAGGACAACAAACTTGTTTCATTTTCTTATCTCACATATATTTTTAAATTGTATGTTTAAAATGTGAACTTTCATAATTTATGATTTAGAAATGTATAGTATTTATTTAAGTTGAATTTCTTCTATTATAAAATTGCTTAGGAATGAATTAAATTGAATGAATTGCATGTAATCTTTTCAAGCTGAATTGTTTTCAATTTTAGTTGATACCTCTCACATCTTATGTAATTTAAATATTGTAGATTTAGTATGAATAATTGTATGGCATACTCTAAATTTAATTCTTCCATTTTATGTATACATCATGTGGAATTTAGAATACTTATCTTAAATAAAAAGTTATATTCCATGATCTTAGAATGTATATTTCATGTATTTTATCATGTTAGAATTTAATTAGAATTAATTTCCTATATATTGAATTAGTTTAATGTTAGTTCTTTGATATTAAACTGTTCATTTAGTCCTCTAGTATGTAGAAGACTTGCATGTTAATTTTATGTCTTATTTCATTAGAAGAATATAATAGATTTAATATTCAAATTATTAGAATTGGAACTTTAGTTCTTATATCTTTCCAAATTTCTAATTTTCTTTTAAGTTCATGCTAGATTAACTTGAGAACTCTTTAGCTTCTTTTATGATGTAATTATCATATTTCTTCCAACTTTATAAGCCTTAGTTCCTTGAGAGAACTCATAATTAGACTAGTGCCCAACCAATCAAGTTGATTATTAGCACACATCTTCCTTTGTCTTTAATCTTTCATTTTAGTTCTTTAATGACCAAATTAGAAAACATAAGTTTTCTTTTATGCTTTAATAATCTTATAAACTTCAATTAGCCAATAACTAAGAATGAATTAGTGCTTATAGAAGATAGTCTACTTCCTTCCCAACACTTAGACATTTTATATCAATTAATCTTATTTAAATTAGTGAGTAAGTTAAATTAAAAACCTTCTAATTTTTAAGCTAACTAGATGAAGCTAATATATTATTCTTTTGCATTCATTTCTTTTAGCTTAGTAAATCTTCAATTTTGCTCTTCCTTACTAGTTCCTTAAACTTTAATCATTAATCAATTTGATTTGATTAGTTTAGGACTAATATAGAAATAATTCCATTTACTTGAATATACTATAAATTATTTTGTTATTTCATAAGTTAAATTAAAATATTATTTTTCTAAACTTTTTTACATCTACTAATACTTACAATTGACTTAAAGATAAATGCCTATAAGTTAATTAGGAGCTCAATTAGCTCCAATAATTAAGTAGATCATTAAAACTTAAATAACTTCGGATATCACATAGTTTATAATTATTTGAATTTTCTTAAATGCTTGCTTAGTTTTGAGCCTAATTTCCTTGAACATGCATATAAAATTTTGTGCATAAATAATAATTTCATAAAACTAAAAGGGTTTGGTACTATTGGTGGAATAGTCTAGGGCAGACTATACAGGAGATATAAGGAGACCTCACATCATTAGAGGGTGATTGTGAGTGTTTATTTTAAAACCTCGCTTTCCTTTTCCCAATTAAACAAATGTGTTTAATTCCTCATTCCATTCTAAATATGCCCACAATGTGAATTTTCATAGAATAATCTAAACAACTATAACATGAGTTCTTTTATAATCTCATTGATTGTAAGATCTCATCATAGCTATTTAGCTATGTTTCTTCTCATAGTCCTAGGCTATGTATATTTTAGACTAAGAGACTAAGATACTTCCCTTAATTTCTATGCTTTGCACTTTTTATTTTCAGTACTATGTTTTGCTTACAGTTCATATAGAATGCAGTGTATGTTGCTTTAATTTTATTTAAATGCTTCACTACATTTCTTTTGCTTACTTAGCATAATTTTTATTTAGACATATTTGCTTCCATTTTATTTAATTTTTAAATGCACTTTAGTAATTTCTAACCTTACTTAGGATACTTTTTCCTTACTTTTTTTGGTTGCAAGCTAAGAAAATAATACAAGTGAGTATTTTTGCTCAACTTATTTCAAATTATTATGCTTTACAGTTATGTTTATTTTCTTTCCCTACTTGAATACTTTTAATGCTCTACTACCTATTTTAAATTGTAAATTAGCTTGTTATATCCAATTAACTTCAAAATGAATAACTAATTTTAAAATGTGCTTAGACTATTTAGTCTAGCTACTCTTTTTCTTTTCTTGACTTTGCCTTATCATATTTAAATACTAAAATATTATAAAACCTAACACTTGAAAAGCTCATAAAGAAATTATTTCTGCTAAATTAATTTCAGCTTCCTTGCACTTTTAAATTCAAGTGAGAGAGTGACTTTATTTTCTTTTACTATTTCATTTAAATGACTTGTAATAATTAAACTTAAAATGCTTGAGATATTCTTACTTAATCCGTGCTTTGTTACTTATTTTGAAATTAATTAGATTGAGTGAGTGGATAATTATTATATGTTTTGTATACAATTGTTGTATATTTTCCTACATGCTCCCTACATGCTTTCATTAAAAACTATATTTTAACTTAACAAATGCTCACAAAGATACTTGGCTAACTTATCATCTAGCATTTGATTAGTTTCCTTCTAATCTAATGTTAAATGCTAAGGTAACATCCTAATATTGGACTAAGTTCCTATTCGATATTGGGATTGTTACATATACTTAGTGAATGATTCTACTACATTATTGGTGGCACATCCTTCCCTTATTAGATTGAAGATTACACCTTAAATTAATGATAAATAAGGGATTTGCCAGTGTGGCACACATTCCCTTGTTCTAATCCTGTGGATTTTGGGGCGGGGCGCCACAAAGGCGAACCCGATAAGGGAAACGACCCAAACCAAATTGCAAAGGCTGGCCCTGCCAAATTAATTAAATAATTAATAATCTATTTTATTTATTCAAAATTTCATATTTAAAATTTGACTATTAAATTAGTCCCAAAAAATTCTAAAATTTACTTCTAGCTAATTGAAGGGTGAGGAATGCAACGGTGATGTCGAATTTTGATTTCGATGAGTATTTAAGTATTTTATTTTAAAGATATTTTAAATACATTAAAATATACAGGGAAAATTTGACAACTTCTAAATAATTTCAAAATATCTCCTCTAGCTAATTTGGGGGTGATGAGCGTAATGGCAAAGTCAAATTTTTGATTTGATGTCAATTTAATTAGGTCATTTTCTAGATTATCCGAATTTTTCAAAATTAAGGTTTAGTCCGATTGACTCCTGATTTGGACCAAAACTTTAAGGTTTGCTCCTAATGATTTATTAAGAATATTAGAATGAAGATCAAGACTCGATTTAGTCCTGATTGCTTAGAGTAACAACCTTGAGTTGTTATAATATTATTTTCTAAGCACATCAAATACATCAGATTTGTACTTAAAGAAATAAACCCATATATTCCTTGTATGATCATCGATGAAGGTAAGAAAATATCTGGCTCCACCTATGGAAGAGATAGGAGCTGGCCCCCATACATCTATACGCACCAACTCAAGTTTCATATTTTTCAAGTCTCTTCCAACTTTAGAGTATGTAACAATTTTCTGCTTGCCCAGTACACAGTCTTCATAGAAAATTAATTGTTTCATTAAAAAAACTTTGTTGGAAGCTAAAGGCTTCTCATACATACTTGTTAGAGTAACTATGAGATATACAGTTATTTTTTCATTTACAATGTTAAATGCAACAGAAGAAGACAATGAAAGATGAATCAAACACAATGCAATTCTATCAAGAACTTCCCAATCCTCATCAGAAAAAGTGGTTAGTTTCTTGTCAGCTCCGATAAATGATAAACACAACTTCTTTTAGTAGAGCATAACTTCCATCTGCATCTTCCAAAAAGCAAAATTTGTGTTATTAAACTTTTCAATTTTGTGTCTCATTTTTTTGGTTATTGCTCCCACTCAAACAGTAAACCCTAGACAATCTCTCTGATACCAATTGTTAGAGCACACGTGAAACGATACAGACGAGTTTCCATTGATGGTTATCAAGCAATAAATAAAATAACTAAGCACACAAGAGAAAGAAACCACAACACAATCACTTCATAAAATACAAGCATCCAAACACATAATATTTATGTGAAAAATCTAATGATGGGAAAAACTACGAAGCCACGCCACACAAAAAAATCCACTATAAACAAAAGGATTTTTTATCATTATTTCTTTCATTAAGCAAGTGGCAATGAATTCAGTGATTTAAATAATATAAAATTTGACATATTACTATTTTGACATAAATTTTAATGAATTTTTATGAATAATATTATTTCAAATTCTTACTTAACATAAAAATTTCTTACATATATTATTGGTCACATTATGACATGTAATGAACTTGAGAATAAAATTTATTAGTGGCATGAGTAATAATAATCATGTAATATTGATAATAAACTTGTAGAATATGATTATGCAATTTTTTTTCTATGATAGAATAATATCTATTTTTTCTTATCAAATGCACAATACTTTATTTTATAACTTAATTATAAATCAATTAAATATCATTAATTAGATTTAATTCTCTAGGCATTTTATGTTTCAAATCAAATAATATAGATGCTAATCATATCCTTTGAGAAGCTAATCATGCCCTATTACTTATTTTATTTTACTTTTCCTTAATTTTACTTTAATTCAAAACTTTTCATATTAAAATATTTGACTCTAATTTCTTAAATTTGTGAAAAATTTATTCATATAGTGCAATGCAAATTTTATTTTTAGTTTGCTTAAATATTTTAATAGGATTGTATGGTAATCACAATATGGGTCTACTTGATTGATCTAAAAATACTTAAACATAATCTCAAACTAGACCCAAAAATATATAAGTTTTAATAAGTTCAAATATTTTAATAAAATGTATTAAAAAAATTCATCTTCATCAGTGCATTTAAGGGTTCTCATGAGAACCAAATAAGATTGAGAGGGTAGAAGAAGGTGCAGAGGGAGCAAAATCTCAGCACCAAGATAAACTTTGAGATTCAAAGTGACAATTAAAACAGCCACAAAAGTAACTTCAATAGTTGGGAGATAAATTTTAATCAATGGTGTGATGACAATAGATGGAAATAATCTTTGCTTGCCTTAGAAGCAATAGTAAAAGGACCATCTTCTAGCATCGACACTCGATTAGAGGCTGAGTGGGGTGCCAGTCAACAATGATGCTAAGACCTATTTTGACCTCTAGCTAGTGGCACAAAATTTTTATTGATGCATATGGACAATCCAAATGCAATGAGCTATAAGTTTCACATACCTTAGGGGTCCAATTATATAGTTCCCTGTGGTTGATGATATTGTCATTAATTTGAAGCTTCACTTATTCTGGAAGAGGTGAAGTAGAATGTTGTTCAAATACATAACAGAGCAACTAAAAACCTAAGTATGCTAGATGCTAGGACATTTGCAATTAAGGGAATGCTAATGGCACTCATAATTATTGAAATACTCGAATTCATCATACAATAAAGGAAAGATCAAGGAATTTTATCCATATTAAAATATTTTAAGAAATATATAGCTAAATAAGAACAACAAACATCTTCATTGTAGGCAAGTTATGAAAGATAACATCCTATTGCTTTGACATAGCTTCAAAATAAAGTTTATAATATTGAATTAAGCAAGAAGTTTTTGCTATGAACTACAGAGAAGAGTGATTTCCTCGAGACACTTCTCGTCAGCGAGAAACCTAATTTAATATGAACAAGGGAGTGAATGATGAAACCTATAGGGGCAGGAGTTGTCGTGATCGACGACCTCATGGAGCCTTAGGGTTTGTAAGAAACCATAGAGTAGCACCTGAAAAAAGTTTCAAGAGAAGACTTTGCCTTGATTTAACTTATCTGCAAACAACCTAAAAGGTTGCAAATTCATGATATTTATTTTTAATTAATTTAATTTAGCAAATTTCAGGATGCCACGAGCCACAAAATTGAATGATTTATAGAAGAGACCAGGCCAGCATAAAAATTATTTGCCATCTGATCTAACCGTCCATTATTTGATCAATATTTTGAACGGCAAAAGATTGGTTGCTCGTTTCTATATATTTTGATCTAGGGTTTAATCGTCCCTATCTTCATCCAATTCTTCGCCTCCATCGCTCAGTGATGGCGCCGAGGAAGCTAAGTTCCACGAGCCGCAATACGAATCTGATTGCAGGTATTTCCAAGTTATCTCGCTCTAATAAGTATCACAAACGCGGTCTTTGGGCTCTTAAAGAGAAGAACGGCGGCGTGTTCCCGCGCCACGAGCCGAAGTCTAAACCGGAAAAACCCGTGGAGAAGCCACCCAAGTATTATCCCACCGACGATGTCAAAGTATCAACTCGTGCTTCGCGCAAGCACAACCCAACCAAGCTCAGGTCTGCTGGTCTTCTCTTTTCCTTCCGTTTGACTGCTGAAAGAGAATGTTTTCGTGTTAATGCGAATCTGATGGCTCATTTATTTGCGTTTTTTGGGATCAGGGCTAATATCACGCCGGGCACTGTACTGATTCTTTTGGCCGGGAGGTTTATGGGAAAAAGGGTGGTTTTCCTGAAGCAGCTACCGTCAGGCTTGCTTCTGATTACAGGTGAGATTTACCTTGATGATTAAAGAAGTTTTTTTACCAAAAACTGACCTAATTTCTGCGTTTCATTAGTAAAGCGTTTACTTTATATATCTTCTCAAGCGTAATGTATTAAAAAACAATGTCAAGGTAAATCATTAGTGATATGATTTACTTGCACTTTAACTGATATGAATAGTGGAGATGGGTCAGATTCAATATTGCAAATTCCTGTACGTTAGATTGAAATATGACCTGTTTCGTGCAAATTTTTTGTGCGTTGGGTGCTCGAAAAGCTAGTTAAAAAACCTGTTGAATTGTTATGGCTTGAATCATGTAAATTTTTTATTTATGTTTGTGTTGCTGTAGTTATTTAGCTTCATTATGACGATTTTAAAAGGGTAAAAGACAATTATGCTTGCAGAGGCTCTTGTAAAATTTAAAAAGTTTTAATCAGGCATTTTATGGCAAGTAATCCATATTGGGAAATTGACCCATATTTTTGAAAAAGTAGTGTTATGCTTATGTAATACTGATGTCTCTGAAACATTAAAAAGTTTTTCATTTCTATATGTTTAGAAGTTATCAAAAATACAAAAACACAGAACAAATGTTTTACCTTAAATACTCGTTTATATGAGCATTTCCTTCTTCATTGACTTTATTTGTTTTTACCATGTGTGGAGTCTAATTTAATTTGTATTTAAATATAATCTTTAATTTATTGCATTTTTTATTTTAAAATGTTTAGCAAAATATGTGTAAACACCTGCTTACATTATCTGTGTGATAACTGCTTGCTTTATACTAAATTCTTAATAAAATATAAATCTTGTGTTTTGAAAACAATTAACTAGTCTCACCAAGGGGCTGTTTGTCTTCAGGATTTAGTAATGTAAATCCCAAACCCACTGAACAAAATTTAATTTCATTGCAGGTTGTAACATAAGCATATAAATTATCTATTATTAAAATATAAATTTAAATTATCTATTAATACCTCAAATGCTTTAAATGCAAGGAAAAAGCTAAATCATGGAAATTGTGAAATCCTTGGTTTTTGTATAATTTAGCAATCTGCAAATTTAGAAAACAAATCAGAAGGAGAGGAAGAGATGTTTCGGGAGAGGATTTCAGAGTTTTTTAAAGAAAAAAGAACGAAGTTGGAGAAGAAGTGTGTCACTGAGTTCTCAAAGAAAAAATTTGAGTTGTAGAAGAGAAATCACAAAAGGCATGGGGGAAAGTTCTTTAACCAAAACCCAAAGAAATCAATGCAGGGAAACATTGGTAATTATATATGGATGATAAAAAAAAATTATTTAGCTGTAATCACATACAATTTGCCTTTTTTTATTACCATATTATCTTGTTGTTGGTGGTATTGGGCTTAATATTTAGCTAAATCCTTTAATATTTAAAAATGCAGACATGTATTATTTCAGAATTTGACAAACGAATAGCTTTTCAAAATTTATGAATTTTATGGGTTATCGCAGACTATTGTATAGATTAGGGCTTATGAATATTGATTTCATTGATATTAGGCATAAAGAGTATTGTTATAGATATTTTACTAAGTGTGTTTTGCAATAATAAGGCATAATGTTTAGTCCATTTAAAGCTTTTTTTATACTATTGGATTGGTATTTTGGGCAACTTTTTACTTTTGAAATCTTAACACAACTTTTTGTGTGGCTTTTTATCAGCTACTATCTACATTTGGTGAAGTTTTAATATTTATAATGTCCCCCAGAAATCTGATCAAGCTCAATTTTGATACATGTGCTTATTTTTGGTTTTTGTGCCTGTTTTTGTGTAATTAAATAAATATTTTGTCTATTTGTACTTGCAACTTACATGCATGCTCTTGAGTTATAAATGAATGACGATATTGGAACAAATTAAGTTCAGGGAGCCAACCTCATCTATAGAAATATTTTTAGATACTGATGCATTGCCAAGCTTGTATATTTAGAACTTTATAGTTGATGTGTCTATCCTTTGCTGTAGGGCGGGCACTTTTGCTTGAGTCTCATGGTTTGTTGGAAGCTTGTATTGATTCAAGTCAAGCAAATAAAACTTTTGAGTTTAGCCACCAGTTGGATCTCAAACTCAATTTTTATTCGAGTTGAAATTAAATTTAGGTTAATTTGATTGATTTATTATTTGAGTAACTCAGATACAGATAATTAATATATTACTGTGTTATATATTTGAAATGAACTTCTGAGTGCTATTTGCCAGTATTGTGCGGAGGGTCATATGTTCGATAAAAGTGCTTGTTTGTTTTTCTTATTTTAGTTCTCATAGAAAATGATTTTAACAAAAATATATTTGTAGAAGTCATGAACAATACTTTTGACTTTTGCCACGAGTTTGGATATCAAAATCTATTTTTATTCAAGTTAAAATAAAATTTAATCTAGTCTACTTGATTTATAATTTGAATAACTCAAAAATAGGTAATAACTATATTATTTTGTGTTAGATCTTTGAAATAAACTTTTTAGTGCTACCTGCCAATATTGAACTTAAATTCTTAGGTTCAATAAAAATGCCTGCTTGTTTTTTTATTTTAGTTCTTAATATAGGAAATGATTCTAATAAAAATATTTGTGTATAAGTCATGAACAACATATCAACATTTTTAGATTGACTTTTTTTTTATAGAAATTCTGAACACGCTAACAATTCCCAAGTTATTAGCAGCTTTGATGCCATTCATTTGGGGTCATGTAGTCCAAAGTGCACTTTAATGAGCCAATAAAGTGAGCTTTAGCAACATTTCTTGTGATGAAATAACTTAATTTTATCTATTTGAGTCATTTAAAGTTTGAGCGTGTATCAATTTAGTTTTTACGTTTCTGACTGCATTCTAATGATGGAAATCCCCAAAAAACTTTTAATGAGCCCTGCCAGCTAGCATTATAACTCTTTTGGATTTACTACTCACATTTTAAACAGCACTGTTACCTGCTTTTGAGTTGTATATTCTCTATTGCAGTTCCCCAAATCAAAATGCATTTTCTTTATTTATTGCAGATATAATTTATCTTGAATTCAGAATAATTAACTTATCATCTCAAAATTCTTGAATAATGTTGGTATATTATTAACTGTTTCACAACAAAGTCACACATGCATTTCTAGACATAATTCTGGCTGATATTGAAACGTCATATAGCAATATGAGATCGCGGCTAAATGCATGACAAATATTTCTACTGTTTCCATCTTCCTGTATTCAAGCATTTATTGCTTGTTGATGAATTCCATAGCAAGCTTGTTGAATTTGTCTTACGATCTCACAGGTCCCTTTAAGATCAATGGCGTTCCTCTTCGTCGAGTAAACCAGGTTTATGTCATTAGCACATCTACCAAGATTGATATCTCAGAAGTCAACGTCGACAAGTTCACCGACAAGTTCTTCACGAAGGAAAAGGAAAAGAAGAAAAAGAAGACTGAGGGCGAATTTTTTGAAGCTGACAAAGAGGTACTTGTCACATTAAAATTAAATGTGTCTTTGTGTCAGTCTAGTTATACCATACAATGGCATTTCAGGTGAAGAAGGTTATACCCCAAGTTAGGAAAGATGATCAGAAAGCAGTGGATGACCCCTTGCTGAAAGCTATAGATGCAGTTCCTGAACTCCGAGCTTATTTAGGCACCAGATTTACTCTCAGGGATGGCATGAAGCCCCATGAACTCAAATTCTAAGTGAGATTATATTTTCAATTGTATTATGCCATCATACAATTTAGTTGCTGGTTCAGCGCTTCTACTTTTCTTTTTTAACTCACCTTTTATTTTGTGCTGCTGCGATTATTGTTGGCACACTGTTTTGTTCTAAACTGCGTTTTAGTTCCTTGTAGTTTCAACTGCTGTGCCCAATACTTTGTTTGATTTAATATATTTTTGATAACGATCTTTGCTGGTTTAATTTAGTGTTCACTACAGTAGATCTTTGATTTTTGCATCGTATTTGTGAAGTTGGGTTAAAATAACAATAGCGAGTATTTTCTTATATCTACTTTTTTACTATTTTTTTATTCTTTGTATATGTATTCTAATAACAAAAAATTACGGTATATTTTGAAATTCTCGTAACCATAGTTGTTTTCTTTTTCATCTCTTTGTCCTCTGATTGGTTTGAATTTTAGTTTATAGCTGAAATTTATCTATTGAGTTCTGCCGTTTTGGGCCCTCCAAATAAAATTGAAATTAAGCATATATGGATTGGGAAATACTAGCTGATCTAATCTCTTATCATAGCATTGCTTGCTATATAGTAAAGAAAACATATAGGTATGAGAGAAGAAGTCTATATGGCAGCTACATTGGGTCGGTTTAACTGGTTTCTTACTGTTTGATTGACTTGACCAAACCAGGACACCCATTTGGCTGAGTTGACATTGGCCCACCCAATCTAACTTGTAGAGCCTCTTTTTTCCATTTCCGTACTTCTTTGTCAACCATTTCTTATTCGTATACCCTTTGTCTTTGAGCAGCATTTCTTGTTATTGCTCCTATAGAACTTGTAAGGTTTGGTGACATTGTTTCTTAAATTATTGTATAGTTTGCTTGAATAGGGGAGCTATAATGCTTAAGAACTAATCCTATTGCTTAATGACAATTCTGACTCAATTTTTGGACCGTGCCACTCTTTGGTTTTATCGGTCCGGCCGATTAGCCTTGGCCAGGTTGATGATTGGTTCGGGTTTGAAATATTGGCCTTAACAATATAGAATACTCTTGTAAGAAAATATGAATAGAAAAAAAAGACAAGAAGAAAAACTGCTAAAGAGAAACTGCTCCTCCATTTCCTCAATTTTTGAGCCGAAAAAAAAGCATTATATAAGTAATCATGGAATATTATTGAAAGGACATAATTATGGTGAATAGGATCAGGGCCTGTGGGAACTTATCTTGCAGACTCTTACGTTTGGCGATAGATTCCATGCCTTCGCAGAGTAAATAATGAGTTAGATTGCTTCACCTTGAGAAGAAGGCAAGGAGAGCAGAGGAAGCAAAAAGAATGACATTGTTATGACCAGGATTGTCATTAAAACCTGCCAAGCTCTCCCCATCAGGAGAACTTGTGGACCTCTGCTTGCTACAAAATGAAAGGGAAAAAGATCTTTTTTAGTCCGTTGACATCATAAAACCTCATATAGGAAGATAAGGTAAGGATTTATTTACTTTCAAAGATGCTCATATATAATTTTTAAGTAATAAGCCTTTGGTGGATTTGGTAAATCTGTTTGGCACAAAAATATAAATTTAGATACTCATGTTTCTTTTGGAGAGCTATTCATCAAGATCGCAAAATGGCTGATGTTATAAACACAAGAGGAATTATTAGCTATCATTTGCAATGCAGCTAATGAATCTCATGATCATTTTTTTTTCACATGCCTATAGGACTTCTACTTACCTAATAATGCTATATTTCCCATGCCTCCAAACTTCTCGCAAATTCTTTAGAATGCGCATTTTGGTATGGGTAAAGCGTGGGTATCTCGTATCACTTGCAATCATTACTTATTATATATGGGAGGAATGGAAAGTCAGACTCTTCTCCAACAAATTTAGATCAGAGATATAGTCAAGTCTGCATTGCAAAAGAATGATAAAAGGAGTCATTCAAGAGTGGACTCTTAATCGTATAAATACTGATGTTATCAGCTTTAACATTTGCGAAAGATCTCTATTATAAGAGCACATATTTTCTTCCTCAGGCCCACTTAAAGAACCACCAACCATATCAGCTAACGCGTGGCAGGTCTATCTATTTTTTCGGGCCCGTCATAGGAAGTAGAGCGAGGCTACAACTCCGTGAGCTAAAGAGCAATTCATCGAGTCGAATATAGGGCTCCTGCTAGGGAGTGAGATGCCTATCTGATAAGGGCGAATTCAGTCTGAGCTCGGCCTATCTCTTATTTAGGAAGCGTCAAAGCATATAAATTCTTGACTTGAAAATTGAAAATAGGAACTTAAGGAAATTGAACCTCACTTGCTTGTAATTCGAGATCAAACCTATTTCCAATAATAAGAAGAATTAATACATTTCATAGCCCTTTTGAATTTGTAATTTATCCTTTTGAGCCTATTTTTGGCGGAGCAATCCGAACTCTCGATAGAATAGAATACCAGGCTGCGAATGAAGTGAGCAGATCATTACAAGCTTGCCTCGCGGCCTTGTCCGCAGCAGCGGAAGCCTGTATAGCAGGAGGGCTGTGGAACCATAGGCCTTGTGCCTCACCACAAGAGTTTCCATCTTTCATTTCAGTTCAATATGCGTCTCAGCTACGGAGGAGAGTCACTATGAGACGCATATTGCTTAAGGTACCTACCACCAAATACTATTAGAATTTTTTTCTTCAAAATTAATAACTAAATGATTAATTAGATGGAAGAAAGAGAGAGGAAGTTGAATTCTAAAGGTTTAAAGTCATTGATTACTGTCCCTCCAACGAATAAGGTGTAATTGCAAGTGTCTAATTTCAGACATGTTACTAATTATGAGTATGAATATTGATTCTGCTGTCTTAATTATCATGATAAGGATCTTAAGTAAAAAGTGACAAATTGGAATTAATGATAATAAAAAATTTGATTGGCTAAGAATAAAGTGATTGCGTCAGCTCATGGCAACAATAATATATATAATAAAGGTAATTAAAGTATAAGCTTTAGTTACTCTAAGGCTCATGAAGGAGTACTTAAAGGGTTATATAGGTTTAACATAATTAATTATCTTTAACATGAATAACCTACTAATTCAGTATTCCAAACTTAAATTCTAATATAAACCCAAATAATAAATATAAATCTAAAGACATATTCGTAGCAAAAGAGAGAATCATTGTTTACCTTGGATTGCTCAAAGTTTGGTGGAGAATAGTAGTCCTAGTTGATCATAGTGTCATGAATTAGAGGGCATAAGTCCTAGACACTACATATTATCTTGTAAAATTGTCCAAACACGCATATTGTTTATGTGGAAAACCCCTAGACGGGAAAAACTATGGAGCCACAATCACGAAGAATATTCTACTAAAAGGAGGGAGTTTCAAACTTACAATAGCTCATATCAAAGCTCACACAACTATCAAGGAAGAAGATGTTTTTTTCTTCTCAGATTCTTACAATATTAGCCTACACCTCTTGATAATATGATCTCTCTTACTTAGAGCACACTCATAGCTTTTCATTATTTAGTCATATTTATCTCTTATTCTTATCTCATAAGGTATGGTAAAGACGTCTTAGCAAATTCCCAAGAAAATTAGACCTAACGAGACAAAACACGTGCTAAAATCCCAATTTGATTATTTCTTCTGCATAAGTTATGCCTTGACTGGTGCTTGGGCGTGCTAAGGCATCAGTCTTTTTGTCTTTAGTTTGCCATAGTGCTTGGGTGTGTCGAAGCACCAAGCTTTCAGGTAGACTTCTGGTCTTCACATGCGAGTGCTAGGGCGCACCCAAGTACCACACCTTCTACTTGCATCACCATTGTTCAAGTGTCCAGTAGTTGTTTGCACTTTGCTTCTATTTTTTTAATTTCTTTGTTGAATACTTCTGAGTGCTTGGGCGCGCATAGGTGCCCAAGTTTCCATTTTTTGAGGTTTCTCTTGAACAGTGCACAATCCTTGGGGGACGCTCAGGCATCCAATGTTCTCTATAGACTTTCTGCTGCAAACTTCCCGACACTTGGGCACTCCTGAGCATCAAGCCTCCAGTTGCTTGAGAAATTCTTGATGCTTGAGTGAGCATAAGCGTTGGCTTTTTGGTTGCATAAAAAATTGTTTGGCACTTGGGCCGCCCAAATGCTTGGAGCAGGTACTTTTAGTTTCTTCAACTTTGTTTCTTGTCTGATTAATCTCTGATTGATCTTCAGCCTTCGTGTATTTTCTCTAACGCACTTATATCTCTATTACACAATAACATTCCACTTGAAGATAGAGTGCAATTCATCTTCCTTCTCCTCCTTCAATTTCTTACTCATCCTTCATAAAATTTTGTATCCATATCCTTTATTAACTCGATTTAGTAATGGAAACATTTTTTGCTTTTATTGTTGACAGGGCAACCAATATTTGCAGTCTATACATTTAACTTACTACAACACCACTTATGGTGAAGTTGTAACCTGTCATGCTTCGCCTGTTGTCCACAGCTCCAACTAAGTTTGAGTGTACATAGCCTTGTATCTCGACCTTTTTATTTCTAATTAATAAAGATTTATCCATTGTTCCTCTCAAATATTTGAAAATTTATTTAATTGCATTTTAGTTACACCTTCCTTGGGTCGCTCTAAGAACTTGCTTTCCACTCCACTATATGGGATATGTATGGGCATGTGCAAATCCTTGCGTATAGCAGCCTCCCAATTGCTGAGGCATATGGAGTCTTCTCTATTTTTCTTTCTCTCTTCGTCATCCTACGGTGACTATTCTTTTGATAATTGGAAATGACTCCCCAATGGTATATTACTTGGCTAATCCACACACATGTTGAACTCCTGCTGAATTTTCACAGCATAGTTGTGCTAGCTCAGCTTTAGAGACTTCATCTTTATGTCCTTATGGATTCTCTATCTAATAATATGCTTGTCGTACCCATGATATTTCATCTCAAATTCTTTCAACAGTTGTTCCCTTAGGTGTTGCATAGCTCCCATATTAGCTTTTATAATTAATATATCATCTAGATATTGTAGGAGTCTATATGTACTATCGTACTACTTGCAGTAGTAATAATGATATGCTTAACATTGGGTATATTCATTCTCCAACATGAATCTATCAAATTTTTTGTACCACCACTTTAGCTCTTGCTTCAAGTTGATAAGCTCTTCTTTACCATGCACCCCAAATTCTTTGTACAATAAGCTTCAAATGCTTTTGACTGCAGTACATATATTTCCTCCTTCGCTTTCTATGGAGGAATATCATTTTTACATTCATTTCTTGATCCTTGATGGCCATCATACTCAACATTAGACGATAGTAATTAAAATGAAATAAAAGCTCAAAAGCAGTGCTAAGGAGCAGTATGAAAGAAAATAAAGGTAAATAGTGATATATGGTACATTCTTTCCTAGTTGATCGTTTGATAAGAAGTTGGTGTTTCTACAAGGATTTCATTATTCAATTCATTAGCAT
Source organism: Gastrodia elata (assembly GCA_016760335.1). NCBI lineage: Eukaryota > Viridiplantae > Streptophyta > Magnoliopsida > Asparagales > Orchidaceae > Gastrodia > Gastrodia elata. Next base: position 54,686,316 of record CM028672.1, on the reverse strand, counting down.
TTGATTCTTAATCAACACTCTTATTATTTTAGAAGCATCTCCTATCATTTCTTAACTCTAAAACTTAATTCATTACTATCTCTCCTTAATGATTATATATTTATTTATACATTCATGACATTATCCTATGTATGCATAGGGTTATAGATATGTTTTTGTATATGTAGAATTTTTGTTACTTATATTTACATATATTCCCCTCTTCCTCGTATATGTAAGTCTACTCATCTCCAATCATTTTTCACCTTTGCTTTTAGAATGTGTGAATAAATTTATAAACATTAAGAAGAGATAGTGATGGAATTAAGTTTAAGAACTTACAAAATATAGGATAGGAGAACCATTTAGAAAAATAAGAGTGTTGACTGAGTATCAAATGTTAATGGATTGAATAATGAAATTACTGCAAAAATACTCGATTTTTGATGCGTTCAACAAATATTCAACTAGGAAAAAAGGCATCAAATACGTGTAACAACCTTAGGTTGTTATTTAGTCAAATTTTTAGCTTAATGACATCTTAACTAACATTCCATTAAGCTTATCTGATCATTAGAACTAAACCCTAAAATTTTGGAGTGATTTAGAGCTCAATCCAATATTTTGAATATTTTAATAATATTTAAATTAATTAGAAAATTGAGATATTTAATTTGACATCGAAATTAAAATTCGACTTCACCATTACGCTCGTCATCCTCAAATTAGCTAGGGGTGATGTTTTGGAAGTGTTTGAAAGACATCAGATTTTTCTCAAATATTTTAATATATTTAAATTCCCCGAAATATAGAATAATTAAATAATTGTCGAAATCAAAATTCGACTTCGCCATTGCGCTCGTCACCCCTAAATTAGCTAGGGGTAATATTTTGAAATTATTTGAAAGTCGTCAGATTTTCGTGAATATTTTAATATATTTTAAATTCCAAAAAATTAGGATAATTAAATTGGCCTCCAAATTAAAGTTCGATTTCGCCGTTGAATTTCTCACCCCAAATTTGCTAGGGCTGAATATTTGGGATTTTTTGGAGCTAGTCTATCAATCTGATTTTTAAAGCATTAATTAATTAAATAAATTAAATTAAAATTTATCAAAATCCAATTTTCCTCCATTTCACTTTTTCCTCTGGCTGGCCTGCGTTCACCCATTTTCTCCCCTACGCACGCAAGAACCCCTGCCTTGTGCACATGTCCTCCTTCCCCATGCTTGTGATGGGATGGTTCAAGCTTATCCCATCCAAAGCTATACCTTCCTTCCTCCTTAAAAGAGCCCCTTTAGCCCCCATTCTCCATTTCTTGGCTGCTCAAGTTGCCAAAGGAATTCTCAAGCTCTCTAGCTCCCAAGGATCTCTTAGAGAAATCTCCATTTGTGCAAGCTAAGGTATCACACATTTCCCCCATTGGTTTGATCCAATGCTACTTCATTTTGTTCTTATGCTTATTGCGCATTCTTAAGAACATGTGGTTGAGATATGGAGTTCATTAGAGCTCATTAAGATTGTAAATTTTATGGTAGATAATCGGTTCTGCAAATAGGATTTTTGTATACCTAGACCTTTAGCTTCATTGTTTGCGTTGTTAAAACAATTGTTTCGTGCCGATTTTGGTATCAATGAAAAGGCATTGGAAAGACCTTTCTATCGGTATATGGCACTGCATTTGAAGTGCCCTAAATCAAGAGTATTTGGGTGCCAAAGGGGACACGTTTCAGTTTTCGCACAGGCAAAATCACCGTCGAGCGCTACGACGCGCCGTAGTGCCTGACTCTCGGCCAGGAGGTGCTTCGGCGTGCCGCAGCGCCTGACTCTCGGCCAGGAGGTGCTACGGCGTGTCGCAGCACCTGCATCTCGGGTTGGCTACGCCGTAGTGGGTCAAAGCACGCCACAGCGCGCCTGACTCTCAGCCAGGGGGTGCTACAGCTCGCAGAAGCACCTAACTATCAGAAAATCTGGCGCCATAGCGCGCCGCAACGCCTGAAAGTGCAGCAACATGCCGCAACGCTCGAGTTTCGGGAATTCTGGCACCATAGTGCATCGCAGCGCCTGAAAGCGCTGCCGCGCACCGTAGAGCCCGAGCTCGGGAATTCTGGTGCCACAATGCGCCGTAGCGCCTGACTCTCGGCCAAGGGACGCTACAACGCGTCCTAGCACCCAGGTCTCAGATCGGCTAGTGCCGTAGCGCCTGGCTCTCGGCCAATAGGCGCATAAAAGCGTTGCAATGCACGAGTTTTGAAAATCTGGCGTCGTAGTGCCTGAAAGCGCTGCAGCACACCAAAGCGCGCAGAACTGCCAGTTTTGCCCAAATTGCATATTTTTCGTATTTTATTGACTTCAAAACCTTAATAATGCAAAAATATACTGAAATTAAATTTGGTTATAATGAAATTATGTATTGAATAAATATAGAGGTGATTTTCAAATACATGCTTAGAATGCTTAGAAATTTATTTGTTTAACTAGATTTAAATTCTGAATTTCTTAAATTCTTAATTAATGTGCCACTTGCCGTAGTTCATAATTAGTTATTTGTAGCATTCATTTTCCAATTAATATTGTTAATTTTTCATGTGATTTAGATTTGTTAAGGCAATATTAATTTTGACCTTAATCAACCTCAATTAGACTCAAGGGAAGGTTGATCTAATTTGAACTTCCTATTTTGGCATTTATTAATATGCATGAATTCATTTAATCCTCGTTGATTTAACATTTGAGTCTAGACTATTAAACTTTCAGTTCTTAAACCTTGTAATAATTCATGTGATTTATAATCTTAACTTAACCTTAAGATCTTAGATTCTTAGAAGTTCATCATTTTATAAATTCAGTTTGAATTGAATTATTCTATTATTGAAACTCTTAATTATTTGAATCTTTTGAAGTCCTTGTAGTGGGTTAGGTTAATTCAGCCTATAGAATAATAAGATTATTCTATGGATTAAGCTTAAATCTTAGATTATTAAGTTCTTGTTTTATTATTTTATCTTATGATAACTAGATTTAGCCTTTCTATAAGATTATAGTTTCTTTAATCTTTCAGCTTCTAAGATCCTCTACCTTTAGAATAAGTGTGGGTGTGAACCCTTAAATACTTAGAAGATTAGTACCTATAATTCAGTTTTAAACCTTAATTTGGAGTTTGGACCTAGAATTCTTAAATCTTAATTGGCATAATCAAGATTGAGTTTGTACTATCAAAATATAATTATTAAGTCGTTGATCAATTACTTAACCTTTGTAGTCGTCATTTTGATTATAAATTATAACTTAAAGTTCTAATGTTAATTGTAAGGTCATAAATTTGGGTTTGTACTGGATAGATGGATATTGGAGATCCTAAGCTTGTACTATCTCAGATTAGATAGAATGAATTAAACTAGATAACAACAATTATCACATATGTTTAGTTGAGTTTCTTGCTCACTTTGATTATTATTGCTTCGCTGTAACGACCCCAATAATTGAATTTGAGATTAATCCAAATATTGGGATGTTACCTTAGCACCCAATACTCGATTCGAAGAAAACAAATCAAGTATAAATGCTAAGTGACCAAGTCACTTTATGAGTAGTTGTTAAGTTAAAATAAAGTTATATAATTGAATGCAATATAAGATACATGATAAGGAGATACATGTAAATATAACGTTGCAAGAATTTTCAATACAAGCAATTAGAATAATTCACTCATTCATTCCAAGCAATTACAAAATAGTAAACACAACACAGATTAATTAAGAGTAGGTAAAAGTAACATAAGTAATTTCAAGCAATTTATAATTTAATTATTACAAACCTTTCAAAAGTAAGAGTAAAAGAAAGTAAGTAGGTTACTCTCTCACTTGTAATAAAATACAAGTAACAATTTAAAATTAAGTGAAATCAAAAATTCTTTGAAAGCTCTTTAAGCACTTAGACCTGCATTACCTGAATCAAAGGGCTCTTGATCTATCATATTTTGGTATTTAAATATGATAGGCCAAAAAAAGAAAAAGTGTAATTAGACTAAACAGTCTAAGCATATTTTAAGATTGACTATATTTTTAAATTAATAAGATATCACAAACATAATTTACAATTTAAAGTAAGCAGCGGAGCTATGAAAGCTGTCAAGTATGGAAAAATGAATCAAACATAACTGTAAAGGAGACAGTATGAAATAAGTCGAGTAAAAATATTCACTTATATATAAGTCCTAGCCTGCATCCAAAATTGGTAAGGGAAAGCATCCTAAAAGGTTAGAAACTACTATGTGCATTAAAGTAAATGAAATGAAAGTAATACAGTTTCAATGTTAAGCAACATGCACTTTATTTTAAATGAACTGTAAGTATGCAAAACACAATACTAGAAAAATAGAGTGTAAAGCATTGAAAACAAAGAAGTATCTTAGACTCCTAATCTAAGATAAATATAACTTAGGACTATGAAAAGTAAACATAACTAAACAGTTATGAAGAGATCTTATAATCAATAAGATTATAAAAGTACTCTTATATTATTAGTTGAAGTTATTTAGAAGCTATCTCATTCTGCGGGAGTACTCAACAGAATGAGACGAGGAGTTAAAGCACATCTGCCTAATTAGATACAGTGGGGGTCGAACATTCACATTTACCCTATCTAAAATGTGAAGTCCTTTTATAAGCGCTATCTTTCTTGTTCAAATTTACCATAAGGCATTCTCCATAAAATTTTATAAAACTTTTTAATTATGCACAATGATCTTGAATAAATGTTCAAGGAAAAAGGTTCAAAGCTAAGCAAGCATTCAATAAATTTCAATAATTATAAACTATGGGATATTCTTTTGTTATCTAAACTTTAATAATTTAATTAATGATTGGAACTAATTGAACTCCAAATTAACTTATAGATATTGATTTTTAAGTCAATTTTGATAAAAGTAGAAGGAAGATAAGTTTGGAAAATAGTATTTTCATGTAATTGAAGTTCATCCTATACTAGTCCTAAGCTAATAAAATTAAATAGATTTATGATTAAAGTTTAAAGAAACTAGTAAGGAAGAATTGTATTTATAGATTACTAAGTTAATGAAAGTATAAGTTAAAGGATATTCTATTAGCTTCACCTATTTAACTTATAAACTAAAAAGTATTAATTCAATTCAATCATGAAATTATCTAAAATTAATTGATACTGAATATTTGAACTTAAGAAAAGAGATAGATTATGCCCTACATAAAACAATTTATTTTAAGATTGTAAGGAATTAGAAATCTAAAAGTTTATCTAAAATATGAAAGGAAGCTATTACTCTCAATCTAATTGATTGAGAACTAATGTAGGAGGTTAAAGACTATTAAGTTGTACACTAGTCATCTAGGTAATTGTTTAAACACTAGTTAGAACATAAGTTCTTTTAAGTGATCTTAACATAGAAAATTGATATGTTAAACTTGATAGGTTACAAAGGAAATTGAAAAGTTCTAATTTAACCTTACATGCAAATATTAGAAAATCATAACACTTATAATATAAGAATTTCATTCTAATTCTAGAAAATTTCAGCATGGCCTCCTTTGTATTTGCTCAACATAAACACATAAAATATCAATATATAAGTCAATCCGTTACATGGGATTAGCTATTTTCAATTTTAATAATTTCATGTGAGAAAATCAAATTAAGCAATTTGCTAACCTAAGATGCACGTATTTTAAATCAAATATTTACAAAAGAAATAATGAAAGACGTAGTAAATAAATTAGCAATATAAAGGACATCATTATATGACTTCATATGCAAGAAGTAACAACATTTAGTTCAACATTTGTATATAAGAGGAACAACAATCATTTAAACTGAAATTTGTTGTCTTACAATGCATTTAATGGCATCATTGGATTCATTTTGAAATAAATGACAGTATTTAAATCTCATAAAATAAATGGCAGTATTGGATCTCATATGGTCTCTTAACCTTTCATCATAAAAGATGGCAGCAATTTTATCACATTAGAATAAATGGTAGCATTTGGATCTCATAATAATAAACGACAGCATTGGATCTCATATGATCTTTTGACCTTACATTATAAAAGATGACAGCATTTGATCACAGTTGATCCTATTGATCTCGCTTTAGAATAAAAGGCAACATATCATTTCATTTAAAAGATATGATAGCATTTAATCCCATATTGAGATAATTGCAGCAATTGTTCTCACATTGCGATGAATGACAACATTTGATTCATGATAGCATTTGTTTCATATTGAAATAATGGCACAATTATGCTCACATTACAATTAATGGTAACATTTGATTCATGATAGCATTTGTTTCATATTAAAATAATTGCAGCAGTTAATATTAATATTTAAAACTACAACATAAGTATCAAATCTTTCTTATTATCATGCCATACCATATAGAAAATTTTGGGCATAATAAATAAACTTAAAATTTTAGATTTATGATCTTTAAACTCTTAGTATTAGGAGGATTAATTTAAGAAAATCATCAAATGAGATTCCATAAAGTTTAACACATCAACCATAAACAACAAAATCTTTATTGTTAAAAAAAATATAATCATATGTATAGTTCACTTTTATTTCTCACTAACCATGTGCACTCCTGAATGAAGCAATTTGCATATGTCCATGCATAATTATGTATTTGTTATTCAATATGTATTTGATAAGATAACTATATTGAAAATTTCAAGCTAGTTATTATAAACTTAGCTGAATATATATATATATATATATATATATATATATATATATATATATATATATATTATGATGATTTCTACATATAATTTCATCATCAATTATGAAGCTATGTATTATAACCACTCAAGTTCTATAACTGTATTTATTTTTTTACTATCTTCTTAATAGTTTTAAAATCATATTAAATCAATATATTTGGCTACCTATTAGTCCGGTGTCAAGGAATTATTCAAATACTTATTTAGATATTATGTATCGACGCACCATCTATATTTATACTTCTTAAATTAAATGAACACTAAATGATCATCCTTCAAACTTATTAGATATTTCCTCTTTCTTTATATAGTATCAATCATTAAACATTCTTGCAAGAAATAAAAAAGAACTGCAATCCTATTAAGGTGAATAGCATAAACAAGGTACCTTAGAATCACACAATAATAAGAAATGTAGAATGCATAAATCTATCTCTATTAGATTCGATTACATTTATCTCATTAAAGCCAAACATGAATTAAATTCTTTCACATTCAATTAGTAACATCTAATACAGAACTAAAAGAAAATATTGTCGGAACATATGCTTAACAAACTAAGAAGGAAGACGATTCATTTAGAATTCAATTCATTCACATATTACCTTATATCATTAAGGGAAAAATTATAAATATTGCATTTAAAGAAAATTAACAGAAGAAGAAGAAGTAAAAAAAACTATATATCTAATGATCGCATAATTTTAAATATACAATGAACAGAAGATAAAGTACATCGACTATTAATAACTTGTAATAGAAAACAGCAAGATGTTAAGACCACCCTTCTATTTATAGATTTTGTATGAGGAAAAACATAGCACATCTAGAAGAATTTTAAATTTTAAGAAAGAAAGTTGTTGTAACAATCCAAATTGTTACTAAGGTTAATTAGGACTAATCCAAATTTTAATTATGATTCTAATATCTCAATTAAGTCATTTGAAACTCACTTCTAAGACCTAGTTCAAATCAAGGATCAAATAGTTAAAATCCTGATTTTTGGAAAATTTAGAAATCTTAGAAATTGATTTTTTATTTTGACATCAGATCGAAAATTTAACTTCACCATTGCGTTAACTACCCCCAAATTAACTAGGGGTAAAGTTTTGGATGCATTTGGAAGTTGGATTTTTGTCAAATATTTTAATATTATTTAAATATCCCGAAACATCAAGTAATTAAATGCTCGTCGAATCAAAAATCCGATTGCGCCGCTACGTTCCTCACCCCTCATTTAGCTAACGGTGATTCATTGGAAATTTTAAGAATATGTTTAATTAATTAATTTTAATTAATTAAATTGAATAAAAAATAATTAAATACTAATACTAATTAATATACTTAACGGACTCCGTTAATCCACAGTAATCGCCGTCTGTTTCCTCGCTTACAACGTCAAATCAAAACGGCGAAGATCGACCGTTCGATCGAATGATCGAACGACCCTCTCATCTCCGTCTCCGTTCTTGCTCGTGTCGCACAGAGGCGAGACCTGGCAGCTCGGGCCGACGCGTGGAGCCTCCCGCCGCTGTTAGAGCTTCGTAAATCCTCAACTTACCTGTTACTTCATCGAGAGACTCCTTTAGGAAAGCTCGGAGGTTGATCCTGCAGCAATCTCCTTCGGATCGAATCTTTCTGACGCATCGATACTACAAGTACTTTCCAACCTATTTAAATCAAATTGTGAATTTTAATTGCTCTGTCTTATTACTTCATTTCTGAAATATCAAATCTTCGTTCAAATTGATTATATCGATGATTGAAATAACGATGTAAAAGGGTCCCTATAGGCCGAAACTAGGGCATCGAATCTTAGAGTCTATATTGATCAAAAGCTTAGATTATAGGCTCGATTGAAGCGTCTTGAGGAGACCTTCAGTTTGGCATGTTCCCCGTTATCAATGGTCGCCGGCATCGCCCCTATTTTGATGCCCTAGTTTCGTTAGTTCGCCGATTTTCTTCAGGCCAGGTCAGTATGACCCGTGCGAACCCACCCGTAACTCTAGACCCGATTCATATCGGGTCAGAGCAGCGCCTCAGATGACCCAGCCTAGAACCGTGGTTAAATGGCAACCCACGTGTCGACACCATGTCACCCCACGTGGCACCCAGGTCGGCGGCTGCTGAAGTAGGCGTGGTCAGTCTTCTGACTACGAGTGGGTCCCGCCGTCTCCATTCAAACCAATTAGGCATCGACACGTGTTGATGACTGAGCCCTTTTGAATGGCAGTGTTAAGTTGGTAGGTCCCGCTGCAGAAATCAAATCAAACGAATTTATTAAATTAGAAATAATATAAATAAAATAATTCAGAATTAATTTATTTAAATCAAATAAATTGCTCTTTTAACATACATATTTATCAAACCATAAGTCCAAAGCATACAAATATATATTATCTTTTTGATAAGCAAAAATAGAGGATTAATACGAAACTGTCAAATCTCTATTTGGACTTATATTTTGAATAGTCACATTTAGGGTTATTAAATAATTCAAATTATGTTTCAAAACATTCAATTAACCATAACTTTGTAACCTTTAACCCAAATATTTCCAATATGGGTAAACATAACTTTGTAACCTTTGACATATACGTGATTCAATTTAGGATAGCTACCACCAAAGATAACTTAATCTAAGTCTCTTTAGGTTATCATACCACAAGGTATAGGAACAATGATCTAAAGTTGTTAAGGTTCATCTAAGGTCCTACCTCAAAATGAGACAAATAAGATATTTTCATATCTCAATGTATCCCTATTTGTAATAACCCAAGATTGTTACTCTAAGCAATCAGGACTAAATTAGATTCCAATCTTCATTCTAATAATTTTAATAAGTAATTTGGAGTAATCTCTAAAGTTTTGGTCCAATTTAGTAGTCAATAAAACCTTAATTCTAAAAAATTCTGATAATATAGAAAATGAACTAGTTAAGTTGACCTCAAATCCAAAATTTGATATCGTCATTGCGCTCATCACACCCAATTTAGCTAGGAGTGATATTTTGGAAGTATTTTGAAGTCATCGAATTTTTCTTAAATATTTTATTATATTTAAAATACCCCGAAAAGTAGTATAATTAAATACTTGTCAAAATCAAAATCTAACTTCACTATTGCGTTCCTCACCCTACAATTAGGTAGGAGTAAATTATTGGAGTTTTCGGAGCCCATTCTATAGTCCAGTTTTAAATATGAATTTTTGGTATATTCTAACTAAATTATTATTTATTAAAATGTTTAGTGGGTCCCGCCGCTTTATTCCAGCTGAGCCCATCATCCACATTTGGATCGAACCTATCTGACTGGCTCGATCCGAGCTAATGGATTGGGCCGTCCCGATCAGACGCCCCAAATTCATCATCTCTGTGCAATTGTGCGTGCGGCAAGCGCCAAAGCACGTGGCATTAATAGGTTTCGTTCGCCACTTCAAAGCCTCATGAACTCCATTTTTATATTTTCTAATCTTCCAAGTTGCATTAACATCAACTGGGAGTAAATTGGAGCATCGAATCTCTGTTGACCCATCTTCCCGAAATCAATCAGAAGTCTCGACGAATAGCTCAATCAGGTACCCTCCTATCCGTAACCTTCTTCTTATTTTAATCATGCTCAATTATTTGTTATGCTTATTTCGCGCGATTGTTGAACATCTATCATTGAATTGAACTTGAAATATCATGCATAGATCATCAATTTTGTGAAGCCTCTACAGTGGTCCACAGTGCCTTCCTTTGCTTTGTCTCTCCCCGTTCGCGTAGATCCAGGGTTGGCCATGGCCGGAGCTAGAGGTATCCTCTAGTGATGTCCCGCATGCCAATCAAAAGGTCTCTTTGAGACCTTTCCAATGGCATGCATGCCAGCCTCCAGCAATGGTGGGAGGGCCACCATTTCTGATGCCCTAGCCTTCTGCTGTTGTTGAAGAAGGCGCTGAGTTCTTTGTGGGTCGCGCCGGGTTGGGTCAAGCCCAACTCACGGCTCTTTGATTGGGCTTCTCGCGGTCAGTTGCTAAGGGCGAGAGGTGGACCCCACCTTGTGATGTTGTTGATCGGGCCGACTCGTGGTAACCTCTTCCATAGCCGCAAAGGGTGGGTTTTGCCATCCCTTCGCTTTCCTTCAGCCATGGGTCCCGCCTGCACTGTCGGCTGTCATATGGGGCCCGCCACTATTTAGACTTGTAGGATTATAAATTAATCAAGTAATTTATTAAATTAAGTTTAATTAATTGATTAATTAATAAAACTTTAAACACTCATAACTTTAAATCCATAAATCCAATAATATTGAAGTTATAACCCATTTTAGTCAGAAAAATGTTAGAATTAATGTGGTAGTATTAGCTTTGCTATTGGAGTTATTATTTTTGCTTAATGATATTTAGAACCTTTCCTTAATCCTCTATTAAGCCCTGTAAAATTCATTAGCTCATATCTTGACCAATTTAGCTCCAAATTATGTAAACTAATTTATCATTATGATCAAGAGAATTCAAGGTTCAGTAATATGCAATAACATTTTAATTTCAAAAATTAGGTAGCATAATTAGCTTTAATCATTTTAAAAGTAGATTAGTGAATATTAGCCTCATTAATTATTCAAATTGAGAAATTTAAGTTGCTAATAACTTCTAGTGTTAGGTAGAACACAGTGGTAAATTTAATTTATCAATTATATAATTGATTTCACTAATCATCTAATAATCACTTTAAATCCTAATTGAGGCCTAAGTTGATTATTTGAAGTTTAAATTGAGCAAATTTAATTTTATTGTGATCAGTGTGTGATGAATCCATAGATTATATCTAAATAAAGGGGAAAATTCATATATTTAAGATTTTTATGTTGCTCCTAAAATCAATTTTTTCTATCTTTTTCACGGAAATGGAATCCAAAAGAGTTCTAAGGCATTTCTGCAGAGTTTTTAAACTTTGTTAAAGGAAAACCGTTGCAGCACGCTGCAGCGGGTTGCAGCGGAAATATCTAAACTATATGAAAATTAATCTCAACTAATTGAATAGTATTTTTCGCAAAATGACCCGTTACAGCGCGCGGTCGCGCGCTGCAGCGGTCTGCAGCGGAAATATTTATAAGTTTATAAAACGAGGGCTCAACTAATTGAACAGTGTTTTTCGCAAAATGACTCGCTACAGCCCGCTGCAGCGGAAATATTCATAACTTTATAAAACAGTGGCTCAACTAATTGAATAGTGATTTTAGCGGAATGACCCACTACAACGCGCAGTCGCGCGCTGCAGCGAAAATATTCATAACTTTATAAAACGGGAGCTCAACTAATTGAACAGTGATTTTAGCGGAATGACCCGCTCCAGCGCGCGGTCGCGCTCTGCAGCGGGACATCTTCAAAAGCTCAAACGCGATAGCGCGTGGCAGCATAGGACTTGGCGAATGTGCGAAGGATCATTGCACGCCACAACGCGCCACGACGCGCTACAGCGTGCTTACAGGACGCTGCAGCGGCCCACCGCAAATTTTTCCAGACAAGCATTAAATGCGGCTGGGGACATGACCTCTATCCTGCATTTGGTCCCCAGCCATCATTCCCTGCTGCAGCCCATTTTATTTGAAAAAGGAAGCTTTGAGGTGATGTTTTGGGTAAACAATTGAGGATTATTGTCACCTCACCATAAATGGAGATTATTGTCATGATAAATTCAGATTTTTATATGTAAAAGCTAGTTTGAAATGAGGAGGAGGATGGCAGCCCCCCCTTTCCTATAAATACCCCTCCTCTTGACTAGAGGAGGGTTCATAATTTTAGCAAAATTCTACTAAGTAAGGAGGAGAGCCAAGGGAAAAGAGGAACTCCTCAAGGGTGGAAGGCAAGCTCTTACTTTAGAAGAGGAGGAAAAAGACAGCACTAGTGACCTAAGGAGGGAACATTGAGAAGGAGAAGAAGGATTCCGAAGAACTACTACGGAGTGATCCTAGTATCTTCTAAACTCCACTCTTATATTTCTTTTTAGTTGACCATGAAAGGGACTTTATCTATGTATGTGTTTTTCTTTTTTTCTTGTGCAATGAGTAGCTAAAGTCTCTTGGGGAGGGTTGGGGGTTAAGTCCCATTTGTATAATGTAATATTAATGTATGAATGTTTTTCCTCAAGCATAATTTATTTGTGATTTTAATGCCTTACTAAGAAATTTTTATTTAATTAGTCTTGAATGTGATTATGATAAAAGAACTAAAAATAAACTCCAATAACTAATTGTCTTGTGCTTCTTAGCTCACCTTAGGTTGGATGCTAGATTATGAGTGCATGAAGGCTTGGAACTATGTGAAAAAGTTCATAAGCTCAATGCACCTCAATCTAAGCTCAACCAAAGAGTTGATGCAAGTGATGCTAAGACCCACTAAATGAGCTCCTTAGCTCAACATAATTGAGGTAGAGGAAGGAATTGTTGAGTGATCATAAACTAAGTGACATAGTCGTTGAGCCCAACATGTGAATACCTCATCTCAACTATGTATGCTGCGAGTGATGCTCGTAGTGGAAATCAATGCTTGTAAGTTCCTAAGGTTTAAAAATCAAGCTCTCCTTGATCAAGAGAATAAGATTAAAATTTTAAATTCCAAGAATCTTACAAGAATCTTTGTGGCAAAGTAGAACCAAATGTGAGTTCATTTTGTGCACGAGATTTGAACTTGTAAGACCTTGAGCTAGACTCAAGGACAACGATGTGTAACTTGATTTTAATGAATTAAATGATAAAGCTTGAAAAACCAATCTACATAAATATTATGTCACAGCATGTGGGATGGTCCAAACTCTCCTCTTTCTTATATCTCGCTATTTTACTTAGTGAATATTTGTGCTAATTTTAAACCTCTCATCCAATACATACTATAGCTTAAACATTAGTGAGAATAGATACACCTTGGTGCCAAATCAACCAATTCTTTGAGGATCGATAAATTCCTGGAAAGTTACACTTTCCACTTATTACTTCAGGCCACATACATTTGCGTGCAAGCACAGACGTGTATTTACAATCTGTCAAGTTTTTGGCACCATTGCCGGGGAATTGGTTTCTGATTTGAATTAAGGACAATCTATAAGTAACTAGCGATTTAAGCATTTGATTGCATATATTGGTAGTTTTGGATTCTTTGTAATTATCAAGCTGACATTTTATATTTCTTTTTGATATTTTGCTTCTGAAAAATCTGTGTGATCTTTATTGCCAAATTCATTCTTGATAAGCCATATTGTAACTTGTATGAGTAAAAGAGTGTACTGAATATCTTTTTGATCCCGAAATAGAAAGAACATACTTACAAGCTAGATGAGAATGAAATTTATCACACCAACAAGCTGTTATGGATAATTTCACTGAAAATTTAGAAGAGCCTAGAGGTAGAGCACTTAGAGATTACGCACTACCCACTGTTAGGGGAATCCCCCATGCGATTATAAGGCCAAATATAGAAGCCCACAATTTTGAAATCAAATCTTCCACACTGAGTATGGTGCAAAATAATCAGTTTGGAGGATTAGCCACTGAAGTTCCTTACTCACATATTTTAACTTTTCTTGAAATATGTGATACCTTCAGATTTAATGGTGTTTCCGAAGACGCAGTTAAATTGCAGCTATTCCCGTTCTCACTGAGAGATAGAGCCAAGAGTTGGCTTAGCTCTCTACCAAGTGATTCTATCCATACTTGGGATGATATGGCTAAGAAATTCTTAGCCAAATACTTCCCTCCGACTAAAACTGCACGATTGAGAATTGAGATCACCAACTTTATCAGATGGAATGTGAGACTCTTTATGACAGGTGGGATCACTTTAAGGAGTGCCTCAGGCGTTGCCCACATCATGGGTTCCCTCTATGGATGCAAGTGCAAACCTTTTACAATGGTTTGAACGCTCCAACGAGGACACTCATTGATGCGGCCGTCGGTGGCTCAATTAGTGGAAAAACCCAAGAGGAAGCTTATGACCTATTGGAAGAAATGGCAAACAATACATACCAATGGCCTTTTGAAAGGCTAAAAAAAGAATCCATTAAAGTAACTGAATCTAATAAAATAACAGCTCTTCAACAAGAAATTCATGCCTTAAACGAAAGGATAGAAAGGATGAATGTAAATGTGGTTTCTGAGGTACAATGTGAATTGTGCGGGGGTAGGCACAACAGTGAGAGCTGTAATCTAAACAACCCCTTCGTACAAAATAATACTGAACAAGTCAATTACCTAAGAAACAACAACCAAATAAATAACCCCTACTCCAATACGTACAACCCAGGGTGGAAAACCACCCAAATTTCTTATGGAGTAATAATAACAACAATGCTAATCAATATGGGGGAATTCATCTAACCAACAAGGCATGAACTATAATAATAATAATAACAACTACCAACACAATCTAGAAGGGACCATCAATTCGTTTAAGGCCGAAACAACCCAATTCATGCGCTCACTGAGGCCACCATCACACGTCACGAGGCTTCTATTCAGGAATAGAAGCCTCCCTTAGGAATATTGAGACACAATTGGGGCAAATCTCCAAGCAGCTGATCTCTCGGCAACAAGGGGCTTTACCCAGTTCAACAGAAATAAACCCAAGGGAATTGGTGAGTGATACATTCTGAAAATATATTAAAAGGAATTAATGATGAGAAAAAGAGAGCAACAAATTTTGGACTAGGGGAAGTGGAAAGAAGAAATGGGAATGACCATGAAAAGCTAACCGCACCCAAATGTGAAGATCCTGGGAGGTTGAGTATCCCGTGCGTAATAAGAAATGAAGTGTTTATAGATCCTTTGTGTGATCTAGGTGCTTCAGTTAATGTTATGCCCTACCATATCTATGAACAATTAAAGGTAGGAGGGATGGAATATACCTCGATGATTTTGGAGTTTGCTAATCTTGAATCCCTTACTCCTCTAGGAATGATAAAAAATGTTGCTATTGAATTATGGAATTTCATTATTCCAACTGACTTTGTGGTGTGTGAATGGGACCAATGGAACAAAAATTCAACGATTATTTTTGGAAGACCCTTTTTGATGAGTGTTAAGGCTGTCATAGATGTGAGTCGCGGTATAATGAGCATCAGTGTTAAGGGAAAAGCAGAAGTGATTGACCTAAAACCCACCCTCTTTAAAGAGAAAGAAATAGAGAATGAAGTAAGAAAAAGGGTTAGAGAAGAGAGGTTATGGGTAGATAATGTTCTAGGAGATTTGATGATAGAAGAAAGAAATTTTGATGGCTACTCTACTCCTTCCTCTAAAAAGGGGAGCAAGGAAGGAGTGAAAAAGAGAAAAATGCGACATGGAAAATGAAAGAAAAAGACTCCTCCAAATTTTGAAAATGAAAAAATGGATCATTCAGATGAAGGTAAGGATAAACTGAGTTTGAGCCACCAAGAGGGTTGTGCTCACTCAGACATCTTTAGCTTATGAAAAGGGAAAGCGCCTAAAACGAAGCGCTTATTGGGAAGCAACCCTAAAAAAAAATAAATAATATATATATATATATATAATTTTGTGCGATAGCGCGCTGCAGCGGGCAACCGCGCGTGATGTGCATCGCGACGGCACGCGGAACCATTTTTCGCTCCATTCGTGCTTGAACTCGCGACTGCGCGCTACAGCGTGCTGCAGCGGCCTGTGGCGATTTGCCCAGATTCAGAAAATTTTTCCTGTCTTGGGAACATGCAGTCAACAAGTCATGATATTTTGGGTTCGCAAGGTAGTCAAAAGCTTGCTGGAAAAGCTGCCTCCCCCCTTTACATGTATCACCACATTTATGGCATGGGAAGACCATTTGACCATCTTCTCTTTGCCTTGAATATTTGGGCTATAAATAAGGAGGGAATGGGGGGGTTATCCTTGCACCTTTCAATTCTCTTATTCTCTCTAAGTTCTTGATCCTCCAAATCCTCATCCCTTGCTATGTCAACCGGGAAGAAGGCGATTGCTCGAAAGAATGTTGAAGCCTCCTCGTCCGGAGGATCTTTCAACACAAAGAGGTTCTCTTCGGCGGAAGCCGAGCACCGCTTCGTTTCCATCACTTCCAACGGAAGTTGATTCCGGAGAGGAGTTTTAGCAACGCCTACCCCGTCCTACATGAGCAAGTCACTCCTCGGGGATGGGGAGAGTTTGTAACCAAGAGAGCCCCTACATACCCGGCGATCGTCTAGGAAGTGTATGCGAACGTGATCGACGTGTCTAGGCAGCGGCTCTTCTGCCGGGGTAAGGTGGTCATCCTCGGAATTGTTCAAATTGAACAATTCTATGGGCTTGGGGAGGTAAATTCTTGTTCTTCCTCTGACCTCTTGGATTCTCGCTTTGACCCCCGTAGTCTCATTGCGGAAATTGTCAATGATGACACTGAGTGGGAAGGAGGACTCGCCAACATTCCTCGCTCCGAATTGACGGAGACGAGTAGTGCATGGCTAATCTTTATTTCTAGTTATGTCATGCCCTCGAGTCACTTGACTGAAGTGACCCATGCCCGAGTACTCCTTCTATGCTCGTTGGTTAGGGCGGGCGAAATACACATTTCGAGCATTATCTTTGAGCAGCTTTGGAAGGCTCTCAAAGGCCCATGCGCGACATTGGCCTTCGGGTCTTTGATTTCGGGGTTACGTGAGACCCAAGGGGTCAAGATCCATTCCTCCAACTCCGTTGTTCCCCCTAGCTGTGCCCTTAGCCCTTCAAACCTAAATGTACGGGCAAGCGAACGAAAGCTGCCCAAAAAGAGAAGGGGACTGAAAGGGGATGCTTCCGCACCTTCCGACTCACGCCTCACGAACCAACTTTTGGTGCGCCTCCACAATCAGCATGCGGAGCTTAGCAAGGCTCTTGCAATTGATATGGGATTCTTCAAACAGGAGATCGGCCTACAACGCAGGTTCCAATCTGAATTCCATGAAGCCCTTAGGATGAGGTTTGAAGATTGGAGTTTGCAAGGTGGACTGGACGCTTCTGTGTTGCCAAGGCCTCCCATCAGTGCTCCCATTCCAGAGACGCACTACCCTACCGAGACGACATATGTAGCGGAGGAAGACGATGACGGGGAAGATGACAATTAATTAGGTTGTATTTGTTCTTTTTCATTTTTTCCTTTGTATCTTTATTTTAGTACATTTTTATTTTGAGATTTCAATTTATGAATTTTCATATTCCCGCATTTTTGAGTTATTCTTAATTGATATATTTTTTCTGAATTTTTCAAAAGAAATGAAAATCATAAAAATGTAAAAATCAAATATAATATAAGTAAAAGTATGCTTAACAAAGATGATTAAATGAATTATATGCAATATAATGTTGTAATTGAGGAATGATGGTGAAAAATCTAAATCTCCAAAAATTTAAATAGATGCTTGAGCTAAGTGTGGGGAAAAGCATAGGATTTAAACTAAAAAGATATGACATGGATTCTAAATGAAGTGTGCTAGGCTCCCGTAGGACTTCATGATCACAAAGATGTTAGGGATGAAGAAAAATGTCTCTTCCTAAGGATGAAAAGAATAAAATATTTATGGAAAAAGGGATGATGAAAAATATCTCTCCCAAATGAACAAAATGAGGAAGGATGAAGAAAAATATCTCTCCTTTAAACTTTTCATCTTTGTGATTCATAAGAAGGAACACATATGACACAACTCTAGGAATCTCTAACTAATTCTTTAGTCCAAATAAGTCCACAATGAATTGTACCCATAACCTAATTTCAAGGATTGAAAATTCAAATATTTAGAGATTCATTGATTAAACCACCTTAGTGCCACAATTAAAAATATTAATATTGCTACATTATTCATTTTATTTTTTGCCATGCATATATTTTGACTTATACTTTATAAACATTATTATGACTTTCATCCCTCCAAAATAGAAAAAAAATTTATCATTTTGAGCTTACTCGAGGACGAGAAAGAATTTAAGTGTGGGGTGTGATGAATCCATAGATTATATCTAAATAAAGGGGAAATTTATCTATTTAAAATTTTTATGCTGCTCCTAAAATCAATTTTTTTCTATCATTTTTAGGGAAATGAAATTCAAAAGAGTTTTAAGGTATTTCTGCAGAGTTTTTAAAATTTATTAAAGGAAAACCGCTGCAGCGCGCGACCGCGCACCGCAGCGGGTTGCAGCGGAAATATTTAAACTATATGAAAATTAATCTCAACTAATTGAACAGTACTTTTCGCAAAATGACCCGCTACAGCGCACGGTCGCGCGCCGTAGGGGTTTGCAGCGGAAATATTTATAACTTTATAAAATGGGGGCTCAACTAATTGAATAGTGTTTTTCGCAAAATGACCCGCTTCAGCATGCGGTAGCGCACTGCAGCGGTCTGCAGCGAAAATATTCATAACTTTATAAAACCGAGGCTCAACTAATTGAACAGTGATTTTAGCGGAATGACCCGACCGCGTGCTGTAGCGGTCTGCAGCGGAAATATTCATAACTTTATAAAACGGGGGGCTCAACTAATTGAACAGTGATTTTAGCAGAATGACCCTCTACAGCGGTCTGCAGCGGGACATATTCAAAAGCTCAAACGCGGTAGCGCGCGGCAGCGTAGGACTTGGCAAATGTGCGAAGGATCATTGCACACCGCAGCACGCCACGACGAGCTGCAGCGGCCAGCCGCAAATTTTTCCAAACAAGAATTAAATGCGGCTGAGGACGTGACCTATATCCTGCATTTTGTCCACATCCATCATTTCCTACTGCAGCCTGTTTTATTTGAAAAAGGAAGCTTTGAGGTGATGTTTTGGGTAAACAATTGAGGATTATTGTCACCTCACCATAAATGGAGGTTATTGTCATGATGAATTCAAATTTTTATATAGAAAAGTTGGTTTGAAATGAGGAGGAGGATGGCAGCCCCCCCTTCCTATAAATACCCCTCCTCTTGACTAGAGGAGGGTTCACAATTTTAGCAAAATTATACTAAGTAAGGAGGAGAGCCAAGGGAAAAGGGGAACTCCTCAAGAGTGGAAGGCAAGCTCTTGCTTTGGAAGAGGAGGAAGAAGGCAGCACTAGTGACCCAAGGAGGGAATATTGAGAAGGAGAAGAATGATTCTGGAGAACTTCTACAGAGTGTTCCTTGTATATTCTAAACTCCACTCTTATATTTATTTTTAGTTGACCATGAAAGGGTCTTTATCTATGTATGTGTTTTTCTTCTTTTCTTGTGCAATGAGTATCTAAACTCCCTTGGGGAGGGTTGGGGGTTAAGTCCCATTTGAATAATATAATATTAATGTATGAATGTTTTCCCTCAAGCATAATTTGTTTGTGAGTTTAATGCCTTACTAAGAAATTTTTATCTAATTAGTCTTGAATATGATTATGAGAAAAGAACTAAAAACAAACTCCAAGAACTAATTGTCATGTGCTCCTTAGCTCACCTTATATTGGATGCTAGATTATGAGTGCATGAAGGCTTGGAACTATGTGAGAAAGTTTATAAGCTCAATGCACCTCAATCTAAGCTCAACCAAAGAGTTGATGCAAGTGATGCTAAGACCCACTAAATGAGCTCCTTAGCTCAACATAATTGAGGTAGAGGAAGGAAGTATTGAGTGATCATAAACTAAGTGACATAGTCATTGAGCCAAACATGTGAATACCTCATCTCAACTATGTATGCTGCGAGTGATGCTCGTAGTGGAAATCAATGCTTGTAAGATCCTAAGGATTAAAAATCAAGCTCTCCTTGATCAAGAGAATAAGATTAAAATTTTAAATCCCAAGAATCTTACAAGAATCTTTATGCCAAAGTAGAACCAAATGTGAGTTCATTTTGTGCACGAGATTTGAACTTGTAAGACCTTGAGCTAGACTCAAGGACAATAATGTGCAACTTGATTTTAATTGAATTAAATGATAAAGCTTGAGAAACCAATCTACATAAATATTATGTCATAGCATGTGGGATGGTCCCAACTCTCCTCTTTCTTATATCTCGCTATTTTACTTAGTGAATATTTGTGCTAATTTTAGATCACTCATCCAATACATACTATAGCTTAAACATTAGTGAGAATAGATACACCTTGGTGCCAAATCAACCAATTCTCTGAGGATCAATAAATTCTCGGAAAGTCACACTTTTCACTTATTACTTCAGACCACCTACACTTGCGTGCAAGCGCAGACGTGTATTTACAGTCTGTCAGTGTACTATTGAGAAATCATAGCCACTAACTTTACTCAATTTGGACACAAAATAAAGAAGTTAGTTATTTGGACCCAAGCCCCTTAATCTCTTAAATTACCCTTTAGGGCCAAAACTTGATTTGACCATAACTTGGTCATTTGATCTCAGAATTTTATAATTTTAGATTCTATGAATATTTAAACAGAGTAGAACATAAGTATAGCAAAAATTTTAAATTTCCCAAAGTAATTTTACTAATCAATGGGCTTAAACCCTAATTTGAGCTCGTGAACATTGATCTTTGGCCAAATTGGGCATTCTTAGTGTCTATCTTCATATTTGGAGCCCTAATTCTAAAAATTGCATTTTGACCCTTAAGTGGGGGGCATTTTAATCATTTTACCTAAAATTAAATTTAAGTATTCTTAAGCCCTTAAAACCTGGGATATTCAATAAAATCAATAATGTAAGTGATTAGGAATCAAATTTAGATCATTTTGTCTCATTAGATTAGTTTCAGGAAAAATCTAGTTTTCCTTTAAGAAATCCCTATGCAAAATTCACAAGTTTCATAATGTGGAATTAAGCCCACATTACGCCTTTCCTAAATTCACTATAACATTAAATTATTATAGTTAAGATTAAATAACACTAATGCTTAACTATTGAATCATTTCTTAAGTCTTTTTCTTTGTAATTTTCTTAAGTAGTTTCCTTAACTTAAGCTCTTATGATCTTCTTCCTTAAGAATTAATAATAGACTTTAGCTAGATTTCATTCCTTGGGTAAATGGTTTACCCAATGGAATGAAGCTTAAGTTTTATATTTCAAGATTTTATCTTTTAGTTTTGATTATTTTATATTTTAGCCTTAGTTTAAATTTAAATATCTGTAACAGCCTTGGGCTATTACTTAATTGAATTTTAAGCTTAATCATATCCTAATTATTATTCTATTAAACTTAACTGGTCATTAGACCTAAACCCTGAAATTTTGGAGCAATTCAGAGCTCAATCCAATATTTAAAATATTTAAATAATATTAGAAAATTGAGATATTTAATTAACCTTAAAATCAAAATTCGACTTTGCTATTGCGCTCATCACCCCAAATTAGCTAGAGGTGAAGTTTTGGAAGTGTTTGGAAGCAGTCAGATTTTTCTCGAATATTTTAATATATTTAAATATCCCGTAATATAGAATGATTAAACAGTTGTCAAAATTGAAATCCGACTTCTCCATTGTGATCGTCACCCCCAATTTAGCTAGGGGTGATGTTTTAGAAATGTTTGGAAGTCATCAGATTTTCTCAAATATTTTAATGTATTTTAAAAGCCTCAAAAACAAGGATAATTAACTTGATCTCCAAATTAAAATTTGACATCGTCATTGAGTTTCTCACCCACAAATTAGCTAGGGGTGAATTTTTGGAATTTTTTTGGAGCTCATCTACCAAATTGATTTTTTTAAAGCATTAATTAATTAAATAAATTTATATAAACCATTTTTCTCATATTCTCTCCTGTGCTGGACCCCACCTCTACTTTTTTTGCTGTGAATGATGCATCTTCCTTTGCTTCTGTGGATGCAAGGCCATCTCCTTCACCCCATGCTTGTGATGGGATGGTTCAGGCTCATCCCATCCAAAGCCATACCGTTCTTCCTCCTTAAAAGAGCCCCTTCGACCCCAATTCTCTATTTCTTAGCTACCCAAGCTGCTGAAGGAGCTCTCTAGTCCCCAAGGATCTCTTAGAGAAATCTCCATTTTTGCAAACCAAGGTACCTCCCTTTTCCCCCATTGGTTTGATCCAATGGCTACTTCATTTTGCTTTTATGATTACTTCGCATCCTTAAGAATCTGTGGTTGAGATATGGAGTTTATTAGAGCTCATTAAGATTGTAAATTTTAGGATAAATGATCAGTTCAGCAAATATAATTTTTGTATACCTGGACCTTTAGCTTTATTGTTTACAATGTTACAATAATCATTTTGTGTCAGTTTTGGTGTCAATGGAAAGGCTTTGGAAAGATCTTTCCATCGGTATATGGCATCGCACTTGAGATGCCCTTAATCAAGAGTATTTGGGTGCCAAAGGGGTCACATTTTGGTTTTCGCACATGCAAAATTACTGTCGAGTGCTACGTGTGCCATAGCACCTGGCACTCGGCTAGGAGGCGTTCCAGAGAGCCACAGCACCCGCATCTTGGGTTGGCTACGCCGTAGCGCCTGGCTCAGGACTAGGGGCACTACAGTGCGCAGAAGCATCCAGCTCTCAGGAATTTTGGTGTTATAGCGCACCGCACATGTAACAACCCTTGTGTTATTACCCGTCAATTAGTAACCTAATTGACTCCAAACCTTTTTCCTTTACTCTTATAATAGAGCTAGGAGTCTCCACCTCATTTTTCGTGCGATCTGGAAATCATTTATCAAATTTCAGCATTTCTTAGTTTTCTGATAATTCTGAATATACCTAAATTATTTAGACCTCAGAATAAAAAATGGAGTCTACTTTAGACTCACCACACCCAAATTAGGTATGGGTGATATTTTGGAAGTGTTTGGGAAACATCAAAAATTTCACAAATATTTTAATAATATTTAAATACTTAGAAATTAGGTAAATTAAATATATCTTTGATCAAAAATCTGACTTCATTTTTGAATTCCTCACCCCTCAATTAAGTAAGAGTGAAAATTTGGGATTTTTTGAATTTAAGTTAGTATATTTAAATTTATGAAATATATTAATGAAATAATATAATTAAATAATCAATTGAAATAAATCAATATAAAGTTTAATACTAAAAATTTCAACGGATAATTAACAAAAGGCAGAAATCTGCTGAGTTCTTCAAACTATTCTCTCTTAATTAAACATAATCCTACGGCTGCGACATTTCCAAACCAAATAAGACCCATCTAACCATTGGACCTTAAGATCCAATGGACGAACCAAATTTCCCTTTCATGTACATCCCTTTTAGGCAGACGATCGTGCTTTGCGCGATCGGAAAAAGGGCGTACAATTTTTCCTTAGCCTTATCTCTAAAGAAACATAGAGATGAAGGGGGCATTCTTCTTTTTTTCTTGCGGGAGGAATCTGCTAAGGGGCGATGTGAGCTGAGAGCTGAAGAAGATCCTGAGCTTATTCGGCACTATTCGTGAACCCTAACTATAGATCAATGAAGCAAAGGTTGTAAAGTATGACCCTCCATTCATCCTCTCCTTTTCGTGAAATTGGCAATCTCTCGGAGAAACTTTGGCTCGAGTGTCTGCGACCTTAATCTCCTTGTCCGGCTAAGCATCCTAAGAAAGAAAAAAAATGAACCATTTCCCATCTCATTTCCTTGTTATGTAATGAATCAATATCTAGCGTAATGTTCTTGCATAAAGGATTAATCACTATTAAAAGGCCATTTAAGCTTATACGAACTTGTTAAGGTGAATATACTTACTATGTATATCATCTACCTAAAATCCCTTCATGGTTCTAAATTTATTTTACATACTTCTTTTGAATCCTTACAATTATGGAATAAGTTGTTTGAACCAAAAGATATGGAGATAAAATTAAGATGATGCTCAAGTATCAGTGTTTTACATTTTTTTTATAATCCTATAAGTGATTAATTGATTGTATGTCTATTTGATTTTCTTTGAGGACTGAAGACAATATTTCCAAGCAATCCAATTATCATGCTCATGCCCAATTCTTGAAATAAGTATAAGGTTGGAGCATTCGTTCCAAATGATAGTATTAATAGATTCTTTCTTGAACGATTGAAATGTTTATTCCATTCTATACTCTTATTCTTAGCTCAAGATTATGGTGATTTGGATGTAACTTTGGTATTTAGTTAATGAATGATTGGCAGAAGAATCATCTATTAGGTAGAGTAGAATATAATTTCCAATCTGACATCTTATGGAATTCTCTGATACCAACTGTGGCACCCTGCTCCCTAAGTCCGCAATCATTAGGCTAAGGAGTGGAATGTCACTCTGGCAAATCCCTCACTTATCATTGGATTAGGTAAGGTCCACAATCCAATAATAGGGGAAGGATGTGCATAGAATATTTATGAAAATCAGTCACTAAATCTATATATTCATACAGAGTGCGGAAGCAATAAGAAGTAAGGATTACATCCATTCACCATACATCAACCATGAATTAAAATGAAATAGCTCAGAAAATAATAATATGCATAAAGTAAACACATTAACGAGTACCTGTAATATTACATCATTTAATTCAAGTTTAAAAGATTGAAAAATGATAATATCACTTATCCTCACAATGAAGAAAAAGGCAACTAGAGGTCTTCTGCACCAGGTTGTTGCACCTCCTATAAATAAGGCTCCTCCTCAGGCACTGGCTCCTCAAACTGAACAAGATCTGATATTATCGGTTTCACAATGCCAGGGCTCGACCAATAAAAGAAAAATCTTATTAGACAAATTGTCTAAGTACATTCTAGGCAAGTAATTTATCA
The DNA here is from genome assembly GCA_016760335.1 of Gastrodia elata. Lineage (NCBI taxonomy): Eukaryota > Viridiplantae > Streptophyta > Magnoliopsida > Asparagales > Orchidaceae > Gastrodia > Gastrodia elata. Next base: position 54,660,913 of record CM028672.1, on the reverse strand, counting down.
AGCATTCGTTAATATCACCATTTTACTCTAAACCAAATGAAACATCTATCTAGTATGGGAGCAAGTAAGCATATAATGGGATGATGATAAGTTATAAATATAATATTTATAACTAAGCAAGAATTGAGGCAAAAGCATATCTCAAGTAATAAAAATAAGGTAGGGCATAAATATGTAATATTGTAAGTGAAAATACTAAAAGAAAAGTCTAACCTAAATATATTGATGATCATATGACATATGCTAATTTAAAACATAAATCTAAAAATGGTACATAGAATAAGCAGTAAAGTCTAGCATCCTATATATGCATCTACTCAAGTAAGCAGGTAACATAGGAAAAATACAGTTAACCGAAATAAAATGCATCAACAACATAATAATAGTAACCTAAAAAACTATAAAGAATGCACAAACTACCATATCAGAAAGAATTGGCCAATCCGGCCCAATATATTCCCGTAGCCTTTATGGACTAGGGCGGACATACTATCACAATATAGTATAATATGACTGAAGAGGTAGATAATACTATGCAAATATCTTTTAGTTATTTTAATTTTATTTCTGTGGATAATTTCAGAAATAGCTGAGGAGTCAAGCACATCTACAAGACTGAACGGGTCCCAAGCTTGACACACTCTCCTCAATTAGAGATGTAAGCATCCTGATCTCTCCTCACCCCCATCCATTAGAGTAATATGCACCAAAATCCACCATGTACTGAACCCAAATACAAATGATTTCCTAATATTCTAAGTTTTTATTTTTTTTATGCAACAATATTTTTCTTATATGACATGTTCAAAGAAAAATAAGCACAAAGTTCAAGGAATGCGTAGCACAAAATCAAGTAGTAAGCAAGGAACTCTATTAAACATGGTGATATCATTTATTGTCTAATTTAATGTTCTAATTATTCCAAATTACACAAGTTCAGGATCTCTAATTACTACTATCGAGTGTAACTTAGAAGTACGTCTTTATAGGTTACAAAATATTAGGACTAGCTAGGTCCTAATATGATTAAATAAATGTCAACTATAAGAAATCATCACGACCTAGTTTATGAGTTTAGACGTTCTAAACTAAAAGCTTGTCCAAAATCTACCAAGCTCGAGATTATGGATTAAACACCATGAGATTGGGCTTAATTACATAATCTTAAGGGTAAGACTTAAGATCTAGGTTAAATTTAAATGTGAACTAATGATTAAGGTAAATCATATTAAGCAAATCAAACTTAATAGAATAAATCTCCTATCCTAAATCTAATGTTGAAAGACAAAATAATCCAATTAAGTTATAAAATCTAGAAACTAATAAAACCAAAGATTCATTCATTGAATAACCCCATTATTTAAAGGCTAAAATCTAGTCTAATATTTAATCATATTCTGAAGGAATGGATCCTAAGGTGAAGTGAGGATTCCTAATGATAAACTTGGAAAATTTCTAAGAATTGATTGAATTCCTTCACACTTGGTGATTTTACTTAATTGGGGAGGTTAGAGATGTATTCTAGCTAAGTAAGGCATTTTAACCTTAAGGATTTTCAAATCAAAATTGAGATGTTTTACAAATTATCCCAATTGAGGGATTTATATCTTAAATTGATCATAAATTAGTTTTATTACTAATTTTAATAATTTTAAGGGGTGTTATAAGGGTTAAGGATATTTAACCTAAATTTTAGGCAAAATGACCATTTTGCCCCTACTTAAGGGTCCAAAAAGCTATTTTTTGATTAAGGGCTCTTAATTAGGATTTCCTGCAATCAAATGATTCATTACTATCTAACATAAAAATAGATAGAAAGTGCATCAAATTTGGATAAGAAATTAGTCATATGGGTCCAAACTAAGGTTTTTGACCTAAGAGGCATTTTAGCAAATTACACATAATGAAATCTAAATTTTTATGCAGTTTACTATTGGTTGCTATTCAAAGATTCTATAGAGTCCAAGAACACTAAATTTTGATGTCTAATGAATTAGTTATAGCCATTTTAATTTCCAAGGGCAATTTGATAATTTTATAAGCCAAGGGGGTCAAAAAGTTAACTATTTCATTTGATGTCCAAATTCATCAAACTTAGTGGATATAGCTTCCCTATATCACACTGAGTAATTTAACTGGGAGTAGACTCAAATTGGACTTCAATTGGTCAAGTTATGACCTAATTAAGGTTAGGGGCATTTTGGTCATTTTCTAATTTTTTTTAGGGTTCAGAGCCTAAATATTATTTTAGATTATGGTTGGCACTGAAATTCTAAGCTATCTAGCACTTTAAATTTTTGGATTTGGAGTTTAAATGACTAAGATAGGTCAAATGAATTTTCTGGATGCTACGACGCGTTGTAGCGCCGACGGTGATTTTGCCTGTGCGAAAACCATGAAGGGTCACATTTCAAGCTCAAATACTCTCAATCCAAAGCATTCCGTGAATGGTGCCATCTATCAATGGAACAATTTTTCTGATACCTTTCCATTGACTCCAAAATTGGCACGAACGGATCATCCTAGCTATATGAACAATGGTGATAAAGGCAGGGGTGTGCAGAATGGACGAAAAAATAGAGCATGATGTATATTACTTTGAAGAACTATAATGGCTTCCATACTTAATAATGGATGTCTAAAGATTCGAATAAGCATAATAGAGGAATGAAATGGCCAAGGAAGGAGAACAAATAGGTACCTTAGCCTTTAGAAGAGGAAGAAAGAATGTTGGAAAGCTTGAAGGAGGAATTTATTCTTCTTCTTCTTCTTAAGCACAAAGCTTAATAACGGGGGGAAGGGTGGAATCTTGGGAGCTTTATCTTGATAGCCAAAAAATGGAGAGGAAGAGCTGAGCTTCCATTTATAGGAGGAGAAGGAAGGGGGAAAGCCATCATGAGCTAGGAGGGAGGAAAGGAAGATGGATGGCCATAACCATCAAACCTTGCCATTAAGGAGGGGGGGAAGGAAGAGGGATGGCCATAGCCATCAAAGCTTTCACTTATTGAGGGAGAAGGAGATGGGTCAACTGAAAGTGGAGGTAAGGGCCAGCCGAATGGAATAGCCAACTAGGAGAGAGAAGGAAGGAAAAGGAAAAAAATGCAATTAGGAATAAATAACTATTTATTCCTCTAATTAATTAAAAATTCTGATTTTAGAAAAGCGCTCCAAAAATTCCCAAAATTCCCCCCAAGCTAATTTGGGGTCACGATCGCAACGGCGAAGTCGGATTTTGATTCCGACGATTATTTAATTATTCCATTTTTCGGGGTATTTAATTATATTAAAATAATAGCATAAATCTGATGACTTTCAAATGCGTCCAAAATATCACCCCTAGCTAATTTGGGGGTGATGATCGCAACGGTGAAGTCGGATTTTGATTTCAAGGTCAAAATAAATACTTTAATTTTTTAATTTATTTAAATATATTAAAATATTCATGAAAATTCAATGACTTCTGAAAAATCCCAAAATTTCACCCTTAGCTGATCCGAGGGTGAGGATTGCAACACCGAAGTCGGATTTTAATTCTGGCGAGTATTTAATTTTCCAATTTTCAGGGTATTAAATATTATTAAAATATTCGTCAAAATTTCGACGACTTCCGATTGACTTGAAAACATCAGCCCTAGCTAATTTGGGGGCAATGAGCACGATGGCGAAGTCCGATTTTGATCTGAGGTTAATTTATATAGGTCATTTTCCAGAGTTTCTAGATTTCCCAAAAATCAGGACTTGATCTATTTGACTCCTGATTTGAACTAGGTCTTAGTGGATGACTCCTAATGACTTGAATAACATTTTTGGATCAAAATTAGGATGGAGATTAGTCTTAATTGACAAGGGTAACAACTTGGGTTATTACAGACTCCCCCACTTAAAAATGATGTCGTCCTCTACATCACTCAAGTGAAAAGAAAAGGCAAGAATAAAAACATAAATTGAATTTAAAGTTTAGAATGCTAAGAAGGAATACTTGGATTATTGAAGAATCTAGGATATTTGACTCACATATCAGCTTCCTTCTCCCAAGTGGTTCGTTCCGAGAACGATTCCTCCAGTGTACTTTGATCATTTCGATAGTACGACTTCTAAGCTGTTTGCGATTGCGGGCCAAAATTCGATTGGTTCCTCGGCATATGACAGACTAGGTTGGATCTGAATTTCTGGGAGCTACGTGAGGTGAGATGGATCTCTGAGACACTTTCTTATTGATGATACATGGAATACATTGTGGACTACTGTGAAGTTGCTTGGAAGATTTAGTCTGTAGGCGAAAGAGCCTATTTTGGCTGCTACCTCGAATGGACCCACATAACGGGGACTGAGTTTCCCAGCTATGCCGAATCTAAGGACTCCTTTCATCGGACTGACTTTTAGGTACACGAAGTCTCCAACTTTAAATTCGAGCAGGCGATGGTGCATATCGTGGTATTTACTCTAGCGGTCTTGGGCTGCATGAATTTGCTGTTGAATCAACTGAACTTTCTTGTTTGTCTCTTATACTAACTCAGATCCATATAACTAAATACTGCCTATTTCTGACCATGCCAATAGAGTACTACACTTCCTGTCGTACAAGGCTTCATATGGAGCAATCTTTATACTGGCTTGAAAACTATTAATGTAAGCAAACTCCACTAGTGGGAGGTGATCTTCCCAAGATCCAGCAAAGTCAAGGATACATAGTCTAAGCAGATCTCCGAGAACCTAATTTTCTCATTCTATTTGGCCATCCATTTGTAGATGAAAGGCTGTACTCAATGCTGGGGTTGTGCCTAGATCTTGATGCACGGTGTGCTAGAATTTAGAAGTGAATCGGTTGTCTCTATCAGATACAATGGATTTGGAAATTCCAGCTTGGTGAGTTTCTCAACCGAGTATGTTTGCCAATGGGAATGAAATGAGCGGATTTGGTTAGTCGGTCTACTACAACCCAAATTGCATCTGCTCCAGACCTTGCATGAGGCAATCCCATCAAAAAATCCATAAATATATCTATCCATTTCTATTCAGGGATCTCTAATGGATAAAGTAGACCACCGGGTCTTTGGTGTTCTGCCCTAACCAGATTGCAAGCGTGGCACTTTGCAATGAATTTAGCCATACTTTTCTTCATTCCTGGCCACCAGAAGTATTGCTTCAAGTCTTGATACATCTTTGAGCTTCTAGGATGGATCTGGTATCCAGAGTTATGGCCTTTGATCAGCACCTCCTGATGCGTGAACTTAAGGATCCATAAGCGATCTCCTTAATAGATAGCACCTTTATGGAATCGAATGTCGGTGCAATAACCACTTTTGATGGCTTGTTTAAAATTTAGGTAGTCATTATCTTTCATCTGAGTAATAGATATGTCCCTGTGGAATGTGTGTTCCACATTAATCATTGAGAGCATTGTACTCACCTGGTCACTATGAGCTGACTTGATATCCATTTTATGAAATTCTTCTTCAAGATGACTCTTAGAGATAAGAGCATTGAGAGTCGCATGACGGCTAAGTTCATCAGCTACGACATTTACCTTTCCAAGATGGTACTGGATGTCTAGGTCGTAGTCACTAATCAGCTCTAACCACCTTTGCTGTTGGCAGTTCAACTCCCTTTAAGTGAATATATACTTAAAACTCTGATGATCTGTGAAAATCGAACACTGAATTCCATATAGATAGTGACGCCATATCTTTAAAGCGAACACTACAGCAGCTAGTTCGAGATCATGAACGACATAATTTCTTTCGTGAGTCTTCAGTTGATGAGAAGCATATGCTATGACCTTCCCTTCTTGCATTAGTACGACACCTAAGCCTATACCAGATGCGTTAGTATAAACTTGATAGTTCAATTCTTCCTTAGGAAGAGCTACAACGGGGGCAGAGGTAAGCACATCTTTTAGTGCTTGGAATACTGCTTCAGAAGCTGGCGACCATTCAAAGGGTACAGCCTTCTGGGTGAGTTTGGTGAGTGGAGAAGCTATTTGAGAAAAGCTTTTTACAAACCTTCTATAACAACTGGCCAAACCCAAGAAGCTTTTGATTTCTGTCACTGACTTGGGTTGTACCCATTCTTGGATTGCGCTGAACTTGTTCTGATCGACTTTGATCCCTTGAGCATCTACTACATGGCCTAGGAAGGCAATAGATTCAAGCCAAAATTCGCACTTCGAATCTTGGCATATAGCTGGTGGCTTCTTAGTTCTTCCAATACTACCCTGAGATGACATTCGTGTTCCTTTTTTGTCTTAGAATATATTAAAATATCATCTATGAACACGAAGACAGATTTGTCAAGGTATTATTTCAAGATGCGCTGCATTAGGTCCATAAAGATGGAAGGCGCGTTTGTTAATCCAAACGACATCACTAGAAACTCATAGCGACCATATCTAGTTCTAAAAGTAGTCTTCGCTATATCTGAATCCCATACTTGCAACTGATGGTACCCTGATCGTAGATCAATTTTTTAGAACACTTTTGCTCCTGATAATTGATCAAACAGATCATCGATACGGGGCAATGGGTACTTGTTCTTTATAGTAATTTATTTAGCTCTCTATAGTCGATACACATTCGCATTAATCCATCTTTCTTCTTGACAAATAAAACTGGCGCTCCCCATTGGAACGAACTAGGTTTGATAAGACCTTTCTCCAATAGTTCATGCAGTTGCTTGTTCAGTTCTTGTAATTCCTTAGGAGCCATTCAATAAGGAGCTTTATAGATGGCTGCATTCCTGGAATAATGTCAATTGCAAATTCTACTTCCCTTGTAGGAGGAAGACCCGGTAGATCTTTTGGAAAGATGCTGGCGAACTCGCAAACGATGAGGTTCTTGGATAAGGAAACACCTTCTTTCTTTTCTCCTAGTATTGTTACTAGGAAGGCATCACAACCTTTCTGAACTAACTTTTTTTCTTTTATAGCATTGATTAGCGAGGCTCGAGTACTAAGGTTACCAATGAAGGATCTGGCCTTACTACCACTACCCAGGTGATCTTCTTCTTTGTACAGTTGATAGTAGCATTATGTTGGCTTAGCCAATTCATGCCTAATATTACATCAAAATTGGCTATTGGGAGAACTACTAACTTGGCTTCATACTTCTCATTTTCAATGGGGAATGGTACTTTGCAAAACTGGTGAGCTGGCATTTGGGCTCTAGAAGGTAACCCAATATTAAGAGTATTTGCTAGGCGATACAAGGGTTGGTTAAGTGACTTTGCCCAACCTTCAGACACAAAGGAATGGCTAGCCCCAGTGTCGAATAAGTTGTTGCAGGGTTTGTCATTTATGCATATTAAACCTAATTATAGATATAGTAATTACTAATTATGTTAAGAAAATATTAGCTGTGGAAATAACAAGGGTTTGAGAGCATGTACCTGATACCACTGATTGTCTTCAGCGACCTCAACTGGTGCGAGGGTGTACACACATGCATGTCTGGCAGGCTTGTTATTATAGGTCTGCCATGGAGGTGGCTGAGGTGCATTTGGGTGGGAGACATTAGCTATCTCATGCCTCACAGCTGAAGTAGAAGGTGGTGCTGGACGAGCTGTTGCAAGCTTCTGAAATAAGTCAAAGACTTGGCGGCGCTTGGAGCAATCGATTTGATCACCATCAATTGTTTCTGTAGTTGTACAGTGATATAATATGTGGACTGGCCATCCGCAAGTGAAGTAGACATGATTCCCATGGTAACAACAACCATATGAGTGTGGTTTCGTGCAACCTTTGAACTGATTGGTAGAGGGAGCTTTGGCCTCGAGCTGATATACTCTGGCTTGTTTGGGAGGATCCTGTTGGAATGAAGTGGACCCGATACTCCTCTTGGGTCCTTCCCTGGTTTGGCCTTGCTTTACTACCTTAGCAGTTTCAAGTAGCTCCACAAAGTATAGTATGCATAGTGAGATCACTTGGCTCCTAATGGAGGGTCGTAGACCGCTCTGAAATCGGTGGCAGTGGTCTGGCTCAGTAGGATTCAAGCTGGTGGAAAATCTTGCAAGGTGATAGAATTCTGCTTCATATGCAGATACAGATCGGTCACCTTGTTGTAATTTTAGGAACATGTCTCCCAGGCGATGTTTGGCGGATAGAGGGATGAATCAAGCCTGGAAGGCCTCAATGAATTCATCCCATATAATGTCCTCTAGTGTTACCTCAGCAAACTGTATGCTACGGGTGGTGTCCCACCAGTATTTGGCCTCATCTCTTAGAAGGTGGGTAGTAAGATGGACCACCTCTGAGTGAGGGCACTTGATGCTTGTCAAGTTCTTTCCCACCATTTTTATCCAGGTGGCGGTGTTAACTGCAAAGAGACTCCCGTTGAAGGTGGGGGTCTCAAGCGGAGGAAGCTATGTAGCAGTCCTTCTGCGGACAGTATGTGATGCTGATGAGAGTATTGTAATGTTGGGGCAACTTCTGCCACGGTGCGGTTCTGGCTTATCAGAGATACCAGCAACCGTTCCATTCCCGAGGCCTGCTTGGCCTGAGCATCTGCGACCTTCTTAGCCTATCTTTAGCTGGATTTTGTTTGTTTTTGGTGGGATTCCACCATTATTTTGACCACTTCTAGCAAGGCACTTACCTCACTGGATGAAGTGCTAGAGGGAGTAGGAGAGGGGCCCTGTCCGGGATTCACGGCTTTGATTTTCTAGAATCTGAATTAAGGATAATACATCTTCAGAAATCTAGAAAGTAGAAGATTATAACATGCTATCTCTTTTACTTTAGATCGCTATCTACTAAGGCTCTTAGCAGCTTTACCCAGAGTGTTAATATCTCCAGAGAAACTATGGAAAGCAAGGGGAGTGAAAGATGAACATCCAGGATGCACTCCCACTTACCTTGGGGACAATGTATATTTTAGACTCCTAAGGAAAATATCATTAGCTTTAGTGATTGTTAAAGGTAGTTGTGCTATTATTATTTTTAGGGAGACAGAATTTAGAAAGTGGAAGGTAACTACTTAAGAGTGATTTAAGATAAAATTGTTGGTTTATAATCCTATATGGATTTATACATCTTAATACAAAAGTTAAGTCCTAACATCTCAAGTTCTTGATCTTGTAAATCTCATGAAGGTTTAATTTGAATTAGTTAGCTACATATAATACTTAAGTTTGTTCCTACTTGCTTATGAATGCTTTTTCCATTCTATATTCTTATTATTCTGAGCTCATGATTATGGTACTTTGGATGTAACTCTGGTATTTAGTTAATGACTGATTGGTAGAAGAATCATCCATTTGGTAGAGTGGAATACAATTTCCAATATGACACCTTATGGAATTCTCTGATACCAACTGTGGCACCCTGCTCCCTAAGTCCGCAATCATTAGGCTAAGGAGTGGAGTGTCACTCTGGCAAATCCCTCACTTATTATTGGATTAAGCAAGGTCCACAATTCATTAATAAAATCAATCACTAAATCTATATATTCATACAGAGTGCCGAAGCAATAGAAAGTAAGGATTACATCCATTCACCATACATCAACCATGAATGAAAATAAAATAGCTCAGAAAATATTAATATCTAGAAAGTAAATATAGTCACGAGTACCTGTATTATTACATCATTTAATTAAAGTTTAAAAGACTGAAAATGATAATATCACTTATCCTCATAATGAAGAAAAAGGCAACTAGAGGTCTTCTACACCAAGTTGCTGCACCTCCTCTAAATAAGGCTCCTCCTCAGGCACTGGCTCCTCAAACTGAACAAGATCTGATATTGTCAATTTCACAATGCCAGGGCCCCGGCCAATAAAAGAAAAATCTTATTAGACAAATTGTTTGAGTACATTTTAGGCAAGTAATTTATTAAGCATTCATTAATATCATCATTTTACTCTAAACCAAATGGAACATCTATCTAGTATGGGAGCAAGTAAGCATACAATGGGATGATGATAATTTATAAATGTAATATTTATAACTAAGCAAGAATTGAGGCAAAAGCACACCTCAAGTAATCTAAATAAGGTAGGGCATACATATGTAATACAGTAAGTGAAAATACTAAAAGAAAAGTCTAACCTAAATATGTTGATGATCATATGACATATGCTAATTTAAAACATAAATCTAAAAATGGTACATAGAATAAGCAGTAAAGTCTAGCATCATATATATGCATCTACTCAAGTAAGTGGGTAACATAGGAAAAATACAGCTAACCAAAATAAAATGCATCAACAACATAATAATAGTAACCTGAAAAACTGTAAAGAATGCACAAACTACCATATCAGAAAGAATTGGCCAATCCGGCCCAATATATTCCCGTAGCCTTTATGGACTAGGGAGGATATAATATCACAATATAGTACAATATGACTGAAGAGGTAGATAATACTATGCAAATATCTTTTAGTTATTTTACTTTTATTTTTGTGGATAATTTTAGAAATAGTTGAGGAGTCAAGCACATTTGTAAGATTGAACGGGTCCTAAGCTTGACACACTCTCCTCAATGAGTGATGTTAAGCATCCTGATCTCTCCTAACCCCTATTAATTGGAGTAATATGCACCAAAATCCACCATGTACTGAACCCAAATGCAAATGTTTTTTTAATATTTTAAGTTTTCATTTTTTTCATGCAATAATATTTTTCTTATATGACATGTTCAAAGAAAAATGAGCACAAAGTTCAAGGAATGCGTAGCACAAAATCAAGTAGTAAGCAAGGGATTCTAAACATGGTGATATCATTTATTATCTAATTTAAATGTTCTAACTATTCCAAGTTACACAAGTTCAGAATCTCTAATTCCTACTATTGAGTATAACTTAGAAGTACATCCTTATAGGTTACAAAATATTAGGACTAGCTAGGTCAAAATATGACTAAATCAATGTCGACTATAAGAAATCATCACAACCTAGTTTATGAGGTTAGACGTTCTAAACTAAAAGCTTGTCCAAAATCTACCAAGCTAGAGATTTTGGATTAAATACCACAAGATTGGGCTTAATCACATAATCCCAAGGGTAAGACTTAAGATCTAGGTTAAATCTAAATGTGAACAATTGATTGAGGTAATTCCTATTAAGCAAATCAGACTTAATAGGATGAATCTCCTATCCTAAATCTAATGTTGAAATACAAAATAATCCAAATAAGTTGTAAAATTTAGAAACTAATAAAACCAAGGATTCATTCATTGAATAACCCCGCTATTTAATGAATGGAATCTAACCTAATATTTAATCATATTCTTAAGGAACATATCCTAAGGTGAAGTGAGGATTCCTAATGATAAGACTTGGAAAATTTCTAAGAATTGATGAATTCCTTCACACTTGCTGATTTTATTTAATTTGGGAGGTTAGAGATGGATTTTAGCTAAGATATATTAGCCTTAGGGATTTTCAAACCAAAAATTGAGATGTTTTAAAAATTATCCCAATTGAGAGATTTATGACTTAAATTAATCCTAAATCAGTTACATTACTGATTTTAATAATTTCAAAGGATATTTTAAGGGTTAAGGATATTTAACCTAAATTTTGGGATCATTTTGCCCCTACTTAAGGGTCCAAAAAGCTACTTTTTGATTAAGGGCTCCTAATTAGGATTTCTTACTATCAAATGATTCATTACTGTCTAACATAAAGATAGATAGTAAGTGCACCAAATTTGGATAAGTAATGAGTCATATGGGTCCAAATTAAGGTTTTTGACCTAAGGGGCATTTTAGTATATTACACCTAATGAAATCTAAATTTTTATATAATTTACTATTGGTTGCTGTTCAAGAATTCTATAGAGTCCAATAACACTTAAATTCTGAGGTCTAATAATTTAGTTATAGCCATTTCAATTTTCAAAGGCAATTTGGTTATTTTTTAAATTAATGGGGGTCAAAAAGCTAACTTTTTCATTTAATATTTAAATTCAGCAAACTCAGTGGCTAGGACTTAAATTGGTCAAGTTATGACCTAATTAAGATTATGGGTATTTTGGTCATTTTCAAATTTTTTCTAGGGTTAAGAACCTAAATATTATCTTAGATTATTGTTGGCACTGAAATTCTAAGCTATCTAGCACTTTAAGTTTTTGGATTTGGAGTCTAAATAACTAAGATATGGTCAAATGAATTTTCTAGACGCTACGGCGCGCTGTAGCGCCCGATGGTGATTTTGCCTATGCGAAAATTGTGAAGGGTCACATTTCAAGCTTAAATACTCTCGATCCAGAGCATTCCATGAGCGGTGCCATATATCAATGGAAAGATTTTTCCGATACTATCCAGTGACACCAAAATTAGCATGAACAGATCATCCTAGCTATATGAACAATTGTGATAAAGGTAGGGGTATGCAGAATGGAGGAAAAACAAAACATGAGGTATATTACTTTGAAGAACTATAATGGCTTTCATACTTAATCATGAATGTCTAAAGATACGAATAAGTGTAATAGAGGAATGAAATGACCAAGGAAGGATAACAAATGGGTACCTTAGCCTTTAGAAGTGGAAGAAGGAACCTTGGAAAGCTTGGAGGAGGAACTTCTTCTTCTTCTTCTTCTTTAGCACAAAGCTCAACAATGGGGGGAAGGGTGAAAGCTTGGGAGGTTTATCTTGACAGCCAAAAAATAGAGAGGAAGAGTTGAGCTTCCATTTATAGGGGAAGAAGGAAGGGGGAAAGCCATCATGAGCTTGGAGGGAGGGAAGGAAGAGGGATGACTATAGCCATCAAACCTTGCCATTAAGGAGGGGGGGAAGGAAGAGGGATGGCCATAGCCATCAAAGCTTTCAATTAATGAGAGAGAAGGAGATGGGTTAGCCGAAAGTGGAGGTAGGGCTAGTTGAATGGAATAGCCGGCTTAGAGAGAGAAAGAAGGAAAAGGAAAAAAATGCAATTATGAATAAATAATTTTTTATTTTGTTAATTAATTAAAAATTCCAATTTTAGGAACGTGCTCTGAAAATTTCCAAAAATTCACCCCAAGCTAATTTGGGGGTGGCGATCGCAATGGTGAAGTCAGATTTCGATTCCAACGATTATTTAATTATTCTATTTTTCGGGGTATTTAATTATATTAAAATATTCGTGAAAATCTGACGACTTCCAAATGCGTCCAAAACATCACCCCTAGCTAATTTGGGGGTGATGATCGCAACGACTAAGTCGGATTTTGATTTTGAGGTCAAAATAAATATATCAATTTTCTAATTAATTTAAATATATTAAAATAATCAAGAAAATTCAATGACTTCTGAAAAATCTCAAAATTATACCCTTGGCTAATCCGAGGGTGATGATCGCAATGGTCGTGAAGTTAGATTTTAATTCCAACAAGTATTTAATTTTTTAATTTTTGGGGTATTAAATATTATTAAAAAATTCGTCAAAATTTCGACGACTTCCGATTAACTCAAGAACATCACCCCTAACTAATTTGGGGGCAATGAATGCAATGGCGAAGTTCAATTTTTAATCTGAGGTTAATTTATATAGGTCATTTTCGAGATTTTCTGGATTTCCCAAAATAATGACGATCTATTTGACTCCTGATTTGGACTAGTCTTAGTGGATGACTCCTAATGACTTGATTAACATTTTAGGATCAAGATTAGGATAGAGATTAGTCTTAATTAACAAGGGTAACAACTTGGGTTGTTACACGTGCTATGGCGGTTTAACTTGAGTGAAATCAGAAAAATTTATTGTTCAATTACTTCCCATATAGTTTATGAAAATATTTATGAATGTCACTATAGCCCGCCGTAGCGCACTAGGGTGGGCTACAGCTTAATTCCTTTCCGATCCTTAGTATTTGCTCATTCTGCCTAGGTGCACTGTGGCGCGCTGGAGGCGTGTTGCGGCCGTTAATCTTTCGTGAAAGCGGAGAATCACTATTCAATTAGTTGTCCGAAAGTTTTAATATTACTCCCCAAAAATGACACTGCGGCCCGCTAGAGCACTATGGGGCACGCCGCAGCGGTTCTCCTTCCAGGCTTGCAGATATATTCCAGGTGAGCCAAATCAGTATGCTGCCATGGCCTACTGTGGCGTGCTGCGGCGCGCCACATTGGTTTTCTTGCATAATTTACCTTTTAGTTTTATATTTATTTTCTCCAGCTTTCTCCTGAAATTTATTAAATTCACTTCAAAGTATGTTTGTTCAAATGATGTTTTGTATGTTTTTCTTTCTTTATTTTGTCATAAATCTTGGATTTATCAAACCACAACAATAGATCTAAGATGTTAGATATAATTGAAGGTCTATGATTAGAGTGAGCATTGTGATCTCGTCCTGTTCATCCACCATGTTTATGATCGGGCTCCAGTAAGCAGTCGTACCCAACGATCGTTCTTCTCTATCCTTTGTAATAACCCGAGTGTTTTTACTTAGTTTTAGACACCCAAATTAAGTTAAAACTATTGCTAGTAGACTCCTAATGATATTAGAAGCCTGCACCTAAAATTTGGTGTGATTTAGAGATTGTTTGTTCTCAATGCGCATTTCGAGGCAATTCAAATATCATAGAGAATACTTAATTTAATTTGACCTCAAAATTAAAAACAAAGTTTTCTATTGGACTCGTCATTTTCAAATTAGCTAGGGGTGATATTCTGGAACATTTTGGAAGTCACTGAATTTCCCGAATATTTTATTGTATATCGATCCCTCTCAGCAGAGGCCAAGAGGCGCCTCCTCCTCCTCCATGGCTGAGAACTCGTCCTTTCTACTCCAAGGATAGATGTTCACTTCTCATTTGTCTTCTTATTAGTTGTCGGGGAAGAGGACGAGCGGAGGCACGATCGCTAGATTTCAAAGCATTGATTGAGGTGAGTGCCCTTTCTCTCTCAGCAGGAGGCCAAGAGGTGTCAGTTCCTCCCTCTCGATTAGAGGTTGCAAGCCAGCGAGATGCTTGATCAACACTCTGCAGACCCCCTAATCTTCGGGCGAACCTCCATGTGGTTCGACGGCTATGCCCCTAAAGACTGCACACTCATATTTAACTCGTTGCTTCATGCTTCTTTAATTCATGTAACTTCTCCACCTCATGCGTAGGTCTCCCCTCTGACTTCAAAAATGATAGCCATGCTTTCCTATCACAGGTTTCAATCAGTCGATTGCTCTTCTTTATTTGGCAAACCTAAGAAATCTCAAGCTAAAGTTGACGTTCTTCTTCCTCCATTTCATCTAACACCGATTTCCTTTCCTTGGCTCTCAACCTCTAGCCCGATGACGTTGTCACTTTGTCATGCAAAAGCTAAGGGGCTAGGGTGGGCTCAGTGCTACCCCATCCTTGCGACTCCACAATGCTTGCGCTCAAGCTTCTTGACACCTTCCTTCCTTGTCATCACAATATAGGTGCCTTTCTCTCCCTAATTTATTCCATGATTATATTATTGTTTAAGAAGTATAGCCTTTTATTTATCTCTATTCTCTTTATAAAAATTAAACATTGTAATAGATATGGATTCTAAATAGAATATTGAATGATATGGTGTGGCAACAATTTTGCTTGACTGCTTCCTACGCTCTCAGTTTTAGTTGACAATGTAGCATATAGTTCAATGCGCAGTGAAAGACATAAATAATATGTTTGCGCTTGCACGCAAGTGTACGTGGTTTGAAGTAAGAAGTGGAAGGTGAGTTTTGAGATTTATCATTCTCATGGAAAGATGTGTTTTGTTACCTAGTTGTATCTAATTTTAATAATGTTTAAATAAAGATGTTTTTGGTTTTTAATGATTCCTATTCAACAATGCAAAGATCTTAAATTAAGATACTATTTTGATAAAGAAGGGAGAGTTGAGTTTTCATCATGTGAGTTGCTAGGGATCGGTGTTGTATACAATTCATGCAATTTATAATGTTCTTATTGTCATGCCAAATAATCAAGTGAACATTGTGTTCGTTAGATTGGTCCTCTAATTCCGACAAGTTCAAATTGGGTGCACGAGATGAACACACTAGGGTTCTATCTCAGCACTTAGACTCTTATGCAATCGCATTTAAATTATTTAGAATTCCTATATCTAGGTTATCAAAATTGTCTTTTAATTAGGTGATCACACAAGCACTGATTTCCACTAACTAGTTTAAGCTACATGTGCAATTTAGATAAGAAAGTGGATTTAATCAGGCTTCATGGACTATGTCACATCATCCATGAGCACTTAATGAGTCCTCTTCCTCCCTTCACATCTGCTGAGCAGCGGAGCTCTATTAGTGGCTCTTAGCTCACATGTGTCAACCTCTCGATTGAGCTCAAGGTATGGTGCAGTTATGATTAAGAACTTGTCACATAGTTCTAAGCACTAACACACACATTTCTAGCTTTATACCAATGGGTGAGCCATGGAGCGCAAGATAGTTTATGTTACTAAATCAACTATCCTCTTTAACACTAAGCTGTTTTACAATGAGAATCCTCGCATGACAAACATTGTTCGCGGTGAGGACCTTTAAGTGCATTCCCTCTAGGCTTAAAGTGTTGGTTTACTTAGCATTATTTCATTTATAAACATTTTAAATAGCATGGATTTTCAATCATTCCACAGCATGCATTCATAAGAACAATCTAGATAAACATATAAGTAGATTTTTAATTTATTCCAAAGAAAAGACGTACATCACCATTTGTCCCATACATTTCACTTAGACTTCTATTAAAGCAGAAATACACAGAGAAACATACAAAGATAAGGACCTTTTCATGGTTCTACTAAAATGGAATTAAGAATAAGTTTTAAAGAGAGTACTAGGAACACCCTTTTGGGGCTCCTTGGTAGTAGTCTTTCTTTCTTTCCTCTAACAACAGAACTCCTTACCCTTCCTTGAAGAGGTCTCCTTCCTTTTCTCTTACAACAGGTTTTGATTTTAGAACTGTCAATATCAAAGAGAGGAACCCTCTTTTAGTCTTGAGGTGTGGTTTAAATAGGGCAGCCTCCTTCCACTTATGATTGAATTCTACCAGCTTTTTTCCAATTCCTTATTTAATGGCATGCAATGAATATTATTCCAATATTCCATTGAGATGCTGCATGGAATAAATGCTTTGAACCTGGCTGGTATTACGGTGGCTGCTGTGGCGCACTGCAGCGGTTCTATTACAGGCTTATTTTTAAATGAATGCACACTGCGGTGCGCGACAACGCCCGGATCTTGAGTTTGGACCCGCTGCGACGTGCTGTAGCGCCAAGCTCTTGGGTTTTAGCCCACTGCGGTGCGCGGTAGCGGAATGCTTTTTTA
Source organism: Gastrodia elata (assembly GCA_016760335.1). Taxonomy (NCBI): domain Eukaryota; kingdom Viridiplantae; phylum Streptophyta; class Magnoliopsida; order Asparagales; family Orchidaceae; genus Gastrodia; species Gastrodia elata. Next base: position 54,643,690 of record CM028672.1, on the reverse strand, counting down.
ATTTTCTTCTTAAGTCCATGCCCTGTTGATCCGCTGCGGTGCACAATAGTGTCGAGCTCTCTATTTGATTTCGCTACAGTGCGCGGTAGCACCGGTGTCTTGGGTTTGAGATCGCTGCAGCGTGCTATAGTGAGAGCTTCTGAAAGGGTGATGAGTCTTAGTTTGGATGGCTCTGCTGTGGCATGTGGTAGTGCCAAGCTCTTGAGTTTGGACTTGCTGTGGTGTGCGGTAGCACCGAGCTCTTGGGTTTGGACCCGCTACAGCGTGCGGTAGCGCCTAGCTCTCAGGTTTGAACCTGCTAAAGCGCGCTATGACGCACCCTGGCGGAATTCTTCCAGATTTCCTATTTTTCCCATATTTCAGTCCGGCTTGTCATTTTCCTGAAAAAAAGTACAAACAAATGTAGAAGACCCCCATTTCACAATGAATTTGTTTGAAATTCATCGAATATTTACTATAAATCTTTGGTTCATCACGTGGCAGCTAATGTCTTTGTAAGCTTATTTTTTTGATTGAAAATGGATTGTCTAGTTTAATGATTTAGTTCAAATTATGTGTATGCCATTGTCCTCATTGACATATTTTTTCAAATCCCTGGGATACATTGGAATGACAAATAATTGTCTCCATTTTATTATTCTTGATATGCATTGTTGCGAATGCCAATGGCTTGGATCTACAACTAAAATTCTATTCGTTCCCATATCTATAAAGCAGATGAATTTTTACAGTTTAATGTTTGCTAGACATTCCTCACACCCGTGTTCAATAATTAAGGTGAATATGTGAAATTCATGCATAAATCATGCAGAATAATGAACCATTTTTCATGTTATTTATAGGTAGTGTACATTTCTGCACTGTGTCAGTTGTTTATTCTAGTTCATGAATGTTTTTACTTACGAATGACACTAATACATAATGGTATTTTGGTTGCATTTATATTAGTGTTCTATGAAATAATGTTGTACATCATGTTGTTACATTTGTTGTCCTTATCAATCCATATGCATGCATCCCTCCTATTCCTTGTTAATTGATCATGTAAGAATGATTCATGTTAACATCATCCTTGTATGTCCTTGGGATGATTAGTCAATGTCTAAACCCTCATCTTCATCATCATTAATAATTGCATGAAAAATGTAAATTAGTGATGATGTTAATTTTGTTTCAATCAGACTATAAGGGATTATGTTCAGTGTATTATCTTAAACCATCTATAGGAATGATTACTATCAATCTTATTAAGCTATTATATTTCATCTTGTAGATTCCATCTCTAGCTTATTGTAGTTTAGTTTTAGGTCTTGTGTATTGAGGAATGAATTGGTTTGGTTCCATGTTTGTCTATAATAAAGCAAAGTTATCAAAGGAAGTATAATTTAGATGTACCTTGAGCAAATGCTGTGAATGATGTCTAATTTTAAGCAATCGTTGAGCTTCAAGTTTGAATCACTTTAAGGGTATGTTAAATACTTATAACCTGCATTTAATTATGATAGACTAAACTACTTTATTGGAGACTTATGTGTAGTGCGTTCATCACTCGCATAAATCTCTTTCTTGCAAATGGATTTTTTTTATTTAATTAACAAATCAATAATTAGCCTATTCTTGCAAATGCTATAACTTAGCTAATTTTTGCCTGAACTTGGCGATCCAATAGTCCATTTGAATCACAAAAATGTATAGGAAAATAATATAAAATTAGATTTATAATTAAGTGCTTAATTTTTCTAATCACTTTTTAATTGCAATTGGGAGTTCCAAAGCCCTAATATTCCAACATTGTCTAAATTTGATCTACTTAGTGTCTTTCTTCTCCTTGTAATGTTACAATTGTGTATATATTATTATTATTGTGATTGGACAATAATTGAATAAATTAGGTATTTGGCTCCTCAAATTTTCATGGAATGTGATTTCCATAACTTTGAATACTTGTATGTATAGGCCTTAATGCCTTATAATAGCAAGCATGTTTATTACTTAGACCTTCATGTCACTTTAATTATGTACCAACCATAGTATTGTTACCCATTAATTAGTTGTCTAATCAACTTAATTTTCTTTCCCATTACTCTTATAATATTGTTAAGAGCCGTCACCTTAAATTTCATGCAATTTGGAGATCATTTGGCACTTTCTAATATTTCATGATTTTTCCTATAATTCTAAGAATACTTATTTTATTTAGATCTTAGAATTAAAAATTGAGTCTGCCATTAGACTCATCACCCCCAAATTTAGCTAAAGATGAGTCCAATGGCAGACTCAGTGTTTGGAAGTCGTCAAAATTTTCTCGATTATTTTAATATTATTTTAATACTCAGAAATTACTATAATTAAACTGACCTCTGATAAAAAATTTGATAGCATTTTTGAGTTTTTCACCCCTCAATTAGGTATAGGTGAAATTTTGGGATTTTTCGGAGTCCGTTTGAGTATTTAATTTTGAGAAAGTAAATGAGTAAATAAATAAATTAATTATTATATTTAAATTAATTAAATTAATAAATATATTATAATAATCCAATGGTTAATTTTAAAAGGTGTCAATCAGCTGAATGCTACTTAACACGGAACAACCAATATAATCCATCTAGGTCGTAGGATGAGATACCTTATGAATCAAACGACGGGATCTTGCCCTCACGATCCAACCATCGGATCATTCTCAAGATCCAACGGCTGGAAGCCACGCACTGTACGTCTCCTTTGATGCACGATCATGGGTACCAGGAGAGGACTACTGTTCCACCATCTGGTCCATCCAAGGTTCTCAAATCCTTACCCACAACATCCTCTCCTCCTGATGCATCATTTGCAAACACAAGGGACCTGGGAAAAGCTTTGCGAAACCTAAAATCGCGCGTAGAGGAAACAACCCTTCAGAGCTAATTACACCCTTAATTATCCCTCTTCATTTGAGCATTTATTTCCTTAGGCTTTGATTTCTTATTCTAAATGCTATCGATTCGATTAGTGAAATCGAATTGAGCTCAATCGAATACGATTAAGCTCAATCGATTGGCTTTGTTATTTCAATGCTCAGTCCACCCCAACCTATCTAGGGCTTGACCTAGTCAGCAATAGAGGCTGATATAGATCCCGAATCGACCGCCGTTGGATAGACACTTGCAAGACCTATTGAATAGTGGGCGGGCTAGTTCGTACGGTGGTCGGATTAAGCCATTGTATCAAACATTAGTTAAGCCCTTACGGGCATCAGGCGAGAAGAAACATTCTGAGCCGTGCATTTCATGGTTCAGATTTTTTCATTGGACCATCTCAGTTCAGTCCAAACCTACATCATGCGTTGCCCGCTAGGTCCTACGCGTGTCAAGGCGGCACACTTGCTTTCAACACCGCATCATCATCCGTGCCACGCTTGTTTTTGAGCCGCATGTTTTTCCGCACATGGTTTTCTGCATTTTTCTTAAAATGCTGAGTCGACTGTGTAATTTCGAATTATTGGAAATCAATATTTAATCATTTACATTTAATTAATTATTAATGTTTAAACTTCATTTAATCATATCTTGCTTAATACTTAGTCAAATTATGTGAATATATATATCATTTCGATCAGAAAATGTGTAGAATAATAATTTGCCATTTAAATTCTATTTTAGTGATTATTTTCATTAATCATTATTCTAGGATTAGTAGTTAATTTCAAATTTAATCTTAAGCTTGTATGTGCCATAACTTGAATATTTAATGTCTAAATTTGATATTTATATAGTCCATTTCATTCACAAAAATATGTAGGACAATAATATAAAATTAAATTTAAGTTTTGAACCTTAGATCTCTTAATAACTTTTTAACCCTAATTAGGAGCCCTCCAAACCCTAAAATCCAAAGTTGTCCAAATTTGACCGTCATTCTTTCCCTTATGCTATAAGGATTCTATATTTATGCATATCATTCCATTTGGACAACAATTGGAGATTTTAGGTATTTGGCTCCTCAAATTAGGTATTTTTTTGTAATTTCAAAGTTTCCATTTATACATATTTTATGTATTTGAACCATAGGACATCAAAAATGTCTCATTTATTTACTTCCCATGTCAAATTTAATTGCATGATTTGAGCTTAGTTTTCATAAATTGGATGCTTATATATTTAGCAAAGATGCTTGATTTGATTTTCAACTTTAGGAGAGATACTATATGATTGATTTATAACTTGATTTGTAAGTGATCGTTAGTTAATGTATCCCATAAGTGTAGTTAACCTTAGTGTATGTGTAATTGTAGATTTTGAATCTATTAGGATTAGCCCTAAGTAACTTGATTAAATCCTAGATCACTTCACCTTTAATTCTTAAATCCTCATTTAAGCCATTTAGGGATTTGAATTAGGAGTCCTTAATTTATTAGTATAGTTAAGAAATCCTATAAATTTCATTAACCTAAAATCTATAGTAAATGTATAGCTTATAGCTTACAATCCTTTCCTTCCCATACACCTAGACTTCTACTATTGCTTGATCTTAGCTAGATTAGTGATTGATTTGGATAGAACCTTCCAATTATAATCTAGTTAGATGAGTTTAGTATGTAGATACTTAACTTCCATTTTCCTCAAGTTTAGTAATTCCTTAACCTTACCTTTTCCTAACTAGTTTCATAAGCCTTGGTTTTAATAACCTATTTCAATAAAGTAGTTTAGGATAAGAGCAGGACTAGTTTCATTTAGTATTATATACTTATAAATTATTTTGCCATTCCATAAATTAAATTAAACTACTATTTTCAAAACTCTAACTACTTATACCACTACTTACAATTGACTTGAGATCAATATCACTAAGTCAATTAGGAGCTCAATTTGCTCCAATCATTAAGTAGATCATTAAAATTAGATAACTTTGAATATCACATAGTTTATAATTATTTGAATTTCCTTGAATGCTTGCTTAACTTTGAGCTTATTCCTTTGGACATACATACAAGATTAGTGCATAAGAAAAATTTTCATAAGGCTATAAGGGTTTTGTATTGACGGATAGCCAAGGGCAGGCTAAATATGAGATATAAGGTGACCTCATATTCTCAGAGGATGAATGTGGATGTTTATTTTCATTGAGACCTCGCTTTCCTTTACTAGTTAGGCAGAAGTGCTTAACTCCTCGCTTCATTTTGTATGTGCCCACAGAATGAGTATCTTCATAAAATAACTTTAATTAAAAAAATATAAGTTCTTTTACAATATTATTGATTATAAGATCTCATCATAGCTTATAGCTATGTTACTTTCCATAGTCCTAGGCTGTGTGTATCTTAGACTAAGAGGCTAAGATTTTCCTTCAATTATTATGCTTCGCACTTTCTACTTCAGTACTATGCCTTACTTATTTATAGCTCATATAGAATGAAGTGTATGTTGCCTTAATTTTATTTAAATACTTCATTACTTATCTTTTCCTTAGCATAATTTCTATTGGACATATATATGTTTTCATTTCATTTACTTTCAAATACACTTTAGTAATTTTTAGCCTTAGTTAGGATGCATTTCTCTTACTCTTTTTTGTTGCAGGCTAGAATGTTTATTAATGTGAGTACTCTTACTCATCTTCCTTTTAACTATTCTTTCTTATAGTTATGATTATTTTCCTTCCCTACTTGATTGCTTTCAAAAGCTCCACTGCTTACTGTAAATTGTAAATTAGCTTGTGATTATCCAAACAAACTTATAAATGTTTAGCCAATCTTAAAATATGTTAAGACTATTTATTCTAACTACACTTTTTCTTTTCTTGGCTTTGCCTTATCATATTTAATTACCAAAATATGATAAATCAGAAGTATTATAATATAATTGGAGCTGGACTTAGCACTGTTGGTAAAATACAGCACAAGAAAAATAATATGGACCAGTTGTAATGCAAACAACAAACCAAAGTCCAAGAACTTTGAGGATCGAGATGCGTTGACTGTTAATGAGTTAGCATAGAAATCACAACAAGAATATTGCAACACATACAAATCATCCAAACACAAGCATATATGTGGAAAACCCAAAGATTGGGAAAAACTACAGAGCCACACCAATGAGAAAATCCACAATCAAAAAGCTTCAAGGTTTATAGAGTTACAAGAGCTATATCACCTCAGCATACACAACTGTAGCTATACTCTTAGAATGGAGAAGGAAAGAAGCTACTACCTCCTAAAGTTTCTTCTTTAATCAATAGGCTTTCTCTTGCTCAGTAGTTCCATAGGGTTTCTTCTAGGGTTATCTCTTCCACAACCTCCAAAGCCTCCAAACTAATTGCAAAAGCCTTAGGTTTTCCCCCCAAGACTTTGTCTTAACTAGCTAGCTCCATTTCAGACCCAAAAAGTTCAAAATATCCCTCAAATTTCATCAGATCGAGACCTGGAACGAAGCAGAACTCTATCGGCCACTATAGCGCACTACAGCACACTGCAGCATGCTGTAGCAGTCAACTTTCAATTTTGCATCCGTTTTAGCGTGCTATGGCACGCTGCTGCATGTTGTAGTGACCGCATTTGATTCGGTTGTGGCGCTCGCTTCTCGATTGCTGACCACTGAGGCGCATCGTAGCACCTCAGCTTCGGGCTTGGTTCCACTATAGCACGCTGTGGCGCACTGCAGTGTGCTGTGCTGTTCTTGAATGAAGTCTCCACAACATAATAATCTCCCACTTGGAGACTTCCAGGCAACCTTCCTTAGCTTCCTCCATTGAACCTCCACTGTCTTCTTCTATGTCTGTCAAGGATTATGGTGTGGCTCACCACTGCCCTCCTTTCATGTATCGAGGCCAACTGAAGCTACATATAGCTTTAGTTTTTCCACTATTACTGCTTTAGTAAGCATGTCAGCTAGATTCTTAGAAGTATGGATCTTCTCCAATCTAAGCTATCCCTCTTCTAACAGTGTTCAGATGAAATGGTAACAGAGTTGAATGTGATTTGTCTTGGCATAAAAAGCGACATTATTAGCTAGGTGAATGGCACTCATATTGTCATTGTAGAGCCTTACATCCTTTTGCTCCTTGCCTAAATCAACCATGAAACCCTTTAACCAAATCATCTCCTTGCTTGCCTCCGATTTGGCAACGTACTCTACTTCCATTGTAGATAGTGATACAATGTTTTGTAGTTTGGAGATCCAGCTCACCACTGCACTACCTAATGTATAAACATAACATGTAGTACCTTTCCTGCTGTCAACATATCCTGCAAGATCTGAGTCTACATATCCCTATAAAATAATATCATATCTTCCAAAGCATAGAGCTTTGTCTGCTATACTTTTTAGATACCTTAGGATCCACTTGACTACATCCCAATGGTGCTTCTGCTCCTTGCATGGGCAATGTTTGGTTTCGTATAGATCATCACGTACATCAAGCTCCCAACAACTGAAGCATAAGGAACCTTCATCATATGTTCCTTCTCCTCTTCAAATTTTGGCATCTGTTCCTTCGATAAACTGAAGTGACTTTCTAGGGGAGTGCCCACTGGCTTTGCTTCAATCATGTTGAATCATTTCAACACCTTTTTAACATAATCCTTCTGTGAAAGCTTCAAAATTCCTGCACTTCTTTCCCTATGGATTCTCATTCCAAGAATCTACTTGGCCGGCCCCAATTCCTTCATGTAAAATTCCCTTAACATTTGCTCTTTCAGTATCTTTATCTACTCCATGTCTGATCCTATGATCAACATATCATCTACATACATCAATAGAATGATATAAAAGGACATACACTTCTTTATGTAATAGTAGTGATCCATCTGGCATCTTTTATACCCTGATTCTGACATGAATCTGTCAAACCTTCTGTATCACTGCCTTTGTACCTGCTTCAAGCCATAGAAGCTTTTCTTGAGCTTGCACACTAGCTCAGACATCTCTTTTCCTTAATCCTTATACCCATCAGGCTATTGCATATAAAGCTCTTCTTCCAGTTATCCATGAAGGAATGTAGTTTTAGCATCCATTTGCTCTAGATGCAAGGCTTCAACTGTACAACCCTTATGATTGTCATCTTCACAACTGGGGCAAAGATCTCACTATAGTCAACCTCATGCCTTTGCTGGAAACCCTTGACTACAAGTTTCGCCTTGTAGTGCTTACTTCTAATCATCTCTTTCTTCATCTAGTAAACCCACTTATTTTGAAGAGCTTTCTTCCCAGCTAGTAAAGGTGCCAACTCCCATGTCCCATTTGACATGAGTGATGCCATTTCATCATTCATGGAAGTCTCCCACTTGCTTGAATCGTCAACTTGAAGTGCCTCTTATAAACTTTTTCGTTCACCACTATCAGTTAGTAACAAATAGAACAAAGAAGGAGAGTACCTTTGTGGCGATATAGACACTCTTGTGGATCTTCTTAACATGGGTGTTTGTGGTTCAACATTGATACCCACTTGAGCTTCTCCAACAACTAGCTCAGCGTTGTCATCAATCTCTATGTGCCGTGGTTCTCCATCTGAAGCATCCTTGGAGTCAATTTTGACTCCAATACAATTCTTGTACATCTCACTTTTATTGAAAGTGACATCCCTATTTCTGATGACTTTCTGGTTTTTATTGTCCCAGAATCTATATCCGAACTCACCCGTGCCATATCCAATAAATGTGCACTTGATCGCCTTTGCATCAAGTTTGCTCCTGGATCCTGCATCAATATGCACATAGGATGAGCAGCCAAATACCTTGAGGTGGTTCAACTTCACCTTTTTTTTGATCCAAGCTTCTTCGGGGATCCCTTTATTCAAGGGTATGGAAGGTCCCCTATTGATTAAGTATACATCCATATTGATGGCTTTAGCCCAAAACTATCTTGGGAGACCTGCATGCAATCTCATGCCCCTGGCTCTCTCTATGGTTGCACAGTTCATTTGTTTAGACAACACTATTTTGCTGTGGTGTTCTAGGGACTGTAAATTGCCTCTTAATTCCTCTCAAGGCACAGAACTCCTTGAACTCCTAGTCATAGTACTCGCCGCCATTATCAGACCTTAAGCATTTCAGCTTTAACCCGGTCTCATTCTCCAACAAAACTAGCACTTTCCAAACACATCAAACACATTAGATTTATGTTTGAGAAAGTAAACCCATACCTTTCTTGTATGATCATCAATGAAGGTGATGAAGTATGTTGCTCCACCTATGGAGGATGCAAGAGCTTTTTAGCTCCCTTCTAACTTTGGAAAATGAAACTTTCTTTAGCTTGCCTAGCACACTATCTTTACAGAAATCCAAATCCACTAATTTCAGTCCTTGGAGCTTCCCTTTTGACTGTAGAGATTTTAGCCCCCTCTCACTCATATGGCCAAGCCTCCGGTGCCATAGATCTGCATTATCTCCTCTGCTGCTACAATAGTATTAGACACTTTATTGATAAAGTAAAGTGTACCTTCCATACTGCTCCATACAATAATGAGTGGTGACCTCTTATGAGTTTCTTATGAAATAAGTGATGTAGCCTTCTCTGGCTAACTGGCTCACTGAGATCAAGTTTCTCCTTAGACATGGCACATGTCTTACATCCATAAGTTTCCAAATAGTGCCACTTGGTAGCTTCACATCCGCATCACCTCTGCCGATGATATAACATGCCTTATCATCTCCAAGATATACTTTCCCCTAGTCACCCTTGGTGTAGTTCTTGAAGGCACTCCTCGATGGAGTTGCATGAAAAGAGGCACCCGAGTCTATAACCCAGGACTCCATGTTAACAAGTGAAAGGATCAAAGCATCCTGATCCTCCTCAACTGATACATTTATAGTGGGGTTCAACATCTTACCACCACCACTTGGCTTCTTTAGGGTAGGGCAGTCCTTCTTAAAGTGACCCGCCTTCTCACAATTCCAGCAATTCGGATTTGCTTTTCCGGGTCTTGATTTATCTTACCGAGATATAGACCTATTCCTGGTATGTCTCCTCACATCATGTCTTCCTTTGCTCTCAACATTCAGTGATGAGGTAGATGCTTCTCCATGAAATCTCTTCCCCACCTCCTCATTCAACACTAGCCCAACGATGTCGTCGAACTTCAACGATGCATTTCCAGATGAATTGCCGATGGCTGTAACAAGCCCATTACAACTGTCCAGTAGTGAAGAGAGGAACAATAGGGCTCGGGCCTCTCATTAAAACTGATGCCAATTGAGATCAGCTGGCTTGTCACACTGTTGAACCCATTGAGGTGTTCAGTCACTGAATACCCATCCATCATCTTCATATTAAGCAGTCTCTTCATTAGGAAAACCTTATTCAAAGCCGAATGCTTCTCATACATTCTTGTCAGAGCATTCACAAGATTTATAGTAGTCTTCTCATTAACAATGTTAAAAGCAACATAAGAAGACAGTGATAAATGAATATAACCCAAAGCGTTTATATTAAGAACCTCCCTTTCTTCATCTGTCATTGTTCCAGGTTTCTTGTAGGCTCCTTTCAATGGAAGATACAACTTCTTCTGGTAGAGAAAATCCTCCATTTGCATTTTCCAGAATGCAAAGTTCGTCCGTTGAACTTCTCAATTTTGTGTCTCACTTTTTCGGCCATAGCTCCCACTTAAATAAGCAAACCCTACTTAATAACAAGGCAAAAAACCTAACTCTCTGATATCACTTATTAGTAAATTACAGCACAAGACAAGTAATGTGGAATACCACTTATAATGCAAACAACAAACCAAAGTCTAAAGACTTTGATGATCGGGGTGCGTTGACGGTTACCGAGCTAGCTTAGAAATCACAAAATCACAACAAGAAAACTGCAGCACATACAAATCATCATAACATAAGCATATAAATTGAAAAAACCCAAAGATTGAAAAAAACCATGGAGCCACACCAACGAGAAAATCCACTATGAAAAAACTTCAAGGTTTACAATTATAAGAACTATATCACCTTAGCATATACAGCTATAGCTCTACTCTTAGAATGGAGAAGGGATGAAGCTACTACCTCCTGAAGTTTTTTCTTCAAATAGCAAGCCTTCTGTTGCTCAACAGCTCCCTAGGGTTTATTCTAGGGTTCTCTCTTCCACAGCCTCCAAACTATTTGAAAAAGCCTTAAGTCCCCCCCCCCCCAATACTTTGGCATAAGTAGCTCGCTCCATTTCAGACTCAAAAAGTTTAAAATACCCCTCAGATTTCTTTAGATCGCGACCTGAAACGAAGTAGAACTCCGTCGGCCACTATAGCATGCTACGGCGCACTGCGGCGCGCTGTAGCGGTCGACTTTCATTTTTGCATCCATTGTAGTGTGCTACGACGCTCTGTAGTGCCAGCGTTTGATTTTGTTGTGGCATGCTGCGGCACGCTATGGCACGCTGCAGCGCTCGCTTCTCAATTGCTGACCGCTGAGGTGCGTCGTAGCGCCTCAGCTTCGGGCTTGGTTCCACTGTAGCGCGCTATGGCGTGCTGCAGCACCTGTGCTGTTCTTGGACAATGAAGTCTCCAGAACACAACAATCACTTAAAGATCTTATAAATCTGCTTCCATATTTTTTCTTACATTTACTACTTTTGATAGAGTGAACTTTTCTTATTGCTCTTTAATGTTAAGTTTATAATAATTTAATTTCTGTATTTTTTTTACATATTTTGTGATAGATTTATTTTCATATTTAAAATACTTGGTTTGGATAAATGGATGGATGGATGAACATTAATATTTTTCTCGTACATGTAAATTTCTATTAGCATGTAATTCTTTCTCCTTCTACTTCCACTTGCATATTTCCTATTTATAATTACTTCTTACTTACTTATAATTGCAATTAATTTCATTTACTTTTAATTTATATACTTTCCTTCTTTTACCTTCTCCCATTTTAACTTAACACTCTCACTAAGATTCTTGGCCACACATCATTCAATAGTTGGGCTGGTTTCCTTCCAATCCGGTGTTAATTACTGTGGCAGTACTCTACTATTGGATCAATTTTCAAAATCCAATATTGGGGTCGCTACAAATTGTGACACTAAGTGTTATTTAGTATAATTATAAGCCTTGTTTATTTTACTAAGCTTGTGATTTAAGCTTCAACATTAGGAGAGATAGTGTAGGTTAAAATTCCCTAGTTTTGAATATTTGACATTTTAAGTGTAGCAATTGTATATAGTTATATTTAATGTGCACTCAGCTATTTGTCTATCTCTATTTATGGTAGGTGCTCTTATTATGACTAATTTCTAGTACTTGAACTAAAGTTAGTAAACCTACCCCTTTCAACTGCAAACATTCCTTAACCTCTCCAGATTCCTTATCAAGTTTTAGCATGCACATTAACATAAGTAAATCTAGGACTTCTAGATTATAACACTTCTCTTAACTTTGCTTATAGTACCTCCCAAGTGAGTACTTAGCTAGTATAGTGAACCTATGAGCAAGGACCACTTAGATCAATTGTTGTTAAGTAAGCTTCGAGATAGTGAGCTTACATTCCATCTTCCTAATTATAGAACTTTAGCCTTGATGTAAGGTTAGTCGTTTAATATCAATAAGGATGTTATTTATAAGCTAAGCACTTACCTCAACTTAGACTTATATCTTCCCATTATGAGTCATATAAATAACTTAAAGTAAATCCTAAAGGGTAAAATAGTGAAAATATATATCACACTTAAATCATGTGAAATATTTAGAATAACATTAAGTAATCCTTAATATATCATTTGTATCTAAGAGGGGGTTTGTTAGATAACTAAAATGATGATATTTAGGAAAACAAGTGCCTTCCATTTGATTATAGAGAATAACCTAAGTTGTTAAATGAAACTTACTTAGGATTATATGAATAGTCTTAGCATGCTAAACATTAACTTAGTGATTTATCTAAGTAGTTGAGTGCAACCTTCTTAGTATGATGTAATTACTCATCTCATCCTAAAAAAGATGCCTAAAATCATCTAGAAAGACTAAATCAATAAGTAAGCTTAGATGAGATCTCAAATAATAAGGAGAATAGAGCTATAACTGGTCTACCATCTAAGTTAGAGCTAAGAGACTAGAATCCCTATAAGTGAAACCATCAGTATGAGAGTTAGGACTTTGTATTATCACTAAACTTAGACTCCTTATTCATAACTTAGTGATATGAGCTAAGATTACTTAATGCTTTGAATATTAGAATGCATAGAATCATTAAAACTGACCTTGGGATCTTAGTAAGTGTAATACTAAGGCTTGGAACCTTGGGATTAAAGAATAACCATAATGTTAGAATAAGTAATAATAACTTAAGTGATAATCACCCCTTTAGTATTGCCTTATTAGGATAAAAGCTCTAATAAGATCATAAGCTTAAGAGTTAATTAGTATTACTCTACTAGTATTACTTCTAAGACTAAAGTAATTAAGTAAATGAACCTTCTTAGGCATTGAGTTGTTAAGATGTAAATCAAATAGAATGCTTAGAAGAGAGTATTAACTTAAGTGTTTGGCCAGTATAAGTGTAGAGAACCTACAGCCTAAAGCCCTTCGTATTAGCACCCTAAGCTTTGAGTCTAGGAAACCATAAAGACTATGTGGCTTAAGGATAGAGTAGGAATAATATCATGTTGCATCATTATACATATAAATTATTTTGTTACTTACATGAACTTAAATCAATTTACTATTTTCCAAATTAGATCACTTATAGTATAACTTTCAATTGACTTAGAGATCAATATCTCTAAGCCAATTGGGAGCTTAATTAGCTCTAATCATTAAGTTAGATAATCTAATTATTTGATAGCATTGGATTATGATTTCTTAGCCCTTGAGCTATGCTTACTTTTCATAGTCTTTGAATATGCCTTCTTAGCCCATGGGTTAAGTTCTCCTTACTTTACTTTACTGTTCAATTTTACTTGTTGTGTTGCAGTTTACTTACTTACAGTTTTATTTTCATGCAGTGTATATTTCCTTACTTACATTTCATGCTTCACTACTTTAGTTTCTTGTATTTAGCAAAATATCTATTGAACATATTCATGCATTCATTGTATGCTTTCATTTGCGCATTAGTAGTTTCTAGCCTTATTAGAATGCCTATTTTCCCATTCTTGTTGTTGCAGGCTAAAGCAAACTTACTTGTGAGTTCTTACTCTTTACTTGTTTACTATCTTCTTTACAGTTATTTTACCCTTATTTTGATGCTTACTTCTTCACTTTTAGTCTTTAATTGTTAAATTGCATATGTGATATCCAACTAAACTTTAATTAAAAGTTTGACTTTTTAAGTATAAGCACTTGTTTTCTCTTTTTTGGTTGTGCCTTACCATATTTAAGAACCAAAATATGGTAGATTAGGAGCTTCTTCCGGATAGTGGTGCTTAGAGTGGCTCTTATAACTGAGGTAGATCAAATCTTATTATTGTAGCTTATATGACTTTTACTTTCTGTTATTTATTGTATTCTATGTATCCCATGGGGACATGTGTTACTATGACTAAGTATTTATATAATTTAATTAGTATTAGATGTATTACTTTACTATTTAATACTATATTTTATTTCTTTTCTAAAATGGCTGGAATGTTTTATATTTACTTAATGTCTATGCTTCTAGTTTTCCTCTTTAGAGACCCTTGGTTCCTCGTAGTTCCTAATAGTGGATTAAAACTCATTAATCCAGTATTATGTACAACAGTAACACCAAATGTTGGATTGGGTTCTTGATCTGATATTGGGGTTGTTACACCTTCTCCCATTGATTTAGCTCTAGTGACTCCTCATTCTCTTCCTCTCAACTATCCTAAGAATTTGGGAAAGATTGCTGGAGCTGGGAGCTAGTCAATTATAGCCAAGAGTTTGTCGGAGTAGCCACGACTCAAAACATAAATATGCTTCTCCCGCCATCCTCTTTGTGTAATCTTTATGTTATAGTTTTGTACTAGAATTTCACTGCATCCTCTATCATCCCCAGAGCTCAATTAATCTCGAGCAAGTCTAAGTTTTATTTAGAGTCTCGAGCATGTACTGTTCTGTACAGTGCCCGAGCCTTAAAATATGTCATCTGATGCCCCAATGGACTCAACCACCAATGATAAGTTCCTTGGGTTAGCCTTAACCTAGTAATCCTAATGGGACCATGACCTAGCCAATTGGTTCATTATGGAGAGAGAGTTATATATTGATCCAGTGAAGCAACATTGAATACTCTATTTTTTATTTTTATTTTTATGTGAGGATGAGTGATATTAAATTTATTTAAATGTGTATAACCTAAGTAACTTAGGATGTTTTCTTTTTATTTTATTTTCTATGATGGCTATTTTCTTTTATATATATATATATATATATATATCTGGATGGCTAGGACAATAGATGTTTTTAGGTACCTTATTTCTTAAATATGAATTTACATTTCTCTCCTCATAGATTGTTGGAAATTGTAGTACTTAATAGTGGTTAGTTCTTACTAATTTAATATTAAGTACTACAGTAACACCCAATTATAATGTCTAATCTAATATCGAGGTGTTACACTCTTTCATGTTAAATATCTTGAGTACTCTTTTAATGTAGTCAACCTGAAACATCTTCAATATCCTTGTACTTGTTTCACTATTCATCCTCATCCAGAGTATCTGCTTTGGTAGCCCCAAGTCCATATCAAATTCCTTTAACAAATTCCTTTTAGGTCCTTTTATCTTCTCCAAATTTGATCATGATATTATTATATCATCTATATACATAAGTAAAATAATATAGGAGGTCTCAAACTGCTTCACATAATAACAATGATCTGCCTGACATCTTTTGTAGCCTCTGTCTAACAAACTCCTTGAATCATCCTTATGCCTATTACTTCCGATTCATGTCTAGAACGATAGGTCTCTGTAAGATCTCCCCACTAAGCTAAAGATTACTCTATGAGGTTGTAAAAATCGAGAGCTAGGCGAAACTCTAATTTCTCGCTTACGGGCATCTGCGGGGACGAAGCGGTCGATTTAACTCGAACAGTTCATATGTTTTAGTCGAACCGGGATCAGACCATTCACAGTTCCACCGCGCTGTTGTCCGAATTTAAAGGGAGACGCGTGTCGATCCCGGGGGTTGCCACGTCTCTTATGGATTTTTGTGTAGCGTCGATTTTAGTGCTAGCCCTAAATCTGCATCGCCGCCTTTCTCAAGATTCTGTGCCACCATTTTCATTTACTCCGTGAATTTCTGTGCAATTAATTGCTATGATTAGCTAAATCATTATAATGATTAATCTGTTTTTATTAATCAGTTAATTATTTGAAAACTTTAATTCAAATATAACTTCAAGAGTACTTACGCGATATATACAATATTATATATCATTTTGATTACAAAAATGTGTAGATTAATAATATGCAACTTAATTTTTATTTGATAATTAATTTAATTAGTCAATATTTAAGATTAATTAATTAATTGCAAATTAATTTCATCATTTTATGTGACCTAATTTGATCATTTAATGTCCAAATTAAATAATCAAATAGTCCATTTCACTCACATAAATATGAGGACCAATAATATAAAATTAAATTTAATATTTGAAACCTAATTTTTATAATCACTTTTAACCCTAATTAGGAGTTGCAAAAACCTTAATTTTCCAAGGTTGTCCAAAATTGACATACTTAGTGTCATTTTTCTCCTTATGATATAAGGATTTCAATAATATGTAAATTATTTCATTAGACAATAATTAGTGATTTTAGGTTATTAACTCTTAATTAGGTGTTATTGTGATAATTCTAATTCTTAGATGGCATGTTTTAGGTATTATAAAACCCTAGGATAGCTAACATATCACAATATTATTCCCCATATCAATTTATATTACTTATGTGTGAGCTTAGTTCTCACTTTTTAATTATGTGAATCAATTATAATTTTGTTTGATTCACCTTTCTACCCTGAGGTAGAAATCCTATGATTAATTTGTAGTCTGAATTGTAGTTGATCCCTAGATCTATTAGTTACACCCATTAAGAGTAGTTAGTCTTAATGCATTTGTAATTGTAGATTATTGAATCAACTAGATCTAACCTTTAGTGACTAGATTAGAACTTAGTTCTATCATCCTAATTCCTAAAGAATTCTGGGAACTTCTTTAGCATTTCCTCTTCTTTCACAAAAATCTACGTTATAAGTTTAATTCCTGTTTTCTATTTTCATTTTCTTCCGCAATTTTTTTTTCAGCATTTTCCTATTTAAATTTTCATTAGTTGTAATTAGAGTTTATTTTCCCTGCCATAGGAACTCTACTTATTAAAAACCAGTTTTGTGACACTCTCTTTAACACTGGTGCTAATCACTCTTTCATATCAGTCAGTTGTGCCTCTTCCTTAAATCTTCAACATTTCAGCGTAGACAATCCCTTAGTAGTTCAAATACCATCTGATACTGAGATGTGTGTTAATGAGTTCTGTTTGGTAGACATCCCAATTAGTAACCAATTCTTCCAATCTAAACTGATTGTTATGTCTATTACAAATTTTGACATAATTTTAGGAATGGATTGGCTAAGTAAGTTTAATGCAGTAATAGATTGCTTCCGTAAGCGAGTTTCACTTAAGGTTGGAAAGAAACTTGAAGTGTTTATAGGAAAACTTGGCATGATTGCATCCTTAATCAATGCAATTGAAGCCAAGTGCCTCGTTAGTAAAGGTTGCTATGTAATCTTAGTAATTTTAATCGGCGAAGAGAATCAAGTTAGTAGTCCTGAAGAGACTATCATCATTAGAGAATTCATGGATGTGCTCCCTGAAGACTTGCATGGACAACCTCCTTTGTGTGAGGTAGGGTTTTCTATAGAACTTGTCCATGGAACTCAACCTAAATCTAAGACTCCATATATAATGGCTCCAAAAGAGCTACAAAACTTAGAGAGCAGTTACAAGAGTTGATAGAGAAAGGATTCGTTCACCCTAGTATGTCACCTTGGGGTGCTCCTATCCTATTCGTCAAGAAGAAGAATGGTTCAATGCGGATGTGTATAGACTACCGTGAGCTTAACAAAGTGACTGTGAAGAATAAGTATCCTCTCCCTAGGATTGATGATTTGTTTAACCAGCTCACCGGAGCAAAGAACTTTTCCAAGACTGACATAAGATCAGGTTACTACCACATTCAAGTCAAGAATGAAGATGTTTCCAAGACTGCATTCAGGACCCGTTATAGGCATTTTGAGTTTCTAGTCATGTCTTTTGGACTGACGAATGCTCCTTCCATCTTCATGGACCTGATGTAGCGTATCCTTAAGCCGTATCTCCATGAGTTTGTCATCATTTTCATCGATGACATCCTAATCTACTCAAAGTCAATTGCTGAGCATGAAGAGCATCTACGTACCATTTTAGAATTATTAAGAGAGTACAAGATTTTTGCTAAGTTTTATATGTGCGAGTTTTGGCTCAAGATTGTGGCATTTCTGGGTCACATGATTGATGCTGAAGTCATTATAGTAGATCAAAAAAAAATCCAAGATGTTCAACAGTGGGTCCAACCTAAATCCGTAACAGAGATCCTCAGTTTCTTAGGACTTGCTAGCTATTACAGAAGGTTTGTTCCTCGATTCTCTCTAATTGCTTTATCATTAACTCAATTAATTAGGAAAGATGTTTCATTCATCTGGAGCATAGCTTGTGAAGAATCTTTTCAAAAGTTAAAATTGTTATTGACTTCTGCTCTTATTCTAGTACAACCTCATGAGGGTAAGGATTTTTAGGTTTGTACTGATGCCTCTAAGGTAGGACTTGGTTGTGTTCTGATGCAAGATCGTAGCATTACAGCCTATGCCTCTAGACAACTTAAGCATAATGAGAAGAATTATCCTGTGCATGATCTTGAACTTACAGGGGTAGTTTTTGCTCTTAAGATATGGAGACACTACCTGTATGGAGTTAAGTGTGAGATGTTTACTGATCACCAAAGCTTAAAGTACATCCTCACTCAAAAAGGACTTAACTGCCATCAACATAGGTGGCTGGAGTTACTTTGTGACTATGATATATAAATCTAATACCATCTAGGTAAAGCTAACATTGTAGCTGATGCCCTTAGTCGTAAAGCGACTTTATCTTCTCTTTATTGCAATAAATCTTTGATTGAAGATTTTGTCAGATTGAACCTTGAGTCAATCAGTTCAGCTGATTTGGGCACTCTACTATTTGCTATTGAGTCAGATGATTCTCTAAGGTCCAATATTATTGAAGCTTAGAAGGAAGATTTGAGTTAGTTAGTTTCTGAAATTATTAGTGGCAAGAGATCTGAACTATGTCTTGATGACAAAGGTGTGATATTTCAAAAGTCCAGGTTATGGATTCCTAAAAGCTTGTAGTTACAAATATTGTCTGAAGCTCATAACCCTGGCTATGCAGTGCACCCTAGTTGTTGTAAGATGTATCAAGCTCTCAAGCAATCATTTTGGTGGTCCGATATGAAGCAAGATATAGCCATTTTTATTTCCAAGTGCCATCCTAGTTCTTTGGTCAAAGCCGAACACTAGAAGCCTGATGGACTTCTTAAACCCTTAGATATTCCTGAATGGAAGTGGTCCAATATCTCCATGGACTTCATTGTAGGTTTGTCTAAGAGTAGATCTGGTTCTGACTCTATTTGGGCGATAGTTGATAGACTTACTAAATCAGCTCATTTTCTAGCAATTCGTCAGATTGATCCTGTTGAGAAGTTAACTAAGCTTTATCTTAAGGAGATCGTTCATCTGCATAGTACACCAAATTGTATAGTTTCTAATAGAGATAGTCGATTCACTTCCAGATTTTGGTCGGCTATTCAGCAAGACTTGGGGATGAGTTTAGCATTGAGTACTGTTTTTCACCCCCACACAGATGGTCAGGCTGAGCATGTTAATCAGATCTTGGAAGATCTCTTGCATCTTTGTGTTCTAGACTTCGGTGGATCATGGGAAAATCATTTAGTGTTAGTTGAGTTCGCCTACAATAATAGCTATCAGTCCAGTATTGGTATGGCTCCATACGAAGCTCTTTATGGAAGGATGTGTATAACTTTAGTTGCTTGGATTGAAGTAGGAGACTCTCAACTTTATGGTTCCGAGTTAATAGAAGAGACCACTAAGAAGGTTCAACTGATCAAGCATAATATGACTGCAACTCAGGATAGATAGAAGAAATATCATGATGCTCGTTATCATCAGTTAGAGTTCCAAGTAGGCTATAGGGCTTATCTTAAAGTTAATCTGATGCTTGGTGTGCAGAGATTCGGTGTTTCTGGAAAGTTGAGTCCGAGGTATTTAGGACACTTTGAAGTGATTGAGATAATTGGAACATCTACTTACAGATTAGAGTTGCTAGAAGACATCTCGACTGTACATAATGTGTTTCACATTTTGTCACTAAGAAGGTGTTTCCTAGATCCAAGTCAGCAAGTTCAGATACCTGTAATGGAACTGCAACCCAATCTGACTTTCGTCATTAAACCTGTTGCGATTCTGGGGTGGGATCTTAAGCAGTTAAGGAACTGCAGCATTCCTATAATTAAAGTCCATTGGCAAAATAATCTAGCTGGTGAAGCCACGTGGGAGAAAGAAGAGGATATGCTAAAGAAGTTATCAGAATTCTTTTCTTAATCAGGTAGATTTAGTTCTTTCATTTTTGTTATCATTTCTTTAGACTTCCTATTTTATTTTTGTTATCGTTTCTTTAGACTTTCTTTGCATCTTCAATTTATATGTTTTTATTTAATGTGTGTCGTGGGCGACACTTTTTTTAAGGAGGGGAGTCTGTAACACCCCTAGTGTTATTATCCGTCAATTAGTGACATAATTGACTCTAATCCTATTCCATTAATCTTATAATAGTATTAGGAGTCTCCATTTCAAATATCGTGCGATTTGGAGATCGTTTGACAATTTCTAATATTTCCTGATTTTCTGATAATTCTGAGAATGCCTAATTTATTTAGATCTCACAATAAAAAATGGAGTCCACTATTGGACTCACCACACCTAATTTAGCTAGAGGTAGTATTTTGGAAGTATTTGGAAGTCATCAAATTTTCCCCGAATATTTTAATAATATTTTAAATACCCAAAAAATTAAGATAATTAAATTGACCTCCGATCAAAAATCTGATTATATTTTTAAGTTCCCCACACCTCAATTAGGTAAGGGTGAATTTTTGGGATTTTTAGGAGTGCATTTGGTTATTTTATTTTGAGTAATAAGTTGTTTTTAAATAGATATTTAAATAAATATTATAAATTAAATAATTATATATATATTTATTTATAATTATTAGCTTATTTAAATTTTCGCATAGATCTAGTGTAAGGTGCCAAACATGGAACAGCTGGATCTGAAAATACTGGCCGTTCCGTGTTATCTAGGATGATCCAACGGCGCTTTGAAGGCTATCGCATCTAGCCGTCGGATCAACACCTTGATCCGACGGACCAAATAATTCCTCTGTACGTCTCCCTCCCACACGGTCTCTACGCATCAGGTGAGGATGGTCCTCACTACCAGCGCCCCTTCTTCGACAATTAGGCCTAGGATAATTGCATTATGGGCATTTTTGGTTTATTCCTGGTGCGGTAGAGACTCTGTGAGCTGAAGGAGAACCTACTAAAGCTTCCCTAGGATCATCGGTCTGTGAGCTCCCATTTCCGTTAGGTACTCCTTCCCCATCTCTTTACTCATTTGTTTAATATAGTATTGCATTCTAAGGTCATCTGCGAATTATCTGAGGGGTCGATTGAGTTCATTTGAGTCTGGATTGACCTCGACATGAGTTAGGGTTACTTGCATTTCTATCGGGAACCCTAGATCATGAACCATAAATTAGGGCATTGACTCCTTGAATCATCCTTATGCCTATTACTTCCGATTCATGTTTAGAACGATAGGTCTCTGTAAGATTTCCCCACTAAGCTAAAGATTACTCTATGAGGTTGTCAAAATTGAGAGCTAGGTGAAACCCTAATTTCTCGCTTACGGGAATCTGCGGGGACGAAGCGGTCGGTTCGACTCGAACGGTTCATATGTTTAGTCGAACCAAGATCGGACCGTTCACGGTTCCACCGTGCTGTTGTCCAAAATTTAAAGGGAGACGCGTATCGATCCCGGGGGTTGCCACGTCTCTTATGGATTTTTGTGTAGTGCCGATTTCAGTGCTACCCCTAAATCTGTGCCGCCGCCTTTCTCAGGATTCCGTGCAGTCATTTCCATTTACTCTGGGAATTTTTGTGCAAGTAATTGCTATGATTAGTTAAATAATTATAATGATTAATTTGTTTTTATTAATTAGTTAATTATTTGAAAACTTTAATTCATTTATAACTTCAAGAGTACTTACCCAATATATGCAATATTATATACTATTTTGATCAAAAAAATGTGTAGATTAATAATATGCAACTTAATTTCTATTTTGATAATTAATTTAATTAGTCAATAATTAAGATTAATTAATTAATTGCAAATTAATTTCATCATTTCATGTGACCTAATTTGATCATTTAATGTCCAAATTAAATGATCAAATAGTCAATTTCACTCACAAAAATATGAGAATCAATAATATAAAATCAAATTTAATATTTAAAACCTAATTTTCATAATCACTTTTAACCCTAATTAGGAGTCACAAAACCCTAATTTTCCAAGATTGTCCAAAATTGACATACTTAGTGTTATTTTTCTCCTTATGATATAAGGATTTCAATAATATGTAAATCATTTCCATTGGACAACAATTAGTGATTTTAGGTTATTGACTCTTAATTAGGTGTTATTGTGATAATTCTAATTTTCTAGATGGCATGTTTTAGGTATTATAAAATCCTAGGATAGCTAATATGTCACAATTATTATTCCCCATATCAATTTAAATTACCTATGTGTGAGCTTAGTTCTCACTTTCTAAATATGTGAATCAATTACAATTTTGTTTGATTCACCTTTCAACCCTAAGGTAGAAACCCTAGAATTGATTTGTAATTTGAATTGTAGTTGATCCATAAATCTATTAGTTACACCCATTAAGAGTAGTTAGTCTTAATGCCTTTGTAATTATAGATTATTGAATTAACTAGATCTAGCCTTTAGTGACTAAATAATAACTTAGTTCATTCATCATAATCCCTAAAACCTTCTCTTGAATCTTTTAAGTGCTAGCAATAGGAATTCTTATTTTACTTAGATTAACATAGGAATCATATTGAATTCCTTAAACATTAATTATTAGAATAATTATAACTTATAATTCTTAAATCCCATCAATTAATTACTTTAAATCTTTCATTTTAATATAACCTAACTAGTTTAGTGCTTGATTTGATAGAATCTTCAAACTATAACCTAGCTAGTGAACTTTAGTAGATTAAAATTTAACTTCTAATTCCTTAAGTTTTAATTTCTTAATTTCAATCTTTCCTACTAGTCACCTAAGCCTTGATTAAATTATCATAATTGAATCTTATAGCTTAGGAATAGAATAGAACTAACTTCTATTTGGATTGATTATACTTATAAACTATTTTGTCATATCATAATAAATTGAGATCAATATCTCAAAATCAATTAGGAGCTCAATTAGCACCAATCATTAAGTAAATCATTAAAATTATATAACTTTTGTTATCACTTAGTTACAATTATTGAATTTCCTTAAATGCTTACTTAGCTTTGAGCCTTATTTATTGAAACATTCATATAAGATATTGTACATGAATAAAACTTTCATAATAACATTAATAGGGGTTTATATTGATGGATCATCCAAGTGGAAGGCTAAAAAGGAGTAATAAGGAGACCTCACATTCTCAGAGGGTGAATGTGAGTTTTACTAGTTTTGACCCCACTTTACTTTAGATGTTAAACATATGTGTTTAACTCATCTTTTCATTCTGTATGTACCCATAGAATGAGTTCGGATTAAAATAACTTTAATCAATTAACATATGAGATCTTCTTCAATCTTATAGATTATTAAGACTCATCATAGCTTTTAGCTATGTTACTTTCCATAGTTCTAGATTATGTGAATCTTAGACTAATAGTCTAAGATCTTCCTTCAATTTCTATATTATGCATTTCCTATGTTTTAGTATTGTACTTTACTTGTTTACAGTTTACTTAGATTACAGTGAATGTTGTTAAGATTATATTTAAATGCTTCACTCTCTCTTTTCATTACTTAGCATAAGTTCTTTTGAACATATACATAGTTTACTTCATTTACATTCATATGCACTTTAGTTTCCTTCTAGCCTATTTAGGATGCTCTTACTCTTGTTTTATTTGCAGGATAGGATGTTTATATAAGTGAGTATTCTAACTCACTTTGCCTTTTTCTTTCCACATTTGTATGCTTACCATATTGCACCCATGCTTATGCTTATCTTATAATTAGTAGTGATATCCAATTAAACAATAATATGCTTAGCCCCATCTTAAAATATGCTTAGACTATTTAGTATAACCATATTTTCTATTTCTTGGCTTTGCCCTATCACATTTAAATGCTAAAATGTGATAGATCAAGTGCATTTGGAAGCTAGTGGAGTAGGATGAAGTGCTAACTTATAATATTATAAATATATAGCTTATAATTAATTTTAAGTGAGTATTAATTCTTACTTTCATTTAAGTGTACTGTTGGTTTGTAATTAATGCCATTTACTTTACTTTTATTATACCTATGTTGGAGCTTAGTTTTATATTTAAATGCTTGTGATGAATGAATGGATGGATGTAAATGAATATATTTAAATGAATATTAACTAAATCATTAGTTGCATATTTACTTTGTATGTTAATTGGAATTAGTAGTATACTAGATTTCATATAGAATTAGAAAATAGCTACATGTTAATTTGAGAATCTCTCATTATCTTCATGTATGCATTAAATGCTATGAATTGTGCATACTCTAGGATAGATACTTGTTACATATGTGTTTTCTCACTTCAAATTATTAAAATTGTAAATAAGTAATCCCATGTAATTGATTGACTTTACTTTAGAATTAGAAATAAGCAATCCCATGTAATGGATTGACTTTATATTAGAATTATAAATGAGCAAATCCTATATAATGGATTGGCTCTATATTAGAACTGGAACTAAATAACTCTATGTAATGGATTGTTTTCATGCTAGTTTTAGGTTATTTTTCTTTCAATTATATCTTCCATTGGAATGGAAAACTTGTATGTCGACATTGCAGGTGTTTCTTTAGCCATTTACAGCAGAAACTTTGCCAAAATTTTTAAGAAATTAATAACTTAGAAATTATATTACAAATTGTAGACTCATGTTTCACTTATTAAATATTTAGAATTTCATATCTAGAATTTGCAAGTAGTCACATAAATTGCTTTTAAATTACATTCTCACATGCTCTAGTATGTATTGCATCTTCATATGTATTATACATAGCACATTTTATAAAATTCCCTTCCATCTTAACTTAAGACCCTCTTCTAAATCCTTAGCCTAACACAATATCTAATGATTTAGATTAGCTTTCTTTTAATCTAGTATTAGGTATTGTGGTGATGTATCAATGTTGAGTTTAGTAATTCTCAATATTGGGGTCGTCACACGGATACCAACTGTAACTACCCCTATATTGGATAGAAACTTAATTCAACATTGGGATGTTACCTTAAAATTTAACATTAGATTAGAAGAAAACTAATCTAATGCTAAATGCTAAGTTGGCCAAGTATCTTTCTAAGCAATTATAAATTTAAAATATAGTTTGTTATGAAAGCATGTAAGGAGCATGTAGTAAAATACACAATAAGTGTAACCAAAATATATAGTAATTATCCACTCATTCAATTCAAGAAATTTCAAAATAAGTAAGACATCACATATTAAGTTAAAACATCTCAAGTAGTTAAAGTTTAATTATTACAAGTCCATTTAAATGAATAGTAAAAGAAAATAAAGTCGCTCTCTCACTTGAATTTAAAAGTGCAAGAAATCTGAAATTAATTTCACAGAAGCAATTTCTTTATGAGCTCTTCATGTGCTAGTCCTGCTTCACATGAATTATAATTGAAGTTATTAGATATCACAAGCTAATTTACCATTTAAAATAGGCAGCAGAGCATTAAAAGCATTCAAGTAAGAAAATAAAATGAATATAATTGTAAAGAAGAACAGTTTGAAGAAAGTTGAGCAAAAATACTCACTTGTATTATTGTTCTAGCCTACAACCAAAAAAGGTAAGCGCAAAATATCTTAAGTAAGGCTAGAAACTTCTAAAGTGCATTTAAAAATAAAATGAAATGGAAGCAAATATATGTCCAAATGGAAATTATGCTAAGTATGCAAAAAAAATGCTGTAAAGCATTTAAATAAAATTAAAGCAACATACATTGCATTCTATATAAACTGTAAGTAAGCAAAACACAGTATTGAAAATTGAAAGTACAAAGCATAGAAATTAAAGGAAGTATCTTAGCCTCTTGGTCTAAGATATACATAGCCTAGGACTATAGGAAGTAACATAGCTAACTAGCTATGATGAGATCTTACAATCAATGTTATAGTTGTTTAGATTATTTTATGAAAAGTCACACTGTGGGCATATTTAGAATGGAATGAAGAATTAAACACATTTGTTTAATTGGGAAAAGGAAAGCGGGGTTTCAAAATAAACACTCATAATTACCCTCTGATGATGTGAGGCCTCCTTATATCTTCTATATAGCCTGCCCTAGACTATTCCACCAATACTGTCAACCCCTTTTAGTTTTATGAAATTATTATTTATGCACAAAATCTTATATGTATGTTCAAAGAAATTAGGCTCAAATCTAAACAAGCATTCCAGGAAATTCAAATAATTGCAAACTATGTGATATCCGAAGTTATCTATGTTTTAATGATCTACATAATTATTGGAGCTAATTGAGCTCCTAATTGACTTATAGACATTTACTATTAAGTAAATTGTAAGAATTAGTAGATGTAAAAGAAGTTTGGAAAAATAGTATTTTAATTTAACTTACGAAATGACAAAATAATTTATAGAATGTTCAAGTAAATTGAATTCTTTCTATACTGGTCCTAAGCTAATCAAATCAAATAGATTAATGATTAAAGTTTAAGGAACTAGTAAGGAAGAGTAAAATTGAAGATTTACTAAGCTAAAACAAATGAATGCTAAAGAACAATCTATTAGCTTCATCTAGTTAGCTTAAAAATTAGAAGGTTTTCAATTTTGATTTAGTTACTAATTTAACTAAGATTAATTTATATGAAATGTCTATGTGTATGGAAGGAAAAAGCACTATACAGTCTTAGTTATAGGCTAATTGAAGTTTATAAGCTTATTAAAAAAGCATAAAAGGAAACTTATGTTCTCTAATTTAGTCATTAAAGAACTAAAATGGAAGATTAAAGACAAATGAAGATGTGTGCAAATAATCAACTTGATTGGTTGGGCACTAATCTAATTATGAGTTTTCTCAAGGAACCATGGCTTATAATTTGGAATAAATAAGTAAATTACATCATAAAGGAAGTTAAAGAGTTCTCAAGTTAATCTAGCATGAACTTAAAAGAAAACTCAAAACTTGGAAAGATATAAGAACTAAAGTTCCAATTCTAATAATTTGAACATTAAATCTATTACATTCCTCTAATGAAATAAGACATAAAATTAACATGCAAGTCTTCTATATACTAGATGACTAGATGAAAAGTTTAATATCAAAGAACTAATATTAAACTAATTCAATACATAGGATATTAATTCTAATTGAATTCTAACATGAAAAAATACATGAAATCTACATTCTAAAATCATGGAATATAACTTTTTATTCAAGCTAAGTATTCTAAATTCCACATGCTGTATACATAAAATGGAAGAATTAAACTTAAAGTATGCCGTAAAATTATTCATACTAAATCTACAACATTTAAATTACATAAGATGCGAGAACTATCAACTATAATTGAAAACAATTCAGCTTAAGAAGATTACATGCAATTCTTTCAATTTAATTCATTCTTAAGAAATTCTATAATAGAAGAAATTCAACTTAAATAAATACTATACATTTCTAAATCATAAATTATGAAAGTTCACATTTTAAATATACAATTTAAAAATATATGTGAGATAAGAAAATGAAATAAGTTTCCTATCCTAAGATTTAATAAACCTAAAACAAGTCTAAATAAAAATTATGAAATTATAATTTTATCTAAATTAAGGAGCATAATACCTAAAATATCCAAATGTTGTCCAAATGAAATGATATACATATCAATGTAGTCCTAATGTCATAAGGAGTAAAAGGACACTAACTAGGTTAAATTTGGACAATATTGAATTTCTAAGATTTGATGGGGTCCTAATTAGGGTTGAAATATTATTAAGAGATCTAGGGTTTATAACCTAAATTTGATCTCACATTATTTCACTCACATTTTTGTGAGTGAAATTGACAATTTGATCATTAAGTTTGAACACTAAATGATCAAATTAGATCACATGAAATATAAAATTAATTTGTAATTAATTAATTAATCTAAAATAATGATTAATAAAATATTCTGCGAAATAGAATTTAAACATCGTATTAATGACCTACTCATTTTTGTGATCTAAATAGTATATAACACATGTTAATTTGGGTTATTATTTTGTAAATTAAAAAGAAATGAATTTTTTTTTATTAATTAACCCTAAGTATTAATTAAATTCATTAATTTCTAAAATTAACGTTAACTGTTTGTGACACAGAATCTTAGATAATGATTAGGGCGCAAAAATTAGGAGGCGATTGGCATCATATTTAATTAGATATTGATCAAGACACATGTAAGCTCAGCATTGAAGCTACGTGTCATGGTAGATCCCTCATCTTTACACAGAAAACCCATGTTGAAACTGGTGGTTCAACAAAATGAACATGCCGGTTCATTTCAAAGCGGTTCAAAGAATCTTCTTCTTCTGCGATGCCATCTTAAGCAGAAAACTAGGGTATCAATGTTTGTGGCGCCCCACAACTTAATCCACAAGATTAAGCTAAGGGGTAGTGTGTCACTCTGACTAACCCTTCCTTTATTATTAGATTGGGATGAAATCCCCATTCCACATAATAAGGAAAGAAGTAAGCACAAAATCAAATAATCAATCACTATATAAGAAATTCATACAGAGTGCTGAAGCGATTTAAATAAGAAACATCCAAGCATCACAATATGAATAGCATGAAATATGACTCAGAATAAATAGCATAGTATTCCAAAACACATAGTCAAGAGTGCCTATATTATTACATTATATTAAAGTTAAATAATTAAAAACAAAACTTCTCTCATCCTCACTTGTAAGAAAACTAAGCAGCAACTCCTTTTAAAGCCTCCTCCTCTAGATAAGGCTCCATCTCTAGCACTTGATCGTCTAACTGATGGGAATCTACCATTGTCGGTTTCACAGTGTAGGGCCCCAGCCAAAAAAAAGGAGAAAATCTTGTTAGACAAATTGTATAAGCACATTTTAAGGTGATATATTTTATGCGTTTTGTAATATCACCATTTACATACTCTAAGCAATAATTAAATCAAGTAAGGGAGCATCTAGCAAAATAAGATAGAGGGAACATCTATAAATAACATTTATAACTTAAGCAAAAAGGAGGCTAAAACATGCCTCAAATATAAGCTAAATAAGGTAGGGCATATAAGTATAAGTAACTGAACAAGTATTAGAAGAAAATACTACATCCTAAACATGCTGGTGATCATAAGAATTATGCAAGTTAAATAAATAAACTCAACAATGATACATATATATATATATATATATATATATATATATATATAGCAGCAATAAATCTAACATCCTAAAATATATATAAGCAAAATAAGGAAATAGATGACTGAATGAAAATGCTGAAGCGTATACAAAACATCAATACTATATATGAACATCCGTGTACTAACTGCCATACAGAAAAGAGCTAATCTAGCCCATTGAATATCAAAAGGATCTTAGCATCAATAAGGAGGCTAAGGCACAAAATTATATTCTCCTAACATCATCAAGGAGGCATAGGCAGAAATATAGGGTTTTCTCCTAACGTCATCAAGGAGGAATAGGCAGAAAATACATAACAAATTTTCTCCTAGCATCAACAAGGAGGCATAGGCAGAAAATATAAACATAGTATTATCCTAGCATCAATAAGGAGGCATAGGCAGATGACATAATTGAGAGGCAGCTCTAACATATGCAATTATTATCTTTAATCATTTACATTAATGTTTTCATGAGGAACTTAAGAAGTCTCCATATTTTCCTAAAATTTTATTTATGCATCAAATTCTTATATGATATGCTCAAGGAAATATGGCACAAATATCAAGGAATGCGTAGCACAAACATCAATGTAAGTAAGGGACTCTACTAAGCATGGTGATATCATTTGTTTTATAATTTAACCATTCTAACTATTCCAAGTTACATAAGTTCAGGATCTCCATTTCCTACTATCGAGTGTAACTTAGAAATTTAGCCTTATAAGTTAAAAGGATTAGAACTGATCAGGTTCCAATCTAATTCAATCAAATTATGACTATGACTTAAAATCAATAAATCATACGTCCTAGTTTTATGAATTTAGATGTTCTATCTAAGATCTGATCAAGAACTTCGAAGCTATAGATTATGGATTAAACACCATGAGATTAGGCTTAATCACATAATCCAAGAGGATAAAACATAAGATTTATGTTTTATTCTAAAAGTGATCTATTGAGTAAGGCAAATCCTATTAAGCAAACCAAATTTAATAAGATGAATCTCTTATCCTGAATCTAGGGTTGAAAGATAAAATAATCAAATATGAAATTATGAAAATCTAGACACTAATAAAAATCATGGATTCATTCATTGAATAACCCCATTATTTAATGAATGGAATCTAACTTAAGATCGAGCCCTAATCTTAGGAATAATCCTAATGTAAGGTGTTGAATTTCCTAAGAAAAAGACTTAGAAAAATTTAAGGGATTTTGACAAATTTGACATAATAGCTGATTTTACTCACTTAGAAGATTTTAATATAGTTTTAATACTTGTTTTATTGACTTAGAAGATAATATAGGAGTTAAAGATACTTAACCTAAATTTTGGGCAAAATGACCATTTTGCCCCTACTGAAGGGTCCAAAAAGCTACTTTTTAATTTAGGGCTCCAAAATGGGATTTCTTATTATCAAATGATTTTTTACTGTCTAACATGAAGATAACTAGTAAGCATATCAAATTTTGATAAGGAATGAGTCCTATAGGTCCAAATTAAGGTATTTGACTTAAGGGGCATTTTAGTAAATTACACTAAATAAAATATAAATTTTTATAAGGTTTACTGTTGGTTGATATTCAAGGAATCTATAAAGTCCAAGAACACTAAATTCTGAGGTCTAATGAATTAGTTATAGCCATTTGAATTTCTAAGGGTAAATTTGATAATTTTCTAAGTTAAGAGGGGTCAAAAAGCTAACTCTTTCATTTGGTATCCAAATTTAGCAAACTCAACGGCTATAGCTTTCCTATATCATACTAAGTACTTTAACTGGGAGTAGACCCAAATAAGACTTCATTTGGTCAAGTTATGACCTAATTATGGTTAAGGGTATTTTGGTCATTTATGATTTTTCTAGAAATCAAAACGTAAATATTTTTTAGATTATTGTAGGCACTGAAATTCTAAGCTATCTAACACTTTAAATTTCCGAATTTGGACTTCAGATGACCAAGTTATGGTCATTTTAGTTTTCTGGCCATTGTGGCGCGTTGTAGCGCGCCGTAGGGCGCTGTGGCGCGCTGTAAGGGCCCAAAATTGCAATTTTAAGTGCTATGGCATGCTATAGCGGTCCCTACATGAAACTTAGGTGCTGCAGCACGCTGGAGTGTGCTGTAGCAGACCCAAATTGCAATTTTAAGTGCTGTGGCGCGCTATAGCGGATCCTATATGAAACTAGGGCGCTGCAGAGCACTGTAGCGGACCCAAAATTCGCAACTTTGGGCGCTGCAGCGCGCTGTAGTGCCAGACGGTGAATTCGCTTTGTGAAAATATCAATGGCTCAAATTTTGGGCTCAATTACTCTCAGCTTAAAGCACTTCACATGTGGTGCGATATACCATTAGAAAGCTCTTTTCTGAGACCTTTCCATTGGTATCCAAATCAGCACTAAAAGATTAAGTTATCAATACAAACTATGGGGTTAAATGACTGGGTGTATAGAAATTCATATTAGGAGATTTACATTTCATTCCCTATTGTTTACAGATTTTTATTTTTTTGAGTTCATACATCTTCAACATAGCTTTATAGATGCATAACTAAGATAACACAGATTCTTAAACATACAAATGAGCATAAAAATAAAATGAAACAACCATTAGATTAACCAATGGAGGGGAAAAGGGGTATCTTGGACTTGCAAATCGAGTTCCTTCTATGGATCCTTGGGAACTTGAGAGTTTGAGGGGCTGGGGAACTTCTCTTTAACATCTAGCACAACAAGAATGAGAGGTTAGGGAAGAGCTTCAGCTGGCCAAATGGGGAAGAAGAGGGGCTAAAGTTGTATTTTAAGGAAGAGGAGGGGACAAGGCTCCATTATGAGCCTTCCTATCATCTTAGGTGGGAAGTAATGGCAGCATAATTTCTCTTGAGTGCAAGCATGGGGAGGAAGCTGCTAGGAAGGAGAGGGAGGCTAAGCATAGGGATCAGCAAGAGAAAAGAGGAGGGAAAAAATTAAAAATGCATTTAATTATTTAGATTTAAGAAATTAATTATTTAAGAAAATTCAGATTTTATAAATGTGCTCCAAAAATCCCAAAATTCCACCCATAGCTAATTCGAGGGTGAGGATCGCAACGGCGAAGTCGTATTTTAATTCTGATGAGTATTTAACTTTCTTATATTTCGGGGTATTTAAATATTATTAAAATATTCGTCAAAATTTTGACAACTTCCGATTGACTCGAAAACATCACCCTCAGCTAATTTGGGCAATGAGCACAATGGCGAAGTCCAATTTTTGATCTGAGGTCAATTTATATAGGTCATTTTCCAAAGTTTCTAGATTTCCCAAAAATCAAAACTTGATCTATTTGACTCTTGATTTGGACTAGGTCTTAGTGGATGACTCCTAATGACTTGATTAACACTTAGGATCAAGATTAGGATGGAGATTAGTCTTAATTGACAAGGGTAACAACTTGGGTTATTACAGACTCCCCCACTCAAGAATGATGTCGTCCTCGACATCACTCAAGTGGAAATAAATGCAAGAATTGAATATGACTTGAATTGAAGTTTAAAATCTTAGAAGGCTAAGAAATAGAATTACCTAGAATTTCGAAGAGTCTAGGGTATTTAGTTTGCATATCTGCTTCTTTTTCCCAAGTGGCTTCGTTGCAATAACGGTTCTTCCACTGGACTTTAGTCATATTAATAGCACAATTTTTGAGTTGTTTGCGATCATGAGCTAAGATCTGGATTGGCTCCTCGGCATATGATAGATCAGGCTGGATCTGAATTTCTGGGAACTGCACGAGGTGAGATGGGTCCTTGAGACACTTTCTTAGGGATGACATGTGGAATACGTTGTGTACTGTAGCAAAATCTTTTGGCAGTTCCAACTGGTATGCTGTTGAACCAATTCACTTCAGCACTTTGAATGGTCCAACATACCTCAGACTGAGCTTGCCTGCAACTCCAAAATGATTGACACCCTTTATAGGACTGACCTTTAGGTATACAGAGTCTCCTTCCTAGATTTCCAAGGGACATCGATAGATGTTAAGATATTTGCTCTGCCTATCTTGAGCTACCTTGATTCTTTGCTATATGAGCTTTACCTTCTTATTTGTATCTTCTACCAATTCAGAGCCATACAACTGAACATCTCCCATTTCAGACCATGCTATTGGTGTAGAACACTTCCTACCATATAGGGCTTCATACGGAGCCATCTTAATACTCATCTATAAGCTGTTATTATATGCAAATTCTACTAGAGGAATGTGGTCTTCCCAGGATCCTGCAAAGTCTAGTATACTGAGACGAAGCAAGTTTTCTAAAACTTGATTCACTCTTTCCGTTTGACCGTCTGTCTGCAGATGGAAGACTGTGCTTATGGCTAGTGTGGTACCTAAATCCTGATGGACTGCTTGCCCAAATTTTGATGTGAAACGACTATCTCTATCTGTCATAATGGTTTTGGGAATACCATGAAGTTAGATTATTTCCTTGATATAAGTCTTCGCAAGCTTCTCAACTGAATCAGTTTACCGGATTGGAATAAAGTGCGCAGATTTAGTGAGACAATCTGCGATGACCCAGATTGTGTCGGCTCCAAACCTTGCACGAGGTAGTCCCATGACAAAATCCATGGATATGTCTGACCACTTCCACTCTAGAATTTCTAGTGGGTGCAGCAGACTAATGTTCTGCTTTTACTAGGCAACACGCGTGGCATTTAGCCACAAAATATGCTACACTCTTTTTCATCCCTGGCCACCAGAATAATAGTTTCAGGTCCTGGTACATTTTTGTACCTCCCGGGTGCACCTGGTATCCTGAATTATGGCCCTCAACTAATACTTCATGGTGCATGGAATTGGGAATCCATAGATGATCTCTTTGATAGATAGCACCTTTATGGAATCGAAGATCGGTACGGTGGCCACTTTCAATGGCTTGCTTGAAGCCCAAGTACTCTTCGTCCTTAGTTTGGGATACAGACACATCTCTGTAAAAGGTGGGTTCCACAATGATGTTTGCCAATGCTGAGCTGAGTTTATCTCCATAGAAACGCTTGATACTCATTTTGCAAAATTCTTCTACTAGCGGGCTTTCTGATATAATGGCATTTAGGGTGGCCTGACGACTCATGGCGTCAGTTACGACGTTGGCTTTTCCAGGATGATATTGTATGTCTAGATCGTAGTCACTGATCAACTCCAGCCACCTTCTTTGCCTACAGTTTATCTCTCTCTAGGTGAATATGTACTTGAAACTTTGGTGACCAGTGAATATTGAGCATTGAATTCCATATAGATAGTGTCACCAATTATTCAGAGCAAACACTACTGCAGCTAGCTCGAGGTCATGAACTGCATAATTCCTCTCACGGGTTTTCAATTACTGTGAAACATAGGCGATGACCTTACCTTCCTGCATTAATACAACTCCTAGGCCTATGCTAGAGGCATCAGTGTATACCTGATAGTTCACCCCTTCTCTTGGGAGAACTAATATGGGGGCAGAAGTAAGTGCATCCTTAAGTGCTTGGAATGCCTCCTCACATGCCGATGACCATTTAAATGGTACTGCCTTCTGAGTGAGCTTGGTAATAGTAGAGGCAATTTGGGAGAAGCCCTTTACAAACTTCATGTAATACCTGCCAACCCTAGAAAACTTCTGACTTCGGTTACTGATTTGGGTTGAGCCCACTTTTGGATTGTGCTAATCTTGTTGTGATCAACACGGATTCCTTGGGCATCAACTACATGGCCCGTGAAAGCAACATAATTTGGCCAAAGCATGCATTTCGAGTACTTGGCATAACTGATGATCTCGCAGCTCATTCAAGATAGTTCTGAGGTGGCCTTCATGTTCCTTCCTTGTCTTGGAATATACCAGAATATCATCTATGAAGATGATGACAAATTTATCAAGATAGGGTTTCAGGATTCGCTGCATCAGGTCCATGAAGATAGAAGGTGCATTGGTCAACCCAAATGACATTACCAAGAGCTCGTAGTGACCGTACTGAGTTCTAAAAGCAGTTTTAGCAATGTCAGACTCCTTCACCTGCATTTGGTGGTATCCAGATTATAGATCGATCTTTGAAAATACTTTCGCTCCGGCCAACTGATCAAATAAGTCGTCAATGCGGGATAATGGATACTTAATCCTTATGGACACCTTATTTAGTTCTCTATAGTCAATGCACATTCTCATCGACCTATCCTTCTATTTCACAAATAGAACTGGAGCTCCCCATGGGGAAGAACTTGGTCTGATGAGACCCTTCTCCAATAGCTCTTACAACTGCTTGTTCAATTCCTGCAGTTCCTTGGGTGCCATGCGGTAGGGTGTCATCGAGATTGGCTGGGTATTGGGAACGGTGTCAATTGCAAACTCTACTTCCCGTACAGGCAGAAGACCGGGTAGGTCTTCTGGGAAAACATCGACAAACTCGCAAACAATGGGATTCTCGGATAGAGGGGTATCTTCTTTCTTGTCTCCTAGTATAGTCATTAGGAATGCTTCACATCCTTTACTTACCAACCTCTTAGCCTTGATGGCATTGATCAGAGAGGCTCTTGTACTGAGATCCCCAATGAATGACTTAGCTTGCTTGTCATCACCCAGAGTAATCTTCTTCTTCTGATAGTTAATGGTAGCATGGTGTTCACTTAGCCAGTTTATTCCTAATATAACATCAAAATTGGCTAGGGGTAGCACTACTAACTTAGTCTCGAATGTTTTATCGTCGATAGGAATTTGAATTTTACAGAATTGGTGGGTAGGTAGTTGAGTCCCTGATTGTAACCCTACACTCAAATGGTTGGCTAGACGATGCAATGGTATATTAAGAGATCTAGTCCAGCTCTCAGAGATAAAAGAGTGTCTGGCTTCAGTATTGAACAAAATATTGCATGGTCTATTATTTATAAGGATTGTACATAATTACAAAGGAGGTAATTTACATACTACTTTTAAACAAGAAATACTAGGAAATAAGTGGGTTCAGAAATGTGTACCTAACACCACATGATTGTCTTCTGTGGCCTCAGTGGGTGTGAGGGCGTACACTTGAGCTTGGCCAATAGGCCTACTATTATAGGGATGCCTGAGGGGCGGCCTTGATGTACCACGATAGGAGGTAGGAGATGCATCACATCGTGGAGCAGGAGGTGGTAGTGCTGGGGGTGCTGTGTAGTGGCAGGAGCTCTATGGTAGAGATCAAATGCTGGCTAGCCTTGTGTGTGCTTGATTGGCTTGCCATTAACTGTATCGGTCATGTGGCAGTGAGTGTAACCATGCCCTGGTCTACCATAGGTGAAGCAGACTCGTTGATCGTGGAAGCACCTACCGTAAGGATGCGGCTTCGTACAGCCGTTGAAAGGATCAGTAGCAGGGGTGTCTACCTCGATTTGATAAACCCTAGACCTTTTTGGGCTATCCTGTCGGTGCGCTGTAGAGTTGGCGAGCCTCTTGGCTTCTCGCAATTGGTGCCTCTCTATTACTTTGGCAATCTCCAACAGCTCCCGGTAGTTGGTCATGCGAAATGGCACGACCTAAGCCTGGATGGAGGGTCGAAGACCGCTCTGAAAATGGTGGCACCTGTCTGATTCAGTGGGCACCAGGCTCGTGGAGAATCTGGCAAGCCTCTTGAACTCTGCAACGTACACAACCACAGTGTGATTCCCCTGCTACAGTTTGAGGAATACTTCTGCCATATTGCGGCACTCGGATAACAGAATGTACTCAGCACGAAACACTTCCTCAAACTCTTCATAAGAGATTTCCTCCAAACGGATGTCGGTGAAGTGTGTAGTACAGATGTGGCTCCACCAGTGCTCCGCTTCACCTTGGAGCAGATGAGTGACCAGTCGGATCACTTCTGTACCAGGGCATTTGATGCTTATTAGATTCTTCTCCACCATCCTCAGCCAATCCTCCGTGTCCACTACAGATAGACTCCCGTTGAATGTAATGGGTCTCAGACGGAGAAAGTTATGCAGCAGTCTGTCTATGGACTGAATGTAGTGCTGATGGGAGTTTTGCAGCATTGGGGCAGCTTTTGCCGTTGTGCGGTTCTAGCTTATTTGAGACACCAGAAGCCGCTCCATTTGTTCGGCCTGCTTGGCTTGTGCTTTTGCGGCCTTCCTAGCCTATTTTTGGCTGAATTTTGTCTGTTTCTAGTGGGATTCCACCATCATTTTTACTACCTCCAGCAAGGCGCTTACCTCACTAGATGAGGAGCTGGAGGGAGCAGGGTAGGGGCTCTATCCTGAATTTATTATCCTTTTCTAGAACCTGAATTTAAACAATCGCACATTCAGAAATCTAGAAAATAGAAGGGCATAACATTCTATCTCTTTTATTAATGAAAGATGAAAACACATCACTGGAAATGGTAGATAAAATATAAATGAAAGACAGTAACTGAGAAAACATAGATTCTATCTTATGTATTCTTCAGTAAAAGCTTGGGAAAAGTTTGCGTAGGTTATCCTTCAGTGCAGGCAATTCTCCTCATGTTTGAGTGTCCATTGCTTTTGGGCCCACCACTCCTTAGCGTAGTCTTGGAGCAAGAGCTCAACAATACTAAGCCGGATACGATCTGGGTAGCTCAGCTCATCAAATGCTCTGGTTACTCTTCGTAACCATTCCATGGCCAGGATGGGGAAATCTAGTCCCCTGTACACATCATCGTCTAGCATCCTCTCAAGTACGCTAGCTCCTGCTGGGGAGACTCCCAGGACTTTCCTCCTATATCATTTCACCATAAGCACATCAAATTTCCACTTATTCTCAAAGCGAGTATAAAACTGGCCAACCGACATGATCGTGCAGTAGTAATCCTAGGTATCCAGATCAAACAACATAAGGATAACATTTAAAATTCCAAATCAGGATACAAAGATGCGTACAGTAAGACAGATAGCATATAGATAAAAGCTAAGATATCTATCCAATATATCTGGCAGTAAAGGGACGACGAAAATCCTCATAGGTGACTTCTCTTCGTAATTCTTCATGTCGACGGGTAAGTGCTTGTAAGGTAATGCGCCACCAATCCTTGGGTTTATCATGTAGGAGGCAGGATACAAGGGGGACTCTAACATTATCTGGGTAGTTGATAGTCTCAAACATAGAATATGTCCCCTTTAACCATCCTTTAGCTACAAATGGGAGATCATATCCCTTGAATACACTTTGCTGGAGTAGTCGATCCAGCATCCGGACTTTAGGGTCTGACACTCCTTCTATGTACTCCTCGTGTTGTTAATGAAATTGGACAACACATTCCCACCTATCTTCAAATTATTGGTGATGCCAACTAAGCGTCATACTGGTATATCTAAGAATGTCTACAGAAGTTATTAGGTTGAGTAGTTAAAATTTTAGGGTTTTACTTTATATAATTGCTTGTGCATTTTTATTATTGGACTTCTTATTCAGAGTTTGATATTGTGGTGTATTGGATGTGACTCCAATATTCCTGATATAGTGACTAAATTGTCAGAAGAATCTTCCATTAGGTAGATGGGAATGCAAATTCTAATTTGACACCTTATAGATTTCTCTGATACCAACTGTGGCACCCCACCCCTTAATCCACAAGATTAAGCTAAGGGGTGGTGTGTCACTCTGACTAACCCCTCCTTTATTATTAGATTAAGATGAAATCCCCAATCCACCTAATAAGGGAAGAAGTAAGCACGGAATCAAATAATCAATCATTATATAACAAATTCATACAGAGTGCGGAAGCGATTTAAATAAGAAATGACCAAGCATTATAATATGAATAGCATGAAATATGACTCAAAATAAATAGCATAGTAATCCAAAACACACAGTTATGAGTGCCTGTATTATTACATTATATTAAAGTTAAATAATTAAAAGCAAAACTTCTCTCATCCTCACTTGTAAGAAAACTAAGCAGTGACTCCTTCTAAAGGCTCCTCCTCTAGATAAGGCTCCGCCTCTTGCACTTGATCGTCTAATTGATGGGAATCTGCCATTATCAGTTTCATAATGCAGGGCCCCAGCCAAAAAAAAAAGGAGAAAATCTTGTTATATAAATTGTCTAAGCACATTATAAGCTGATATGTTTTATGCATTTTGTAATATCACCATTTACATACTCTAAGCAACAATTAAATCAAGTAAGGGAGCATCTAGCAAAACAAGATAGAGGGAATAGCTATAAATAACATTTATAACTTAAGCAAAAAGGAGGCTAAAATATGCCTCAAATGTAAGCTAAATAAGGTAGGGCATATAAGTATAAGTAACTGAATAAGTACTAGAAGAAAATATTACATTCTAAACATGCTGGTGATCATAAGAATTATGCAAGTTAAATAAATAAACTCAACAGTAATACATATATATATATATATATATATATATATATATATATATATATAGCAGCAATAAATCTAACATCCTAAAATATATATAAGCAAA
This sequence comes from Gastrodia elata, assembly GCA_016760335.1. Taxonomy (NCBI): domain Eukaryota; kingdom Viridiplantae; phylum Streptophyta; class Magnoliopsida; order Asparagales; family Orchidaceae; genus Gastrodia; species Gastrodia elata. The sequence continues at coordinate 54,603,469 of CM028672.1, read as the reverse complement.
ATAAAGAAATAGCTGACTGAATGAAAATACTGAAGCATATAAAAAACTTCAATACTATATATGAACATCCATGTACTAACTGCCATCCTGAAAAGAGCTAATATAGCCCATTGAATATCAAAAGGATCTTAGCGTCAACAAGGAGGCTAAGGCGCAAAACTATATTCTCCTAGTGTCATCAAGGAGGCATAGGTAGAAATATAGAGTTTTCTCCTAGCGTCATCAAGGAGGCATAGGCAGAAAACACAAAACAAATTTTCTCCTAGTGTCAATAAGGAGGCATAGGCAGAAAATATAAATATAGTCTTCTCCTAGCGTCAATAAGGAGGCATAGGCAGAAGACATAACTAAGAGGCAGCTCTAATACATGCAATTATTATCTTTAATCATTTACATTAATTTTTCATGAGGAATTTAAGGAGTCTCCATATTTTCTTAAAATTTTATTTATGCGTCAAATTCTTATATGATATACTCAAGAAAATATGGCACAAATATCAATGAATGCGTAGCACAAACATCAATAGAAGCAAGGGACTCTACTAAGCATGGTAATATCATTTGTTTTCTAATTTAACCATTATAACTATTCCAAGTTACACAAGTTCAGGATCTCCATTTCCTACTATCGAGTGTAACTTAGAAGCTCAGCCTTATAAGTTAAAAGGATTAGAATTGATCAGGTTCCAATCTAATTCAATCAAATTATGAGTATGAGTTAAAATCAATAAATTATACGTCCTAATTTTATGAATTTAGACGTTCTATGTAAGATCTGATCAAGATCTTCTAAGCTATAGATTATGGATTAAACACTACGATATTGGGCTTAATCACATAATCCAAGAGGATAAAATATAAGATCTAGGTTTTATTCTAAAAGTGATGTATTGAGTAAAGCAAATCCTATAAAACAAATCAAACTTAATAAGATGAATCTCCTATCCTAAATTTAAGGTTGAAAGATAAAATAATTAAACATGAAATTATAAAAATCTAGAAACAAATAAAAATCAAGGATTCATTCATTGAATAACCCCATTATTTAATGAATAAAATCTATCCTAAGATCTAACCCTAATCTTAGGAATAATCCTAATGTGAGGTGTTGAATTTCTTAAGGAAAAGACTTAAAGAAATTTTAGGGATTTTGACAAATTTGACATAATAGCTGATTTTACTCACTTAGAGGATTCTAATACAGTTTTAATACTTATTTTATTGACTTATAAGATAATCTAGGAGTTAAAGATACTTAACCTAAATTTTGGGCAAAATACCTATTTTGCCCCTACATATGGGTCCAAAAAGCTACTTTTTGATTTAGGGATCCAAATTAGAATTACTTACTATTAAATGATTCCTTACTGTCTAACATGAAGATAGACAATAAATACACCAAATTTGGATAAGGATTGGGTCCTATAGGTCCAAACTAAGATATTTGACTTAAGGGGCATTTTAGTAAATTACACTCAATAAAATCTAAATTCTTATATAGTTTACTGTTGGTTGCTATTCAAGGATTCCATAGAGTCTAAGAACACTAAATTCTGAGGTCTAATGAATTAGTTATAGCCATTTGAATTTCTAAAGGTAAATTTGGTAATTTTCTAAGTTAAGAGGGGTCAAAAAGCTAATTCTTCCATTTGGTATCCAAATTTAGCAAACTCAGTGGCTATAGCTTCCCTATAGCACACTAAGTACTTTAATTAGGAGTAGACCCAAATTGGACTTCAATTGATCAAGTTATGGCCTAATTATAGTTTGGAGGTATTTTGATCATTTCTAATTTTTCTAGAGTTCAAAACCTAACTATTTTCTTAGATTGTTGTAGGCACTGAAATTCTAAGCTGTCTAGCACTTTAAATTTCCGAATTTTGAGTCCAAATGACCAAGTTATGGTCATTTTAGTTTTCTGGCCACCGTAGCGCACTATAGCGCGCCGCGGCGCACTGGAGCGCGCCGTGGCACGCTGTAGCAGCCCAAAATTGCAATTAAGTGCTATGGCGTACTATAGCGGTCCCTACACAAAACTTGGGTGCTGCAGCGTGCTAGAGCGCGCTGTAGCGGATCCAAATTGCAATTTTAAGTGCTATGGCGCGCTATAGCGGATCCTATACGAAACTGGGGCATTGCAGTGCGCTGGAGCGCGCTGTAGCTAATTTTGCACTGCAGTGCACTGTAGCTAACCCAAAATTCACTACTTTGGGTGCTGCAGCACGCTGGAGCGCCAGACGTTATTTCGCTTTGTGAAAATAGAAATGGGTCAACTTTCGGGCTCAATTACTCTCAACTTAGAGCACTTCACATGCGGTGCCATATAACCTTTGAAAAGCTCTTTTTGAAACATTTTCATTGATATCCAAATCAGTACCAAAAGATTAAGTTATCAATGCAAATCATGGGGTTAAATGACTGGGTGTACAGAAATTTGTATTAGCAAATTTACATATCATTCCCTATTGTCTACAAATTTTTATTTTTTTAAGTTGCTACATCTTCAATATAGCTTTATAGATGCACAATTAAGATAACACAGATTCTTAAACATACAAATGAGCATAAAAACAAAATGAAATAGCCATTGGATTAACTAATGGAGGGGAAAGGGGGTACCTTGGACTTGCAAATGGGGTTCCTTCTATGGATCCTTGGGAACTTGAGAGTTTGAGGGGCTGGGGAACTTCTCTTTAACAGCTAGCACAACAAGAATGGGAAGTAGGGGGAGAGCTTCAGCTGGCCAAATGGGGAAGAAGAGGGGCTGAAGTTGTATTTTAAGGAAGAGGAGGGGACAAGGCTCCATTATGAGCCTTCCCATCAGCTTAGGTGGGAAGTAATGGCAGCAGAATTTCTCTTAAGTGCATGTATGGGGAGGAAGCTGCTAGGAAGGAGAGAGAGGTTAAGCATAGGGATCAGCAAGAGAAAAGAGGAGGGAAAAAATAAAAAATGGATTTAATTATTTTGATTAACAAAAATTAATTCTTTAAGAAATTAATTCTTTAAGAAAATTCAGATTTTATAAATGTGCTCTGAAAAATCTCAAAATTTCACCTTTAGCTAATTCGAGGGTGAGGATCGCAATGGCAAAGTCAGATTTTAATTCCAATGAGTATATAATTTTCTTATATTTCGGGGTATTTAAATATTATTAAAATATTTGTCGAAATTTCAACGACTTCCGATTGACTCGAAAACATCATCCTCAGCTAATTTGGGGGCAATAAGCACAATAACAAAGTCTGATTTTTGATCTAAGGTCAATTTATATAGGTCATTTTCCAGAGTTTTTGGATTTCCCAAAAATTAGGACTTGATCTATTTGACTCCTAATTTGGAATAGGTCTTAGTGAATAACTCCTAATGACTTCATTAACATTTTGGATTAAGATTAGGATGGAGATTAGTCTTAACTGACAAGGGTAACAACTTATGTTATTACAATGTTATCGCTGATCCCGTCATTTTAGGAGAGGATAGACCTCAAGGTATGAAGCCTTACAAGGACCTTTAACCTGAACTCGAAGATCCCATTCGAGTGTGATCCTAAGGTCACTGGGTTTGATGCCCTATATTGATTATTATGATGATATTGCACATATTTAATGTCAGATCAAATTTGATCAATAATTGCATTGTCAAATTTATTTGTCTCAACACGCATCTTAACTAATGAATACAGTGAGTAGAGATATTGTTATTTATTCAAGGAGTTCTGGAGTTTAATAGGGTTCTTTAGAACCCGATTAACTCAATCAAAAATTTGAATACTACTCATAAATATAGGAATTGCTTACATTTAACAATATAATAGAAATAGAAGAGTGATTATGAGAACATTAGAACTCATATAATTTTACTATTGATAATAGAAGTGTCATAATTTCAGGAATAAAATTAATTGGAGTACCTTATTCTGTAGATGAAGTAGTCTAAGGTTAGGGCTCGGGTCATAATGCTAGTAAGTTCGTAGCTCTCTGATGGGATCTTCAGCTCGTAGCACAATCATGAGCTCTCCAATAAAATTTTTAGCACGCAACACACTCACGAGCTCTCAGCAAGAAGAAGAAAAGAAGGTGAATGCTAAAGTATTTCCTTAGGGCTAAAGAGGGAGGATAAGGCTCAGAAAGGACAGGTGGAGGTGAGGACTCTGCTGAGCGTACGCTTCTGAAATTCCACTCTCAAGCGCAGAGTATGATTACAGGTAGAAGAAAGGAGAAGGCGTACATGGATTGATCTGAGCCGTTGGATCCTACTCACGATCCAACAGTCAGATTTGATATACGCTCAAAATCGTCTGATTTGGATTTAATAAAACTTAACGGTTGTGAGGGAAATGAATCGCTGTCTGCTGCTCGGGCCTTAGCAGTGGATTTGCGTGAAAGAAAATTTAACCGTTTAATATTATATATTATAATTTATTTAAAAACAATATTTAAATATTAATTTTATTATTTTTATTTAATCAAAATTAAATATCCAAACACACTCAGAAAATTCCTAAATTTCACCTTTACTTATTTGAGGGGTGAGGATCTCAAAAATGAAAACAGATTTTCGATCAGAGGTATATTTATTTATCATAATTTTTTGGGTATTTAAATAATATTAAAATATTCGTGAAAAATTTGAAGACTTTTAAACACTTCCAGAATACCACCCATAGCTAATTTGGGTATGGTGAGTCCAATGGAGGATTTTGTTTTTGATTATGAGGTCTAAATAAATTAGGTACTCTTAGAATTATCAGAATACTAGGAAATATTGGAAATTGTCAAATGGTCTCCAAATAGCACAAAATTTGAGGTGGAGACTCATAACACTATTATAAGAGTATTGAAAGAAGATTAGCATCAATTAGGTCACTAATTGATAAGTAATAATACTAGGGTTATTATAGACTCCCATCCTTAAAAAGAGTGTCTCCCTTGACACACAACAAATAAAATAAGATAATGCTATTACAAGGAGGAAGCTTAATTGAAACATAATTGAAAATAAAAGAACTATAGTTACCTGATTATTGAAAGAACTATGGGAATTTCTTCTGCATATTATCTTCTTTTTCCCATGTTGCTTCTTTATCTGAATGATTCTGCCACTGTATTTTGATCATAGAGATGCTATAATTTCTTAACTGCTTAAGATCTTTTCTCAGAATTGCAACATGTTTAACAATGAAATTTAGATTGGGTTACAGTTCCATTGCTGGTATCTGAACTTGCTGACTAGGATCTAGTAAACACTTTCTCAATGATGGAATGTGAAACAAATTGTGCACAACTGAGAAATCTTCAGGCAACTCCAACCTGTACGCTGATATTCCAACTCTCTCTATCACTTAAAGGGTCCTAAGTACCTTGAACTCAGCTTTCTATAAACACCAAATCATTGGACTCGCCTTAAGATATGCTTGATCACCCACTTGAAACTCTAACTGACGATGGCGAGCGTCATGATATTTCTTTTGCCTATCCTAAGCTGTCATCATATTGCATTTAATCAGCTGAACTTTCTTAGTAGTTTCTTCAATTAACTTTGAACCATAAAGTTGAGAGTCTCCTACTTTTGTCCACACAACAAGAGTAGTACACCACCTTCCATAGAGAGCTTCATAAAAAGCCATACCATTATTGGACTGATAGCTATCGTTGTAGGCGAACTCAACTAATGCTAAGAAATCTTCCCATGATCCACCAAAATCAATTACACAAAGATGCGAAAGATTTTCCAAGATTTGATTAACATATTTAGTATGGCTATCTTTCTGGGTATGGAAAGCAGTACTCAATGATAAATTTGTCCCCAAGTCTTGAAAAACAGCAGACCAAAGTCAGGAAGTGAATCTACCGTCTCTATCAGATATTATATAGTTTGGCGTACCATGTAAATGGATGATCTCCTTAAGGTAAGGCTTAGCAAACTTATCAACAGGATCTATCTGATTAATAGGAAGAAAATGGGTTGATTGGTGAGTCTGTCGATAATCACACAACTTGAGTCATAATCAGATCTTCTCTTAGGCAGACCTACTATGAAATCTATGAAAATATTGGAGCATTTCCATTCAGGAATGTTTAAGGGTATAAGAAGTCTGTCAAGCTTCAAGTGCTCAGCCTTGACTAAAGAATAGGGATGGCACTTGGAAATGAAAATAGCTCTACCTCGCTTCATGCCAGACCACCAAAATGATTTTTTGAGATCTTGATACATTTTACAACTACCATGGTGCATAGTATAGCCAAACTTATGGGCTTCAGAAAGTATTTGTAACTGCAAACTCTTAGGAATTCATAACCTAGACTTTAGAAAATTACACCTTCAATATGGAGATATAATTCAGATCTCTTACTACTAGAAATATTTGAAATTAGATTAGAATAAGAAGAATTTTCTTTCTGAACTTTAACTATTCTTGACCTTAAAGATGATTCAAATAAAATAACAAATAATAAAGTGCACAAATCAACAGATCCGATTGGCTTTAATTTCAATCTTTCAAAGTCATTGATTAAAGAATCATTGCAACAAAGGGAAGATAAAATTGCATTACGACTTAGGGCATGAGCTACTACATTAGATTTACCTGGATGATACAAAATTTCAAACACATAATCGCATATTAATTTTAACCACCTACGTTGATGGTAGTTAAGTTCTTTCTGAGAGAAGATGTACTTTAGACTTTGTTGATCAGTAAATATCTCACACTTAACTCCATACAGGTAGTGTCTCTAGATTTTAAGAGCAAAAATTACACCTACAAGTTCTAGATCATGTATAGGATAGTTTCCCTCATTTGAATTTAATTGTCTAGAGGCATAAGCTATAACATGATGGTATTATATTAGAACACAACCTAGTCCTACTTTAGATGCATCAGTGTAAACTAGATTATCTTTGCCTTCCTAAGGTAGTACTAACACTAGTGCAAAAATTAACTTTTGTGTTAGTTTCTGAAATACTTCTTCACAAGCTGTGTTCCAAATGAAAGGAGCTTCTTTACGAGTCAACTAAGTTAACGAAGATGCTATTTGGAAAAATTCAGGAATGAATCTTCAGTAATATTCAGCACGCCCTAGAAAACTATGAATTTCAGTTACAGATTTAGGTTGAACCCATTCTTATACAGCTTGGATCTTTGTTTGATCAACTCTGATGCCTTCATTATCAATTACGTAACCAATAAATGCCACAGAGTTAAGCCAAAACTCACACTTTAAAAATTTAACATATAATTTATACTCTCTTAATAAAATTAGGATACCACGGAGATGCTCTTCATGCTCTGTAGCTGACTTGGAGTAGATTAGGATGTCATCGATGAAAACTATGACCAACTGATCGAGTTAAGGCTTTAGAATATGCTGCAATAGGTTCATGAAAATGGAAGGAGCATTTGTCAATCCAAAAGACATGACTAGAAATTCATAATGTCCATATTGGGTCCTGAATGCAGTCTTAGGAATATCTTTTTCCTCAACTCCAATCTAATAATATCCTATTCTCATGTCAATCTTAGAAAAGACTTTCGCTCAAGTGAGTTGGTCAAACAACTCATCTATTCTTGGAAGAGGATACTTGTTCTTCACTGTCACCTTATTTAGCTCATGGTAGTCTATACACATCCTCATTAATCCATTCTTCTTCTTGATGAAAAGGATATGAGCTCCCCAAGGCAACATATTAGGGCACACAAAACCTTTTTCTAATAGTTCTTGTAATTGCTCTCTAAGCTCTTGAAGTTCTTTAGGTGCCATTCTATATGGAGCTTTAGATTTAGGTTGAGTCCTTGGAATTAGATCAATTGAAAATTCTACCTCATATATAGGAGGTAGTCCAGGTAAATCTTCTGGGAAAACATCTAGGAACTCTCTAACTACTGGGGTATTCATAGGATTTCTATTATGTTTTTCTTCACCAATAAAGGTTACTAATATGGCGTAGCAACCTTTATTAATAAGGCATTTGGCTTCCTGTGCATTTATTAATGATGCAATTAAGACAAGCTTGCCTATAAAGACCTTGGGCTTTCTTCCTACATTGAGGGAAACTCTTTTTTCTTAAATAGTCTATAAGTACGTTGAATTTTCTTAACTAAACTATTCCTAAGATTATGTCAAAATTTGTGATCGACATAATGATAAGTTTGGAGGGAAATAGTTGATTACTGATTGGATGTCTACCAAATATAATATTTTTTATGACATTTTAGCACCTGATGACATTTCCACTCTCAAAGCATTACCTAGGTTGAAATATTAAAAGTTCAAGGAAGATGCACAATTGTGGCACCCTCCCGTTAATCCACTAAGTTTAAGAGGTGGTCGTCATTAGTACCAGATATATTAAACCATAAATATACCCATGACACTAAACATGAGCTGAGCAAGATCTATCAAAAATATGTATACACTTTAGCAGTGCAGAAAATGAAAAGAAGGCATCCAAACACAATCCACATTTGTCCATTCACTTACAAAACATTAAATGCAAAATAATAAGAGAGCTTATTTAATAAATTTTTAATAAATAGGGCAAAGAAGATTGGAGCATATCTCCTTTAGCTAGCTGCACCTCACTTTAGCCTCTAATCAAGCTAAGCCATCAAGCACCGGATCTGACTTAAACTCCTGATCTAACATATGTACATATATGACAGGGCATGACAGACTGTAAATTATACGTCTGCACTTACATGCAAGTGTATATTGTCTGAAGTCATAATTTGGAATGTGAGTTCTGAGATTTATCATCCTTAGGGAATTGGGTGTTTTGTTACTAAGGTATATCTACGTTCAATAACATTTAAAATATGCATGTTTTGTTTAAATGGTTCCTAAACAAGCACAACAAGTCTCAGTAGAAGATAACTATGATAAAAAGGAGAGGAGAGTTGGGTCTCTCCCACATGATATGTTAGATGACTTATGTATGATGATTCCTAAAGCATTTCCTTTTCTCTTTACTTAATTTTTAATTCAAGTGCACATTGTCCTCTTTAGAGTTTAACTTCAAGATTTACAAGTTCAAATTTCATGCTTGAAATGAACACACAGTCAGTTTTATTTCAGCACAGAGACCCTTATAAGGATTTTAGGTTATTAGTTTTCCTCTCATTCCTTGATTGTAGAAATGAGAGTTGTTTATTTAAGATCTTACAAGTATTGATTACACTAAGAGCATCATGCGCGTCATGCGCAGTTTATATGAGGAAGTGATTTCATCTGGGCTCAATGACTATGTCACCTCGTTCATGAGCTCTCAAAGAATCCATTCCCTCCCTTCACGTATGCTGAGCTGCGGAGCTCATTTAGTGGGTCTTAGCTCACATGCTTCAACTCTTTAGTTGGGCATGGTTCAAGGTGCACTAGGCTCAAGAACTTTCTCACATAGTTTAAAGCTCTTATGCACTTATGATTCCAGCATCAAAACTAAGGGAGAGCTATGGAGCACAAGACTTTTTAGTTTAGAATTTATTTGGTCCTCTATCATTTGGTCCATATTCAAGTCCATAATAGTCCTTTTAAATTCTTTAACAAATTATTTAAGTTACAAAATTTCATTAAGGCTTGAGGAAATTTTCATACATAATAGTCTCTTTCAATTAATGTAGGATTGCCCCAACCCTCCCCAAGGGGGGTTTAGCTATCCATTACACTAGAGATAAAGAAGAACACATGCATGGATAAAGACTATTTCATGATCAACTAAGAAAAATACAAGACAAGAGTTAGAGAGTACTAGGAATGTTCCTTTGATGAAGTTCTCTGAATTTCTCCTCTTCTTGCTCTTGGTTGCTTCTCCTAGGTCCGTAGTGCTACCTTTCTTTCTTCTTCTCCTTAATAAGAGGAGTTCTTCCACCCTTAGAGAGTTCTTCTTCTCTTCTATGCAGCCCTCTCCTTACTTAAGATGTTAGTGAGCCAAGTTGGGAACCCTTCTTAAGTGAAGAAGAGCTAAATTTATAGAGGGGCTGTATTCCTCTCATTTTCTTTCAAATTATGCATTTCTCTCTTAAAATATGCTATGATCATTTCAAATGCAACTTGAGGGATGAGGTGACATCTACTTTTCCATTATTTAATCTTCACATCACTTCATAATATCATTTCTCCATTAAAAATAATTCTGCTGCAGAAGGAATGATGGCTGGGACACAAGGAGCAGGCTGGGGGTCTTGTCCCAGCCACAATAAATGCCCTGTCCAGACAACATTTTGGTGCACCACCGCAGCGCGCTGTGGCGCTCTACGGTGGTTGAATTTTATGAAATGGTCCACTGTGGTGCGCTACGCGTTCTGGGTTGTGCATTGATATACCGCTACAACGCGCTGTGGCGTGTTGTGGCGCGCTGTAGCGTTTGAGTCCCACAAGTTCTCCTGCTGTGGCGCGATGTAGCGCCCGAGTCCCCCAAGTTCTCCCGCTGTGGTGCGCTGTAGCGCTTGAGTCCCGCAAGTTTTGCCGTTGTGGCGCGCTGTAGCGCCAGAGTCCTGCAAGTTCTGTCGCTGCGGGGCACTGTAGCGCCAGAGTCCCGCAAGTTCTCCCACTGTGGCGTGCTGTAACACCAAAGTCCCGCAAGCTCTCCTGCTGTGGTGCGCTGTAATGCCAGAGTCCCGCAAGTTTGCCTGCTGCAGCGCGCCGCAGCAGATTTCTTCCAGAATTTATAGAAACTTTCCAGAATTGTCGAAAAATTGATGGGTAGGCATTTTTCCTAAAAAATAGGCATAATTTGATCAAGGAAGCAATTTCAATATATAAAATAAAAGAGATTTTTCCTTTATTTAGGATATAAATTATAGATTTATCACACCCCTGCACTTAGACTCTTGCTCATCCTCGAGTAAGCTAAAAAAAAGATATTTTTCTATTTTTAATGTATAAGAGTCAACAAGTAATATCAATGAGAGTTTGATTTGCAATTCAAAGCTTGTGCTTAACTGAAATGACAAGAGCAATTGGCATCCTTAAAATTTTTCTAATTTTGGTTTTGAACTGAGGTTAATAGACTAAACTCTAATTATAAGTAGTTATGATTGGTGCTAGGTAATAGGGAAGGTTCCTTTAAATTATTAATCTAGGATTGTGATGAGTAATCAAGAGTTTTGTGTCATAAGTGCTCCTTCTTATGAATCCCAAAGATACTTAAAAATTTTTAGGAGAGATATTTTTCATCATCCTTTTTCATTTTTTTCCTTGGGAGAGATATTTTTCTTCATCCCTATTTTTATTTTCTTTTTCATTCTTAGAGATAGATATTTTTATTCATCCCAATTTCAAATCTTTATGATCATGAAGTCCTACGGGAGCCTAGCACACTCTTTTAAATTACTCACCTTAATCACTAGTTTTTATTCCAAAGCCTTCCCCCACATATAGTCCTTAGCATTGATTTAAATTTTTTTTTTTTTTTGGAGTTTAGACTCAACCTGAAATCATTCCCTTGCTTAGATGATTTAATGGTGACAATGAGCTTAGGTAATTTTTGTTAAGCAACCCTTGGTTGATAATCCATTTCTTCATTGATATTCTTATAACTTCCATAAGCTTAAAAAATTTAGAAAAGGTTATCATTTGCAAATTATAAAAATATTTTGGGACTATGATAGTCCATAATTTAATTCCTCAAATAAAAAAAACAACAAAAAGAAGAATACAACCTAATTATTCTTGGGTTGCCTCCCAATAAGCACTTAATTTAACATCTTTAGCGAGACTCATCAAAGATCAAACATTTGGGTCTGGAGGTTTTCTTTCCACAACCTTAAGGCACTCGGGTGAGCACAACCCTTAAGTGTGCTCGAACCTTTGTCCTCTCTGTTTTCCCATATGGAATCATCCCTTCCAAGCTCTAACTCATGGGGGATCTTCTTTTTCATTTTTCCTCTTCTAGTTTTTCTTCTTCTCACACCCTCCTTACTCTCATTCTCCAAGGAAGAGTTGGAGCTATTTTTAGAATTCTTCTCTCCCAAAGTTAGATTTTCAAAAACATTATCAATCTTCATTATTTCTTCTCTATCTTTTCTCCTCACCTCATCCTCCATCATTCTTTATTTAAAACAGGTGGGTTTCAGATCAATTAGCTCAGATCTCCCTTTAATCTTAACACTCATCATCCCATGGCTGACATCTATAATAGCCTTGGTGCTAATTAGAAAGGGTCGCCCGAATATAATGGTGGAGTTTTTGTTCCATATGTCCCATTCACACAACGAAATTAGTCAGGGCATTAAAGTTCCCCAATCCTACAATAACTTCTTTAACTATTCCTAAAGGAGTCAAGGATTCAAGATTTGCAAATTCTAAAATCATAGAGGTGTACTCCATTCCTCCTACCTTCAGATGTTCATATATATGGTATAGCATAATATTGACTGAAGCACCAAGATCACACAAGAGATCTAAGAGTACTTCATTCTTTATTATGCAAGGAATGTACAACCTTCCAGGGTCATCATATTTTGAAGCTGGGAGCTTCTCACATTTGGTTTCCCTCACTCCTTCTCTAGACCCTATCTCTTCTTCAACAACACTAAAATTCTTAGTTTTATCTCCCCCATACACCCCTTCAGAATGAATCACACTTACTAACTCCCTTAGATTTACTTCAGTGGAACTGGGTAGAGCTCCTTGCTACCGAATGGTCAACTATATGGAGATCTGCCCCAGTTTGGTCTCAATGTTTCTAAGGGATGCTTCTATTCCTTGAATAGAGGCATCATGGTGGGTGATTATAGCTTCAGTGCGGTGCACAAATTGAATTATTTCAGCTTTAAAGGAGTTAAAAACTCCTTCCAAATTTGAAGGGTGATGGTTATGATTGTTTCCATTATTAAAGCCTTGTTGATTTGATGAACTCCCCCTATTATGATTTCTGTTATTATCGTTGTTACTCCACAAGAAATTTGGGTGGTTTTTCCACCTCGGTTGTAAGTTTTGGAGTAGGGGTTGTTCATAGTATTATTATTTCTTAAATAGTAAACTTGTTCTGTGTTCGATTGCACGAAAGAATTATTCATGTTGTAGTTTCGCTATTGTATCCCCCCCGCATAACTCACACTGCATTTCTTGAACAATGATAACATTCATTTTCTCAATTCTTTCATTTAAGGTGTGGATTTCGTGTTGCAGTGCTGTTATATGATTTGATTCATTTGTTTTAATAGATTCATTTTTAAGCCTTTCAGAAGGCTATTGGTACACATTGTTCACCATTTATTCTAAGAGGTCATAAGCCTCTTCTTGTGTTTTATTGCTAATGGAGCCTCCGGCGGCCGCATCAATGAGAGTCCTTGTTAGAGCGTTCAAGCCATTGTAACAGGTTTGAACTTGCATCCATAAAGGAAATCCATGATTTTGGCATCGCCTTAAGCACTCCTTAAAATGATTCCATCCATCGTAAAGTGTCTCACCTTCTAATTGAGTGAAGTGGGTTATCTCAATTCTCAGCCAAGCAGTTTTCGACAGAGGGAAATATTTAGCTAAGAATTTCTTAGCCAAATCATCCTAAGTTCGGAGCGAGTCGCTCGGGAGAGAGCTAAGTCAACTTTTGGCTCTATCTTTTAATGAGAAAGGAAAAAGCCTTAATTTATCCACATCTTTGGAGACGTCGTTAAATTTGAAGGTGTCACAGATTTCATGGAAGGTTAAAATGTATGAGTTAGGATCTTCCATGGCTAATCCCCCAAACTGGTTATTTTAAACTATACTCAGCATGGAAGGTTTGATCTCAAAGTTATTAGCTTCAATGTTAGGCCTTACAATAGCATGGGGGATTCCCCTCACAGTGGGTAGTGCATAATCTCTCAGTGCTCTTCCCCTCGGCTCTCCTAAAGGCTCTCCAAGATTTTCATTGAAATTTTCCATAATGGCTTGTTGATTTAGCAGAATATTTTGTTCTCTTCTAGCTTATAAATAGGTTCTCTCAATTTATGGATCAAAAAGATAATCAATGCAAATTCTCCTATTCGTGCAAGACAGAGATTAAGCTATCAAGAATAAATGTAGCAATATTGTTCAAAAATTCAGCAAACTAAAATAAGAAACAAAGAAGTTAAAATTGTATACAAGGATTTGCTTAAATCACTAATTACTAATAAATTCTCTTTAATACGAAACAATTACCAATTCCTAGGCAACAGTGCTAAAAACTTGACAAACTATAAATTACACGTCTGCGCTTACACGCAAGTGTATGTGGTCTGAAATAATAATTTGGAATGTGAGTTTCGAGATTTATCATTCTTAAAGAATTGGGTGTTTTGTTACTAAGGTATATCTACATTCAATAATGTTTAAACTATGCGTGTTTTGTTTAAATGGTTCCTAAACAAGCCCAACAAGTCTCGATAGAAGATAATTATGATAAAAAGGAGAGGAGAGTTGTGTCTCTCCCACATGATATGTTAGATGACTCATGTATGATGATTCATCAGGCATTTCCTTTTCTCTTTACTTAATTTTTAATTCAAGTGCACATTGTCCTCCTTAGAGTTTAACTTCAAGATTTACAAGTTCAAATCTTGTGCTTGAAATGAACACACAGTCGGTTCTATTTCAGCACAGAAACCTTTATAACGATTTTAGATTATTAGTTTTCCTCTCATTCCTTGATTGTAGAAATAAGAATTGTTTATTTAATATCTTACAAGCATTGATTCCACTAAGAGCTTCACGCATCTCATACATGATGAATCCATAAATTATATCTAAAATAAAGGGAAATTTTATTCATTTCAAATCTTTAAGATGCTCCTAAATCAATTTTTTCTATCTTTTTCAGGGAAAAGACATCCAAGGGAGTTCTGAGGCATTTCTGGAAACTTTTCAAAATTTATTAAAGGAATCCGCTATAGCGCGCTGCAGCACGCTACAGCGCGCCACAGCGGGCTGCAGTGCGCTCCAGCGCGCCACAGTGGGCTGCGACAGAAGTATTTAAACTTTATAAATGGGGGGCTCAACTAATTGAACAGTGATTTTCATAAAATGGGCCGCTACAGTGCGCGTTCGTGCGCTGCAGCAGTCTACAGCGTAAAAATTTCCAACTTTATAAACAGAGCAAAATGGGCCGCTACAGCGCTCGGTCGCGCGCTGCAGCGGTCTGCAGCAGAAAAATTCCCAAATTTATAAACAGGGGGGCTCAACTAATTGAACAGTGTTTTTTGCAAAATGAGCCGCTACAGTGCGCGGTCACACGTTGCAGCGGTCTGCTGCGGAAATATTTTTACTTAAAAAAATGAAAACTAAAGTAATTGAACAGTAAATTTGCAAAATGACCCACTGCAGCACGCTGCTGCGGGACATCTTCCTTAGTTCAAACACGGTAGCGCGCGGCAGCAGGGGACTTGGCAAATTTGCTAAGGACCATTGCACGCCGCAGCGCACCACCGCGCGCTGCGGCGGCCCGTCGCAAATTTTTTCCAGACAAGCATTTATTGTGGCTGGGGACATGACCTTTATCCTGCATTTTGTCCAAGCCATCATTCCCTGCAGCTACTACATTTTATTTGAAAAAGAAGGTCTTGAGGTGATATTTTGGGTTAACAAATGAAGATATTTGTCACCTCACCATCAATAGAAGATTTTTTCATCATGAGTATGGTGCAAAATAATTAGTTTGGAGGATTAGCCACTGAAGATCCTAACTCACATATTTTAATTTTCCTTGAAATTTGTGATACCTTCAGATTTAACGGTGTCTCCGAAGACGCGGTTAAATTGCGGCTTTTTCCTTTCTCTCTGAGAGATAGAGCCAAGAGTTGGCTCAGCTCTTTACCGAGTGATTCTATCTGGACTTGGGACGATTTGGCTATGAAATTCTTAGCCAAATACTTTCCTCCGGTTAAAACTGCACGGTTGAGGATTGAGATCTCCAACTTCACTCAGTTGGAAGGTGAGACTCTGTATGATGGATTGAGATCTCCAACCGCACGGTTTAAGGAGTACCTCAGGCATTGCCCACATCATGGGTTCCCTCTATGGATGCAAGTGCAAACCTTCTACAATGGTTTGAACACTCCAACAAGGACACTCATTGATGCAGCCGCCGATGGTTCCATTAGTGGAAAAACCTAAGAGGAAGCTTACGACCTCTTGGAAGAAATGACCAATAACGCTTACCAATGACCCCTTCAACGGAACAATTACAAAGATAAAAAAGAGTGTAATTCACTAGAAAACTCACAGCAAATCCTAGAACTGCAAAATCAAATTTCCCAACTTAATAAGAAGCTAGAATTTAGATATATAAGCTCCTTTCAGGAGAATGATGGGGATTTGAGAGATGTTAATATGATCATGAATCATGGAAGGAATGGAGAAAGATTTGAAAACTCACTTAAGGAATTTAGAAACTCCACTATTGAATTCATGAATAAATTTGACGCCACTCTAAATAGGCATAGCACACTCTCCTCAGACAAGAGGAGACGGTCAAAAGATTTGAAGAAAAATTGAAAGACATAATGAAGCAGTTAGAACAACCTTCACTAGTGGGGGTGATCAGGGAATATGAGAATGAATCAGGAAATGCAATAGCCTTAAAAAGTGGAAGGGTTACTCACGAGATTTTGAGAAAAGAAAATAGCGAAGACATCACAAAAATAAGAGAGCAAAAGGAGGACGGAGAAACAATCAGAACAGAAAAGAGTATAGCAAGGGAAGCCGAGAGGGAAGAGCCTAGAGATCCACCTAAAGAGACCCCTCATATTCTTTATCCTCAACGTATGGCTAAGGAGAAACTCGATGTCCAATATCAAAAATTCCTTGAGACCTTTAAAACTCTTCATATCAATATTCCGTTCGCAGAAGCTCTTGAACAAATGCTTAGTTTTGCTAAGTTTATGAAAGGCATCTTATCCAAGAAAAGGAAGATTGATGAAAAAGAGATCGTGGCATTAACTGAAGAATGTAGTGCAATCCTTCAAAGAAAAATTCCCACTAAAAAGAAGGATCCAGGGAGTTTCACTATCCCATGCACGATTGGATGCCAATCTTTTCAAAAGGCCCTTTGTGACCTTGGTGCGTCTGTTAAGTTGATGCCTTTCTACATATTCAAGAAACTAGGAATTGATCATTTAAAGCCTACCTCTGTTCTACTCCAATTTGCCAACAGATCTGTAAGATCTTTTTTAGGAATTGTGAAAAACATTCTTGTAAAGGTTGACAAGTTCATCTTCCCTGCAGACTTCATAATATTGGGCATGGAAGATGAAAATCAAGAAATTCCTATTATTCTAGGTAGACCTTTCTTGGCCACAGGATGAACCTTAATTGATATAGACAAAAGGGAGTTGATGCTGCATTATAGGGAGGAAGAAATTAAATTCCATGTGAATAAATCTATGAGACACCCTGCTAAATTAAATGAGGATTATTGGGAGATTAATTTAATAGAAGAAGCTGGGTTAATGAAAGATGTGGGAGAAGAAGGAATGTTAGCAAATGAGGAAAATGATGATTCCTTTGATACAGAAGCTATTGAAGAATTGATTAAGGAAAGGAAGATGATTCAACCTTCAATAATTTGCCCTCCCAAAACTAAATTAAAACCTCTTCCCTCACATTTAAAATACACATACTTAGGAGAAAATGAGTCACTTCCTGTAATAATCTCCTCATTGTTAACCCAACACCAAGAAAATCTTATCTTAAAAGAACACAAGAGGGCAATGGGGTGGAGTATTGCGGATTTGAAGGGGGTTAGCCCAACTCTGTGTATGCATCGTATCCTACTGGAGGACAACTCAAAACCTTCAATTGAACCTCAGCGGTGATTAAACCCTAACATCAAAGAAGTAGTTCACAAGGAAATCATCAAGCTCTTAGATGCTGGGATCATTTTCCCCATTTTTGATAGCCCTTGGGTGAGCCCAATCCATGTGGTTCCCAAAAAGAGTGGGATGACCATTATTCTCAACAGCAACAATGAGCTGATTCCTACTAGGACTGTGACCGGTTGGAGAGTTTGCATCAATTATAGGAGATTAAATAAAGCAATTCTAAAAGACCATATCCCCTTCCCTTTATCGATCAAATGCTTGATACATTAGCAGGAAATCCTTATTTCTATTTTCTTGATGGTTATTCAGGATATAATCAGATCTTGATTGCGCTCGAAGACCAAGAGAAAATAACCTTCACTTGCCCCTTTGGAACATTTGCCTTTAGGAGAATGCCTTTCGGATTGTACCCAGCTACTTCTTAATACTGTATGATGGCAATTTTCTCTAACATGATAGGAGAGTTCTTAGAAATTTTTATGGATGATTTTTCTGTGGTTGGAACTTCTTTCGATCATTGCCTAATTAATCTGGGGAAGGTGTTAAAAAGATGTGAAGAGTCAAATTTAATCTTGAATTGGGAAAAGTGTCATTTTATGGTTGAAGAGGGTATTGTTCTTGGTCATCTAATTTCTAGGAGAGGGATAGAGGTCGATAAAGCAAAGATTGAAGTAATTGAAAAACTTCCTCCTCCCATCAATGTAAAGGGAATTAGAAGCTTCCTAGGGCATGCTGGTTTTTATCAAAGATTTATTAAAGATTTTTCAAACATAAGTAAGCCGCTTTATAGATTGCTAGGAAAGGATGTCGAGTTAAATTTTGATAAAGATTGTCTAAAAGGATTTAATACAATTAAAACTGCCTTGATATCTGCTCTAATAATTTATGCTCCAATATGGGATTCACCTTTTGAAATTATGTGTGATGCAAGAGATATTGCAGTAGATGCTGTTCTTGAGCAGCGAAGAGAGCGAACCTTCTATTCGATCTACTATGCTAGTAAACTCCTTGATGATGCTCAAAGAAATTACGTCACAATGGAAAAGTAGTTTCTAGCCATCATTTTTTGCTTTCACTAAATTTAGGTCGTATCTCATCGGGTCTAAGACTATCGTTTACACAGATCATGCTTCCATTAAGTATCTCCTCCAAAAGAAGGAGGCAAAACCATACTTAATACATTGGGTGTTGCTCTTATAAGAATTTGATCTCAAAATCCGGGATAAGAAGGGGAGTGAAAATGTGCTCTCTGATCCTTTATCTAGATTAACCCACATTGATCATGATAAGTCAACTGATATTAGTGAATCCTTTCCCGAAGAGAAGCTCTATGGGGTCGCTACAAATGATCTTCCTTGGTTTGCTGATATTGCAAACTACCTTGCAGGAGGAATGATACCAAAAGACATGAGTTACCAACAAAGAAAGAAAATTTTCGCAGATATAAAAAATTATTTTTGGTATGATCCCTTTCTGTATAAATGTTGTAACGATCAACTCCTAAGGAAATGTGTTCCTGACTCTGACACCAGGAATATTCTCTTGCATTTCCACACATCTCCTTATAGAGGACACCACAGAATTGAGAGAACAGCTGCAAAGGTGCTTCAATCCGGATTCGTTTGGCCCCATTTGTTCAAGGATGCCGCTGATTTTGTCAAAAGTTGTGACAAATGCCAAATAATTGGAAATTTAACAAAAAGAGATGAGCTTCCTTTAAATGGGATTTTTGAAGTTGAACTATTTGATGTATGGGGAATTGACTTCATGGGACCCTTTCCCTCGTCTCAAGCCAATCTGTATATCCTTGTTGCAGTTGAATATGTTTCAAAATGGGTTGAAGCTGTGGCATGTGTCAACAATGACGCTAAAATTGTGATCAAATTTCTCAAGGAACATGTGCTAGCTAGATTTGGGACACCCAGATTCTTAATCAGTGATGGGAGAAAACACTTCTACAATAGGCAGTTAGAGAATATATTAAAAAGCTATGGGGTGAGACACTAGGTGGGTACTCCCTACCATCCTCAAACCAGCGGGCAAGTTGAAGTCTCCAATAGAGAACTTAAGCAAATTTTAGAAAAAACTGTGAACCAAAATAGAAAGGACTGAACTTCAAAACTTCAAGATGCCCTTTGGGCTTATAGAACTGCCTTCAAGGCCCCTCTAGGAATGTCCCCGTATAAGCTCGTTTATTAAAAAGCATGCCACCTTCCGGTGGAACTTGAGCATCGTGCCTTTTGTGCAATATAGAAATTAAATTTTGACCACCAAAAGGCAGGGGTGCAAAGACTGCTGCAACTAAATGAACTTGATGAATTTAGGTTAAACGCCTATGAGAGTGCCAAGTTGTATAAAGAAAAAATAAAAAAATGGCATGATAAGCTAATTAAACCTAAGCAGCTCTAACTAGGAATGAAGGTATTGCTTTTTAACTCTAGATTAAGACTTTTTCCTGGAAAACTAAAATCACATTGGACATGACCATTTACCATCACAAAGGTTTTTCCTCATGGAGCTGTCGAAGTTGCCTCCAATAATAGCACTTTCAAGGTGAATGAAAATCGTCTGAAGTTATACTTGGAGGATGGAGTCTTTCAAGAGAAGGGTGGATGGACCCTTCAAGACCTTCCTGATGAAGGAATCACATAAGATCTTTCCTGTGTCAGGCTGAGACACTAAAATAAGCACTTATTGGGAGACAACCTAATAACTAAATAGGTTGTATTTGTTCTTTTCTTTCAATTTTTCTTTTTTCTTTTGTATCTTTGTTTTTAGTATGTTTTTATTTTGAGATTTTAATTTATGAATTTTTCTTATCCCCTCATTTTTATGGTATCCTTAATTCACATATTTTTTCTGAATTTTTCAAAGAAATGAAAATCACAAAAATATAAAAATCAAATTTGACATAAGTAAAAGAATGCGTAAACAAAAATGATTAAATGCATTATAAGCAAGAAAATGTTATAATTGAGGAATGAATGGAGGATAATGTAATCTCTAAAAATTTAAATAAATGCTTGAGCTAAAGTGTGGGGGAAAGCATAGGACTTAGACTAAAAGATGTGGTACATATTATAAAAAAAGGTGTGCTAGGCTCCCGTAGGACTTCATGATCACAAAGATGTATATTAGGGATGAAGAAAAATGTCTCTCCCTAAAGATGAAAAGAGCAAAATATTTATGAAAAAAAGGATGATGAAAAATATCTCTCTCAATTGATCAAAATGAGAAAGGATGAAGAAAAATATCTCTCCTTTATAATCTTTGTGATTCATAAGAAGGAGCACATATGGTATAACTCTTGAAATCTTTGACCACTTCCTTAGTCTAAAGTTCACAATGACTGTACCATCACCTAATTACAAATATTGAAAATTCAAAAATTTGGAGATTACTTGATTAAACTACCTTATGGCCACAAGTAAAAACATTAATATTGCTAAAATATTCATTTCATTTTTTCCATACACACATCTTGACTTATAAATATTCTAATTGCATTGTTGTGATTTTCATCCGTACAAAACAAAAAAAATATTATTTTGAGCTTACTCGAGGACGAGCAAGAATTTAAGTGTGGGGTGTGATGAATCCATAAATTATATCTAAAATAAAAGGAAATTTCATTCATTTCAGATCTTTAAGATGCTCTTAAATCAATTTTTTCTATCTTTTTCAGGGAAAAGGCATCCAAGGGAGTTCTGAGGCATTTCTGGAAACTTTTCAAAATTTATTAAAGGAATCCGCTACAGCGCGCCATAGCGGGCTGCAGCGGAAGTATTTAAACTTTATAAATAAGGGGCTCAACTAATTGAACAGTGATTTTTGCAAAATGGGCCGCTACAGCGCACGGTCACGCGCTGCAGCGAAAAAATTCTCAAATTTATAAACAGGGGGCTCAACTAATTGAACAGTCTTTTTTGCAAAATGAGCCGCTACAGCGCGTGGTCGCGCACTGCAACGGTCTGCTGCAGAAATATTTTTACTTTAAAAAATGAAAAGTGAAGTAATTGAACAGTAAACTTACAAAATGACCCGCTGCAGCAGGATATCTTCCTTAGCTCAAACGCAGTAGCACGCGGCAGTGGGTGACTTGACAAATTTGCTAAGGACCATTGCATGCCGCAGCGCCCCACCGCGCGCTGCAGCGGCCCGCCGCAAATTTTTTCCAGACAAGCATTTATTACGATTGAGGATATGACCTCTATCCTGCATTTTGTCCCCAGCCATCATTCCCTGTAGCTGCTACATTTTATTTGAAAAAGAAGGTCTTGAGGTGATGTTTTGGGTAAACAAATGAAGATATTTGTCACCTCACCATCAATAGAGGATTTTGCCATCATGAGTTCAGAATTTTAAATGGAAATGCTAGTTTTGAAATGAAGAAGAGGAAGACAACCCCTCTCCTATAAATACCCCTCCTCTTGACTTGAGAAGGGTTCACAATTTTAGCCAAAAATCTACTAAGTAAGGAGGAGTGCCAAGGAAGAGAAGAACTCCCCAAGGGTGGCAAAGCAAGCTCTTGCTTTAGAGGAGAAGGAAGAAGGCAGCACTAGCGACCTAAGAAGGGAACATTGAGAAGGAGAAGAAGGATTCCGGAGAACTTCTAAAGGAGCGTTCCTTGTATCTACTAAACTATATTCTTGTATTTTCTTTTTAGTTGATCATGAAAGAGTCTTTATCCATGTTTGTGTTTTTCTTCTATTCTTTTGTAATGAGTAGCTAAATTCCCTTGGGGATGGTTGGGGTGAAGGCCCATGTGCATGATGTAATATTAATGTATAAATGTTTTTCCTCAAGCATAATTTATTTTGTGATCTTAATGTCTTGCTAAGAAATAATTTATCTAATTTAGCTTTGAATGTGGAATGAGAGTAAGGAATTAAAAAGGTTCAAGAACTAATCATCTTGTGCTCCTTAGCTCACCTTAGGTTGGATGCTAGGTTTTGAGTGCATGAAAGCTTGGAACTATGTGAAAAAGTTCTTGTGCTCAATGCACATCAATCTAAGCTCAAACAAAGTGTTGATGCAAATGATGCTAAGACCACTAAATGAGCTCCTTAGCTCAACATAATTGAGGTAGAGGAAGGACATATTGAGTGCTCATGAACTAAGTGACATAGTCGTTGAGCCAAACATATGAATCCCTCATCTCAACTATGTGAGATGCGAGTGATACTCGTAGTGGAAATCAATGCTTGTATGATCCTAAAATTTAATAATTAAGCTCTCCTTGATTAAGAGAATAAGATTAAAATTTAAATCCAAAGAATCTTACAAGAATCTTTGTGCCGAAGTAGAACTGAATGTGAGTTCATTTTGTGCACGAGATTTGAACTTGTAAGACCTTGAGTTAAACTTAAGGAAAACAATGTGCACTTGATTTTAATTAAAATGAATGATAAAGCTTGAGAAATTAATACACATAATTGTTATATCATAGCATGTGGGATGGTCCCAACTCTCCTCTTTCTCTCATCTTGCTCTTTTTGCTTAGTGATTATCGTGCTAATTTTTAGACCAACTCATCCAAATACATTGTAGCTTATACATTAGTGAGAATAGATACACCTTAATGCCAAATCAACCAATTCTCTGAGGATCGATAAATTCCCAAAAATTAACACTTTCCATTTATTACTTCAGACCACGTACACTTGTGTGTGAGCATAGACGTGTATTTACAGTCTGTCAATGCACAATTTAGATGAGGGAGTGATTTCATTTGGGCTTAATGACTATGCCACCTCTTTCATGAGCTCTCAAAGAATCAATTCCCTCCCTTCACATATGCTGAGCTGCAGAGCTCATTTAGTGGGTCTTAGCTCACACGCTTTAACTCCTTAGTTGGGCATGGTTCAAGGTGCACTAGGCTCAAGAACTTTCTCACATAGTTCTAAGCTCTTATGCACTCATGATTTTAGCATCAAAATTAAGGGTGAGCTATGGAGCACAAGACTTTTTAGTTTTATTTTTATTTGGTCCTCTATCATTTGGTCCACATTCAAGTCCATAATAGTCCTTTTAATTTCTTTAACAAGTCATTTAAGTCACAAAATTTCATTAAAGCTTGAGGAAATTTTCATACATAATAGTCTCTTTCAATTCATGTAGGATTGCCCCAACCCTCCCCAAGGGGGGCTTAGCTCTCCATTACACTAGAGATAAAGAAGAACACATACATGGATAAAGACCCTTTCATGATCAACTATGAAAAATACAAGATAAGAGTTAGAGAGTACTAGGAATGTTCCTTTGATGAAGTTCTCCGGATTTCTCCTCTTCTTGCTCTTAGTTGCTTCTCCTAGGTCCGTAGTGCTGCCTTTCTTCCTTCTTCTCCTTAGCAAGAAGAGTTCTTCCAGCCTTAGAGAGTTCTCCTTCTCTTCTATGCAGCCCTCTTCTTATTTTGGATGTTAGTGAGCCAAGTTGGGAACCCTTCTTAAGTGAAGAAGAGCTGAATTTATAGAGGGGCTGCATTCCTCTCATTTTCTTTCAAATTCTGCATTTCCCTCTTAAAATATGCTGTGATCATTTCAAATGCAACTTGAGGGGTGAGGTGACCTCTACTTTTCCATTATTTAATCTTCACATCACTTCAAAAAATCATTTTTCCATTAAAAATAATTCTACTGCAGAAGGAATGATGGCTGGGAGATAAGGAGCAGGTTGGGGGCCTCGTCCCAGCCACAATAAATGCCCTGTCTAGACAATATTTTGGTGCACCGCTGTAGTGTGCTGTAGTGTGCTGTGGCGCTCTACAATGGTTGAATTTTGTGAAATGGTCCGCTGTGGTACGCTGCAGCGTTTTGGGTTGTACATTGGTATGTTGAGACAACACGCTGTGGTACGCTGTAGCGTTTGAGTCTCGCAAGTTCTCCTGCTGTCGTGTGCTATAGAGCCTGAGTCCCGCAGGTTCTTCTGCTGTGGTGCACTGTAGTTCCAGAGTCCCGCAAGCTCTCCCACAGTGGCGCCAGAGTCCCGCAAGTTCTCCCACTGTGGTTCGCTGTAGCGCTAGAGTCCCACAAGTTCTCCCGCTGTGGCGCGCTGTACTGCCATAGTTCCGCAAGTTCGCCCGCTGTAGCGCGCTATAGCGGGCTGCAGTGCGCCGTAGCGGATTTCTTCCAGAATTTATAGAAACTTTCCATAATTATCCAGAAATTGCTGGGAAGGCATTTTTCCTGAAAAATAGGCAGAATTTGTTCAAGGTAGCAGTTTCAATATATAAAATGAAAGAGAATTTTTTTTTATTTAGGATATAAATTATGGATTTATCAGGGCACATCTAAAAAAAGAGAAAATCTAGTTAGACTTTAATAAGTCTAAGTATGAACACAAGTTTTAGTAATTTAAGATATCACATTTATACTAAGCACATGAGCATTTAAAAGGTACAACAAGCAACAAGGGAATTTGAGAAAGTTATAAATAATGCATTTATAACTAAGCAACAAAATGAGGCAAAAGAATATACCTCAATACTAAAACTATGACAAGGTAAGGCATACATAAATAAATACAATAAGAAAAATACTAAAAGAAAAGACTCATCCTAAACATGCTGATAATCATATCAATTATGCAAGTTAAGAAGAAAACAAATTGTCTGTGATAAGTATAAGTCAGCAGTAAATAAATCTAGTATCCTATAAGTAAGAAAGTAGGTAAATAAAGCTAACTGAAGAAAATGTAACAGTAAAAAAGTAAATAGATATGTACAGACTGCCATATCAGAAAGCTTGGCAAATCGGGCCACTGTAAATTCCCACAGCCTTTTTGGGCTAGGGCAGAACATAATAGAATAGCTAGGATTGAGGAGGCAAAAAATACAAATGCAATGAATTTTAGTTATTTAACATTGCTCCTGTGGACATGTCCAAAAGCAGCTGAGGAGCAAAGCACGTTTGCAAGACTATTTGTGTTCCAACGTAACACAACACTCCTCAATGAGTAATACTAAGTTATCCTTATTTCTCCTTAACCTTGTCAAGTAGGGTAAAAGTGCACAAGAATTGACCAAAAAACTGAGCCCAATGCAAATGTTATCATAATTATTCTAAGTCTTTATTTCATGCAACAATGTTGTCTTATATGAATTATTCAAAATAATGGCACAAATTGCAAGGAATGCAAAAGCACAAATAAATCCATAGTGAGCAAGGGACTCTACTACACATGGTGATATTAGTTGTTATCTACTTTAACATATTTTATCTACTCAGAGAGGATACACGCTTAGGATCTCCAATATCTAGCTATCAAGTATAATCCCATATTTTCTGGCCTTGTGAAGTTAAACTTTAGAACATAACAAGTTCTAATTCAAAATCAGGAAAGGCCGCCTGCAAAGGTTTAATGAAATAATCGATCAGCCTAATTTACACTTTTCCATTTCTACAACTAATCTTGATATGACTTATTAAGTTTAGTAGCTAAGAGATTAAACTACAACACGGGATTTAACTCTCTTAACATAGGATTCTAAGCATTTAAAGTCTAAGTTATTCAATTTATAATGATATTAAGCTTTGAACTAAAGGAGGTTTCATTGAGTTCAATTATACTTAGTAAAATATCTAATATCTAACTTTTATTAATTTAAGTATTATGGGAGAAATCGTTGGGATCACTATATTCTATATAATTAACCTTATTCCCTTAAAAGTTATAACATTTTAAAGTTGAAAAGGTAACCTCAAGGGATATGAGTTAAAATGGAATCTTCTATGTTATAACATGACTATTATCTAAGGAGTAAGTCAACTCTTCAAGCATCCTAATTGAACGTCTATCAATCTTAAAACAACTAAATAATACTTGCCTAAATGCAAGAGTAAATAACATAATTATTCACTAGCTCTAGGCTTTAAGTTCATGTTTGCATATTTAAGATTTCCAAATAAGGTGATGATACTACTTAGTAAAAATTCACTAAGTAGTACTTATTATCCTACACTAGTAAGGGGTTCCAACGTCCGAATGTCAAGGTGTTCAAATAACAAATTAATCACTAATGATACGATGATCTATGCAAGTGATGTACACACTGTACATAGAGTTCAATAAAATAGTATAATTAAATGAATACAGAATTCTGTAAGGTTCTAAGTATTGACATACCCTTAAAGCGATTTGAACTCGAAGCTCAATAATTGATTGAAATGAGACTACAATCCCAACACCTGTAATATTTGGTTAAAGATATATCTAAATGATAATTTATATGCTAAACATTGGTTACCCCTTAATGAGCATGGATTCCAGCCAATTCATTTTCCAATACTAAAGATAGAATGCTAAACTGCAACATGCTAAATATAAAAATTTATAGGATGAAATGTAATACTTTGATCACAGAAAATCCCTAGTAGATGGATGAAAGGATAAACTCAAGAACATCATTATGCCATTATTAAAGAAAATCAATACTACTTCATAGATATTTGATTGAGACACTAATTTTAAATCTCATAGCGAATGATACAAGAGCTGCTTCATCTTAATGATTAATCACCATAACGTGAGCATAACTTAAATTCTTCCCATCTTTAACAATGAAAGCTATGATTTATGCTTAATTTAAAGATGATATTTTAAGCAGCATAAGCCCTTTGATTACTTAATTTAGAAGACATGCAAGAATTATATACACAGACGCCACTGATACATAATTGATTAACTACTACAAGGGAGGCTGCATGCATATGGATTTACAAGGATAGCGACTAACAACCTAAACAAGCATTACATATTTATTATATGAGCAATCAAAGAAGTTATACTCAAATATTATATAAGGATTCCTACATCTTTACTAAAATTGAATCAATCGCATAACTAAAGTTAATTTGAGCTTAAATGAACAATATCATGAGTATTACTAGAATTCCTCCATTTACCAATAATCAAGGATATGAATTTTATGCAATAATACAATGATGATAACATACAAGCACAAGACAATTGGTTAATTATTCAAGAATACATGCAAGCATCCAATATATAAGATTGATCCATCATTGCAAAGAGAATGCATGCATGGGTATGAATCCCATTCATAATAACTAATTAGCTGCAGTCAATAGATCTTGATACAATTGCTAAAAACAATTTAGATGAGGAATGATAGATAAAGAAATTTATGTGACAAAAATATAATAAGAATTCATTTCAACTAATAATAGTAGGATTTATTCAGAAATTATAGATAGAAATCGACAATAACTCATTAAATTGCGCTTGACTAGTTAGCAAGAGAGACATGCGAGCATTAAATCAAATAAGGAATGTAAGCAGATAAAATCCATCCATATTGATTTTCTTTTGGAGAAGTGTATCACACAAGTAAATTCAAGATTTGTAAAATTGAAGACAATAATTCATGCGAGATCTATCAAACCAAATACAAATAATTAAGATCAATGCAGGATGAAAGTACGTTGGTGATGGCCTTGAAGCTTCTATAGGTCTTAGATTAGGAACCTGAAGCTCATGCATTTGCTCCAGATTAAATGGAGGGATCAATTCTCAGCAAGGGCGAAGAAGAGGGATGTGCTTGCTCTCGGCTTTCAGGCGAGAGGCAAGGAGTTGGGTTGCTACCGACCATCAGCCGAGAGGAAGGATCCAGCGCCTGTAGGGAGGACCGATCGGCTGCTCGGTTGCGGCTCCTAGAAGTCTCGGCGACCTCCTCCATTGAGGGAGGATCTCCTTCACTGATCGAAGGAGAATCAGCCAAATAGAGGGGAAGGAACTTTTGGTTGAGGGAAAATAATTAGATTTTGGCAGCTTATTAGGTTTAAGAACTATTTAGCAATCTATTTAAAGCCGTAACCTAAATCAATACAGCCAGTAGATTAAAATCGGATTGCTGAAATTTCTTGCAGCATGATCTATGGTTATTCAAACTCCGAAAGCTACAAAATAGATATTGGAATGAGCGTCTTGATGGGACAAACACACGCGTCCAAAAATAATTGAATTTGGACAAGTATTTTATTTTATATTAATTTTTAAGTGAAAAACTTCAAAAATTTGATACGATTAATCCGGAGCTCAAAAATTTGCAAACTTAAAACATAGCCTCCTCAAATAATCTTTAACTTAAATATATAAAATTTTTTAAATTCCAATATATATTTCATCTATTATCAGCTTCTGAAATTTAAACATCACAAATTTATTTAGGACAAACCGAGATCCCAATTGCACTCAAATTTTTGCAGGAGGATCCCTCAATATGCTTTATTTGAGAGTATTTTTATTTAATTTTTATTTAAATTTTTATTTGACATGAATTAAAATTATGATTTCGACTTGATCCTCTTGAATTTGGAGTTAATCACTTTAGTAACAACCTCGGGTTATTACAGACTCCCCCACTTAAGAATGATGTCGTTCTCGACATCACTGAATAAATGAAACAGATAAGAGTCAAATTCGATAACAATGACTAGCACAAGAAGAATTCTAACATCCTTACTTTGTATAATTGAGTTTGATAAAGAATGATAGAATCTACAAAATCGATCTCAACAACTATTTATAAATATCATAGCTCCAAATTTTATCATGAAATTTGAATATATTGATCCATATACTCCACTAATACATAATTCAATCATAATTTTATCTCCTCAAAATTTCTTAATTACCAACACTTATTACAATGGAGAATTGAATCTTTCAACATAAGTTTAAGGAAGGTTTTCCAGCACTTGCAAATTTTAAATTCAACTAATATTCGATCAATAAAATTTTCTTCCATTCAATCATGCATATGAGGAAATGATAGCTTATGGTCCTTGATAGGCTTATCAACACAATTTATGACAAATCACTTAACCTCATTTGATCAAAGATATCAAATTCAATATTATGAGCAACCTACACCTCCATTTAATTTTATTCAAGTTTAGCTAGATATGATAGTTTAAAATTGCAATCACGAATTTGTTTAATATCCAATTACTAGGCCCTTTTATTCATATTCTTTGGTAGAATTTTGCTTTCGAAATATGCACTTAGCCTTTACAATGAGCCATCAATTGCAAAAAGAAATACATACTTATACTTGAATCTAAATTAATAATACATTGAAGATCATTAATTATATTTTAAGAGACACTTCAAATGTAATTCAACAATTCTTGAAATCATAATTCATTGATGACAACGGTGATTTATCTTCAGCAAAATTCAACAATTTTGATCATATTTCAATAATACAACCTTTCTAATTCATACGGGCAACAATTTTATGGGATTAATCTGTAAATTGATGCAAAGAATAACCAACTTAAATCAGATGCAGAAATTCTCAAAGGTTCTAATTGAACTTGCGAGTGTGATAAACCTATTCCAACTAAATAAAACTTTTTATGCTGATACAAATTCTAATTAATATCTAACAATTAACGATGATGAAATTAAATATATTTACACCTTGTCTCAATATATAATGAACTTAAATATTATCTCTATACTCAAGTGGATCACCATCGTCCGGTACTAATAACAACTACTAAAATTCATATAAATCAGATTTGCAACATATAATGATGCATTCCTAATGATACGAATTCCTAGAATCTCTCTTTATGTACTTGGACACTTTATCTGATGCTAATATTAGATAATATGATTTTAGATGTGGAAGTATCATAAAAAAATGAGGGAGGAATAAATCCGTACCACTCACTCAATACACTAAAAATACTTTGGGTATTATTAAATTTAGTTGACGCCAAGTAGCATTCATAATACTAATCCTCATAACCTAAAATATATTCCATTTACAATTACGCCACTTGAGCATTCAGATACATTCCAGATTATAGGAAAACAATAATGAGTATCAAGTACAACCTAGTATAAAATTTCAAGTATAACAATAATCAACATAAATGATAACTCCCAAAGTTGTATTGAAAAAGAGTTCTTGATAGAGCCACCTTGAGAAAATATGCACCAATCAAGTCAGCCATCATCCATCAAAATGAGAACCATTTAATGCAACCAGTAGATTACACAATAGAAATTCAGAAAGTAATAGATCTCTCAAACTAATACAAATGTGATACATGTTTCTAGTAGAAGGGAAAATTGCCCCTATTTCAGATCACTCAAATTAAAGCCCATACAAGTCATATAAGTAAAACAAGACCTGTTTGGAATAAAAGAAGGTTGAGAAAACTAAGAGTTAACTCCAGAATACTATGTAAAAGAAGCATATGAATGCTTTATAAAACAATAATAGCCAAAGTTATGAAGTCAAATAAAAATGTATAGATTTATGGGAAGTTTACAATGATTTAAAATAAACTAAGTAATACCCAGCTGAAAGAAAAAAAAATAACAAGAGAAATATTAACAGCTTATAAGAAAATCAACTAATTGAATTTAAGAAATGGATTTGCTTAGAAATTAAATATGTATGACAAAGAAGTAATCATAACCAACCAAATCAATAGTGTGGACAAATGAAATGTCAAACAGGTGAATTAACAATACCAAGGATAGAGTTCAAGAGATAATATTAGATGTTTAAGAGATGCTCATACATTCCAAGATCTGCAATCACCACTTTTCTAGAGCCACATGCCTAGTCGAATCATATCTAAGCTCAAAAATATGCACATAAGCATACCACATCTTCCAACTGAACAAGTCCAAGCAGCAACTAATTCAGCAACAGTATATCCAAAATTTAGGTGATATAACACTTTATCATCCCAATCAAACTTATGGATTACAAAATTTGCTATGTGCCAGAAATCGCAAGAAATCTAATATCAGATAGCAAATTTTCAGTAGATAGTAGCGGTACTATCAAATTTTATTCTCAGCCATTCCAAATATTGAACGATGGACCATTGGATGGATAGATTTGTTATAGAGTTGAAAATGGAAAGCCACCCAAATAGATTTGATCGATTATTCAACATTTTGATCAAAAGAGGATGACCATCTGGGGAGCTGCATTGCGTAGTATTCTGCCTAAGTGATTAATCGAGATAAACAATGTGCCTAATCTTGTATGAAATTGATCAACCCAATTGACAAGCCACCTTTCAAATTTCAGATGCATGATGGTTTTGAATGGTATCCATGGATGACCAAAACACACTAATGTAATTGAAGTAATAAGTTTCCATAATCAGAACATTCATTACGAGCTTTTCAGTCATTGCCAACCTGCTTTTTAAACTGACCAAGGCAAGTAAGCAATTCTGGGTACGTGACACCATATGTTCAATTTGCATTCAATTGACTTATTCATAAATTCACCTCAATGATGCCACTTCAAGCGTATCTCGACTATTTTCCAGAAATTCTATTTGATATGCACTAATTAATAAAAGTATCATCTGAAAACTAATAAAAAGAAGTGCTTAAACAAGTTCATAGATTACTTGAAATGCTCCAGAAGATCCACTCTAAGGTTGTAGAGCGACTTAAAACTCTCCCAATAATAGCGCAAGGAGTGACACGACCGACATTTCATAGATAAGATTAAAATTGGAAAAGCTTGGCTTCATATTTCTGAGAACCAAATGTTAAGCCAAATTAGTTATGGTTCTTTTTTTTTTTTTTTGAGTTTTAGAGAGATCAGTAGAAATACATATATATATATATATATATATATATATATATATATTAGATCTTTTTGCTTAAATGCAGATTGAATAATGAGAATCTTAAGCCATTTGAACTGTCAATGCTTCATGAAGAGGTTGTGGAAGTGCTGATATTCAACTGGGGAGAAGCATCATAAATCATATGATTACATTTTATACAGCGTAGTGTTAATCTAAATACCAAGCGATTTCGATGTAGCATTTTTCTCCAAGTGTTCTCTAAAATATACATAACTTAAATGGGGGCATGCCAATTTGTTTTGTGCAAAAAATTCAATATAATAAATACTATTTTCAAATCCAAGGGTACAAGCAGGTGGTGACATTCTTCATTAAAATGCAATAGAGTGCCAAAATGGTCTAAATATTCCATACAGAGTTTCAGAAATTGACTTGTTGATTTGTCCCAGTAGGTCACTTGAACAAACCTAAAATTAAATTGGATGGCAGAAGGATGAGTTAGCAGATACACGGTACCCCTATGAGATTCCAAAACTACATGTATTCTCTGAATAACATAGATCATGTGAACTCAATAAAGAATTTCAACAATCTTTCATACTAAAATCTTTACTTTAACATATTAAATTTTAAATTAATATTTCCTTAAAAGCTTTTCAAGTTCAGAACGGTATATCTAAAAAGGGTAGTTTATTGGATTGTCACTTAATAGTGAAGAATCATACACAAATGCAGCTTCTGTAAGTTTGTTTGTAGCTGAATCTACAAATTCAGTATCTATCACTCTTCTCTATCACTAACAGTATATTCATTGATTTAGAAATACTTTCAGATTTAATTATAGCTTCTTTATCTTATTTCAATGATTAATTAAGCTCTACACAATGTGCAAAATATTTTTTTTTTAATCTACATATTTTATCATAGAAACCTAAGACTTGAATAAATCATATTAGATTGAAGCCTTGGAAATCATAAGACATGGTTGTATGTTAAATCTAAACACATGCACAAACTAATTCTCCTTACATCTTCAACTTGACTCTTTTCTAAGTTTTATAATTTCAATGGTTCTCTTTCATGATATTCTCATAATTCTAACATTTTAGTTTTGTATTGAATGAACTGTGGATCCAATTAATACTATACTAATGTTTCCCTAATCATGCTCAATAGTAGAACCAACCATTGGGTAGATAGAAACATTTCTCCTATCTGACACCCTATGGATCTCTCTGATACCAACTATGGCACTCGCCCCTTAATCCACTAAGTTTAAGAGGTGGTCATCATTAGTACCACAGATATTAAACCAAAATATATCTATGATACTAATCATGAGCTGAGCAAGATCTATCAGAAACATGTATACAGTATAGCGGTGCGGAAAATTAAAAGAAGACATCCAAACACAATCCACATTTGTCCATTTACTTACCAAACATTAAATGTAGAATAATAAGAGAGCTTATTTATTACATTTTTAATAAATGCGGGCAAAGAAGATTGAAGCATATCTCCTTCAGCTAGCCGCACCTCACTTTAGCCTCCTATCAAGCTAAGCC
This sequence comes from Gastrodia elata, assembly GCA_016760335.1. Classification (NCBI taxonomy): domain Eukaryota; kingdom Viridiplantae; phylum Streptophyta; class Magnoliopsida; order Asparagales; family Orchidaceae; genus Gastrodia; species Gastrodia elata. The sequence goes on along the minus strand of CM028672.1, from coordinate 54,569,528 downwards.
ATCAAGCGCTGGATCTGACTTAAACTCCTGATCTGCCATATGTACATATATGACAGAGCACACCCAAAAAAAAAGAAAATCTAGTTAGACTTTAATAAGTCTAAGTACGAACACAAGTTTTATTAATTTAAGATATCACATTTATACTAGGCACATTAGCAATTAAAAGGTGCAACAAGCAACAAGGGATTGGGAGGAAGTTATAAATAATGCATTTATACCTAAGCAACAAAATGAGGCAAAAGAATATACCTCAGTACTAAAGGTAAGTCATACATATATAAATATAGTAAGAAAAATACTAAAATAAAAGACTCATCCTAAACATGATGATGATCATATGAATTATGCAAGTTAAAAAGAAATTAATCTATCTGTAATAAGTATAAGTAAATAGTAAATAAATCTAGCATCCTATAAGTAAGTAGTAAAAAAATCTAGCATCATATAAGTAGGTAAAGTAAAACTGACTGAAATAAAATGTAACAGTAAAATAATAAATAGGTATATATAGACTGTCATATTAGAAAGATTGGCCAATCGGGCCACAGTAAATTTCCATAGCCTATCTGGGCTAAGGCAGAATAGAATAGAACAGGTAGAATTAAGGAGGCAGAAAATACAAATGCAATGAATTTTAGTTATTTTACTTTGCTCCTGTGGACACGTCCAGAAGATACTGAGGAGTCAAGCACGTCTGCAAGACTATTTGGGTTCCAACTTAATACAACACTCCTCAATGAGTAATGCTAAGTTAGCCCTTATTTCACCTTACCCCTGTCAAGTACGGTAAAAGTGCACAAGAATCGACCAGAAAACTAAACCTAATTTAAATGTTATTCTAATTATTCTAAGTTTTTATTTCATGCAACAATATTGTCTTATATAAATTGTTCAAGATAATGGCACAAATTACAAGGAATGCAAAAGTAAATCCATAGTGAGCAATGGACTCTATTACACATGGTGACATTAGTTGTTATCTACTTTAACTAGTTCTATCACTAAGAGAGGATACAAGCTTAGGATCTCTAATATCCAGCTATCAAGTATAATCCCAGATTTTTTGGCCTTATGAAGTTAAACACTAGTACTTAACAAGTTCTAATTCAGAATTAGGAAAGGTCACCTACAAAGGTTTAATGAAATAATCGATCGACCTAATCTACACTTCTCCATTTCTACAACCAATCTTGATATGACTTATCAAGATTAGTAGTTAAGAGATTAAACTCCAACATGGGATTTAAGTCTCTTAACATAGGATTCTAAGCATCTAAAGTCTAAGTTATTCAATTTTAAATGATAATAAGCTTTGAACTAAAGGAGGTTTCATTGAGTTCAATTATACTCAGTGAAATATCTAATATCTAACTTTTATTAATTTAAGTATCATGGGAAAAATCATTGGACTCACTATATTCTACACGATTAACCTCATTCCCTTTAAAGTTATAACATTTTAAGGGTGAAAAGGTAACTTCAAGAGATATGAGTCAAAATGAAATCTTCTATGTTATAACACGACTATTATCTAAGGAGTAAGTCAACTCCTCAAGCATCCTAATTGAATATCTATCAATCTTAAAATAACTAAACAATGCTTGCTAAATGCAAGAGAAATTAACATAATTACTCACTAACTCTAGGCTTTAAGTTTATGTTTGCATATTTAAGATTTCCAAATAAGGTGATGATACTACTTAGTAAAAATACACTAAGTAGTACTTATTATCCTACACTAGCAAGGGGTTCCAACGTCCTGATGTCAAGGTGTTTAAATAACAAATTAATCAATAATGATGTTATGATCTATGCAAGTGATGTACGCACTATACATAGAGCACAAAAATATAGTATAATTAAATGAATACAAAATTCTGTAAAGTTCTAAGTACTGATGTAACTTTAAAGCGATTTGAACTCGAAGCTCAACACTTGATTGAAATGAGATGACAATCCCAGCACCTGCAATATTTGGTGAAAGTTACATCAAAATGATACTTTATATGCTAAACTTTGCTTACCCCTTCATGAGCATGGATTCCAGCTAGTTCATTTTCCAATACTAAAGATAGAATTCTAAACTGCAACATGCTAAAAATAAAGATTTACAAGATGGAATGCAATACTTTGATCATAAAAAATCCCTAGTATATGGATGGAAGGATGAACTCAAGAACATCATTATGTTGTTATTAAAGATAATCAATACTACTTCATAGATATTTGATTGAGACGCTAATTTTAAATCTCACAGCGAATGATACAAGAGCTGCTTCATCTTAATGATTAATCGCCATAACGTGAGCATAACTTAAATTCTTCCCATTTTAACTAAGGAAAGCTATGATTTATGCTTAATTTTAAAGATGATATTTTAAGCAGCATAAGCCCTTTGATTACTTAATTTAGAAGACATGCAAGAATTATATACATATATGCCATTGATACATAATTGATTAACTACTACAAGGGAGGCTGCATGCATATGAATTTACAAGGATAGCGACTAACAACCTAAACAAGCAGTACATATTGATTATATGAGCAATCAAAGAAGTTATGCTCAAATATTATATAAGGATTCCTACATCTTTACTGAAATTGAATCAATCACATAATTAAAGTTAATTTGAGCTTAAATGAACAATATTATGAGTATTACTAGAATTCCTCAATTTACCAATAATCAAGGATATGAATTTTATGCAATAATACAATGATAATAACATACAAGCACTAGCCAATTGGTTAATTATTCAAGAATACATGCAAGCACCTAATTTATAAGATTGATCCATTATTGTAAAGAGGATGCATGCATGGGTATGAATCCCATTCATAATAACGAATTAGCTGCAGTCAATAGACCTTGATATTGCTAAAAACAGTTTAGATGAGGAATGGCAGATTAAAAAATTTATGCGATAAAAATTAAATAAGAAGTCATTTCAGCTAATAATAGTAGGATTTATTCAAAAATTAAAGATAGAAATCGACAACAACTCATTATATTGTGCTTGACTAGTTAACAAGAGAGACATGTGAGCATTAAATCAAATAACGAATGTAAGCAGATAAGATCCACCCATATTGATTTTCTTTTGGAGACGAGTATCACACAAGTAAAGTTAAGATTTGCAAAATTGAAGACAACATTTCATGCGAGATCTATCAAACCAAATCCAAATAATTAAGATCAATGCGGGATGGAAGTACCTTGATGATGGCTTTGAAGTTTCTATAGGTCTTAGATTAGAAACCTAAAGCTCATGCATTTGATCCAGATTAAATGGAGGGATCAATTCTCATCAAATACAGATAGGAGGGATGCACCTGCTCTTGGCCTTCAGTTGAGAGGCAAGGAGTTGGGCTGCTATCGTCCATCAGCCAAGAGGAAGGATCCAGCGCTTGTAGGTAGCACCGATCGGCTACTCGATTGCGGCTCCTAGAAGTCTCGGCGACCTCCTCCATTGAGGGAGGATCTTCTTCGCTGATCGAAGGAGAATCAGCCGAATAGAGGGGAAGGAACTTTTTGTTGAGGGAAAATAATTAGATTTTGGCAGCTTATTAGGTTTAGAAACTATTTAGCAATCTATTTAAAGCCATAACCTTAATCAATACAACCATTAGATTAAAATCGGATGGTTGAAATTCTTGCGCCATGATCTATGGTCATTCAAACTCTAAAAAATTACAAAATAGGTATTGGAACGAGCGTCTCAACGAGGCAAATGCACACGTCCAAAAATAATTGAATTTGGATAAGTATTTTATTTTATATTAATTTTTAAGTGAAAAACTTTAAAAATTCGATACGATTAATCCGGAGCTCAAAAATTTGCAAACTTAAAACATAGCCTCCTCAAATAATGCTTAGCTTAATTATATAAAAATTTATAAATTCTAATATATATTTCATCTACTATCAGCTTCTGAAGTTTAAACTTCACAAATTTACTTAAGACAATCTGAGATCCCAATTGTGCTCAAATTTTCGCAGGAGGATCCCCTCAATAAGCTTTATTTGAGAGTATTTTTATTTAATTTTTATTTAATTTTTTATTTGACATGAATTGAAATTATGATTTCGACTTGATCCTCTCGAATTTGGAGTTAGTTACTCTAGTGACAACCTCGGGTTATTATAACAATTCTCTGATATGAAGAAGTGACTATCACCTATATGAAAGAGTGTGTTGCATATATGATTCTTAATACTTAATGTTCCTATAGCAGGAAAGAAAGAAAAATAATTTTAATTACAGTTTATGAAGTTTGAAGTTTGAAGTAAGTAACTTAGGAAGTAAATGCATATAAATTGATAAGTTGAAGTAAAGAAAATCAAATGTAAGATGTACCAGTTACGAAGTCATTTTCTTCTTTAGAAGTATAAGCATAAAGTACATACACTCTGGTTATGGCTTGAGATTGAACAGCAGCCTTGCCTTTATCAGTACGGTCTCTCTGCCCTTGCCTTTGTGCTTGTGGGAGCGCTCTTTTCTAATCACAAGCGTTCCCACTAGATGAAGGAGGCATGAGTGCAGGAAGTGGCACTTGTAAATTATAAGGGGTAGGATTCTTGACTGACTATCAATGATAGATCTTTATTCTATCGACTATCCAATTAGCATGACATTCTTGGTAGCGGTGGCTAACCCTGCCATAATTATAATATTGCTTGCCTGTGGGGTGGTAACACTTCCTGTATGGGTGTGGCCTATTACATTTGGCAGTTGGTCCACCTTGTTGACTTTTATTCTGAGCAATATTGAAAACTTTAAGTCCTTGAGGATGATTCCTCTAAAATAACTTAGATCTAGAAGGTTGGAATTGAGGGCGCTTTTGCATCTCAAATTGAACTTGATGGTGCTCTATCATTTTAGCACCTTCCAATAACTTAGGAAAATCATCATGGTATATGGACACCAAATGACTTTTAATAGAGTTCTTTAGGCCTTTCAGAAATCTACTGCATTTAGCCACTTCCGTGCAAATTAGATCAGACACAAAGCAAGATAGTTTTCTGAATTCCATCTCATAGTCATGTACAGAATGATTTTCTTGGGTTAGCTGCATAAAGCCATCCTCAATTATAGTTTGTGCAGAAGGATGGATGAATTCAGTATGGAAGACATGCTCAAATTCTTTCCAAGGAATATCTTCCACATAAGTGTTAGAAAAACGGCTTTGAGCTCACTATCCCACCAGTATTTAGTTTCCTGATGAAAAAGATGAGTAGCCAAATAGATACACTCACTCTCAGAGCATTTAATGCTTGCTAAGAGTTTTTCCACTAATTTAAACCAATTGGCTACTTCCATAGGTGAAGCAGAGCCATTGAAAGTGAGGGACTTAAACAAAGGAAAGCTAGGAGAAAGGCATCCCCAACTGGGCCTGAAGTAGGTAGTGGTGCAAAAGTAGTAGCCTTTGGAGTTGGGGCTGGAACTTCAAGTGGAGTTGGGGGAGTTTTAAATGGAACTTGGGATGATTATTGTGGAATAGGAGAAGATGGTGGAAGAATTGGAGGAGGGTGAGAGGGGGTACTTGTAGAAGCCATCCTCTCGGCAGCTCTCATTTGAGCTTCTATCATCGCTTTAAACATTCCCAACATTTGTCTCATCTCTTCAATTAGTGATGGAACAGATGGTTCAGCCTCTTTAACTATGGAGGAAATAGGATCTTTGTGATTCAGATTAATTCTATAAAATTAAGAAAAATAAAAGTTCAAATTTTGTAACAAGAAAAGCTCCTCATTAATATATACAAAATTAAAGTACAAAAGAAAAGTACATAAAGTAGAAGAAAGTAGAAGTTACTACGTACAAGCTATAATGTAAAAGTTGTTACTACATAAAAGAGAAACTATAAATTCACTTACAAAATTTATTGTAGAACATTGATTCAAAATCAGAATAAAGAGGAGCACGATGTAGGTGTTGACTAGCTCTAATGAGATCACTGTGGGCATAAACCCACCATTTTTTGGCATAATTGTCGAAGAAATCTTCTAACATTCGGAGGCGTATGTGGTCGAGGCATTGAATGGCTGTAACGGTGTCAGAGAACCTTTAGAGCCACTCCTTTGCTAATTGAGGGATGCAATCTCCCTTGAACACACAATACTTCAAAATTATATCTAATACTTCACCTTCAGTGTGATGACTCCAAATATAGGATATGAGATTAATCCCACCTTGGTGCGTCACCTTAGCATCTAATATCTAATTAGAAGGAAGCTAGCAATATGCTAGATGTTAAGTTTGGCCAAGGATCATGAAGAGGGTTTTAAGTTAAGATGAGAAAGTGAAAGCAAGGAGATGCACATGATTTCAAATGCATATGATCAAAATAGTTATAATTAATTGTATAAAAATGATAATCATATGCATGTACAAGGCAAGTAGCATGTAACAACATAAGTACTTAAGATCAATAATAGAAGGAAGGGAAGAGTAACATGAGTCAATGATAGAATGTAAGTAATAAAAATGCTTAAATGGAAGTAGTTTCGATTATGAGTAAAAGATATGAAACATGTGAATAAAAATATTTGCAATTAATTAAAATAAATAATAGTTGCAATCCTAAGTATCAATAAGAATTTAAGGAGATTGCAACATATAAGTGAGAGTAATATTTCAAGTAAGATAAAAAAAATGAACATTCACATAAGAATATAAATTTACAGTTTATAAGATGTATGTACAATTAAGATAGATGCAACTAATTACATGCAACAATTAGTTTTATGAACATGAAATATTTATGCAATTTAACCATTTAAATATCCATTTATCCAAAACAAGTATTTTAAGTAAGAAAGAACTACTTCCATCACAAAATAAGTAAGGACAAGAAATTAAATTAAGCTATTACATACCATTAATTAAATAATAAGTAAGTAAAACTCTCTCTCTCTTAAACAAAATAAAGCAAGTAAATAACATTTAAGCGGAAGCAAATATATGATTTTTAAGCACTTGGCCCAGCTCCACTAGCATCCAAATGCACCTGATCTATCACATTTTGGCATTTAAATGTGATCGGGCAAAGCCAATGAAAAGAAAAGTATAGTTAGACTAAACAGCCTAAGCATATTTTAAGATTGGGCTAAGCATTTTAATATTCATTTTAGATATCACAACTAGTCTACAATATATTTAAAAGCAGCATTGCAAAATAAAAGCTTTTAAATAAGAAAAAAAAGAGGAAAATAGCAAGAAAGACTAATAAAAAGTAAAATGAGTAGGAATACTTTCAAGTATAGTCATTCTAACCTGCATATAAAATAAGGGTAGAAATATTCTAAATAGGCTAAGAAAGTATTAAAGTGCATATGAAAATGAATAGAATGAAGCATGTATATGTTCAATGAGCTTATGCTAAGTAAAGAAAAGAAGGCAGTGAAGCATTTAAATGAAATTATAATAATATTCACTGCAATCGAAATGAACTACAAACAAGTAAAGTACAATACTAAAAATATGGAAAGTGCAAAGCATATTAAATGAAAGGAAATATTAGACTATAAGTCTAAGAGGTACATAGCCTAGGACTATGAAAAGTAATATAGCTAAAATCTAAAATGAGTCTTCACAATCAATAAGATTATAGAAGAACTCATATTTTCTTAAATTGAAGTTATTTTATGAAAGTATTCATTCTGCAGAAAAATATAAAATGAAGCGATGAATTAAGCACGCCTGCCTAAAAGTTAAGGGAAAGTGGGATTCAAAAGAATTAAGACTCACATTCACCCTCTGAGAATGTGAGGTCTCCTCATTACTCATAATTAGCCTGCCCATGGCTTAACCAACAATAGTAAACCCCTATAGTTTTAAAGTGAAAGTTTTATTTATGCACAATATATTATATGAATGTGTCAAATGAAAAAAGCTCAAAGCTAAGTAAGCATTCAAGGAAAAGTTCAATAATTGCAAACTATGTGATATCCAAAGTTATCTAATTTTAATGATCTCCTTAATAATTGGAGCTAATTGAGCTCCAACTTAACTTAAAGATATTGATCTCAAGTCAAATGTAAGTAATATAAGTAGTTGAGGTTTTGGAAAATAGTTGTTTATTTTTATTCTATAAGATGACAAAATAATTTATAAGTATAATAATGCTAAATGAAATTAATCCTAGTCCTATCATAAACCATTTGATTGATATTAGTTAACTAAATTATGGCTTAGAAAACTAGGTAGAAAAGGGTGTGATTATGGAATTATCATTATTGAAGAAGATGGAAGTTAAGGTTCTACAAGCTCAACTCATCTAATTAAATTATATTGGAAGGATTTAATCAAATCTATTACTAATATAACTAGATTGAAGTAATTTGGAAAGATCTACGTACATAATAGAGGAAGGGATTGTAAGTTACAAGCTCTACAATTTTTATAAGTTGAAGGTTAATGAAATCAATAGGATTCCTAAATGATACTAATAGATTAAGGACTCTTAATTCAGCTCATTAATAAACTTAAAAGAGGATTTAGGAGCTAAGGGTGAAGTGAGCTAGAACCCAATCTAGTTACTTAGGACTAATCCTAATTAAATCACAACTTATAATAACATAAGTTTTAAGGTTAACTACACCTAATTGGGTATATAAACAACTTTTAAGATCACAATAAATCAGGTTATAAAATCAAATTTAAAGTATCTCACCTAGGGTTACAATTTGAAATAAATAATTTGCTATGAACACAAGCATTTAATTTAAGAAAATACTAAGTTCCATTCATGCAATTAAAATTGATATGGGAAGTAAATAATGTGACATGCATGCTATCTTAAGGTTCAAGCACCTAAAACATACAATTAATGGAGCTAGAAAGTTATCAAAATTACCCTAATTTAGGAGCCAAGAACCTAAAATCACTAAACATTATCCAAATGAAATAATATACATTAATATGCAATCCTTATAGTATAAGGAGTAAAATGACACTAATTAGGTCAAAATCGAACAATGTTGATATTTTAGGATTTTTAGGATACCTAATTAGGGTTAAAAAGTGATTATAAAATTTAGGATACAAATTCTAAATTTAACTATGCCATTATGTTCGTCTCATTTTTCTTGTCTAAATGATATATATTTTGCATTATTTGGTTAAGTATTTTTAAAGTTATAAATGAAATAAATTTGCATTAGAAATAATTAATTTGGATTTAAATAAATGCATTTTCATTTAATCAGATAACCATCGTCACAAAAATTGAGATGGCGCACATAAAACAAGTAACTGCTGACATTAGTAAAGGTGCAGCTGCATGATTTTGAGGTGACGTGTGTTGCCTCTATATTACACATGGGGATCGAGCAGGCGGCGCGGTTTAAGGAACTGGTCCAACCCAATTTAAAAGGCATAATTGAACCTGTCCAGAGTTCGACCTAAACCCATGTTCCCAGAAATTTCCAGCAAAAAAAGCCGATTAGGGTTAGGTCAAACTATTAAACCAAATGATTCCAGGGCTTGACTCTTAAATTAGCATGGAGTTCTAGTCACTAGGAGTAAACTCATCCTTAATCCAAGACTACTTGAAGGTAAGGACTCACACACGATGATGCCCTAACTTTTGGTAAACAAATTTAACCCTCCATTGGAGAACTTAAAAACTCTAGAAACGATAATCGGGATTGATTTGATGTCTTCAAATGATTTGAATGATATGGAAGCAACAAAATGGAATGCTTAATTAAAAGAGAAGTCAAAGATGGTGTACCTTGAGGATTTGAGCTTAATGGTGGAAGATAGGGAATTAGGGTTCACGGCTAGCCATCGTCCATAGCTCCTATGCGATCACCAGCAATACGATAGGAATCAAAGAGAGCAAAAGTCCCATTAGGAGATTATCTTGAGGCCATCAGGCTCTCAGGAGGGCAGCTGGCGACTTGCTGCTTCGTACGCCTCTATGCGATGGATTGGAGGATAGGGACATATAGTCCTTGATCCTCAGCTATCGGATACTCTCTTTAATCCGATGGTCCAGCCAGCTTGATTGCAAGGAGCAATTTAGAGCCATTGGATTAAACAATAAGGCAATCAACAACTCTGATCCCATGCTTCTGCTGCACGCTATTCAGCTCACCGCAGAAGATCCGCGCGGCATTATAAATTCGACCGTAGGAATAATAATATTAAATGTATATAAATTATTTTAATTACCATAGTTAATTTAATTAATTATACAAAAAATTCAATACTCAAAATTAAATAATCAAACAGGCTTTAAAAAATCCCAAAAATTCACCCTTATATAATTGAGGGGTGAGGAACTCAAAAATACAATCAAATTTTTGATGGGAGGTCAATTAATTATCTTAATTTTCTAAGTATTCAATTATTATTAAAATATTCGAGGGAAATTTGACTACTTCAAATGCTTCCAAAATACCACCCCTAGCTAATTTTGGTGCGATGAGTCCAATGGCGGACACCATTTTTATTATGCGGTCTAAATAAATTAGGCAATTTCAGAATCATCAGAAAACTAGGAAATATTGGAAATTACCAAATGATCTCCAAATCGCATGAAACTTGAAATGGAGGCTCTTAATACTATTATAAGACTAATGAAAGAATATTATAGTTAATTAGATCACTAATTGATGAGTAACAACACTAGGGTTATTATATCCAGGTACTGAGACTCCTTGGTAGAAATGTCCATACATTGTGCGGTACCTGTGGTCATCTTCCCAATACTAAAAAAATGCCCTAGAAAATTATTTTAATTCTGACTCTGGATTCTCCATCTGAGAGTCAGTTATTAAAGTTTAAGTAAAATTTAATTCAATTATCTAATTGGAAGTTCATTCACTTTCTTAAGGTAACATTCTTTAATATTTTTACTTTTCTTTGTTATTATCTTGGATGAGTGGATATGTAGCGCCCCCGCCCCGTCACCATTTACGGATCTGTTTCCCTGAGTAAGGTGGAGAAGTTTGTCCTCTAGAATTGCTTAAGCTGATGCGGGGATAACCACTTCACAGAAGGCTTCTAAGAACATATCCCATGGAATATCTTCTAACTCATAATCCGCGAACCTATTATTTTGCTCATTCACCCTCCAGTACTCTGCTTCCTTTTGAAATAGGTGTGTGACTAAGCAAATTGCTTCCGAATTAGGGCATTTAATGCTGGCCAAATTATTTTCAGCCATCTTTAACCAGGTAACGGTATCCATGGGGCTTAGAGCCCCATTGAAGGTAGGCGTCCTTAAATGCAGAAAACTTTGAAGAAGTCTGTCTCCCGAGAAGTGGGAGGAAGATGGAGCTCCTAATTGTGGAAGAGATTGCTGACGTACACTTAATATAAGGGCATGAGTTTCTTGTGCATATTGCGCATTACTCTCGATTAGAGCTTTCATCAAACTAGCCATAAGATTCATTTCATCGGGTCTGCTCAAAGATGAGACCGCATTTTTAATCAGAGTAGGAGCAGAAGGAGACCTTGGATTCATGACTGTGAATAAAAGTATAGATTCGATGAATATAACAAAAATTTCATTATCATTTCATTCACTACTTTCTCAGAAGAGAAGTTACATAGTGGGCAAAATAGATAAATGCTATGAAAGAAAAGACATGATATGAGTTCTAAGACTCTAATTACATTTTTCTACCCAAAAGGTGGCACAAAAATCATTATATATGACTACTCGATGCCTTCTAGCTATCATTATATAAGCCCAAAACCACCACCAACTAGCTGGTCCCATAAGTAGAACCTCCAAAACCAGAAGATAGTACTCATCGAGACAGGCTCTCTCTCGAAAGGTAGTGGTTGCACGGCCCAACCACTCTCTAGTAAGGACTAGGATGCTGGTGTCTCCAAAGAATAAATGGATAAGGATCTTGTATAGCACCTCCACTCCATGAGGTGACATTCCTTTAATGACTCTACCATATATCCTACAGTCCTGAAAGTCATATGCCCAATAATCTTCAAACCTTCTAAGATAGAATGAGAATGCTGACTGTGTATACTCCATACCTAAAATTTTATTTAAGAAATAGCTTAGACTTATAAGTATTTTACTTGCATCTATTATTTTCTTTAAAGTTCATTCAAGTCCTAGGATGTCTAGTTTATGTTTTATCGTTCACTATTTTAACGGTGTTATTATGTTCATTCAACTCCTAGGATGTCTTAGTTTTAGAAAATTTTCAGTCTTCATTTCTGAGATAAATTTGATGAACTTTGGATGCTACTTTTTTTACACTTAGTAACTTGTGACCTTTATCTGATCCTGTAACAACCCAAGTTATTACCTTGGTCAATTAGGACTAATCTCAGTCTTAATCTTGATCATAAGTGCTAATTAAGTCAATATGAGTCAACCTCTAAGACCTAGTCCAAATCGGGAGTCAAATGAATCGAATCCTGATTTCTAGAAAATCCAAAAATCCTAAAATTTGACCTACTTAAATTGACCTCCGATAGAAAAATGGACTTCGTCATTGCGCTCATTGCCCCCAAATTAGCTAGGAGACGCCAAAATTTCGACAAATATTTTAATAATACTTAAATACCCCGAAAGTTGAGAAATTTAAATACTCGTTGGATTGAAAATCCGACGTCGCCGTTGTGTTCCCCACCCCTCAATTAGCTAAGAGTGAATATTTAGAATTTTTCTAAAATTGATTTAATTATCTAAATTAAATAAGGATTTAATTAATTAAATATTATATAATTAATAATTTATTTATTTAATTAAATTCTAACGACACCGTCTACTTAAAATGCGCGCCATTAGTTTGAGCCGATGCTGTTACTCCGCTCGTTAGGCCCTATCGAAAGATCGGGGACGTTCGATCGGGATCGATCAAACGGCTCACGGCCCGTCACCCTCGTCTTCTCCGCCTCGCCTCCACGTGGCAGGCTGCTGCTGCCACGGCCCAACCGGCGCCCTCCCTCCCTCGACTGATCTGCCTCGCATCCTTTAAGACCCATACCCACTGTTAGGGACCGAGTTTTGCACACTTAGAGCCCGATCGTCTTCCTGCTGTGAACCCTAGATCCTCCGTCGTCCAATCAGGTACACACCGAACCCTCCATTCCTTCAATTAATTGCTATGTTCAATATATGCATGTTTATTCCATGCTTAGGATTAGGAGATGACTGAGTTCAATTGAGCGATGCATGGTTTGAATTCCCGATTTTGGTAGATCCTCCACAGTACTTACCGTTACCCCTTTTAGACCGCACCTTAGGACCTAGGGCTCGACTTAACGCCTCCCGTAGTGCAGCACTGCCGGCGGTTCGATCCTAGTTAGGTCGGTGATGTTGAGCCCCGTCCAACGGCATGCGGGTCGAGGGTCATCGCCGCCGGGATGGCCACAAAAGGGCGTGCCCTAGCCCCGAGCCCTTGCGGTGGCGTGAGGGAGTCGAAACGTCTGCGGGCCGGGCTGGGTCGGGCCCGACTCGCGTGAGTCCGAGCGGGCCAGCTGCGCGTCGCACGCGCATCATGCAGGACCCGCACGCGTCAGCTCCGCCAGACGTGGGTTCCACCCACTGAGCTGCGCTCCTCTCACGCCCTGCCACGCGTCCGGGGTGGGCCCCACACACTGTGGCACGCCCAATCAATGGCCGCCACGTAACCATGGCGGGCCCCGCGCCCTCTGCCAGAGCTAGTGATGGCTTGCCACGTGGCAGTGGGTCCGCCGCCGTCTATCAACCTGCGGAAGAAGGATAAATAAATATAATAATTATATTGTTATTTAAGTCAGTATAATTAAGTTAGTTATAAGATATAGCTATCGGGATATTAGTATCTTTATATTAATTTAGGTAATTAATTATTACTAATTAGTGATTATTAAATGATTAATTAGTAATTAAGAGTAGTTAATCAATAATTAATATAAACTTAATTCAATTGAAAACATAACAGTAATAATTAATTAGGTAGTAATAACTGTCATTAATTAGATATATATTAAAATATTCGTCAAAATTTTGACGACTTCCGATTGGCACAAAAACATCACCCATAGCTAATTTGGGGCCAATGAGTGCAATGGCGAAGTCCATTTTTCGATCGAAGGTCAATTTAAATAGGTCAAATTTTAGGGTTTCTGGATTTTCTAGAAATCAGGATTCGATCCATTTGACTCCCGATTTGGACTAGGTCTTAGAGGTTGATTAATATTAACTTAATTAGCACTTAGGATCAAGATTAAGATTAAGATTAGTCCTAATTGACTAAGATAACAACTTGGATTGTTACAGATACAGAGAATAGATCATAAAGTAGATAGGAACAAACTCCTTATCTGACACATTATGATACTTCTCTGATACAAATTGCAGTGCCCCCCCCGCCCCATTGCAGCGCAAAAGTGATAATCAATTCAGTAGCGGAGCGGTGTGCTACTCGGGAAGGCATAACCCATCTTCTTAAATAGCTGTAACTAAACTACTGAAGGCTGCTGACTTAACCATGAGAAGGGTCGAGAGCTAATACTTAAGATAAGAGTAGTACTTATCCTAAGTATTTGGCTAACACATACATTGGATTATGAAAGTAAGATGAGAAATCCAACATATATATAATCATATCAGCATTTCCAGTATGCCGATCACAGCACAATACTAAGTATAAGTAATATATAAATAGAGTGTAGAAGCTAAGCATATATTTATGAACATTCATCATAGAAGCTGAATTAAATATTCATCAGAAAAGAAAAGAAAATATATCTAGAAATTATAACAAACAATTTTCTGAAATAATACTAAAATAAAGTCTAATTACTGAACTGAAATAAAAATAATAAGGCTGAAGGAGGATCCACTAAGGCTCCATGAACTCCTCCTAGATCTCTAGAGAGTCCTCCTGACCTAGCTCAACAAGCCGCTCAGGATCTAGCAAATTACCGGATCCCAAAAGTACCACACATTAGGCAATATGTTTAACACATTTAAACTAATCTAGACTGTTCTAATTACTAAATTAACATTTAAATAAAGTAAATAGAACTACAGAAAAATTGTAAAAATAGCTCAAAAATAAATACTAGACAAAACTGAAGTGGAGTAAGACTGACTATATACTGAATACTGAAAATGAGTAAGAATAATATATAATCTAAAACTGAATAAATTATATTTAAGACTATGTGGTATGCCACTGAAGTCATGCATCTGATGCCACCATACTGTGTGTTACTGATGTGCAACTAAAATATCACTGAACTGCTATCGATATATAGTCAAATTTCTACATACATCATGTTAGGAAATATAGTTTATTATGATGTCTAAACATCTTGAATTTCCTCTGTTAATGTATGAAGCATCACATGATCCATACATAATTATTGATACACATATCCTTACTTATTGATGAATCCATAATTTATATCCTAATTTAAGAAAAATTTCATTCATTTCTTATATTAAAACTGCTTCCTTAATCCAATTTTGCTTATCTTTTCAGAAAAAATGCCTATCCAACAAATTCTAAGCAATATGGATAATTCTCCAATATTTCTAAAGGAAAACCGCTGCCGCGTGCTGCAGCGTGCTGCAGCGAGCCATTCTGCAAAATGGTAGCACCACAGCAAAGAACTTTGCAAGCACGGGTGCGATCGCACGCTACAACGCACTGTAGCGGACCAGTTTGCAAATGCTGGCGCTATAGCGCGCTGCAGTGACTCATTTTGTGAAATGTTAGTGCCACAGCGCGCTGCAGCATACCAGTTTGCAAATGCTGGCGCTACAGCGCGCTGCAGCGACCCATTTTGCAAAATGTTAGCACCACAACGCACTGCAGTGGACCAGTTTGCAAACGCTGGCGCTACAGTGCGCTGCAGTGACCCATTTTGCGAAATGGTAGTGCCACAACGCGTTGCAGCGGAGCCTTTTTGTATTCGCTTGCGCTATGGCGTACTGCAGCGCGCGGCAGCGGCCCTTCACTTAGCAAACCACTTCTCCCCCAAGCGCCACAGTGGCCCTTTTTGCAAAACCTCCCGCTATCATGCGCTACAGGGCGCTGCAGCGGCTCACCATATTTTTGTCTGACAGAAGCCTTAAATGCGGCTGGAACAAGACCCCCAACCAGGTTCTTGTCTCTAGCCATCATTCCTACTGCTACAGCTCCATTTTTTAAATGAAAAATGGTCTCTTTGATGTGATGAGAAGGATAAAACAATGGAAAGTATTGGTCACCTCATCCATCAATTGGAATTTGCCATCATTACTCCAGAATTTTCAATGGCAAAGGCAGATTTTGAAATATGAGGATGATGATGCAGCCTTCCTCTATAAATACCACCCCTCTTGATTAGAGAAGGGTTTCCAACTTGGCTCACTTCAAACTAAGTAAAGAGAGGGGCTGCATAGAAGAGAATAAGAACTCCCCAAGGGTGGATGAGCTCATCTTGCTAAGGAGAAGGAGGAGAAAGGCAGCACTAGGGACCTAAGAGAAGCAACTTCAAGCAAGGAGAAGAAGAGTCTGGAGAACTTCCCCAAAGGAATGTTCCTAGTATTTTCTAAACTCTTGTCTTGTAATTTCTTTTCTTAGTTGATCATGAAAGGGTCTTTCTCCATGTATATATTTTTTGTCATCTCTTTTGTAATGGAGAGCTAAACCTCCCTTGGGGAGGTTTGGAGCAATCCCACTTGTGTTGATAGTTACTACGAAATATATGAAGTTTTCCTTAAGTATCAATAAAAATTATGAACTTAATGACTTGCTAAAAAATGTATAAGACTATTGTGGACTTAAATGTGAACCAAAGGATAAGGACTATTAAACTCAAGGACTAATTTGTCTTGTGCTCCATAGCTCACCTTAGTTTCGATGCTAGATTTATGAGTGCATAAAAGCTTAGAACTATGTGAGAAAGTTCTTGAGCTTAGTGCACCTTAATTTAAGCTCAACTAAAGAAGTTGATGCGTGTGATGCTAAGACCCACTAATTGAGCTCCGTTGCTCAGCATACTTGAGGGAGGGAATGGAGAGATTGAGTGCTCATGAATGAGGTGACATAGTTATTGAGCCCAATGAATTCAATCCCTCATCTCAGTATGTGTGATGCGCATGATACTCTTAGTGGAATCAATGCTTATAAGATCTTAAAAATTAACAACCCTCATCTCCATGATCAACAGATGAGATAAGAACTACAAACTTAAAATCTTATAAGGATCTTTGTGCTAAAATAGAACCGACTGTGTGTTCATTTTATGCACAAGATTTGAACTTATAAATCTTTGAGATAAAACTCAAAGAAGGACAATGTGCACTTGATCAAAATCTAAGCAATTGAAAGATGAACGCTTGAGGAATCATCATACATAAGTTATCTATCATGTTCATGTGGGTCTCCTCTTCCTTTTATTTGACTCATTTTCTACTTAGGAACCAACCTAAGCAAAACACCCATAGCTTAAACATTAGTGATAATAGATATACCTTAGTAATAAAACATCCAATTCTCCGTGGTTCGATAAATCCCGAAAACTCAAACTTTCCACTTATTACTTCAGACCACGTACACTTGCGTGTGAGAGTAGATGTGTATTTACAGTCTATCACTTATGCTCATGCTCATGTCTCTACACTACATCTTAAAATTCAAAAATCCCAAAAATATTTTAAAATTAGATAATGAATCAAATGTCTCCATTGTGCAGCATCCATCTAAGTGGATTTTGTCTCCTAGTTCTAGTTCCATTAACTTGTTTTACTTAGGATTTTACTTGAAATTATCAGTTGGAAAGGTTGTATACACATGGTTGTAAGTTTCCAAGAGCGGTGAATTTTACACTTAGTTTGTTTATAGCTGCACTTATCGAGGTGCACCAAGATAAGAGGCAGAACGCTATTACAGTTATTCTTCCCCAAACTAAGGATCTAGTTCATTGATTATGACACTCTTAAGCTTGGATGATTTACTCTTGTGGGACTATATTCATCTAATCCCTTTGGATGGCCCCTGATCATAAGACCACATTGGAGTGACTCAACCAATCTTAAATATTGTTGGAGTGATTCAGCACCATAAATATGCATAATCATAACCAACTAATAATCTGAGTCTTCAGCAAATCTATTTAACACTCAAGGATTTATCAAAGCTATAAATTTTGACTATAATTGGGTAAACCCTACACAAGGCTCTAAGGATGTGACCAAAAGGTCACTCAATATATGTTACTACCACATGAGAGAAATCTCATTCTAATGCCTTAGGTGAATTCTATCATAAGGTTTTAAGATTAACTTCTAAGGCTAAGAGATAATCATCTGGTTTCCTACCTCAAGGTTCAACAAAAGATCTCCTTATCTCAATGTGTTAACATTTATTAGGATTTTTAGATATTACATTGCACTCCTATAGCAAGATCATCCAGATCTCACACCTCTAACATTTATGCTAAACTCATAAGTTTCATTTATTAAGCTTGGCTTCATTTGATCATATCAGATGGTTAAACCCATCTTATCACATTCTATACTACAATCATAGGATAAAATCAGAGATATTATTAGGATTAGATCATTTTGTAAATCATTATAGTTTTATTATTATTCTCATGCTAAGAGTCTTATATAAGAGAAGATTAGGGATCTTAAGCTTAGATCCAGATGTTTAAATCACATAAGTTCTTTATTAATCTTAACACTTCTAATTCAATGATTTAAGATCAATACTAAATTAGATGCATTATTGGAATCATGTTAGTTGAATTACCTTTCAATCAAGTTAATTGATTAAGTGATTAAGGATTCAAGTATTAATCAAATAGGTTAGGGTTTAACCCTTATCCTTAGCCAATTAAGTTATTGGTGTTTTATTGATGGAATGATTCAGGCTAAGATCAAGTATTAATTACTTAAATCAAAACCTTAAAGATCTTAAGGTCAATTAAGGATTAATGTCACATTACATAATTCAAGGGTTCAAGGTACATGTGAAGATTAATTACATTCACACTACTACTTTGAAAGCATAATAACAGAAAATTTTAGAAAAATAGAGAGTAGTTAGTACTAATCAAACTCTAAATAAAAACAAATGGATTAGCACCTAATTACAAATCCAACCATCAAAAATTTATGAAACTTGGCATTAGTTATCTACTTATCCATATGAACAATCAAAGACTAAGTTTGGTAAATTTCATTAGCTAAATACCCTAATTTTCACTAATCATGCATTAAAAGATTATGGAATAATTAAGAATACATTAATAAAAAAATTAATCCACATAGTACATTCATTTTATAAGGCATAAGGAACACAGTGGCAACTAAATTATGCAATTTAGTTAAGTATACATGCTAATCAACCCCAATTAAGTTTTGCAATAATTAGGCTAAATCAAAAAATCTAATTATTAAAAGTGCAATATTATTTTATATTCTTGTTCCTCACATTTATTTGATTAATTTGATATATAATATCATAGGGTTTAGATCAGTGGATTAAAAATTATTCAAATAATTTATTATGCATTTTTCTAATTAATTATCCTTATGATTGGATTAAATAAATTATTTTCCTTAAGGAAAATATATCCAATTAATCAGATTTATTAAAATGGGTTCAGCCCGATATCCAAACCGTGCGGTTCGACCGGGGCTCGGCGAACCAGGCACTATCACACAGCGCGGGTCATGGGCTGACCCAGCCCGCACAATGCTGTCGTCCCCGTGCCTAACCTGGTAGAGACCGATTAGGGATACCCTAATCAATGGAATTCTCTATCGATAAGGCACACCATGGCCTTGAGTTGATCGCAAATCAATCCTCACAGAAGGTTTGGTTCGCCTGGACCTTATTCAACCAAGGCTCCTACTATGGAGCTACTGTGGGGTGTCAATTCTTCCCACATAGACCACAATTGGCTCTGGGTTCGATCCCTACACCTTCAGGGAGGTGAGACTTATCAAACCCCTAAGGTGGCTGGGTTTGGGGTGGCCTAGATTGCTGGGTCCTTACTCAGACCCAGCCCTTTTTCGGGACTTAGCCTGATCGATTGAGGCTAGCTCAAAGCGCAATTAAAAGTGCAATTGTAATAACTTAAGTTGTTACTTAGGTCATTAGGACTAATTCAAGTCCTAATTATGATTTCAGTTCACTAATTAAGTCATTAGAAACCTACCTCTAAGAACTAGTCCAAATCAGGAGTTAAATGGATCAAATTTTGATTTTGAGAATTTCCAGAAATTCTAGAAATTGACCTATTTAATTTGAACTCAAATTGAAATTTTAACTTCACCATTGTGTTCACTACCCCCAAATTAGCTAAAGGTGATGTTTTGGATGCATTTGGAAGTCATTAGATTTTTAGAAAATATTTTAATATTATTTAAATATCCTAATAAAAAAAATTGAATAATTAAATACTCACTGTATCAAAAATCTGATTTTGTTATTGCGTTCCTCACCCCTCAATTAGTTAGGGGTGAAAGTTTGGAATTTTTTGAAATCATTTAATAATTTAAATTTAAGTATTAAATAGGATATAATATTTATTAAATTAATTTTAATTTTTCCTGAAGTGGGCCCCATCGTTTGAAACCTCCGCCGTGTGCTAACGGGCTCAACCCGTTAATCGGAATGGCGTGCATCTACGCCGTTTGATCGGGGTGTCCGATCGAACGACCCCGATCTCATCCCCGCCAATGCTAAGGCACGCGACAGTCTGGCTACACGCGGCCGCGGTTCATCCATGCCGCTGGCTTCCACCGCTTTAGGACCTTCCTCTGCACCCATTTAGGCTATTTGTTTACTCTACTATCTTAGTTTACTTAGATCTGAGCGTTGCGAAGGATTGAAGGGCTATCAATAGAACCATACTTCCTCTTTAACCGTTCAACTGCAAGTACTTCTATACTTCAATTTATGCATTCGATTGTCAAATTCCTACTTCAAGGATTTATTGCATGTTCTAAAATGGTTCCAATCGGGCTTAACCAAGCCCGATCAAAACATTTTGTTGTGATTCGGTAGAGTTTCACCATCCCAGTAGTGCACAACTAGGGTTTACTAGTGAGGATAGTTTAGGTCATCTCCATCAATGATTTAAGTACCGTGGGATAGAGCTCATCGCGTCCTGTTAAAATCCATGCGGTCCAACTCCTGACCGCGCTCCTTAAGCCTCCTTTAGGCGTGCCGTAGAGGGATCCTCCGGATACTTCTGCTCGAATCGGGGACGAAGACTCCTGTCGCGTCTCGAAGACGGGACTTGAGAGTGGGCCCCGCAACACGTGGGGTCCGCATAAGATGTAGGGTGCGCCCGCATTGCTCCTGAAACAGCCGCGTGTCTTCTTAATCTCACCGTTTTTTCTAAAAAAGAAATCAATTATAATTACAAAATTTATTTAGCAAATTTAAATCAAATTTACTTAAATCAATAAATCTTAAATATTAAACCATTTATATCTCTTAATCTACAAGTCCAAATAATACAATCAAATATGCATAATGATCAGCAAAAATAGAGGAATTGTATGGCACTATCCAAATTCTAGTAGGATCATTATTTAACATAGTGATATTTAGGATCTCTAATTAAGCCCTAAATGACCCAAAACTTCATTTGATCATAACTTTGCACGCACTTACCCAAACATACGCAGTATGGGTCTCAAAGTAATTAGCAAAGCCTAAAGATTAATCTAGTAGTGTTAATTTTGCTATTTGAGACATATTTAGGCGAATCACTTTTTGACTCAAACCCTAATCTTCCAAGGCTTATAACTTTTTAACCACTAGTCCAAACATAGGCAATATGGGTCTTAAAGTGATCAGTAGAACCTCTAAAATAGCCTAGTAGTGTTCAATTCTCTATTTAGATTAGTATGAGCTTAATCACTTTATGACCTATCCTTAATTACCCTATTTAACCCTAAATCTTCAATTGACCATAATTTGGTCAATTGAGCTCCAAATTAAGTCTTCCAATATACTATTTTGATTAGGAAGATGTAATTAGCAATAAACTACAAAAATATTTTATATCTAATGGTTAGATCTCTTAATCAACCCTAATCACCTTAAAACTTGATTAGCAAATATTAGCATAATTAATGATCCAATTTAAGTAATTTTCATTTCTAATTACTCATAGAGTAGAGTAAAACCTAGCTGTGTGATTGGTTTAGTAATTCTGTGATTAATTTCACTAATCACTCACTAATCACCTAAACCCTAATTAGGCCATAACTTAACCAAATAAGGTCCAAATTGGGTCTACTCCCAATTAAAGAAATCAATGAACTATAGGGAAACTATAGTCACTGAATTTACTGAATTTGGACTTAATTTGAAAAAGTTGGGTTTTTGACCTATTTTAGGAAATCCTAATTTCCTTATTTAGCCCTAAATCTTGTATTGGCTATAACTTAACCAATACTCATCAGAATTTAGTGATTTTAGATTTTATGAAAACTTTTGACAACAAGCTTCAATAAGCTGACAGAAAATTTAGGTTTCATTAAGTCAAATTACCAAATTGCCCCTATGAGTCAAATTCCTTAATTTGATCTCATAAGACTTATTAATAATCTAAAATTGATGTACTTAATGTCTAACATCATATTAGATAGTAAGTAATCATTAGCCACTGAAAATTTTTAATTTAGAGCCTTAATTCAAAAAGTAGATTTTTATACCCTTAAGTAGGGGCAAAATGGTCATTTTGCCGAAATTTAGGGTTAAGTGCTTTTAAGCCTTAAATTCTTGTTATAATAATTAAAATTAGTAAGTAAAGTAATTTAGATTGTAATTTTAATTATTTAAGTCATTTATTAAGCTTAGAACTCTAAAACCCTAATTTTCCTTAAGAAAATCCTAAGCAGTTTATTAGCTATATGATGTGAGATAAATCTCATATCATACCTCTTCTTTAAGCCTTCCTAATTCGTTCTTAATCTTTCTTATAACTTAGTTAGGTTGTTTGTCTAAGAATTCATCTTAGTATTTAAGAGCTTATTTTCTTAGGAATTAGGATTAGTTCTTAGGTTAGATTTCATCTATTAAGTAAATTGGATTACTCAATAGGTGAAGCCTTAGTTTTGATAGTTTATAGATTCATATATTTTATTATTGATTATTTAACCTCTTAACTTTATACTTATGATTATAGATCTATCCTATTAAGTATGACTTCACTTAATAGGAATTTCCTTAAATCTTAATCTACGAGTTTGGGTATTTGAACCTAGTCATTTAGGATCACCATTTAGATTAAGTAATTAAACCCCAATATTTGGAGTTTAATTATTAATCCTTTCATCTTGATTTGGCTAATCAAGATGGTTTGGGATAGTTTAAACTATTAAAATAGGTCATTTGATTTATCATTTAACTTATATAGTCGACATCATTTTATTTATAGTTAGGACCTAGCTAGTCCTAATTATTTTTTGATCTATAAGGTCATGAATCTGAGTTACACTCGATAGTAGGAATTGGAGATCCTGAACTTGTGTAACTTAGATTAGATAGAACGTATAAATTAGATAACAAAAGGATATTACTTGTGTCCTAATAGAGTATCTTGCTCACTTTGAAAAATTGATGCTTTGCTTACCTTGTTTTGAGCCTTATACTTTGTTCACATATATATTAGACATAGGATATTTGATAAGTATCTCATGCCATCTTTGAAATTGCATAAATAACATTTGCACTTCTTTTTATCGGTGCTTTCAGTTAGTATTAGCTTACTTTACTATACATTTAGCACTATCTTATTTATCATTTTACTACATTATTAGCTTTATTTATTAAAAGGTTGCTAGTCTTGTTCTTTACTTATATCTTTATTGGATGTTAGTCTTGCTTTAAGTTATTTATTTGTCTCATATGTGTTTTACTTATTGCCAATTAGCATATACTTGTATTGATCATAAGTATGTTTAGGAAGTTTTCTTTTCAATTATATTAGTACTTAGTCTTTATTGTATAACTAACTTTGTTACAGCTATACTTGGAAGTATGTGCTTACTTCCTATTTTATTAAGTTATAGACTTATAGTTTATAACTGCCTTTGTCTTTCATACGCATTATGCTCCTTTACTGCTTGCTTGGGTGTTTGGTTAAGGTGATATCTAAATAACATAATAAAATTTGCAGTTTACAATGTGTTTAGACATTTTGTCTGACTAGATTTTTCTTTTGTTGGCTGGGGCCCTATCATTGTGAAATAGATAATGGTAGACTTTGAGCTTTTTGAGGTTGTGGAGCCTTTTGAAGACAAGATTCAGGAGGAGGTTCAAGCTGATTGATGATCCTTAGATTTCATTTTCTTCTTTATGAGGATGAGTGTTTATATCTAGATTTCATTTTCTGCTTAATATTTTAATTTCATGTTGTAATAATACATGGTAACTTTATTTTGCTATTTTACTTATTTTGAGTTGAATGTTTAGTTCTTTATATATTGTAATGAAAGGATGTGTATTACTTTGCTTCCACACTCTGCTTTCATGTATCTTTCATTTAGTGAAATCATACTTTAAGAATGGAAAAGTTCCTAATTATGATGGATTAAGATGAGTACCTAATCTAAATATAAGTAGGGACATTATCAATTAGGTAACCCCTCTACCATAATCATGTTAATTTAAGAGTTAACAGGATCACTGTGGGGCAGGGCCACCACAATAATAGATTTGATTTGATAATACTGATCAATACGAATTAAATGGAGGAAAGCCCAAACCTCATTGGATCAGAGTTTGCAACTGAGGTACCTAGGTTTATGATGTGAGTTAGTTTGACTAGTAGAGAGCAATTCACGAGAAGCTGAACTTCCAAAATAAACAAGGGATCCTGAACACCAGGATTACCCACTATCAGTAGTTCGCAAAGCTTTGGATTTGCCTGGAGGAGCTCGATAGATCGATAATAATGGAAGGCAGCAGAGAAGAATTCAAGCTCAATTGATCAGCAAGCGATTCCAGAGGGTATCCTGAGGCTATTTATAGCCTCATGAAGGAAAGAGGAAGGTTCAAGAGGCTTGAGCGGGTCTGGAATTCACCCGGGAGCTCGGGCTATGGCCGAGCTCCTAATTTTCTTTAATGGAGCTAACTGGGCCACGAGGCTCAATTGGGATGCTAGGATGAGAATGGAAGGCTCCTAACCACTTGTTGAGTTGGACAAAGGAGTGGGGGACAAGCCTTGTAGCCAATAATAGGGGGGATATTCATGGTCGGGCACGCGAGGGAGTGGAGATGAAGATCCACAGTGCAGGGTGCCGCTGATGCCGTCTGATTGATCGATTAGATGGCAGAATGGTTCGGATGGCTCAGATCCTAATGACCGATTGTGGGAGCGATCCGGGCTGTATGATCAAATAGACAGATGCAATGGTATATCCACGACTCTACGGATTTAAATCTTAATCGTCAGATTAATGGGATGGATGACTAGATAGTGCGGGGATTCACTGTCGCACGACTTGAGTTTTGCAGTGGATCGCCCGTGGTCCGCACAGTGAATCCCGACGGATAAATTAGTTTAGGATATATTTGCAACTATGAATTATTGGGATCCCTTATGTGCAATTATTCTAATTTAATTTAAATTGAATTATGGCCCAAATGACTTCCAAAAATTTCCAAAATTTCACCCCTAGCTAATTTAAGGGTGAAGAATTCAAAAATGTAATTAGAATTAAATTCTGAGATCAAAATATTTTTGCTAATATTCGAGGTATCTAATATTGACAAACTATTCATTTAAATCATAAGAGGTCCGATTGACCCCAAATTTTTAGGGTTAGGTTCTAATGATGCAAGGAGTGTAATGGAACAAAAATTAAAATATGGAAAAGCCAAGAAAAGTTGGGTAACAACCTAGGGTTGTTATAGGATATCTCATTTTAACATAATGTTCCAATTGCTCTAATACCAATTGTAACGACCCCAATATCAGATAGGAACTTAATTCAACATTGGGATGTTACCTTAGCATTTAACATTAAATTAGAAAGAAACTAATCAAATACTAGATGCTAAGTTGGCTAATTTTCTTTGTGAGCAGCTGTTAAGTTAAAATATAGTTTTCAATTAAAGCATGTAGGGAGCATGTAGGAAAATATACAACAAGTGTATACAAAATATATAGTAATTATCCACTCATTCAATCCAAGTAGATTCAAAATAAGTAACGCAAGATTGTTCCACCAATAGTACCAACCCCTTTTAATTTTATGAAATTATTATTTATGCACAAAATCTTATATGTATGTTCAAGGAAATTAGGCTCAAAGCTAAGCAAGCATTCAAGGAAATTCAAATAATTGTAAGCTATGTGATATCCAAAGTAATCTAAGTTTTAGTGATCTACTTAAGAATTGGAGCTAATTGAGCACCTAACTGATTATAGACATTTATCTTTAAGTTGATTATAAGTATTAGTAGATATAAAAGAAGTTTGGAAAAATAGTATTTTAATTTAGCTTATCAAATGACAAAATAATTTATAGTTTATTCTAGTAAATAGAATTCTTTCTATACTAGTCCTAAACTAATCAAATAAAGTAGATTAATCATTAAGGAACTAGTAAGGAAGAGGGAAATTAAAGATTTACTAAGCTAAAAGAAATGAAAACTAAAGAACAATCTATTAGATTCATCTAGTTAGCTTATAAATTATAAGGTCTTTAATTCAACCTAGTCACTAATTTAACTAAGATTAATTGATATCAAATGTCTAAATGTAGGGAAGGAAGTAGACTATCTTCTATAAGCACTAATTCATTCTTAGTTGTAGGCTAATTGAAGTCTATAAGCTTACTAAAGCATAAAAGAAAACTTATGTTCTCTAATTTAATCATTAAAGATCTAAAATGAAAGATTAAAGACTATGAAAGATATGTGCTAATAATCAACTTGGTTGGTTGGGCGCTAGTCTAATTATGAGCTCTCTTAAGGATCTTTGGCATACAATTCGAAAGAAATAAGTTAAATATATCATAAAGGAAGTTAAAGAGCTCTCAAGTTAATCTAGCATGAACTTACAAGAAAACTAGAAACTTGGAAAGATATAAGAACTAAAGTTCCAATTCTAATAATTTGAACATTAAATCTATTCATTCTTCTAATGAAATATAACATAAAATTACCATGCAAGTCTTCTACTTATTAGAGGACTAAATGAAAAGTTTAATATCAAAGAACTAACATTAAACAAATTCAATATATAGGATATTAATTCTAATTGAATTCTAACATGACAAAATACATGAAATCTACATTCTGAAATAATGGAATATAACTTTTTATTCAAGCTAAGTATTCTAAATTCCACATGATGTATACATATAATGGAAGAATTAAACGTAGAGTATGCCATACAATTATTCATACTAAATCTAGAGCATTTAAATTACATAAGATGTGAGAACTATCAACTATAATTGAGAACAAATCAGCTTAAAAAGATTACATGCAATTCATTCAATTTAATTCATTCTGAAGCACTTCTATAACTGAAGAAATTCAACTTAAATAAATACTATGCATTTCTAAATCATAAATTATGAAAGTTCACATTTTAAAGATATAATTTAAAAATATATGTTAGATAAGATAATGAAATAAGTTTGTTGTCCTAGGGTTTAATAAACCTAAAACAAGTCAAAATGAAAATTTTGAAATTATGATTATACCTAAATTAAGGAGCTAAATACCTAAAATATCCAAATGTTATCCAAATGAAAGGATATACATATTAATGTAGTCCCTATGTCATAAGGAGTAAAATGACACTAACTAGGTTAAATTTGTACAACATTGAATTTCTAAGGTTTGAAGGGGTCCTAATTAGGGTTGAAATGTCATTAAGAGATCTAGGGTTTAAAACCTAAATTTGATCTCACATTATTGTTCCTCACATTTTTGTGAGTGAAATGGATTATTTGACTATTAAGTTTGAACACTAACTGATCAAATTAAATCACATGAAATATTGAAATTAATTTGTAATTAAATAATTAATCTAAAATAATGATTAATAAAATATTCTGCAAAACATAATTTAAACATCGTATTAATGACCTACTCAGTTTTGTGATCAAAATGGTATATAACACTTCTTAATTTGGATTATTATTTTGTAAATAAAAAAGAAATGAATTTTTTTATATTAATTAACCCTAACAATTAATTAAATCCATTAATTTCTAATTCTAACGTTAACTATTTGCGGCACAGAATCTTAGATAATGATTAGGACGCATAAATCAAGAGGCGCCTGGCATCAGAATTAATTGGATATTGACCAGGACATGTTTGAGCTCAGCATTGGAGCTATGTGTCATGGCAAGTCCCTCATCTTTATACGGTAAAATCCATGTTGAACCCGGTGGTTCAACAAAATGAATATGTCGGTTCATTTCAGAGCGGTTCAACGAACCTTCTTCTTCTTCGACGCTATCTTAAGTAGAAAGTTTGGGCATCAATGTTATCACCATTCCTGTCATTTCAGAAGAGGATCGACCTCAAGGCATGAAGCCTTAACAAGGACCTTTAACCTGAACTCGAAGATCCCATTCGAGAGTGATTCTAAGGTCACCAAGTTTGATGCCCAAGATCAAGTATTATGATGATATTGCCCATATTTAAGTGAGGTCAGATCGAATTCGATCAATAATTGCATTGTCTAATTTATTTCTCTAAACTCGCATTTTAACTAACAAATACGATGAGTAGAAATATTTTTATTTATTCAAGGAGTTCAGGAGTTTAATCGCGTTCTTTAGAACCCGATTAACTTAATCAAAAATTTGAATACTACTCATAAATATAAGAATTGCTTACATTTAACAATTATAATTGAAATAAAAAAGAAATTATGAGTACATTAGAACTCAAATAATTCTACTATAGATAATAGAAGTGTCGTAATTTCAGGAATAAAATTAATTGGAGTAACTTGTTCTGTAGATGAAGTAGTTTAGGGTTAGGGCCTCGAGTCTTAACGCCAGCAAGTTCGTAGCTCTTAAATGGGATCTTTAGCTCGCAGCATAATCACGAGCTCTCCAATGGATCTTCAGCTCGTAGCACACTCGCGAGCTCTCAGCATGAAGAAAAAAAGAAGGTGAATGCTAAAGTGTTTCCTTAGAGGTGAAGAGGGAGGATAAGGTTCGGCAAGGACAGTTAGAAGTGAGGACTCTGCTGAGCATACACTTCTAAAATTCCACTCTTGAGCGGAGAGTATGATTGTAGGCGGAAGAAAGGAGAAGGCGTACAGGGATTGATCTGAGCCGTTGGATCTTACTCACGATCCAACGGTCAGGTTCAATCTGCGCTCAAAACTGTCTAATTTGGATTTAATAAAACTTAAGGATTGTGGATGAAATGGATCTCTGTCCACTGCTCGAGCCTTAGCAACGAATTTGCATTAAAGGAAATTTAGCTGTTTAATAATATATATGATAATTTATTTAAAAACAATATTTAAATATTAATTTTATCCTTTTTCTTTAATCAAAATTAAATATTCAAACACACTCCAAAAATTCCTAAATTTTCACCCTTACCTATTTGAGAGGTGATGATCTCAAAAATGCAAGAAATTTTTGATAAGAGGTATATTTATTTATCGTAATTTTCTGGATATTTAAATAATATTAAAATATTTATGAAAATTTGATGACTCTCAAATACTTCCAAAATGCCACCCCTTGCTAATTTGGGTGCGGTGAGTCCAATGGCGGACTCTATTTTTGATTCTGAAGTCTTAATAAATTAGGTATTCTCAGAATTATCTGAAAACCAGGAAATATTGGAAATTTTCAAACGGTCTCCAAATCGCACAAAATTTGAGGTAGAGACTCTTAACACTAATATAAGAGTAATGAAAGAAGATTATAGTCAATTGAGTCACTAAGTGATGGGTAAAAACACTAGGGTTATTACTGTATATACTTTTAACAGAGTGCGGAAGCAAAAGAAAGTAAAATGTTACATCTAATCCACCATAATGGAAGATAGAGAATAAACATGTAGCTCAGAATAAAACAGTACAGTAAAAGAGTATACATGGGTACCTGAATTGTTACATTAATTTTAAGATAAGTTTAAAATAAAATAGATAACTCATCCTCATAGAATATTGTGACAACCTCAATATTGAGAATCACTAAACTCAACATTGATATGTCACCACAATATCTAATACTAGATTAGAAAGAAACTAAGCCAAATCATTAGATACTGTGTTTGGCCAAAGATTTAGATGAGGGTCTTAAGTTAAGATGGAAGGGATTATGTTGAAAAATTGTATAAAATGCATATGAGAATGAAATAAAATTAAACATATGATACATGTAAGGACACGTGAGAATCTAATTTAAAAGTAATTGACATATATGATATGAGTATTGCATTTTCAAGTATAAAAATTATAATATTTAACATATAAAATATGAGTCTGCAATTTGCAATAAAAATTCTAAATCATTAATTTCTTAAAAATTTCGACAGAGTTTCTGCTGTAAATGCTACAGAAACACCTGCAATGTAGACATACAAGTCTTCCATTCCAATGGAAGATATAATTGAAAGAAAAACGACCTAAAACTAACATGAAATCAATCAATTACTTAGTATTATTTAGTTCCAGTTCTAATATAGAGCTAATTCATTACATAGGATTTGCTCATTTATAATTCTAATATAAAGTCAATCCGTTATACGTGATTGCTTATTTCCAATTCTAAAGTAAAGATAATATGTTATATGGGATTGCTTATTTCCAGTTCTAATAGTTTAAAGTAAGAAAAGAAAATACATATGTAATAATTATCTATCCTAAACTTTGTACAATTCACATGACTTATTACATATAAGAAGATTAAGAATTAATCTCAACTTAATTATGTAACTACTTTCCAATTCTATATGAAATCTAGTATACTACTAATTCTAATTTAACATACAAGTAAATATGCAAGATTATTATGCAACTAATGATTTAATTAACATTCAATTATATTCATTATTCATCTCATCCCAAGCATTTAAGTATTTAATTAAACTCCAACACAAGCATAATAAATGTAAAAGTAAATGACTTGATTATTTCAAACCATTAGTAAATTAAAAAGAAAGTAATAGCTCATAAGCAATATCAATAAGCTATAATTTTATTATATTATAAGCGGAAGCAATTTAAACTATGCACTTGGTCCAGCTCCACTAGCCTCCAAATGCACCTGATCTATCACATTTTAGTATTTAAATGTGATAGGGAAAAGCCATGAAAGAGAAAATATGGTTAGACTAAACAGTCTAAGTACATTTTAAGATTAGGCTAAACATTATATTAATTCAATTGGATATCACTACTAGTTACAAAATTTGCATAAGCAAGGGTGCAAGAAAGTAAGCA
The DNA here is from genome assembly GCA_016760335.1 of Gastrodia elata. Classification (NCBI taxonomy): domain Eukaryota; kingdom Viridiplantae; phylum Streptophyta; class Magnoliopsida; order Asparagales; family Orchidaceae; genus Gastrodia; species Gastrodia elata. The sequence goes on along the minus strand of CM028672.1, from coordinate 54,538,140 downwards.
CACAAGTATGGAAAAAGTAAGAAAGAAAAAGGCAAAGTGAGTTAGAATACTCACTTAAATATATATCCTAGCTTGCAATTGAAACAATGGTAAAAGCATCCTAAATAGGCTAGAAAGAAACTAAAGTGCATATGAATGTAAATAAAATAAAGCATGTATATATTCAATGAACTTATGCTGAGTAAGTAAAAAAGACAGTAAACCATTAACTAAAATTAAGCAATATATACTGTATTCTAAATGAATTATAAATAAGCAAAACACAATACTAAAGATAGAGAGTATAAAGCTAATAAAGTAAAGAAATTATCTTAGACTCATGGTCTAAGATAAACATAGCCTAGGACTATGTAAGGAACACAACTAAAAAGCTATGATAAGTCTTTATAATCAATAAGATTGTAGAGGATCTCACATCTTATTTAATTAAAGTTGTTTTATTAGAAAGGGTCTCATTCTCCAGGAACTTACAAAATGAATGGAGGAGTTAAACACGTTTGCCTAACCGGTACTGGAAAATGGGGTTTCAAATGTAACTTACACTCCAATATTCACCCTCTGAGAATATGAGGATCCTTATTTCTCCAATTTAGCCTACCCTTGGCTACTTCAATTAGCAACCCCTATTGTTTTAAATGTGAAAGTTTTATTTATGCACAAAGTCTTATATGAATGATTCAAATGAAAAAGGCTCAAAGCTAAGCAAGCATTTAAGGAAAATTCAATAATTGCAACTAAGTGATATCCAAAGTTATTTAATTTTAATGATCTACTTAATGATTGGAGCTAATTGAGCTCCAAATTAACTTTGAGATACTGATCTCAAGTTAATTGTAATTAATAGTAATAATTGGAGTTTTAAAAATAATGATTTCATTTCATTTATTATGATATGACAAAATAATTTATAAGTATAATCAATACAAATAGAAGCTAGTTTTAATCTAGTCCTAAGCTATAAGATTCAAATAGTTTAACTAATCATGGCTTAGATGACTAGTAAGAAAGGATTGACGCTATGAAATTATCAATATAAGAAATTATAAGTTAAGATTTAATTCACTCAAACTCACTAGTTAGGTTGTAACTTGAAAGTTCTATATAAATCAAATACTAATCTAGCTAAGTTATGGTTTGAAGGATCAAATCAATCAAGCACTGATCTAGTTAGACTATAATAAAAATGAAAGGTTTAAAGTTAAATAAAAGATGAGATTTAAGAACTAGAAGTCCTAAGTATCCAAATAGTTAAAGTTTAAGGAATCCAATAAGATTCCTAAGCTACTCTAAGTATATTGGGATTTCTATTATTAATTCTTAAAGAAATCAAATGAAAACCTTAGGGATTAATATGAATAAACTAGGTTCTAATCTAGTCACTAAAAGTTAGTCCTAGTTGATTCAATATTCTACAATTATAAAGGCATTAAGACTAGCTACTCTTAATGGGTGTAACTAATAGATCTAAAGATCAACTATAATTCAAATTGTAAATTAATCATATGGTTTCTACCTTATGGTTGAAAGGCGAATTAAGCATTTTACAATTAATTCACATATTTAGAAAATGAGAACAAAGCTCAAACATAAGTAATTTAATTTGACATGGGGAATAATAAATGTGAAATGTTAGCTATCTTAAGGTTTTATAAAACCTAAAACATACTATCTAGGAAATTAGAATTTATCATAATAACACTTAATTAAGAGTCAATATCCTAAAATCATAATTTATTGTCTAATAGAAATAATATACAAATATTTGAAATCCTTATATCATAAGGAGAAAAATAACACTGTATAGGTCAATTTTGGATAATGTTTGAAATTTAAGGTTTCTGAGACTCCTAATTAGGGTTAAAATGTGATTATGAAAATTAGGGTTCAATTGTTAAAATTGATCTCAACTTAATATTCCTCACATTTTTGTGAGTGAAATGGACTATTTAATAATTTAATTTAGATATTAAATTATCAAATTAGGTCACATGAAATGATGAAATTAATTTGAAATTAATTAATTAATCTTAAATATTTACTAATTAAAATATTTGTTGGAACTAAAATTTAATTACATATTGTTAATCTACACATTTTTGTGATCAAAATGGTATTTAATTTGGTATTGTTTAGATGTGTATTTTTAAAGTTACAATTAAATGTAATTTGTATTAATTAATCATTAAGAAATAATTCCTAATCATTTAATAAACATCAGCACAAAAATTCATACTGAGTGCAGAAAATGAGGGCTCAGATTACAGGGAAAGGCGGCGGTGTCATGACAGCATGCATTTGACGCGTGTCGGCTCTGAAACCGCGAAAGACTTATTTAATCAACCGGTTGAACCGATCCGGTTCGAGAAACATGCACAAACTAGAAGTCACGGTCTGAGCTACGTCATCCCCAAAAGGGATTCGTGCACGACGCCTTAGGGTTTGACCCGATCGAATTCGAGGAGTCACAATGCAACTTAGATGTCGACGGCTAGCCCTCGAGAAGATCGACCTTCGAAGATTAAGATCGAAGCTCAAGGGTGCTTATACTGTTGATAGGGCGATGCCCTAGATCCCTAAAGTCTAGCTTAGACTCAGACTGTAAGCGGCTCAGAAATCTTAAGTTCAATCGGACTCAAAAGAGTCGATTGAACTTTGATAGGTTGATTTAAGGTTAAGGATAGTATTTTAGATATTCAATTAAATTGATGCGGTTAGGATGAGTACCTTTAAGGCTAATAGCTTCGTCACTGCCGGTAGAGATCTTAGGTTTTCGCATAATCTCCTTCCAACTCTAATCGCTTTCCCGGAAGCTCTGAGAGGTTGCTACCTTTAGAATGGGAAGAAAAACTGAGAACTGAATCCTTTGGGAATGACTAATGGTCACGGAAAAGGAATGTGGCGTACGATGACAAACCTTTTGCGCCTATAAAGAATTCACAGAGAAGACGTACTGTAAGCTCATCCAAGCTATTGGACCAAGGCGCCGATCCTACGGCTGGATTTGTTCGATCTAAATCGCGCTGATAGATCTAAAGCTTTAATGGTTGATGGCTCAAATCGCACTAGACTGCTATCCCATGCTTTGCGTCCCACAGCAGATGCGCACCACAAAAGAAACAACTGATGGATTAATTAATTAAAACTAATTTAGACGATATTATTTAATTAATTAAATATTCAAAATTAGATACTCAAAATAAAATAACTAAATGCACTCCAAAAAATCACAAAAATTCACCCTTACCTAATTGAGGTGTGGGTGAATTTTTGGGATTTTTAATATTCGGAAGTCAATTTAATTATCTTAAATTTATAGGCATTTAAATATAATTAAAATATTCGGGGAAAATTGGACGACTTCCAAATGCTTCCAAAATATCACTCTTAGCTGATTTGGGTGTGGCAAGTCCAATGGTGGACTTCATTTTCAATTCTAAGGTTTAAATAATTTAGGCATTCTCATAATTATTAAAAAACTAGGAAGTATTGGAAATTGCCAAATGATTTCCAAATAGCACGAAAATTGAAATGGAGGCTCATAATACTATTATAGGACTAATAAAAAAAATTAGAGTCAATTAGATCACTAATTGATGGGTAACAATACTATGGTTGTCACAGACTCCCCTCCTTAAAAAGAGTGTCACCCACTGTAGCGCCCCACCCCGTCGCTGCGCGCAAAAAATGAGTATAATCATAATCAGCGGTGGAGCAGTGCGCTACTCGGGATGAACGAGCTTTCAAAACCCATCTTCCCGAATAGGCTAAAAGACTGAGCCACACTGAAGGCTACTGACTCAAAGCTGAGAGTAGGATTGAGAGTCAATACTTAAGATAAGAGTAGATTACTTGTCTTAAGTATTATACTAATATGTACATTGGATTTAAAAAGGTAAATATGAATCCAATATACATTATCAATATATCATTATTTCCAGTATGCTGATCATATCACAATACTAAGTATAGTAGTATAACAGAGTGCGGAAGCTAAAGCAAAACATCCAGAATACATTTATCACAGAGCAGTAGTAAACATTCATCCAGAAAAGAAAAGTAAAATATATCCAGAGTTATTACAAATTGATTTAAGAGATAAAATGCAAAGTCTATATAAAGTACTGAAAGTAAGGCAGTAAGAAAAGGTGGAAAGCTGCTCCACTAAAGCTCCACATACTCCTCCGGAATCTCCTGTAGGTTCTCCTGCCCTGTCTCCACAAGCTGCTCAGGATCTAGCAAATTGCCAGATCCCAAAAGTACCCCATGTTAGACAAGAAGTCTATCATATTGTAACTAACTAAGTAGTTCTAAAGTAAATGGAATAGACAATAAAGTAAACACAACTGTAGGAAATAATAGTAAGGGCACTAGGTAACTGAAACTGTAAGGACTAAACAAAGTAACACTGTGTCAAAACAAAATACTGAAAGTAGACGAAAATATATAAAATGCTCATAAATCAATGTGAAAGGTCAAATATTGTACTAAATGTCTCTGCAATGATGTACCCAAATATGCCACAACCCGGTATACCATGGTATATCACGAAACTATCACTGAAAGGCTATGAGTCGTACGGTCCAATGTATATATACACTCAACTGGGAAGACAGTATGGTGATGCCGATGCATCCTGAGATTCCCTAGTCTATGTATGCAACATTCTGTAACCCATAATTTATCATTGATACTCATGCATCACTGGTGAAATGATTCATCAAACTCATGCTCATGTATATGCCCATGCTCCTATTCTATATGAGTAAAATTCAAAAATCCACAAAACTTTGAATACCGAAAATGAATTCTAGGTCTCCACTGTACAAAATCCTACTAAAAGGATTCTGACTCCTAGCTTCTAGAATGATAATTGGTTAAAGTTGAAGATTTGCTTAAAGATCATTAGGTGGGGTGATTGTATACACATATTTAGCACATTTGCAAGAAAGGTGATTCTTATCTCTTAGTTTGATTAAGCCACCCCAACAAAGCGATCTTCGATAGGAGGCATCGTCCGTTAGTGATTTGTATCTCAAGCTAAGTTAATAAGACGCATAACTTACAATCACACTCAGTGTCTTAAAGAAGGTGATTCTAATTACTTAGTTTGTTTGAGCCACACCTATTGAAGCGGTCTTCGCTAGGAGGCATCTCCCGTTGGCAATTTGTATTTCAATCAAACTAAGGAATGAGTACCTATTTAATACACTCTTAGTCTTGGAAGATTTATTCTAACGGGACTATATTCATCTAATCCCTCGGGATAGCACCTGCTCATAAGTCCACAATGGAGTGAATCAACCAATGCTGAATACTACTAAAGAAAATCAGAACTATGGGTATGCCATACTACACTAATCGATAGTCTAGGTTCACCCAACTCTATTTAATCAATAAGGATTTATCAAAACTATAATTCTTATATTAAATAGGTAAATCCTATACAAGGTCCCAAGAAAAATGTGATCAAGTATCACTCAATGTAGGTTCTACCATAAAGAAGGGTGTCATTCTAATATCTTAAGTGATTCCTACCACGAGGGGTTAGGATCAACTTCTAAAGTTAAGGGGTCAACTAAGCTTCTACCTCAATGAGTTATGAAAAGTCCTGCTACCTCAATGTATAATCAGATTTAGGTCCTTAAAATATTTCAGAAATGATCTTGTATTGAGATACTTAAGATCTCACACTCTTATGCTAGCACCCTATGTTTTACTTATCATTTAGATTTAGGATGATCAGATCAGATGATTAAGTCATCTGATCATTCCTTCTTCTAAGATTATGGGATTTAAATCAAGGATGTTATTAGAGTTAGGGCACTTATTCAATCAATAAGATTCTATGAATATTATTATGCAAATAGTCTTATTTATGAGAAAATCAAGGATCCAAAGTTTAGATTCAGATTAAGCCATCACACAGCTTTATTATTAAGCTTAGCATGTTTAGTTCAAATGGTTAAGATCCATATCAAATCAAATGCATTATTGGAATACTGTCAATCTCATTATCTTATAATCAGTTAATTAAATTAAGTATTTAAGAGTTTGGATCTTAATTAAGCGGGTTAGGGTTTGGCCCCTACTCATGCCTTAATTGAAATCAAGTGTTCATTTATAATGATAAATCAGTGAATTAAGTATGTATTATTGGCGGCAATCTTAGACCTAGATCAAGTCTTAAAAGCTTGATCAAAGTCTTAAGACTTCTTAAGTTAATTAAGGTGATTAAGTTCTCCAATTTCAGATTTATTCAATTTATACATCAAAAGTTAGCATACATTATTTTCATATATTTACTTTACTGTTATGAAGCATATTAACAGAAAAATTTATAAAAACAAAAAGTAATTAGTGCTAATCAAACCCTAAATCAATTCAAAAGGATTAGCACATAATTACAAATCTAGCCACCAGAATTTCATACATATTGGCACATAAGTTCTATTTACTCATACAATTAATCAAAAACTAAGTTTGCTAAGATCCAATATGTATAAACCATAATTTTCACTAATTATGGTTTAACAAGATTAGGGCATAAGTTAAAGTACAGAGATCAGAAAAATAATTCACTTAGCACATTCATTCAACTCTTCATAAGATGACTAATGGCACCCTAAACATGCAATTAAGTTAAGTACAATTGCTAATTCACCCTAATCAAGATCTATAATAATTGGGCAAAACTAGAAAATCTAACCATTAGATGTTCAATATTATTATATATTCAGATCCCTGATGATTTTCTGAGCAATTTCATATATAATATTATAGGGTTTGGACCAATTAATTAAAAGTTATTCAATTAATACATTTTGTATTTTAATTTAATTAAATCCCTATGATTGGAATAATTGGATTATTTTCCTTAAGGATAATAATTCCAATTATTCGAATATTATTTAAAACGGGTTCGGCCCTTTCACCAAAACATGCGGGTCAGCTCGGCTCGGGGACCCATTACTGTCGAACCGCACAGTCCGTCTTCTTCCCCTTGCCAGCCCCAATGCCTCACTAATTAGGGTAACGCTAATCGGCCAAATTTGTGGCCTAGGGACCACACCACGGCCTCGGGTTGATTGAGAATCGATCCCATAGCCAAGACACTCCAATTGAGACCAGGAGCCCTCTGTGAGAGGGTCTAGATCAGCCAGACCTTACTCACCCGCGAACTCCCGCATTGGGACTATTGTGGGGAAACAATTCTCCCCATGGAGGCTATGCCAGACTTGGGGCTTGATCCCTACACCATTAGGGAGGTGAGGCAGATCGAAGCCCCCTGGTCTGGGTGCCTGAAGTGAGCTGGAATGTCGGGGTCTTACTTGACCCGAGGCATCCTTAAGGGACTTAGCCCGATCGATCGATTCAATCAATCGGGGCTAAATCAAGATGTATTTTCGATAACCTTGAGTTTGTATCGATAATACGTGGCTAACTGAATGAAAAGAAGGGGAGTTTGAGCCTAATCGGCTCAGACTGAGTAAGAGGGAGTACTTGGTCTATCGGGACAGCTCGGGATGATCGACTGAGGGAATGGCTAGCCGTAGCTGAGCTTCTAGATGCTGTAAAGGATCCTGAACACCAGGAGAGCCTACTATCAGTGGTTTGGGAGCTCCTGGATTGCCTACGCAAGCTCGGGTGTTCGGCAATGGCGGAAGTTGCAGAGAGCTCAATTGATCAGCAAGCGTCAATTGAAGCCATGTTAGGGCTATTTATAGCCTTGGTAAGGGATTGGGAAGCTTCTGGAGGGTTGGCTCGGGCTGGGAAAGACTCGAGAGGTCGGGCCATAGCCGAGCTCTATAATTTCCTATTCGATCTCGACTGAGTCACGAGGCCCAATTGGGGCACCTCTCCATTACGGGAGGATCCCCAACAGCTTACTGAGCTAGATGCGGGAGTGGGGGACATGTTTGGCAGCTAGCAGTATGGGGATTTTCTTTGTCGGGTGTGCGAGCAAGAGGAAGACGAAGGTCCACAGTGGCGGAACCTTCGGATGCCGTTTGATCTATCGATCAGATAGGCGTTATGGCTGGGATTGCTCGGATCCTAACGGCCAATCGCGGGAGTGATCATGGCCGTAGGATCCACGGGTTCATCTAACGATGGATCCACTATCCCGCGGAATTAAATCCGGACCATGGGATCTAAGGGTCTGACAGTGAGATTAACGGGATTTCGCTGTCGCGTGACCCGGACTCCACAGCGGATCGCTCGCGGACCGCACAGCGGATCACGACTGTTAAATTGGTTTAAAGGTATATTTGCAATTTAGAAAAGTTAGGAACCCTTTTATGCAATTAGAGCATTTTAATTAAAGGTGAATTATGGCCTAAATGATTTCCAAATTGTACTAAACTTTCACCCCTAGCTAATTAGGGGGTGGAGAATTCAAAAATGTAATCAGATTTTAATTCTGAGATCAAACTATTTTAGGTCTAATCTAGGTCATCTAGAATGATCAAAATATCATTTGGACTTAGAGAAGTCCAATAGACTTCAAATTTTCAGGATAGACTCAATTTAGTGTTCTATAAGTAATAGTATTAAAGTTAGACAGTTATTAAGCTATATTTTAATAGGGTAACAACTTAGTGTTGTTACAGACTCCTCCACTTAAGAATGATGTCGTCCTCGACATCATCTCAAGAGAGAAGACAAATACAAAGGATTTTTGAAGAATAGAAATAAAAATAGAAAGTTAAAGGGTACCTAAATTTTCAAAGAGACTGGGATATTTTCTTTTCATATCTGCCTCTTTCTGCCAAGTAGATTCTTCTAAAGAGTGATTCCTCCACTGAACCTTTACCATTGGAATTGAGCGATTCCTGATCTTTATTGGTTCTTTTGCATAAGAAAGAACCGGCTGGAGAGATACCGCTGGAAGTTAAATTAAGTGAGATGGGTTACGAAGACATCTCTGCAGAGAGGAGATGTGGAATACATTATGGACTACATAGAAATCTTCAGGAAGCTGCAATCGATAAGCTGCAGAACTAATATTTTCTAGGATTTTAAATGGTCCGACGTAGCGGGGATTTAGCTTCCCGGCTACACCAAAATGATACACGCCTTTCATTGGACTGACCTTAAGATACACAAAATTTCTGACATCAAATTCCAGAGTACGATGATGAGCATCATGGTACTTACTCTGGCGATCTTGAGCTGCTTTGATTCTTTGCTAGATCAACTGAATCTTACGATTTGTTTCTTCAACTAAATCAGAACCATATAGCTACCTATTTCAGACCACGCTAATGGAGTACTGCATTTCTTGCCATAAAGAGCTTCATATGGAGCCATGCCAATTCTCGCCTGAAAACTGTTATTGTATGCGAACTCTACGAGAGGAATATGGTCTTCCCAGAACCTCTAAAATCCATAATACAGAGACGAAGAAGATCTTCCAAGACTTGATTGACTCTTTCCGTTTGTTCATCTATTTGGGGGTGAAAAGCGGTGCTCATGGCTAGAGTAGTTCCCAAGTTTTGATGCACTGCTTGCCAAAATTTAGAAGTGAAATGGCTATCTCGATCATATACGATAGATCTGGGATAAAATGTGCTGATTTGGTCAGTCGATCAACAATGACCCAGATTGAATCGGCACCGGATCTTGATTTGGGTAAGCCCATAAAAAAATCCATGGAAATATCGAACCACTTCCATGGAATTGCTAGGGGATGAAGAAGCCCTCAAGGCTTTTGGTGCTCAGCTTTGACTAAGTTACAAGCATGACACTTTGCTATGAATTCAGCCACACTTTTCTTCATTCCAGGCTACCAGAATGATTTCTTCAGGTCTTGATACATCTTGGTACTCTCAAGATGTATTTGGTACCCAGAATTGTAACCTTCCACTAAAATCTCTTGGTGCATGAATTTGGGAATCCATAGGCGATCCCCTTGATAGATTACACTACTTCAAATCTGAAGATGAAAATGATAACCACTTTCGATGTCCGCTTTAAACTTCAAATAGTCTTCATCCTTGGTTTGGGAGATGGAGACATCATGATGAAATGTGGGTTCCACTGAACTCATGGATATCAGTATGCTTAGCATAGCATCACATACTAGCCTGATTTCAAGCTTTCAAAATTCTTCTTCTAGAGAACTGGATAGGGTTATAGTAGATAGAGTAGCATGATGACTGAGTGCATCTGCTACAACATTCACTTTTCTTGGATGATATTGGATGCTTAAATCATAATCACTTATTAGCTCAAGCTATTTTTGCTATCGGCAGTTTAGCTCACGCTAGGTGAAGATATACTTTAAACTCCGATGATCGGAGAATATGGAACACCGGACACCATAAAGATAATGATGCCAAATTTTCAGAGCAAAGAATACAACTGCTAATTCGAGATCATGAACATGATAGTTCTTTTCATATGGTTATAACTGACGAGATGCATAGGCTATAATTTTTTCTTCCTGCATCAGCACACATCCCAAACCTATGCCGGATGCGTCAGTATAGACTTGGTAGTTAAGACCTTCTTTAGGTAAGGCTAAAACTGGTGCAGAAGAAAGAACATCTTTTAATGATTGAAACACTTTCTCACATTCTGGACTCCATATAAATGGTACTACTTTCTACATCAACTTTGTCAGAGGAGCCGCAATTTTTAAGAAGCCCTTAACAAATTTTCTATAGTACCCTGCTAGTCCTAAGAAACTCTTGATATCGGTCACGAATTTCGGTTGTGACCAATCTTGAACTGCACTTACTTTATTTTGATCGACTCTGATTCCTTGAGAGTCGACGACATGACCCAGAAAAGTGACTGAGTCAAGCCAAAATTCACATTTGGAATACTTAGCATATAGCTCATGACTTCAGAGCTCTTCTAGTACTAATCGCAGATGATTCTCATGATCTGTTTTACTTTTTAAATAAATCAGAATATCATCGATGAAGACAATGACAAATTTATCTAAATATTCTTTCAACATGTGCTGCATTAAATCCATAAAAATGGATGGCGCATTTGTTAAGCCAAAGGACATTACTAAAAATTCATAATATATGTAGCGGTTTCTAAACGCTATTTTCCCCATGTCAGGATCTTTAACTCGCAATTGATGATATCCCGATCGCAAGTCTATCTTTGAGAAAACCTTAGCTCCAGATAATTGATCGAATAAGTCATCAATACGAGGTAGATGATACTTATTCTTGATGGTTACCTTTTTTAATTCCCTATAATCGATGCACATTCTCATCGATCCATCTTTCTTCTTTACGAACAAAACTAGCGCTCCCCAAGGAGATGAATTTGGACGAATAAGACCCTTCTCTAACAGTTCTTGAAGTTGCTTGTTCAATTCTTGGAGTTCTTTTGGCGCCATACGATACAGAACCTTTGACAGTGGTTGAGTTCCGGGAATTAATTCAATTGTGATTTCTACTTCTCTAACTGGAGGAAGACCGGGTAGGTCTTCAGGGAAAATGTCAAGAAATTCACAAACTATACGATTCTCATAGATAGGCACGACTTCTTTCTTCTCTCCCAACATCGTTACGAGATACGCATCACATCCCTTCCTGACTAGTCTTTCTGCTGTCGTTACATTGATCAGCGACACTAGGGTGCTAAATCCTCCCACGAATGATTTTGATTTACTTCCATTGTCCAAAGTTATTTTCTTCTTTTGGCAATTTATGGAAGCACCATGCTGGCTTAGTCAATTCATGCCTAGGATTATATCAAAGTTTGCGATTGGCAATACAATTAACTTAGCCTCATAGTTTTATTTCCCAATAGGAATATCTATGTTGCAAAATTGTTGGGACTGCGTACGGTCTCTGGAAGGTAACCGGATGCTCAACGAGCTAGCTAATTGATAGATTGCTTGCTTAAGAGCCTTAGCCCAAATTTTTGAAACGAAGGAATGACTCGCTCCCATATCAAAAAGGATGTTACAAGATTTGTCGTTTATTGATAAGGTGCCTATCATTACAGTAACTTAATAAGAATAGCTACTCAAACATTAAAAATACTGAAATGGTAAAGACTGATTACTAAAACAGTGAGAATTGAATAAAAATATTTAATTTAAGGCATACCTGAAATCACATTGTAGTCTTCAGGAGTAGAGGCGAGAGTTAACATGTATACCCTTGCTGGTGCTGAGGGTTGTTTGCTTTGACCCTGATGATCATAGTTCGGCTTTGGTGCCGGTACAATTGCTTTAGAGTTCGTAGTGGTAGCTGGCATTATAGTAGTAGCAGGCTCACGACTGTTCCTTGGATGGGCACGGAATACTTGTTTATGACGAGAGTGATTGATGAGCACTCCATCGATTGTGTTCTTCTCCTTGCATTCGAAATAGCGGTGGCCTTTACGATCATAAGTAAAACATACACCATCGAAGTGGTAGCATTTTTTGTGCAGATGCATTCATTTGCATTCAAGATTCTGAGGTTGGGCTTATGTAGTTTCCATGTTATAGACTTTTTCCGCCTTATGATGGCCAAAACAATCCTTTCTCGGCTGCATTACTATTGCCTTCCTTTTCTAGTCCATTTGACCTTGGAATCCTTCTTGTTGACGGGCAGCCTCGATTAGTTCTATCAGAGTCTTGATCTAACGAGATACTAAGTGGCTTTAGTAGAGTCTCTCAGACCATTTAGGAAATGGTGGCATCTAGATGCTTAAGTTCTAACTAGATCCGGAACGAAACGCGACAATCTCCGGAACTCTTGTTCATAATCGAATACTGAATTATTGCCTTGTGTGAGATGAAGAAGTTCATCCTCCAGAATTGCTTGAGCTGACGCCGGTATGAACGGTTTACAGAACGCTTCTAAGAACATGTCCCAAGGAATGTCCTCTACTTCATAATCAGCAAATTTATTGTTCCGCTCGTTCTCCCACAATTATTCCGCTTCTTCTTGAAATAAATGGGTTACTAGGTGGATGGCTTCGGAGTTAAGGCACTTGATACTGGCCAGATTCTTCACAGCCATCTTAAGCCAATTTACTGTGTCCATGGGATTCAGCGCGCCTGCGGTTGTACACAAGAGAGGGGAGTGGGGGTACGATGCTGAGACCTCTCCAACTATCCTCCTCCCTCTCATTAAACGCCATACGCTCCCTTATCTCGAGGACAACCTCTGAAAGCCTTGGCGGAAGCTCAGTGCTATGAGATGGAAGAGCTGTGAGGGATCTTGATCTACTCGGCAGGTTTTCATTCTGCGAAAGGAAACTATAACCTTAGCTAAGGGCAAACGGCGGAGCAAGGTACCTCCCTCACCTTTTTCTATCAGAATTAATATCCCCAACTTCTCTATATATATTCTCTTAGAACTAATTATTTTAGAGAAATCAAGCTTGCGATGTTCGATTCGTATGTATTAAGCGCTCGATCTTCCGATTCTTTCTCCATTTATCAAATATTGTTTAATGCGTGAAACCAAATGTTAATAGAGATGTTAATATCTGTGGAATCAATCAACTTTCAATACTTTTGAAATGGGGAGAAGGTTTTATCCATATCGTTATATTTTCTCTAATATATGATGTATACGTATATTAATTAGATCATATATGCCATTCAAAGAAAAAAAAAAGGAATCAGACTTCGATACTTTGTGATTTAGATTCTTTAAGATCATTCCTTTTCGTTTCTTTAAATGGAGCCCCAAATTCCAAACTGTAAGCAATAAGATTGATAAGGTACCTTCGACACCATCAGAAACATAATGGATATAATTTCTTTATATATTATTATTTTTTTTGTTGATATATGATAACATATGCTTGAATCAATTCCCATACAGTTCGTTAAATCATTTATTTTTACTTAGTATATAAAAGGAGTGTTGATATATACCATATTCAACTTGTTCTTTCCAATAGAAATCATTTAATGAAAAGTAAATACATTTTTCTTATATAGATCATCATTTATCTTGTTTCCATTAATTAATGCAAGTTTGGTAGTGATGGAACTAGCCCCACTATCTGAGTAAGATGAATTCTGATGAAATGATGCTTATGTTACAATTTTAGATGTTAATGTTGAATTCTGCATTCTTTCTTTTAGGTATTGAATAAATGTTAAAAGTTCTTTTTGTATGTAACACTGGACATTAATATTTATGTTGCAGAATTAAATATTAATGTTGGATTATATTTTCAATATATGTTGCAGCCCCTTATATATATTAGAAATACTTTATATGCTAGTCTTTCCTTCTCATACCTTAATTACAAAAGTGTGCTGATTAATTAAGTTTCAAAGTAAGGTAGTTTATCTCTTTAATTAATTATATTATAGCTTAATGAAGTTTTTGGACATTTTCTTGTTATGTAAAATCATTTGCTTCAAATATTCAGCTAATGAAATCCATTGATGAAAATTGTACTTGCTTGTCTTCTTTCTTGCCATCTACAGGTCAGTTTTTCTGAGTTTAAATTTTTGAATCAACCATCTTGGCATTTAAGATATGACTAATTGAGTAATTTTTTAAATGTGGTTGAAATTCAAAAAAAAAAGAAAAGAGAATATCGAGATTATATTCTAATTTTGTTATTATTAAAATAAAATCGGATAAGCAAAGTGACTCATAGAGGTAATAATCCCCATCCAAGGGCATAATGACATCATCATCAATAATCTTAGCCACCACTTGACCAAGAGACAATATTGTGGAATCACATGTTTACTTCCAACTGTGCATATGCTAGAAAGCTGAACGGTACAAGTCGGGCTTATTATCTCAATTTTATTTTATTTCCTATAGTATTAATATAATTATTGGAACTCTTGGAAAGCAAAATGACTTGTGATTATTGTATACCAAGTCAATTATTTGATACTTCAACCTTTTTGTTTTCTCCATTTCAAAAGTGTAAATATAATTTAGTATGAATTTTTCTTTGCAATTATTAGAATTTCATGCTCTTATTAGATGAATGTGAAAGTAATAGATTATATGGGAATAAATGTTGTCATTTCTTTTTTTGAATCAAATATTGCCATTTTCTAAAGCGATCAAATGTTGTCCATTCAATTAATGTGATCAAATGCTACCATCTTTAGTATTATAAGATCACAAATGATCAAATGCTACCATTTTCTTTTTATGAGAATGAATGTTATCATTCTTTTGTAGAATCATATGCTGTCACTTTAGGAATGTGAGATTAATGCAATATGAAAATAAATGTGGTCATTCCTTTTATTAGAATTATATGTTGTCAATTATTTATAAGAGATTGATTGCTGCCATTTATCATGTGTAAGATCATATGTTACAATCAATTGTGTAAGAGAATATATGCTGCTATCAATAGTGAGTAAGATCATATGTTACAATCAATTGTGTAAGAGAATATATGCTGCTATCAATTGTGAGTAAAAACATATGTTGCCATCAATTAAGCATAAGATCAATTGTTGCCTTCTATCATGTGTAAGATCATATTGCTGCCATCTAACTGTGAAATACAAAAGCTGCCAATAGATTATATGAGCATCAATGTTGTTATTCTTTTATAGAATCATAAGTTGCCATCAATTAAGTATAAGATCAATTGCTGCCATCTATCATGTGTAAGATAAATTTCTGCCATCTATCATGTGTAAGATCATATTGTTACCATCTTTGTATATGAGGTCAAATGATCAAATGCTGCCATGTATATATTAGAATCATGTGTTGCCTTTTTATTCTAAAGTAAGATAAAAAAAGATCAAATGAAAACAAATGCTTTCACTTCTTTTATTAAAATCATGCGTGGCCAATAATAAATGGGAGAATTAATGGATTATGTGGGATCTAATACCGTCCTTTACATTATTAGAATTAAATTAACTATAGTCATTAAATGTATTATTAGAATTAAATGTTGTAATGATGTTGCCATTCATTTTAGTATATAGTGCTTTTATACATGAATTTCCTTACTTAATTGTTAAATAAATCTTCTCCTATTCCTTGCATCCTTGTCATTACTGCATATGACACTATGAGTTAATTAGATCACTTGAGAGAGATTTAGGAATTATCTCATTTATCTCTGCATATTTTCATATATACATAGTTTACTATATCTCCAATATAGCACTCAATTTTCTCTTTCCACATGCTAGAATAAATGTTATAATGCCTTACAAAATTATATTTAAATTCCTATATTTTATAATGCTGAGTTAATATTTCAATACTTCATAATACTGAAGGAATATTGTTAAACTTTACATGCTGAATTAAATATTAAGAGCCTTGGTAACATGATCAAATATTGTCATTAAATGCATTGTAAAAAGCACATGCTGTGCTAGAATTCAATTTAAATGATTATTATTTCTTTTATATGTAAATGTCAAACTAAATACTGTTATTCTTTGCAGGTTATGTTATGAACCATATTAAATGAAATGCAGAATTAAATGTCATTACTTATGAAATATTAAGTTAAATAATGCTGCCCCTTTTAAATACTAATTTAGTTACTACACGTTTTATTATTTTTTATCAATGAATGAATTAAGATGTGAGAACCATAGGTTAGTAAATTGCTTTAGTAAATTTTCTCACTTGAAACTAGTAGAACTAGAAATAATCAATAGATTATTTTATAAATTGCTATTCTTTATAATTGTTAAAATTAGCAGAACTGGAAATAGTCAATAGACTAACTTATAAATTGATGATCTTTACAATTGTCAAAACTATTAGAATTGGTAATGAGCAATCTTATGTAATGGATTGAACTCTATTTTAGAATTGGAAATGAGCAATCCTATGTAATGGATTGAGCTCTATTTTAGAATTAGAAATGAGTAATCCTATGTAATGGATTGAACTCTATTTAAGAATTAGAAATGAGCAATCCTATATAATGGATTGAACTCTATACTAGAATTAGAGCAAAAATGGATTGATTACATATTAGTATAGGTTGTTTTCCTTTCAAATTATAACTTCCATTAGAATGGAAGTCTTGCATGTCTACTTTACAGGTGTTTCCTTAGCTATTTACAAAGGAGACTCTGCTAAAATTTTTAAGAATTTGATAACTTACAAATTTTATGGAAAATTATAAATATATTCACTTGTTAAATACTTATCTAGAATTTCATATCTAGGATTCTAAGTATTCACTTCAATTATAAGTATTCACTTCAATTGTAAGTATTTACTTTAATTATTTAATTTAGAACATTAGTTCTTAATCAATTAGATTGAGTGTAATAACTTCCTTTCATGTAATAGATAAGCTCTTAGATTTCTAATTCCTTACAATCTTAAAATGAATTATTTCATGTAGGGTGTAATATATCTCTTTTCTTAATTTCAAACATTCAACATCAATTAATCTTAGATAACTTCATGATTAAGTTGAGTTGATACTTTTTGTTTATAAGCTAAATAAGTAAGGCTATTAGAATATCTTTTAGCTTATACTTTTACTAACTTAGTAATCTATAAACATTATTCTTCCTTACTAGTTTCCTTAAACATTAATCATAAATCTATTTGATTTGATTAGCTTAGGACTAGTTTAGGGTGAACTTCAAATACATGGAAATACTAATTTCCAAACTTATCTTCCTTCTACTTTCATCAAAATTAACTTAAAGATTAATATCTATAAGTCAATTTGGAGCTCAATTAGCTCCAATCATTAAGTAGATTATTAAAGTTTAGATAACAAAAGGATATCACATAGTTTATAATTATTAAAATTTATTGAATGCTTACTTTGCTTTGAGCCTTTTTCCTTGAACATTCATTCAAGATCATTGTGCATAAATAAAGATTTTCATAAAACTTTAAGGGGAATTCTTATGGCAAATTTGAATAAGAAAGATAGCGCTTATAATAGGACTTCACATTTTAGAGAGGTATATGTGAATGTTCGACCTCCCCACTGTATCTAGTTAGGTAGACATGCTTAACTCTTCTCCCCATTATGTTGAGTACTCCCACAGAATGAAGTAGCTTCTAAATATAACTTCTACTAAAGATATAAGAGTTCTTTTACAATCTTATTGATTGTAAGATCTCTTCATAACTATTTAGTTATGCATATTTTTCATAGTCCTAGGCTATGTTTATCTTAGATCAAGAGTCTAAGATACTTCTTTATTTTATAAACTTTACACTCTCTATTTCCAATATTGTATATTGCTTACTTCAGTTCAATTTAAATACAGTATATGTTGCTTAATTTCATTTAATGCTTCACTGTATTTCATTTGCTTACTTAGCATAAATTTCATTAAACATGTATTACTTTCATTTCATTTACTTAAATGCACATAGTAGTTTCTAGCCTTTAGTATGCTTTCCCTTACCAATTTTGGATGCAGGCTAGGACTTCTATAAAAGTGAGTATTTTTACTCAGCTTATTTCATATTATCTCCTTTACAGTTATGCTTAGTTCCTTTTTCCATACTTTATAACTTTTATAGCTCCGCTGCTTACTTTAAATTATAAATTATATTTGTGATATCTTATTAATTTAAAAATATAGCCAATCTTAAAATGTGCTTAGACTATTTAGTCTAACTACACTTTTCTTTACTTTGGCTTTGCCTTATCATATTTAAATACTAAAATATGATAGATCAAGAGCCCATTGATTCAGGTAATGCAGGTCCAAGTGCTTGAAGGACTTATAAAGAAATTGCTTCCGCTTAATTTTAAACTGTTTACTTGTATTTTGTTATAAGTGAGAGAGTGATCTACTTATTATCCTCTACTCTTACTTTTAAGAGGTTTGTAATAATTAAATTATAAACTGCTTGAGTTGAGGCTTAAGTTACTTTTACCTATTCTTAATTAATTTGTATTGTATTTACTATTTTGTAACTGCTTGGGATGAATGAGTGGATTAATCTAATTACTTATATTGAAAATATTTGCAATGTTGTATTTACATGTATCTCTGATTGCATTAAAATTGTATAACTTTATTTTAACTTAATAACTACTCATAAAGTGACTTGGCCACTTAACATCTATACTTCAATTGTTTTCTTCAAATTGAGTATTGAGTGCTAAGGTAATATCCTAATGTTTGGATTAATCTTCTATCTAATTATTGGGGTCATTACAGTTGGTATCAGAGCCAAGGTTGAGAATGTTAAGTTAAAAACATTGAAAGGTAAAAGTACTTAAAGGGTGTCACCTTAGAAAAGTGAACAAACTTTAAATTCAATAATTTATTAAATCTTATTTGAATTGAATTAATTGATTCCAATATGAAATAATCTAGGGTTTGAATTGGAATACATTTCTAATTCCTTTCGTAGTCTATTATGACTAATAGCTTCAAATTCCTCTAATAATTGTGTATTATTTTGAGTACTACAAGCTTTTAAAGAATTTCTCTTTTATTTTAATCTAATTTAATTGACTCTCAGATGGAGAATCCTGAGTTAGAGTTAAGAAAATACACTAGAGAGTTCTATCAGTATTGAGATGATGACTACAGCTTTAGCTTGATGTATGGACATCTCTACTTGGAAGTATCTAATGCTAGAGGTGAAGTACTTGATAAAATATTAAAGTATTGCGTGTTCAGGGGAGATTGCATCCCTCAATTAGCAAGGTAGTAGCTTTTAAGGGTATTTGATACCTTTACAACCATAGAGTACCCCGATCACATACGCCTCCAAATGCTAGATGAGTTCTTCGACAATTATGCACAAGGTTGGTGGGATCATGCCCATGGCATCCTTATTCGAGCCAGCAGACACCTTCATTGTGCACCCCTTTATACTGACTTTAAATTTATGTTTTACAACAAATTTTGTAAATGAATGATTAGTTTTCTTTTAAAGAAACTTTCATGGTAGTTTGTACATTGCAGTTGCTCTTTCCCTATTCTATTATGTACTTTTTTATTGTATCTCAAATTTTGAATATTAATGAAAAGTCCTTCTTTTCCTACATGAGTCTGAGTTATGTTCTTTTCATTATTTAGCAGAATGAATCCAGATCAAGCAGATCCTTTCTTCCTTAATAGTGAAGGATGCTGAATTAAATAACCCATCTCTTCAAGAAGAGATCAGGCAAATTATGGGGTTGTTCAAAACTATGATAGGGGCCTAGACAAGGGCTGTAGAAAAGATGGCTTCCACAAGCAATCCTTCTCAACCATCTCCTATTTATCCTTTCTCTTCTCATATCCTATCACAATCTTCACAAGTGCTACTTCCTCCTTGTCTTACATTACCGGAAACTCCTATTCATGCCTCTAAGGAAATTTCTACTCCACTACCACGTACTCCACACCCAGTAGTAGATGCCTTTCTACTAGCTTTCCTATGCCTAAATCCACCTACTTGTAATGGCCAAGCTTCCCCAATGAAAGCGGCCAATTGGATTAGTGCAGCAGATAAACTCCTGGGAAGTATAAAATGCCCGGAGAGCGAAAGCTTAAGATTGACCACACACCTTCTTAAGGAAGAGGCTGAGTTCTGGTGGGATAGCGAGGTGAAGGCATGCTTTTCTGATACATGCCTAGAAGATATTTATTGGGAGGAATTTGAACAAGTTTTTAAGGATGAGTTCATTCCTCCTTCTGCTCGAATAATCATTGAAGATGATTTCATGCAACTGATCCAAGGAAATCGTACGGTTCATGAATATGAAGTAGAGTTTAGAAAATACTCTCGATTTGCACCTGAGATAGTCCGCACTGAAGTGGTAAGGTGCAGTCATTTCTTAAAAGGTCTAAGGAACTCAATTAAGGGCCATTTAATGTCCTTACATCATGATAATTTCCAAAGCTGCTAGAGGGAGCAAAAATGACCGAGCATCACCAAGCTCAATCTGAGTCACAAAAATGACCTCATCCTTCATTACAACGCCAAGACTCTTATAAAAGAAGTCATACTCAAGGTCCGAAAGCCTTTCAAATGCAAAAAAGGTAAAGAGCAACAGGGAAGCTCAGCAGCTGAGTGTAATAGGCCACACCTGTATGGCAAGTGCTATCACACAGGGAATAGGTGCTATATATGTGGTAGAATGAATCATTATTATTAGAACTGTCATGTTGCTTTCACTGTTGACTGAATAAAGATAAATCATCAACAATAAGTGTAGAATCCCACTCCCTTTAACACTAAGGCTCCGCTCCTCGCTCTAATGCCCTCTCCTACGAGTGGAAATATTCATGATAAGAAGAAAGCCTCTTTACAGGCCCAAAGGCATGGGCAAGTAAATCATGCTGACAAGGGCAAGACTATTATTGCTCAATCCTCAGCCATACCTAGAGTCTATGCTCTCTTTGCTTCCATCGCTAAAGATGAAAGTGACATTGTCACTGGTACGTTTTATATTTAAGGCTTTCAGTAAATGCTTTTCATTTTCAATGCATTTATTTTCATATACTACTTACTTTAATTACATGTGTAGTAGTTAAGTTTTCTTTTCTTTCATATTATAGGAACCTTATTAATTAAAAATCAGCTATGTGAAACTCTCTTTGATACGGGTGCTAGTCACTCCTTCATATCAGAAGATTGTGCATTTTCCCTAAATTTTCAACCTTTCAATCTGGGTAATGCATTGAATGTGCAAATGCCATCAGGTGCTGAATTGATCGCAAATAAATATTATTTGGTAAAAATCCCCATTAGCAATCAATTCTTTCCTTCCAAACTTATTATTATGCTAATTATCAATTTTGATATAATTTTAGGAATGAGCTGGTTAAAGAAATTCAATGTAATAATAGATTGCTATAGATAGGAAGTTTCTCTATATGTAGGGAAAAAATAAAAGTCTTTGTACGCAAGCTTGGCCTAATGGCATCATTAATAAATGCTCGTGAAGCAAAATGCCTAATTTGTAAGGGTTGCTTCGCAGTGTTGGTAACTTTAATTGGTAAAGAGGAAGAAGAAAGAAATACAATGAATACCTCTATCATAAATGAGTTTCTAGATATATTTCCAGATGAATTACTTGGACTACCTCCGATGAGAGAGGTAGAATTCTCGATTGAGCTAATTCGAGGAACTTAACCTAAATCCAAGGCTCCATATAGGATAGAACCGAAAGAACTTCAAGAACTTCAAGAACTTTGTGAACAGTTAAAAGAACTGTTAGAAAAAGGCTTTGTGCGCCTTAGCATGTCACCTTGGAGAGCTCTTGTCCTTTTTGTTAAGAAGAACGATGGATCCATGTGATTATGTATAGATAATCATGAACTCAATAAGATGACAGTGAAGAACAAGTATCCTCTTCCAAGAATTGATGACTTATTCAATCAGTTAGTAGGAGCAAAAGTCTTTTCCAAAATTGACTTGAGAACAAGATATTATCAGATACGAGTTGAGGACAAAGATATTCCTAAGACTGCATTTAGGACCCGTTATGGGCACAATGAGTTTCTTATCATGTCTTTTGGACTGACAAATGCCCCTTCTATTTTTATGGACCTAATGCAGTGCATTCTGAAGCCTTACCTTGATCAGTTTGTAATAGTCTTCATTGACGATACCCTGATTTTTTCCAAGTCAGTTGTTGATCACGAGGATCATCTCCGTGCTGTCCTAATTCTTTTAAGAGAGTATAAGTTGTATGCTAAGTTTTCGAAGTGTGAATTTTGGCTCAAATCAGTGGCATTCCTAGGCCATGTAATAGACGCTGAAGGCATTAAAGTTGAACAAAAAAAGATCCAAGCTGTACAAGAATGGGTTCAATGCAAATCTGTGACTGAAATCCACAATTTTCTAGGACTTGCAAGATATTATAGAAGATTTTTTTCTTGATTATCCTTAATAGCATCTTCATTAACTCAGTTGACTCATAAAGAAGTTCCCTTCATATAGAATCCTGCTTGTGAAGAAGCATTCCAGAAGTTAAAACAATTGTTAGCTTCTGCACCAGTCTTAATGTTACCTCAAGATGGCAAGAATTTTCAAGTTTATACGAATGCCTCTAAAATAGGATTGGGATGTGTCCTAATGCAAGATCATCATATTATAGCTTGTGCTTCAAGACAATTAAAGTCAAATGAGAGAAACTATCCAGTGCATGATTTAGAACTTGCAGGTGTAGTTTTTGCTCTTAAATTTGGAGACACTATCTGTATGGAGTTAAGTGTGAAATGTTCACCAATCATCAAAGTTTAAAATACATCTTCACTCAAAAAGAACTTAACTACCATCAGCATAGGTGGTTAGAATTAATTTGTGATTACGACTTAGAAATAATTTATCATCCGGGTAAAGCTAATTAGTAGATGATGCTTTAAGTCGTAAGGCAGATTTGTCTTCATTCTGTTGCAATGATTCTTTGGTCAAGGACTTCTAAAGCTTGAATGTAGTGCCAATAAGATCTGCTGATTTATGTAATTTGTTAAGTACTATTCAGTCTGAGTCATCTCTTTGATCAAAGATAATTGAAGCTCAGAAAGAAGATTCTTCTTACTCTCAATTAGTTACAGATATTAAAAGTGGTAAGAGATCTGAATCACATCTCGATGCTGAAGGTGTGATTTTCCAGAAGTCTAGGTTATGGATTTCTAAAAGCTTACAGTTACAAGTATTATCTGAAGCTCATAAATCTGGTTATACTGTACACCCTGGTAATTGTAAGATGTATCAGGATCTCAAGAAATCATTTTGGTGGTCCGGCATGAAACGGGATATAGCCGTTTACATTTCCAAGTGCCATCCCTGTTCCTTAGTTAAGGCCGAACACCAGAAGCCTAGTGGACTTCTTAAGCCCTTAGACATTCCTGAATGGAAGTGGTCTGATATCTCCATGGACTTCATTATAGGTTTGCCTAAGAGTAGATCTGGTTCTAACTTTATTTGGGTGATTGTCGATAGACTCACTAAATCAGCTCATTTCCTAGCAATTATCAGACTAATCCTATTGAGAGGTTAGCTAAGCTTTATCTTAAAGAGATCATCGGCCTTCATGGTATGCCGAACTGTATAGTTTCTAATAGAGACAGTAGATTCACTTTCAAATTTTGGTCCACTATTTAGCAGGAATTGGGAACAAATTTAGCGTTGAGTACTGCTTTTCATTCCCAGACTGATGGTTAGACTGAACGTGTTAATCATATTTGGAATATCTCTTACATCTTTATGTTATTGACTTCGGTGGATCATGGAAAGATCACTTAGCATTAATTTAGTTCGCCTACAATAATAGTTATCAGTCCTGTATAGGAATGGCTCCTTATGAAGCTCTTTATGGGAGGAGATGTTCCACTCCTCTTGCTTGGATGGAAGTAGGAGACTCACAACTTTATGGTTCTGAACTGATTGAAGAAACCACTAAGAAAGTATAGCTGATTAAACATAATATGATGACAGCTCAGGATAGGCAAAATAAATATCATGATTCCTATCATCGTTAGTTAGAATTCCAAATGGGTGATAGAGCTTATCTTAAAGTTAGTTCGATGAAGGGTTTGCAGAGATTTGGTATATCTGGAAAGCTGAGTCCAAGATACTTAGGACCCTTTGAAGTGATTGAGAGAATTAGAACATCAACATATAGGTTAGAGTTGCCAGATGACTTCTCAGCTGTACATAATGTGTTTCACATATCATTACTAAGGAGGTGTCTGTTAGATCCTAACCAGCATGTTCAGATACCAGCAATGAAACTATAACCAAATTTAACATTCATTGTAAAGCCTATAACAATTTTTGGAAGAGATTTTAAACAATTTAGAAATCGCAGTATTCCTATGATCAAAATCCAGTGGCAAAGTCATTATTATAAAGAAGCCACTTGGGAGAGAGAAGAGGATATGCGAAGGAAATTCCCAGAGTTCTTTCATTAAACAAGTAATCATAATTCTTCTATTTGCAATTAAGTTTCAATTAGACCTTCTCCTTATAGTTTCATAATTGTATCTTAATTGTTGTGTGTCGTGGGCGACACTCTTTTTAAGGAGGGGAGTCTGTGACAACCCAGATGTATTTACCTGTCAATTAATGATCTAATTAACTCCAAACTTCTTTCATTACTCTTTATAATAGTGTTAGGAGTCTCCACCTCAAATTTTGTGTAATTTGGAGACCATTTGGTAATTTCTAACATTTCCTGGTTTTCAGTTAATTCTGAAGATACCTAAATTATTTAGACTTCAGAATAAAAAACAGAGTCCGCCATTGGACTCACCACATCCAATTTAGCTGGGGGGGTATTTTGGAAGTGTTTGAGAGTCGTCAAAATTTTCGCAAATATTTTAATAATATTTAATACCCAAAAAATTAGGTAAATTAAATACATCTCCGATCAAGAATTTGATTGTATTTTTGAGTTCATCACCTCTCAAATAGGTAAGGGTGAAAATATGGGATTTTTCGGAGCAGGATTAAGTTCTTAGATTAAAGAAATAAAAATTGAAATTATATATATATATATATATATATATATATATATATATATATTAAATAAAAAAGTAAATTCCCAATAGATAAATACCAATGGCGGAGATCAGCTTTGCATGACAAAATAGGGAATGGTAATTCGATTCAATCCCAGTCATTCAGTGTTAATTAGGCTAAATCCAACGGCTTCCATCCATCCTAATTTAATCCAGCCATTGGATCTTTTAAAAAGAACCGATGGCTTAGATTAATCACAATACTCCCTCTTCCACTTTATGCCTACGGTAGTACATGAGAGAGGGGAGTGGGGGTACGATGCTGAGACCTCTCCAACTGTCCTCCTCCCTCCCATTAAATGCCCTACGCTCCCTTATCTCGAGGACGACCTCTGAAAGCCTTGGCGGAAGCTCAGTGCTATGAGATGGAAGAGGTGTGAAGGATCTTGAACTCTGCTTGGTAGGTTTTTGTTCCGCGAAAGGAAACCATAACCCTAGCTAAGGGCAAATGGTGGAACAAGGTACCTCCCTCACATTTTTCTGTTGGAATTAATATCCCCAACTTCTCTATAAATATTCTCTTAGAACTAATTATTTTAGATAAATCAAGCTTGCGATGTTCGATTCGTATGTATTAAGTGCTCGATCTTCCGATTCTTTCTCCATTTATCAAATATTGTTTAATGCGTGAAACCAAATGTTAATAGAGATGTTAATATGCTAAATTCAAATGTCAATTGGTTAAGTTATGGCCAAAACTTTTCAAGATTCTAAGAGTGTAATTTTAGGGTTTATGAATGGGTTGAAAACCTAACTTTCTCGAATGAGATTCAAATTCAGCAAACTCAGTGGCTATAGATTTCCTATAGCACACTGAGTACTATGACTGAGAGTAGACCTAGATTGGACTTCATTTGATCAAGTTATAATCTAATCAAGTTCTATGGTGATTATGGCAAATTAGGGAAGGGTCGTAAAAGTTGAAGGGAATATCTAAGGAAACTAGAACATCTAATTTAAGAGAAGAAGTAGATTTTATATTAAAAATCACCTCTATATTTAAACAATGCTTAATTTTACTAAATCCAGTTTTTATTTTGGTATATTTTGGCCCCATTAGGGTTATAGAGTTATTAAAATATGAAAAATGTGAAGTTTAGGAAATTCCATACAGTTCAGGGCGCTACGGCGTGCTATAGTGCAAGTTTTCCCGAGGCATGGGAGCTACGACATACTGTAGTGCTTTTAGGAGTTGCGGCATGCTGTGGTGGATTTTAGCGCTCTGGCGTGACAACGCTTTCAAGTGCTGCGGCGCGCTATGATGCCAAATTTCTTGAGAGCGCCCTCTGGTCAAGAGCTAGGTGCTACGGTGTAGCCAACCCAAAATGCAGGCGCTATGGTGCGCTAGAGCGCCTTCTGGTTGAGAGTCAGGCGCTATGGCGCATTGTAGCTCTTGATGGTGATTTTTCCTATGCATAAATCGAAATGTGTCCCCTTTGGCACCCAAATACTCTTAATTTAAGGTACTTCAAGTGCGGTGCCATAAACCGATGAAAAGGTATTTTCAAGTCCTTTCTTTCCATTGATACCAAAATTGACACAAAATAATTATTTTAACAATGCAAACAATGAAGCTAAAGGTCCAGGTATACAAAAATCCTATTTGCAAAACTGATTTTCTACCTTAAAATTTACAATCTTAATAAGCTCTAATGAACTCCATATTTGAACCACATATTTTTAAGGATACAAAATAATCATAAGAACAAAATGAAGGTAGCCATTGAGTCGAACGAATGGGGGAAAAGGGAGGTACCTTGGCTTGAAGAAGGTCAATTAATGCTTCTTTCAAGGCTTGAGAGGAGAAGAAGCTTCTTCTTCCTCAACTGCCAGCTTGAGGAGGAAGAGGGCTGAGAGTTCTTCCTTAGCTTGGGAATGTGTCCGAAAGGGAAGGAGCTTGGGATGATGAATTTTTAGCTTGACAACAATTGAAGGAAGGAGGGTTGAGGTTCCATTTTAAGGGAAGAGAGGGGGAGATGGCAGGCAAGGTCTCTATCTTAAGCTCACCCATCAGCATGGAGGAGAAGGAGAGGGGGATGAGCCTTACGTGCATACGGTATGGGAAAGAAGGCACCGAAAAAGGAGGGAAAGAAGCAGAGTGGGGCCCAGCTTAGAAGAAAATGAAGAGAAATGGATTTTAATAGAAATAATTAATTATTTATAATTCTAAATAACCCAAGCTCCAAAATAATATTGGATGAATAAATAAGCTCCGAAAAATCCCAAAAATTTACCCTGAGCTAATTTGAGGGTGAGAAACTCAACGACAAAGTCAGATTTTGATTTTGAAATCAAATTAAAAATCTCAATTTTCTAATTAATTAAATATTCCAAATTTCAGAGTTTGGTTCTAATAAGTAGATGAACTTAATGGAATGATAATTAGAATACGATCAATCTATGATTAGGCTAAGTAACAACCTAGGGTTGTTATAGCGTTCCTTCTTGGGCAGGGCCTAGTTGAGTCCGAATGGAGTGCTCGGCACCCTTCAATCAGGCTATCCTGATCGGACAGTCCTGAAGCCGCCATACTTGTCTCTCTACTCACGTAGAGCGTGTAGCAGACCTGCGGCACGTGGCTGTTGCTGCGTGTAAGCATCTATGGAGGCTCCACCGAGCCTCTATTAAATTCCCAATCATAAGTGTGAGTTAATTTTTTGCAATCGGTGAGCAATCTGGAGTCTTCATAAGCTCGTCTTCAGTAATTCAAATTTTTGACTGTCAATTAGGTACATCTTGAGCCCTCATTTTCATTCACTTAATTTGTGCAAGAAACTCTTGATTATCTTTGATTTATCATGTCCGATCGAGCTCAAATGAGCTCTATTGGATGAATTTTGCGATCGATGCACATTAGTGCACTCATCTCATCTCTGCCTTGACCTACTCTATAGCACTTAGGGTTGGACCTAGCCAAATACGTAGACCTTCTCCAAATATGGACCGATCGTCATTGGTTAAGTATCTTCAGGACCTTCCCTTCGCCGTGCGGACCGGCCTTCTGCGAGGTTGAATCGACCGCCGTTTCTGATGCCCTAGCATTTTCCTGCGTCTGGTTGCATCGAGACAAAGGCGACCCTTCTCGAATCAGGTCAGGTCCGACCTGACCCGCACCTTTGGTCTTGGGTCTGCATGTCATCCACCAATGTTTAAGCGTGGGGCATGCCAGGTTGCATTGTCATCTGCTCGAAGCCGACATGTGGCGTCCTCTACCGCATCCGTAGAGGGTGGGTCCCACCATCCATCGCAATTCTTTGGCCGTAGGACCCGCCAGTGCTGTTGGTTGTTAGGTGGGGCTCGCCGTTGTTTTGACCCGCAGGGGTAAGAAATTAGTCAAAGAATTAATTTGATTTAGTTTAATTTAATGATTAATTAATAGAACTTTAATCTCTCATAATTTCAAATTCATAAATCCAAACATATTAAAGTTATATCTCATAACCTGAAAAATGTTAGGATTATTATGGTGGTGTTCAATATCCTGTTAGATGCTTATTTTTCCTAATGACATTTAGGACCCTCTTAATTATTCTATTAAACCCTAGGAACTTCATTAGTCCATATCTTAGCTAATTGAGCTTCAAATTACGCAATCAAATATACCATTTTGATTAGGAGATCATGAAGAACAGTAAACTGTAATAAAATTTTAGTTTTGATAATTAGATTGCTTAATTAATATATTATTGAATTTTAGCTTTATTTATTATCCAAATTTAGAAATTCATATTGTTGATAGCTCCTAGTGTAGTGTAGAATACAATTGTGAAGTTAATTTTTCAATTCTATAATTAACTTCACTAATCACCTACTAATCACCCTAAACCCTAATTAAAGCCTAAGTTGGTCATTTGAAGTCCAAATTGAGCAAACTTAATTTCAGTGTGATCAATATGTTATAGAAAAACCATAGCCACTGACTTTACTCAATTTTGACACCAAATGGAGAAGTTAAGTTTTTGGATATATTCCTAAACTTCATAAATTACACATTTAGAACCAAAATTTATTTTGACCATAACTTAGTTAATTGACCTTAGAATTTAGTAATTTTAAATTCTATGAAATCCTTTGGCAGAATAGAACCTAAGTTTAGCAAACATTTCAAATTTCCCTACGTAAAATTATTACTGAACCCTTAATGAGCTTAAACTTTAATTATAGTTCATGTGCCTTAATCCTTGGCCAAATTAGGTGTTATTAGTCTCTATCTTCATATTAGATAGTAAGCAACTACTTGGAATTATTTAAAATTCAATTTGGAACCATAATTCTAAAAGTTGCAATTTGACCCTTACGTATGGGCATTTTAGCCATTTTGCCCAAAATTAGGTTTAAGTATTCTTAAGCCTTAAAAAAGTGTTATATTCAGTAAAATCAGTAAATTAAGTGATTAGGAATCAAGTTTTGATCATTTAGACTCATTATATTGAATTCAAAGCAAACCATAGTTTTTCCTTTAAGAAATTCCCAAGTAAAATAATAAGCTTCATAATGTGGGATTAGATGCACATTATGCCTTTCTTAAACTTACCATATCATTAAATAGTTGTAGTTATCATTAAATGAACACCAATTCTTAGCTTCTGAATCCTTCCGTAAGTCATTTCTTTAGTAATTTTTTTTAAGTGACCTTCCTCCTTAAGCTTTTAGGCATTGTTCTTCCTTAAGAATCAATAGTAGTCCTATGTTAGATTTCATCTATTGGGTAAATGGATTACTCAACAGAATAAAGCCTTGGTTTTATATGTTTATAGATTTCATCATTTAATTATGATTATTTTATCTTTTAACCTTATTTTAAGATTATTCCATCTTATTAAGTTTGATTGTACTTAATAAGATAGCCTTAACCCTTAGTTCATAAGAGTTTGGGATTAACCTTAGATCCTTAGACTTTAGTACCTTTAGATTAAGAGGTTTTATGGCACCCGCCGCCATCACGGTCCCATTAACATGAATGTTAACATGGTTATGACGAAGTGGTCGTCATGTTGCAATCCCTCACTTATCATTAGATTAGGTTTTCATCCCTAATCCACTAATAAGGGAAGATGTGCAATATGTACAACTGAATCCTTCACTAAATGATCATACATGAATATTAAAGGGCAGAAAAAAGAATAATTTACATCCATGTAACCATAATACAGAAATAGAACAACATCTAACTCAGAATAAAATATGCAGTAACAAAAATACAACAAATACATGTATTATTACAACATTTAATTAAAGTTATAAGAAAGCCAAAAAAGCCACTCATCCTCACTAAAATAAAAGAGCAACCTAAGGCTCCTCAGCTTCAATGAGCACTTTCTTCTAACTCTTCTCCTCCTCAGGTGCTATCTCCATGAAACACTCAAAAGCTTACATTGTCAATTTCACAATGTCAGGGCCCCAGCCAAAAAAAATAAAAACTAGTTAGATAATTATCTAAGTACATTTTAGGTTATTAATTTTCATATATTTAATGATATCACAAAACATCTTAAGCATATAGGAGCAACAAATCATCAAAAGAAAAGGATAAAGTGATAAATCATATATTTATAACTTAAACAAAATGTTAAGTAAACAAACATACCTCAACTCAAAGCTGTAGAAATGGTTAAGCAATTTTTATATAAAAAATACTACAAAAAATATCCTAAGCAAATATGATTAATTCCACACATGCTGATTTTCTAACTAAAAGTAATATAAATCAACTAAATTGAAAGTCTAGCATCCTAACATGCTTGCATTAAAAACCAAAGCTGAAAATATAGTAATGCTAAAAATGCTACGAATACTGTACATGCTGAAAATATTGAAAATACTCAAAAGTACTGAAAATACTGAAGTTGAACTGATACCAACTGAAACTACGTGAAATAACTAAGAACATTATTCGTTGGACATGTGCTGAAACAACCCAAGACTAATACTAGGCTGATTTGACCTAATCTTAATTAGATTAAGACAAAAATTAAGATCCTAATTTAAGTAGAATAAAAGTCAAATACAAATATCCTCAAATAAAGCGTTTTGAGGGGATCCTTCTGCAGAAATTTGAGCGCAATTGGGATCCCGGATTGTTCTAAATTAATTCTTGAAATCTTAACTTCATATACCAATAATAAATAAAATATTGTGTAATTTAGAATTTTTTGTAGTTTTAAAAGCATCAAATGAAAATGCTATGTTTCAAGTTTCACTAATTTTTGAGCTCCAGATTGATCGTGGTGAATTTTAAAATTTTTTTGCTTAAAATTAATATAAACTAAAATACTCGTCAAAATTCAATCGTTTTTGGATGCATGTGTTCATCTCGTCGAGACACTCATTTTGGTACCAATTGATAATGTTTGGAATATTATTGACTAGATCATGGCTCGTGAAATTTCAGCCATTCGATTTAAATCCAAAGGCTGTTTTAGGATTGAAGAATTACTTTAAACAGTTTTAAAATAAATGGAGTAGCTGATCGCTCCTTATTTCTGCTAACCTAAAATTGCACGCTGTTCGACTCTTCCTCTCCACGCACCAATAATTAAGTAGAGTTCGTGTTAGCTTAAAGTAAGTTATACTCATCAAAAAATTTACCATGCGGTTGTATCTTGGCAAATTGTTGTGGTACTGTGAATGATGCTTCATCTTAACCAAACATTAAGTTGCAACTCAATCATCATTAAAAGTACATTTAGTACTTAAAATATTATTAAGTTCTGCATTTATTTAATTATGGGCTTCATTGAACTTTATGTATAGTGTGTACATCACTTGTATAGATCTTAGCATCATTAGTTATTGATTGTTATTTGAAAACCATGGCATTAGGATGTAGGAACTCCTTGCTAGTGTAGGATAATAATTACTACTTAGTAAATTTCCACAAAATAGTATTATCACCTTATTTGGAAATCTCTAATATACAAACATGAATTAAACTTAGAGTTAGTGAGTAATTATGTTAATTACTCTTACATTTAGGCAATCATTGTTTAGTTACTTTATGATCGATAGATGTCCAATTAGGATATTTGAGGAGTTGACTTACTCCTTAGATAATAGTCATGTTATGAATAGAAGATTTCATTTTGACTCTTTTCCCTTGCAATTACCTTTTGACCCTTAAAATATAATTTTTTTAAGGGAATAAGGTTAATTATATAGAATATAATGAACCCACTAATTTCTCCAATGATATTTAATCAATAAAAGTTAGAATTTAGATATTTAATTTAGTTAAATTAATTTAATGGAACTCCCTCTTTCACTATAAACTTAGATATCATTTAAAATTGAATAACTTAGACTTTAGATGCTTGGAATCCTAAGTTAAGAGTCTTAAATCCCATGTTGGAGTTTAATCTCTTAACTTCTAATTTTGATATGTTGCATCAAGATTGGTTGTAGAATGGAAAAGTGTAAATTTAGGTTGATTGATTTATTCATTTAA
Organism: Gastrodia elata; assembly: GCA_016760335.1. Classification (NCBI taxonomy): domain Eukaryota; kingdom Viridiplantae; phylum Streptophyta; class Magnoliopsida; order Asparagales; family Orchidaceae; genus Gastrodia; species Gastrodia elata. The sequence continues at coordinate 54,505,297 of CM028672.1, read as the reverse complement.
TTTTTGTAGGCGATACTATTTGATTGTGAATTAAAACTTGTTAAGCTCTAATGTTTAACTATATAAGGCTAGTAAATTTGGGATTGTACTTGATAGAAAGATATTGGAGATCCTAAGCCTGTATCCTCTCATAATATATAGAATAAATTAAATTAGACAACAAATGATATCACAAATTTTTGTGTAGTTACTTGTATCTTATTTTGTACATTTTGCTTCCTTGCTTTATGTATTTATATTTTGGCATAGTAAATGAGATAAAACATTTGATGAATATTCTATGTTAGCTTTAAAAATTTTCATAAAGCATATTCATAAGTAAAAGAGATGAAATGAATTAAGGATAAAATAATACATTATATAACATTTTAATGGGAATGTATCCTACTTAGTCTGCCTTTACAGTATTGATGTTTATATTGAGATTTAAAGTAGTTTAATTCCCAGGTATTTGAGTCATGGAGGATATATATATATATATATATATATATATATATATATATATATATATATATATATATATATATATATATATATATATGATATGGCATGTTTTCAATGGACTGTTGATCTAGGCATTAGTGTCCTATTAGCTTTAGAAGATTTATTTAGTAGCTAGTTGAGCCACAATTTTTTGTTATGTAGGACTAAGTAGGCATATGTTCATTATGAAGATTACATTTCTATAATATATTTTTAGTTCAGCAATTTTTCTGTATTTATGCAGCATCCCTGTATTTACAGTATTTCCAGCAATTATACATATGTTCAACAGTTTCTAGCTTTATATGCAAGCATGTTAGGATGCTTGATTTAATTTCTATTCTATTTATATTGCATTTTATTCAGCATGAGTACCATTGATCATATTTGTTAAGGATATTTCTTGCATTTAGTAGTTTTTTACATATAATCTGCTTAACCTTTTCTACAACTTTGGGTTGAGGTATGTTTGCTTACCCCACCTTTTGTTTAAGTTATAAATGCATGATTTATAACTTATTTCCCTTTTATTGATGCTTTGTAGCTCCTATTCACTTAGGATGATTTGTAATATCTTAAGTTTAATTAAAATTGTACTCATACTTAGACTTATTAAAGTCTAATGAGATTTTTATTTTTTAGCTGTGCCCTGTCATATATGTATATATAACAGATCAGGAGTATAAGTCAGATCCAACATTTGAGGATTAACCTTATAATATAAGGTTAAAGTAAGGAGCAGTTTGTTGAAGGAAGTCAACGCTTTAATTTCCTTTGCTCGTATTTAAGTAAAAGTGTAATAAATGAATTTTCTTATTTATTCTACATTTACTATATTGTATTTAATTGATAAATGTGAAGCTTTGTCTCAATGCCCTTTCCTTTTTCTACTGCATTGCTATACTATATATATTTCTAACAAGATTCTTCTCACCTCATGATTAGTATCATGGATATATTAATTAATATTAATGGTAATAATGATGACCACCACCTAATCATAGTTGAGTTAGTGATAACTCAAAGACGGTTAGGAGGAGGCCATCACAGTTGGTATCTGAGAGATCTATAGGGTTCTAGATAGGAGCTATGTTTCTATCTACCTAATGGTTTATTCTTATGTTGAGCAGGATTTGGAAAATATTAGTATAATTATATTTAGATTCACATTCCATTCAATATAAAACTGGAATGTTAGAATGATGTGAACATCATGAAAGAGTAGTATAAAAATCATAGGACTTAGAAAAGAGTTTAGTTAAAGATGTCAAGAAAATAAATATGAGGGGAATTAGTTCGTGCATGTAACAACCCAAGGTTGTTACTCAGTTCAATTTTAGCTTAATCATATCTTAATAATCAATCTATTAAGCTCATCTAGTCATTAGAACCAATTCCCAAAAATTTGGAGTAATTTAGAGCTCAATCAATTGTCTTGGATTATTTTAATATTTAATTAATTAGGAAATTGAGGTATTTAATTAGACCTCGAAATCAAAATACAACTTCGCCGTTGCGATCGTCACCCCCAAATTAGCTAGGGGTGATATTTTGGACGCATTTGGAAGTCATCAGATTTTTGCGAATATTTTAATATAATTAAATACCTCAGAAAAATAGAATAATTAAATTGTCGTCAAAATCGAAATCTGACTTTGTCGTTGAATTCCTCACCCCCAAATTAGCAATGGGTGAATTTTTGGGAATTTTTGGAGCGCGTTCTTAAATCCGAATTTTTAAATATTTAAAGAAATAAATATTCATTTATTTCTAATTTTCTATTTCCAATTTCTCTCTTCCCTCTCTCCTGGCTGGCTATTCCTTTGGCTGACCATCCCTTCCATTTGGTGCCGCACGCTGTCCCCTTATGCAAAGCATGGCTGAGTCCTCACCTCCCCTTCTTCTAGCCATGCCCTTCTCCATCTCCTTCTTCTTTAAAGAGAAGCCTCAACCCTCCTTATTTGGCTTGCTTTCCATCTAAAGTTTCTCCTCTTTCCCCATTGTGAAGCTGGTGTTGAAGAAGAAACCCTCCTTCCACCATTGCTACACTTTGAAGGAGAAGCTCCTCTCCAAGTTTTGAGGAAAATAAATGTTTCTTCTTCCCCTTGCAAGGCAAAGGTACCCCTTTGCTCCTCTTCCTTATCTACTTCATATTGCTATCATGTTGTTTTGTATCTTTAGAAGATTCATGATTGTATTTAGAAGCCATTGAGGTTCATTAAAGCATCATATTACTTTGAAAATCGCATGCTCTATTTTTCGTCCATTTTGTATACCCGAACCTTTAACTTTATCATTCATATAAATAGGATAATCCATTTGTACCGATTTTGGTATCGATAGAAAGGTATCAAAAAGATATTTCCATTGATATATGGCACTGCTCATAGAATGCTCTGTATTGAGAGTATTTGAGCTCAAAATGTGACCCTTTGCGATTTTCTCACAAGCGAAATCACCGTCGGGCGCTACAGCGCGTCGTAGCACCCGAGTTCAAACTGAATCTACCGTAGCATGCCATACCGCGCTACAGCATGCCACATCGCTTCTAAAGCTAAAATAATGGTCTGGAAGCAAACCATTGTGGCATGCCACAGCGCACCGCAATGGGCTGCGACGTCATTTTGGGAAAAACTATAGGAAATCAAGAGAAAAATTAATTGAACAGTAACCCGCAAGTTGGACCGCTGCAGCGCACCACAGCGCCCTCCAGGGGGCCGCAACATCATTTCTAAAAAACTATATGAAACCAGAAAATAAATTAATTGAACAATGTTACCGCAAGTTAATCCGCCACAGCACGCCGCAGCGCCTGAAAGTGCTGGAACCCGCCATAGCATACGACTCTCAGATCAGGCGCCGTAGCGCGCCTCATCGCCTGAAAGTGTTGTAGCACGCCATAGCGCTAATTTCCGTCATAGCACACCACAGCTCCTGAAATCGCTGCAGCGCGCCGCAACATTGATTTTTGCCGCAGCGCGCCGCAGCGTTTGGAACCGCTGTGGCGCGCCGTAGCGCCCAGAACTATCGGGTTGGCCCAGAATTGGTTGAAATGGCCAAAACTTCATTGTTTTTGCATTTTAAGGTCCCTAGGACCCTAGTGGGACTGAATTATATCAAATTGAGCATTACATAAAATTCATTGTGAAAATTAAATTTGAAAATGTGCCATTTTTAATATGCTTAAAGCCTATTATGTATCATAAAAATCTTGTGCCAAATGACTAAGGATAGAATTCTTGATTGCTTATATTAACCTAGTATACCTCAACAACTAAATGGCATGAAACCTAAGTCCTTTAGATTTGTAATCAAGTACTAACTCTTTTGGTTTGATTTAGAATTTAGTTAACCTTAATTACCTCCCATTTTATATCAGCTTTACATTTCTATGCTTTTATGATTTTAGGATGTATGTTAGAGAACTTTAACATTTAAATGAGTACCTAAATGTGCTTAGTTGACATTAAACTATAATGGAACATAAGAATCTTGATATCTTGATTAAGTAGATGATACTTAATCTAAACCTAAAATTTGCCATCAATAATACACTAATAATACATTGATTTATCATTGATCTTTAAATCAACCATTGGTCTTAATTTTGGTAAGGCTAAGGGTTAAACCCTAACTTGTCTTAATTAAGATCTAAATCTTAATCACCTTAAGTAATTAACTTGATTGTAAGATAATTCAATTGACATTATTCCAATAATGCATATGATTTGATATTGATCTTAAATCATTGAATTTGAAGTGATAAGGTTAATATTAAATCTATGTGATTGAACCACCTGAATATAAGCTTTAGATCTTTGATTTCCTTTTATATAAGACTATTAGCATAAAATGGATAATAAAATTATGATGATTTATAAAATGATTTAACTCTAATAATATCTTTGATTTCATCCCATGATTGTAGAATAGAAAAAGATTAGATGAACTTTAATCATCTAATTTGATTACTTTAATCCAAGTATAATAAGTAAACTTTGAATGTTAACTTAAGAAGTAGAAAAGTGAGATCTCAAGGGTCTTGCTATAGGATCGTTCTTGAAATATTTAAAGACCTTAAATATTGATTCATTGAGGTAGGAAGAACTTTACAACTTATTGAGATAGGAACTTAGATTATCCTTCATAACTTTAGAAGTTGAACTTGATACCATGTGGTAGGAACTACCTAAGGCACTTAGAATGGAACATCTCCTTGCGGCAAAAATCAATGTTGAGTGATCTTTTGATCACACCCTTAGAGCCTTGTGTAGGACTCACCTATTTAGAGTAAGGATTAATAGGTTTGATAAATCGTTATTGATTAAATAGAGTTATCTAAACCTAGATTATTGATTAGTGTAGTATGGTAAACCTATAGTACTGTATTATTTCAGTAGTATTCAGGAATGGTTGAGTCACTTTAAGTAAGATATATCTTTAAGCTATCCTACAGGCTTAGGTGGATATAATCTCTCTTAGAGTAAATCAATCTATCATAATAGTGTTATAAATGGGGACTCATTCCTTAGTTTGATTAAAATATAAATTGCCATCGGGTGATGCCTCCTAGCAAAGATCACTTCAATAGGTATGGCTTAAACAAACTAAGTAATTCGAGTCACCCTCTCTAAGATGCTAAGTGTGATTCTGAGTTGGGCATCTTATTGACTTAGCTTGAGACACAAATTGCCATCGGGTGATGCCTCCTTTTGAAAATCACTTCGTCAGGGTGGCTTAATCAAACTAAGTGTTAAGAACCACCTTTCTTAGAAACATGCTAAATATGTGTATACAATCTTCCCATCTAATGATCTATAAGTAAACTCTCAACTTGAATTAAATATCGATACTAGAATCTAGAAGTCAGAATCCTTCTTTTTGGCATGATTCTACACAATGGAGTCATTGAATTCATAATCGAATTTCAAAGCATTTTTGGATTTCTAGATTTATCTTATGTAACTTTAGAACATAAGCATGAGCATAAGCATGATGTTTGAGTATCAGTGATGATGTATGAGTATCAGTGATGATTTATGGGTTACAAAATATTACATATATTGACTAAGAAATTTCAGGATGCATCTGTATCACAGTTCCCAATTTGATGTATGTACACATTGGACCATACGACTCAAAGCAGTTCAGTGATATTTTGGTTGAATATCAGTAGCATACAGTATTATGGCATATTTAGTGTACAATTTCAGTGGCATACAACATAATTTTACTTGTTGTAACTCAATTTCAGATCTATTCTATGTTTGTTTACTTTTAGTATTCAGTTTCCAGTACAATTTTACTTTACTTTTCTTCAGTTTTATACAATTTTATACAATTTTACACTTTCAGTTATCTTTACAGTATTTCTACAGATTTAATTACATTATGTAAATGTTAAATGAATAACTTGAACTATTTAAATTAGTTTTGTTGTGTTAGACTTATTGTCTAACAAGGGGTACTTTTGGGATCCGACAATTTGCTAGATCTTGAGTAGCATATTGAGCCAGGTCAGGAGGATGCTCAAGAGATTCAGGAGGAGTTTGTGGAGCACTAGTGGGCTCTTCCCCAGCTTTACTTTTCTGCTTAGTTTATTTCAATTTAGTACTTAGCTTTTATTTCTGTATTCAGTAAACTGTTTGTAATAATTTTGGATGTGTTTTCTTTTCTTTTCTGAGACAAATGTTTTATTCAACTTCTGTGATGAATGTTTCTGGATATTTACTTTAGCTTTCACACTCTATTATATACTACTTATACTTAGTATTATGATGTGATAAATATATTGGAAATGCTGATACCTTATACATATATTGGATTCCTTAGGTATGTTTTAAATCCAATGTATATATTCGCCTAATACTTAGGATAAGGATACTACTCTTATCTTAAGTATTAGCTCTCAACCCTCATTGAGGTTGAGTCAGTAGCCCTTCATATGGGTTCTATTTCAGCTATTTTGGGGAGATGAGATATTCCTCCCTGAGTAGCGCACCGCTCCGTTGCCGATCTGATTATACTTATTTATTGCGCACGGCGACGGGGCGGGGCACTACAGTGCAAATGTTCAAATTTAGCTTACAGCCATATCCTATGATTGTCAAGGCTTTAGTATAATATGATTTTATCCAAGTATTATGTTTTCAGGGTGATATGTTATATGAAGTAAGAATTTTTCGTATAATGTGTAGAGCTTAAACAGTTGCTGAGATAAGATGAAGCAGGCGTGAATTAATACATGAAAGCATTCTTAAATTAGTGTTTATATCACTAAAATATAGAGGAAAGAGAAAAATACATAACTTTTAAATTTGGCTGCAGAAAAATTTACAAAAAAAAATTGCATTTATATATGCTTCCTTGATATTTTTATTGGCAATCTAATAGATTACCTTAATGGCGGGTACCGACTCTAATATTATAAAAATGGTGAAATCCTATTCCAACGACAAATCCAATTTATAATGCTCAAATTTAGAAATTTAAGGAGAAATATTTACTCGATTCTACCTAATCCTGAAACTGTGACTCTTACCTTTAGTGTATATGAAACCAATGCTCAGTAAAATTAGATTCTGAATTTTAACTCACCCCCCATACAATTAGTCATTTCAAATCTTTTCTAATGTCAATCCAGTAGCTAACAACATTAAAGATGGTTGGCTGGAATACTTAAGGTGGCTAATTTAACTAAGCTGTAAAAGATTTGCTTTAATCTAAACAAATCTAGTGATTTATTTTAGTTAGTAATAACAATTTTAATTAGAAATGTAGCTGCACATTGGAATCTATGTGAAAGCAGAATAAAAGTTGCAATACATAATGTTCTACGGGTTAGACGAATGCTTGAAGGTGCAGCTAGGAGGCGCTGCATTAGATGTAATAAATTAGGTAGTTATTCCCTGAAATTCTTACTCTTGCATTCCACTTAAAGTTCAAAGAAAGGTCAACATGGAATTATGTGCTGAAATATTGAAAGGATCAATCACTTATTTGATGGGTTGGTTTTGGCTTAAATTAAGTCCTTGTGTAAACTTGTTTGTTATAATTTGGGAGTTTTGGAAAATTTCAAGTATCAATTTAAGAATTTGTTATTCTATGGATAAACCAGGATCTTATCAAGCATTCCTAAATCTAGAATTTAATCTGCAATCTAGAACCAATAATTCTGAAATAGGAAAAATGCTAGTTTTAGTAATTCATAACATGAGATCAAAATTTTAGAACAAGTTGATTCTGCTGTCAAAATCTAATTTTTTTTAATTTTGTAGCTCAATATTTCTTAGATTTAGTTGTTCAATGGTGTTGAGGATTGAGTTAATGTGATATAGAAGATTATACACAAATTATAACTCCATAGGATTAAATGTAAACCATTAACTAGTAGAGTATAACTATAAATACTGAGAACTGGTTGAGGCCATATTAGGAGTTGTAAAGATATCATTATCTTTTGCATTATAATTTTGTATTGCAATTGCAACTAATGAGTAGTTTTGGGGTGGGGTCTTTCTGTCAAAGTTAAGGTGCTGGTTCCCTGTCATAATTCAGAACTTACGGTATTGATATCGTATACTCATTTCATCATGGCATTTTGCATCAAAAGCTAATCCATTCAAGAGATGTTAATTGTGTTATGGAGAGGAAATAAAGTTTGAATAACCATGAGCATTGTGTTTCTTGCCGAAATTAAACTTAACCAAAGCAATTATATCTCTCTCTCCCTTGAATATTGATTATTTAGTATTCAAATCTACATTTATGTTTTGATTATATATGATCTAGAATGTATCTGAATGCTCAAGTGGCATATTCATAAATAGAATATAATTCTTATTATTAGGGTTAGTATTATGAATGCTACTTAATGTCAACTATCCTTAAAAATAATCATAGTGCTTTTAGTGCAGGATGCCGAGTGGTTCACTTAAATTCAATGCCTTAAAGTTTATTATTGTAAAATTGAGCTCTATCTAGTATATTATCTATATTATATTTTCTGAAATGGAGAGTGGTCAACTTTCTAAAAATTAACTCTTGCTATCATGATATGAAATTCATATATATGTAGAGTGTAATTAAAGGATGAGGGGATTTCAGTTGCCATCCTTACCATCTCTGAAGGGATACATTTCACTTGGGTGAGTAGGGCCATGTGTTAGGTTTGATTTCTACATCAACTTCTCCCACTACAACTACATTCATTGATGCAAGTACTCTTGAATTAATATTTCAAATCACATCGATATTGTCCAGTGATTCTATGTTTATTATGGTCATTTTCAAGTTCTATTATCTTTATCCTCCTGCCAATCTATTATAAGCTGTGACCACTATTGTTAATTCCCTTACACTGACTTCAAATGTGAGTCATCTCCTTTTCCCAGCTTCCCACCTTATAAGCATTGCAATTATCTACTTGCAAAAGCAATTGCAAAAGTGATTTGAATTATTTTCTTTTTGACTTTTTCTTCCATTAGCTAGTGGTTCCTATATGTGAGCTAGATCTTCTTTATTTCATATGCATCTCACTAACATCTCGTGGTGGTGATATATCATTCTGTGTGAATTCAACTCATGCCATTATCACATACTTGAAATTGCTTATATGTATTTACTTACATAATAAATGTACTTTTTAATTATGTTAAATCTTGATTAAGGGATTAAGAGTTAAACTCCAAATATTGGGGTTTAACCTTATAATCCAAAGGTTCTAAGGACTAAAGGTATAAGGTGAATCCCAACTCTCATGTTTTACATGTTAAGGCTATCTCATTAAGCATAATCAAACTTAATAAGATGGATCTCTAATCTTAAATTAAAGTTTAAATACAAAATAATCATAATAAAGGATGAAATCTAGTAACTAATAAAACCAAGGTTTCATCCATTGAGTAACCCATTTACCCAATGAATGAATTCTAACCTAAGTCTACAACTAATCCTTAAGGAGAATTCCAAAAGGCTTAAGGAAGGGAGCTACTTATGGAATGATAATTAAGATTTAATGAAGGTTTCAATACTAATCATTAAATTTATTTACATCTTTATTAAGCATGTTTACTGATTCTGAGAACTTAGGAATGACATAATGTGAACTAGATTTGTAATACCCTAAGTTGTTATCATTGTCAATTAGGACTAATCTTAGTCTTAATCTTGAGTATTAATCAAGTCATTAGGAGTCGTCCACTAAAATCTAGTCCAAATCAGGAGCCAAATGGATCAAATCATGATTTTTGGAAAACTCCAAAAACCCTAAAATTTAACCTGTCTAAATAGACCTTAGACTGGAAAACGGACTTCGCCATTGCGTTCATTTCCCCCAAATTAGCTAGGGGTGATATTTTCGTGTCAATTGGAAGTCATCGAAATTTCGACGAATATTTTAATAATATTTAAATACCTCGAATATTAGGAAATTAAAATACTCGTTGAATCGAAAATCCGACCTCACCGTTGCGTTCCTCACCCCTTAATTAGCTAGGGGTGAATATTTGGATTTTTTCTGAAATCAATTTAATTATTTAAATTAAATAAGAAATTAATTAATTAAATATTAAATAAATAATTATTAATTTCATTCCAAACAGTGCTGTCCACTTATCATGCGTGCCATTACTGTGTGCCAACGCCGTCTGGATCTGCCGTCTGATGTCATCGAAAGATCGGAGCCGTTGGATCAGATCGATCGAACGGCCTCGCATTATCGTCTCCTCGTCCTCTCCGTCGACCAGCCACGCGACGTCCAGCCGCAGCAGCACCGAATCGGTGACCTCCCGTCCTCGACTGATCCGCCTCACACCCTTTAAGACCCATACCCACTGTTAGGAACCGAGTTTTGCATAATTAGAGCTCGGTCGTCTTTATGCTGCGAACCCTAGATCCATCGTCGTCCAAAACAGGTACCTCTCAATCCTCCTTATTTTTCATTCGATGTCAATAATTGCTTCACATATGCTTATTGCCCGTTCCTAATTAATGATCGATCGGCTCGATCGGGTCGGATCAAAGCCGATCGACCGGATTTAAGGGTTCGTCCACAGTGGAGTTCTTTACCCACCGAGATCGAACCCTTGTTAGCTAAGGTTAACCATTAACGGCGATCTCGATCCCCTCTCGCCCGCCGTTGGGTAGGTCCCGTCGAGGCTGACCATCGGCCGTGCGGGCTGACCCTCTGCGAGGCCATCTGGGTCTCCGAATCGCATGCCTTAGGCAGCTCATCTTGGGGCTGGTCGCTAGGAAGGCGAAGCGGCTCGGATCGGGCCAAGTCGATCCGAGTCCGACCCGTATTCCTGCGGGTTCGCACGCATAAGCAGCCGCGTGTCCAGTGCAAGGCCAGCAACATCACGTCGTGGCAGTGGGGCCCACCCTCTATCCCGCGGTCAGCGTAGCGGATGCATGGTGGGGGGCCGCGGCAGTTCCGTGGCTGCTCTCGCGTCGCCACATGGCTAGGTAGGACCCACCTCCGTCCAGTCAACCCGACATGTGGGGCCCACTCCCTCTGCCTCATCCAATGACTAGCTACCACGTGGCAGCCGTGGGGCCCACATGTCAATTATGATAGAAAATTTAATAATTTTAATGTTAATATAATTATATTTAATTAATGTTAATTATAGTTAATTAACAATTAATTATGCTAAAACAGATAAATTAGTAGGTTTAATTAATAATAATTAGTAGCTAATTAATATTAAATACTAATATTAATTAATTATTAATATTAAATAATATTTTATTAATTATTAAATTGATTATAATTAACTAAGGATTATTTTATTAACTAATGAGAACTTAATTAGGACTAGTTTAATACTAAGTAAACAGTAATTAATTAATAAATTTATCATTAATTAATTAATTAATAATTAATTAATTAATTATAGATTAGACATAATTGAAAAATTAATTAATAATTTAGAAAATTCAATTTAACTTTAAAAATAAATAGTAAAATAATATAATTTGAATAAATAAATAGTAACTTTATTTATTTAAATTATTTAATTCAAAATTCTTATGAGTTTAGTAACTTTTTGTAGGATTATCCAAACATAGTCAATATAGGTCTCATTTTACTCAAAAAATAAAAGGGATCAAATGACGTAATTCAAAAATTAGTTTCGGGGTACGTACAACGTAGTGACATTTTAGGATCTGAACAAACCCTCACAACTTTTAACATAGTTATCCAAATATATGTAATATGGCTCTTAAAATACTCAAGAAACTAGCCCCATACTATAAAAGTATTAATTTCCCCATTTGGAGCTTAATTTGAAAAATAACATTTAGGATCCTATCCTAAAAATGACCAAAATGCCCCTAGACTTCAATTGACCACAACTTAGTCAATTCAACTCCAAATCTAAAAATTCAAAGTGCTAACTAGCTTAGAATTTTAATGTCATCAATAAACTAAAATAATAGTTAGGATATGAACCCTAGAAAATAAAAAAATGATCAAAATGCTTATAACCTTAGTTAGGCCATAACTTGATCATTTGAACTCCAAATAGGGTCTACTCCCTGTCAATACACTCAGTATATTATAGAGAAGCTATAGAAACTGAGTTTGCTAAAATTGGACTTCAAACAGAAAAGTTCAATTTTTGTCACCCGTTGACCGGCAAAATTACCGAATTGCCATTAGAAATTGAAATAGCTATAACTTAGACATTTGACCTCAGAATGCAGTGTTCTTAGACTATATAGAATTCTTGAATAGTAACCAATAGTAAATTGCATAAAAGTTTGGATTCCATTAAGGGTAAAATACAAGATTGCCCCTTAGGTCAAAAACCTTAGTTTGGACCTGTAGGATCCATTTATAGTCCAAATTGACCGTACTTACTATCTATCTTCATGTTTGATAGTAAGGGATCACTTGGCAATAAGAATTTCCCATTTAGAATCCTAATTCAAAAAATAGACTTTTGGACCCTTAAGTAGGGTCAAAATGATCATTTTGCCCAAAATTTAAGTTAAGCATTCTTAACTCCTAATTTCTTTTGTAAATCACTAAAATTAGTATTAGAAGAGTATTAGAATCTCCTAAGTGAATAAAAATCAGCTTTCTAATCAAAATTAGTAAAATTCTTTAATCTTTTTGAAAGTTTTTTTTTTAGGATCTTTCACCTCACATTAGGACTACTCCTAAGATTTGGACTTGATCATAGGTTATATTTCATTTATTGGATAAGTGGGTTATTCAATGAATAAATATTTAGTTTTACTAGTTTTTAGATTTTATTACTTATTTTGATTATTTTATCTTTTAACCTTAGATTCAGGATAGGTGATTCATCCTATTAAGTTTGATTGCTTAATAGGATTTGCCTTAATCAATAGATCACTTTTAAAATAAAGCCTAGATCTGTTGTCTTATTCTTTTGGATTACATGATTAAGTCTAATCTCATGGTGTTTAACCCCTAATCTATAGCTTAGTAGACCTTGATCAGATCTTAGATAGAATGTCTGAATTCATCAAATTAGGACATTATAATTCATTAATGCAACACGTAGTCGTATTTGATAGAATTAGATTAGAACCTGATCAGTTCTAATCCTTTTTAAACTTATAAGGACGTACTTCTAAGTTGCACTTGTTAGTAGGAATTGAAGATTCTGAACTTGTGTGACTTAGAATAGTTAGAACATAAAAACTAGATGACAAATGATATCATTATGCTTAGTAGAGTCCCTTGCTTACTATTTGACTTTGTGCTACATATTTCTTATATTTTGTACTTACTTTTCCTTGGACATATCATATAAGAAAATTGTTGTTGTATGAAAATGAAAACTTAGAATATTAGAAAAATATTTGCATTTGGGTTCAGTTTATGGTGGATTATGGTGCACATTTACTATAATGAACAGGGGTAAGGTGAGATCAGGATACTTAATATCACTCATTGAGGAGAGTGTGTTAAGCTTGGGACCCGTCTAGTCTTGCAGACGTGCTTGATGCCTCAGCTATTTCTGAAATTGTCCACAAAAACAAAAGTAAAATAACTAAAAGATGTTTGCATAGTATTATCTGCCTCTTCAGTCATACAGTATTATTGTGATATGTTTATCCAGCCCATAAAGGCAATAGGGATGGATATATATATTGGGCTAGTTTGGCTAATTTTTTATGATATGGCAGTTGTACATTTCCTTCAGTTTTCAGTTTACTGTTTATTATATTGATGATGTATTTATTTCAGTTTACTGTATTTTCCCTATTTTACCTGCTTACTTGAGTAGATGTATATATATAGTATGCTAGATTTTACTGCTTATTATATGTACCATTTCATATTAATGTTTTAAATTAGCATATATCATATGATCATCATCATGCTTAGGTTTAGACTTTTCTTTTCAGTATTTTTACTTACTGTATTACACATGTATGCCCTACCTTATTTAGTTTACTTGAGGTATGCTTCTGCCTCAATCCTTTCTTAGTTATAAATATTATATTTATAACTTTTTCTCATTCTCTTGTATACTTACTTGCTCCCATGCTAGATAGATGTTTCATTTTGTTTAGAGTAAAATGGTGATATTAATAAATGCTTAATAATTTACTTGTCTAAAATGTACTTAGACATTTTATCTAATAAGATTTTTTTTCATTGGCTGGGGCCCTGGCATTGTGAAATCGATAATGTCAGATATTGAGCAACTTGAGGATCCTGTACTTGAGGAGGAGCCTTACTTAGAGGAGGTGCAACAGCTTGGACCAGATGATATTTAATTGCCTTTTTATTTCATAGTGAGAATGAGAGTTATTTATTTCATTTCATAAAATTTACTTTAAATGCTTAATAATATAGGTTCTGTGACTGTGTTTACTTTCTACACTTTATTATTTCCTGAGCTATATTACTGTTTCTTACTTGATGTATGGTGAATGGATGTAGCCCTTACTTTTCATATGCTTCTGCACTCTGTATGTATGTTAGACTTAGTAACTAATCCTCTTTGTTATTAGTTATTACTGTGCATATCCTTCCCTTAGTAGTGGATTGTGGATTTGACCTAATCCAATGTTGAGTGAGTGATTTGCACGAGTGACACTCCGCTCCTTAGCCTAATCATTGCGGGCTTGGGGAGCGGGCCACCACAGTTGGTATCAGAGAATCCTATAAGCTGTCAGATTGGAATTTAAATTCTACTCTTCCTAATGGATGATTCTTCTACAAATCAGTCATTAACTAAATACAGGAGTTACATCCAAACACCATGATCAAGAGCTCAAAATAATAAGAGTTTGGAAACAGAAATACATGCACAAGTAACATACTAGTAAACTAATGTGACTTAGAAAAATACTAAATGTACAAGGATGACGCTTAGGTGGCGACGCTAACAATTTGAAGATAGGTGGGAATACATTGTCCAGCTTCATCAGCAGCACGAGAGGTATATAGAAGGAGTGTCTGACCTTGAAGTCCGGATGCTGAATCGATTAATCCAACAAAGTGTATTCAGGGGATACAATCACCCCGTTGCAGCTAAGGAGTAGCTAAAGCGAGCAGATTTTGAGTTTGAAATTATTAACTACCCAGATAATATTAGGATCTCCATTGTATCCCACCTCCTACATGACAGAGCCAAGGATTGGTGGAGCATCACCCTATGATCACTCACCCATCGGCGTGAAGGGTTGCAAAGGGAGGTCACCTATGCGAACATTCACCGTGCCTTTACCGCCAGATATATCAGATAGATATTTTAGCTCTTATTCACATGCTACTTGTTTCACATTCTACATCTTATACCTTAAATTTCGAAATAAATATTGGAGTTAGAATTGAACTAATATTCTTACGTCACTTAATTTGGATATCTAGGAATACTCTTGTACAAGCATGTCAGGATACAACTTTTTTGACCACTTTGAAGATAGGTGGAAGTTTGACATTTACTTGGCAAAAAGATACAAGAGGGAAGTCCAAGGGGTCTCCCCGGTAGGAGCCAGTGTTTTGGAAAGAATGCTAGACAATGCTGTATACCGGGGACATGACTTCCCTATCTTAGCTAAGGAGTGGTTATGACGAGTGACCAATGTGTTCGATGATTTAGAATTCCCAGATTGCATTCGACTCGACATCATCGACATACTCCTCCAAGACTATACAGAGGAGTGGTGGGCTTGCAAAGTGTGGATATTCGAGCATGGATCTATTTGCTGCTGACGAGAAATGACCTACACTGACCTTTCCCAGGCTTTCAATAAAAAATACATAGGATAGACTCTATGTTTTCCCAGTTGTTGTCTCTTATTATTTGATGTTCTGTCCGCTATTTCTAATGATGTATTTTTCATCTTTTCATCTATGATTAATAAAAGAGATAAAATGTTATGATCTCCTATTTTTGAAATGTGTGTTGTACTTAATTCAAATTTTAGGGAAATACAATGAATCCTAGACAGAGCCCATCTCCTACGCCTTCCAGCTCCTCATCCAGTGAGGTGAATACCTTGCTGGAAGCTGTCAAAGTAATGGTGGAATCCCACCAAAAACAGGCAAAATTTAGCAAAATGCAGGCTAAGAAGACCGCAGATGCTCAGGCCAAGCAGGCCTAGCGGATGGAACTGTTGTTTGTAGCTCAAATAAGCCAGAACTGCACCACGGTAGAAGTTGCACCAATATTACAGTACTCCCATCAACATCACATTTAGTCCGCAGATGGACTGCTGCACAGTTTCCTCCACTTAAGACCCCCCACTTTTAATGGGAGTCTCTCTGCAGTCGACATAGCCACCTGGATAAAAATGGTGGAGAAGAACCTGATAAGCATAAAGTGCCTTGACTCAGAGGTGGTCTGTCTCACTACCCACCTCCTACAAGATAAGGCCGAGTACTGGTGGGACACCACCCATTGCACACAGTTTACTGAGGTACCGTTAGAGGACATCACATGGGATGAATTCATTGAGGCCTTCTAGTCCCGCTTAATCCCTCTATCTTCCAAACATTGCCTGGGAGACATGTTTTTAAAGTTACAATAGGGTGACCGATCTGTAGCTACATACAAGGCAGAGTTCCATCTCCTTGCCAGGTTTTCCACTAGCTTGATTCCTTCCGAGCCAGACCGCTGCTACCGTTTCCAGAGCGGCCTACGACCCTCCATCAGGAGCCAAGTAATCCCTTTCTGCATAACAAACTTTGAGGAGCTACTTGAAACTATCAAAGTGATAGAGCAGGACCAGGCCAGGGAAGGACCCAAGAGGATTATCGGGTCCACGTCATTCTAGCAGATCCCCCCTAAATGAGCCAGGGTATACTAGCTCGAGTCCGAAGCTCCCCTACTTATCCGTTCAATGGTTGCACAAAGTCACACCTGTATGGTTGGTGCTACCATGAGAGTCATGTCTGCTTTACCTACGAATGGCCAGGCAATGGATTCTATCACTGTACTACCACAGAAACTGTTGATGGTGATAAAATTGACCATTCCAAGCACCGTAAAGCCTTTGACTTATTTTAGAAGCCTGCGGCAACTCATCCAGCACCACCCTCTACTCCAACTGTGAGGCGCGAGACAGCTAATATCCCTCACCCAAATGCACCTCAACCCCCTCCACGGCAGACCTATAACAACAGGCCTGCCGGTCCTGCACATGTATACACCCTCACACTAGTTGACGCTGCAGAAGACAACCACGTGGTATTAGGTACACGCTCTTGAACCTCTTTATCTCTACAGTTATTACTTGTTTTACATAGTCATTAATTAATTACCTCTGCAATTAGGTCCAATTTGCATAAATAACAAACCCTGTAATATTCTGTTTGACACTGGAGCAAGTCATTACTTTGTGTCTGATGGCTGGGCAAAATTACTTAACATACCCTTGTATCGCCTAGCCAATCCTCTTAATGTTGGGTAACCTTCTGGGACCCAATTACCATCTCGCCAATTCTGCAAGTTACAAATTCCAATTGAGAATGAGAAGTATGAAGCCAAGTTAGTAGTTCTCCCAATAGCCAACTTTGATGTAATATTGGGCATGAATTGGCTAAGCCATCATAATGCCACTATCAACTGTACAAAGAAAAAGATTACCTTAGGAAGTGGAAGTAAGGCCAGATCCTTTATTGGTAACCTTAGCACTCGAGCCTCGCTAATCAATGCTACAAAAGTAAAGAGATTTGTTTAGAAAGATTGTGATGCCTTCCTAATAATAATATTAGGAGAAAAGAAAGAAGGCGTTTCCTTATCTGAGAACCCCGTCATTTGCAAATTCGCTGACATTTTCCCAGAAGACTTATCCGATCTTCCTTCTATGCGGGAAGTAGAATTTGCAATGGACACCGTTCCAGGAACACAACCCATCTCTAAGGATCCTTACCGTATGGTGCCCAAGGAATTGCAGGAGTTGAATAAACAGTTACAAGAGCTGCTAGAGAAAGGTCTCATTAGGCCAAGCTCGTCGCCTTGGGGAGCACTAATACTATTTATAAAGAAGAAAGACAGTTCCATGCGTATGTGTATTGACTACCGTTGACTGAATAGAGTCATGATCAAAAACAAGTATCCACTGCCGCGCATAGATGACTTATTCAATCAATTGGCAGGAGCCAAGGTATTTTCTAAATTTGATCTGCGATCGGGCTATCATCAACTGCAAGTCAAGGACTCAGATGTTGAGAAGATAGCCTTTAGGACCCGTTATAGACACTACGAGTTTTTAGTGATGTTATTTGGGTTGACAAATACACCTTCAATATTCATGGACCTGATGCTGCGCATCCTTAAACCATACCTTGATAAATTCGTAATCGTTTTCATTGACGACATCTTAATCTACTCCAAGAACCGAAAGAGCACTTAAGAATAGTGCTAAAAGAACTGTGTAACCATAGACTTTATGCTAAATATTCCAAATGTGAGTTTTGTCTCAATTCAGTAGCTTTCCTGGGGCATGTGGTAGATTCCCAGGGTATTAGAGTCGATCAGAACAAAGTCAGTGCTATCTAAGAATGGGTTCAGCCCAAGACAGTGACCAACATCAGAAGCTTCTTAGGCTTGGCTGGTTACTACAGGAAATTTGTAAAGGGCCTCTCCTAGATAGCCTCTCCACTGACTAAGATAACTCAGAAAGTAGTGCCATTTGAATGGTCTCCAACATATGAGGAGGCTTTCCAAGCATTGAAGGATGCATTATCCACCGCTCCAATTCTATTCCTTCCTAAAGAGGGAGTGAACTATCAAGTCTATACTGACACCTCAGGTATAGGCTTAGGTGCTGTCTTAATGCAAGAAGGAAGAGTCACCGCGTATGCTTCTCGTTAGTTGAAGCCCCATGAAAGGAACTATGCAGTTCATGATCTCGAGTTAGCCACTGCAGTGTTCGCCCTAAAAATCTGGCATCACTACCTCTATGGGATTCAGTGCTCAATCTTTATAGATCACCAGAGTCTGAAATACATATTCAGTCAACGAGAGCTAAACTAAAGAAAGAGAAGGTGGCTAGAGTTAATTAGTGACTACGACCTTGATATCTAGTATCACCCTAGAAAAACGAATGTTGTAGCTGACACTATAAGCCATTATGCCACTCTTAATACTTTTATCTCTCAAAGTCCTATGGAAGAAGAATTTTGTAAATTGGACATCCAATCAGCGCGTAGCGGCCAAGTGAGTACGATGCTCTCAATGATTAATGTGGAGCCCATGTTCCACAGAGATGTATCTATTACTCAAACTAAAGATGATTAGTACCTAAATTTCAAACAAGCCATCAAAAGTGGTTGTCGTACCAATATTCGACTCCATAAAGGTGCCATCTATCAAGGAGATCGATTATGGATCCCTAAGTCCATGCATCAAGAGGTGTTAGTTGAAGGTTATAATTTTGGATATCAAGTTCATCCGAGAAGTTCAAAGATATACCAAGATCAGAAGCAATCCTTCTAGTTGCCAGGGATGAAGAAAAGTGTGGCAGAGTTCATCGCGAAGTGCCACGCTTGTAGTCTGGTCAAGGCAGAGCATCAAAGACCAGGTGGTCTGCTTCACCCACTTGAGATTCCTGAATGGAAGTGGCTAGATATATCAATGGACTTTGTTATGGGTTTACCTCATACAAGATCTGGAGCAAATGCTATTTGGGTCATAGTTGACCGATTGTCAAAGTCTACTCATTTCATTCTAGTTCGGAGACAGATTTCGTTGAGAAGCTTGCGAAACTCTACATCAAGGAAATAATCAGATTGCATGGAATTCCCAAGTCAATTGTATCTGATAGAGATAGTCGATTTACCTCCAAGTTTTGGCAAGCCGTAGACTAGGATCTAGGCACAACTCTAGCAATGAGTACGGCCTTTGATCTGTAGACAGATGGTTAGACAAAACGAGTAAATTAGGTTCTCGAAGACCTACTCAGACTGTGTATACTTGACTTTGCTGGTGTAACGGCCGCCTCCTGACCGTCATCGAGTAATACTAACTCAACTACGATCAAGTGGTGGCTGTTACTAATACCACAGATAATAGATAACTTATATCCATGATATTAATCGAAGTAGGAGCAAGACCTTAGCAGAAACATAAGTAAAGCAGTGCAAAAATCAAGAAGAAGGCATTCAACAATATCCACATCTATCCATTCATATATAATATAGAAAATGCAGAATAATAAGAAAGAAACTCCTTTATTACATTTAATTAAATATGAGCAACATAAATTTTAATAATTGAGCAAGATCTCCTTCTTGCAGACTATCAATCTCACCTGACCTATCACCAGCACACCCCTAAGCACAAGGTCTGAGCTAACACCTGATGCTGTCATATGTACATATATGAAAGGGCCAAGCCAACAAAGAAAAAAAAAATAATATTAGACTTATAAAGTCTAAGTACAATAAAGTTATAAAATAGTATATACTTATATTTTAAAAGATGTTATTCAATGTAAGAGTAAGATAGAAATCAAACTACAGAAATACTATAAAATAACTGAAAGTATAAAGCTATACAAAATTTAAGCAAAGTAAAGTAAAAGTGCAAGAAAACTGTAAAGGCGCTAAATAATTGAAATTGTATAAAATTTGCAGTAAAGTAAAGTAATGCTGAAATATAAAGCTGAATACTAAAAATAGAAAAGACAGTAAATGATTTGAAACTGAATAAGGTATATATGAAGGTATGCTGTATGCCACTGAATAAATGCATCTATATATGCCACTGAACTGAATGTCATGATATGTAACTAATATATCACTGAACTGCTATGAATCGTACGGTCCAATACTTATATATATATCCAGTTGGGAATCCAGTACTAATAAATCTGCAACTTCCATGATTGATATATATACAATATTCCGTAATCCATAAATCTTTACTGATACTCATACATCGTGCTTATGATCATACTTATGCTTCTATGTCTACATGACTTAAAGCTCGAAATCCAGAAAGAATGATATAAATTAAACAATGAATCAAGAGTCTCCATTGTGCAGAATTCATCTAAATGAATTTTAGCTCCTAAATCTTATTTCAATAATTGGTTTTTATTAGGACTTTACTTAACATCATCAATTGAGAAGGTTGTATACACATAGCTGTATGTTTCCAAGAAAGGTAATTTAATACTTAGTTTGCTTATAACTGCACTTATCACCACGCACAACGATAAGAGGCCGAACCCTGTCACAGTCACTTCTCCAAACTAAGCTGTTAAATACCTAAATTACAAGCATACTTAGTATTTTAAAGATGGTAATTTGAAATACTTAGTTTGTTTATAACTGCACTTATCGCCACGCACGATGATAGGAGGCAGAACCTTGTCACAATTATTCCTTCAAACTAAAGATTCCATTTCCCTAAATATAACATACTAATAGTGTCTTAAGAATAGTAACTTTAGATACTTAGTTTGCTCATAACTGCACTTATCGCCACGCACAACGATAAGAGGTCGAACCCTGTCACAGTTATTTCTTCAAACTAAGGATCTAGTTCACTAATTATAACACTCTTAGGATTGATTGATTTACTCTAAGTGGACTGTATCTTCCTAGGCCCGTAGGATAGCACCAGATAAGTCTTACTTAGAGTGATTCACCAATACTAAATAATACTAGAGTGACCTAGCTCTATGGATTTACAACACTAGACTCAGCCAATAATCTGGGTTACATCGATGCTATTTAATCAACATGGATAACCAAAACTATGAATCTAGGATTCAAAGGGTATACATCCTACACAAGGTTTCAAGGATGTGACCAAGGGGTCACCCAATATAGGATACTGCAACATGGAATAAATCTCATTCTAAGTAGTTTAGGTGATTCTACCACAAGAATTTAAGATCAATTTCTAAGGTCGAGTAGGATCTTCTAAGCTTCTACCTCATGATAACACAATAAGTCTTTCCTACCTCATTGGTTTAAAGATGATTAAGGCTACTATTGTTATCACACTAAACTTAATGTAAGATCATCAAGATCTCACATATCTAAACACTCAATATAATCATATTGGATTATTCATTATGTTTGGTTAACTAGATCAGGTGGGTAGCTCCATCTGATCGAGTCCTAGACTACAATTATGAGATATAATCAAGAATCTTAATAGGATTTGATCTTGTGATGAATCGTCATGGATTTTATAATTGATTTCATGCTAATAATCTTATTTAAGAGAAAATCAAAGATCTTAAGTTTCAAGTCCAGATGCTTAATCATACCAAATCTTTTAATTTCCTTAACACTTCTAATTTAATGAATTAAATTCAATATCAAATCAAATAGATTATTGGAATCATGTTAATCAAATTATCTTACAATCAGATTGATTGTTTAGATGATTAAGAGTTTGGGTCAAAATCAGATGGATTAGGTGTTAACCCCTAACCTTATCAATTTAAGACCAATAATTACATTACAGATCAATGACAAATCAAATGAATTATTAATGAATTATTGATGGCGATCTAAGATCCATATTAAGTGTAATTCACTTGATCAAGCCCTTAAGATCTCTTAAGTTTAATTAGGGATAAATGAGAGTTTATTAAAATTTAGCATTCAAGACATAATCAAGACACCTCAATCCTTAAACACAACTTATAAAGTAATTGAAAGTTAACATAAACTTAAGAAAAGAAAAGCACAAAAACAGTAATAAGAACTATGCAAGTGATGTACGCACTTAACATAGGACTAAACAAGTAATTTAATATATAGAACTCAATACAAATTCTAAGTACTTACGTACCTTACGTTCACCCACAATATTTTGCAATCAACTGCTTAGAGACTCAAGTCCTATGAATCTTTCCTCTTAACGCTTGCTTAGAATAGCTTGTGCAACCAAAACACCTCTAATTCATGAAGAAGAAACTACTTACAATTTGAATAATATATTATGATCTACAAAATAATTTGCAAGCATTAAGAATTATCTTAAAAGTAAATCGTAGCATTACTTTTAAACCCAAAAAAAAATGTTCAAATGCTACCACAAGATTCTCATGCTTAGCTTTAATTGACCAAGTGTTCTCACATCATAGATAAGTATTTGCAAAGATAGTTGAGATCAAATAATAACATGAACATAATATACTTTAACTAGGAGTAAATGAATATATATTATATTTAGGAGCTTCACATTTATACAAAATGGAGGAAATAAAAATGTAAGCAAATAAATTTCATCCATATTGATTTTCTTTTGGAGAAGAGTATTGCACAAGTAACTTCAGAATTTGCAAAAATTGAAGACAACATTTCATGAGAGATCTATCAAACTAAATCCATATAATTGAGATCAACACGAGATGCGAGTACATCAAATCAATAGAATCTTGCAAATAACAATCAACATACAACCTTCCCTACTTGCTAATCCTAACACATTCATCTTCATCTATCTTAACTCTTCATAAATGACAATAAAATTAGCTTTATTAGAGAGTATGAGGAGTTACCCATCCAACAATTGACCTATTGTTGGCAAAAAAAATGAAAAGGGCTGCTGTTTTTTTTTTTTTTTTTTTTTTTTTCGGCCATCATTGGAGGAAGAGGTGGCTCGGCTAGAGGAGGGAGGAAGGGGAGAGCAGCTTGGTCGGCCAAGGGGAGGAAGGGCTGCTCGGTCTTTGGAGGAAGAAGAGCTGCTCAGCCAGCCATGGAGAAGATGAGGTTCGGCCATGGAGGAAGAAGAGGGGCGTCGGCCATGAAGAGGGAGGAGGAGAGGCGAGTGGAGGCTCTCGGCTTGGAGGGAAGGAGAGGGCTGCCTCATGCGTCGGATGGAGGATGGAGGAGTCGGCTGAGGGAGAATAATTTTGGATGGCTGCTTAGGGTAGGGTTAGATACACTTAAGAAGCAAAAATTTAAATCCTATCGTAGCCGTTAGATCAAAATCCAACGGCTGAAATTTTGCAAGCCTTGATCTAAGTCGTTTGAACTCCAAAACTTACAAACTTAATATCAAAACGACCATTTCGACGAGATAAACGTAAGCGTCTAAAAATTATTGAATTTTGACAAGTATTTTATTTTATATTAATTTTTAAGTGAAAAATTTCAAAAATTCACTATAATTAATCCAAAGCCCGAAAAATTACGAAACTTAAAATATAGATTCCTCTTATAATGGTTAATTTAAATATACAAAAATTTCTAAAATCTGACTTTTATTTTATCTTTTATCAACTCTGGAAGTTTAAACTTTCCGAATTTTTTTAGGACGATCCGGAACTCAGATTGCGCTCAAATTTTGGTAGAGGGATTCCCTTAATATGCTTCATTTGAGGATATTTTTATTTAATTTTTATTTGACTAAAATTGAAAATTATAATTCTGACTTAATCCTTCTAAATTTGGAGTTAAACACGCTAGTAACAACACCGGGTTGTTACAGCTGGATCTTGGGAAGATCACCTCCCACTAGTGGAGTTTGCTTATAATAAAAGTTTTCAAGCTAACATCAAGATGGATCCATATGAAGCCTTATATGGCAGGAAGTGTAGTACTCCGTTGGCATGATCAAAAACAGGCAGTGTTCAGTTGTATGGATCTGAATTAGTAAAAAAGACGAACAAGAAAGTTCAGTTGAAGCCCAGGATCGCCAGAGTAAAAACCACGACCTTCATCACTATCCCTTGGAGTTTAATATTGGAGACTTTGCATACCTAAAAGTCAGCCCAATGAAAGGAGTCTCCAGATTCGGCATAGCTAGGAAGCTTAGTCCCCGCTATGTTGACCCTTTTGAAGTAGCAGCCAAATAGGTTCTTCTGCCTATAAACTCAATCTTCAAGTCGACTTTGCTGTAATTCATAATGTGTTTCACGTATCATCTCTAAGAAGGTGCCTCAGAGATCTATCTTACCTCGTGCAGTTCCCAGAGATTCAGGTCCAGCCAGATCTGTCATATGCCGAGGAGCCAATTCGAATTCTGGCCCGTGATCGCAAGCAACTTAGGAGTCGTGCTATCAATATGACCAAAGTCCAGTGGAGGAATCGTTCTTGTAATGAAGCCACTTGGGAGAAAGAATCCGATATGCGAGTCAGATATCCAAGACTTTTTGAGAATCCAGGTAATTATATTCCTTAGCATTTTAAGCTTCCAACTTCAATCCATGTCTTTACCTTGCTTTCTTCTTTCCACTTGAGCGATGTCGAGGACGATATCGTTTTTATGTGCGGAAGTCTGTAATAACCCATGTTGTTATCATTGTCAATTATGATTAATCTCAGTCTTACTCTTGAGTATTAATCAAGCTATTAGGAGTCCTCCACTAAGATCTAGTCCAAATTAGGAGCCAAATGGATCAAATCCTGATTTTTGGAAAAATCCAGAAACCCTAAAATTAAAATACTCGTCGAATCAAAAATCCGACCTAGCCGTTGCGTTCCTCACCCCATAATTAGCTAGGGGTGAGTATTTGGAATTTTTTAGAAATCAATTTAAATATTTAAATTAAATAAGAAATTAATTAATTAAATATTAATAAATAATAATTAATTTCAATCCAAACGGCGCCGTCCACTTATCCCGTGCGCCGTTACTGTGCACCAACGCCACTGGATCTGCTGTCTGATCTAATCGAACAACCCCGCATCATCCTCTCCTCGTCCTCTCAGCTGTTTAGCCACACGACGTCCACCCACAGCAGCGCCCAATCGGCGGCCTCCCGTCCTCGACTGATTCGCCTCGCACCCTTTAAGACCCATACCCACTGTGAGGAACTGAGTTTTATATAATTAGAGCTTCGTCGTCTTCCTGCTGCAAACCCCAGATCCATCGTCGTCCAAAACAGGTACCTCTCAATCATCCTCATCTTTCATTCGATGTCAATAATTGCTTCACGTATGATTATTCCCCGTTCCTGATTGATAATTGATCAGCTCGATGGGGTCCGATTGAATCCGATCGACCGGATTTAAGGGTTTGCCCACAGTGGAGTTCGTTACCCACCGGGACCGAACCCTAGTTAGCTAAGGTTAACCATTAACGACGATCCCGATCCCCTCTGTCGTCTATCCGCCCGTCGTTGGGTTGGTCCGTCGAGGCTGACCCTCAGCCGTGCGGGTTGACCCCCGGTGAGGCCGGCCGGGCCTCCAAATCTTGTGCCCTATGCAGCTCGTCTCGAGGCTGGTCACAAGGAAGGCAAAGCAGCTCGGGTCGGGTTAGGTCGATCCGAGCCCGACTTGTATTCTTGCTGGTTCGCATGCGTCAGCAGCCGCGTGTCCAGTGCGAGGCCCGCAGTGCCACGTGGCACCCACTGGGTGGGACGCGTGGCAGTGGGGCCCGCCCTCTGTCCCGCAGTTTGCGCTGCTGACGCATGGTGGTGCCCGCGGCAGGCCTGCGCCCTCTCGCACGTCGCCACATGGCTAGGTAGGACCCACCTCAGTCCAGTCAACCCGACATGTGGGGCCCACTCCCTCAGCCTCATCCAATGACTGGCTACCACGTGGCAGTCGTGGGACCCACATGTCAATTCTGACAGAAAATTTAATAATTTTAATGATAATATAATTATATTTAATTAATGTATTATAGTTAATTAGCAATTAATTATGCTAAAACAGATAGATTAGTAAGTATAATTAATAATAATTAGTAGCTAATTAATATTAAATAGTAATATTAATTAATTAATTAATTAATTATTAATATTAAATAATAGTTTATTAATTATTAAATTGATTATAATTAATTAAGGATTATTTTATTAACTAATGAGAACCTAATTAGGACTAGTTTAATACTAATTAAATAGTAATTAATTAACAAATTTATCATTAATTATTTAATTAATAATTAATACTAATTAAGTATAGATTAGAGATAATTGAATAATTAATTAATAATTTAGAAAATTCATTTTAACTTTAAAAATAAATAGTAATATAATACAATTTGAATAAATGAATAGTAACTTTATTTATTTAAATTATTTAATTCAAAATTCTTAAGAGTTTAGTAACTTTTTGTAGGATGATCCAAACATAGTCAATATAGATCTCATTTTACTCAGAAAAATAAAACTGATCAAATGGCATAATTCAAAAATTAGTTTCGGGGTACATATAACGTAGTGATATTTTAGGACTTGAACAAACCCTCACAGCTTTTAACTTAGTTGTCCAAACATAGGCAATATGGGTCTTAAAATACTCAGGAGATTGGCCTCAATACTATAAAGTATTAGTTTCCCCATTTGGAGCTTAATTTGAAAAGTAACATTTAGGACCCTATCCTAAAAATGACCAAAATGCCCCTAGACTTCAATTGACCATAACTTAGTCAATTCAACTCCAAATCCAAAAATTTAAAGTGCTAACTAGCTTATAATTTCAATGTCATCAATAAACGGAAATAATATTTAGGATCTAAACCCTAGAATATTAGAAAATGACCAAATGCCCCTAACCTTAGTTAGGCCATAACTTGACCATTTAAAGTATAAATAAGGTCTACTCCCTGTCAACACACTCAGTATTTTATAGGGAAGCTATAGAAACTGAGTTTGCTAAAATTGGACTTCAAATGGAAAAGTTTGGTTTTTGTCACCCATTGACCGACAAAATTACCGAATTGCCCTTAGAAATTGAAATAGCTATAACTTAGCCATTTGATTTCATAATGCAGTGTTCATAAACTTAATGAAATCCTTGAATAGTAACCAATAGTAAACTGCATAAAAGTTTAGATTTCATTAGGGGTAAATTATAAGATTACCTCTTAGGTCAAAAACCTTAGTTTGGATCTGTATGATCCATTTCATGTCCAAATTGAGCATACTTACTGTCTATCTTCATGTTAGATAGTACGGAATC
Organism: Gastrodia elata; assembly: GCA_016760335.1. Classification (NCBI taxonomy): domain Eukaryota; kingdom Viridiplantae; phylum Streptophyta; class Magnoliopsida; order Asparagales; family Orchidaceae; genus Gastrodia; species Gastrodia elata. The sequence continues at coordinate 54,477,492 of CM028672.1, read as the reverse complement.
ACTTGGCAGTAAGAAATTTCCATTTAGAACCCTAATTCAAAAAGTAGACTTTTGGACCCTTAAGTAAGGGCAAAATGGTCATTTTGCCCAATATTTAGGTTAAGCATTCTTAACTCCTAATTTCTTTAATAAATCACTAAAATTAGTATTAGAAGAGTATTAAAATCTCCTAAGTGAATAAAAATTAGCTTTCAAATCAAAATCAATAAAATTCCTTAATCTTTTCTAAAGTCTTTTCCTAAAGATCTTTCACCTCATATTAGGACTACTCCTAAGATTTGAACTAGATCATAGGGTTAGATTTCATTTATTGGATAAGTGAGTTATTCAATGAATAAATCCTTGGTTTTACTAGTTTTTAGATTTTACTACTTATTTTTATTATTTTGTCTTTTAACCTTAGATTCAGGATAGTAGATTCATCCTATTAAGTTTGATTGCTTAATAAGATTTGTCTTAATCAATAGATCACTTTTAGAATAAAGCCTAGATCTATTATCTTATTCTTTTAGATTATATGATTGTGCCTAATGTCATAATGTTTATCCCATAATTTATAGCTTAGTAGATCTTGATCAGATCTTAGATAGAACATCTGAATTCATCAAATTAGGACTTTATGATTTATTAATGTAACTTGTAGTCATATTTGATTGAATTAGATTAGAACCTGATCAATTCTAATCCTTTTTAAACATATAAGGATGTACTTCTAAGTTACACTTGATAGTAGGAATTGGAGATCCTGAACTTGTGTGACTTAGAATAGTTAGAATGTATAAACTAGATAATAAATGATATCACCATGCTTAGTAGAGCCCTTTGCTTACTATTTGACTTTGTGCTATGCATTTCTTAAATTTTGTGCTTACTTTTCCTTAGACATACAATATAAGAAAATTGTTGTTGCATGAAAATGAAAACTTAGAATATTTGGAAAACATTTACATTTGGGTTCAATTTATGGTTGATTATAGTGCACATTTACTCCAATGAACAGGGGTAAGGTGAGATCAGGATGCTTAACATCACTCATTGAGGAGAGTGTGTTAGGCTTGGGACCTATCTAGTCTTGCAGACGTGCTTGACTCCTCAGCTATTTCTGAAATTGTTCACAGAAACAAAAGTAAAATAACTAAAAGAAGTTTGCATAGTATTATCTACCTCTTTAGTCATATAATATTATTGTGATATGTTTGCCCTAGCCCATAAAGGCTATAGAGGTGGATATATATATATTGGGCCAGGTTGGCCAATTCTTTATGATATGGCAGTTATACGTTTCCTTCAATTTTTAGCTTACTGTTTATTATATTGATGATGTACTTATTTCAGTTAGCTGTATTTCCCTATTTTACCTGCTTATTTGAGTAAATGTTTAAATATATGATGCTAGATTTTACTGCTTGTTATATGTACCATTTCAAATTAATATTTTAAATTAGCATATATCATATGATCATCATCATGCTTATGTTTAGACTTTTCTTTTCAATATTTTTACTTACTGTATTACAGATGGATGCCCTACCTTATTTAGTTTACTTGAGGTATGCTTCTACCTTAATCCTTGCTTAGTTATTAATATTACATTTATAACTTTTTCTCATTCTCTTGTATTCTTACTTGCTCCCATGCTAGATAGATGTTTCATTTTGTTTAGAATAAAATGGTGATATTAATAAATATTTAATAATTTACTTGCCTAAAATATACTTAAACATTTTATCTAATAAGATTTTTCTTTATTAGCTGGGGCACTGGCATTGTGAAACTGATAATGTCAGATATTGAGCAGCTTGAGGATCCTGTACTTGAGGAGGAGCCTTACTTAGAGGAAGTGCAGCAGCTTGGACCCGAGGATATTTAGCTGCCTTTTTATTTTATAGTGAGGATGAGAGTTATTTATTTCATTTCATAAAATGTACTTTAAATGTTGTAATAATAAAGGTTCTGTGACTATGTTTACTTTTTGCACTTTATTATTTTTTGAGCTATATTATCATTTCTTATTTGATGTATGGTGAATGGATGTAGCCTTTACTTTTTATATGTTTTCGCACTTTGTATGTATGTTAGACTTAGTAACTGATCCTCTTTATATTAGTTATTACTGTGCATTTCCTTCCCTTAACAGTGGATCTCACCTAATTCAATGTTGAGTGAGGGATTTGCATGAGTGACACTCCACTACTTAGCCTAATCATTGCAGGCTTGGAGAGCGGGGCGCCACAAGATTCCAAATTATGAAGCTTAAGGATTTCTTGAGAATTTCTTAAGGGTGAATTAGTATTTGCCTTAAAAATTTAGCTTAATAAGCTTAAATGATATAAAATTGATTCTAAATCACTTAATTTACTGATTAGAAGGAATATTTCAAGCTTGTAAAGCTTAAGAACATTTAAACTTAATTTTGGGCAAAATGACCATTTTGCCCCTACTTAAAGGGTAAAATGCAACTTTTTGATTTGAGATTACAAACTAAAATTTATTAATGCCAAATGGTTACTTACTATCTAATATAAAGATAGACAACAAGTACACCCAAATTGGTTAAGGATTAAGCCTCAAGATCTCAGATTAGAGTTTTAACTCATTAAGGGTAGATTAGTAATTTTACTTAAGAAAATATGCAATTTTTGTCTTATTTAAATTATCTATTGCCTAAGGATTCCATAAAGTCCAAGATCACTATATTTTAAAATCATTTGGCCGATTATGGCCAAAACAAGATTGTGGTCTAAAAGGATAATTTATGAGGTTTAGGAATTGTCCAAAACCTAAATTTTCTAATTGTTCTTCAAGATCAACAAACTCAGCGGCTATAGGTTTCCTATAGAATACTAAGTACAATGACTGTGAGTATACCCAAATTGAACTTGATTTACTTAAGTTATGCCCTATATACAGTTTAGGGTGATTAGGGCTAATTAGGCAATCTAATTATCAAATCCTAAATATTTTGTAGTTTGTTGTTCTTTAAGTTTTCCTGATCACAATGGTATATTGGATCACCTAATTTAGAGCCCAATTATCTAAGTTATGGCTAAAGGAAATTCTAGGGCTTTAGAGTGTCATTAAGAAAGGGTCTTAAAGTCATTATGCAAACTACACTCCAAACAACAAAACTGATACTATTAGAATATTCTTAACATTCTACTAAGCAAAATGAGATATATATTAGCTATGTTTGAAGTTCAGGGTTCAAAATTATGGTGATTTGAAGTTTTAGGGTTAAATGGGTCATTAATGAAGGTTCCAAATATCACTATCAGAAATACTTTTCCAAATGGATATTAAACATTATCACAATATTCCTTATATTTTCTTAATTAAAATGAGATATATATTTGCCATGATTGGATTCCTAGATTAAAAGATATGAGTGTTTAAAGTTCTATGGATTAGTTAATTAAATTAAACCGAATTAACTTACATAATTAATCATTAATCCAAAGATTTTAAATCAGGTCAGCAGCGGGACCCACTGACTGACCCGACATCAAACAGCACTGTAGGAGATGAGATAACGGGCCAACACTCAGCTTCAGTACCATGACGACGCGGGGCCTGTGGTCCTACGAATAAGGCGTGACGATAGCTCTCGGCACGTGGGTCTGGCCTGGGTTGACCCGGCCCGACCCGGATCCTTTGCCTTCCCGAAGTTTACTCGAAAAAACCACCTAGGGCATTAACTTTGAAGGCCTTCTCAGTTGCTACAGGGCTCAGCCTGCATGAAGTTGGAAAGAGGATGATGAGATCTACCTAGTGGTGGTTGAATCTGTGGATAGGATGGTCTGAGCCGCCAATAGTTGCTAACCATAGGTGTGAGGGTTTGGAGGCGAGTCGTTCCATAGGGGAACACTGTGGAGAACTGTGAACTCTACGCAAAATATGTTTAATGGAGCTCAATCGAGCTCAATCAGACTAGTTCAAATGCAATCCATGAAATTCAATTAATTTTTGAAATAACATTGAAGCAATTGAATGTAAGGAGTGGGAGATCATGGTACCAGAACTTCAATGACTCAGAGAGCTTAGGTTTGATCGGGGGTGCTTCGGCTTCCATAGGTCCAAACGTATGAAAATGGGGGGAAGGAATAGATCCAAGAATTTTAATCGAAGGCTTTGGCGATCGAAGAGCGGTAGAGCTCTACACATGGCAAGGGAGGCATGCTGCGAGCGCCAGCGGTAGGGCACGCTTCACGTGGGTGGGGAAGATGGTCTCAGGACCATTCGATCCTGGATTATGATTTGATCATACGGTGCAGATGTAGCGTTGTCTGATCAAATGAGAATGGTGATAGGGAGGATGGTGTGGAGGATTATTTAATGGAGCTATTAGGTATAGATAATTTAATAATAATTATTAATTATTAAATTCAAATTTTCTTTATTAAAATTGACTAATTAAATGACTTTAGAAAAGTTTAAAAATTCACCCCTACCTAATTGAAGGGCGAGGAACGCAACGATGAAGTTAGATTTTGATTTCGATGAATATTTAAATTTTTATTTTTTGGGGTATTTTAAATATATTATAGTATTCGTGAAAAATTCAACGACTTCCAATTATTTCAAAAACTTCACCCGTAGTCAATTTGGGGGTGATGAGCAAATTGACAAAGTCAGATTTTTGATTAGAGGTTAATTTACATAGGTCATTTTCTAAATTATTAGAATTTTGATAATTAGGGTTTTAATCTAAACGACATCTAATTTGAATCAAAATATCAAGGTGTGCTCCGATTGACTTATTAAGAGTGTTAGAGCCAAGATCATGACTCAGTTAAGTCATGATTGACTTAGGTAACAACCTTAGGTTGTTACAAACTCGCCCAATTAAGAACGATTTCGTCCCCGACATCACTCAAGTGAAGAAAGTATCATGAAAAAAAAAAATATGTTAATTAACTAAGAAGAAAGGAATATGAGAAGTACTTGGATTTTCAAAAAGCTTTGGATATTTAAGATGCATATCCGCTTCTTTTTCTCAAATAGATTCTTCCAGCAAACGATTCTTCCATTAAACCTTAACCATTGTAATAGAGCAATTCTTTAGCTGCTTTTGATCATGAGCTAAGATTTTAACAAGTTCTTCAGCATAAGAGAGATCAGGTTGGATTTCCCTTGCTGGAAGCTGAACTAGTTGAGAAGAGTCTCTAAGACATCTTTTAAATGAAGATACATAGAACATATTGTGAATTGTTACAAAAAAATTAGAAAGATTTAACCTGTAGGCTGCTGATCCTACTTTGGCTGATATCTTAAAAGGTCTGACATAACGAGGACTGAGTTTCCATGCTACACCATATCTATAGCCACCTTTCATTGGGCTAGCTTTTAAATAAGCATGATCTCCAACACTAAACTCTATAGGATGATGATGAGCATCAAGATATTTGCTCTGATGATCTTGAGCTGAACAAATTCTCTGCTAGACCAATTGAATCTTTCTGTTAGTTTCTTCAACTAATTTAGATATGTAAGGCTAAACACTTCCTATTTCTTACCATGTTAGAGGAGTACTGCACTTTCTGCCATATAGGGCTTTATAAGGAGCCATTTTGATGCTGGTTTGAAAGTTATTGTTATATGCAAACTCCACTAACAAAATATGGTCTTCCTAGGACCTGGCAAAATCTTGAATACAGAGCCTAAGAAGATCTTCATGAACTTTATTCACCCTTTCAGTATGGCCATCTGTTTGAGGATGAAAAGCCATGCTCATAGCTAGGGTAGTCCCTAGATCTTGGTTCACTGCTAGCCAAAACTTGAAAGTGAACCTGCTATCTTTGTCGAATACTATTGATTTAGGAATATCATGCATCATGACAATTTCTTTAATATAAAGCTTTGCGAGCTTTTTTGCAGAGTCGGACTGATGGAATGGAAAGAAATGCACCGATTTAATTAATCAATTTACAATTACCCAAATTGCATCAGCACCAGATCTAGTGCGAGGCAATCCCATGACGAAGTTCATAGAAATATCAAACTACTTCCACTCGGTAATTTTCAGTAGATGCAAGAGACCACCAGGCCTTTGGTGCTCAACCTTTACCAGATTACAAGCATGACCTTTGGCCACAAAATCGGCTACGCTTTTTTTCATATCAGGCCACCAGAAGGACTACTTTAGGTCTTGATACATCTTTGCACATCCAGGATGGTCACTATATCTAGAATGATGGCTTTTGATGAGAACTTCTCGGTGCATGGTCATAGGAATCCAGAGGCAATTATTTTGATAAATAGCACCATTACACAATTGAAAATCAATGTAATGGCCACTCTCAATTGCGACTTTGAAATTTAGATATTCTTTATCCTTGGTATGGGAGATGGAGACACTCGGTGGAAGGTAGGTTGTACAGTGCTCAAAGATAGAATCTCACTTAGCATATCACCGTGAACATGCATAATTTCAAGTTTATGGAATTCTTCCTCCAAGGAACTTTTAGCAATCATGGCAGATAACAGTGAGACAACTAAGAGCATCGGCTATGAAATTCTCTTTTTCAAGATGAAACTGAATAATTAGATCATAATTGCTAATTAACTCCAACCATATTCTTTGTCGGCAGTTTAATTCATGCTGAGGGAAAATATACTTCAGGCTCTGATGATCAGTGAAAATAGAGCATTGAATTGCATACAAATAATGATGCCAGATTTTCAACGCAAAAATTACTGAGGCGAGTTCAAACTCATGGCCGATATAATTCCTTTCGTGAGATTTTAGCTGATGTGAGGCGTAAGAAATTACTTTACCCTCTTGAATTAGTGTGCATCCTAAACTAATTCTAGATGTATCGATATAAACATGATAATTTTAGCCTTCCTTAGGCAAAACTAGTACTGGACCAAAAGAGAGTGCATCCTTCAAAGTTTGAAATGCTTCTTCATATTTAGGACTCCTAATGAATAGTACAACCTTCTACATTAGCTTAGTCATAGGTGAGGAGATTTGAGAGAAGCCTTTAACAAACTTTCTGTAATATCTAGCTAAACCCAAAAAGCTTCTAATATTTGTTACTGACTTGGGCTATACCAAATCATGGATTTCACTTACTTTCTATTGATCTACTCAAATACCTTGGGCATTAACTACATGACCCAAGAATGCTATGAATTTTTTCCATAATTCACATTTTGAGAATTTAGCATACAACTGGTGATCACGCAAGGTTTCTAATACATCTTTTAAATGACCCTCATGATCTTTTTGAGTTTGAGAATATGAATATTTTTGATAAAGACGATCACAAATCTATCTAAGAATGGCTTAAGGACTCACTGCATCAAGTTCATAAATATCGATGGCGCATTAGTGAGTCCAAAAGACATCACAGGAAATTCATAGTGACCATAGCGAGTGCAGAAGGCTGTCTTCTCGACATTGCATCCTTTACTTGCAACTGATGATATCATAATCTCAAATTCATTTTAGAGATTATAATGGCACCTGATAGTTGATCAAATAAATCGTCAATCCTAAGTAAAAGGATAAATATTCTTTACGGTGACTTTATTCAATTCTTGATAATTTATACACATTTGCATATATCCATCCTTATTCTTCACAAATAGGACTGACGCTCCCCAAGGAGACATACTTGGCTTGATGAAGCTTTTGCTTAAGAGCTCTTGTAACTGTTCATTAAGTTCTTGCAATTTATTAGGTACCATTCTGTAAAGAATTTTAGATGTTGGCTACGTTATGAGAGCTGACTCGATAGAAAATTCTACTTCTCTAGCAAGAAATACTCCTAGCAAATCCTCAAGAAATACAATGGTAAAATCTCTTACTACTTTACAATTTGAGAGGGGAATGCTCTCTTAACTTCACCCATCACAGTGACAAGAAAAGCATCACATCCCTTATTGATTTACTTCTCAGCCTTAATAGCATTTATTAGAGATTATTGAGTGCTAATCTTCTCTACAAAAGTCTTAGGCTTACCATGGGAATGAAAAGTGACTTTCTTCTTTAGACAGTTCATTATTGCATTGTGACTACTAAGCCAATTCATCCTAATAATAATATCAAAATTGGCTAGAGGCAAGACAACTAGCTTGGAATCAAACACTTGACTATTTAACAGGATTTTAATGTCACAGAACTGGTGAGCACTAAGTTGGGCTCCAGATGGAAGTCTAACATTCAATGACTTAGCTAATTTGTACATAGGTAGATTAAGTGTTTTGACAAAATGTTCGTAGATAAAAGAATGATTAGCCCCAGTGTCAAATAACATATTGCAGGGTTTGTCATTAAAACAAAGTGTTCCTAATATTATTTAATTGCTTGCATTAACTAATTGCAGTATTCAGAAATGCAAGAATTATGCAAAATGAAGGGTTCATAAATATGTACCTGAAATGACATTATTATCCTCAGCAGCTTCTAAAGGAGTGATGGTATAGACTCTAGATGGTTCTATAGGTTTGTTGTTGTACACCTACTTCTGTGGAGGTTTAGCTGCAGCAACTTAGGAGGTAGAGGGGTATTATTTCCTCTGAAATTGATTCGTCTCATGGGATGGAGGTAGTATTTCCAATTACTGTTTTTGGTGATTTATAGGATTGGGATTGAATACCTTTCGGTGCTTGGAGTGAACAATTCGAGCACCATCGATAGTTTCTTCATAAGTACAGTGGTAGAAGAAATGGCTAGGTCATCCACAAGTGTAATCAGTTCGATTCCCATGATAATATTTTCCATAAGAGTGAGGATTCGTACAACCCTTAAAAGGATCATATGTAGTAGCATTAGCTTCTATTTGATAAACTCTTCCCGATGAATTTCTAGCCCTCTTGAAATAAAGTGATGAGAAGGATATGTATGTTACGGAGGAGGAGGAATAGCAATAATGGCTGGAACGGAATGATCACTCAGTATCTTCTGCATGACGATTGCTTGTTGGGCTTAGTTTTACAGCAAGGCTGCTACCATTTCCCGCAGATGAGCCACTTCATAAGTAGAACTACTGGATGCGACAGTAGTCTTGATAGAAGTGACAGCATGTGGTGATCCAGGATTCATTCTATTTAAACAATACAAACCATGTCTTAGAATTTTCTTAAATGAAGACAGTCGATCAAAAATTTTCATTACTTACTGAAATAAGGGATTACATAAGATTTAGAAAATGCCAAAAAGCATAACTCTACTAGAATCATGTAAGTCAAAAGATGACAATTATTCTAACTAACACTCAGACATCCTTAATATACTCAGCCCTAAAGGCCACACAAAAGTCTTCAAAAGTCACTTCCTGACGCTTCCTCTTACGCTTCCTTTCGAGCTTTGCAATGGTATCGTACCACCAGACCCCTGCGTAATCCAGCATCAGATCCGTTACGATGTCCACATAGAGTGACTCGGGACACTCTATATGTATCAAGATTGACACTATTCGGCTTAACCACTCCTTTGCATATATAGGAAAGTCAAGCTGTCAGTACACTGCTTGATGTAGAAGTGTGTCCAAGACTAAGGTTCCTCTTGTTGAGACTCCTTCAATCTGCTAGTTACTCTCTTGTCTCCATTTGAAACTATAGCTCCAAGCCAACATGAAGGTGTGTAGATAATAGTCCACATCAGACTCTCTAGAATCCATTTGACTATAAGAGGAGAAGTTACTAAGTTTTGTTAAACTAGAGATAATGAGATTTTCAAGATATGAGTATTTTCATTCTACAATTGTTCAAAGAGTTACCAATAATACTATGTTATGGATATTACATGTTGATGTTTGCACCTTAGAAGAGCAGTCTATTAGGTAGAAAGGAATCACATATCCCATTCTAACACGTTATGGTGTTCTCTGATATCAACTGTGGGGCCCCATTCTTTCCCGCGGTTATGCTAATACTGATATTAGCATAATCGTAGAGAGTACGGTGCTCTGCTCCATTGTGGTAAATCCCTAACTCAAGTGGAGTTAGGTAGGACCCAACTTGCCTTAAGCCAAGGACTTGTCACCCTGTAGGAGAACTGTGAACATACATCAATACAAATCAAAGTGGCAGAAGCAAGAAACAAAATAATATAACATCCACAGGCATAACATAGTGTAAGAGAGTAAAAGAAATAGTAATGCAAATCAAATGCAGAAAAGTAAATACATTCAGAATTTAATTATTACAAATTGAATTTAATAAAAAATAAAGATCTCCCAATCTCACTGCAAAAGGAGAACAATCTACCTAAGCAACAGTAGGAAGATCCTCCTGCACCGGCTCCGATCCTGCAGCACTGCCGATGAACAACTCTGAATCTGACATTTGTCGGTATCACAAATGCTAGGGCCCCAGCCAACAAAAGAAAAATGTTACAATTAGACAATTGTCTAAGTATATTTTAGGCTATTTAAGTGAACTGAGTATTTAAGATATCACATTTAAGGGTTTTTATGCATATAAGCATTATAAAGGTGCAGCAAGCTATAAGAACGGGGTAGTTATAAACTAACAATTATAATTAATCAACAGGTATGTAAAATAATATACAAAAACATCAACTAAACATGGTGAGGCTAAAAAATTAACTACAACTACTGAAATAAATCCGATCCTAACATGCTTATGATCACATGGAGACATGCAGAGTGTATAAAGAACACAAGTGCTGAAATAGACATACAATTCTAGTATCCTAAACATGCCAATATTTTAGTAGTAATCAATGAGAACATATATACAAGCATACAGATTGACATAAAAAAGCCACTGAGATATGTGGCAAAAGTAAACTAAGTACATACATGAGCTAAAGTAAAGCCATTGAGACATGTGGAAAAGCAAGTCAAGCACTAAAAGAAAGGCCACTGAAGCATGTGGCAAAGCAAAACAAACACTGATAACTAAATTAAAGTAGCAGTAAGTCTAAGACATAGTACTACCATAACAGAACAGGCCATACAGGACCTCTGAACTGAAAGTTCAATATGTATCCATCCTAGGCATCAGCATAGCTAGGTCCGAGTTGAACTTATAGAATAAGACATGTATCCATCCTAGAATTCCATCGAGCTAGGTCTGAGTCTATTATATAACAAAACTATAACTAAAGAGGCATACTATGCTAGGATATACTATACTAACTAAAAGCACTAAAAGAACTGAATGAATGATATGCTTTTCAAATACTAACTTAGGATGTATCATCCATATCTTAGGTTTACCTACTATGCTCAAGGAACAAGGCTCAATATTCAAGGTGTGTAGAGCAATCAAGTCAAGTAAGTAAGAGACTCAATTTAGACTCATGTGATATCCGTTATTGTCTACTTTATCCAAATCGAACTATTATGAGAAAATACAAGTTTAGGATCTCCAATATCCAGCTATCGAGTAAGATCTCAAATTTATGACCTTAATGTTAACATTAGAACTTAATAAGTTCTAATTCATAATCATATGATGACTATAAAGATTTAAAGTAATTGAATCAACAACTTAATTATTATTATTTTCCTCTCTTAACCCAAATCTTGATTAAGTGAATCAAGATTAAGGATTATGGATCCAAACCTCACTTAGTGTTCATATCCTGAATCTAAGGTAGTATCCTTAGTAAGGATCTTGGGTTCACACTTTAAAACCAAAATTAAAGATAAGAATCTTATAAGCTGAAGAATTTAGAAACTATGATCTTAATGAAAGATTATTATACTGATTATAAGATAAAATAACCAATAAGAACTAAGAATCTAAGATCTATATTCAATCTTTTAGGATAATTACATTATCCTATGGATTGAATCAATCCTAAACCCATATTGAAGGTTACAAGGGAATTAAACAATAAGTAACTTAAGGAATTCTAAATAGAGGTAGTTTAATTCAATTAGAAGATCTAAAGTCTAAGATCTAAGATCTAATGTTTGATCGCTTTAGACTTAAACTAAGATTTAGACTTAGGATTCTTAAAAGAGTGTTTCCTTTAGAATTCAAGCTCAAGGATCAACTTAATTAAGCTATTAGCTAAGGATCTAGTACTTTGGCATAGTTAAACTTAGATCTTAAGATAAGATGATTTTCCAAGAAACACTTAAAGTCTTAAGGTTTTAATAAGACTATCTTAAGATTTCTTCACTTAATATTAATATCATTAACATAAAACTTCAGTTAGGTGCTAATAATCTAACTAGAGATATATTACTAAATTTTCAAGGTTTAAGGGGGTGCTTGAACACAATTTGGTCAAAATAACTAAAATACCCCTCTTAAGGCTAAGAATGAGATTTTATGATTTAATTATCCAAATTGATTTAAATCTATTTTAGTGAGTTCCATAATGGATAATGAAGTAGGAAATATACTTATCTTAGGTTTTAGTGACCTTATTAGCTTAATTAGCCTTAAGCACATTAAGAGGCCAATTAAGGTGGTTATTAAGATTAGGGCATCTTAGGGTGATATAATTGCTTTTGTAGACTCTATTATCTTTAATAAGGCATTAGGAACTTAGTTCACCAAAATCTGAGGAATAATCATGGTTTAATTTACTATTCCCTAATTAGGGTAATTAAGAGATAATTAATGAAATTAAAGTTCTAAATTTACTTTTAATGGTCTATATAGGTCCTTTAGGGTCTCATGAACAATTAGAGCCCTTAATCAACATGTTTAGATATTTATTGAATTTAATATGATTTAAATAAGAACAGAAAAGGATTGGTCAATTATTTAAAATCTAACCATTAGATCTGTGATTTTATTTTATATTCAGGTTCCTTGCATTTTTCTGATTAAAATGGTATATTGGATCATACCATTTATATGAGTATAGCTAAAGTTATTTAAATAATTTAATCTATATTTTTATTTAAATTAAAACCATCAGATTGATTTTCTGAATTAATTTCCTTAAGTAAATTAATTCAAAAATCCTTTAATTATAACAGTCGGCCCAAAATCCAAAAGGCGCGGGTCATGGGTCGGCCCGACCCGTGAGTTCATCTTCTTCCCTGAGACGGCTCCGACCTGAGGAATCTTCAGCACTAAAATTCCCGATACCTAGATAAGGACGGAGGCACAACTCAATCCCCACACGTTCCTGAAGTTCAAACGTCCCACCCTTTAGCCCTCTCCAGGATGCACCAGATCGTCGGATGGTTACTCGATGAATTCAGCCCTAGTCACAGCATCTAGGGTTTACTTTAAGGAGTAAATTCTCCTCACAGAGATGACCATTTGGCTCGAGCTCAATTCCTACACCATTTTGGTGGTGAGGCAGATCGAAGCCCTCTGACCACGAGCTTCGGGGTGCCCTAGATCGGTGAATCCTTCTCGAGCTCGGCTACGGGCTTGCGGCACAAACCAGACGATCGAACAATCAAATTTGACTAACCCAGACCATATGGACAATCACAATGGGTTTCCTAAGTGGCTAAGGCAATCTAGACGACATCCAAAGGCTCATCCAGAAGCTTAAATAGAAAATTGAACTCTCTGAGTTCAGTGGGAGAAGCTATACCTAAAGTCGAGGTCACAGGCACGGTCAAAGGAAGTTGGGAGTAGTTGGAGCTTCCAGAGGATTGCAGCAGCCTAACAGGGGTCTGAACACCAGACATGCATCCTTTATTAGCATCCGACAGCTCTTAAGGTGACGGGTTTCTCCGAGAAGATGGAGAGCTCCAGAGGGACACAACTGAGCAATTAGGGGATCACAGTGAGCAAAGGAGCTTACTGAGGGATTGATAGGGGTATTTATAGGACTGGAGAGGGTCTAGGGTGGCTGCCAAGGTCAGAAGCCATGGCACTGGTTTGGCCTGAGCTGTCTTGGCAACTCACCCTTAAAAGGGGGATTACTCCCAGCCTCAGGGTCGCCCGGGGGCTCGGCCAGAAATGGGAACTCCCTAACGGCCTAGGTGACCTGGCGGGGGAGTGGCAGACAAGGTTTACATGCCAAGTACAGGTGAATTTCCTCTATCGGGCTAGGATCTCATGCGGACGAAGATGAACAGGGAGGAGATCCTAGCAACCGTCTGATTGCGAAGCCATTGATGATGGACGGCTTGATGCAGTTTCCAATTAACAGAAGTGTGGATGAAATCCTACGTGTTGGATGAGAGATGCCGATCCAGTGGACGAGATTCATTCACAACGCAGATGCTAAGAGACGTTAGATTATGAGCGCCAGGATACGTGCTAGAGCATCCCATGGCTAACATAACTGAGCCGCTATCTGGACCCCACAACGGATCTGCCGCGGTCCCGACAGCAAATCCTGTCGATTTTTATTTTAATTAAACAACTCAATTTAAATAATATAGAATCAAATAATTAATATAATAATTTCTATTTAATTCTAAAACCAATTTAGGCTTAAATGAACTCCAAAAATTCTCAAAAATTCACCCTTAGCTAATTAGGGTATGAGGAATTCAAAAATGAAATTAGATATGGATTTGGAGATCAATTTAATTTAGGTATTTTCTAGGGTTCAAAAATAGGCAAAAATATTGAAATTCTCAATTTAGCTACAATTGATCCCAAACTTCTAGGGTTAGGTTTAAATGACCCATTGAGTCTAATGGAATTAAAATCAAAGCTTGGTTTGGCTTAATTAATCTGGGTTTAGCTAGGGTAACAACTGGGGTTATTACACAGCTGGATGCTTCAGTTCTTACTAAATTGGGAGCAAATCGGGCTAGTCGTTGAAATAATGTCTCATATTCAGCTATAGGATGACTTCCTTGTTTCAATCTAAGGAACATATCCTCCATATTATTTTGGTTTGATGGAGGAATGTGTTCTGTTTAAATGCTTTGACAAACGACTCCCATGGAATATCTTATATATTATAATCCACGAATAGCATGTTCCTGATGTTATCCCACCAATAGTTTGCCTCATCCGGGAGCATATGTAATGTTAATCTGATGGCCTTTAAATCAGGACACTTAAAAGTGGGGTTTCTTAAGCGAATAAATATGATGGCCTCTTGGATCGGTGTTAGATTCTTCTCAACTAGTTTCAGTCAACTAGCAGTATCCATGGCTGACATATGACCACTGAAAGTGGGGGTTGTTAAGCAAATAAAGTTGTGTAACAGTCCGTTAGTGGGCTGGTAGTGTTGTTGCAAGGGGTAGTATGGCGCAAGGGGCCACTAATGCTGGCGAAGGGTTTTGATTGATTTGGGCAGTAATCAGTCTTTTAGTCTTTTTTACTTGCCTTACGTGGGTGTCCACTAAGGTTTGCATAATTTCAAGAAGTGCATTGATCTTTATGGAAGAGCTGCTGGAAACAATGGGGGTGGAAGAAGATTGTTCAGGATTCATTTTATCTGACTTTAAGGATAACCATTTTTAAAATTTGAGAAGAACTCCAAAATCCTATTTTTTTTTATTAATCATAATAGATAGAACACGTTGACATAATAAGAAAGGTACAATTGGAGACACTTAAGAATAGCTGAAAAATCTATTTTATATATTCTATAGCAAAAGAGAGACAGAAGTCTTCAAAGGTAACTTTGCATCTCTCTCTGCTCCTCTTCCTGGTAAGCTCCCAAGAAGTGGTAATCCACCAATCTTCAGCTTTGTCTCTGAGGAGAAGGGTCATTAGTGAGACCCAAAAATTATCAAGACACTCCATTGCTTCAAGAATGGAATCTACACATTTTAGCCACTCCTTGTCTAAGATGGGAAAGTCCAATCATCTAAAGATGGCATGTTAAAGCATTCTGTTTAGTACTAACACCCCTTGATTGGAGACTCCATCCACATATCTCTCATACCTCTAGCCTGTTTAGTAATCAAATTTTGATAGTGATTCAAACCTCTTGAAGTATTCCAGGTTTGACATCTTAAGTGTAATGACACCAATAATCAAATAGGAGATTAATCCAACATTGGGATGATAGAGCCTATCTGAAAGTGAGTCTGATGAGAGGTGTGCAGAGATTTGGCATTTTTGGAAAGCGAAGTCCAAGGTACTTAGGACCCTTTATAGTGGTAGAGGGAGTTGGAACATCAGCATACATGTTAGAGTTTTCTGAAGACTTCTCAGCTGTGCACAATGTGTTTCACATGTCATCACTAAGGAGGTGTTTATTAGAGTCTAATTAGTAAGTTCAGATACCAGCAATAGAATTGCAACCCAATCTAACATTCATTGTTAAGCCTATAGCAATTCTGGGGAGAGATCTTAAGAAATTAAGAAATTGCAGTATTCCTATGATCAAGATCCAATGGCAGAATCGTTCTATTGAAGCCACATGGGAGAAAGAAGAGGATTTGAAAAATAAATTCTCAAAGTTCTTTCATTAATCAGGTAATCTAATTTTCCCAATTTTAATTTTGTTTCAATTAGACTTTCTCCTTGTAATAGTATTTCATATTTTAATTATTGTGTGTCGAGGGCGACACTCTTTTAAGGAGGGGAGTCTGTAACAACCCTTTTGTTGTTACCCATCAATTGGTTATATAATTGACTCCAAACCTCTTTTATTACTATTATAATAGTGTTAGGAGTCTCCACCTCTTATTTTGTGCAATTTGGAGACTGTTTGACAATTTTTAATATTTCCTAGTTTTCTAAAAATTCTGAAAATACATAATTTATTTAGACCTCATAATTGAAAATGAGTCCACCATTGTACTACAGCGGACCATCTCATGAACATTCACCTGCTAGAGCGCTACAACACACTGTAGCGGCGCGCCAAAATTCTGTCTGAACAATGCATTAAATGAGGCTGGGACAAAACCCCCAACCTGCTCCTTGTCTCCCAGCCATTATTCCGCTTACAACATAATTATTTTTAATGGAAAATTGACATTTTGAGGTGATGTAGAGAATAAAGAATGGAAAAGATGAGGTCACTTCATACCTCTAGTTGAATTGGCCATCATGATAGCAGAATTTTTAAAGAAAATGTAGAATTTGATTGAGAAGAAGAAGAATGCAACCCTCTTATAAATACCACCCTTCTTGACTTAAGGAGGGTTCCCAACTTAGCTCACTAACATCCTAAGTAAGGAGAGGGCTACTTTAGAAGAGAAGAACTCTCCAAGGGAAGAAAGACTCTTATTGCTAAGGAGAAGAAGGAAGAAAGGCAACACTACGGACCTAGGAGAAGCTACCATAAGCAAGGAGGAGAAGTCCGTAGAACTTCATCAAAGGAACGTTCCTAGTATTCTCTAAACTCTTATCTTGTGTTTTTCTTAGTTGATCATGAAAGGGTCTTTATCCATATATGTGCTCTTCTTCATCTCTTTTGTAATGGAGAGCTAATCCTCCCTTGGGCAAGGTTGGGGCAATCCTACATAAATTGAAAGATACTATGATGTATGAAAATTTCCTCAAGTTTTAATAAAATTTGTAAATTAAATGACTTGATAAAGAAATGTAAAGGATTATTGTGGACTTGAATGTGGACCAAATGACAAAGGACTAATTAACTTCAAGGACTAAATAAGTCATGTGCTCCATAGCTCACTCTTAGTTTAGAGCTATAATCATGAGTGCATAAGATCTTAGAACTATGTGAGAAAGTTCTTGAGCCTAATGCACCTTGATCTATGCTCAACTAAGGAGTTGAAGCATGTGAAGCGATGACCCACTAATTATGCTCCATTGCTCGGTATACGTGAAGGGATGGAGGGGATTTTTTGAGTGCTCATGAATGAGGTGACATAGTCATTGAGCCCAAATGAAATCACTCCACTATCTAAACCATGCATGATACGCGTGAAGCTTTTAGTGAAATCAATGCTTGTAAGATATTAACTAAAC
This sequence comes from Gastrodia elata, assembly GCA_016760335.1. NCBI lineage: Eukaryota > Viridiplantae > Streptophyta > Magnoliopsida > Asparagales > Orchidaceae > Gastrodia > Gastrodia elata. The sequence goes on along the minus strand of CM028672.1, from coordinate 54,459,738 downwards.
ATTTCTCATTTCTATGATATCAAGAAATGAGAGGAAAATTAATAATTTAAAAATCTTATAAGGATCTTTGTGTTGAAATAGAATTGACTGTGTGTTCATTTCAAGCATTAGATTTGAACTTGTAAATCTTGGAGTTAAACTCTAAGGAGGATAATGTGCACTTGATTTAAAACTAAGAAGAAAAGAATGCTTGAGGAATCATCATACATAAGACATCTAACATATCATGTGGGAGAGACCCAACTCTCCTCTCCTTTTATCATAGTATTCTTCTACTAAGAATTGTTGTTCTTAGTTAGGAACCAATTCGACAAAATACGCATAGCTTAAACATTTTTGAACGCAGATATACTTTAGTAATAGAGCATCCCATTCCCTGAGGATGATAAATCTCAGGACTCACGTTCCAAATTATTACTTCAGACCACGTACACTTGCGTGCAAGCGCAGACTTTAAAGTCTATCACTAGCAAATTGCCGGATCCCAAAAGTACCCCGTGTTAGATAAGAAGTCTAACACATGTAACTATACTAAGCAGTACTAAAGTAAATACACATAAATAGTAAATTAAGCAAAACTATAGAAAAGCAGTAAAACACTGAATCACTAAAAAATGTAAAGACTAAACAAGGTAAAGGGAACTGAAAGCTGAACACTAAAAGTAAGTAAAAACATCAAAGGCTCAGAAACCAAGATAAAAATGTCCAATGTTGTACTATATGTCACTGGGATAATACATCTAAATATGCCACAGCATGATATGCCACAAATATGTAATAGAACTATCACTGAAATATTATGAGTCATATAGTCCAATGTATACATACACCTAGTTGGGAAGTCAGTATGGTGATGCCGATGCATACGAAAATTCCCCAGTCAATGTATGCAACATTCCGTAACCCATAATTTATCACTGATACTCATACATCACCATTGAATCATTCATCATGCTCATGCTCATGTTTATGCCAATGCTTCTATGCTATATGAGGAAAACCCATAAATTCATAAAACTTTGAATACCAATGATGAATTCAAGGTCTCCACTGTGCAAAATCCTGCTAAAAGGATTTTGACTCCTAGTTTCTTGAATGATAATTGGTTATAGTTGAAGATTTACTTAAAAATCATTAGATGGGATGATTGTATACACATATTTAGCACATTTGCAAGAAAGGTAGTTCTTAACACTTAGTTTGATTAAGCCACCCTAACGAAGCGGTCTTCGATAGGAGGCATCGCCCATTGGCGATTTGTATCTCAAGCTAAGTTATTAAGATGACCAACTCACAATCACACTCAGTGTCTTAAAGAAGGTGGTTCTAATTACTTAGTTTGTTTGAGCCACACCTATTGAAGCGGCCTTCACTAGAAGGCATCGCCCATTGGCGATTTGTATTTCAATCAAATTAAGGAATGAGTCCTTGTTTAATACACTCTTAGTCTTGGGAGATTTACTCTAACGGGATTGTATTTGTCTGATCCCTCGAGATAACACCTGGTCATAAGTCCACATTGGAGTGAATCAACCAATCCTGAATACTTCTGAAAAAATCTGGTACTATGGGTATACTATACTACATCAACCAATAACCTAGGTTCATAAAACTCTATTTAATCAACAAAGATTTATCAAGACTATTAATTCCTATGCTAAATAGGTAAGTCATATCCAAGGCTTCAAGAAAAATATGATCAAGGATCACTCAATATAGATTCTACCACAAGGAAAGGTATCATTCTAATATCTTAAGTGATTCATACCATGAGGGGTTAAGATCAACTTCTAAGGTTAAGGGATCATCTAAGCTTCTACCTCAATAAGTTATACAAAATTCTCCTACTTCAATGTATATTTAGTTTTGGTCTTTAAAATATTTCAAAGATGATCTTATGTTAAGATACTTAAGATCTCACACTCTTAATTCCAATGCTAACATTCTAGGTTTTACTTATCGTTTAGGTTTAGAGTGATCAGATCAGATCATTAAGTCATCTGATCATAACTTATTCTAAGATTAAGGGATTTAAATCAAGGATGTTATTAGAGTTAGATCACTTGTTCAATCAATATGATTCTATTAATCTTCTTATGCTAATAGTCTTATTTAGAAGAAAATCAAGGATATAAAGTTTAGATTCAGATTAAGTAATCACATAGCTTTAATATTAATCTTAACACGTCTAATCCAAATGTTTAAGATCAATACCAAATCTGATGCATTATTGGAATAATGACGATTACATTATCTTATAATCAATTAAATTTAATTAAGTTTAAGGGTTTGGATCTTAATCAAATAGATTAGGGTTTCACCCCTTACTCGTGTCTAATCAAGATCAAATGTTTATTTATAAATCAATGTCAATTCAGTAAATTTGGAATGTATTATTGGTGGCAATCTTAGACCTAGATCAAGTCTTAATAACTTGATCAAAATCTTAAGACTTCTTAAGGTTAATTAAGAGGTTTAAGTTCTTAATTTTAGATTTATTTAATTTATACATCATAAATTTGCATACATAATTTCAATACATCTACCTTATTGTTATGAATCATATTAATAGAAAATTTTTAGAACATAGAAAGTAATTAGTGCTAATCAAATCCTAAATCAATCCAAAATGATTAGCACACAAATATAAATCCAGCCATCAGAATTTCATGCAATTTGGCACATAAGTTCTAATTTACCATACAATTAATCAGAGACTAAGTTTGCTAAGATCCAATGGTTGCAAACCATAATTTTCACTAATCATGATTTAACAAGATTAGGGCATAAGTTTAAATACAAAAATCAGAAAAATAAACTACTTAGTACTTTCATTCCACTAATCATAAGAAAGTTAATGGCACCCTAAACATGCAATTTGCTTAAGTATAATTGCTAAACAACCCTAATCAAGATCTGCAATAATTGAGCAAAAATGGAAATTCTAACCATTGGATGTTCAATATTATTTTATATTCTTATTCCTAAGATTTTTTAATCAATTTGATATATAATATCATAGGGTTTGGACCAGTGGATTAAAGTAATTTCATTAATACATTCTGTATTTTTAATTAATTAAATCCCTATGATTGAATAATTGAATTATTTTCCTTACGGAAAATAATTCCAATTATTTGAATATTATTTAACATGGGATCGGCCCGAATCCAAAAGGCTCGGCTCGGGGTCCGATTACTGTCGAACCGCACCGGTCATGGGTCGGCCCTACTCGCACAGTCCGTCTTCTTCCCCTCACCAGCCCCGACGCCTCACCGATTAGGGTAACCCTAATCGGCCAAATCCATGATTTAGGGACCACGCCACGACCTCAGGTTGATCGAGAATCGATCCCCTAGCCAAGATGCACCGATTGACACTCGATGCCCCCTATAAGAGGGTCCGGATCAGCTAGACCTTACTCATCCGAGGGCTCCCTTAATGGAGCTACTGTGGTTAGACAATTCTCCCCATAGAGGCCATGCCAGACCCAGGGCTCAATCCCTACACCTTTAGGGAGGTGAGACGGATCAAAGCCCCCTAGTCTGAAGGCCTGAGGTGGTCTGGAACGTCGGGACCTTACTCGACTCGAGGCGTTCCTTAAAGACTTAGCCCAATCAATCAATTCGATTGATCAGGGCTAGCTCATAGCTCAATTACGATAGCATTAGATTCAATTTGATAATACGCAGCAATACAAGTCAAATGGAAGGGAGTTTGAGCCCAATTGGCTCAGTCTGAGCAAGAGGGGTACCTAGTTTTGATGAGGAACTTGTAGATGTCACAGGGGTTAATGTCGAGCTTGCTAAGCTTCTTGAGATTTATCTAAGAGTTCCTGAATGCCAGGAGACTCTTCTATCAGCGGTACGCACGTCAGGAACGCTTGGGAGAGCTCAGCCGAACATCAATGGCGACTTGAGGGTAGAGGAGAAACTGAACCCAATTAAGCAGCAAAAGGCATCAAGGAGGGGTGCTGAGGATATTTATAGCGTCAGCAGGGAATGGGGAAGGTTCTAGAGGCTTTGCTCGGGCTGGGGAGGACCTGAGAGGTCGGGCCATGGCCGAGCTCTCGAATTTCCAATTTGAGCTCGGCCAGGCCACGAGACCTAATTAGGGCACCTCACCATAACGGGAGGATCCCCAACGGCTTGTTGAGCTAGAGGCCCGAGTGGGAGACAAGGAGGGTAGCTGGTAGTATGGGCAGGATCTCGGTCAGGCGCGCAAGCTAGTGGAGACGAAGCTCCATAGTCACGGGAGGGTCCGGAGCTGTCTAATTGATCAATAAGAATGATGTGACGGTCCTGATCCTCCAGATCCTAACGGCCATATCCGATTGAATCTGTGCCGTAGGATTCACAGGATGCATCCAACAGCAGATTCGCAGTTCCGCTGGATCTTATCCTAGTTGTCCATTAGATAAGCGCGATGGTTAGATTTGCAGGACTCCATTGTTGTGCGACCCAGACCCTGCAGCAAATCGCCTGCGGTCCGCACAGCAGATCCCGGCTATTAATTTAGTTTAAAAGGTATATTTGTAAATTATAAAAATTAGGAACCCCTTTATGCAATTAATCTATTTTAACTAAATGTTAATTATAGCTTAAATAATTTCTAAATTATACCAAACTTTCATCCCTAGCTAATTTAGGGGTGAGGAATTCAAAAATGCAATCAGATTTTAATTCTAAGATCAAAATATTTTAGGTCTAATTTAGGGCATCTAGATTGATCAAAATGCTATTTTGGACTTAGAGAAGTCCAATGGACTTCAATTTTTCTAGATAAGCTCAATTTGATGTTATATAAGCAATGGTATTGAAATTAAAGATTGATTAAGCTATACATATAGCAGGGTAACAACCTAGGGTTGTTATAGACTCCCCCACTTAAGAATGATGTCATCCTCGACATCATCTCAAGAGAGAAGACAATATGCAGAATTTTGAAGAATAAAATTCAGAAAGTTGATGGGTACCTAAAATTTCAAAGAGACCGGGATACTTTCTTTTCATATCTACCTCTTTCTCCTAAGTAGATTCTTCTAATGAGCAATTTCTCCACTGAACCTTTACCATTGGGATTGAGCAATTTCTCAGCTGCTTTTGATCATCAGCTAAGATCTTAATTGGTTCCTTCGCATAAGAAAGATTCGGCAAGAGAGACACCACGGGAAGTTGCATTAGGTGAGATGGGATGTGAAGACAGCTTCACAGAGAGGAGATGTTGAATACATTATGGACTGCAGAGAAATCTTCAGGAAGTTGCAATCGATAAGCTGTCGAACTAATCTTCTTTAGGATTTCAAATGGTCCGACATGGCAGGGACTTAGTTTTCTGGCTACACCAAAATGATACATGCCTTTCATCAGATTGACTTTAAGATATGCAAAATTTCTAACATCAAAATCTAGAATACGATGATGGGCATCATGATACTTACTATGGCGATCTTAAGCTGCTTTGATTCTCTGCTGGATCAGTTGAATCTTATGATTAGTCTCTTCAACTAATTCTAAACCATATAGCTGAACACTGCATGTTTCAGACCATGCCAAAGGAGTACTGCATTTCCTTCCATACAGAGCTTCATGTGGAGCCATGCCGATACTTGCATGAAAACTTTTGTTGTATGCAAACTCTATGAGAGGAATATGATCTCCCTAGAAGACTCCAAAATCCAGAATACAGAGATGAAGAAGATCTTCCAAAACTTGATTGACTCTTTCCGTTTGACCATCTATTTGATGATGAAAAGCGGTGCTCATGGCTAGAGTAGTTCACAAGTCTTGATGCATTGCTTGCCAGAATTTGGAAGTGAAATGGCTATCTCATTCAGATACAATAGACCTTAGAATTCCACGGAGTTTGATAATTTCCTTGATATACAACTTTGCTAATTTCTCCACAGAATCGGATTGACGCATAGGAATAAAATGTGCTGATTTGGTTAGTCGATCGACAATGACCTAGATTGAATCGGCACCAAATCTGGATTTAGGCAAACCCATAACAAAATCCATAGAAATATCAAACCACTTCCATTCAGGAATTGCTAAAGGATGAAGAAGCCCTCCAGGCTTTTGGTGTTCGGCTTTAACTAAGTTGCAAGCATGACACTTTGCTACAAATTCGGCCACACACTTCTTCATTCCCAGCCACTAGAATGATTTTCTTAGGTCTTGATACATCTTGGTACTGCCAGGATGTACTTGATAACCAGAATTGTGACCTTCTATTAGAATCTCTTGATGCATGGATTTGAGAATCCATAGGTGCTCTCCTTGATAGATTACATTACCTCTAAGCTGAAGATCAAAGTGACGGCCACTTTCGATGTCTACTTTAAACTTCAGATAGTCTTCATCCTTAGTTTGGGAGATGGAGACATCGCGATAAAATGTGGGTTCAATTGAACTCATGGATATCAGTGTGCTCAACATAGCCCCACATACTGGCCTGATTTCAAGCTTTTGAAATTCTTCTTCTAGTGAACTTGATGATATCATGGAAGATAGAGTAGCATGATGACTGAGTGCATCTGCTACAACGTTTGCTATTTCTAGATGATACTGGATGCTTAAATCATTATTGCTTATTAATTCAAGCCACCTTCATTGTTGGCAGTTTAGCTCATGCTGGGTGAAGATGTACTTTAAGCTCTGATGATCGGTGAATATGGAACATTGATATTTTCTAGTAGTCTCCCCGATTAATTCAAAACCATAAGGCTAAGAGTCTTCTACTTTAATCCAAGTAACAGGAGTTGTAAGGAGTCATACCAATGCTGGACTGTAAACTGTTGTTGTAGGCAAACTCAACAAAGGCAATATGATCTTCCCATGATCCTCCAAAATCAAGAACACAAAGACGAATAAGATCTTCTAAGATCTGATTAATCTTCTCAGTTTGACCATCAGTCTGAGGATGAACAGTAGTAATCAAAGCTAAATTTGTCCCCAAATCTTGTTGAACAGGAAACCAGGATCTAGAAGTAAATCTATTGTCTTTGTCAGAAACTATGCAATTCAGCGTACCGTACAAACGAACAATTTTGTTAAGATAAATCTTAGCTAACTTTTCCACAGGATGTCTGAAAGATTGGAAGGAAGTGAGCTGACTTTGTGAGTCTATCAACTATCACCCAAATTGAGTCAGAACCTGTAACAACCCGATATTGTTACTGAGCTGTTTAGACCTAATCCTGAGCAGATTAAGAAAAAATTCAAAATCTTGATTTAAGTTGAATAAAAATTAAATAAAAATATCCTCAAATGAAGCGTATGGAGGGGATCCTTCTACAAAAAGTTGAGCGCAATCGAGATCCCAGATCTATATAAATTATGAAAGTTTAAACTTCCGGGGTTAATAATAGATAAAATAAAAGTCATAATTCAAAAAATTTTGTAGATTTGAGTTGAGCGTTATATGAGGATGCTATGTTTAAAGTTTCACAAATTTTTGAGCTTCGGATTAATCGTATCGAATTTTTGAAGTTTTTCACTTAAAAATTAATATAAAATAAAATACTCATCCAAATTAAATAATTTTTGGACACTTACATTTGTCTCGTCGAGACGGTCGTTTCTATACTAAATTCGTAATTTTTGGAGTTTAAATGGCTAGAGATTAGGGATCGAAAATTTTCAACCATCTGATTTAAATTCAATGGCTACGATAGAGTATAGTTTTGCCTTACATATATATATATATATATATATATATATATATATATATATATATATATATGTGATATCTTCTCACCTAAGTTTCATAAAATCTGAAATCCCTCGGCCGCTCACCCCTCTTTCTCACATAAGAAGCAATCCCTCAACCGAAATTCTCTCTTCCCCTCTCATGAGACTGAACCCACCCCTTGCACTCGAGCCTTCCTCCCCTTCCCTCTAGGCTGGAGGCCAAGAGCAGCCTGCCAGCTCACCGTCTCCTTCCCTCCTTTATGGCCGAGAGCCTCTTTCCTCATGCAGCGAGGGCCGATCCTCCTTAGCATGATCGTTGTTCGCTTCAAGCTCCGATGCTTCATCATCCTTCTAGCCGCAGCAGCCTTCTAGTTCATTGGCAAATTTTATGGTCGATGCCGCCAAAGTATTACATCACTTTAACCATGAATTTTATGGATTTAATCACTGTTGGTATTTTATCAATTTCATATTTGTGCAATTAGTGGTTCATTAGCTCTATGTGTCTACCTTTACTTGCATAAATTTTGTTGATTTCTGTGTTGTAATTTCCTAGGCTTATCAAGAAAATCAGCATTTTTTTTGAAATATTATTGAGTTAGATATAGCTGAATATATTAGAGTAACTATAGCTGCTAAGGAAGATCGTATGTATATTGATCGATGAGCTTGATGTTGTAATATTGATGCATTAATATTGATCTGTAAGCGGCATGCAAGGTATTGATGTGTCAATCTTCTTGTCTATTTGTAGGCAACAAAATAAATGTGTAGGATCATATTTTCAAGAATAAAATTTGTATTGTTTATACTTAAGATTAAAGGAGATATGTCTAATAGTTGATAAACCATATAATAAGGATTTATTTGGAAATGTATGCTTGCATATGAATCTAAATTAACTTAAATGTAATCGAATTTTTTTAAAGTATATGTTAAGCACTTGAATAATTATGTGATAATTATGTCAATCTTCATTACCATGATTTGTCTATCGTTATATCTAATTTTGCATGCCGTCTTATTTTGAATTATATGCTCGCTCACCCTTATGAATAACTAGTCAATAATTTAGATTGATTATTAAATTTTATACACTAAATCACGTTATTACTTATTGTAGCATGAAGTAAGTGCACGTTTGTTCATGTAAGAGTTCATTGGCGCATTGAATTTATATTTACTTGCATGCACTAAATTAGTTTCATGTACATTTCAATTTGGGTTATTGCATCGCTATTAGTCTATTTATGCAAGTTGAGATGGCTTAATAATGGATTTCCTTCAATCTCATGCCGTATGTAAGCATCTTGTCTGGTTTCGTATGTTAACTTCATTTAATTTCTCATTGAAATGATACTTTAGCTTTCATTAGAATCTTAGTTGTTGTATTTATCAAACTTCATGCATGCAGCCCTCATTTTATCTTATTAATTATGTCAGAATTAGTTATGATGGTAGTATGTGTATTCATCTTTTACAAGGGGTAGTCCATGCAATTCGGGAGGGGTTGTGTTATCTCTCAATTAAGTGTTCTGAATGAATATTCATGAGACTCAAGCTAAATGATTTATTAATCAATCGTATAATTTTTCCTACTCATTGTTTATCATCATAGTTATCATTAAGATTCGCATAAAGTAGGTAGCTTAGTGATGAGTCTAAATTTATTTCCATCAATTTTTATTAAAGCATGATCAATGTACCTCCGTGAATCTCTCATAATAAATAACTGCTTTTACCCATGCTAAGTTGATTCATTTGCCATCCTTTAGATCCCTCCTTAGCATACTGTATTTTAAATCTTCTAATTGTAGTTGTTGAGTAATTTGGCTTGAGATCTCATAATTTTGGCATGTTGCTAGCTTGTCAAAGTAATTATCTTCTGTCGCTTTCTACCCGTTTGATGCAGGTATTGTGAATGTAGCCTCATCCCAACCAAGTGATAAATTGCAAGCTCATATCATAAATGCAAAGTACGTTATGTACTTAGAACTTTATTGAGTTCTGTATTCATTTAATTATATTATTTTCTTGAGCTCCATGTACAGTGCGTGCATCACTTGCATAGATCTTAGCATCATTAGTGATTTGATTATTATTTGAAAACCATGACATTAGGGTATAGGAACTCTTGCTAACTAAGTACTAATCATTACCTTAGTTGAAAATTGTAAATTATGCGGACATGAATTAGAACCTATAGTCAAAACTAAAACACTTCCTTATGAGCTTCACTTCACCTTAGGATCTTTTCCTTAAGATTAGGAATAGACACTGTGTTAGATTTCATTCATTGAATAAGTGATTTATTCAATAAATGGAACCTTTGTTTTATTAGTTTTTAGATTTTTATAATTTCATTCTGATTATTTTATCTTTCAACTTTAGATTAAGAATAGGATCTTCATTCTATTAAGCTTGATTTTTACTTAATAGAATTTGCTTTAATCATCACTTCACATGTAGATTGAACCATAGATCTTAAGCTTACCTTTGGATTATGTCATTGAACCCAAAGTTATTATGTTTAATTTATAATCCTTAGTTTAGTAGATTTTGATCTGATCTTAGCTTAGAACGTCTAAATTTATCAATTAGAATGTGATGATTTATTATTTAACTTATAGTCGATTTTGATTGAATTAAATTGGAATATGATCAGTTCTAATTATTTTCAACTTATAAAGTCGTGTTTCTACGTTCTATAACTTGGAATAGTTAGAATGGTTTAATAAATAATAAATGATTTCATCTTATATAGTTGAGTCTCTAACTCAATTACTATTTATAACAACCCTAGTTGTTACCATAGCTAAGTTCAGGTTAAATAAGCTAAACTAAGTCCTAATTTTGATTTTATTATACTCAATGGGTCATTTAAATCTAACCCTAAAAGTTTGGGATCAATCAGAGCTAAATTCAGAATTTAAGTATTTTTGCCTATTTTTGAGCCCTAAAAAATACTTAAATTAATTTGATCTTCAAATTAAAATTTGATTTCATTTTTGAATTCCTCACACCTCAATTAGCTAAGGGTGAAAATTTAGGAATTTTTAGAGGTCATTTAAACTTATTTTGGATTTTATTTAATTTGGTTCAATTGCACAAAAGGGTTTGAAATAATCCCTAATTGCAAATCTACCCTTCCCCCAATGGTCGGCTGACCCCAAACCGCGGGTGCCATCCAGGCTGTTCATCCCATAGATATGATCCAATGCCTCGCGCTTTCAATCAGGATCCATCTCATCTCGATCATTCTGCGGTTCCGAGATTTTAATCTGGCGACATCTGAGTATCTATCTTAAGTAAGTCTGATCGCCCGTCCGATCTTTAGATCTAATCCAATGGTTGATCTAGCATCCTTGCTCGGTCACTAGGTGTCGGGAGATCAGAGCTGTTCTGCGTCAACTATTGATTGATCAGACGGCGCTGGAGTCTCCCACGACTGTGGATCGTCTTCCTCCTCAGCTCGCGCTCGACAGCCGAATCCCTTCGTACATCCACATCCTCAAACCGGTCTGTCACTCCCATGCCATGTCAGGGAGGCTATTGTGACCTTGCCTTCTTCTCCCTAGCACTCCCAGCCAAGGTCGAGGCCCAGTCCACTGCAATTTTAAAAATTTAGGGAACACCCTAATGCCGAGCCTATGCCATGGTCCCCAACCTCGGCAACCACCCCAGACCTTCCCTCAGCCTATAAGTACCTCTGGGTTGTCATAGTGAGTCCCTTTGCTCACTGTGATCCACGAATTATCCAGCTAAAGTCCCTGGAGCTCTCAAAATTCCTGACAATTTTTGCTGCTGCAAATCGCTGATATAGGGTGTGGTATGGAGTTCAGACCCCCTTGCTGAGCCTCTGCGATTGTCTGGAGGAGTCTGAGCTTCTCATCTTGCCTTAGTTACCTCTATAACCTATAAATTCAGGTACAGTTTTTCCATTGAATTTCATAAGTTCAGTTTCCATTCTTGCCTCTGGATTGAGCCTCTGGATGTCGTTTAGCTAACCTTAGCCACTTAGAAAACCTGTCATGCTTGTCACCAGGGTTTGAGCTACCTCTGATTGATCATATTGATTAATCAAGCTAACAGCCAGGCCATGGCTGAGTCCGAGTAAGGACCCAGCGATCGGCTGTACCCCAAGCTATGAAACCTTGGGGGTTCGACTTGCCTCACCTCACTAATGGTGTAGAGATTGAGCCCCATCCATTTAGTAGCCTTTGTGAGGAGAATTGTTCGCTTACAGGGAACCCTAATTCTCTTGCCTTAGCACCTCTCGGTCGAGTAGCACCTCAACAATCCAGCACAACCCAGATGGGGATTCTTACCTCAATCAACGCATCTTAGTTCCCTGAAGGTGTAGCCATTGAGATCAAGGCATGGCGTGGAGTGTGTGCAGAGAATTGCACGTCGGAAACTAACCCTAATGAAGAAGGGGTATCGGGCTGTAGGCACAAGGATGAAGCACTGGTGCTTCGGGTTGGGTCAGACCCCGACCCGCGCAGTTCTGATTTTGAGCCGCGACTTTATTTAAATTATTTAGGAATTATTTTCCTTCTATTAATTCCTATGTAAATAGGTTTAATTAAGCACCCTATAGTTTGATTTAAATAAAAATACAGAATGAATTATTTAAATAACTTTAGCTATACTTATCCAAATGGTATGATCCAATACACCATTTTTTTCAAAAAAATACAAGGAATAATAATATAAAATAAAATCAATGATGCAATGGTTAGATTTAAAATAATTGCCTAATCTTTCCCTATTTTCATTTAAATCATAATAAATTCATTTATTATTCAAAAAAGTTGATTAATATATTTGATTGCTCATGAGACCATAAAGAACCTATGTAGACCCTTAGAAGTAACTTAGGATCCTTAATTTTGCTAATCATTCCTTAATTATCCTAAAATGAGATTAATGAATTAAGCTTTGGGTTAGTCTCTAATTTTGATGAATCTAGTTCCTAATGTCTTTTTAAGTATGTTAGCCCCTATAATTGAGTTTGGATCATCTTAGTATGCCCTAATTTCCTTATCACCTTAATTGGCCTAAAATTGAGATTAGTGCTAATTAGGCTAATTAGATTATCATGCTCTAAGATGAGTGTTTATTCCACTTCATTAATCAATATAAAGCTCATTAAAATAGATTTGAATCAATTTGGTTGATTAAATCCTAAAATCTCATTTTCAGCCTTAAGGAGGGATATTTTAGTCATTTTGACCAAAATGTGCTTAAGTATCCCTAAACCCTAAGAATCTCAAGTAAAATGATTATAATCAGTAATGAAATAAATTAACATCAATTGTTAAGCGGTATCATCTCATGATTGAATCTTAGTGTTTAAATCTTAAAATCCTTAAGTAAGCTCTTAAGATCTTAAGTGATCTTAGGACCCTTCCTAAAAGTCTTAGCTTAATCAATATTAATGTTAAAGTTTCTAATCCTAGTTATCTTACCAAAGTTTATTCATGAGTTATAGTCTTCAAGAAAGTAAAAGTAAAAGTTTTAAAGAACCCTAAAACTTAAACTTATTAGTTAAATCTAGTGATCAAACTTTAGACTCTAGATCTTAGATCTTAGCCTTAGATCATCTAATTGAATTGATTTCCTTTGGAATTCCATAAGTAATTTATTGATCAATTCATTTAAAGCCTCTATGTGGGTGTAGGATAAATTCAATCTATAGAATAACATAATTATCCTAAATATTGAATATATATCTTAGCTTCTTAGTTCTTTATTGATTATTTTATCTTATAACCAGTAGAGTGTAGCGCCCCGTCCCGTCGCCGTGCGCAAAATACGAGTATAATTCATAGATTTGCGGCAGAACGGTGCGTTACTCGGGAACGGTGGGCCATACTAGTAAAACCCATCGTCCCGAATAGGTTTAAAGAGACAAAGCCATACTGAAGGCCGCTGACTCGAGCCCTAAGAGTAGGCTCGAGAGCCAATACCTAAGGTAAGAATGGAACCTTTATCTTAGGTATTAGACTGAGTACGTACATAAGGTATAAGGGAGGAGAGAAGGACCCATGTACGTTACAAAATATATCAGCGTTTCCAGTACGCCGATCACATCACAATACTATGTATAGTAATATAACAGAGTGCGGAAGCTAAAACCAAAACATCCAGAATACATTCGTCTCAAATAGTAGTAAATATCCATCTCAGAAAATAAAATAAAAGTACATCCAGAGTTTTATTACAAACCATAATAATGCAGAAATATAAAGAGTTTAGCCAGAATACTGAAAAGGACTAAAAAGTAAAAGTAGGTGCTCAATCCCCTACAGCTCCAAGTGCTCCTCCTGAGTCTCTGGGACATCTCCCTGACCTATCTCCAATAACTGCTCGGGATCTAGCAAATTGCCGGATCCCAAAAGTACCCCTTGTTAGACAGGAAGTCTAACACATCGAAGCTAGATATACAAGATAATCTAAATATAATAAATATGCAAGAACATAAAGTAAAAGTGCAGGAGAAATTGTAAAGCATCAAATAACTGAACTGTAGGAACTAAGAAAAGAAAATCTGAATCAAAGCCAAATACTGAAAGTACATGAAAATGTCAGATGCTGAGAAGGATGCTATAAGCTGCACTATATGCTACTGAAGTAATGCTCACAAATATGCTATATCACGCTGTATCACAAAACTATCACTGAAGGTTTATGAGTCGTACGGTCCAATGTAAGCACAATAGTTAGGAAGTCAGTATGGTGACACAGATGCACCCTGAAATTCCCCAGTCTGTGTATATAACATTTCGTATCTCATACTGTATCACTAATAACCATGTATTACAATAGAAGTAATGAGGTCAGCTCATATTTATGCTTCATGTTTATGCCATTATATGATATGAATGGAAAATCCCGAAATCCATGAAGAATATAGTAAGAAACAAAAAAAATGAATCCTAAGTCTCCACTGTGTAGAATCTTGCTAAAAGGATTCTGACTCCAAATCTCTAGATCGATATTTAGTTAAGGTTGCTTGTTTACTCAAAGATCACGGGGCAGGGTGATCATATACACATATTAAATATGCTGCAAAGATAGGACACAACATTTAGTTTGATTATGCCACCCTAATAAAGCGATCTTCATTAGGAGGCACTATCTGGTGATGGTTTATGTCTCAAACGAAGCATTTAGTCACTAAACTCACAATCACACTTAGTGTCTTAAGGAAGGTAATTCCCCTTTTTACTTAGTTTTATTTAAGCCATAATACCTATTGAAGCGATCTTCGCCAGGAGGCATTGCCCGATGGCAACTGTCCTTCAATAAAACTAAGGAATGGGTTCTCATTTAATACACTCTTAGGATTGATTGATTTAATCTAAGCGAGGTTATGTCCGCCTAAGCCCGCAGGATAGCAACAAAGACAAATCTTACTTAGAGTGACTTAACCAATCCAGATTATTACTGAGGACCAGTAATATGGGTATACTATACAATGCCTACCCCACAATCGTGGTTCAATCAAATATATTTAATAGAGCAAGGATTTATCAAGACTACAAGTCTTAGACTAGTAGGTAAGTCCTATACAAGGTTTCACAAGTCTAATATGATCGGGGATCACTTAATATGGATTCTACCACAAGGAGATGTATCTCCTCTATTGTTTTGAGTGATCACTACCACAAGGAGAATAGATCAATCTCTAAGGTGAAGGGATCTCCTATACTTCGACCTCAAGGATTCATACAAGGCTTCCTACCTCATGATATATAATTTTAGGTCTTTTAGATAATTTAAGATGATCTTTATTAAGAGAGAATCCAGATCTCCCCTTTAGATGTTGATATTAGACTATTAGATTCTGGTTCAAGATTAGATTTAAAATGTTTAGATCAGATGATGGAATCATCTGATCACACTTAGACTAAGATTATGAGAACTAAATCAAGCATATTGTTAAGGATTAGATCACTTGTTTAATTAATATAATTTTAATTGTCTTCTTATGCTAGTCTTCTTTCTTAAGAGAAAATTAGGGATCTAAAGTTTAGATTCAGATCAAGTAATCACATAGATTGTTATTAACCTTAACATGTCTAATTCAAATGTTTAGGATTAATAGTAAATCAGATGTATTATTGGAAAATGTTCAATTCATAGTCTTGTAATCAATATAGTTGAGTTAGGGTTGTTATGGTTTTAGATTTGCCTTAAGTAGGTTAGGGCTTGACTCCTTCACAAATCGTAAGTCAAATCAAGTATACATTTAAATATCAATGTAAAATCAGTGAATTAATTATGCATTATTTGTGGCAATCCTAGATCTAGATCAAGTCTTAAAAGCTTGATCCAAATCTTAGGATTTCTTAAGTTAATTAAGATGTTTAAGATTCTATAGTTTTAGATTGATTCAAGTATACTTAATAAGTTTATGGAAGGTGATTTTATTTCATTTGGTTTACTGTTATAAGCCAAAACAATGATTTAAGTTTAACAAACGGTGTTTACTTAATGGTAACCAAAACCTAATTCCAAGCAAAAAGGATAATTACATAAGTAAATATCCAACTATTCAAATTACATGAAATTTGGCATGCAAGTCCTAATTAATCATACAAGTAATCAGAGATTGAGTTTGCTGTGATCCAATGTGTATAAACCCTAAAATTCACTAATTATGATTTGACAAGATTAGGGCATATCTACATTTACAGAGCTCAAAAAAAATATGATACTTGGCACATGCAATCTAATTAACATCTGTGAACTAATGGCACCCTAATCATGCAATTTGGATAAGTAATTTTACTAATCTTCCCTAATTGGGATTCACTCTAATTAACCAATAATTAAAGATCTAACCGCCAGATGTGTGATTTTATTTTATATTTAACTTTCTGAGATTTTTCTGAATAATTTCATATATGATATCATAAAATTCTAACAGTGGATTAAAAGTTATTAAGAAAATACATTCTATATTTTTCTATTGTATTTTCCTAATTTCCTTAAGGAAAATAAATAATAAATTCTTTATAAATATTTTAAACGGCGCCGGCCCGATCCAAACCGCGCGGGTCGTTCGGGTCTGCGGCCCGTTATTGTGTACTATTGATTTTAAAACGGCGCCGGCCCGATTCAAATCACGCGGGTCAATCGAGCCTGAAGGCCCATTACTGTTCGACAGCGCGGGTCACGGGTCGACCTGACCCACGTTGTTGTCTTCTTCCCCGCGCCTGGCCCCGACTGAGAGTGATTGGGGTGAACCCTAATCGCCAAAATTCTCAGTCGTCGAGCCATGCCGGGGCATAAGGACGATGGCTTCACCTTCCTGGGGCCGAGACCAACCCTTAGAACCCTAAATTGCTAACTGGGATGGTCTAATTCCCCTGGACCCTATTTCTCCATTTCACATGAGAGGAGATTACTGTGAGGAGAAATTCTCCTCACAAGGGGCTTGTCAGGGCTGGGGTTTGATCCGTTCACCATCAGGGCATAAGCACAGATCAAAACCCCTTTTTAGGAGGCCCTGGGAGGCTCTAGATCCCTGGGGCGTTACTCGGTCCTAGAGTTCTGAAAGACAGATGACCCGTTCGACCGATACGATCGAACGGACCCTCCCAGCGTACCAATTTAATTGCAATGAGTTTGCCTTAGCTAGGGGAGAGTGTGGGGATAGAAATTAGGCAGGAACTGAGCCCATACGGCTCAGTCCAGAATGTGGGGTACCTGGTTTTGCTGGTTTGAGCTGGTCTAGATGGCAGAGCCTGGCACGAAGCAGCAGAGGGGCTCTTAGGGGTCCTGAACTCCAGGAGTTACCCTCTATCAGCTGTATGCGAGCTTAGGAGCGTCGGGAGGAGCTTAGTAGAGTAGCAATGGTGATCAGAGGAGGAAATTGGAATTTAGCTCAATTCAACAGCAAAGAGCTTCAGAGGTGAGGTCTGAGGCTATTTATAGCCTCAGAGAGGTGTTGGGAGGAACTGCTGGGACTGGGCTCGGCTTGGCTTGGCCCGAGAGCTCAGGTCAAGGGGAGCTCTCAGAATTTCCAAAAATGGAGATATCGGGCTGGAGAGCCCGTCTCAGAGGCTTCACGGGATTGAGGAACCCCTAATGGCTATGCTGAGCTGGCGGGGGAGTGGGGGATAGGCTCTGCGTGTCGGGGATTTCATTTTTTTTTTGTTGGGGGTCTGAGCGAAGCGGAGGAGACGATGAGCAGTGTGGGGTTTACGGCAGCAGTCTGATGTATCGATCGTTGACACGGAACGGCTCAGATTCTCAGATAGGTAACGGCCGAACGCGGAGCGGGGATCATCCGTCGGATCTGGATCTTTGGATCTGACGGATGGATCGCGCTACTTACTATGGGTGGATGGGTACCGTCCGATCCTTTGATTGAACTGCGGAACGACCCAGATGGGTTGATCCTGAGCAAGGTGCGGGCCGCACGATCTGATCCGAGAAATGGACGGCTTAGATCGCGCCCGCTGTTTTAAAGATGGCTGAAGGTATATTTGCAATTTTTAATTGTATGGAGCCCTTAAGTGCAATTGCACCATTTTAAATTAAATAGAATTATTGCCTAAATGAACTCCAAATTGCACCAAAATTTCACCTTTAGCTAATTTGGGGGCAAGGATTTCAAAAATACAATCAGATTTTAATTCTGAGATCAAAATATTTTGGGTCTAGACTAGGGCATCTAGACTGATCAAATTGCAAATTTTGACTTAGAGAAGCCCAATGGACTTCAAATTTTCTAGATAGGCTTATCTTGATGTTCTAAAAGTAATGATGCTAAAAATTAAATCAATCAACATTTATTTTGCATGGTAATAACCTAGGGTTGTTACAGACTCTCCTACTTAAGAACGATGTCGTCCTCGACATCATTTTAAGAGAAGACAATTATGAGAGAATATGAGAACATGAGTAAGACTTTTGAATTTAAAGAGTACCTGGAGTTTCAAAGAGATTGGGGTACTTCTTCCTCATATCCATCTCTTTCTCCCAGGTAGATTCTTCTAAAGAGTGATTGCTCCATTGAACCTTTACCATTGGGATGGAGCGATTCCTTAGCTGCTTTTGATCATGAGCTAAGATCTTAATCGGCTCATCTACATAAGAGAGATCTGGCTGTAGTGATACAGCTGGAAGTTGAATTAAGTGAGATGGATCATGGAGACATCTTCGCAGTGAGGAGATGTGGAAAACATTGTGAACTGCAGAGAAGTCTTCAGGAAGCTTTAGTCGATATGTTGTAGAACCAATCTTTTCTAGTATCTCGAAATGTCCGACGTAGCGAGGACTTAATTTTCCGGCTACACCAAAATGATAATGCCTTTCATTGGGCTGACCTTTAGATACACAAACTTTCCCACATCAAGATCCAGAGCACGATGATGAGCGTCGTGATATTTACTCTGCCGATCCTAAGCAGCTTTGATTCTTTGCTGGATTAGCTGAATTTTACGATTTGTTTCTTCAACCAATTCTGACCCATAAAGATGAACACTGCCAGTTTCAGACCATGCTAATGGCGTACTGCATTTTCTGCCGTACAAAGCTTCATATGGTGCCATACCGATACTTGCTTGGAAACTATTATTGTATGCGAATTCTACAAGGGGAAGGTGATCTTCCCAAAAACCTCCAAAGTCTAGAATACAGAGACGAAGGAGATCTTCCATAACTTGATTGCCTCTTTCTGTTTGACCATCTGTCTGAGGATGAAAGGCGGTACTCATGGCTAGAGTAGTCCCCAAGTATTGATGCACCGCTTGCCAAAACTTAGAGGTGAAACGGCTATCTCGATCAGATACGATAGATCACAGGATTCCATGGAGCCTGATAATTTCCTTGATATAAAGTTTTGCCAATTTTTCCACATTGACGCATGGGGATGAAGTGAGCTGACTTGGTCAATCGATCAACAATGACCCAGATTGAATCCGCACCAGATCTTGCTTTAGGTAACCCCATAACAAAATCCATAGAAATGTCGAGCCATTTCCATTCAGGAATTGCTAGAGGGTGAAGGAGTCCTCCAGGCTTTTGATGCTTGGCTTTGACTAGACTGCAAGCGTGACATTTTGCCACAAATTCTGCCACACTCTTTTTCATATCGGGCCACCAGAATGACTTCTTCAGATCTTGGTACATTTTGGTACTACCTAGATGTACTTGGTAGCCTGAATTATGGCCTTCGACCAAAATCTCTTGATGCATAGATTTGGGAATCCATAGATGATCACCTTGGTAAATTACGTTATCGCGAAGCTGTAGATCGAAGCGACGCCCACTCTCGATATCGACTTTGAACTTCAAATAATCCTCATCCTTGGTTTGAGAGATGAAGACATCATGATGGAAGGTAGGTTCGACTGAGCTCATAGATATTAGTGTGCTTAACATGTCTCCACGCACTGGCCTAATTTCAAATTTTCAGAATTCTTCCTCCAATGTACTAGTGCAGATTATAGAAGATAGTGTAGCATGACGGCTGAGTGCATCTGCTACGAAATTTACTTTTCCTGGGTGATATTGAATGCTTAAGTCGTAGTCACTTATTAACTCGAGCCATCTTCGCTGTCGACAATTCAACTCGCGTTGGGTGAAAATATATTTCAAGCTCTGATGATCGGTGAATATGGAACACTGGACGCCATATAGATAATGATGCCAAATCTTTAGAGCGAAGACTACTGATGCTAGTTCCAGATCGTGAACATGATAGTTCTTTTCATGTGGTTTCAATTGTCGAGACGCATAGGCTATAACTCTTCCTTCCTGCATTAATACACATCCCAAACCTATACCAGATGCGTCGGTATAAACTTGGTAATTCAATCCTTCCTTGGGTAAGGTTTGAAACGCTTTCTCACATTCTGGACTCCAAATAAAAGGTACTACTTTTTGAGTCAATTTGGTGAGAGGAGATGCAATTTGTGAGAAACCTTTGATGAATTTTCTATAATAGCCTGCCAGTCCTAAGAAGCTTCTGATATCCGTCACAGATTTTGGTTGTGACCATTCTCGGACTGCGCTTACTTTGTTTTGATCCACTCTGATTCCTTGAGAGTCGATGACGTGACCCAAAAAGGCGATAGAATCAAGCTAGAATTCACACTTAGAATACTTAGCATAGAGTTTGTGGTTCCTGAGTTCTTCAAGTACTATACGAAGGTGTTTCTCATGATCGATCTTATTCTTGGATTAAATTAGTATGTCATCAATGAAGACGATGACGAATTTATCCAGATATGCTTTCAACACACGCTGCATTAAGTCCATAAAGATGGATGCTGCATTCGTCAATCCAAAAGACATCACCAAGAATTTGTAATGTCCATAATGGGTTCGAAATGCTGTTTTCTCAATATCAGAATCCTTAACTCGCAATTGATGATACCCAGATCGCAAGTCTATCTTGGAGAAGACCTTTGCTCCAGATAACTGATCAAATAAATCATCGATACGCGGTAAAGGGTATTCGTTTTTAATAGTTACTTTGTTTAACTCCCTATAATCGATACACATTCTCATCGATCCATCTTTCATTTTAACGAACAGCACCGGTGCTCCCCAAGGGGATGAACTTGGGCGGATGAGACCCTTCTCTAATAATTCTTGAAGTTGGTTGTTCAGCTCTTTGAGTTCCTTTGGCGCCATGCGGTAAGGAACCTTTGACAGTGATTGAGTTCCGGGAATTATGTCTATGGTGAACTCTACTTCTCTATTCGGAGGGAGACCAGGCAGGTCTTCAGGGAACACATCGGGAAATTCACAAACTACAGGGTTCTCGGAAAGAGGTATGACTTCTTTCTTTTCCCCCAGTATTGTTACAAGATACGCATTGCATCCTTTCTTTACTAGTCTCTCTGCCACCAAGGCATTGATTAACGACGATTGGGTGCTAAATTTTCCCACGAATGATTTGGAGTTTCTTCCGTTACCTAAAGTTATTTTCTTCTTTTGGCAGTTAATGGACGCACCATATTGGCTTAACCAATTCATCCCCAAGATTATGTCGAAGTTGGTGATTGGCAGTAGAATTAGCTTAGCTCTGAAGTTTTGATCTTCAATAGGGATATCTAGATTGCAGAATTGTTGAGACTGCATACGAGCTCCCGAAGGTAGCCCAATACTTAATGAACTGGCTAGTTGATGTGTCTGTAGTTTAAGTGTTTTAGCCCACTCTTTCGATACGAAAGAATGACTTGCTCTAGTATCGAATAGAACATTACAAGTTGTGCCGTTTATGGTTAATGTGCCTATAGTTGCGATAATTTACGTAAGGATAGTTATTCAAAAATTGAAATACTAGAATGATAAGGGACAATTATTAATGTAGTAAGAAAACAATATTTATTTATGGCGTACCTGATACCACGTCATAATTTTCAGGAGCAGAAGCTGGAGTTAACATATACACTCGGGTAGGTGCCGAGGGTTGCTTGTTCTGGGTTCCTGAATCTTGACGGTTGTATGTTGACCTTTGCATCGGTACACTTGCCCTTGAGTTCGTTGTAGGAGCCGACATTATGGCAGGAGTGGGCTCCCGCTGGTTCACGGGTTGAGCACGAAAGGTTTGCTTATGGAGGGAGTGGTCGATGGGCAAGCCATCGATGGTCTTCTTCTCCCTACAATCATAGTAACGGTGGCCCTTACGGCCACAAGTGAAACATACACCACCGAAGTGGTAGCACTTCCCATACAGATGCTTCTTCTTACATTCAGAATTCGGAGGCTGAGGTTAGGTGGTTTCCATGTTGTAGACTCTGGCCGTTTTGCGATGGCCAAAGCGCTCATCTCGTGGGTGCGTGATTATGGTCTTTCTCTTCCGGTCCAGCTGACTCTGGAATCCTTCTTGCAGACGGGCAGCCTCGATCAACTCTATTAGGGTTTTGAACTGCCGTGAGACTAGGTGTGCTCTAATAGAGTCTCTCAAACCTTTCATGAAGCGGTGGCATTTGGATGCTTCCGATCTTACTAAATTGGGAACGAACCTTGACAGTCTTCTGAATTCTTGTTCATAATCAGATACTGACCTACTCCCTTGTGTGAGGTGAAGAAGTTCATCTTCTAGGATTGCTTGAGCTGAGGCAGGAATGAAAGCTTCGCGAAATGCCTCGATGAACATATCCCATGGTATGTCCTCTATCTCAAAGTCTGCAAATCTGTTATTCCGTTCATTTTCCCACCAATATTCTGCTTCTTCTTGGAACAGATAGGTCACCGGACAAATTGCCTCAGAATTAGGACATTTAATCAAGGCCAGATTTTTCTCCACTAACTTTATCCATGTTACAGTATCCATGGGGTTCAATGCCCCGTTGAATGTGGGAGTGCAAAAATGAAGGAAATTATGTAGAACTCTGTCTCCTGAGTTATAGGAAGAAGATCCTGAGGATTGTTATTTGACGGAGAGGATGAGAGATCGTGTCTCCTGCGCTTGTTGCGCGTTACTATCAATTAGGGCCTTTATTAAATTGGCCATAAGACTCGATTCTTCAGATCCACTTGATGATGGGATCGTCTTCTTAATAGGAGTGGGAGCAGAAGGGGAACCAGGATTCATAGCTGCAGTTAAGATGCAAATTTTTAGAAAATTTTCATTCATTTTCAAGTTCTTTCTCATAAGAGAAGATATATGGATACATCAAAATATGAAAAACAAGATAGCAAGATATGATATGAGGAAATTCCTAGGTTCTAGTTACAATACTCTACCCAGAAGGTAGCACAGAAGTCATCATATGTGACTATGTGGCCTTTCCGAGCTAATCTCCTATCGACCCAATACCACCAACGACTCGCTGATCCCCTCAGTAGGATCTCTACAATCTCCAGGTGGTACCTCTCTGGGCAGGCTGTCTCTTGAAGTGCCGTGGTAACACGATCCAGCCACTCTTTGGCGAGCGTCGAAAGACTAGTGCCTCTGAATGATGAATGAACCAGAATCTTGTTCAGTACTGCGACTCCTCGGGATGATACTCCATCCACCGTCCTCCCGTAGATCTGACCATCTCGAAGGTCGTCTATCCAATAATCATCAAATCTCCTAAGGTAGAACAGAAATGCTGACGGCGAGTATTCCATTCCCTAAAATAGTTTAACCCATAAACATTTTATTCATTATTCCTTCAAAATACGCTTAGATCTTAAGATGTCATTTTATGTTATCTTCTTATGTGCGTTAAATTCCTAGGGTGTCAGTATCGTAGACATAATTTTTCCCTTCTATTTCTGAGACAGCTTAGTGAATCTTTTGGATGTTTGCTTCGCACTATACTTAGTAATTGTGTTCTTGTCCTATCGCAGAGAACATATTATAAAGTAAATAGGAACAAGCTCCTTATCTGACACTTTATAATACTTCTCTGATACCAACTGTACAGCCCCGTCCCGTTACCGTGCGCAAAATACGAGTATAATTCATAGATTTGCGGCGGAACGGTACGCTACTCGGGAACGGTGGGCCATACTAGTAAAACCCATCATTCCGAATAGGTTTAAAGAGACAAAGCCATACTGAAGGCCGCTGACTCGAGTGCTAAGAGTAGGCTCGAGAGCCAATACCTAAGGTAAGAATGGAACCTTTACCTTAGGTATTAGATTGAGTACGTACATAAGGTATAAGGGAGGAGAGAAGGACCCATGTACTTTACAAAATATATCAGCATTTCCAGTATGCCGATCATATCACAATACTATGTATAGTAATATAACAGAGTGCGGAAGCTAAAACCAAAACATCCAAAATACATTCGTCTCAAACAGTAGTAAATATCCATCTCAGAAAATAAAATAAAAGTACATCCAGAGTTTTATTACAAACCATAATAATGCAGAAATATAAAGAGTTTAGCCAGAATACTGAAAAGGACTAAAAAGTAAAAGTAGGTGCTCAATCCCCTACAGCTCCAAGTGCTCCTCCTGAGTCTCTGGGACATCTTCCTGACCTGTCTCCAATAACTGCTCGGGATCTAGCAAATTGCCGGATCCCAAAAGTACCCCTTGTTAGACAGGAAGTCTAACACATCGAAGCTAGATATACAAGCTAATCTAAATATAATAAATATGCAAGAACATAAAGTAAAAGTGCAGGAGAAACTGTAAAGCATCAAATAACTGAACTGTAGGAACTAAGCAAATAAAAATTGCATCAAAACCAAATACTGAAAGTACATGAAAATGTCAGGTGCTGAGAAGGATGCTATAAGCTGCACTATATGCTACTGAAGCAATGCTCACAGATATGCTATATCACGGTATATCACAGAACTATCACTGAAGGTTTATGAGTCGTACGGTCCAATATAAGCACAACAGTTAGGAAGTCAGTATGGTGATGCAGATGCACCATGAAATTCCCCAGTCTATGTATATAACATTCTGTATCTTATCCTGTATCACTGATAATCATGTGTCATAATAGAAGTAATGAGGTCAGCTCATATTTATGCTTCATGTTTATGCCATTATAGGATATGAATGGAAAATCCAGAAATCCATGAAGAATATAGTAAGAAACAAAAAAAAATGAATCCTAAGTCTCCACTATGCAGAATCCTGCTAAAAGGATTCTGACTCCAAATCTCTAGATTGATATTTAGTTAAGGTTGCTTGTTTACTCAAAGATCACGGGGTAGGGTGATCATATACACATATTAAATATGTTGCAAAGATAGGACACAACATTTAGTTTGATTATGCCACCCTAATAAAGTGATCTTCATTAGGAGGCACTATCCGGTGATGGTTTATGTCTCAAACTAAATATTTAGTCATTAAACTCACAATCACACTTAGTGTCTTAAGGAAGGTAATTCCCCTTTTTACTTAGTTTTATTTAAGCCCTACCTATTGAAGCCATCTTCGCCAGGAGGCATTGCCCGATGGCAACAGTCCTTCAATAAAACTAAGGAATGAGTACCCATTTAATACACTCTTAGGATTGATTGATTTATTCTAAGTGAGGTTATGTCCGCCTAAGCCCACGGGATAGCAATAAAGACAAATATTACTTATAGTGACTTAACCAATCCAGATTATTACTGAGGACCAGTAATATGGGTATACTATACAACGCTTACCCCACAATCGTGGTTCAATCAAATCTATTTAATAGAGCAATAATTTATCAAGACTACAAGTCTTAAACTAGTAGGTAAGTCCTATACAAGGTTTCACAAGTCTAATATGATCGGGGATCACTTAATATGGATTCTACCATAAGGAGATGTATCTCTTCTAATGTCTTGAGTGATCACTACCACAAGGAGAATAGATCAATCTCTAAGGTGAATGGATCTCCTATACTTCTACCTCAAGGATTCATACAAGGCTTCCTACCTCATGATATATAACTTTAGGTTTTTTAGATAATTTAAGATGATCTTTATTAAGAGAGCATCCAGATCTCCCCTTTAGACATTGATATTTGACTATTAGATTCTGGTTCAATATTAAATTTAAAATGTTTAGATCAGATGATGGGATCATCTGATCACACTTAGACCAAGATTATGGGAACTAAATCAAGCATATTGTTAAGGATTAGATCACTTGTTTAATCAATATGATTTTAATTGTCTTCTTATGCTAGTCTTCTTTCTTAAGAGAAAATCAGGGATCTAAAGCTTAGATTCAGATCAAGTAATCACATAGATTGTTATTAACCTTAACATGTCTAATTCAAATGTTTAGGATCAATAGTAAATCAGATGTATTATTGGAAAATGTTCAATTCACAGTCTTGTAATCAATATAGTTGAGTTAGGGTTGTTATGGTTTTAGATTTGCCTTAATTAGGTTAGGGCTTGACTCCTTCTCAAATCTTAAGTCAAATCAAGTGTACATTTAAATATCAATGTAAAATCAGTGGATTAATTATGCATTATTGGTGGGAATCCTAGATCTAGATCAAGTCTTAAAAGCTTGATCCAAATCTTAGAATTTCTTAAGTTAATTAAGATGTTTAAGATTCTATAGTTTTAGATTGATTCAAGTATACTTAATAAGTTTATAGAAGGTGATTTTATTTCATTTGGTTTACTGTTATAAGCCAAAACAATGATTTAAGTTTAACAAACAGTGTTTACTTAATGGTAACCAAAACCTAATTCCAAGCAAAAAGGATAATTACATAAGTAAAAATCCAACCATTCAATTTACATGAAATTTGGCATGCAAGTCCTAATTAATCATACAAGTAATCAGAGACTTAGTTTGTTGTGATCCAATATGTATAAACCCTAAAATTCACTAATTATGATTTGACAAGATTAGGGCATATCTACATTTACAGAGCTCAGAAAAAATATGATACTTGGCACATGCAATCTAATTAACATCTGTGAACTAATGGCACCCTAATTATGCAATTTGGATAAGTAATTTTACTAATCTTCCCTAATTGAGATTCACTGTAATTAGGAAATAATTAAAGATCTAACTATCAGATGTGTGATTTTATTTTATATTTAAGTTGCTGAGATTTTTCTGAACAATTTCATATATGATATCATAAAATTCTAACCAATGGATTAAAAGTTATTAAGAAAATACATTTTGTATTTTTCTATTGTATTTTCCTAATTTCCTTAAGGAAAATAAATAATAAATTCTTTATAAATATTTTAAATGGCACCGGCCCGATCCAAACCGCGCGGGTCATTCGGGTCTGCGGCCCGTTACTGTGTACTATTGATTTTAAAACGGCGCCGGCCCGATTCAAATCACGCGGGTCAATCAGGCCTGAAGGCCTGTTACTCTTCGACAGCGCGGGTCCCGGGTCGACCCGACCCACGCTGTCGTCTTCTTACCAGCGTCGGGCCCCGACTGAGAGTGTTTGGGGCGAACCCTAATCGCCAAAATTCTCAGTCGTCGAGCCATGCCGGGGCATAAGGACGACGGCTTCACCTTCCTGGGGCCGAGACCAACCCTTAGAACCCTAAATTACTAACTAGAATGGTCTAATTCCCCTGGACCCTATTTCTCCATGTCACATGAGAGGAGCTCACTGTCAGGAGAAATTCTCCTCACAGGGGGCTTGCCAGGACTGGGGTATGATCCGTTCACCATCAGGGCGTAAGCACGGATCGAAACCCCTTTTCAGGTAAGCACGGATCGAATCCCCTTTTCAGGAGGCCCTAGGAGGCTCTAGATCCCTGGGGCCTTACTCAGTCCCAGAGTTCAGAAAGACGGATGACCCGTTCGATTGATACGATCGATCAGACCCTCCCAGCATACCAATTTAATTGCAATGCATTCGCCTTAGCTAGGGGAGAGTGTGGGGATGGAAATTAGGCAGGAACTGAGCCCATACGGCTCAGTCCAGAACGTGGGGTACCTGGTTTTGTTGGTCTGAGCTGGTTTGGATGGCAGAGCCTGGCACGAAGCAGCAGAGGGGCTCTTAGGGGTCCCGAACTCCAGGAGTTACCCTCTATCAGCTGTATGCGAGCTTAGGAGCGTCGGGAAGAGCTTAACAAGCAGCAAAGGCGATCGGAGGAGGAAATTGGAATTTAGCTCAATTCAACAGCAAAAAGCTCTAGAGGTGAGGTCTGAGGCTATTTATAGTCTCAGAGAGGTGTTGGGAGGAATTGCTGGGACTGGGCTCGGCTTGGCTTGGCCCGAGAGCTCGGGTCAAGGGGAGCTCTCAGCATTTCCAAAAATGGAGATATCAGGCTGGAGAGCCTGTCTCAGAGGCCTCACGGGATTGAGGAACCCCTAATGGCTATGCTGAGCTGGCGGGGGAATGGGAAACAGGCTCTGCCTGTCGGGGATTTCATTTTTTTTTTGTTGGGGGTCTGAGCGAAGCGGAGGAGATGATGAGCAGTGTGGGGTTTACGGTAGCCATCTGATGTATCGATCATTGATGCGGAACGGCTCAGATTCTCGGATAGGTAACGGTCGAACGCGGAGCGGGGATCATCCGTCGGATCTGGATCTCTGGATCTGACGGCTGGATCGCGCTACTTACTATGGGTGGATTGGTATCGTCCGATCCTTTGATTGTACCGCGGAACGGCCCTGATGGGTTGATCCTGAGCAAAGGTGCGGGTCGCATGATCTGATCCGAGAAATGGACGGCTCAGATCGCGCCCACTGTTTTAAAGATGGCTGAAGGTATATTTGCAATTTTTAATTGTATGGAGCCCTTAAGTGCAATTGCACCATTTTAATATAAATTGAATTATTGCCTAAATGAACTCCAAATTGCACCAAAATTTCACCCTTAGCTAATTTGGGGGTGGGGATTTCAAAAATGTAATCAGATTTTAATTCTGAAATCAAAATATTTTGGGTCTAGACTAGGGCATATAGACTGATCAAATTGCAAATTTTGACTTAGAGAAGCCCAATGGACTTTAAATTTTCTAGGTAAGCTTATCTTGATGTTCTAAAAGCAATGATGCTAAAAATTGAATCAATCAACACTTATTTTGCATATTAACAACCTAGGGTTGATACATAGAGTGACCTTTCAATTAAGATCTTAGTTTTTGAATCCTTCAGCTTATAAGATTCCTTATCTTTAATTTGGGTTTTAAGTATAAACCCTAGATCCTTATTTGGATATTACCTTGGATTCAGGATTTGAACTCCAAAGTGGAGTTTGGATCAAGAATCCTTAATCTTGATATACTTAATCAAGATTTAGGTTAAGAGAGAGAAATAATAATAATTAAGTCATTGATTTATTTACTTTGAATCTTTATAATCGTCATATGATTATGAATTAGAACTTGTTGAGTTCTATTGTTAACATTAAGGTCGTGAATTTGGGATTATACTCGATAGCTGGATATTGGAGATCCTAAATTTGTATCTTCTCAGAATATTTAGTTGGATATATTAGACAATAACAGATATCATATAAGTCTAGATTGAGTCTCTTGCTTACTTTGACTTAGATTACTCTATACACCTTGAACATTGAGCCATATTCCTTGAGCATAATAGGAGAGCTTAGGATATGGAAGATACATCCTAAGTTAGTATTTGAAAAGCATAGCATTCATTCAGTTCTTTCAGTTAGTAGAGTATGTCCTAGCTTAGTTTGCCTCTTTAGTTCTAGCTTTGTTATAGAATAGACTCGGACCTAGCTCTACGGATGTCTAGGATGGATACATGTCTTTTTCTATAAGTTTAACTTGAACCTAGCTCTGCGGATGCCTAGGATGGATACATGTTGAACATTTAGTTCAGAAGCTCTGTATGGCCTATTTCTGTTATGGCAGTACTATGTCTTAAGCTTACTTCTACTTCAGTTCAGTTTTTAGTATTGTTTTGCTTTGCCACATGCTTCAGTGGCCTTACATTAATGCTTGACTTGCTTTGCCACATGTCTCAGTGCATTTATTTTTGCTCATTCATGTACTTTGTTTACTTTTGCCACATGCCTTAGTGGCCATTTTCATATTAATCTGCATGCTTGTATAAATACTTTTATTGATTAATATTAAATATTGGCATGTTTAGGATGCTAGAATTGTATGTTATTTCAGCACTTGTGTTCTTTATATACTCAGCATATATTCATGCGATCATAAGCTCGTTAGTATCAGATTTATTTTAGTAGTTGCAGTTATTTTGCTTTTAGCCTCACCTTGTTTAGTTGCTGCTTTGTATGTTATTTTTACATACTTGTTAATTAGCTATAAATGATTATTTTATGGCAATCCATTCATTATCACTTGTAGCACCTTATAATGCTTGTATGTTTAAAACCTTTAAATGTGATATCTTAAATATTCAGTTCACTTAATTAGCCTAAAGTGTACTTAGACAATTGTTTAATTGTAACCTTTTTCTTTTTTAGCTGGGGCCCTAGCATTTGTGATATTGACAAATGTCAAGTTTGGAGCTGTTCGTAGGCAGTACTGATGAATCCATAATTTATACCCTAATTAAAGGAAATTTTCATTTATTTCTCATATTAAAATTGCTCCTTAATCCAATTTTGTGTATCTGTTTTAGGAAAAATGCCTATCCAACAAATTCTGCGCAATTTGAAGAATTTTCCAAAATTTCTAAAGGAAAATCGCTGCCGTGCCCTGCAACGGTTCAGTTTGCAAACCGCGGGAGTGATCGTGTGCTGCAGCGGTTCAGTTTGTGAACCGCGGGCGCGATAGCGTGCTGCAGCTGTTCAGTTTGTGAACCGCGAGCGCGATTGCGCACTGCAGCGGGCCTCTTTCCAAATAATAGCACTACAACGCGTTGCAGTGGAGCATTTTGCAAAATGCTGGCACGAGCGCACTGCAGCGGGCCTCTTTGCAATTTGATTTCGCCGTAGCATGCTGCAGCGGGCCACAGCGCGCTGCAGCGGCCGTCAATTTTTCAGTCTGACAGATGTATTAATTGTGGCTGGGACAAAACCCCCAACCAGCCTCTTATCTCTAGCCATCATACCTTCTGCTGCAGCTCTGTTTTTAAATGGAAAATAGTCTCTTTGATGTGATGAGAAGGATAAACCAATAGAAAATATTGGTCACCTCACCCATCACTTGGAATTTGCCATTATTACTCATAATTTTTAAAAGGCATTGCTGGTTTTCATCTTGAGTATGAAGATGCAACCCCTCATCTATAAATACCTCCCCTCTTGACTAGAGGAGGGTTCCAAAAATTGCTCACTTCACTTAAGTAAAGAGATGGGTTGCATAAAAGAGAAGAAAAACTCCCCAAGGGTGGAGGAGCTCAACTTGCTAAGGAGAAGGAGGAGAAAGACAGCACTAATGACCTAAGAGAGGCACTTCAAGCAAGGAGAAGAAGAATCCAGAGAACTTCCCAAGGAATGTTCTTAGTATTTTCTAACCTCTTGTTTTGTAATTTCTCTTCTTAGTTGATCATGAAAGGGTCTTTATCCATGTATGTGTTCTTTTTCATCTCTTTTGCAATGGAGAGCTAAACCTCCCTTGGGGAGGGTTGGGTCAATCCCACATGTTTTGATAGTTACTATAAAATGTATGAAGTTTTCCTCAAGTATTAGTAAAAATTGTGAACTTAATGACTTGCTAAAAAAATGTATAAGACTATTGTGGACTTGAATGTGGACCCAAAAAAAAAAGATTTCTTAACTCAAGAACTAAGTTGTCTTATTCTCTATAGCTCACCTTGGTTTGATGCTAGATTTATGAGTGCATGAGAGCTTAGAACTAAGTGAGAAAGTTTTTGAGCTTAGTGCACCTTAATCTAAGCTCAACTAATGAGTTGATGCGTGTGATGCTAAGACCCACTAATTTAGCTCCGTTGCTCAAAATAATTGAGGGAGGGAATGGAATAATTGTGTGCTCATGAACGAGGTGACATAGTCATTAAGCCCAATGAAATCAATCCCTCATCTCAACTATGTGTGATGCGCGTGATGCATCTTAGTGGAATCAATGCTTATAAGATCTTAATAATTAACAACCCTCATCTCCATGATCAAGAGATGAGGTAAAATATATAAACCTGATATCTTATAAGAATCTTTGTGCTAAAATAGAACCGACTATATGTTTATTTTATGCACAAGATTTGAACTTATAATTCTTCGAGATAAAACTCAAGGAAAGACAATGTGCACCTGATTAAGATCAAGGAAAATGAAAGATAAACGCTTGAGGAATCATCATATATACGGTATCTATCATGTCATGTGGGAGAAACCCAACTCTCCTCTTATTTTTATTTGACTTATTCTCTACTACTGTGTTTATCGTGCTTGTTCTGGAACCAACTTAAATAATACATCGATAGCTTAAACATTAGTGATAATAGATACACCTTAGTAACAAAACATCCAATTCTCTGTGTATCGATAAATCCTGAAAACTCAAACTTTCCACTTATTACTTCAGACCACGTACACTTGCGTGAAAGCGCAGACGCATATTTTAGGTCTGTCAAGTACTGCAGGAGAGGAGCCGGTGCATGAGGAGGGTCTTCCTACTGCTATTTAGTTAAATTCACTTTCTTGCAGTGAGGTTTTGAGAGATCTTTACTTTCATTTAATTCAATTTGTAAAAATTAAACTCTGGATGTATTTACTTTTCTGCATTTGATCTGAGTTACTATTTTTTTTACTCTCTTATACTATATTGTGATAAGAATGTTATACCATACTGTTTCTTGCTTATGCCACTTTTATTTGTATTGATGTATGTTCACAGTTCTAGGTGAGAAGTCCTTGGCTTAAGGCAGGTTGGGTCCTACATGACTTTACTTAAGTTGGGGATTTGCCACAGCTGGAGCACGTTACTCCTCACGATTATGCTAATATAAGTATTAGTGTCGCCACGGGAAAAGAACAAGGCCTCACAGTTAGTATCAGAGAACACTATAAGGTGTCAGAATGGGATCTATGATTCCTTTCTACCTAATGGACCGTTCTTCTGAAGTACAAACATTAAGACATAACATCCATAATATAGTATTATCAGTAATTCTCTGAAAAATGCAGAATGAAAATACTCATATCCTAAATACCTAGTCATCTATAACAAACAAAAACTAATACATTCTACTATTAGGGTCAAATGGATCATGAAGAGTCTGACATGGACTATTATCTGTGTGCCTTCCAGTTGGCTTGGAATTATAGTTTCAAATGGAGATAGAAGAGCAAATGGCAAATCAAAGGAGTTTCAACAAAAGGAACCCTAGTCTTGGACAAGCTTCCACATCAAATGGCGTACCGAGGGCTTGACTTTCCTATCTACGCACAGGAGTGGTTGAACCTAGTAGAGTCAGTCCTGAGGCACATAGAGTGCCCAGAGTCCCTCTGACTTAACATAGTGACAAATCTGATGCTAGACTATGCGGGAGTCTGGTGGTATAATACCATCAAGAAGCTCGAACAGAAATGCAAAAGAAAGCGTCAGAAAGTGACCTTTGAAGATTTTTGTGTTGCATTTAGGACTGAGTACATCAAGGGAATCTAAGTGCTAGTTAGAGTAATTGTCATTTATTGATTTTAGTAGTGCTGTGATTTTTGGCATTTTCTAAATATTATGAATTCCGTTATTTCAAAAGTAATGAGAATTTTTGGCATCTATTAGAAATTTAAATTACTGTCTTCCTTAAAATGATTCTGAAATCAAGATTTGTACTGCTTATTTAGAATGAATTTTGAATCACCTCCTGCTGCTACTCCAATCAAGAATGATGTCGCTTTGAGCAGTTCCTCAGATGAAGTAGCTCATTTGCGAGCAATGGTGGCAACCTTGTTGGAGAATCAAGCTCAACATGTACTCGTAATGCAAACGATGATGTCTAATTGTCCAGAACTAGTTATTGCTACTGCTCCTGCTGTTCCTATGCCACAACATACTTTTCCTTCCCATCACTCTATGGATAGTCTTCTCCATAACTTCTTAAGACTAAGGCCTTCCACCTTCGATGGAAACTTATCATCAATGGATACAGCCGACTGGCTGAAAGCAGTAGAGAAGAATCTTATTAGTTTGAAGATCCCAAACTCAGAAACTGTCCGTCTCACTACACACCTGTTTCATGCTGAAGCAGAATACTGGTGGGAGGAGGCCAGGAATACAAAGTTCATTGACTATAAATTGGAAGACATCCTTTGGGATGAGTTCTTTGAAGCATTCAAAGCTGAATTCATTCCACCGTCTGCACAGAATATCATAGCAGACACGATTCTAAGGATGACTCAAGGAAGTCGCTCTATCGCTAACTACGAAAGGGAATTTTTGTAGGTTGATTTGTTTTGCTCCAGAAATTATTTACTCTAAATCGGCTAAGTTCCATTGCTTTCTCAGTGGACTCCGAGATTCACTGAAAGATCAAATTGTTCCACTTTGCTTGACTAGCTTCTTTGAACTAGTAGAGACAACTAAGGTGATTGAGCATCATCACTCAGAAAAAGATCTCAAGCGAAAGGTGCAATCAACTCCTAACCAGCATGAAGCCTTCAACAGGCACCAACCTAACTCTGCAAAGGTCTATCAACTTGAAGCTGCACCAACTACTGAACAAATTCAAGGATGTAATAAGCCTCATCCATTTGGCAAGTGTTACCACTTTAGCCATAAGTGCTACAATTATGGGCGACCAGGCCACAGGTTCTATCATTGTACACATATGGAAACAGTGGATGGAGTTTCGATGAAGCCATCTCAAAAGAACCAAGTGCTTAGAGCAACTCCGCTAAATAGGAGAGAACTAAATTTGGCAATAATGCCAGCACCTGCACCTGAAGTTCCAGAATAGCCCTCAGCTCCTAAATCCCAAAATTATCCCAGGAAGCAGGTAAACAATTGTCCTGCTGGTCCTGTGCGAGTGTATGCTTTAATGCCTCTGGAAGCCGCAGAAGACAATAATGTAGTTTCAGGAACACATTTTTGAACTTCTCTTTTGTTAATTACATTCCTGTACCGTAATTATTGTTATTCATTAATGCGATTCATATGAATAAATTAGGCACACTCTATTTTAATGACCAGCCCTGCAATGTGTTATTTGACACCGGTGCTAGTCATTTGTTTATTTCTGAATGTTTTGCCAACATCGTTAAACCACCCTCATACAACTTAGCAAAATCTTTGAGTGTTGGACTTCCATTTGGAGCCCAACTAAGTGCTCAAAAGTTTTGTAACATCAAAATTCCATTAAATGGTCTGGAGTTTCACTCCGAATTAATTTTTCTGCCATTAGTAAACTTTGATATCATCCTTGGGATGAACTAGCTCAGTTATAATAATGCCATCATAAACTGCTTGAAAAAGAAGGTCACTCTCCATTCCCAAGGCAAGTCTGAAACCTTTATAGGAAAAAACAGTACACAGTTATCGTTGATCAATGCTATTAAAGCCGAACAATTGATCAGTAAGGGTTGTCATGCTTTTCTGGTCACCATGATGGGTGAAGCAAGGGAAAGTGTCACTCTCATTGATTGTAAAGCAGTTAAGGAATTTGCTGACGTATTCCCAGAAGACCTGCCTGGTGTACCTCCTTCCAGAGAAGTTTAGTTCTCTATTGAATTAGCTCCGGGTACCCAGCCTATATCTAAATCACCATACAGAATGGTGCCTAAAGAACTTCAAGAACTCAATGAACAGTTACAAGAGCTCTTGAATAAAGGCTTTATTAGGCCAAGTATGTCTCTTTGGGGAGCGCCTGTTCTAGTCTTAAAGAAGAAGGATGGATCTATGCGAATGTGCATAGATTACCATGAACTAAATAAAGTCACCAAAAAGAATAAATACCCATTGCCTAGAATTAATGATTTATTCGACCAATTATCTGGAGCTGTCATATTCTCTAAGATTAACTTAAGGTCTGGATATCATCAATTGCGAGTGATGAATCCATAAAATATATCTAAAATAAAGAAAATTTCATTCAATTTTGATCTCTAAACTGCTCCTAAATTATATTTTGTCTATTTTTCAGGAAAATAGTCTCTCCAATGAAGTTCTGAGACATTTTTACAAAATTCCAAGATTTTTCAAAAGAAACCGCTGCCACGCGCTGCAGCGGGTCTATTTGCAAACCGTGGGCGCGGTAGCACGCTGCAACAGGTTCATTTGCGAATCGCGGGCATGGTAACGCACTGCAGCGGATCCTGTTTCGAACCGTGGGCGTGGTAGCGCGCTGCAGCGGGTTCATTTGCGAACCGCGGGCGCAGTAGCGCGCTGCAGCAGATCCTGTTTGCGAAATGCTCCCGCCACAGCGCGCTGCAGCGGTACAATTTCAAATGGAACCGCTATCGCGGGCTGCAGTGGGTAATTTTGCAATGCGTGTATGTGGTAGCGCGCGGCAGCGGAAGACTTAGCTCTTTTTGCTTGTGCCTTTGTGCGTAACAACGCGCTGCAGCGGCCGCCGCAATTTTTGCCGGTCAGGAGCATTTATTGTGGTTGGGACAAGACCCCCAACTTGCATCTTGTCCCCAAGCATCATTCTTTGTAGCAGCTCTGATTTTTAATGGAAAGTGGCCACTTGATGTGATAAGAAGGATAAACAAAGAAGGATATTGGTCACTTCACCCTTAATTTGGGATTTGCCATCATGACTTTAGAATTTTTAATTGTCAAATGCTGGTTATGGAGAGGATGAAGGAGGATGCAACCTCTCTCCTATAAATACACCTCCTCTTGACTAGAGGAGGGTTCACAATTTTGCTCAATTCACTAAGTAAGGAGGGGTGCATAAGTGGAAGTGAGGAACACCCCAAGGGTGGCAAAGAAAGCTCTTGCTAAGGAAGATAAGAAAGAAGGCAGCACTAGCAACCTAAGAGAGGAGCTTGAAGAAGGAGAAGAAGAAATATGGAGAACTTCCAAAGAACGTTCCTAGTATCTTCTAAACTTTGCTTTTGTTATTTCTTTTCTTAGTTGATCATGAAAGGGTCTTTATCCATGTATGTGTTTTTCTTCATTTCCTTTGTAATGAGTAGCTAATTCTCCCTTGGGGAGGGTTGGGAAAACCCACATATGTATGAGTAAATTTTAATGTATGAAGTTTCTTTTCTCAAGCACAAATAAAATGTGAGAACTCTATGCCTTATTAAGAAATGCCTTTTATTATTTAGTCTTGAATGTGGATGAATGGAAAAAGAACTCATAATCTCAAGAACTAACTTGTCTTGTGCTCCATAGCACACCTTAGGTTGGATGCTAGGTTTATGAGTGCATGAAAGCTTAGAACTATATGACAAAGTTCTTGAGCTTAATGCACCTTAATCTAAGCTCAACCAAAGTATTGATGCATGTGATGCTAAGACCCACTAAATGAGCTCCTTAGCTCAACATAATTGAGGTAGAGGAAGAAATAGTTGAGTGCTCATGAACTAAGTGACATAGTCATTGAGCCCAACATATTAATCCCTCATCTCAACTATGTGTGATGCGAGTGATGCTCATGGTGGAATCAATGCTTATAAGATTTAAAAGACTTAAAAAATTGAATGTCTCCTTAATCAAGAGATGAGATAAAAACACTAAACCTAAAATCTTATAGGAATCTTTGTGCCAAAATAGAACCGAATGTGTGTTCATTTTGAGCACAAGATTTGAACTTGTGAAACCTTGAGGTAAAACTCAAGGAAGCACAATGTGCACTTGATTAAATCAAAAAGAATAAAAGAAAAAGCTTGAGAATTCAACATGCATTAATAAATTTCTCATCGGATGCAGGATGAACCCAACTCTCCTCTCTCTTTTATCTAACTTATCTTCACATAGTGATTATTATGCTAAATCTAGGGCCAACTCAACTAATCAATTGTAGCTTAAACATTAGTGAGAATAGATAGACCTTAGTGTCAAAATTACCAATTCTCTGTTGTTTGATAAATCGCAGAAATTAACACTTTCCACTTATTACTTCAGACCATACACTTGCGTGTGAGCACAGACATGTATTTATAGTCTGTCAGCGAGTAAATGAAGATGATGTAGGAAAGACCGCTTTTCGTACTTGCTATGGTCATTTTAAATTCTTAGTGATGTCTTTCGGACTCACCAATGCGCCATCAATCTTCATGGATTTGATGCAGCGAGTTCTGAAGCCATATTTGGACAAGTCTGTCAAATATTTGGGGTCGTTGCCGGGGAATTGGTATTTGTTTTGTATTAAGGATTATCTATAAGTAGCTAGCGATTTAAGTATTTCATTGCATATATTTTTAGTTTTTTTTTTTATTTCTGTAATTATAGAAACTAACGATTTACTTTTATATTTCTTTATTTTTGGTTTTTTTTTTTTGAACACTATTGCTAAAATTGTTCTTGATAGCCTCATTGTTAGTTTCATGAGTAAAAGAGTTTGTACTGAATATATTTTTGATCCTGAAATTGAGAGAACTTACTTACAGGCTAGGAGAGAACAAAACCTTTCAAATTAATAAACCATTATGGGAAACTGTAATGAAAATGAAGGGGAGCTATTAGGAGAGCCTAGGGGAAGAGCACTAAGAGACTATGCACTACCAACTGTTAGGGGAATCTCCCATGCAATTGCAAGGCCAAACATTGAAGCCCATAATTTTGAAATCAAACCTTCCACACTAAGCATAGTTCAAAATAATCAGTTTGGGGGATTGGCTACTGAAGATCCAAACTCACATATTTTAACGTTCCTTGAAATATGTGACACCTTTAGGTTTAATGGCGTCTCTATAGACGAGTTAAATTGTGGCTTTTCCCATCCTCTTTAAGAGATAGATCCAAGAGTTGGCTTAGCTCTCTACCTAGCAATTCCATCCGAACATGGGATGATTTGGCTAAGAAATTCTTAGCCAAATATTTCCCTCCGGCAAAAACCACCAGGTTGAGGATTGAGATCACCAACTTCACTCAGTTGGAAGGAGTGACTCTTTATGATGGGTGGGACCAATTTAAGGAATGCCTCAGGCATTGCCCACATCATGGGTTCCCTCTATGGATGCAAGTGCAAACCCTTTACAATGATTTGAACACTCCTACGAGGACACTCATTGATGCAGCCGCCGGTGGTTCTATTAGCCGAAAACCCAAGATGAGGCTTATGACCTCTTGGAAGAAATGGCCAATAATGCATATAATGGCCTTCCAAAAGGTTAAAAAATGAAGCTATAAAGGTAAACGAGTCCAACCAAATAACGGTATTACAGCAAGAGATACATGCCTTAAACCAAAGAATAGAAAGGATGAATGTTAATGTTGTTCTAGAAGTACATTGTGATTTGTGTGGGGGCAGGCATAACAATAAAAATGCAACTTAAAAAACCCCTTTGTATAAAATAACATTGAACAAGTTAATTACCTAAGAATCAATAACTCGATGAATAACCCTTACTCCAACACCTACAACCCAGGGTGGAAAAACCACCCCAACTTTTCTTGGAGTAATAATAATAATAATATAATTCAATATCGGGGAAATTCATCCAACCAATAAGGCATTAATAATAGAAATAACAATAGCAACCAACATCAAAATTTAGAAGGGGCCTTCAACTCATTTAAGGCTGAAATGATCCAATTTATGTGCCGCACCGAAACTACTATCACTCGCCATAATGCTTCTATCCAAGGAATAGAAGCTTCCCTGAGAAATTTAGAAACCTAATTGGGGCAGATCTCCAAGCAACTGACCTCTCGGCAGCAAGGGGCCCTACCCAGTTCGACTAAAATAAACCCTAGGGAGTTGGTTAGTGTGATACATTCGAATGTTGTGTTAGGTGGAATTAATACTGAAGGTACAAGTGCAACAGATTATAAGCTAGAGGAAAAGAAAAAAATATTGGGGAATGAGAGTGAGAAGATAACAGCGCCTAAATGTGAAGACCTAGGGAGGTTGAGCATCGCTTGCATAATCAGAAACGAAGTATTTTTAGATCCCTTGTGTGATCTAGGTGCTTCGATGAACATTATGCCCTACCATATTTAAGAACATCTAAAGGTAGGAGGGATGGAATATACCTCAATGATTTTGGAGTTTGCCAATTTAGAATCCCTTATCCCTCTTGGAATGATAAAAAATATTGCAGTCGAAATGGGAAACTTTATAGTTCCAATTGATTTTGTGGTTTGTGAATGGGATCAATGGAATAAGAATTCCACGATTATCTTTGGGAGACCCTTTCTAATGAGTGTGAAAGCTGTTATTGATATAGGTCGTGGGGTTATGAGCAAAAGTGTAAAAGGGAAAACTGAATTAATTAACCTTAAACCCACTTTATTCAAGCAAAGAGAAATGGAAAATGAGGTGAAGAGAAGGGTAAGAGAAGAAAGGTTATGGATTGACAATATCCTAGAGGATCTAATAATAGAAGAAAGAAATTCTGACAATAGCTCAACTCCTTCTTTACTCTCCATGCACTATTCTTTACTCTCCTTCTTCCTCATACTCTTGATCTCTCTAGCTCTCATTTCTCGCCATGTCTTCCGGAAAGAAAGCCATTCCAAGAAGGGAGGCCGAAGCCTCTTCCTCCGGGGGAACTTTTAATCAGAAAAGGTTCTCTTCTGCAGAGGCTGAGCAGTGTTTTTATTCAACCACTTCTCAGCAGAAGTTAATTTCAGAGAGATGTTTCAGCCCCACCTTACCCGTTTCGGTAGAGCAAGTCATCCCTCGAGGATGGAAGGAGTTGGTGACGAAGAGATCCCCGACGTACCCGGAGATTGTCCAAGAGATCTATGCAAATGCAATCGATGCGGCCGGGCAGCGAATTTTCTGCCGAGGTAAGGGTGTCACCCTTGGAATTTCTCAAATCAAGCAATTCTATGGGCTCGAGGAGGTACATTCTTGCGCTTACTTGGATCTCTTGGAATCTCGCCAACCCCCTCTTGATCTTGTTGCATAAATCATCCACGAGGACACCGAATGGGAAGGAGGATTAGCCAACATTCCTTGTTCCGAATTAACAGATACGTGTATAGTGCTTGGCTAGTCTTCATTTCTAGCTTTATCATGCCTACGAGTCACTTGACTAAAGTGACCCGTGCCCGAGCACTTCTCTTGAGCTCGTTGGTTAAGTCGGGTGAGATCCGCATTTCCAATATTATTTTTGAGCAGCTTTGGAAAGCTCTCAAGGGTCCTTGCGCTGCATTGGCCTTCGGGTCTTTGATATCAGGGTTGTGCGAGACCCAAGGGTTCAAGATCCTCTCCTCGGACACCGTCGTTCCCCCCGGTTGCACCCTTAACCCATCAAACCTGAATGTACGGGCAAGAGAATGAAAGCTGCCCAAGAAAAGAAGGGGCGTCCAGGGGGAAGCATCCGCGCAGCCTGACTGTTACCACACGAACAAGCTCTTGATACGTAATCAGCAAGCGGAGCTTAGCCAGGCTCTTGCCATGGACATGGGTTCTTTAAACAGGAACTCATCCAGCAGTGCCAGTTTCAATTCGACTTTCATGAAGCCCTAGGGATGATGTTTGAGGATTGGAGCTTGCAGGGTGGACCGGATCCATCCATATTGCCTAGGCTGCCTATTGGTGCCCCTATTCTAGAGACGCGCTATCCTTGTAAAACCGCATACGTGGAGGAGGTGGATGAAGAGGAGGAAGACGATGATTGAATAGGTTGTACTTTTTTTTTCTTTTTTATGATTTTCCTTTGTATTTTATTTGTCTTATTTTGAGATTTTATTTTATGAATCTTCGTATTTCCCTCATTTTATGGTATTTTTCAATGACAAATTTTTTCTGAATTTTTCAAGAAAATGAAAATCACAAAAAAGTCAAATTGAAATTTGATATAAGTAAAAGGGAGCTTATCAAAAATGACCAAATGCATTATAAGCACTAAAATGTTTTAATTAAGGAATAAATGGAGGATAATCTAATCTCCAAAAATTTAACTTAATGCCTTGAACTAAGTGTGGGGAAGGCATTGGACTTAGACTAGAAAATTTGGTGAATACTCTAAAAAGAGTGTGCTAGGCTCCCGTAGGACTTCATGATCACAAAGATGCATATTAGGGATGAAAAAAAGTATCTCTCCCTAATATTAAAAAGAAAAAAAAAAAAAAAAAAAAAATATATATATATATATATATATATATATATATATATATATATATATATATATATATATATATATATTTAAAAGGGATGATGAAAAATATCTCTCATAAATGATTAAAATGTGAAAGAATGAAGAAAAATATCTCTCCTTTAATCTCTTCATCTTTGTGATTCATAAGAAGGAGCGCATATGACAAAACTCTTGGAGTCTTTGACCACCTCTCTAGTCTAGGGTCCACAATGAACTTTACCCATCACCTAGTGCCAAGTATGAAAAATCAAATATTTGGAGATGAATTCATTAACCCACTTATTGCCACGATTAAAACATTAATATTGCTAAATGTTTCATTTCATTATTGCTATGCTCACACCTTGACTTATATTTATTCTAAATACATTATTGTGACTTTTATCCCTACAAAACAGAAAAAAAAAATATCATTTTGAGCTTACTTGAGAACGTGCAAGAATTTAAGTGTGGGAGTGTGATGAATCCATAAAATATATCTAAAATAAAGGAAAATTTCATTCAACTCTGATCTTTAAACAACTAAATCAGATTTTATCTATCTTTTTAGGAAAATAGCCTCTCCAATGAAGTTCTGAGATAGTTTTACAAAATTTCAAGATTTTCAAAGGAAACCGCTGCCGCTCGCTGAAGCGCGCTACAGCGGGTCTATTTGCAAACCACGGGTGCGGTAGCGCGCTGCAACGGGTTCATTTGCGAACTGCAGGCATGGTAGCACGCTGCAGCGGATCCTGTTTCGAACCGCGGGCGCGGTAGCGCGCTGCAGCGGGTTCATTTGTGAACTGCGGGTGTGGTAGCTCGTTACAGCGGGGTCTGTTGCGAACCGCGGGTCTGATAGCACACTGCAGTGGATCCTATTTGCGAAATTCTCACGCCACAGCACGCTGCAGCGGTACAATTTGCAAATGAAACGGCTACTGCGCGCTGCAGCGGGTAATTTTGCAATGCGTGTGCGCAGTAGCGCGCGGCAGTGGAAGCCTTAGCTATTTTTTATTGTGCCTTTACGCGCTACAGCGCGCTGCAGCAGCCGCCGCAATTTTTGCCAGTCAGGAGCATTTATTGCGGCTAAGATAAGAACCCCAACCTGCATCTTGTCCCCAGTCATCATTCTCTACACCAGCTCCAATTTTTAATGGAAAGTGGCCTCTTGATGTGATAAGAAGGATAAATAAAGAAGGATATTAGTTACTTCACCCTTAATTTAAGATTTGCCATCATGACTTCAGAATTTTTAATTGTTAAATGCTGGTTATGGAGAGGATGAAGGAGGATACAGCCCCTCTCTTATAAATACACCTCCTCTTGACTAGAGGAGGGTTCACAGTTTTGCTCAATTCACTAAGTAAGGA
Source organism: Gastrodia elata (assembly GCA_016760335.1). NCBI lineage: Eukaryota > Viridiplantae > Streptophyta > Magnoliopsida > Asparagales > Orchidaceae > Gastrodia > Gastrodia elata. The sequence goes on along the minus strand of CM028672.1, from coordinate 54,416,218 downwards.
GGAGGGGTGCATAAGTGGAAGTGAGGAACTTCCCAAGGGTGGCAAAGTAAGCTCTTGCTAAGGAAGAGAAGAAAGAAGGCAGCACTAGCGACCTAAGAGAGGAGCTTGAAGAAGGAGAAGAAGAAATCCGGAGAACTTTCAAGTAATGTTCCTGGTATCTTCTAAACTTTGCTTTTGTAGTTTCTTTTCTTAGTTGATCATGAAAGGGTCTTTATCCATGTATTTGTTTTTTTATATTTATTTTGTAATGAGTAGCTAATTCTTCCTTAGGGAGGGTTGGAAAAACCCACATGTGTATGAGTAAATTTTAATATATGAAGTTTTTTTTCTCAAGCACAAATAAAATGTGAAAACTCTATGCCTTATTAAGAATGCCTTTTATTATTTAGTCTTGAATGTGGATGAAAGAAAAATAAACTCATAATCTCAAGAACTAACTTGTCTTGTGCTCCATATCTCACCTTAAGTTGGATGCTAGGTTTATGAGTGCATGAAAGTTTAGAACTATGTGACAAAGTTCTTGAGCTTAATGCACCTTAATCTAAGCTCAACCAAAGTGTTGATGCATGCGATGCTAAGACCCACTAAATGAGCTCCTTAGCTCAACATAATTGAGGTAGAGGAAGAAATAGTTGAGTGCTCATGAACTAAGTGACATAGTCATTGAGCCCAATATATTAATCCCTCATCTCAACGATGTGTGATGCGAGTGATGCTTATGGTGGAATTAATGCTTATAAGATTTAAAAGACTTAAAAAATTGAATGTCTCCTTGATTAAGAGATAAGATAAAAACACTAAACCTAAAATCTTATAAGAATCTTTATGCTAAAATAGAACTGAATGTGTGTTCATTCTGAGCACAAGATTTGAACTTGTGAAACCTTGAAGTAAAACTCAAGGAAGCACAATGTGCACTTGATTAAATCAAAAAGAATAAAAGAAAAAGCTTGAGAATTCAACATGCATTAATAAACTTCTCATCACATGCGGGATGAACCCAACTCTCCTCTCTCTTTATCTAACTTATCTTCATATAGTGATCATTGTGCTAAATCTAGGGCCAACTCAACCAATCAATTATAACTTAAACATTAGTGAGAATAGATAGACCTTAGTGTCAAAACAACCAATTCTCTATAGTTCGATAAATCTCAGAAATTAACACTTTCCACTTATTACTTCAGACCACGTACACTTGCGTGTGAGCGCAGACGTGTATTTATAGTCTGTCAGCGAGTAAATGAAGATGATGTAGGAAAGACCGCTTTTCGTACTTGCTATGGTCATTTTGAATTCCTAGTGATGTCTTTCTGACTCACCAATGCGTCATCAATCTTCATGGATTTGATGCAGTGAGTTCTGAAGCCATATTTAGACAAATCTGTAATCATCTTTATCGACGATATCCTCATTTATTCTTGAACCTTAAAGATCATGAAGAACATCTGAGGTTAGTATTAAAAACTCTTCGTGAACATCAGCTGTATGCCAAGTTCTCCAAGTGTGAGTTTTGGCTGAAGTCCATTACATTCTTAGGGCATGTCTTCGATGCCCAAGGTATTCGTGTAGATCAAAATAAAGTATGCGCTATTCAGGACTGGGTTCAACCTAAGACAGTCACTGATATTATAAGTTTCTTAGGACTAAATGGATATTACAAGAAGTTTATTCAGGGCCTTTCCCAGATCGCTTCGCCTTTGACTAAATTAATTCAAAAAGCCGCTCCATTTATTTGGGGCCCTGAATGCGAGGGAGCATTTGAAACCTTGAAGGACACACTCTCTACCGCTCTAGTACTTGTTCAGTCTAAGGAAGGCTTGAACTATCAGGTGTACACCGATACCTCTGAAATTGGTCTAGGCTGTGTGTTAATGCAAGAGGGTAAGGTAATCGCTTACGCCTATCATCAGTTAAAACCCCATGAGAAAAATTATCCAGTTCATGATCATGAACATACCGCTGTGATATTTGCCTTAAAGATTTGGCGTCACTACATGTATGGAGTTCAATGTTCAATTTTCACTAATCATCAAAGTCTGAAATATATCTTCACCAAAAGAGAACTGAACTGTCGTAAAAGGAGATGGTTAGAACTCATCAATGATTATGATCTGAGCATTCAGTACCATCCAGGAAAAGCAAATGTTGTGGCTGATGCTCTTAGCCGTGGTGCTACTTCATCTTCCATAATCGCCTCCAGCTATTTAGAACAAGAATTTTGTAAGCTAGAGATTTCTCCAGTCAGTGGCGAAATGCGAAGTTCGCTCTTAGCAAATATCAATGTAGAACCTACCTTTCTTAGAGATGTCTCTATCTCGCAAACCAAGGATGATGATTATCTGAAATTCAAAGTAGATATTGAAGGTGGTCATCGTCATGAATTGCAAATGCGCAACGATGTAATTTATCAAAGTAATCATTTGTGGATTCCTAAATCCATACACCGTGAAGTGTTGATTGAAGGTCATAATTCTAGGCATCATATTCACCCAGGCAGTACCAAGATGTACCAGAATTGAAAGTAATCATTTTGGTGGCCCGGTATGAAGAATGATGTAGCTGATTTTGTGGCTAAGTGTCATGCTTACAGTTTGGTAAAGGTTGAGCACCAAAGACCTAATGGTCTTCTGCACCCATTAGAAATTTTTGAATGGAAATGGTTCGATATATCTATGGATTTAATCATGGGATTGCCTCGTGCAAAATCTGGTGCCGATGCAATCTGAGTTATAGTAGATTGTTTGACTAAATCAGTGCATTTTCTTCCTATCCGTCATACTGACTCTGTGGAGAAGCTAGCAAGGCTCTATATCAAAGAAACTGTCATACTGCATGGTATTCCAAAATTAATTATATCCGACAGAGATAACAAATTTACTTCTAAGTGTTGGCAGGTTGTGCATCAAGATCTGGGTACTACTCTAGCTATGAGTATAGCCTTTCATCCTCAAATGGATGGTCAGACTAAAAGAGTGAATCAAGTTCTGGAGGATTTGCTTAGGCTTTGTGTTCTTGATTTTGTCGATTCCTAGGAAGATCATATTTTATTAGTAGAGTTTACCTACAATAACAGTTTCCAAGCCAGTATTAAAATGGCTCCTTATGAGACATTGTATGGTAGAAAATTCAATACTCCTCTAGCTTGGTCAGAAATAGGAAGCGCTCAACTTTTTAGTTCCAAGTTAGTTGAAGAAACTAACAAGAAGATTCATTTAATTCAGCAAAGGATTCATTCAGCTCAAGACTGTCAGAGCAAGTATCATGATGCTCATCATCGTCTCCTATTATTCAATGTTGGAAATTATGCTTATTTAAAAGTTAGTCCAATGAAGGGCATCTACAGATTTGGCGTAGCATGGAAACTTAGTCCCCGCTATGTTGGACCTTTTGAGATTTTGGCCAGAGTAGGATCGTCTGCCTACAGGTTAAATCTTCCTAATGACTTTGCAGCTGTTCACAACATGTTTAACGTATCGTCATTAAGAGGATGTCCTAGAGACCCTTCACATCTCATTCAACTTCCAGCAGTATAAATCCAACCTGACCTTTCTTACGTCGAAGAAACAATCAAAGTCTTAGCTCGTGATCAGAAGAAGTTAAGAAACCGTTCAATTCATATGGTCAAAGTCCAGTGGAAGAATCGATCTCTGGAAGAATCTACTTGGGAGAAAGAAGTAAATATGCGCAATAAAAATCCACAGCTTTTTGCAAGTCCAGGTACTATTCTTTTCTTTCTCATCAATTTTATTTAAATATTTCAATCCCTGTAGTACTTTCTTCTCTAAGTGATGTCTGGGACAACATCGTTCTTAAGGGGGGGAGTTTGTAACAACCCTAGTTGTTACTATATCTAAGTTCAGGTTAAATAAGCTAAACTAAGTCCTAATTTTGATTCCATTAGACTCAATGGGTCATTTAAACCTAACCCTAGAAGTTTGGGATCAATTAGAGCTAAATTTAGAATTTTAGTACTTTTGCCTATTTCTGAGTCCTAAAAAAACTTAAGTTTATTTGATCTCTAAATTAAAATTTAGTTTCATTTTTGAATTCCTCACACCTTAATTAGCTAAGGGTGAAAATTTGGGAATTTTTGGAGGTCATTTAAACCTATTTTAGAATTTATTTAATTTAGTTCAATTGCACATAAGGGTTTGAAACAATCCCTAATTGCATATCTACCCTTCCCCTAACAGTCGGCTGACCCCAAAGTGCTGGTGCCATTCGGGCTGTTCATCCCACGGATCTGATCCAACGGCCTGCGCTTTCGATCAATATCCGTCTCATCTCGACCATTCCGCGGTTCCGAGATACTAATCCGATGACATCAAAGTATCTGTCTTAAGTAGGATCGATCACCCGTCCGATCTTTAGATCCGATCCGACGGTTGATCCAGCCTCCTCTCTCTGCCATTAGGTGTCGGGAGATCAGAGCCATTCCACGTAAACTGATGATCGATCAGACGGCGCTGGAGGCTCCCACGACTGTGGATCGTCTTCCTCCTCATCTCGCGCCCGACAGCAGAATCCCGTTATACAGCCACGTCCTCAAACCTGTTTGCCACTCCCGTGCCACATCAGGGAGGCGGTTGCGACCATGCCCTCATTGACCTAGCACTCCCAGCCAAGGTCAAGGCCCGGTCCACTGCAATTTGGGAAATTTAGGGAGCACCCTTGGGCCGAGCCTATGCCATGGTCCCTGACCTCAGAAGCCACCCCAGACCTTCCATCAGACTATAAGTACCTCTGGGTTGTCACAGTGAATCCCTTTGATGACTGTGATCCCCAAATTATCCTTCTAAAGTCCCTGGAACTCTCGCCATTCTCAACGATTTCTGCTGCTACGAACCTCTAATAGAGGGTGTGGTTTGGAGTTCAGATCCCCTTGCTGAGCCTCTGCGATCATCTGGAGGAGTCCGAGCTTCTCATCTTACCTCTGTCTCCTCTGCTACCACTAAATTCAGGTACACCTTTTCCACTGAATTTCATAAGTTCAGTTTCCATTCTTGGCTCTGGATTGAGCCTCTAGATGTCTTCTAGCTAACCTTAGCCACTTAGGAAACCTGTCATGATTGTCGCCAAGGTTTGAGCTAACTCTGATCAATCATATCGATCGATTGAGCTAGCAGTCAGGCCATTGCTGATTTGAGAAAGGACCCTGCGATCGGCTGTACCCCAGACTGCGAAACCTTAGGGGTTCGACTCGCCTCACCTCACTGATGGTGTAGGAATCAAGCTCCATCCATTTAGTAGCCACTGTGAGGAGAATTGATCGCTCACAGTGAACCCTAATTCCCCTGCCTTAGCACCTCTCCATCGAGTAGCACCCCAATGATCCAGTGCAACCTAGAAGGGGGTTCTTACCTCAATCGATGCGTCTTAGTTCCCTGAAGGTGTAACCGTTGAGATCAGGGCATGGCATGGAGTGTGCGCGGAGAATTGCGCGTCAGAAGCTAACCTTAATGAAGGAGGGGTGTCGGGCTGTAGGCGCGGGGACGAAGCACGGACGCTTTGGGCCAGGTCAGACCCCAACCCGCACGATTCTGATTTTTGGCCGCAACTTTATTTAAATTATTTATGAATTATTTTCCTTCTATTAATTCCTATGTAAATAGGTTTAATTAAACACCCTATGGTTTGATTTAAATATAATACAGAATGAATTATTTAAATGACTTTAGTTATACTTATCCAAATAGTATGGTCCAATATACCATTTTAATTGGAAAAATGCAAGGAATAATAATATAAAATAAAATTAAGGATCCAATGGTTAGATTTAAAATAATTGCCTAATCTTTCTTTATTTTCATTTAAATAATAATAAATTCTTTTATTATCCAAAAAAGTTGATTAAGGTCTCTGATTGCTCATGAGACCATAAAGAATCTATGTAGACCCTTAGAAGTAACTTAGGATCCTTAATTTTGCGTATCATTCCTTCATTACCTTAAAATGAGATTAGTGATTTAAGCCTTGGGTTAGTCTCTGATTTTGATGAATCTAGTGTAGCGCCCCGCCCCGCCGCAGCGTGCAAAAGATAAGTATAATCAGTTCGGCGGCGGAGTGGCGTGCCACTCAGGGAGGAATAACTCGTCTCTCTGAAATAGTTGAAAATCGAATCTGAAGGGCTGCTGACTCAACCTCAAGGAGGGTTGAGAGCTAATACTTAAGATAAGAGTAGTATCCTTATCCTAAGTTTTAGACAAATACATTCATTAGATTTAGAATACAATAGGAATCCAATATATGTATAAGATATCAGCATTTCCAGTATAATGATCACATCACAATACTAAGTATAAGTAGTATATAAATAGAGTGCAGAAGCTTAAAGCAAATATCCAAAAACATTCATCATAGAAGCTGTATGAAAGCATTCATCTCAGAAAAGAAAAGGTAATATATCCAGAATTATTACAAACATTTTACTAAAACATAGAAATAAAGCTAAGTGCTGAATTGAGATGAACTAAGCAGAAAAGTAAGGTTGAAGGAGAGTCCACTAGAGCTCCACTGGCTCCTCCTAAATCTCCTGGGTGTCCTCCTGACCTGACTCAATATAGTGCTCAAGATCTAGCAAATTGCCGGATCCCAAAAGTACCCCGTGTTAGACAATACGTCTAACACATCAAAATTATCTAAATAGTCCTAATTATTCATTTAACATTTTCATAATATAAGTAAATCTACAGAATATCTGTGAAGGTAACTAAAAGTATAAAACTGAATAAAACTGTACAAAACTAAAGTAAAGTAATATAAAATTGAACTGTAAATAGAATACTGAAGGTAAGCCAAAATAGTAATAGATATGAAACAGAGTAATAGCATGTAAGACTATGTTGTATGCCACTGAAAATGTACATCTGAATATGCCACAATACTATATGCTACTGAGTCATACGATCCAATGTCTACATACATCCAGTTGGGAACTACGATGCCGTTGTATCCTGAAATTCCCCAGTCAATGTATGCAACATTCAGTAACCCATAAATCATCACTGATACTCATACATTATTACTGATACTCAACATCTTGCTTATACTCATACTCATACTTCTAAGCTACATGAGATAAATCCAGAAATCCAGAAAAATGCTTTGAAATCCAATAATGAATTCACGATCTCCATTATGTAGAATCCTACTAAAAGGATTCTTACTCCTACAATCTATTTTGATACTTGGTTAAAGTTGAGAGTTTTCTTAAAAATCATTAGATAGGATGATTGTATACACATATTTAGCACATTTGCAAGAAAGGTGGTTCTTAACACTTAGTTTGATTAAGCTACCCTAACAAAGCGATCTTCGATAAGAGGCATCACCCGATGTCGATTTATATCTCAAGCTAAGTTATTAAGATGCCCAACTCACAATCACACTTAGTATCCTAAAGAAGGTGACTCGAATTACTTAGTTTGTTTAAGCCACACCTATTGGAGCAATCTTTGCTAGGAGGCATCACCTGATGGCAATTTAATCAAACTAATCCCTCGGGATAGCACTGGTCATAAGTCCACATTAGAGTGAATCAACTAATCCTGAATACTACTGAAGTAATCTAGTACTATGGGTATACCATACTACACCAACCAATAATCTAGGTTCAGACAACTCTATTTAATCAACAAGGATTTATCAAAGCTATTAATCCTTACTCTACATGGGTGAGTCCTACACAAGGCTCCAAGGGTATGATCAAGGGATTACTCAATGTAGGTTGCTACCACAAGGAATGAGTCCTATTTTAAGTACTTTAGGTGATTCCTATCACAAGGCATCAAGTTTAACTTCTAAAGTTATGAATGATCATCTAAGTTTCTACCTCAATAAGTTACCAAAGCTCTTCCTACCTCAAGGTATCAATGATTAAACTCCTTAAACATTTCAAGAATGATCCTAAAGCAAGACCCTCATGATCTCACTTTTCTACTTCTTAAGGTTTACTTATTAGACTTAGGTTAAAGTGATCAGATCAGATGATTAAAATTCATCTGATCCTTTTCTCTTCTATAAACATGGGATGAAATCAAAGATTTTATTAGAGTTAGATCATTTCATAAATCATTACAATTTTATTACCCATTTTATGCTAATAGTTTTATATAAGAGAAAATCAAAGATCTAAAATTTAGATTCAGATGGTTCAATCACACAAATTTGATATTAACCTTAGCACTTCTAATTTAATGATTTAAGATCAATACTAAATCAGATGCATTAATATCAATTAAATTATCTTTCAATCAAGTTAAATGATTAAGTAATTAAGGTTTAGATCTTTATCAAGATAAGTTAGGGTTTAACCCCTAACCCTTCTACCATTAAGACCAAAGGTTACTTTTAAAGGTCAATGACAAATCAATGGGTTATTAGTATATTATTGATGATAATTTCAGGTTTGGATTAAGTATCATCTACTTAATCAAGTTATCATGATTGTTATGTTCAAATATAGTTTAATGTCAATTTAAGCACAATTAGGTGTCCAAATAATGTTTAAGTTCTCTAACATACATTCTAAAATTATAAAAGCATGGAAATGTAAATTCGACATAAAATGGAAAGTAATTAAGGCCAACTAATTCCAAATCAACCAAAGGAGTTAGCACTTGATTACAAATCTAAAGGACTTAGGTTTCATGCCATTTAGTTGTTAAGATTATACCTATTCAATACAAGCTTATAAGGATTCTATTATCTAGCAATTAGCATAATACATTTAAAATTCATGATAAGTTTTGAGCACAAGCACTTGATAAGATGACAAAGTTTCAGACTTAATTTCAACATAGAATTTTATACAATGCTCAATTTTAACTAAAATAGGTTCGATTTTGATATAATTCAGTCCCACTAGGGTCCTAGGGACCTTAAAATGCAAAAATGGGGAAGTTCTGGCCATTTCAGCCAATTCTGGGCAAGTTCTAAAAATTCTAGGCAGTTTTGCAATTTCTGGCGCTGTAGCGCGCTGGGGCGCGCTGTAGCGAGCTGCAGTGCTTCTGGCGCTAGAGCGCGCTGTGGCGCTGCTGGTGCTGTAGGGCGCGGTGGCGCTGTCGGTGCTGGAGCGCGCAGCAGCGCTTTTGGCGCTGCGGCCCGCCGTGGTGTGCTATGGCGCGCGGCAGCGGTCCAACTCGCGAAAATACTGTTCAATTAATTTATTTTTTTGATTTTATAAAGTTTTCTTAAAATGTCGCTAAAGCGCGCTACAGTGCGCCGCTGCAGCGGTCCATTTGCAATTTACTGTTCAATAAGGTAATTAACGAATTTTCATATGATTTTTTTGAAATGGCACTGTAGCGGCCCAGTTTGCAACTTTGGGCGCTGTAGCGCGCTGAAGCGCTAGACGGTGTTTTTGCCAGTGCGAAAACCCATGAAGGCCACATTTCGAGCTCAATTACTCTCAATCTAGAGCGTTCCATGAACAGTGCCATATATCAATGGAAAGGTATTTCTGATACCTTTCCATTGACACCAAAATTGGCACAGATAAAGCTTTCTAACTATACAAAAAATGGTGATAAGGACCAAGGTATGCAGAATGAATGAAAAACAGAGCAATTTTTCTTCAAAAAAATAAGATGCTTTCAAGAGCCATAATGACCTCCATACATGCTTATGGATTTCTAAGGATACTTTTAAGCATAATAACAATATGAAGAAGGCAAATGGGTACAAGAAGAGTAAGCAAACTGGTACCTTAGCCTTGCAAAGGATGGAGGAAGAAGGAATCTTTGTCTTTCTCCAAAGCCTTAGAGGTGAGCTGAACTTCTTCTTCTTCAACACTAGGGCAATAATGGAGGAGGAGATATGAAAATTTTAGCAAGAAGAAGAAGAGGGCTGTGCTTCTCCTTAATAAAGGAGAAGGAGAAGGATGGAGTAGGGGAGTAGGGAGCCATCATGAGCCTAGGGAGAGAGGTCATCATGCTTGAGCCTAAGAGGGCATGGGAGCACTGGCTATGGAGATGGGGCTGACAGGTAAGCCTTAGAAAAATAGGATGATAGGGAAAATTGCAATTTATGGACTGAATAATCACTTATTTATTTTCCTTAAGAAAATTCAGATTTTTGAAATGCACTCTGAAAATTCCCAAAAATTAACCCCTAGCTAATTTGGGGGTGAGGAACTCAGCGGCGAAGTTGGATTTTGATTCCGATGATTATTTAATTAATCCATTTTCTGGTGCATTTAATTATATTAAATTATTGACGATAATCCGACGACTTCCAAACGCGACCAAAACATCACCCCTAGCTAATTTGGGGGTGACGATCGCAACGGCAAACTCTGATTTCAATTTTGAGGTCAAAATAAATACCTCAATTTTCTAATAAATTAAATATTAAAATATTCTAAAATAATCGATTGAGCTCCGAATTGCTCCAAACCTTCAAGGTTTTGTTCTAATGACTAGATAAACTTAATAGGATAATAATTACAATATGATTAGGCTAAAATTAAGCTGGGTAATAATCTTAGGTTGTTACATATAGTTCCTAATGTCTTCTTAAGTATATTAACCCCTATAATTGAGTTTGGATCATCTTAGTATGCCCTAATTTCCTTAATCACCTTAATTGGCCTTAAATTGAGATTAGTGCTAATTATGCTAATTAGATTATCATACCCAAAGATGAGTGTTTATTCCACTGCATTAATCAATATAAAGCTCATTAAAATAGATTTGAATCAATTTGGATGATTAAATCCTAAAATCCCATTTTAAGCCTTAAGGGGGTATTTTGGTCATTTTAACCAAAATGTGCTTAAATACCTCTAAACCCTAAGAATCTCAAGTAAAATGATTATAATCAGTAATGAAATGTATTAACATCAATTGTTAAGTGGTATCACCTCATGATTGAATCGTAGTGTTTAAATCTTAAAATCCTTAAGTAAGCTCTTAAGATCTTAAGTGATCTTAGGATCCTTCCTAAAAGTCTTAGCTTAATCAATATTAATGTTAAGGTTTCTAATCCTAGTTATCTTACCAAAGTTTATTCATGAGTTATAGTCTTCAAGCAAGTAAAAGCAAAAGCTTTAAAGAGCCCTAAAATTAGACTTATTAGTTAGATCTAGTGATCAAACTTCAGACCCTAGATCTTAGATCTTAGCCTTAGATCATCTAATTTAATTTAATTACCTTCCTTTGGAATTCCATAAGTGATTTATTGATCAATCCTTTTGAAGCCTCCATGTGGGTGTATGATAGATTCAATCTATAGAATAACATAATTGTTCTAAAGATTGAATATAGATCTTAGATTCTTAGTTCTTAATTGATTATTTTATCTTATAATCAGTAGAGTGGCCTTTCAATTAAGATCTTAATTTCTGAATCCTTTAGCTTATAAGATTCCTTATATTTAATTTAGGTTTTAAGTATGAACCCTAGATCCTTATTAGGATATTACCTTGGATTCAGGATTTGAACTCCAAAGTGGAGTTTGGATCCAGAATCCTTAATCTTGATCTACTTAATCAAGATTTGGGTTAAGAGAGGAAAATAATAACAATTAAGTTGTTGATTTATTTAATTTGAATCTTTATTGTCATCATATGATTATGAATTAGAACATGTTGAGTTCTGTTGTTAACATTAAGGTCATGAATCTGGGATTATACTCGATAGCTGGATATTAGAGATCCTAAACTTGTATTTTCTCAGAATAGTTGTTGGATAAATTAGATAATAATAGATATCATATAAGTCTAGATTGAGTCACTTACTTACTTTGACTTAGATTGCTCTGCACACCTTGAATGTTGAGCCTTGTTCATTGAGTATAATAGGAGAACTTAGGATATGAAGATACATCCTTAGTTAGTATTTAAAAAGCATAGCATTCATTCAGTTCATTCAATGGTTTCAATTAGTAGAGTATGTCCTAGCTTAGTCTACCTCTTCAATTCTATCTTTGTTATAAAATAGACTCAGACCTAGCTCTACGGATGTCTAGGATGGATACATGTCTTATTCTATAAGTTCAATTCAACTCGGACCTAGCTCTGATGATGCCTAGGATGGACACATTTTGAACTTTTTATTCAGAGGCCCTGTGTGGCCTGTTTCTATTATGGGTAGTACTAGGACTAGGCATACTTTTACTTCAGTTCAATTTCAGTGCTTTATTTTGCTTTGCCACATGCTTTAGTGGCCTTACTTTTCAGTGTTTTCAGTTGCTTTTCCACATGCTTCAGTGGCTTTACTTTAACTCATTTTTGTACATAGCTTATTTCCACATGCTTCAGTGGCTTTTACTATACAGTTTCTACATACTATTATATTTACTTCCACTCATTTATTTCAGTTCAACACTTATTCAACATTTGTACACTTATGATGCTAGTCTTATATTCAGTTCTATAAGTTTCAGTACATATTTCTTTTATAACTAGCATGTATTCCTGTGATCATAATCATGTAAGAATGAGTCCTTTCTTTCAGTACCTCTATTACTTATACATACATGCCCTTCCTTACTATAGCTTTAGGTTTGAGGTACGCCTTCTTTCCTCACATGTTGCTTAGTTATAAATGCATTATTTATAACTTCATCCTACTTCTTATAGCTTGTTGCACCTATTTATTTTGCTTGCTTAGTATTATAAGTAAAAGGGTGATATCTTTAAATTCATGAAACTTTAATAGCTTAAATTGTACTTAGACTTATTAAAGTCTAACCATATTTTCCTTTTTTGGTTGTGCCTTGTCATATAAGTACATATGACAAATCAGGAGTATAGGTCAAATCCAGTGCTTGAGGATTTAGCTGCTAGCAGGTTAAAGTAAGGTGCGGCTCATTGAAGGGGATATGCTTCAATCTTCTTGGCCTGTATTTATTAAAAGTGTAATAACTAAGTTTTCTTATTCTTATTGTTCTGCATTTAATGTATTGTATGTGAATGAATTAATGTGGACTGTGTCTGGATGCCTCCTTTTTACTTATTTTGCACTGCTATAGTATATGCATGTTTCTATTAGATCTTGCTCAGCTCCTGATTAATATCATGGATATGTTTTTGGTTTAATGTCCGTGGTACTAATGAAGACCACCTCTTAATATTTAGTTGATTAAGGGGCGGCCGCCACAGAACCAGATCTACACTTAGGCAGTCCCACAATTAAGTCCATGGAAATATCAGACCACTTCCATTCAGGTATATCTAAGGGTTTGAGAATTTCACTAAGCTTATGATGTTCTGCTTTAGCTAATGAATAGGAATGGCATTTAGAAATGAAAATGGCAATATCTTTCTTCATGCCAGACCACCAGAATGATTTCTTTACATCCTAATACATCTTACTGCTTCTTGGATGAAAAGTGTTGTCAGAGTTATGGGCTTCTGGTAGTATTTTTAATTGTAGGCTCTTAGGAATCCATAACCTAGTCTTCTAAAAAATCACACCTTTAGTATCTAGATGTAATTCAGATCTCTTTCCACTAATGATATCAGAAACTGGAATAGAATAACTAACATCTTCTTTCTGAGCTTCGATAATCTTAGACCTCAGAGAATCATCTAACTGAATAGTAAATAATAGAGTGCCCAAATCCGCAGAACTGATCAGCTCAAGATTCAATAAGACAAAATCTTTGATCAAAGATTCGTTACAATAAAGGGAAGATAAAGTCGCTTTATAACCCAATGCATCAGCTACTACATTAGCTTTACGCGGATAGTACTAGATTTCCAAATCGTAGTTGCAAAGTAACTCTAGCCATCTATACTGATGGCTGTTAAATTTCTTTTGAGTGAAGATGTACTTCAAACTTTGATGATCAGTAAACATCTAACACTTGACTCCGTACAGATAGTGTCTCCAGATCTTTAGAGCAAAAACTACCCCTACAAGTTCAAGATCATGCACAGGATAATTCTTCTCATTAGGCTTAAGCTATCTAGAGACATATGTTATTACATGATGATCGTGCATCAGAACATAGCCAAGCCCTACTTTAGAGGCATCAATATAAATCTGAAAATCTTTATCCTCTCGAGGTAGTACTAGAATAGGAGCAGAAGTTAATAACTGCTTCAACTTCTAAAAAGATTCTTCACAAGCTGTGCTCCAGATGAACAAAACTTCTTTTCTAGTTTGCTAAGTTAACAACAAAGCAATTAGAGAAAATCCAGGAACAAACTTTTTATAATAGCCAGCGAGTCCTAAGAAGCTGCAAGTTTTTGTTACAGATCTAGTTTGGACCCACTGTTGAACCACTTGGATTTTCTTTTGATCAACTCTAATGCCTTGAGCATCAATCACATGACCCAAAAATAACACGGACTTGAGCCAAAACTTGCATTTAAAAAACTTAGCGAACAACTTATTCTCTCTTAATAACTCATGAACAACACATAGATGCTCTTCATGCTCAGCAGCTGACTTAGAATAGATTATGATGTCATTGATAAAAATGATGATAAACTTGTCGAGATACGGCTTAAGGATACGCTGCATCAGGTTCATGAAAATGGAAGGAGCATTTGTTAGTCCGAAAGACATGATTAGAAATTCAAAATGCCCATATCGGGTCATGAATGCAATTTTAGAAATATCTTCATCTTTGACTCGAATCTGGTAGTAACATGATCTTAAGTCAATCTTAGAGAAGACTTTTGCTCCGGTGAGCTGATCGAACAAATCATCGATCCTAGGAAGAGGATACTTATTCTTCACAGTCACTTTGTTAAGCTCACGGTAGTCCATATACATCCGCATCGATCCATCCTTCTTCTTGACGAATAGTACAGAAGCTCCCTAAGGTGACATACTAGGGCGAACGAATTCTTTCTCTAATAACTCTTGCAACTGCTCTCTAAGCTCTTATAATTCTTTTGGTGCCATTCTATATGGAGCCTTAGATTTAGGTTGAGTCCTAGAAATTAGCTCCATAAAAAACCCTACCTCACGCAAGGTAGGTAGTCCAGGCAAGTCTTAAGGGAACAAATCCAGGAACTCTCTAATGACGATAATCTCTTCTAGACTACTAACTTGCTTTTCCTCGCCGATCAAGGTTACTAAGATTACACAGCAACCTTCACTAATGAGGTGCTTAGCTTCAATTGCATTGATTAAGGTTGCAGTCAAGCTAAGCTTTCCTTCAAAAACTTCAAATTTCCTTACAATCTTAAGCAAAACTCTCTATTTTGACTCTTAATAATTAGAGTTCCTAAAGTAGGGAAGTAAACTCTAATAACAACTAATGAAAATTAAAGCAGAAAATATTGAAAATAAAAAGCAAAAGAAATGAAAGATAAAAAATAGGAAATTAAATGTAGAATGTAGCAGTAACAACGTTGTTGTCATCTTAGGTAACTGAAGGAGAAAGAGCATAGACTCGTGGTACAGCAGGAGGTTGAATAATAGACTTGCCCTTATCCTTTCTGATATACTGGCCTTGCTTAGAAGGAGATGGAGGTACACTTTTCTGATGCTGTTCACTTCCACTTGTAGGAGCAGGCATCAATGCAAGTGCTGGTGCTTGGGAATTAATAGGAGTAGGGTTTTGAACAGAAGGTTGGCAATTAATCTTCATCTTATCCACAGTCCAATTGGCTCGACAGTCCCAATGACAATTATTGGTTCTGCCACAGATATAATATCTACCACCACTGTGGTAACACTAACCATAAGGATGCATCCTGTTACATAGAGCACCAAGTCTTCCTTGCTAAATTTGCTTTTGATTTTGATTAAGATTTTAACTTGGAGTGAGCTGGAAGACCTTAGGACCATGAGGACGACTCCTCTTAAATGGCTCAAATTTTGAGGGTTGGGGATGAGAATGCTTCTTCAACTCCATCTGAGCTTGGTGGTATTCGACCATTCGGGAACCTTCTAGAAGGTTAGGAAAATCATCGTGATGTTGAGACATCAGATGACTCTTGATGGAATCCTTTAGACCAGATAAGAATCTAGTACACCTCGCTACATCAGTGTGAACTTGATTGGGAGCAAAATAAGAAAGCTTATGAAATTCCATCTCATAATTGTGAATAAAACGGCTCGCTTGAGTAAGCTACATAAAGTCATTCTCGATTACGGTTTGGGTAGGCGGAGGAATGAATTCTTCCTGGAAAACTTGTTCAAACTCATCCCATATAACAACTCTAGTTGCTACCCTAGCTAAATTCAGATTAGTTAAGCTAAACCAAACTTTAATATTAATTTCATTAGACTCAATGGGTCATTTAAACTAAACTCTAAAAGTTTGAAATCAAATAGAGCTCAATTGAGTATTTTAGTAATTTGCCTATTTTTAGATCCTGAAAATTAGCTGAATTAATTTTATCGCCAAATTAAAAGCTGAGTTCATTTTTGAATTCCCCACCTCCCAAATTAAAATTTGAGTTCATTTTTGAATTTCCCACCCCCCAAATTAACTAGGGTGAATTTTTGGGAATTCTTGGAGGTCCTTTATTCCTATTTTGGAATTAATTTAAATTAGTTCAATTGCAAGTTAGGGTTTTCAACATTTCTTAATTGCATTTCTACCCTTCTTCAACGGTTGGCTAACGCCACACCATGGGAGCCATCCGAGCCATTGATCCCGCAGATCTGATCGAACAGCCCGCGCCTTCGATCGAATCCATCTCATCTTGATCATTCCATGGTTCAGAGATTCCAATCCAATGCATCTAGCTATCCATCATAAGTGTCCTCGATCAACTATTAGATCTCCCGATTTGATCCAACGGCTGACCTTATATCCGTGCTCGATCGTTAAGTGTCGAGAAATCAATACCGTCCTACTAATTGACGATCAATCGGATGGCTCCCAGCACCCCCTACACCGTGGATCATCTCCTTCCCCTCGCTCGTCCGCGTGACTTGTCCCCCCATGGCAGCCAGATCCCTTCATCCCCCATGTCAGTAAGGGAAGTATCCCAATCTTCCTCTTCTACCCCGTGTGTGATCGCTTGCCGATAGTAGTCTCCCTAAATTGCCCTGGACTGTTTCATCCACCCCCATTGCTTTAGGCCAAGCCATACCCTGGTTCTTAAGCCCTGGTATCCACCACCAGTGCTCCCTTATGTCTATAAATACCCTTAGAGCATCATAATGAATCATTTTGCTCACTGTGATCCCTTAATTGTTTAGTCAAATCCCCTGGAGCTCCCTGTCCTCTTGGCGAATCCCGATGCTCCAATTGCTGCGTACCGCAAATAGTGGGTGCGGTCTGGTGTTTAGACCCCTGGCAAGTTGCAGTGACTACTTGGTGAGCTACAGAGTTTCTCATCTTCCCTAAGTCATAGTAGTTGCTTCAATCCCAGGTACAGCTTCTTCCCACTAAGCTGTGTAAGCTCAGCCTGTCTATATAAGATTGTAGATCTTGCCATTATATATCATCTAGCTTCCGTAGCCCCATAAAAATCTAACCTGATTGCTCCCAGGGTTTGAGCTAGTTCTAATCAATCGTATCGATCGATCGAGCTAGTGGTCGAGCCATGGCTGAGTTCAAGTAAGGATCCAATGATCGGCTGCACCCCAAGCTACATACCCTTAGGACTTCGATCCGCCTCACCACCAGGATGGTGTAGGGATTTAGCCCTGACCAAATGGTTGCCTCCATGAGGAGAATTGACTCCTCATAGTAAACCATAGATGTTGTGATAAGGCCGAACCCCCTCTAGTAGCCATCTAGCGATTTTGGATCTCCTCGTGAGGGCTTTTAGGTTCAGCTATTATGCCTCGACTCACTGATGGTGTACCGATTGAGTCTTGGCTGAGAGATGGCATAGCGGCCGAGAATTTTGTGATCCATGTCTCCCTACTACGGTATGTCATGAGAGGTGAGCGGGGATGACGACACTGTCGCTTGAGGCCAGACCAACTCAGGCCCGCGCTGTGCAACAGTGCCCGCCCAATCGGGCCCCGATGAATATGGAATTATTTCCCTTCTGAAAAATAAATGATAAATGGATTTAATTAAAAACCCGATGATTCAATTTAAATAAACATTCAAATTAAATTAATGAAATAACTTAATCATTTTTTATCCAAATGGCATGATCTAATATACCATTATAATCAGAAAAATATAAGGAATAATAATATAAAAGAAAATCTAAGATCCAATGGTTAGATTTTATTTAATTGCCTAATCATTCTCTGCTCTTAATAAATTCATAATTAGTTCAATTAATGTTCAAAATTTGTAATTAAGGTCTCTGATTACTCATGAGATTGTGGAGAACCTAATTAAGCGATTAGAAATAATTTGAGAATATTGAATTTGCAAATCACCTCTTAATTACCCTAAATCTTGATTAGTGAATTAAGCCTTAATTAACCCTTTGATTTTGGTGATTTAGGTTTCAATTACCTTTTTAAGTGTAGTAGAACCTATAAATTTGTTTTGATCATATTAATGTGCCCTAATTTTTCTAATCACCTTAACTAGTTCTAAAATGTGATTTATGTTAATTAGGTTAATTATGATGTCAAATCTTGAGCTAAGTGTTTTATTTACTTCATTAGTAAATATTAGGTTCATTAGAACTGATTTGAATCAAATTGAATGTTTGAATCTTAAATTTTTTATTTTAGCCTTAAGGAGGGTATTTTGGTCATTTTGACAAAAATATTGTTTAAGCAAACTTTAACCTTAGAATTTTAGTAATATGCATCTAATTAATAAATTAGCATCCTTTCTATAACTTTAAGTTTAATAAATTTGGTCTAAGTATTTAAAGTCTTCAATTTCTTTAATTTGAACTTAAAGTCTTAAACAGAATTTAAGGCTCTTTATTGAAGAATAACTTAATTAATGACAGTATTCAAATTCCAGTTTAATTGGCTTACTAAGATCATTCATTCACTATAACCTTAAAGAAAATTGTTCATGTAAATCCTAAGTCTACATTTTAGTTTAGTTCTTAAGTGATCAAATCTTAGATCTTAGATCTTAGACTCTTAATCATTTTGATCTAATTGTGTCATCACCTTGGAAATCCTTAATTAATTTAATTGTCTAATTCTTTTGAAACCTCCTTATGGATGTAGGATTTATTCAACCTATAAAATGTATAATTATTTTATAGGTTGGATATAGGTCTTAGATTCATATGTTCTGGATTGATTATATTATCTTATGATAATATAATGACCTTTCACTAAGATCTTAGTTCTTTAATCTTTCAACTTATAGGATTCCTTACCTTTAGATTATGGCTGAGTGTGCACCATAGATCCTCAGTAGGATAACACCCTGGATTCAAGATTTGAATCCCAAATATGAAATTTAAGTATAGAGTAAATCAAAAATTAGATAATAACAAATATCACATAAGTCTAGTTGAGTCTCTTGCTTACTTTGACTATTATTGCTCCGCACACTTTATTTATTGAGCCTTTTTCCTTGGACATAATAGATGAACTTAGGATATTGTATCTTAAGTTAGTATTTGAATAGCATAAACATCTTTGGTTCATTTAGTACATTCAATTTAGTAGAGTGTGTCCTATCTTAGTCTACCTCCTCAATTCTAGTTTTATTATAGAATAGATTTGGACCTAGCTCTGTGCTTAGCTAGGATGGATACATGTCTTATTCTATAAGTTCAACTCAGACCAAACTCTAATGATGTCTAGGATGGATACATGTTGAACTTTCTATTCAGAGGTCATGTATGGCCTATTTCTGTTATGGCAGTACAAGGTTTAGGTATGTTCTTACTTTAGTTCAGTTCCAGTACTTTGGCTAATTTTCCCACATGCTTCAGTGGCTTTATGTTTGCTTTCATTTCAGTACTTCGGCTTATTTTGCCACATGATTCAATGGCTTTTACTTATTATTTATGTATACTTGCATATTTATTCCACTTCATTATGTACTAACCATAACTATGTTTAGGATGCTAGTTTTATATACTTACTTCAGCACATTTTAGTACATCTTTCTTTTATGAAATCAGCATGTACTCATGTGATCATAAGCATGTTAGGATGAGTTTCACTTTCAGTACTTTGCAATTATTTATACATTTTTGCCTTACCTTGTTCAGCTTCATGTTTTGTATGTATTTTGCATAGTTTGTGCTTAGTTATAAATATATTATTTATAAATATCTTGTTCCTTGTAGCTCATTGCACCTTAAACTATTTGCATGCTTAAAGTAATAATGTGATATCTTTAAATATTCAGTTCACTTAATCAGCCTAAAATGTGCTTAGATAATTGTCTAACTGTAACCTTTATCTTTTGCTGGCTAGGGCCCTAGCATTTGTGATACAGACAAATGTCAGATTTGGAGCTGTTCATTGGTGGTTTTTCTGGAGAGGAGCTTGGACATGAGGAGGATCTTTCTGTTGCTGCTTAGTATGTTTTATTTTCTGCTATGAGGATGAGACCTCATTTTTTTAAATTTTCAATTTGTAATAATAATCTGGATGCATTTACTTTCTGCACTTTGAGCTGAGTTACTATTGCATTTACCTTTTCTATACTATACTGTGATGTGGATGTTATGTTCTATTTGTTTTCTACTTCTGCTACTTTGATATGTTGATGCATGTTATCAGTTTCAGGTGATAAGACTTCTGCTTAAGGTGGGTTGGGTTATACCTGACTCTATGTATACCTAACTCTATGTAGGTTGGGGATTTCCACAATTGGAGCACCGTACTCCTCATGATTATGTTAATATCAGTATTAGCATGGCCACAAAGGGTATGGGGCCCCACATCCCATGGGATATCCTTTAACTGAACGTCTGAGAAAAGAGTCTTCAACTCACCATCCCACCAATATTCAGCTTTTCCATGAAACAGATAAGTGGCAAGACAAAGGCATTCACTTTCAGGACATTTAATACTAGCCAAGGTTTTCTCTATTGCCTTTAACCAGTCAATAGATTTAAAGTGAGAAACATAGCCATTGAATGTTAGAGGAGTTAAATGAAGAAAGGTGAGGAGAAAGGCATCCACTACAGGACCAGTAGTTGGCTGTGGAGCCATAGGAATTTTAGGAGGGATTGGAGAAGAAGTTTTGGGAGGAGTTGGACATTGTTGAGATGGGGTAGGAGAAGGTTGGGAAGGGGTACAGGATGAGGCAATCCTTTCTGCATCAAGAGTTTGTGCTTCTATCATAACCCTCATTATCTCTAACAAACTTTGCATATGATTAGTATGGGAGGTTGTGGTGGATGTAGGTTCTTCCACTACAGGTTTAATAGGATTGTTTGAATCGGTATTTATTTTAAAGAAAGAAAAGAAAATACAATTTAAAAACTAAAGAAGATAGGAAAAGAGATTCTCATTAAACTTGAAATATTTATGAGATACAACCTTGGAGGAAAAAGGAAAGAGCATAAGTAAAATAAAAGCTATTTACAAGAAGTTACTAATGAAAAAGAAACTAGTGCATAAAGAAACAAGCACCAGTAGTTACAAAATTTTGCATAAAACATAAACTCAAAATCTTCATAGGTAGGAGCACGGTGGAAACATATACTCCCACAAACTAGCACTTCATGAGCACGACACCACCAATCCACGGCGTAGTCATTGAAGAGTTTGTCCAGAATTTTAAAATGTATGTGATTGGGGAAAGCTATGGCTTCAAAAGTTGTAGAGGCTCGAGAAAGCCATTCTCTAGCCAACTGTGGGATGCAATTGCCTTGAAACACATAATACTTTAAAATCTTGTCCAACACTTCACCCCCAGCTTGAAATACTCCAAAGTACTCATGACCGTAAGCTGAACCAAACCAATGATCATCCTCCCAATAAAGGAGGAACGATCTAGAAAAGGATCTTAGTTCACTTTCATTATTTGCCATCTAAAAATTTAAACTACAATTTAATTTAAAAATTTAAATCAATTATTGGATTAGTAATATGTTTACTATCATAGGATGTCATTTAAATGTCTTTACTATTTTTTTTTTTTTGCTTTTGGATAAATGGATATCTTTATCTTAACTTAAAGTTCTCAATTTGGCTCTGATACCAACTATGATGACCCCAATATTGAGTAGTAACTAAACTCAATATTGATGCATCACTACAAAATCTAATACTTAATTAGAAGGAAGTTAACCCAAATTATTAGCTGCTGTGTTTGGCCAAGGATTAGAAGAGGGTCTTAAGTTAAGATGAGAAAAGTAATGGAATGAAATTACATGTATGATGAAGGTGATATAATAAATATGAGTTCACATGCATGTATGGGATCAAAGAAGTTGTAATTATATGTGTGAAAGAAGAAAAGAATCACATCATAAATGCGATTACAAATGCATGTATTAAAATGATAATTGTATGTATATATGAGGAAGCAAGTAATCACATATTGATAAAAGTAATTGAGATCAAAATATGTGAATAAAAGGAAAAGAGTAACATGAATTAATGATAGGTTACAAGCATACTTGTAAATTACATGATGTAAAAGAGTGAAATATATGAATGAAATTATTTGCAAATTATATGTAGGATTAGTAGTTGCAATTAAATAGCAACAATAGGAATTTATCATGATTGCAATTACACACATACAAGTGACAATTGCAAGTAGTAGAAAAAAAAAATTCTCATATAGCACTATGAGTTTACAAGTATGCAATGTATGAACAATTATGCAACAATAAGGATATATATGATATGCAACAATTTGCTTAATGAACATGACATATAAATTATGCAATTCCTCCATTCATTTATCTAAATTTCCATATAAATATCCATCTAAATATCCATTTATCCAAACCAAGCAATTTAAGTATAAGTTCTAATTTCCAACACATAATAAATAAAGACAAGCAATTAACTTGAAATATTACATGCTAATTAAACCATAAAAAAGTAAAGTATCTCTCTCGTAATATAATAAAATAAGAAATTAACTATTTAGGCTGAAGCAATTAAATATCTCTAAGCTTAAGCACTTGGTCCAGCTCCACTAGCCTCCAAATGCACCTGATCTATCACATTTTGGCATTTAAATGTGATAGGGCAAAGCCAATAAAAAGAGAATCATAGGTAGACTAAACAGTCTAGGCACATTTTAAGATTTAGGCTAAGCATTTTAAAATTAAATTTGTATATCACAACTAGTTAACAATATAAGCATAAGCAGGAGAGCAAATGAAAGCATACAAGTGTAGAAGGGGATTAAGAAGTTATAAAGAAGAAATAATGAAGTAAATAAGTAAGTAAGAATACTCACAAGTATAGACATTCTAGCCTACAAAAAAAGTAAGAGTAAAGCATCCTAAATAGGCTAGAAAAATACTAAATTGTGCATATGAAAGTAAATAAAATGAAGTATGTATATGTTCAATGAATTTATGCTAAGTAAGAAAATTAAATAGTGAAGCATTTAAATGCAATTATAACAACATTCACTATAATATAAATGAACTATAAACAAGTACACTACTATTTAACAAAAAAATGCAAAGCATAATAAATGAAGAAAATCTTAGATTATCAATCCAAGAGGCTCATAGTCTAGAACTATGAAAAGTAACATAACTAAAAGCTATGATGAGTCTTCACAATCAATAATATTGTAAAATATCTTATATTTTAATTAATTGGAGCTGTTTTATGAAAATATTCATTTTGCGGGCAAATACAGAATGAAGCAAGGAGTTAAACAGGTATGTTTAATAAGTAACGGAAAGCGGGGTCAAAATAGATAAAACTCACATTCATCCTCTGAGAATGTGAGATATCCTTATTACTCCTAATTAGCTAGCCCTTGGCTTAACCAATACTGTAAACCCCTATAATTTTAAAGTGATAACTTTATTTATGCACAATATCTTATATGAATGTGCCAAATGAAATAGGCTCAAAGCTAAACAAGCATTCAAGGAAAAGTCAATAATTGTAACTATATGATATTCAAAGTTATCTAATTTTAATAATCTCCTTAATGATTGAAGCTAATTGAGCTCCTAATTGACTTTGAGATATTGATCTCAAGTCAATTGTAAGTAAGAGTAGTAATTGTGGCTTTAAAAATAGTAGTTTCATTTCATTCTATAAGATGATAAATGATTTATAAGTATAAAAATACTAAAATGAAACTAATCATATTCTTATCCTAAACCATAAGATTTAAATGAGTTAATGGAATCAAGGTTTAGTAAACTAATTAGGAATGGTAAGGTTAAGTAAATACTACAATTGAGGAAGTTAAGAGTTAAGGTTCTATACACTAAATTTATCTAACTAGGTTGAATTAGAAGGATCTTATTTAAAATCAACTGCTAATCTAGCTAAGTTAATATAAAAGGAAAGGCTTAAAGGCATAGGAAAGAAGGATTTATAAATTATAAACTCTATATTTTTTATAAGTTGAAGATTAAGTAAATCAATAGAATTCCTAAACTATTCTCATGAATTTAGGACTCCTATTACAAGACCTTAAAGGACTTAAGTGAGGACTTAAAAACTAAGGTGTAGTGAACTAAGCTCTAATCTAGTTACTTAATTCTAGTCCTAGTTGATTTATAATCTACAACTACATAAGCATAAGGTTAACTGCACTTAATGGATGTAACAATTAACTCTAAAAATCATCTACAAATCAAGTTATGAATTAATACTATAGTTATATCATAAGGTTAAGAGATAAATCAAGCAATTTTCTTATCAATCAGGCATCTAAATTATGAGAACTAAGCTCAATCACATGCAAATGAAATTGACATGGGAAGTAATAAATGTGACATATTTTCTATCCTAAGGTTTAAAATACCTAAAACATACAATTTATGGAAACTAGAAATTATGAAAATTACTCTAAGTTAAGAGCCAAAAACCTAAAATTAATAATTGATATCCAATAGAAATGATATACATAAATATGGAATCCTTATAGTATAAGGAGAAGAATGACACTAAGTAGGTCAATTTTGGACAACATTAAAAAATTAGGGTTTTCAGGACTCCTAAGCACTTGATTAAACTACAAAAAGCTATGTAAAAAAGGGCAATGCTTGAGGAATTATCCTATATGAGTCATCTAACATTTCATGTGGAAGAGACCCAACTCTCCTCTCCTTTTTATCATAGTTACCTTTAACTAAGACTTGTTGTGCTTACTTAAAAACCAAATGAACAAAACACGCATAGTTTAAACATTATTGAATGTAGATATACCATAGTAAAAAAATACCCAATTTCACGAGGACGATAAATCTCGGAACTCACATTCCAAATTGTTACTTCAGACCACATACACTTTTGTGCAAGTGTAGACGTATATTTTACAGTCTGTCACTAAATTTTGGCTATGTTTCTTAATAAAAATGAGAATAATCTTAATCTATTCGCATCATCAGTGACTTTATTGTACCTAAATTTGTCATATATCTTTAGTAAATTAGAAATATGAGAGTTTGGATCCTCAGTTGCTTGCCTGCTAAATTGGTTATTCTAGACCATTTGTAGAGTTGAATATTTGATTTCAAAATTTATTGCCTCTACATTTGGTATAACAATTACATTTGGAATTTCCCTCACCATGGGTAGTCATAATCCTTTAGTGCTCTCCCCTATTATGCTAGTGCACCTCTTCTAAATTATCACATAAGTTCTCCAATGGTATTGTTGTAAAGTTTGTTCTAGTTTGTTGTCTTCTAAGTCTTAATAAGGTACATTCAATTTCAAGGTCAAATAAAATTTGTCAATATTTTTTCTATGCATACACAACATATAATTAACGATAGCAATACTTTGGTACAATGTAAAAAGAATATGAAAAATATTAACTATAGAAATTAAGAGAAAAATTAGATTACAAAATTAAAAAAGATATACACAAAATATTAAATTAATATATAATAGTGAATTATCTTTAATGCCAATCAATCATTCATTGACAATGGTGCCAAAAACTTGACAGTTCTAATTTATGTTGTCTACACTTGCACACAAGTGTACGTGGTATGAAGTAATATGGGATGATGAGATCCCAAGATTTATCGTCCTTTGAGAATGGTGTATGATTTGTTACTAGAGCGTATCCACTTTCAATAATGTTTAAGCATTTATTTTTTTGGGGTTTTTGATCCTAAAATAGTTTGATTTGTAATTAAATTGAGAAAATTGGGGAGAGTTAAGGTTCAAACAAGTTGTTTATTTCAGCTATGTGCATAGCTTTTATTCTCAAAATTTCATGTCATAGTTGAGTTGTTTTACTATTTAATATATCATCAAGAGATTTAGCTTTTTAAATTGAATAAAAAAATTATTAAATTCTATTTAGTGCTCAATATGAACTCACTAGGGTTCAATCTTAGTGCATAGATATCATCATGATCATTTCATGAGTAAAAATTGCCCTTATGTCTAAGTGATAAAATTCATATTTTAAATTTCATGATCACTCGATCTTGACTCTATCTATGGCTCACACACATCTATTATTAATTTAGCTAAGGTAATGAGTTGCAAAGTTAAAGGAGCTTGTCACATCGCTCATAGCTCGATGTGCTCAAATATCTCGCATAAATTAAGCGTGAGTCATGGAGCTCTATAGATGGTCTCAGCTCACATGCTTCCAGTCCATATCTTAACATGGAGTTGGCAATGGCCTACGTGAACTATGTCAGTTCGTTCACTGCCTAATATGCCTCATCCAAGTGTTAGGGATTGAGCTATGGAGCTCAAAGAATTTACATAATTTTCTTTGACTAAAATGATCAAGCATTTGTCCAAAAGTTATGCACAAGCTACCTTTGTACAACGAATGATGTCACATTCATTTGGGATGTTAACGCTAAAAAATGCACAGCTTTTTAACAATAAGATCATCAAGCTCAATGAGGTTTTCATTGAAAATATTTAGTATTCTATAATAAGCATTATTCTACAACTCATTCCATTCAATTTTTATATATAAATATTATAGCTCAAATAAACATTTCATTGACAAGAAGTGATCTTACATGCACAAAGTACTCAGATTTACTATATATTCTTACCCTACCCTCCCCAAGGAGGTTAGGCTGCCATTATAATGGATACCAAAAGAAAGTTACAAGAAATACAGAGCAAACACATTACTCTTACAAGGATTAAGAAGAAAAAAATTGAGTAAGAATACGTACGTAGGAATAGCCATAGAAATACGAATGGTGGTAAACAAGTGATAGATTGTAAATACACGTCTGCGCTCACATGCAAGTGTACGTGGTCTGAAGTAATAAGTGTAAAGTTTGAGTTTCTGGGATTTATCAAACCACAGAGAATTGGATGTTTTGTTACTAAGGTATATCTATTATCACTAATGTTTAAGCTATGGGTGTTTAGTTTAAGTTGGTTCCTGAACAAGCACGATAATCACTTAGTAGAAAATGAGTCAAATAAAAGGAAGAGGAGAGTTGGGTTTCTCCCACATGACATGATAGATAACTTATGTATGATGATTCCTCAAACGTTCATCTTTCATTTACTTAGATTTTAATCAAGTGCACATTTTCCTTCTTTGAGTTTTTTCTCAAAGATTAACAAGTTCAAATCTTGTGCATGAAATGAACACACAGTCAGTTCTATTTCAGCACAAAAATCCTTATAAGATTTTAAGTTTGTAGTGTTTATCTCATCTCTTGATCATGGAGATGAGGGTTATTAATTTTTAAGATCTTATAAGCATTGATTCCACTAATAGAATTACGTGCATCACACATACTTGAGATGAGGGATTGAATTCATTGGGCTCAATGACTATGCCAGCTCATTCATGAGCACTCAATCTCTTTATTCCCTCCCTCAAGTATGCTGAGCAATGGAGCTCAATTAGTGGGTCTTAACATCACACACATCAACTCCTTAGTTGAGCTTAAATTAAGGTGCACTAAGCTCAAGAACTTTCTCACATAGTTCTAAGCTCTCATACACTCATAAATCTAGCATCGAAACTAAGGTGAGCTATGGAGCACAAGACAATTTAGTCCTTGAGTTTAATAGTCCTTGTCCTTTGGTCCACATTCAAGTCCACAATAGTCTTATACAATTTTTTAGCAAGTCACGAAGTTCAGAATTTTTAAAAATACTTGAGGAAAACTTCATACATTTTGTAGTAACTATCAACACATGTGGGATTGCCCCAACCCTCCCTAAGGGAGGTTTAGCTCTCCATTACAAAAGAGATGAAAAAGAATACATACATGGATAAAGACCCTTTCATAATCAACTAAGAAAACAAATTACAAGACAAGAGCTTAGAAAATACTAGGAACGTTCCTTTGGGAAGTTCTCTGGACTCTTCTTTTCCTTGCTTGAAGTTGATTCTCTTAGGTCCCTAGTGCTTCCTTTCTCCTCCTTCTCCTTAGCAAGATGAGCTCTTCCACCCTTGGAGAGTTCTGCTTCTCTTCTATGCAGCCCCTCTCTTTACTTAGGTTGAAGTGAGCCAAGTTGGGAACCCTTCTCTAGTCAAAAAGGGTGGTATTTATAGAGGAGGGCTGCATCATCATCCTCACATTTCAAAATCTGCCTTTGCCATTGAAAATTCTAGAGTAATGATGGCAAATTCCAATTGATGGATGAGGTGACCAATACTTTCCATTGTTTTATCCTTCTCATCACATCAAAGAGATCATTTTCCATTTAAAAAATGGAGCTGCAGCAGGAGGAATGATGGTTGGAGACAAGAGGCTGGTTAGGGGTCTTGTCCCAGCCATAATTAATGTTTCTGTCAGACAAAAATATGGTGGGCCACTACAGCGTGCTGCAGCGTGATGTAGCGCGCGATAGCTTGAGGTTTTGCAAAAAGGGCCGCTGTGGTGTGCGGGGGCAAAATGGTTTGTTAAATGAAGGGCCGCTGCAGCGCGCCATAGCGCAAGCGATTTTGAAAAATGCTCCACTACAGCGCGCTGTGGTGCTAACATTTCTCAAAATGGGTCGCTACAGCGTGCTGTAGCACCAGCATTTGCAAACTGGTCTGCTGTAGCGCGCTGTAGCGCCAACATTTGCAAATTGGTCCACTACAGCACGCTGTAGCGCACTGCAGTGCGCGATCGCTCCCATGCTTGCAAAGTTCTCCGCTGCAGCGCGCTATGGCGCCCGATTTTACAAAATAGCTCACTGCAGTGCACTGTAGCGCGCGGTAGCAGTTTTCCTTTAGAAATTTTGGAGAGTTGTCCATATTGCTCATAATTCGTTAGATAGGCATTTTTTCCTGAAAAGATAAGCAAAATTTGGATTAAGGAAGAAATTTTAATATGAGAAATGACTGAAATTTTTCTTTAATTAGGATACAAATTATGGACTCATCAACAAGTAAGGAGTTAGAACTTACAAGTTATGAAATGACAAAATAATAAAAAATATAGTGATGCAAAATGAGGCCAATCCTACACTAATCATAAACTACATAATCATTATTAGCTGCTAGATTCAAGGCTTAAGGAACTAATGGAGGAAGGAAAGGATTAAAGATCTACTACACCTAAAGAGGTGAAAGTTGAAGGTTCACTACTATAGCTTGTATAAGGATATTGTAATAGTAGAGTTCTAGTTTAATTAATCTCTAGACTAGCTAAGAACATTATTAGTAGAGCTCTAAGTATATGGGAGAAGAAGGGTTACAAGCTACAAGTTCTAAGTTAAATATACTCATTGGAAGTGTTGGCAAAGGTTATAAGCTCAAGGTGAGGATTACTAAGTTCATTTTTAAGTGTTGGCAACTTGTCCTAATAGGTTCACATCCTAAAAAGAAACATGTGCCAAAGGTTAAATATACTCATTGGAAGGGTTGGCCAGCACTAATGATTAAAATTAACTTAAGGCTAGGGAATCACTCTTACATTAACTCTCATAATGTTGGGGCTTGAAAATACAAGCTTACTAACATAAGCAAGGTGTCTAACCACTATAATCTAATTTGATTCTTAAAAAATAAACTAATATGAAAGCTTAATTAAATGATAATGCTTACTGTCCAATGGAGAAAATACCTAAATAAGCAAGCTAATGAATAAGTAAAATTACATTTAAGAAGGAATTAGGGAGCCAAAAATTTAAGTTGTCCAAATAGTGTCCATATAAATTTATGATTAAAAATATGAAATCCTTTTATCACAAGGAGAAAAATGACACTAAGTAGGTCAAAATTAGATAATGTTGGAAACTTAGAGTTTCTCGGACTCCTAATTAGGGTTAAAAAGTGATTATGAATATTATGAGTCAAATCCTAAATTCAATTATACCAATGTGTTCATTTTGTTTTGTTGAATAAAATGACATATAATTTGGATGTGTATAATTATTGTTATGAGCAAAATAAAAATTACATTAAAATAATTAATTAAAATTAATTATATTCCATTTACAACAATCAGTCGTGGGTGCTAATTACTGAACAGCACAAAAAATAGTGGCACACATATTTAGTGTGCCATTTGTCAGCACCAAATTGGGAGTCAGCATAGACTCCAAAAGATTGCCCACGCGTCGCCCGCTGCGGCTGATGCGTGTCGACCCGTGACTCACCCGCTATCTTGCGCTAGGACGTGGTCGAGAGAAATTGGGCTAGTCTAGTCAAGCATAAGCGCACAGGCCAGAGCACAGACTGGTCAGAACTATTTCATCCCTGACAAGATTCAATGGAGCGTGCCTAAGGTTCCATCTTTTGGTCGAACCAGAGGGTCTCACGGCGCGGCTTGAATACAGACGGGTAGCTCCTTCCAAGGTCGTCCCGCCAAGCCCAAAATTGAAACCAAGCACCGACGGAGTGGCCGACCATGTGATGCCATAACTGTCATGGGGCGGGTTAGGGTTTGACTATTGTGGACGATTATGGACCTAAATATAAATTGAGCCTCAATCGGGCTCAAATGAGCTCGATTAAGGTTTGATCCTACAATAATCTGTGTGAAATAAGTTTAGGATGTTTCGATTGAAAGGGAGGAAGTGAGGAAAAGTACCTGGAGGCCTCGCAAATTTATGCTTCGGTGATCCTTCAGCGAGATCCATCAGTTCCTCAACAACTCACAACCTCTCCTTAGGGTCTCAAATGAATGAATGGACGGATATCTTTCAAATGGGAGGAATAACAGTGACTGGAAAGGACATGGTGGCAGGTTGTGCTACAGATCACTAGCAGCTCGACAATCGTGGCTGGCGGTGATGATAGCATACAGTGGAAGAATTTGAGCCACTCGTTCGATCGAGTCATCTAATAGCCATATGGGATTCGTTAGATCAGATCGTTCCATGGTCGTAAGACCTCCCTTCAAAAAGGCTAAATGGCCAGGATCTAAGGATCTCACTGTTCTGTGCACTGGCCTCATGCATGGGATCCGCGCCGTTTAAAAAAAACCGTTGGAATTTATTATATATATAATTTAAATATATTAATTAATTAATTAAACTCATTTAATTACTCAAAATTAAATAATCAAATACACTCCAAAAAATTTCAAAAATTCACCCTTACCTAATTAAGGTGTTAGAAACACAAAAATGCAATTGGATTTTCGATCGGAGGTCAATTTAATAATCATAATTTTCTGAGTTTTTAAATAATATTAAATATTTGAGCGGAAATTTGATGACTTCCAAACATTCCCAAAATAGCACCCCAAGCTAATTTGGGGTGAGGAGTCAAATGGCAAACTGTGATTTTGATTCTAAGGTCAAAATAAAATAGATATTTTCAGAATTATCAAAATAATCAGGAATGTTTGTCAATTGCATGCGATCTTCAAATTGCACCAAACTTAAGGTGAAGGCTCATAATATTATTATAAGAGTACTAGAAGTGAAATGGAGCTAATTAGGGTTCTAAATAAAGAGTATTAATACTAAGGTTGTTACATATGCCCTCCTTAAAAGAGGTGCCGCCCTCGACATCTAATGAATACAAATACGAAAATGCATGAAAGATATACGAAGGAACTTAGGCTACCTGGTTAAGGAAAGAACTCTGGGAACTTCTTTCGAATATCCTCCTCTTTTTCCCACTTGGCTTCTTCAATAGAGTGGTTATGCCAGTGAACTTTAACCATAGGAATACTGCAATTTCTCAATTGCTTGAGATCTCATCTCAGAATTACGACATGTTTAATGAAAAAAGTTAAATTGGGCTGCAGTTCGACTTCCAGAATCTTAACTAGTTGACTTGGATCAAGCAAGCACCTTCGCAATGACGAAACGTGAAACACATTATGCATGGATGAAAAGTTTTTGAGTAACTCCAACCTATGCACAAGTGTTCCAATCTTTCCAATCACTTCAAAGGGTTCCAGATATCTTGGACTCAGCTTTCCTGACACACCAAACTTTTGTACATCACACATAGGACTAACTTTCAGATAAGCACGCTCTCCAACTTGAAATTTTAATAGAAGATAATGAGCATCAAGATATTTCTTCTATTTATTCTGAGCTGCCAATATATTATGCTTAATTATAAGAACCTTTCTATTAGTCTCCTCGATTAATTTGGAACCATAAAGCTGAGAATCTCCTATCTCAGTCCAAGTAATAGGAGTAGTATACCTCCTACCATAAAGTGATTCATAAGGAGCCATACCTATACTGGAATGATAACTATTATTGTAGGCAAATTCAACTAAGGCATGGTAATCTTCCCATAATCCACCAAAATCAAGAACACATAGATATAGAAGATCTTCTAAGATTTTATTAACTCGCTCAGTTTGACCATCAAAATGAGGATGGAAAGTAGTACTAAAAGCTAAGTTAGTACCTAGGTCTTGCTGAACAGCAAACCAAAATCTAAAAGTAAATCTACTGTCTCTATCTGAAATAATATAGTTTGGCATACCATGCAAACAGACAATCTCTTTAATGTAGAGCTTGGCTAACCTCTCTAAGGAATATGTCTGACAAATTGAAAGAAAATGAGAAGATTTAGTGAGTCTGTTGGCATTCACCCAAATCAAATCAGAACCGGATCTACTCTTAAGTAATCCCATAACAAAATCTATGAAAATTTTATACCACTTCCATTCAAGTATATCTAAGAACTTGAGAAGTC
The DNA here is from genome assembly GCA_016760335.1 of Gastrodia elata. Taxonomy (NCBI): domain Eukaryota; kingdom Viridiplantae; phylum Streptophyta; class Magnoliopsida; order Asparagales; family Orchidaceae; genus Gastrodia; species Gastrodia elata. The sequence continues at coordinate 54,383,239 of CM028672.1, read as the reverse complement.
CCCTACGCTTCTGATACTTAGCCTTAACTAAGGAACATGAATGACTTTTGGAAATAAAAACAACAATATCTGTAATGCCTCTTCCCATCACTACATGCAATTTGAGTTAGTTTAAGGAATAATAATTAGTAGAGGAATGGTGCATTACTATGGGGCCCGTACACTCCGTGGTTGTGCTAATACTGAGATTAACATAATTACGATGAATACGGTCTCCAACTGTGGCAAACCTCCCAACTGAAGTCAAGTTAGGTATAAACCCAACCCACATTAATTCAAAGATTTATCACTTAAAACTAAAGATCATGCATCAAAATATCAAAGTAGAGGAAGCAAAAAAGAGTATAAGATCCACATCTCATCATAATAAGGAAAGTCAAAATAATAACTTAGCTTAATATGGAAAATGCAGAAAATAAATACATCTTGAACATGAAATTATTACAAACTAAAATTTAAAAGCAAGAAGGAACACCCATCGTCACAGCTGAAAATAAAGCTAATAAAGCTAAAGTAGTAGGAATGTAACAACCCTAAAGTTATTACCCATCAATTAGTGACCTAACTAACTCTAATCTTCTTCCATTAGTCTTTTAGTAGTATTAAGAGCCTCTATTTCAATTTTCATATGATTTGTAGATCATTTGGTAATTTCTAGCATTTTTTAGTTTTTTGATAATTCCGAAAATGCCTATTTTATTTAGACCTCATAATTAAAAATGGAGTCCTCCATTGGACTCACCACAACTAAATTAGCTATACATAGTATTTTTGAAGTGCTTGGAAGTTGTCAAATTATCCCCAATTATTTTAATAATAATATTTAAATACTCAGAAAATTAAGATAATTAAATTGACCTCCGATTAAAAATATGTTTGCATTTTTCAGTTCCTCACTCCTCAATTAGGTAATGGTAAACTTTTGGGATTTTTCAGAGTGTGTTTGCTTATTTAATTATGAGTATTAATTTGAGTATAATTAATTAATTAAATAAGTAAATAAATTAAATAATCTAAATATTAATTAAATTATCTAATGGCTATTATTTGAAAAGGCAGAGGTTTGCTATGGGAAGCCGATCATGGGACAGTGATCTCGAGCGATCTGGGCCGTAGTTCCTTTTCCTCAGTCGATCGAACGACTGAGGAATGACCTGGCCCAATGGATTACATCCAACCGTTAGATTGTTCGATTTGATCGACGGCTCGGATCAGTCCCCTGTACGTCGTCTTTCTAGCTCAGCCATGACTGCTTGGCGACTATCGGCTATAGCATGAACCATTAGTCCAGCCCCTCCCAGCCTACACTAGAGCCCCCGTTTCTTTCTTTAGGCCTTGCTGATATTTTTGGGACTCTTACTTGGAGCTGGGAGCCGCGGTGTCGTCGTCAGGAGCTCATCAAAGTTTTCAATGACCAAGACCTTCAAAGTTGTATAGGTACTCATCCACTCTCCTTCCTCTGAAATTGATTGTGCTAATACATATTCCTCGCAACGACCTTTCGATCCGGACCTCGATCGGGCTCGATCGAGTCAGATCGAGCCAGGATGAATCAAACCATCCACAGTTGTTTCTAGGGTTCCATCTTGGGATCCTAGGGCATTATCCTGTTGCCATCAAAGTTGACCCCACGAGCCAATCTTGGGTTCGTTGGGTTGGTCTCAGCATGGGCATCACATCGGTGTGCGGGTCGTCGCGTTAGACCCCCCGGGTACATCCGGGAGATCTAAGTCTAGGGCATCCCTCTCAGACCCCTATCAGGGAACAAATGGTCTGGGCTATGTGCACTACGGTCTGGGTTTTCCTCCTAGACCATACCGATTCTATGGACCCAAATCGCTTCGTCTCTCGAAACTCGAAGGGGACGCGTGTCGGCCGCAGGAATCGACGCGTCACCCCCCGGAATTCCGCACCACACCGATTTTGGTGCTGCGTTATTTTTATGCTGTCACCTTTCCCCATTTTCCACCCCTTTGTTTTTTGTGCCAAGCAGTTAAATCTTGATAAATGATTAAGGAATTAATTGTTAATGATTAGTAAATGCACATTTTCATTTAATTATATATTTAAATATACTCATCCAAATAATACAAAATTATATACCATTTTGATCACAAAAATATATAGATTAATAAAATGCCATTTAATTTCTATTTTAGTGAATGTTTAATTTAATCATTAATTTAGATTAATTAATTAATTGCAAATTAATTTAATTTCTTGTAGGTGGCATAACTTAATAATTAGGAGTCCAAATTTAATGTTTAAATAGTCAATTTCACTCACAAAAATGTGAGGAATATTAATATGAAATCAAATTTAATCTTAGAATCCTATTTATTTTAATCACTTTTTAATCCTAAACATTATCCTCCTAAGAGTTTAACTCCAAGATTTACAAGTTCAAATCTCATGCTTGAAATGAACACACAGTCGGTTCTATTTCAGCACAAAGACCTTTATAAGATTTTAGATTATTGGTTTTCCTCTCATTCCTAGATTATAGAAATGAGAGTTGTTTCTTTATTTAAGATCTTACAAGCATTGATTCCAATAAGAGCATCACACACGTCATGCACAGTTCAGATAAGGAGATGACTAGTTTGGCTCAATGTGCTATGTCATGTCACACATGAGTTCTCAACAAGTTCTCTTCCTCCCATTACGTATGCTGAGCTGCGGAGCTCATTTAGTGGGTCTCAGCTCACATGCATCAACACCTTAGTTGTGCATACATCAAAGTGCACTAGGCTCAAGAACTTTCTCAAATAGTTCCAAGCTCCTATGCACTCATGATTCTAGCTCCAGACTAATGGTGAGCTATGGAGCTTAAGACTTTTTAGTCTTGATGTCATTTAGTTTCTTCATCATTTGGTCCACATTCAAGTCCACAATAGTTCTTTTTCATTTCTTTAACAAGTCATTCATTTCACAAATTTACATTTAAAGCTTGAGGAAATTTTCATACATGATAGTCTCTTTCATTTCGTGTAGGATTTCCCCAACCCTCCCCAAGGGGGGGTTTAGCCCTCCATTACACTAGAGATAAAGAAGAACACATACATGGATAATGATTCTTTCATGATCAACTAAGAAAAACATAAAGACACGAGTTAGAGAGTACTAGGAACGTTCCTTTGATGAAGTTCTCTGGATTTCTACCCTTCTTGTTCTTGGTTGTTTCTCCTAGGTCCATAGTGATACTTTTCTACATTCTTCTCCTTAGCAATAGAAATTCTTCCACCCTTGGAGAGTTCTCCTTTTCTATGCAGCCCTCTCCTTACTTAAAAATTTTGTAAGCCAAATTGGGAACCTTTCTTAAGTGTAGAAGAGCTGAATTTATAGAGGGGATGCTCTCCTCTTCTCCCTTTTCAAATTTTGCATTTCCCTTTTCAATTTTATGCTATGATGATTGCAAATCCCACTTGAGGAGTGAAGTGACCTCTACTTTTTCATTCTTTAATCTCCACATCACTTCAAAATTTTGTTTCTCCCTATTAAAAACTATTTTGCTGCAAAAGAAATGATGGCTGGGAGACATGGAGCAGGTTGGGGGTCTTGTCCAGCCGCAATAAATGCCCTGTTCAAACAAAAATTTGGTGCACCGCTGCAGCACGCTGTAGAGATCGAGTTCTGGAACTTAATTGCTGCAGCGCGCTGTGGCAATTTAAAGTCATGAAACTTGCTCGCTGCAGGCTGTGGTGCGCTATAGCAATTGAGTCCCACAAGCTCACCCGTTGTTATGCGCTGTAGCAATTGAGTCCCACAAGCTCATTCGCTTGGGCATGCTGTAGCGGTTGAGTCCCACAAACTCACCCATTATGGCGTGCTGTAGCGATTGAGTCCCCGCAAGCTCATCCGTTGTAGCGCACTATAGCGATTAAGTCCCGCATACTCATCCGCTGTGGCGGTTGAGTCTCGCAAACTCATCCATTGTGGTGTAGTGTAGCGGTTGAGTCCCGCAAGCTCATCTGCTATGGTACGTTGTAGCGGTTGAGTCTCGCAAGCTCATCCGCTGTGGAGCGCTAGGGGGCGCGTAGCGCGCCATAGCGATCACGCTCTAGAATTCAGTTATGTCAATGTCAAGGGGCTTCTGCAAGCAAGTAGCTGGAGCGCGCTGCAGCGCGCTGTACGCGCTGCAGTGTGCCGCAGCAATTTTCTTCCAGAAATTGCAGAAACCTTCCAGAATTGTCTAGAGATTGCTGGGCTTGCACTTTTCCTTAAAAATAGGCAGAATTTGATCAAGGAAGTTATTTTTACAAGAAAATGAATGAAATTTTTACTTTATTTAGGATATAAATTATGAATTTATCACACCCCCACACTTAGACTCTTGCTCATCCTCGAGTAAACTCAAAAATGATTTTTTTCCATTTTTAAGGTATGAGAGTCAATAAGTAATATTAATGTGAGTTTGATTGCAATTCAAAGGTCGTGCTTAACTGAAATGACAAAAACATTTGGCATCATTTAAAATTTTCTAACCTTGGTTATAAACCGAGGTTGATAAATTAATCTCCAATTTTAAGTTAATTATGCTTGGTGCTAGATAATGGGGAAGGTTCCTTGGAATAATTGAACTAGGGAGGTAGTGAGTAATCAAGAGTTTTATGCTATATGTGCTCCTTCTTATGAATCATAAAGATGCTTAAAAATTTTAGGAGATATATTCTTCATCTTCCTTTTTCATTTCTTTCCTTGGAGAAATAAATTTCTTAATCCCTATTTTTATTTTCTTTTTTATTCTTAGGGAGGGATATTTTTCTTCATCCCAATTTTAAATTTTTGTGATCATAAAGTCCTATGAGAGCCTAGCACACTCCTTAGTCTTCTCACCTTAATCACTAGTTTTTATTCCTAAGCCTTCCCCCATACTTAGTCCTTAGCATTGATTTAAATTTTTGTAGACTAGACTCAACCTGAAATTATTCTCTTACTTAGATGATTTAATGGTGTCAATGAGTTAGTCAAAAATTATTATTATTATTATTATTATTATTATTATTATTATTATTATTATTATTATTTTTATTATGCTTGGTTGATAATCAATTTCTTCATTGATATTCTTGTAACCTTCAATATCTTGAAAAGTTCAGAAAAAATATATCGTTTGCAATCATAGAAAGAAATTAGAACTATGATAATTCATAATTTATTTTCTTAAATAAAAATAAAAATACACAAAAGAAAAGAAAAAGTGCAACCTATTTATTCTTGGGTTGCCTCCCAATAAACGCTTATTTTAACATCTCAGCCTGATACGTGTAATATCTCCTATGTGATCCCTTCATCTGGGAGGTCTTGAAGAGTCCATCCTCCCATCTCCTGTAAAATACTCTCTTTCAAGTAAAGTTGTAACAACCTAAGGTTATTACCATGCAAAATATAAGCTTTTTTATTTAATTTTTAGTATTATTGCTTTTAGATCATCAATATAAGCCTATCTAGAAGATTTGAAGTTCACTAGACTTCTCTAAGTCAGAATTTGCAATTTGATCAATCTAGATGCCTTAGTCTAGACCCAAAATATTTTGATCTCAGAATTAAAATCTGATTGTATTTTTGAATTCCTCACCCCCAAATTAGCTAAGGGTGAAAATTTGGTGCAATTTGGAATTAATTTGGGCAATAATTTAATTTAGATTAAAATGGTTCAATTGCATAAAAGGGTTCCAAACAAATTGATTTTGCAATTATACCCTAATACCTAAATAAATGGCGGATCCACGGACGATCCGCTGCAGAGCCCGGGTCACACGACAGTGGCATCCCGTGAATCCAGTCATTCCGCCTTTATGATCTACGGCCAGGATGCGATACTGTGGAACAGCCGATCCGTTGTTGGATCTGTCCCGTGGATCCTACGGCCAGGATCACTCCCACGATTGGCCGTTAGGATCCGAGCGATCCCAGTCGTAGCGCCTTCTGATCGGTCGATCAGACGGCATCCAGGACACCCAGCACCGTGGATCATCATCTTCCTCCCGATCGCGCACCCGACGGGGAGAATCCCCGTACTGCTAGCTGCCCAGCTTGTCCCCCACTCTCAGCGCCACCTCAGCAGGCCATTGGGATCCTTCCCATAAAGGTAGGGAGCTCCCAATCGGGCCTAGCGACCCGGCCGAGCTCAAATTGGAAGCTTGAGAGCTCGGCCGAGGCTCGACCTCTCGGGCCCCCTCTAGCCCGAGCCAACCATCTAGAATCTTCCCTGAGCTCGCCTGAGGCTATAAATAGCCTCAGGAATCCTTCCTCTGCCGGTTTGTTGATCAATTGACCTCAAAATTTCCTCATTCTTCATTTCACCATTGCTGATTTTTGGAGCTCCCCTCAGGCGCTCATGAACTTCTGAACCGCTGATAGTAAGCTCTCCTGACGTTCAAAATACTTTGTAGTGTTTGGAATCGAAGCTAGAGCTAGTCGAGCCTTCTGCCGAGCATCCCGAACCAGTCCGTCAATGCCAGGTATCCCAGTTGCAGGTTCTGAGCCAATAAGGCTCAGACCTTATTCCATTTGATGCGAATTTGTACCTATTATCATTTCGAACTCAGCGAATATGTAGTGTTTGGAATCGATCGATCGGGCTAGTTTCCTTCTGGATCGCCTCGGTCGAGTAAGGACCCGGTGATCCAGGCCACCCCAGACCCCCAGACCAGTGGGCTTCGATCCGCCTCACCTCCCTGATGGTGTAGGGATCGAGCCCGGGGTCTGGCATGGCCTCTGTGGGGAGAATTATCTCCCCACAGTAACTCAAATGGTGAACACCTCAGGTGAGTAAGGTCTGGCAGATCCAGACCATCTCACAAGGGGCTTCAGGTCCCAATCGATGCGTCTGGACATGGTGATGGTGTAGGAATCGAATGCTGGTCGATCCGTAGACCGGATGCACCGGAATTTGGCGATTAGGTTTTTCCCTAATCGGCCTCTCCCACGGGACGAAGGATCGAGGACGACGACACTGTGCGGGCTGAGTCAACCCATGACCCGCGCGGTACAACAGTGCCGGGATTCCCGGGCCCCGGTCGACCCGCACGTTTTTGAATTTGGGCCGAGCCATTTTATTTAAATCGAATTAATGGAATTATTTTCCTTAAGGAAAATAATTCGATTAATCGAATCATAGGATTTTGATTAAATAAAAATACAGAATATATTATTCAAATAACTTTTAATCCACTAGTCAAATTTTACATGATATCATATATGAAAATATTCAGAAAATCTCAAGAACCTAAATATAAAATAAAATCACACATCTGATGGTTAGATCTGTAATTATTGCCTGATTACAGTGAATCTTAATTAGGGTAGATTAGTAAATTTACTTATCCAAATTGTATGTTTAGGGTGCCATTAGTTCACTGATGTTAATTAGATTACATATGCCAAGTATAACATTTTTCTGAGTTCTGTAATTGTAGTTATGCCCTAATCTTGTCAAATCATAATTAGTGAATTTTAGGGTTTATACACATTGGATCTTAGCAAACTCAGTCCCTGATTTCTTGTAAGATTAATTAGGACTTGCATGCCAAATTTCATATAATTTGAATGGTTGGATTTTTGCTTATGTGCTAATCCTTTTTGCTTGGAATTAGGGTTTGGTTAGCACTAAGTAACCATTGCTTATTAAACTTTAATCATTATTTTGGCTTATAACAGTAAATTAAATGAAATGAAATCACCTTTTATAAACTTATTAAGTATACTTGAATAAATCTAAAACTATAGAATCTTAAATATCTTAATTAACTTAAGAAATCTTAAGATTTGGATCAAGCTTCTAAGACTTGATCTAGGTCTAGGATTGCCACCAATAATGCATAATTAATCCACTGATTTGACATTGATCTTTAAATACACACTTGATTTGACTTGATATTTGAGAAGGAGTCAAACCCTAATCTACTTAAGGAAAGAAAATCTAAAACCATAAAAACCCTAACTTAATTATATTGATTTCAAAACTTTGAATTGAACACTTTCCAATAATGCATTTGATTTACTATTGATTCTAAACATTTGAATTAGACAAAGTAAGGTTAATAATAACCCTTTGTGATTTCATAATCTGAATCGAACCTTAAGATCCCCGATTTTCTCTTAAGTAATAAACCTGCATAACAAGATCATTAATACTAGGTTGATTTAACAAGTGATCAAATCCTTAATAATATGTTTGATTTACACCCCATAATCTTAGTCTAAGTATGATCAGATGATTCCATCATCTGATCTAATCACCCTAAGATCTAATTATGAACCAAAACCTAATAATCTAATATCAATACCTAAAGGAAAGATCTTGATATTCTCTTCATAAGATCGTCTTAAATTAATTAAGAGACCTAAATTCATATATCATAAGGTAGGAGGCCTTGTATGAGTCCTTGAGGTAGAAATATAGAAGATCCTATCACCTTAGATGTTGATCTATTCTCCTTATGGTAGTAGTCATTTAAGACCTTAGAAGAGATACATCTCCTTGTGGTAGAACCTATATGATGTGATCCTTGATCACATTCACTTGATAAATCTTTGTATAGGACTTACCTATTAGTTTAAATAATTGTAGTTTTGATAAATCCTTATTCTATTAAATAGACTTGATTGAACCTTGATTATTGGGCAGTGTAGTATAGTATACTCATATTACTGGTCCCCAGTAATATTCTGAATTGGTTGAGTCACTCTAAGTAAGATTTGTCTTTGTTGCTATCCTGCGGGCTTAGGCAGTTATAACCTCGCTTAGAGTAAATCAATCAATCCTAAGAGCGTATTAAATATGTACCCATTCCTTAGTTTTATTGAAGGATAGTTGCCCTCGGGCAATGCCTCCTAGCGAAGATCGCTTCAATAGGTATGGCTTAAATAAAACTAAGTATAGGGGGATTACCTTCCTTGAGATGCTAAGTATGATTGTGAGTTTAGTGACTAAATGCTTAGTTTGAGATAACAGAATCATCATCGGATGGTGCCTCCTAATGAAGATCACTTTAGTAGGGTGGCTTAATCAAACTAAATGTTGTGTCATATCCTTGCAGCATATTTAATATGTGTATACAATCACCCTGCCCAGTGATCTTTGAGTAAATAAGCAACTTCAACTAAATATCGACCTGGAGATTTGGAGTCAGAATCCTTTTAGCAGGATCCTGCACAGTGAAGACTTAGGATTCATTTATGTTTCTTACTATATTCTTCATGGATTTCAAGATTTTTCATTCATATCACATAATGGCATAAGCATAAGCATAAACATGAGTTGAACTCATTCCTTCTGTTGACATGGTTATCAGTGATACAGTATGAGATATGAAATATTATATACACAAACTGGGGAATTTCAGGGTGCATCTGCGTCACCATACTGACTTCCTAACTATTGTGCTTACATTGGACCGTACGACTCATAAACCTTCAGTGATAGTTCTGTGATATACTGTGATATAGCATATCTGTGAGCATTGCTTCAGTAGCATATATTGTAGCTTATAGCATCCTTCTCAGCATCTAACATTCCTTTCACATTGGTTTATGAGCATCTGACATTTTCATGTACTTTCAGTATTTGGTTTTGATGCAGTTTTTCTTTGCTTAGTTCCTACAGTTCAGTTATTTGATGTTTTACAGTTTTTCCTGCACTTTTACTTTACGTTCTTGCATCTTTGTTATGTTTAGATTAGCTTGTATAGCTAGCTTCGATGTGTTAGACTTCTTGTCTAACACGGGGTACTTTTGGGATCCGGCAATCTGCTAGATCCCGAGCAGTTATTGGAGGCAGGCCAGGAGGACGTCCCAGAGACTCAGGAGGAGCACTTGGAGCTGTAGGAGATTGAGCACCTACTTTTACTTTCTAGTTCTTTCTAATATTCTAGCTAGACTCTTTATATTTCTGCATTATTATGATTTGTAATAAAACTCTGGATGTACTTTTACTTTTCTTTTCTGAGATAGATAGTTACTACTGCTTGAGATGAATGTATTTCTGGATGTTTTGCTTTTAGCTTCCGCACTTTATTATACTACTATACATAGTATTGTGATGTGATCAGCGTACTTGAGATGCTGATATATTTTATAATGTACATGGATTCCTTCACTCCCTTGCACCTCATGTACGTACTAGTCCAATACCCAAGATAGGTATTTCATTCTTATCTTGAATATTGGCTCTCGAACCTACTCGTAGGGTTCGAGTCAGCGGCCTTCAGTATGGCTTCGTCTCTCTAGCCTATTTGGGAAGATGGGTCTTACTTGTATGGCCCACATCATCCCGAGTAGCGCACCGTTTCATCGCCATTCTATGAATTATATTCGTATTTTGCGCGCGGCGACGGGACGGGGCGCTACAAAAGCTTTAGATGATTTCCATTTACCTTAAAGGTGCCATCATTTGAAGTGACTTCAACTGCTCCATGAGGGAAAACCTTAGTGATAATAATAAATGGTCCTATCCATCTTGACTTCAATTTTCCTAGGAATAATCTTAATCTTGAGTTAAAAAGCTGTACTTTCATCCCTGGTTGAAAATATTTTGCCTTAATCAACTTATCATGCCATTTTTTGTTTTCTCTTTATATAATTTTAAGCTCTCATAGGCGTTAAATCTGAATTCATCAAGCTCATTTAATTGCTACATTCTTCGTGCACCTGCTTTTGGAAGTCGAAGTTCAACTTTATAATGGCCCAAAAGGCACGGTGCTCCAATTCTACTATAAGATGACATGATTTTCCATAGACGAGTTTGTAATGAGACATTCCTAAAGGGGTTTTAAGGGTAGTTCTATATGCCCACAGGGCATCTTGAAGCTTTGAAGTCCAATCCTTTCTATTTTTATTTACAGTTTTTTCTAAAATTTGCTTAAGTTCCCTATTTGAGACTTCTACTTGCCACTAGTTTGGGGATGGTAAGGGGTTCCCACCTTATGTATTACCCCATAGCTTCTTAGAATACTCTCCAGCTGCCTATTACAGAAGTGTTTTCCCCCATCACTGATTAGGAATCTGGGTGTCCCAAGTCTAGCTAGCACGTGCTCCTTGAGAAATTTGATAACAATTTTAGCGTCATTATTCACACATGCTAATGCCTCAACCTACTTGAACACATACTACACCGCAATAAGAATATACATATTGGTTTGGGATAGGGGAAATGGGCAGTTTGGGATAGGGGAAATGGGCCCATGAAGTCAATTCCCTGCACATCGAATAACTCCACCTCAAAAATTCATTCAAAGAAAGCTCATCCCTTTTGCTTAAGTTTCCAATTCTTTGGAATTTAACACAACTTTTGACATAGTCAACAACATTTTTGAACAGGTGAGGCCAAAAGAATCTGGATTAAAGCACCTTAGCTATCATTCGATTAATCTCATGGTGTCCTCCATAAGGACATGTGTGGTAGTGAAAGAGAATATTTCTGATTTCGGAGTCAGGAACACATCTCCTTAGGAGTTGATCATTGCAATATTTATACAAAAAGGAATTGTACCAAAAATAATTTTAATATTAACAAAGAATTTGTTTCTTTGTTGGTAGTTCATGTCTTTTGGTAAGACTCCTACAAGATAATTTGCAAAGTCTACAAACCAAGGAGAGCGATTTGAAGTAATAACATATAGCTTCTCATCAGGGAATAATTCACTAATTTCAGACAAATTATCACTATCAGGGTCAATCAAGAGAGATGATCTGCAAGCACATTCTCACTCTCCTTCTTATCCCGGATTTCTAGATCAAATTTTTGCAAGAGCAACACCCAACGTATCTGTAACGCCCTGCCCCGTCGCCGCGTGCAAAAGGTACAACAGATCAGCAGTGGAGCAGTGAGCTATTCGGGAAATGTGATAACCCTAGTTGTTACCTTAGCTAAATTCAAATTAATTAAGCTAAACCAAGCTTTGATTTTGATTCCATTAAACTCAATGGGTCATTTAAACCTGATCCTAGAAGTTTGGAATCAATTAGAGCTAAACTTAGAAATTTGGTATTTCTGCCTATTTTTAAGCCCTAGAAAATACCTAAATTAAATTGATCTATAAATTAAAATCTGATTGCATTTTTGAATTCCTCATGCCCTAATTAGCTAAGGGTAAATTTTTGGGAATTTTTGGAGCTCATTTAAGCCTAAATTAGATTATGGAATTAATTAGTATTTAATTTATTATTAAATGAATTAATATTAATTATATAAATAATTTTAATTTCTAGGATTTGCTATCGGGACCGCGGTAGATCCGCTGCGGAGTCCCGACAGTGGCGCATAGGGTTAAGCCACTCGGCGGTTTAGCACGCATCTCAGCGCGCTCCATCTAACGACAAGATCTCCTCCGTGTTAAGATTCCTAAGCGTTAGATTTGTTCGAACATATCTAATGGCTATGATCCATCCCGCTTAAGTAATGCATCAGAGCCATCCGAGACCAATGGTCGATCCATCAGATGGCAAATACAATCCCGAGCACTGTGGATCGTGATGAATCCATAAATTATAACTAAATAAAGGGGAAAATTCATTTATTTAAGATCTTTATGCTTCTCCTAAATCAATTTTTTCTATCTTTTTCAGGGAAATGGAATCCAAAGGAGTTCTAAAGCATTTCTGCAGAAATTTTAAAATTTATTAAAGGAATCCGCTACAACGCATTGCAGCGCGCTACCGCGCCCCGCAGCGGGCTACAATGGAAACCTCTAAAATATATAAAAATGAATGCCTAAACTAATTGAATAGTGTTTGCAGAATAAGCCGCTACAGTGCGCGGTCGCGCGCTGCAGTAGTTTGTAGCGAAAATACCTAACTTTATAAATAGGGCTGCGCAACTAATTGAACAGTGTTTTTCGTAAAATGACCCGCTACAGCGCGAGGTCACGTACTGCAGCGGTCTACAGCGAAAATATTTCCGACTTTATAAAATGGAAAATGAAGTAATTGAACAGTGTTTTTCGCAAAATGACCCGCTACAGAGCACCATCGCGCGCTGCAGCGGTCTGCAGCGGACACCTTCCATAGCTTAAACGTGGTAGCGTGCGGCAGCGGGGGACTTGGCAATATTGCTAAGGACCATTGCGCACCGCAGCACGCTCCAGCGCGCCGCAGTGCGCTCCAGCGCGCTGCGGCGTGCTGTAGCATGCTGCAGCGGCCCGCCACAAATTTCTCCCAGACAAGCATTTATTGTTGCTGGGGACATGACCTATATCCTGCATTTTGTCTCCAGCCATCATTTTCTGCAGCAACCCATTTAATTTGAAAAAGGAGGCTTTTAGGTGATGTTTTGAGTAAGCAATTGAAGATTATTATCACCTCACCATCAATGGAGGATATTTCCTTAATGAATTCAGATTTTGAAATGGAATAGCTGGTTTGAGATGAGGAGAAGAAGAAGGCAGCCCCCCTCCTATAAATACCCCTCCTCTTGACTAGAGGAGGGTTCACAATTTTAGCAAAATTCTACTAAGTAAGGAGGAGAGCCAAGGGAAAAGAGGAACTCCTCAAGAGTGGAAGGCAAGCTCTTACTTTGGAAGAGGAGGAAGAAGGCAACACTAGTGACCTAAGGAGGGAACATTGAGAAGGAGAAGAAGAATTCCAGAGAACTTCTATGGAGTGTTCCTAGTTTCTTCTAAACTCCACTCTTGTATTTCTTCTTAGTTGACCATGAAAGGGTCTTTATCCATGTATATGTTTTTCTTCTTTTCTTGTGCAATGAGTAGCTAAACTCCCTTGGGGAGGGTTGGGGGTTAAGTCCCATTTGCATAATGTAGTATTAATGTATGAATGTTTTCCCTCAAGCATAATTTGTTTGTGATTTTAATGCCTTACTAAGAAATTTTTATCTAATTAGTCTTGAATGTGATTATGAGAAAAGAACAAAAAATAAACTCCAAGAACTAATTGTCTTGTGCTCCTTAGCTCACCTTAGGTTGGATGCTAGATTATGAGTGCATAAAGGCTTGGAACTATGTGAGAAAGTTTATAAGCTCAATGCACCTCAATCTAAGCTCAACCAAACAGTTGATGCAAGTGATGCTAAAACCCACTAAATGAGCTCCTTAGCTCAACATAATTGAGGTAGAGGAAGGAAGTGTTGAGTGCTCATAAACTAAGTGACATAGTCGTTGAGCCCAACATGTGAATCCCTCATCTCAACTATGTATGATGCGAGTGACGCTCGTAGTGGAAATCAATACTTGTAAGATCCTAAGGTTTAAAAATCAAGCTCTCCTTGATCAAGAGAATAAGATTAAATTTAAATTCCAAGAATCTTATAAGAATTTTTGTGCCAAAGTAGAACCGAATGTGAGTTCATTTTGTGCATGAGATTTGAACTTGTAAGACCTTGAGCTAGACTCAAGGACAACAATGTGCACTTGATTTTAATTGAATTAAATGATAAAGCTTGAGAAACTAATCTACATAAATATTATGTCATAGCATGTGGGATGGCCCCAATTCTCCTCTTTCTTAAATCTTGTTATTTTACTTAGTGAATATTTGTGCTAATTTTAGACCACTCATCCAATACATACTATAGCTTAAACATTAGTGAAAATAGATATACCTTGGTGCCAAATTAACCAATTCTCTGAGGATCGATAAATTCTCGGAAAGTCATACTTTTCACTTATTACTTCAGACCACGTACACTTGTGTGCAAGCGCAGACCTATATTTACAGTCTGTCAAGTTTTTGGCGCCGTTGCCGGGGAATTGGTTTCTGCTTTGAATTAAGGACAATCTATAACTAACTAGCGATTTAAGCATTTGTTTACGTATATTAGTAGTTTTATATTCTTTGTAATTATCAAGCTAATGTTTTATATTTCTTTTTATTTATTTTATTTCTAAAAAATCTGAGTGATCTTTATTGCCAAACTCGTTCTTGATAAGCCATATTATAACTTGTATGAGTAAAAGAGTCTGTACTGAATATCTTTTTGATCCCGAAATAGAAAGAACATACTTACAAGCTAGGCGAGAATGAAATTTATCAAACTAACAAGCTGTTATGGACAATTTCACTGAAAATTTAGAAGAGCCTAGGGGTAGAGCACTTAGAGAATACGCACTACCCACTGTTAGGGGAATCCCCCATGCGATTGTAAGGCCAAATATAGAAGCCCACAATTTTGAAATCGAACCTTCCACACTGAGTATGGTGCAAAACAATCAGTTTGGAGGATTAGCCACTGAATATCCTAACTCACATATTTCAACTTTTCTTGAAATATGTGATACCTTCAGATTTAACGGTGTCTCCGAAGATGCGGTTAAATTGCAGCTATTTCCTTTCTCATTGAGAGATAGAGCCAAGAGTTGGCTCAGCTCTCTACCGAGTGATTCTATCCGTACTTGGGACGATTTGGCTAAGAAATTCTTAGCCAAATACTTCCCTCTGGCTAAAACTACACGGTTGAGATTTGAGATCACCAACTTTACTCAGATGGAATGTGAGACTCTTTATGATGGGCGGGATCGCTTTAAGGAGTGCCTCAGGCGTTACCCACATCATGGGTTCCCTCTATGGATGCAAGTGCAAACCTTTTATAATGGTTTGAATGCTCCAACGAGGACACTTATTGATGCGGCCACCGGTGGCTCCATTAGTGGAAAAACCCAAGAGGAAGCTTACAACCTCTTAGAAGAAATGACCAATAATGCTTACCAATGGCCCCTCCAAAGGAATGATTCCAAAGATAAAAAAGAGTGTAATTCACTAGGAAACTCACAGCAAATCCTAGAACTACAAAATCAAATTTCCCAACTTAATAAAAAGCTAGAATTTGGATATATAAGCCCCTTTCAGGAAAATAATGGGGAATTGAGAGATGTTAATATGATCATGAATCATGGAAGAAATGGAGAAAGATTCGAAAACTCTCTTAAAGAATTTAGAAACTTTACTATTGAATTCATGAATAAAACTAATGCCACACTAAATAGGCATGAGCACACTCTCCTCGGACAAGAGGAGACTGTTAAAAAAATTGAACAAAAATTGAAAGATATAATGAAGCAGTTAGAACAACCTTCACTAGTACGGGTGATAAAGGAATATGAAAATGAATCAGGTAATGCAATCACCTTAAGAAGTGGAAAGATTACTCATGAGATTGTGAGAAAAGAGAATAGCAAAGATATCACTAAATCAAGAGAGGAAAAGGAGGAAGGAGAAACACTAAGGACAGAAGAGAGTGTGGCAAGGGATGCTGCGACGGAAGAACTTAGAAACCCACCTAAGGAAACCCCTCATATACCTTATCCTCAGCGTATGGCTAAGGAAAAACTCGATGTCCAATATCAAAAATTTCTTGAGACCTTTAAAACTCTCCACATCAATATCCCATTCGCTGAAGCCCTCAAACAAATGCCTAATTATGCTAAGTTTATAAAAGACATCTTATCCTAGAAAAGGAAGATTGATGAAAATGAGACTGTGGTATTAATAGAGGAATGCACTGCAATCCTTCAAAGAAAATTCTCACTAAAAAGAAGGATCCAGGGAGTTTCACTATCCCATGCACGATTGGATGATAATCTTTTCAAAAATCCCTTTATGATCTTGGTGCATCTGTTAATTTGATGCATTTCTACATATTCAAGAAACTAAGAATTGATCATTTAAAACCTACCTCTATTCTACTCTAATTTCCTGATAGATTTGTAAAATCTCTTTTAGGAATTGCGGAAAATATACTTGTAAAGGTTGACAAGTTCATTTTCCCGGCAGACTTCATAATCTTGGACATGGAAGATGAAAATCAAGAGATTCCTATTATTTTAGGTAGACCTTTCTTGGCCGCAGGACAAACCTTAATTGATGTAGACAAAGGGGAATTGATATTGCGTTATGGAGAGGAAGAGATTAAATTCCATGTGAATGATTCTATGAAACACCCTTCTAAGTTAAACGAGGATTGTTGGGAGATCAATTTATTAGAAGAAGCTGGGTTAATGGAAGATGTGGGAGAAGAGGGAATGATAGGAAGTGAGGAATATGAAGTTCCCACTGAAATGGAAGTTATTGAAGAATTAATTGAGGAAAGGAAGATGATTCAACCTTCGATAATTTGCCATCCTAAAATTGAATTAAAATCTCTTCCCTCACATTTAAAATACATGTACCTAGGAGAAGATGAATCACTTTCTATAATAAATTCCTCATTATTAACTCAACATTAAGAGAATCTTTTATGTAAAGTCTTAAAAGATCACAAGAAGGCAATAGGATGGAGTATTGTGGATTTAAAGGGGGTTAGTCCAACTCTGTGTATGCATCGTATCCTATTGGAAGACAACTCCAAGCCTTCAATTGAACCTCAGCGGTGATTAAACCCAAACATCAAGGAAGTAGTGCACAAGGAAATCATCAAGCTTTTAGATGCTGGGATCATTTTCCACATTTCTGATAGCCCTTGGGTGAGCCCCATACATATAGTTCCCAAAAAGAGTGGGATGACTGTAGTCCTCAATAGCAATAATGAACTAATCCCCACTAGAACTGTGACAGGTTGACAAGTTTGCATAGATTATAGGAGATTAAATAAAGCAACTCGAAAAGTTCATTATCCCCTCCCCTTTATCGACCAAATGCTGATAGATTAGAAGGAAATCCTTATTTCTATTTTCTTGAGGGTTATTCAGGATATAATCAGATCCTGATTGCGCCCAAAGACCAAGAGAAAACTACTTTTACCTGCCCCTTTGGAACATTCGCCTTTAGGAGAATGTCGTTCGGTCTGTGCAATGCCCCAGCCACTTTTCAATGCTGTATGATGGCAATTTTCTCGGACATGATAGGAGAGTTCTTAGAAATTTTTATGGATGATTTTTCTGTTGTTGGAACCTATTTCGATCATTGCCTAATTAATCTGGGAAAGGTGTTAAAAAGGTGTGAAGAGTCAAATGTAATCTTAAATTGGGAAAAATGTCACTTTATGGTTGAAGGGGGTATTGTTCTTGGTCATTTAATTTCTAGGAGAGGGATAGAGGTTGATAAAGTAAAAATTGAAGTAATTGAAAACCTTCCTCCTCCCATCAATGTAAAAGGAATTAGAAGTTTCCTCGGGTATGCTGGTTTTTATTGAAGATTTATCAAAGATTTCTCAAACATAAGCATGCCGCTCTGTAGGCTGTTAGGAAGGATGTCGAGTTTAACTTTGATAAAAATTGTCTAAAAGGTTTCAACACAATAAAAACTACCTTGATCTCTGCTCCAATAATTTCTGCTCCTATCTGAGATTCACCTTTTGAAATTATGTGTGATGCGAGTGAACTTGCAGTAGGCGCTATTCTTGGGCAGCGACGTGAGCGAACCTTCTATTCAATCTGCTATGCTAGTAAACTCCTTGATGACGCTCAAAGAAATTATGCCACCACTGAAAAGGAGCTTCTAGCCTTCATTTTTGCTTTCACTAAATTTAGGTCGTATCTCATCGGGTCTAAGACTATCGTTTACACGGATCATGCTGCCATTAAGTATCTCCTCCAAAATAAGGAGGCTAAACCACGCTTAATACGTTGGGTGTTGCTCTTATAAGAATTTGATCTCAAAATCTGGGATAAGAGGGGGAGTGAAAATGTGCTCGCTGATCATTTATCTAGATAAACCCACATTGATCATGATAAGTCGACCGATATAAGTGAATCCTTTCCAGATGAGAAGATCTATGGGGTGGCTACAAATGATCCTCCTTGGTTTGCTGATATTGCAAACTACCTTGCAGGAGAAATCATACCAAAAGATATGAGTTACCAACAAAGAAAGAAATTTTTTGCGGATATAAAAAATTACTTTTGGTATGATCCATTTCTATATAAATGTTGCAATGATCAAATCCTAAGTAAATATGTTCCTGACTCTAACACCAGGAATGTTCTCTTCCACTGCCACACATCTCCTTATGGAGGACACCATGGAATTGAGAGAATTGTTGCAAAGGTGCTTCAATCCAGATTCATTTGGCCCCATTTGTTCAAGGATGCCACTGATTTTGTCAAAAGTTGTGACAAAAGCCAAAGAATTGGAAATTTAACAAAAAGAGATGAGCTTCCTTTAAATGGGATTTTTGAAGTTGAATTATTTGACATTTGGGGAATTGACTTCATGGGACCCTTTCCCTCATCTCAATCCAATCTGCATATCCTTATGGCAGTCGAGTATGTCTCAAAATGGGTTGAGGCTGTGGCATATGTTAACAATGATGCTAAGATAGTGATCAAATTTCTCAAAGAACATGTGTTAGCTAGATTTGGGACACCCATATTCTTAATTAGTGATGGGGAAAACACTTCTGCAATAGGAAGTTAGAGAATATATTAAAAAGCTATGGGGTGAGACACAAGGTGGGTACTCCCTACCACCCTCAAACCAGCAGGCAAGTTAAAGTCTCCAATAAAGAACTTAAATAAAATTTAGAAAAAACTATGAACCAAAATAGAAAAGATTGGACTTCAAAACTTCAAGATGGCCTTTGCGCTTATAGAACTGCCTCAAGACCCCTCTAGGAATGTCCCCGTATAAGCTCATCTATGGAAAAGCATGCCACCTTCTAGTAGAACTTGAGCATCGTGCCTTTTGGGCAATAAAGAAATTAAATTTTGACCACCAAAAGGCACAAATTAATTGTACCCATCACCTAATATCAAGCATTAAAAATTCAAACATTTGGAGATTCATTGATTAAACCACCTTAGTGCCACAATTGAAAACATTAATATTGCTACATTTTTCATTTCATTTTTAGCCATGCACATATTTTGACTGATACTTACTTTATGTACATTATTGTGACTTTCATCCCTCCAAAATAGAAAAAATTATCATTTTGAGCTTACTCGAGGACGAGCAAGAATTTAAGTGTGAGGGTGTGATGAATCCATAAATTATATCTAAATAAAGGGGAAAATTCATTTATTTAAGATCTTTATGCTGCTCTTAAATCAATTTTTTCTATCTTTTCAAGGAAATGGAATCCAAAGGAGTTCTAAGGCATTTCTGCAGAAATTTTAAAATTTATTAAAGGAATCCGCTATAGCGCGCTGCAGCGCGTTACCGCTCCCCGCAGTGGGCTGCAGTGGAAACCTCTAAACTATATAAAAATGAATGCCTAAACTAATTGAATAATGTTTACGGAATAAGCCGCTACAGCGCGCGATTGCGCGCTGCAGCGGTATGTAGCGGAAATACTTAACTTTATAAATAGGGCTGCCCAACTAGTTAAACAGTGTTTTTCGCAAAATGACCCACTACAGTGCGCGGTCGCGTGCTGCAGCAGTCTACAGCGAAAATATTTCCGAACTTATAAAATGGAAAGTGAAGTAATTGAATAGTGTTTTTCGCAAAATGACCCGCTACAGCTCCCGGTCGCACGCTGCAGTGGTCTGCAGCAGACACCTTCCATAGTTTAAACATGGTAGCGCACGGCAGCGGGGGACTTGGCGAAACGTGGCCCACCGCAAATTTTTCCCAGACAAGCATTTATTGCAGTTTCGGACATGACCTCTATACTGCATTTTGTCTCCAGCCATCATTTCCTGCAGCAGCCCATTTTATTTGAAAAAGGAGGCTTTGAGGTGTTGTTTTGAGTAAACAAATGAAGATTATTGTCACCTCACCATCAATGGAGGATATTGCCATGATGAATTTAGATTTTTAAATGGAAAAGCTAGTTTGAGATGAGGAGAAGAAGAAGGCAGCCCCCCTCCTATAAATACCCCTCCTCTTGACTAGAGGAGGGCTCACAATTTTAGCAAAATTCTACTAAGGAGGAGAGCCAAGGGAAAAGAGGAACTCCTCGAGGGTGGAAGGCAAGCTCTTGCTTTGGAAGAGGAGGAAGAAGACAGCACTAGTGACCTAAGGAGAGAACATTGAGAAGGAGAAGAAGGATTCCGGAGAACTTCTATGGAGTGTTCCTAGTATCTTATAAACTCCACTCTTGTATTTCTTTTTAGTTGACCATGAAAAAGTCTTTATCCATGTATGTGTTTTTCTTCTTTTCTTGTACAATGAGTAGTTAAACTCCCTTGGGGAGGGTTGGGGGTTAAGTCCCATTTGCATAATGTAATATTAATGTATGAATGTTTTCCCTCAAGCATAATTTGTTTGTAATTTTAATGCCTTACTAAGAAATTTTTATCTAATTAGTCTTGAATGTGATTATGAGAAAAGAACTAAAAACAAACTCTAAGAACTAATTGTCTTGTGCTCCTTAGCTCACCTTAGGTTGGATGCTAGATTATGAGTGCATGAAGGCTTGGAACTATATGAGAAAGTTCATAAGCTCAATGCACCTCAATCTAAGCTCAACCAAAAAGTTGATGCAAGTGATGCTAAGACCCACTAAATGAGCTCCTTAGCTCAACATAATTGAGGTAGAGGAAGGAAGTGTTGAGTGCTCATAAACTAAGTGACATAGTCGTTGAGCCTAACATGTGAATCCCTCATCTTAAGTATGTATGATGCGAGTGATGCTCGTAGTGGAAATCAATGCTTGTAAGATCCTAAGATTTAAAAATCAAGCTCTCCTTGATCAAGAGAATAAGATTGAAATTTAAATCCCAAGAATCTTACAAGAATATTTGTGCCAAAGTAGAACCGAATGTGCGTTCATTTTGTGCACGAGATTTGAACTTGTAAGACCTTGAGCTAGACTCAAGGACAACAATGTGCACTTGATTTTAATTGAATTAAATGATAAAGCTTGAGAAACCAATCTAAATAAATATTATGTCATAGCATGTGGGATGGCCCCAACTCTCCTCTTTCTTAAATCTTGCTATTTTACTTAGTGAATATTTGTGCTAATTTTAGACCACTCATCCAATACATACTATAGCTTAAACATTAGTGAGAATAGATACACCTTGGTGCCAAATCAACCAATTCTCCGAGTATCGATAAATTCCCAGAAAGTCACACTTTCCACTTATTACTTCAGACCATGTAAACTTATGTGCAAGCGCAGACGTGTATTTATAGTCTGTCAGATCATCTCCCTCATCTCGCCCCATCTACATCTGGTCCCCCTGCAGCAGCTCGGCATCTCCCAGCCCCCGTGAAAATACTAGAGAAGCCCTAAATTTCCCCTTCTGCCCTCGGCGCGACCTCCTGCCTGTGGCAATCTCCCTGAATTTCCCCTAGCCGTTGGCCCGAGCCCTCCTCCATTCCCGAGCTCTGAAAACCACCCCTAAATCCTCTTTCAGCCTATAAATACCCCTTGGATCTCATAGTGAGTCCCTTTGCTCACTGTGAACCTTTATTTCCCCCACTGAAGTCCTCTGGAGCCTCGTCCTCTCGACAATTTTTTGGCATTCCCGAAGCTTCGAACTGCTAATAGAGGGTGCGTGTCTGGTGTTTAGACCCCCTGCTAAGTTGCTGAGTTCTTCTGGAAGCTCTAGTTCATCTCAACTCCCCTCAGCCATGCCTGCAAACCTGTCTGCAGGTACAGCTTTTCCCTCTGAACTCAGAGAGTTTAGTTTTCCATTTAAGCTTCTGAATGACCCTCTGGATGTCGTCTAACTAGCCGTATCCACTTAGGGAACTAGTTGTGATTGTCGCCAGGGTTGAGCTAGCTTTGGTCAATCATATTGATCAATCGAACTAGCGCCGACCCATGGCTGAGTCTGAGTAAGGACCCAGCGATCGGCTGCACCCTAGGTTATGAAACCTTGGGGGTTCGACTTGCTTCACCTCACTAATGGTGTAGGGATCGAGCCCCGTCCATTTAGTGGTTTGTGTGAGGATAATTAACTCCTCACAGTAAACCCTAATCGTTTGTAAATGGACGCTTCAGTGGAGTATCCATCCAGCATTCTGGCCCATCCTAGTTAGGGCTTCTAGGTTTAATCGATGCGCCTTGACTTTTTGAAGGTGCGGCGATTGAATGTTGGTTGCAGCGTGGCCTGTCGGCGATGAATTTAGTAGGCTAAAGTGCCCTCCCCGTGGCTGTGAGCGAAGAGGGGTATCGGGGATAAAGCACTGGCACTTCAGGTCGGGCCTCTCCTGACCCGCGCAGTTTGATTTCGGGCCACGGTTAAATAATAGAATTATGGAATTATAATTCTTAAGATAAATAATTAATAAATAGATATCCTATGATTCCAATTTAAATAAACATTTAGAATAAATTATTTGAATAACTTTAGCTATACGCATCCAAATGGTATGATCCAATATACCATTTAATCAAAAAAATGCAAGGAACCTGAATATAAAATAAAATCATAGATCTAATGGTTAGATTTTAAATAATTGACCAATCCTTTACTGTTCTTATTTAAATCATATTAAAATTAATAAATACCCAAATATGTTGATTAAGGGCTCTGATTGTTCATGAGACCTTGAAGGACCTTTGTAGACCTTTAAAAGTATTTAGGAACCCTAACTTTATTAATCACCTCTTAATTATCCTAATTAGGGATTAGTAAATTTAAATATGATTAAGCCTCTGATTTTGGTAAAATATGTCCCTAATGCCTTCTTAAGTATATTAGAGCCTATAAATAAGGTTGGATCACTCTAGAATACCCTAATTTCCTTAATCACTTTAATTGGCTTAAATATGTGATTAGTGTTAATTAAACTAATTTGGTCACCAATACTTAAGATAAGTATATTTCCTACTTCATTAACCATTTTGGAACTCATTAAAATAAATTTAAATCAATTTGGATAATTAAATCCTAAAATCCCATTTTTAGCCTTAAGAGGGGTATTTTGGTCATTTTGACCAAAATGTGGTTAAGCACCCTTTCAGTCTCAAAATTTTAGTAAAATACATCAAATTAGATTATTAGCATCTCTCTGAAATCTCATGTAATAATATGGTTGTTAATTAAAGAAATCTTAAGTTAGTTCTTATTAAGATCTTAAGATCTTAAGAGTACTCAAACCCATCTTATCTTAAGAACTAAAACCCCAATATCTTAAGGTGCTAAATCCTTAGTTGATAGCTTAATTAAGTTGACCCATAGGCTTGAATTCTAAAGGAAACACTCTTGTAAGAATTCTAAGTCTAAATTTTAGTTTAACTCTAAAAGTGATCAAACATCAGATCTTAGATCTTAAACTTTAGATCTTCTAATTGAATTAAACTACCTCCATTTGAAATTCCTTAAGTGATTTATTGTTTAATTCCCTTGCAGCCTTCCATGTGGGTGTAGGATTGATTCAATCCATAGGATAATGTAATTATCCTAAAAGATTGAATATAGATCTTAGATTCTTAGTTCTTATTGATTATTTTATCTTATAACCAATATAGTAATCTTTCATTAAGATCATAGTTTCTAAATTCTTCAGCTAATAAGAATCTTATCTTTAATTAAGGTTTTAAAGTGTGAACCCTAGATCCTTACTAAGGATACTACCTTGGATTCAGGATTTGAACTCCAAAGCGGAGTATGGATCCAAAATCTTTAATCTTAATTCACTTAAATCAAGATTTGGGTTAAGAGGGGAAAATAATAATAATTACATCATTGATTCACTAACTTTAAATCTTTATAGTCATCATATGATTATGAATTAAAACTTATCAAGTTCTAATGTTAATATTAAGGTCATAAATCAAAGATCTTACTTGATAGCTAAATATTGGAGATCCTAAACTTGTATCTTCTCAGAATAGTTAGATTTGGATAAAAGTAGATAACAACAGATATCACTTGAGTCTAGATTGAGTCTTTTGCTTACTTGACTTGATTGCTCTGCACATCTTGAATATTGAGCCTTGGTCCTTGAGCATAGTAGGTAAACCTAGGATATGGATGATACATCCTAAGTTAGCATTTGAAAAGCATAGCATTCATTCAGTTCTTTCAGTGCTTTCAATTAGTAGAGTATGTCCTAGCATAGTCTGCCTCTTTAGTTTTAGTTTTGTTATAGAATAGACTCAGCCCTAGCTCGATGGATGTCTAGGATGGATACATGTCTTATTCTATAAGTTCAACTCGAA
Organism: Gastrodia elata; assembly: GCA_016760335.1. Taxonomy (NCBI): domain Eukaryota; kingdom Viridiplantae; phylum Streptophyta; class Magnoliopsida; order Asparagales; family Orchidaceae; genus Gastrodia; species Gastrodia elata. The sequence continues at coordinate 54,358,284 of CM028672.1, read as the reverse complement.
CCTAGCTCTGCGGATGCCTAGGATGGATACAAGTTGAACTTTTAGTTCAAAGGCCCTGTATGGCCTGTTCTATTATGGCAGCACCATGTCATAGGCTTACTGCTACTTTAGTTCAGTCATCAGTGTTTGTTTTACTTTGCCACATGCTTCAGTGGCATTTCTTTTAGTGCTTGACTTGCTTTGCCACACGTCTCAGTGGCTTTACTTTTGCTCATGTATGCACTTAGTTTACTTTTGCAACATATCTCAGTGGCCTTTTTCATGTTGATCTGCATGCTTCTATATACGCTCTCATTGATTACTACTAAAGTATTGGCATGTTTAGGATGCTGGAATTGTATGTCTATTTCAGCACTTGTATTCCTTATACACTCAGTATGTGTCCATATGATCATATGCATGTTAGGATCAGATTTATTTCAGTAGTTGTAGTTACCTTTGCTTTTAGCCTCACCATGTTTAGTTGATGTTTTTGTATGTTATTTTACATACCTGTTTATTACCTATGATTAGTTTATAACTATCCCGTTCTTGTAGCTTGTTGCACCTTTATAATGCTTGTATATTTAAAAACCTTTAAATATGATATCTTAAATATTCAGCTCACTTAAATAGCCTAAAATATACTTAGACAATTATCTAACTGTAACCTTTTTCTTTTGTTGGCTGGGGCCCTGGCATTTGTGATACCGACAAATATCAGATTCAGAGTTGTTGTTGGTAGTGCTACAGGATCGGAGCCGGTGCAGGAGGAGGATCTTCCTACTATTGCTTAGATTTATTTTCTCTTTTTGCAGTGAGATTAAGATATCTTCATTTCTATTAAATTCAGTTTGTAATAATTAAATTCTGGATGTATTTACTTTTCTGCATTTGATCTGAGTTACTGTTTCTTTTACTATCTTATACTATATTATGCCTGTGGATGTTATATTATTCTATTTCTTTCTTCTGCCACTTTGATTTGTATTGATGTATGTTCACATTTCTCTTATAGGGTGACAAGGAATGAGTACCTATTTAATACACTCTTAGTCTTGTAAGATTTACTCTAACATGACTATATTCGTCTAATCCCTCATGATAGCACCTGGTCATAAGTCCATATTGGAGTGAATCAACCAATCCTAAATACTACTAAAGAAATCCAGTACTATGGGTATACCATACTACACCAACCAATAACCTGGGTTCATACAACTCTATTTAATCAACAAGGATTTATCAAGACTATAAATTCCAATCCTAAATAGGTAAGTCGTATACATGGCTCCAAGAAAATGTGATTAAGGATCACTCAATATAGATTCTACCACAAGAAAAGTATCATTCTAATAACTTAAGTGACTCCTACCACGAGGGGTTAAGATCAAAAGGTTAAGGGATCATCTAAGCTTCTACCTCAATGAGTTATATAAAATTCTCCTACCTCAATATATATTTAAGTTTAGGTCTTTAAGATATTCTAGAGATAATCTTATGTTGAGATACTTAAGATCTCACACTCTTAATTCTAAAGCTAACATTCTAGGTTATACTTATCATTTAGATTTAGAGTGATCAGATCAGATGATTAAGTCATCTGATTATAACTTATTCTAAGATTATGGGATTTAAATCAAGGATGTTATTAGAGTTAGATCAATTGTTTAATCAATATGATTCTATTAGTTTTCTTATGCTAATAATCTTATTTAGGAGAAAATCAAGAATCTAAAGTTTACTTATTTTATATAATTTACTGTTCAATTAGGTAATTAACGGATTTTAATATGATTTTTCTGAAATGGCGCTGCAGCGCGCTATAACGGCCCAGTTTGCAACTTTGGGTGCTGCAGCGCCAGACGGTGTTTTTGAACCATCTGAATATTTTAATATTTAATTAATTAGAAAATTGAGGTATTTATTTTGACCTCGAAATCGAAATCTGACTTCGTCGTTGCGATCGTCACCCCCAAATTAGCTAGGGGTGATGTTTTGGTCGCATTTGAAGTCGTCAAATTTTCGTGAATATTTTAATATAATTAAATGCACTGGAAAATGGAATAATTAAATAATCGTCGGAATCATAATCCGACTTTGCCGTTGAGTCCCTCACCTATAAATTAGCTAGGGGTGAATTTTTGGGAATCTTCGGAGTGCATTTCAAAAATTTGAATATTCTTAAGGAAAATAAATAAGTAATTATTCAGTCCCTAAATTGCAATTTTCCCTATCCTTTTATTTTCTTATTGCTTACCTGTCAACCCCCTCTCCATAGCCGGCGCTCCCATGCCCTCTTAGGCTCAAGCATGATGACCTCTCTCCCTAGGCTCATGATGGCTCCCTACTCCCCCTACTCCATCCTCCTCCTTCTCCTTTATTAAGGAGAAGCATATGCCTATTCTTCTTCTTGCTAAAATTTTCTCATCTCCTCCTCCATTGATGCCCTAGTGTTGAAAAAGAAGAAGTTCAGCTCACCTCTAAGGCTTTGGAGAAAGACAAAGGTTCCTTCTTCCTCCACCCCTTTCACGGCTAAGGTACCAGTTTGCTTACTCTTCTTGTACCCATTTGCCTTCTTCATGTTGTTATTATGCTTGAAATTATCCTTAAAAATCCATAAGCATGTATGGAGGCCTTTATGGCTCTTGAAACCATCTTATTTTTCTGAAGAAAAACTGCTCTGTTTTTCATCCATTCTACATACCTAGGTCCTTGTCACCATTTTTCGTAGAGTTAGGATGCTCTATTTGTGCCGATTTTAGTGCCAATGGAAAGGTATCAAAAAGACCTTTCCATTGATATATAGCACCGCTCATGGAATGCTCTGGATTGAGAGTAATTGAGCTTAAAATATGGCTTTCACGGGTTTTCACACTGGCAAAAACACCATCTGGCGCTGCAGCGCCCAAAGTTGCAAACTGGGCCGCTACAGCGTACCATAGCGCGATGTAGTAGGCTGCAGCGCTATTTCAAAAAAATCATATTAAAATTTGTTAATTACCTAATTGAATAGTAAATTGCATAAAATGAGTAAACTTTAGATCTCTGATTTTCTCATATATAAGACTATTAGCATAAAATGAGTAATAAAATTGTAATGATTTACAAAATGATCTAACTTTAATAAAATCTTTGATTTCATCCCATAATTGTAGAATAGAAAAGGATTAGATGAATTTTAATCATCTGATTGGATCACTTTAACCTAAGTCTAACAAGTAAATCTTAAGAAGTAGAAAAGTGAGATCCTGAGGGTCTTGCATTATGATCATTCTTAAAATGTTTAAGGACCTTAATTATTGATATCTTGAGGTAGGAAGAGCTTTGGTAACTTATTGAAGTAGAAACTTAGATGATCCTTCATAACTTTAGAAGTTGAACTTGATGCCTTGTGGTAGGAATCACCTAAAGTACTTAAAATGGGACTTATTTCTTGTGGTAGCAACCTACATTGAGTGATCTTTTGATTATACCCTTGGAGCCTTGTGTAGGACTCACCCATGTAGAGTAAAGGTTAATAACTTTGATAAATCTTTGTTGATTAAATAGAGTTGTCTGAAACCAAATTATTAGTTGGTGTAGTATGGTATACTCATAGTACTTGATTACTTCAGTAGTATTCAGGATTGGTTGATTCACTCCAATGTGAACTTATGACCAGGTGCTATCCCGAGGAATTAGACAAATATAGTCCTGTTAGAGTAAATCATCCAAGACTAAGAGTGTTATAAATAGGAACTCGTTCCTTAGTTTGATTAAAATATAAATTGCCATCGGGTGATGCCACCTAGCGAATATCGCTTCAGTAGGTGTGGCTTAAACAAACTAAGTAATTTGAGTCATCTTCTTTAGGACACAAAGTGTGATTGTGAGTTGGGCATCTTAATAACTTAGCTTAAGATACAAATTGCCATCGGGTGATGCCTCCTATCGAAGATCGCTTCGTTATGATGGCTTAATCAAACTAAGTGTTAAGAACCACATTTCTTGCAAATGTGCGAAATATGTGTATACAATCATCCCATCTAATAATTTTTAAGTAAACTCTCAACTTTAACCAAGTATCGAACTAGAATGTATGAGTCAGAATCCTTTTAGAAGGATTCTGCACAATGGATTTAATCAAGTGCACATTGTACTTCTTTGAGTCTTACCTCAAGGTTTCATAAGTTCAAATCTTGTGCTCAAAATGAACACACATTCGGTTCTATTTTGGCACAAAAATTCCTATAAGATTTTAGGTTTAGCGTTTTTATCTTATTTCTTGATCAAGGAGATATTCAATTGTTTAAGTCTTTTAAATCTTATAAGCATTGATTCCACCACGAGCATCACTCGCATCATACATAGTTGAGATGAGGGATTAATATGTTGGGCTCAATGACTATGTCACTTAGTTCATGAGCACTCAACTATTTCTTCCTCTACCTCAATTATATTGAGCTAAGGAGCTCATTTAGTGGGTCTTAGCATCATATGCATCAACACTTTGGTTGAGCTTAGATTAAGATGCATCAAGCTCAAGAACTTTGTCACATAGTTCTAAGCTTTCATGCACTCATAAACCTAGCATCCAACTTAAGGTGAGCTATGGAGCATAAGACAAGTTAGTTCTTGAGATTATGAGTTCATTTTTCTTTCATCCACATTCAAGACTAAATAATAAAAGGCATTTCTTAACAAGGCATAGAGTTCTCACATTTTATTTATGCTTGAGAAAAGAAACTTCATACATTAAAATTTACTCATACACATGCGGGTTTTCCCAACCCTCCCCAAGGGAGAATTAGCTACTCATTACAAAGGAAATGAAGAAAAACACATACATGGATAAAGACCCTTTCATGATCAACTAAGAAAAGAAACTACAAAAGCAAAGTTTAGAAGATACCAGGAACATTCCTTGAAAGTTCTCCAGATTTCTTCTTCTCCTTCTTCAAGCTCCTCTCTTAGGTCGCTAGTGCTGCCTTCTTTCTTCTCTTCCTTAGCAAGAGCTTGCTTTGCCACCCTTGGGGAGTTCCTCACTTCCACTTATGCACCCCTCCTCCTTAGTGAATTGAGCAAAATTGTGAACCCTCCTCTAGTCAAGAGGAGGTGTATTTATAGGAAAGGGGCTGCATCCTCCTTCATCCTCTCCATAACCAGCATTGGACAATTAAAAATTATGAAGTCATCATTGCAAATTCCAAATTAAGGGTGAAGTGACCAATATCCTTCTTTGTTAATCCTTCTTATCACATCAAGAGGCCACTCTCCATTAAAAATTAGAGCTGCTGTAGAGAATGATGGCTAGGGACAAAATGCAGGTTTGAGGACTTGTCCCAGTCGCAATAAATGCTCGTGACTAGCAAAAATTATGGCGGCCGCTGCAGCGCGCTGGAGCACGCAAAGGCACAAGCAAAAATAGTTAAGTCTTCCGCCGTCGCGCGCTACCGCGCCCACGCATTGCAAAATTACCCGCTGCAGCGCGCGGTAGCGGTTCCATTTGCAAATTGTACCACTGCAGCGCACTGTGGCAAGAGCATTTCGCAAACAGGATCCGCTATAGCGTGCTACCGTGCTTGCGGTTTGCAAATAAACCTGCTACAGCGTGCTACCGCGCCCGCGCTTCGCAAATGAACCCGCTGCAGCGTGCTAACCGCGCCCGCGGTTTGAAACAGGATCCGCTGCAGTGCGGTACCGAGCCCGCGGTTCACAAATGATCTCGCTGCAGTGCGCTACCGTGCCCGCAGTTTGCAAATAGACCCGCTGTAGTGCGCTGTAGCACGCTGCAGCGCGCGGTAGCAGTTTCCTTTGAAAAATTTTGGAATTTTGTAAAAATGTCTCAGAACTTAATTGGAGATGCTATTTTCCTGAAAAGATAGACAAAATTTGATTTAGGAGTAGTTTAAAGATCATAATTGAATGAAAGTTTCCTTTATTTTACATATATTTTATGGATTCATCAATGAGCATGAGCATAATCATGATATTGAGTATCAGTAATGATGTATGAGTATCAGTGATGATTTATGGGTTACAGAATGTTGCATACATTGACTGGGGAATTTCAGGATGCATCGGCATCGCAGTTCCCAACTGGATGTATGTAGACATTGGACTGTACGACTCATAGCAGTTCAGTGATATTTTGGTTGCATATTAGTATTATACAGCATTGTGGCATATTCAGATGTACATTTTTAGTAGTATACAGCACTATTTTACATGCTATTACTCAGTTTCATATCCATTATTATTTTGGCTTACCTTCAGTATTTTGTTTACAGTTTAGTTTTATATTACTTTACTACAGTTTCATACAGTTTTATTCAGTTTTATACTTTCAATTACCTTCACAGTTTTTCTGTAAATTTACTTATATTATGAAAATGTTAAATGAATAATTAGAACTATTTAAATTAGTTTCGATGTGTTAGACGTATTGTCTAACATGGTACTTTTGGGATCTGGCAATTTGCTAGATCTTGAGCAGTATATTGAATCAGGTCAGGAGGACACCCGGGAGATTCAGGAGGAGCCAGTGGAGCACTAGTGGACTCTCCTTCAACCTTACTTTTCTGCTTAGTTCATCTTAGTTCAGTAATTAGCTTTATTTTTGTGTTTCAGTAAAATATTTATAATAATTCTGGATGTATTATCTTTTCTTTTCTGAGATAAAAGTTTTCATACAGCTTCTGTGATGAATATTTTTGGATGTTTGCTTTAAGCTTCCGTACTCTATTTATACACTACTTATACTTAGTATTATAATGTGATCAGTATACTAGAAATGCTGATATCTTATACATATATTGGATTCCTATTGTATTCTAAATCCAATGTATGTATTTGTCTAATACTTAGGATAAGGATACTACTCTTATTTTAAGTATTAGTTCTCCACCCTCTTTGAGGTTGAGTCAGCAGCCCTTCAGATGAGTTCGATTTTTAGCTATTTTGGAGAGACGGGTTATTCTTCCCCGAGTGGCGCACCGCTCCTCCGCCAAATTGATTATACTTATCTTTTGCGTGCGGCGACTAAGCGGGGTGCTACTATAACAACCCATGTTGTTACTTAGGTTAAGTAAGACTAATCTAAATCTTAATTGATGTTCTAATTCACTAAATAAGTCAATAAGAACGTATCTTTAAGACCTAGGTCAAACTAGGAGTCAAATAAATCAAATCTGAAATTCTAAAAATAAATTCCAAACCCTAGAAATTAACTTTTTATTTAAACCTCAAATTGAAAATTTGACTTCACCATTGCGTTCAGAACACCCAAATTAGCTAGGAGTGAAGCTTTGGATGCATTTGGAAGTCGTTGAATTTTTGATGAATATATTAATAATAATTAAATACCTGAAAATTCGAATAATAAAATACTCGTCGAAATAAAAATTTGACATCACCATTGCGTTCCTCAGCTCTCAATTAGCTAGGGGTGAATATTTAATAATTTTTGGAATTTATTCGATTAACTAAGATTAATTAATAAAAACAACTAAGAAATTAATTATTTAATTTTAATAAATATATATATATATATATATATATATATATATATATATATATATATATCTTCATTCCAAATGTTAAAAAGAAAATCGCATGCCCTAATCAATCCAGCCGCCCCTCCTTCGCACGCAATTGAGGAGCAGCCGACACCTTCCTTCCTCTCGCTCCTCTCGCTCGACACCTCATCTCTCCTCTCCCACGCGCTGTGACACGCGTATGCCATCATCTCCTCGCAACCTCCGCCTTCCTATCAATTAAAGCTGAAGATCTATACCTCGCGCCGTCTTGCTTGCTCGAAAAGAATCCCTCCCGGCCATGCCCTCATCCTCGCCTTCTCCTCCATTCGGCGCCGTTAAGGTACTCACTTCACCCCCTTCTCCTTCGATGCATATAGATAAATTGGAAGCTCGCCAGAAGATTGTAAAGATAATTTGATACATATAAAAAGAAAAAAAAATGTACGAACAATGCTCTCATTTTTCCATCAATTTTGTTTTTGTTTTTTGTTTTTTTTTTTTTTTTCTCTTTATCTTACCGACCTCTAGACATGAATATTTTGTAAGAGAGATGTTAACTTTGATTTTTAATTGTTCATTAATCAGCTTTGCCTTAAGTTTATTATGCTCATATAGCAATGGCTTGCATAAAGGCTGGCCTGGAATATCTCAGGCAACCTGTGCTATTCTTGTCTTTGTAACTCTAAAGATAATTGGTGTAGAAATTGGGGCAATTAAATTCTTTTTATTTTTGCTTCTTCGGAGCACAGCCAAGAAATGATTTTAATGCTGATGGTGGTGATGGTAACTGATTATTTCAATTATTAGGATTAGTAGCGGTGATACTGTCATCCTCATTTTATGTAGCGCAAGAATTGCTTTAATATATTTATTGTTGCTATTATTATTATTATTTTTATTGATATTGTTGCTGTTATTTTTGTTTTTATACTTTGGAGGAGTCTCAAACATTCATTTTGGCATTCCGATATTTTTATGAATGTGATTATAAGAAGTACAGGCCATGTATTTCTTCATTGTAGTTGAACTAATAAATTTATGATTTAAATTTGAAGTTAGAGGTGGGTTTTGTATGGGGCAAATGATAAAGTTGTGATGTATGACATTCTTAAAAGCTGCTTTGGACATGGTTTAATTAGTACAAATTCATAAAAGACTTGGACAAGGCATATTTTTGACGGTATAATTAATATGGGTATTATTAATTAACTTGTACGTGTTTATTTTATTTTATTTGTTAATGGCAACAATGATAATGGTTACAATTATTTTATTTTGCTGTTTCCAAATTCGTTTCTTAAGTATTTCTTAATTTAGCATAAGTTCGAAAAATATATTATACTAATTATAATAAAACTGATGGAATAAATGCAAATAAGTGCTTATATGCGTAAAACAATAGCTTAGCAGTAATATGCTACTAAGATGAAGTTGACTATTAGCAAGTAAATAAGATCAAACTATGAGATATGTTCACAATTTTGATTTTAATGAATCAGTTTATGTCAATCTGCACTTGTGTTATTTCCACAAATGTCAATCTACACTTTGTTTCCAATCACAATTTTGATATTGCACGAGTTTAGTGTCGATTAATGTGTAACTTATTTATACATAGAATGGGAGCTTTTCTTTTTGAGGATGATATTGCACGAGTTTAGTATCGATTAAAGTGTAATGGGTAGTTGTGCTTCATGTAATGAAACTCTTTCAAGACCATGTTATGTATATTATTTCAGAATTCCTTACGTTAAATCTAATAGCGCTTGATATTTTAAAAGTACAAATATTGATCGTTATATTGAGCCTCACAATATGGCATGGTTATATGTCTTGATCAATAGTTTAGGAGCTAATATACTTGAGGAAACTTTTAATAATATATTGGGAGCATCTGTTGCATTCCTAAATCATGCGAGATAGAACAAAGTGGTAAATTGCTGAATTATTCATTTGCTAGGAATATAAATATTAGAGCTTTAATTACTTAATGAATTAAGCAGTATTTTACATAAAGTGATGTTATTATGCTAACCTAATATCATTGATGAAGTGTTGCACATCTGAACTCTAAGACTTGCGCACCTGGGAAATCACATATTACAACATGAATAACTTGTAGCAACTTCGACTCAGATGCTGTTCTCTTTCTAATTTTTTTGTGGAGTGCGTGATGATTGTGAATACCTTGGTTTAACTTGGGAGAAATACTTAGATGCGTGAAAAGACAAAGTCATCTCTTAACCAATCGTCTTGATGACCCCGAATATAGCGCTTCTCAAGAAATTGAATCGATTAATTATTCTCAACTATTTAAGATATTTGCACTTAGAAATAGGATTTTCATACAATAAATATATGTTACACCTATTATCTAAACACATATAGCTATGCATAAATATTTTTGTAATGCCGTAATTACAATTTGGACGGCCTACAAGTAGGCAACTATTGTAATTATGTGTTATACCTTCCTGCTGTTTTACCGTATCAAAATTAAAATAATTCAAATTAAATTTGCTCATGTTAACTGTAAATATAATTTAAACAATAACAATAGTAGAAAATGAGAACAGTGAATTAAATAAGTAATAGTGTTGAAAGGAGAATAGTATCAAGTTTAAATGTTCAATTGCAATCTTTCTTCTTTTGCGAAATAATCAAGTTTAAGGTCCATGGTATGAGATCAATCTCATATCATGCCTTCTTAAACTCCTCTAATCCTTCTCTTAAGTTCTCTAATTCATTCTCAACCTTTTTAAAAATCTTAGTTAGGATGTGTGTCTGAGTGCTACTCTTAGATTTAAGAATCTTAATTCCTAAGATTAGGAATAGATCTTAGGTTAGAATTCATCTAATGAGTAAAGTGGGTTACTCATTTAAGGTGAAACCTTGATTTTTCTAGTTTATTAGATTTTCATAGTTTATTAAATGATTATTTGATCTTTTAACATTAGAATTAGGATTCGAAATCTATCCAATTGAACTTGACTTGATTCAATAGGATTTGCCTTAACCTTTAATCAATGAGATGAGATTAAACATTAGTCCTTAAGATGACCCTTGTGATTAAGTAATTGAATTTCATTCTTTAGAATTTGATTCTTAATCCTATAAATCTTGATTTGACTACTCAAGATTTGTTTAGGATTTATAAAATAATAACTTAGGACGTTTAATTTATTCTTTTAACTTAACTAAATGACCTGTGATTTATAAGTATTAGAACTTTACTAGTTCTAACATTCCTTTAACTTGTAGGCTCGTGATTCTAAGTTACAGACAATATAGGAATTGAAGATTCTGAATCTTATGTAACTTAGAGTAGTTAGAACGTCTTAAATAGAAAATAAAGTGATATCACAACTGTCGTTTAGTATTATTCTATATTCATTGAAAATTGTACTTATATGCTTTCCTTTTTGCTTTAGTTTTATTTACCTTTGGATACATTACATTAAACATAGAATATTGAATGATCATTTCTATGTTGATTTTGATGGCATTTCATGTTGTTAAAAGGTTATTTGGTGAAAAATAGTGTTATCAAACTTGAGGAGATATGTCTTCTTAGTCTGCCATGTAGTATGACTTTACTTGAGAATGGTTTTGGACTAGGACTACTTTCCTAGTGCCTGTAGGATAGCTGTTGGGCTAGGACTACTTTCCTAGTGCCTGCTGTTTATGACTATTACTACTTTCCTAGTATATCTGGGACTACTTTTCTAGATATTGGCTGTTTCTGACTAGGACTACTTTCCTAGTATATATGGGACTACTTTTCCAGATGAGCAGATGGACTTTACTGGTGGCAGGACTAAGTAGAAATATCTCATTTCTGGCCGTTACTTTTCAGTTACTTCATTTGTATTACAGTTACTTTACAGTAGTCTTTTATTTACTTTATAGTTTTGGCTAGCTCTTACCTTACAGATCAATTCACTTCTGCTACATTTTCATTTTCTGCAGTTCTTTCTCATCTTATAGTTTAGTACGCATGCTGATACATTTTCATTTTCTGCAGTTCTTACTTGTCTTATAGTTTAGAACGCATCTTATTATATTTTTATTTCTGCAGTTCCTTTGTATTCCCAGCTTTGAATATTTTGTTTTACCTTTCAGCAGTTACTTTTACTTTTGGCATATTAGGATGCTATATTTTTACTTTCAGTATCTGTACTTTCAGATTAATTGTAAAGCAGCATGTCTTATATTGATCATATACTTAGAATTTTCATTTGTGTTTAGTAGATTTTCTTATGTATTACTTAACCTTTTTTGCAGCCTGAGTTGAGGTATGCGCTTACCTCACATCTTGTTAAGTTATAATTATGTTAATTATAACTTTGTTACTTTTCCTTATTGCTTACTGCTCCTATGATTGTTTGGTATTGTGATATCATTAAAAATTAACAATTTTTAGCCTAAAATGTACTTATAGACATTTTGTCTAACTATATTTTTCTTTTGTTGGCTGGGGCCCTACCATTGTGAAACCGACAATGGTAGATTCTGAGCTGTTCGAGGTTGTGGGACCTTCTGGAGATCCGGTTCAGGAGGAGGAGAATAAAGGAGAAGATCAGTAGATTCTGCCTGATATTGTGAGGATATGAGAGATTTTACTCTTTTTATTGCATAAACTTTAACATCATTTTGTAATAATACAGGATCTAACTGCTTTACTTTTCATGTTTACGTATTCTGAGTTGTACAGTTTATATCTGGATTGTATGGATGTTACTTTTATTTTTTTTTCTGCACTCTGATAAATTATAGTATACTCATTTAAGTGATTGTTTCTATTGCTACTTTGCTTATTAGGGCACATCCTCCCTTGGCATTTAATTAAGAAGGTCCATTCCTTAATCTAAATGTTAAATGATGATTTGCTCCTAATCTGGGTGATTTGGGGTCGGCCGCCACAGCTACATAACCCCTTACTCATGTCTAATCAAAATTAAATGTTTATTTATAAATTAATGTCAAAGCAGTGAATTTAGGATGTATTATTAGTGGCAATCTTAGACCCAGATCAAGTCTTAACAGCTTGATCAAAGTCTTAAGACTTCTTAAGGTTAATTAAGGTGCTTAAGTCCTTCAAGTTAGGTTTATTCAATTTATACATAATAAATTTGCATACATGCTTCAATACATCTAACTTATTGTCATGATGCATAATAACAAAAAAATTCATAAAAATAGAAAGTAATTAGTGCTAATCAAACCCTAAACCACTCTAAAAAGATTAGCACATAATTACAATCCCAACTATCATAATTTCATGTAATTTGGCTCATAAGTTTTATCTTATCATACAATTAATTAGAGACTAAGTTTGTTAAGATCCAATGGTTACAAATTCTAATTTTCACTAATCATGATTTAACAAAATTATGGCATAAGTTGAAATATAAAAATTAGAAAAATAAACTACTTAGCACAATTATTCTACTAATCATAAGGAAGCTAATGACACCCTAAATATGTAATTTAGTTAATTATAATTATTAAACAACTCTAATCAAGATCTACAACAATTAAGCAAAAATGGAAAATCTAACTATTGGATGTTCAATATTATTTTATATTTTTATTCCTGAGGATTTTCTGATCAATATCATAGGGTTTGGACCAGTGGATTAAGAGTTATTCAATTAATACATTCTATATTTTTATTTAAATAATTTCCTATGATTGGAATAATTAAATTATTTTCCTTAAGGAAAATAATTCCAATTATTCGAATATTAATTAAACGGGTTCGGCCCATTCACCAAAACACGTGGGTCGGCCGAGGCCCGAAGACCCGGGACTGTTGCACCGCGTGGCTCACGGGTCGACCCGACCCGCACAGGGCTTCATCCCTGATCTTTCATCCCGACAGAAGGACCCGATTAGGGGAACCATAATCGGCCAATTTCGGCACATCCTGACCACAGCAGAACCAACCATCAGTCGCTACTTATTCACCGTGGTCAGGCGCGTAGAAGGGGACCCGAAGCCCTCTGTGAGGCGATCTAGATCGGCCAAACCCTACTCATCTGAGAGCTCCCGTAATGGGGCTACTGTGCGGAGACAATTCTTCCCACAGAGGACATGCCAGACCCAGGGCTCGATCCCTACACCTTCAGGGAGGTCAGACGGATCGAAGCTCCATAGTCTGAGGGCCTGAGGTGGTCCGGTCCAATTCAATCGATCGGGACTAGCTCATGGCTCAATTACGATAACATTAGGCTTGATTCGATAATACATAGATATCTGCATCAAAAGAAGGAAGGTCTGAGCCTCATTGGCTCGAAACTGGCAAATGGGGGTACCTGGTTCGTTGGCTGAGCTCGGGGTGATCGACTAAGGGTTCAGCTGGCCTTAGCTGAGCTTCTAGATGCTGCAAAGGATCTTGAACTTCAGGAGAGCCTACTATCAGTGGTTCGAGAGCTCCTGGGATGACCTACGCAAGCTCGAGTGATCAACAATGGTGAAAGTTGTAGAGAGCTCCATTGATCAGCAAGGGTCAAATGGAGCAATGCTAGGGTTATTTATAGCCTCAGCAGAGGATAAGGAAGCTTCTGGAGGGTTGGCTCAAACTGGCAAAGACCTGAGGGGTCGGGCCATAGCCGAGCTCTCAATTTTCCTACTTGAGCTCGGCCAGGTCATGAAGCCCGATCAGGACTGATATGCCATTGAGGGAAGATCCCCAACAGTATGCTGAGGTGGAACGGGTAGTGGGGGGTAGGCTAGGCTTTCCAGGATCCGCAGGATTTCTTCGATCGGACACAGGCGTAGCAAAGACAAAGATCCACAATGAGGGTGCACTGTGGGTCGTCTGATGGATCAATCAAGACTGCGAAACAATCCTGATCCATCGGATCCTAACAGCCAGATCTGATTTGATCAACGCCATAGGATTTACGGGGCGCATTTGACGGCTGATCCTTGGTTCCGCGGGATCTAATCCTAGCCGTCGATTATTTAAGCGTGACGATTAGATTTACGGGACTACGCTGTCACGCGACCTGGGCTCCGCAGTGGATTGCCCGCAATCCACACAGTGGATCCCGGCTATTAATTTAGTTTTAGGGGTATATTTGCAATTTGGAAAGATTAGAAACCCTTTTATACAATTAGACCATTTTAATTAAATGTGAATTATAGCCTAAATGATTTCCAAATTGCACCAAACTTTCACCCCTAACTAATTTGAGGGTGAGGAATTCAAAAATGCAATCAACTTTTAGTTCTGAGATCAAAATATTTTAGGTCTAATCTTGAGTATATAGACTAATCAAAATATCATCTTTGACTTAGAGAAGTCCAATGGACTTCAAATCTTTAGAATAGGCTCAATTTGATGTTCTGTAAGCAATAGTATTAAAGTTAGGGAGTAATTAGGATATATTTTAATAGGGTAACAACTTAAGATTGTTACAGACTCCCCCACTTAAGAACAATATCATCCTCAACATTATCTCAAGAGAGAAGACAACCATGCAGGATTTTGAAGAATATAAATAAAATTCAGAAAGTTAAAGGGTACTTGGATTTTGAAAGAGACTAGGATACTTTCTTTTCTTATTCGCCTCTTTCCCCTAAGTAGATTCTTCTAAAGAGCAATTTCTCCACTGAACCTTTACCATTGGGATCGAGCGATTTCTCAGCTACTTTTGACCATGAGCTAAGATCTTAATTGGCTCCTCCACATAGGAAAGATCTGGCTGGAGAGACACCGCGGGAAGTTAAATTAGGTAAGATGGGTTGCGAAGACACCTTTGCAGAGAGGTGATGTGGAATACATTATGGGCTGCAGAAAAATCTTCAGGAAGCTACAATCGATAAGCTGCCGAACCAATCTTCTCTAAGATATCAAATGGTTCGACGTAGCAGGGACTTAGTTTTCTGGCTACACCAAAATGATACATGCCTTTCATCAGACTGACTTTAAGATACACAAATTTTCCAACATTGAATTCCAGAGTACGATGATGGGCATCATGATACTTACTCTCGCGATCTTGAGCTACTTTGATTCTTTGCTGGATCAGTTGAATCTTACGATTACTCTCTTCAACTAATTCTGAACCATATAGCTGAACACTGCCTGTTTCAGACCATGCCAAAGGAGTACTGCATTTCCTGCCATACAGAGCTTCATGTGGAGCCATGCTAATACTTGCATAAAAACTGTTGTTGTATGCGAACTCTACGTGAGGAATATGATCTTCCCAGAAGCCTCCAAAATCTAGAATACAGAGATAAAGAAGATCTTCCAAAACTTGATTGACTCTTTCCGTTTGACCATCTATATGAGGATAAAAAGCAGTGCTCATGACTAGAGGAGTTCCCAAGTCTTGATGCACTGCTTGCCAGAATTTAGAAGTGAAATGACTATCTCGATCAGATACGATAGATCTGGGAATTCCATGGAGTCTGATAATTTCCTTGATATACAACTTTGCTAATTTCTCCACAGAATCGGTTTGACGCATAGGAATAAAATTTGCTGATTTGGTTAGTCGATCGACAATGACCCAGATTGAATCGGCACCAGATCTTGATTTAGGTAAACCCATAACAAAATCCATAGAAATATCGAACCACTTCCATTCAAGAATTGCTAGAGGATAAAGATGTCCTCCAGGCTTTTGGTGTTCGGCTTTAACTAAGTTATAAGCATGACACTTTGCTACAAATTCAGCCATGCTTTTCTTCATTCCATGCCACCAAAATAATTTTTTTAGGTCTTGATATATTTTGGTACTGCCAGAATGTACTTGGTAACTATAATTGTGGCCTTCTACTAGAATCTCTTGATGCATGGATTTGGGGATCCATAGGCGATCTCCTTGATAGATTACATTACCTCGATGCTGAATATCAAAATGGCGGCCACTTTCAATGTCTACATTAAACTTCAGATAGTCTTCATCCTTGGTTTGGGAGATGGAGACATCGCGATGAAATCTGGGTTCAACTGAACTCATGGATATCAGTGTGCTTAGCCTAGCACCACGCACTGACCTGATTTCAAGCTTTTAGAGCTCTTCTTCTAGAGAACTTGCTAATATCATAGAAGATAGAGTAGCATGATGACTGAGTGCATATGCTATGATGTTGGCTTTTCCTGAATGATACTGAATGCTTAAATCATAATCACTTATTAACTCAAGCCACCTTTGTTGTCAACAGTTTAGCTCATGTTGGGTGAAGATGTACTTTAAGCTCTAATGATCGGTGAATATAGAACACTGGATGCCATAAAGATAATGATGCCATATTTTCAGAGCAAAAACTATGGCTGCTAATTCGAGATCATGGACAGGACAGTTCTTTTCATACAATTTTAACTAATGAGATGCATAGGCTATAACTTTTCCTTCCTACATCAGCACACACCCCAAACCTATGCCAGATGCATCAGTATAGACTTAGTAGTTGAGGCCTTCTTTAGGTAATGCTAGAACTGGTGCAGAGGAAAGGGCACCTTTTAATGATTGAAATGCCTCCTCACATTCTGGACTCCAGATAAATGGTACCTCTTTCTGCATCAACTTTGTGAGAGGAGACGCAATTTGTGAGAAACCCTTAATAAATTTTTTATAATAACCTGCTAGTCCTAAGAAACTCCTAATATCGATTACAGATTTTGGTTGTGACCAATCTTGAATTGTGCTCACCTTATTTTGATCAACATTGATTCCTTGAGAGTCGATGACATGACCCAGAAAAGCGACTGAGTCAAGCCAAAATTCACATTTGGAATACTTAGCATATAGCTCATGGCTTCGTAGCTCTTCTAGTACTACTCATAGATGGATCTCGTGATCTGTTTTACTTTTCGAATAAATAAAAATATCGTCGATGAAGACAATGATGTATTTATCTAAATACACTTTCAACACGTGCTGCATTAAATCCATAAAAATGGATGGCACATTTGTTAAGCCAAAGGATATTACCAAAAATTCATAATGGCCATAGCGAGTTCTAAACGCTGTTTTCTCCACATCTGGATCTTTAACTTGCAATTGATGATGTCCGGATCGCAAGTCTATCTTTGAGAAAACTTTAGCTCCAGATAACTGATCGAATAAGTCATCGACACGAGGTGGATGATACTTATTCTTGATAGTTACTTTATTGAATTTCCTATAATCGATGCACATTCTCATCGATCCACTTTCTTCTTTACGAACAAAACTAGCTCTCCCCAAGGAGATGAACTTGGATGAATAAGACCTTTCTCCAACTGTTCTTGAAGTTGCTTGTTCAATTCTTGAAATTCTTTGGGCACCATACGATACGGAACATTTGACAGCGGTTGAGTTCCGAGAATTAATTCAATTGCGAACTCTACTTCTCTAACTGTAGGAAGATCGGGTAGGTCTTCAGGGAAAATATCAGAAAATTCACAAACTATACGATTCTCAGAAATAGGCATGACTTCTTTCTTCTCTCCTAACATTGTTATAAGATACACATTGTATGCCTTCCTGACTAGCCTTTCTACTGTCATTGCATTGATCAACGACGCTTGGGTGCTAAATTTTCCAACAAGCCATTTTGATTTACTTCCACTGCCCAAAGTTATTTCCTTATTTTGGCAATTTATGGAAGCACCATGTTCACTTAACCAATTCATGCTGAGAATTATATCAAAGTTTGCTATTGGCAATATAATTAATTTAGCCTCATAATTTTGTTCACCAATAGGAATATCTATGTTGCAAAATTATTAGGAATGCATACGGGCTCCGGAAGGTAACCCGATGCTCAACGAGCTAGCTAATCGATAGGTTGGTAGCTTAAGAGTATTAGCCTAATTTTTCGATACGAAGGAATGACTTGCTCCCGTATCGAAAAGGATGTTACAAGATTTTTCGTTTATTGATAAGGTGTCTATGATTACAATAACTTAATAAGAATATCTACTCAAACATTTGAAAATACTAAAATGGTAAAGACTGATTATTGAAATAGTAAGAACTGAATAAAAATTAATTTAAGGCGTACCTGAAACCACATCATTGTCCCCAGGAGCAGAGGTGGGAGTTAAGATATATACCCTTGCCGGTGCTGAGGGTTGTTTATTTTGGGGCCTTTGACCCTGATGATCATAGTTCAGCTTTTGTGCAGGTATAATTACCTTAGAGTTGGAAGTAGTAGCTGGCATTATAGCAGGAGCAGGCTCTCAGCTATTCCTTGGTTGGGCACGGAATGCTTGTTTATGACGGTAGTGATTAATGAGCACTCGGTCGATTATATTCTTCTCATTGCATTCAAAATAGTGGTGGCCGCTACGACCACAAGTAAAACATACACCACCGAAGTGATAGCATTTTCTATACATATGCAATTGCTTACACTCAAGGTTCTATGGCTGGGGCTGTGTAATCTCCATGCTATAGACTTTTGTCATCTTATGATGACAAAAACACTCCTTCCTAGGCTGCATAACTATTGTCTTTCTTTTCCTGTCCAATTGACCTTGGAATCCTTCTTGTAGATGGCAGCCTCAATCAATTCAGTTAGAGTTTTGATCTGACGAGATACTAAATGTGCTTTAATAAAGTCTCTCAGACCCTTCAGGAAACGATGACATCTGGATGCTTCCGTTCTCACTAGGTCGGGAACGAAATGTGACAATCTCTGAAATTCCTGTTCGTAGTCGAACACTGAATTATTGCCTTGTGTGAGATGGAGGAGCTCATCCTACAGAATTGCTTGAGCTGACGCCAGAATGAATGCTTCATGGAGCACTTCCAAAAACATGTCCCAAGGAATGTCTTCTATTTCATAATTAGCAAATTTGTTGTTCCACTCGTTCTTCCACCAGTATTCAGCTTCTTCTTCAAATAAATAAGTTACTAGGCGGATGGCTTCAGAGTTAGGGCACTTGATACTAGCTAAGTTCTTCTCAGTAATTTTGAACCAATTTACTATCTCCAATGGATTTAAGGCTCCATTGAATATAGGAGTTCGGAGGCGAAGAAAACTGTACAAGATTCCATCGCTCGTATAGTGGGAAGACAATGAGAACCCTGTAGGTTGTTGCCTAACAGAAAGGATAAGAGGATGTGTCTCTTGCGCCTGTTGCACATTGCT
Source organism: Gastrodia elata (assembly GCA_016760335.1). Taxonomy (NCBI): domain Eukaryota; kingdom Viridiplantae; phylum Streptophyta; class Magnoliopsida; order Asparagales; family Orchidaceae; genus Gastrodia; species Gastrodia elata. The sequence continues at coordinate 54,338,686 of CM028672.1, read as the reverse complement.
TTCTATTAAGGCTTTTACAAGACTAGCCATGGGGTTTGATCCTTCGGGTTTGTCTGACGATGAGACCGTATTCTTGATCGAAGTAGGAGTAGATAAAGATCCAGGATTCATGACTGTAAATGCAAGTATGGATTTAGAAATATAAATTTACTATACTTTCATTCATTCATTTCTTTCTCACAAGAGAATATACATGGATCCATAAAACATATAACTATGATGAAAGAAAATGATATAATAAGATCTCAAAAATCCTAATTATAATATTCTATTCAAAAGGCAGCGCGAAAGTCATCATATGTGACTATGTGGCTCCTCCAAGCTAATCTCCTATATACTCAATACCACCAAAGACTCACTGATCCCCTTAGTAGGATCTCTAGGATATCCAGATGATACTCCTCAGGACAGGCTGTCTCTCGAAGTGCGGTAGTAACACGATCCAACCATTCTCTGGGGAGTTCTGAAAGACTGGTGCCTCCAAAGAATGAGTTGATAAGGATTATATCTAGCACCTCAACTCCTCGAGGTGACACTCCATCGACGACCCTTCCGTAGATCTAGCCATCTTGTAGGTCATCTACCCAGTAGTCGTCAAACCTCCTAAGATAGAACCAAAATGCCGACTGCGAGTAATCCATTGCTAAAATAACTCAACTCATAAGTATTTCGTTCATATTTTATCATTAATTTTAAAGTTTGTTCAAGTCCAAAAATGTCCTTTTTAGTATTAAAATTCATAGCTTAAATCAAGTTATTATGTGCGTTAAATTCCTAGAATATCATCCTTCTAGACATAGTCAACCCTTTCATTTCTTAGGTAACTTAATGAACTTTTGGATGTTTGATTTTTTTTTTACTACACTTAGTAACTTGTGAAATTGACCTGATATAGAAAACATATAATAAAGGAGAGCCAGGATTCATGACTGTAAATATGAGTATGAATTCAGAACATATGGGTTTTACTATAATTTTATTCATTTCTTTCTCATAGGAGGAGATACATAGATCCATGCAACATATGACTGAAATAAGGAAGATGACATAATAAGATTTTCTAACATCCTAATTACAATACTCTACCCAAAAGGCAGCACAGAAGTCATCATATGTGACTATGTGGCTTCTCCGAGTTAATCTCCTATATGAAATACTGTAAATGACTAAAAGAGCCCATAGTCACCCATCATATGTGACTATGTGGCTTCTCATCCTAGGAGTGCTCCCACCTGAGCACAGAAGTCATCATATGCACGCTTAACTTTTGTTTACATATGAAAGCATGTTAGGATGCTAGAATTCTAATTCAGCTCAATACTTTCATTGCAACTAGCATGTGTTGATTTGATCAAACTACTTTGGATATTTCTTATACTTAGTAAATTTTATTAATTTTGTTGCTTACCCTTTTCTGCAGCTTGAGTTCAGGTATGTACTTAATCACATTTTGTTTAAGTTATAATTAGTTAATTATAACTTTTACCGCTTCTCTTTGATGCTTGACTTCTCCCAGATTGCTTAAGTTAATTTGTGATATCATTCAATTCATAAAATACTTAGCCTAAAATGTACTTAGACATTTTGTCTAATCAAATTTTCTTTTCTTTTGGCTGGGGCCCTGTCATTATGATACCGACAATAGTAGACTCCGAGTTGTTGGAGGTAGGGCCTTCTAAAGAACTTATTCAGGAGGAGGAGCATGCAGGAGAAGATCCTTAGTTATTTCTTTCTATTTGTGAGGATTGAGTGACTTTACTTTACTTCATTTTATTAAATATTTAAATGCTTTGTAATAATACAGGTTATAACTGCTGTTATTTTCCTGCTTATGTATTCTGAGTTATATACTTCTTTTTTATGGATGTATGAATGTTATTACTTATATTTCTTTCGCACTCTGATATTTATAGTATGCACTTATAGGACATATCCTTCTATTAATATTGGATTAGGAATGTTTATTCATAATCTAATGCTAAGTGAAGGGTTGCCCGTTGATGACCACCACTTAATCTTAGATGATTAAAGGGCGGCCGCCATAGTTGGTATCAGAGAACTCCATAAGGTGTCAGATTGGAAATATTATTCCTATCTACCTAATGGATAGTTCTTCTAACATACAATCACTAAATGGATACTAGAATGACATCCATATTACCATATACTAAGAATAGTATGCATAAATGAAAATACTTATATACTTAAGATAAAATCCTAAACTACAAAATTTATATATTATAAATTTTAAGAAATATAAACTACTTATTTGAATTAATTGAACATGATAAAACTTATATGATATATAAAGCTTGAGATGTCGATCTGGGACTACGTCAGTAGATTTGAAGCCATATGGGAACTTGACTTCCAGTGTGGGCAACATTATGGAAGATATGTTGAAGGAGTATCAAAACCAGGAGTACAAGTATTAGATCAGATACTTTATCATGCTATGTTTAGAGGATTTTACCTTCCTCCTTTTGCCAAATAATGGCTAAAGCATGTGAAAAACACTCTTGAAGCTATAGACTTCCCCGATAATATTAGAATTGAATTGGTATCAATGTTACTTCAAGATCAAGCAGAAGACTGGTGGGATGTCACTCTCCTAGAACTCACACATATACGAAAAAGAAAACATTAAGAAATCACTATTGGAGACTTCTATCTTACTTTTTCAGCTGAATATATTAAGTATATGTTATAATAAAAAAGTTTAGTGTACTCTTTCTTTATTATACGAGTTATCTTGAAATAAGTAATAAAATAAACTTTTAAGTTTTCTTAAGATATTATGTTATTCAAATACAGGTACAAAATGAATCCCAGATAATCATCCTCAACCCCTGCTGCATCTAGCAGTAATTCTTCCAAACTCAACGCACTCTTAGATACAGTTAAAACATTAGTAGCAAGTAATGCCCAAGAATCTAAAAGAATAGAAAGATTGATTGCGATGCAACATAATCAGTCACTAGCATCTGTGAATCATGTACCTTACTATCCTTCCCAACAGTATCATTTGCCTACAGATGGTCTCTTACATAGCTTTATCAGATTTAGGACCCCTACTTTTAACAATAATATGTCATCAATTGACATGGCCAACTGGCTCAAGATAGTAGAGAAGAATTTAACGAGCATCAATTGTCCAGATACTGAATCAGTTAGATTAGTCACCCACATGTTTCAAGAAGAAGGTGAATACTCGTGGGATAATCTTCACCATACATTATTTGCTGACTATTATATTGAAGAAATTCCTTGGGAAGAATTTGTGGTAGCATTCCGAGCAGAATACATTCCTCCATCAGTTCAGAATAACTTGGGTAATATGTTTCTTAGACTTTGGCAAGGAAACCACACTCTTTCTGAATATGAATCAAAATTCTGATGACTGGCTCGATTCGCACCAAACATAGTACAAACAGAAGGTGCTCGTTGCCACAAATTTCTAAGTTGACTTCAGGACTCAATAAAGGATCATGTGGTGCCATTAAAGCTATCAAATTTTACTGAATTGAATGAGATAGCATGTGTGATAGATCAACATCAGTCGCAGAAGGTATCTAAAAGAACATTCAGCTCATCCTTGTATAGGGATAATAATCCCAGAAAGACTAGGTTTTCCTCCGGGAAGGTGCATCAGATTGAAGCAGATCCCACACCATCAGATCCATATAATGGGTGTACAAGGCCCTATCCGTTTGGAAAATGCTATCATAATAAACAATGTTGTTATACATGTGGTAGGAAAGGACACTTCTTTCAACAATGCAACTATGATATGACTATCGACGGTGCACGTATTGACCATCCCAAGTGAAATCAAGTTTTCAATCCAACCCCAGTTGGTCGTAGAAGCCAACTGCTTACTATTATGCCTTCTCTGCAACCTGCAAATCCAGCTCAAAGAAAAGAAGAAGGTGTCATAGCTCAACCCAGCACCTCCAAACCTCCTCAAAGGCAAGTTTATAATAAAAAGCCTTCAGGACTTGCTAGGGTTTATACCCTTACTTCAGTAGAGGCTACTAAATATAACAACATCATATCAGGTACATATATTTAATTCTAAATTTTTATTTCAAGCATTAGTAAATTAAATTAATTATAGCTAAGTATGCTTAATTTAGGAACAATTTATGTCCCTTGCAAAATATTATTTGATACGGGAGCAAGTCATTCTCTTATATTTGAGAGTTTTGCTAAGAACTTAAAACTACCCTGTTATAAGATGGCTAGAACTTTAAATGTTGGACTTCCTTCTGGAGCCCAACTCAGCACTACACTGTTCTGCTATCTTTAAGTACCCTTGAATAAGAAGACATTCCTCCCAGCTAAGTTGATCATTCTACCTATAGCAAATTTTGATATCATATTAGGTATGAATTGGATTAGTGCACATAATGCTACAATAAATTATCATCAAAAGAAGATCACCTTGCAATCACTCGATACTTCTGAAACCTTCATAGGAAAGTTTAGTACCCAAAGCTTGTTGAGTAATGTAATCCAGCAAAAAATCTAGTAACTAAAGGCTGTATTACATTCTTAGTCACTATGATTGGTGAAATAAGGAAATCATTCCGCTTTCCAATATTATAGTTGTTAAAGAATTTGCCGATGCATTTCCTGAAGAGCTGCCTAGTTTACCTCCACCAAGGGAAGTGGAGTTTGCAATTAATTTAATTCCTAATACTCAACCAATTTCTAAAGCACCTTACCAAATGGCTCCTAAAGAACTGCAGGAACTTAGTGAACAACTACATGAGCTCTTAAACAAAGGCTTCATTAAACCAAGCATGTCCCCTTGGAGAGCACCAGTTTTATTTGTCAAAAAGAAAGATGGGTCTATGAGGATGTGTATAGACTATAGAGAATTGAAAAAGTCACCATTAAGAACAAATACCCACTTCCTAGAATAGATGACTTGTTCGATAAATTGTCTGGTGCAGTAGTATTCTCGAAGATCGATTTAAGATCAGGATATCATCAACTACAAGTGAAGTATTCAGATATTGAGAAAATAGCATTTCACACACATTACTGACATTATAAATTTCTTGTGATGTCTTTTGGACTCACGAATGCACCTTCAATTTTTATGGACTAGATGCAGCGAGTCCTAAAACCATATTTGGACATATTTGTTATTGTATTCATTGATGATATTCTTATCTATTCCAAAACCCAAAATGATCAACAATCTTGGGTTGTTACACCTGCCTTTTGCCGATCACCCCGAGCCATCCCGACAAACCAGGTACCCCCGCTTGCTCAGTCTGGGCCAATTGAGCTCAGACCCTCTTCCATTTGATTCGTAATTGCGCATATCATCAAAATGAACCCAATGCTATCAAGCTTAAGCCATGAGTTAGCCCTGATCGATCGATTCGATCGATCGGGCTAAGTCCTTAAAGAACGCCTCGGGTCGAGTAAGGCCCCGGCGTTCCAACACACCTCAGGCCCTCAGACTAGGGGCTTCGATCAGTCTCACCTCCCTGATGGTGTAGGGATCGAGCCCTGGGTCTGGCATGGCCTTTGTGGGGAGAATTATCTCCCTATAGTAGCCCCATTGATGGAGCTCTTGGGTGAGTAAGGTCTGGCCGATCCCGGCTACTTCACAGAGGGCTTCTGGTCCCCATTAACGTGCTTGGCTACGATGAACATGTAGCGACTGTCGAGTGATCATGTCGTGGCTTAGGGGCGAGCGAATCAACGGATTAGGGACCCTAATCGGGTCCTTCCGTCGGGACGAAGGATCGGGGATGAAGCCCCTGTGCGGGTCGGGCCGACCCGTGACCCGCGTGGTGCGACAGTCCTGGGTCCTCGGGCCCCGGTTGACCCGCGTCTTTTGTATTCGGGCCGAACCTGTTAAATAAATATTCCGATTAATTGGAATTATTTTCCTTAAGGAAAATAATCCAATTAATCCGATCTTAGAGAAATTAAATTGAAAAAATGCAAATTAAATAAATTGAATAAATTTTGATCCATTGATCCAAATCCTATGATATTATATATCAAATTAATTAGAAAATCATCAAGAATTTGAATATAAAATAATATTTAACTTTTAATGGTTGGATATTCTATTTTAGCCTAACTATTAGTGATCTTAACTAGGGTTAAATAGCATGAATGCTTATCCAAATTACATGTTTAGGGTGTCATTAATTTCCTTATGATTAGTAAAATGAATGTGCTAAGTAGTATATTTTTTTGATCTCAGTATTTCAACTTATGCCCTATTCTTGTTAAATCATGATTAGTAAAAATTAAGGTTTTTAATCACTGGATCTTAGCTAACTTAGTCTCTGATTAATTGTATGATTAAATAGAACTTATGTGCCAAGTTGTATAGAATTATGATGGTTAGATTTATAATTTGGTGCTAATCCTTTTGAATTGGTTTAGGGTTTGATTAGCACTAATTACCTTCTCTTATCCTGAACTTTTCTATTATTATGCTCCATGACAGTAAGATAGATGTATTTAAACCATGTATGTCAATTTATGATGTATAAATTGAATAAATCTAAATTTGAGAACTTAAATATCTTAATTAAACTTAAGAAGTTATAAGACTTTGATCAAGCTATTAAGACTTGACTTATGTCTAAGATTGCCACCAATAATATATCCCTAATTCACTGATTTGACATTTGATTTATAAATAAACACTTAGTCTTAATTAGACATGAGTAGGGGTTAAACCCTAATATATTTGATTTAGATCCAAACTCTTAAATCTTAATTAAATTGACTTGATTATAAGATAATGCAATTGACATTATTCCAATAATGCACATGATTTGGTATTGATCTTAAACTATTGAATTAGAAATGATAAGGATACTAATAAAACTATGTGATTGAATAATCTGAATCTAAGCTTTGGATCTTTAATTTTCTCATAAATAAGACTATTAGCATAAGGTAATTAATAAAATTATATTGATTTAATAATCTGATTTAACTTTAATAAATATTTTTGATTTGTTCTCATGATCTTAGAATAGCATGTGACCAGATGATCTAATCATCTGATCTGACCACTCTAAACTTAAATATTGAGTAAAACCCTATAATGTTAGCACTAGAAGTGAGAGTGTGGGATCTCAAGTATCTCATTATTAAGCTCATATCTAAAATATTTTAAAAGATCTTAATTGATGATAGGTTGAGGTAGGAAGGACCTTTGTAAACTTATTGAGGTAGAATATTAAATGATTCTTTTTTTACTTTAGAAGTTGATCTTAATACCTTGTGGTAAAACTTACCTAAAAACACTTAGAATGAAATCCCCTCCTTGTGGTAGAACTTGTATTGAGTGATCCTTGATCACATTTCTTGGAGCCTTGTGTAGAACTCACCCATTTAGCATAAGGATTGATAGTATTGATAAATCCTTATTGAATAATTAGAATTGCTGAACCTTAATTATTGGATGGTATAGTAGGGTATATCCATAGTACTAGGTTATCTTAGTAGTATTCAAGATTGGTTGATTCATCTTAGTATAGATTATATCTGTGTTCTATCCTACAAGTTTAGTTGGACATAGTCTCACTTAGACTAAATCATTCAATCCTAAGAGTGTTACAATTATGGAATTTAGATCATTAGCTTGTTTGAATAAAAATCACCATTAGGTGATGCCTCATATCAAAGATAGCTTCCATAGGTGTGCTTCAAACAAACTACGTGATCTTAATCACCCTTTTTAGAACACTAAGTGTGCTTGTGATTTGGGTATTTTAATAGCTTAGCTTGAGATACAAGTCGCCATTGGGTGATACCTCCTATCGAATATCGCTTCGTTAGGGTGGCTTAATCAAACTAAGAGTTAGAAACTACCCTTCTTGGAAATATGCTATATATGTGTATGCCACCTCCCCATCTGATGATTTATAACAAAAATTTCAACTTTAACCAATCATCATTCTAGAAGCTAGGAGTCAGAATTCTTTTAGCAGGATTCTGCACAATAGAGACTTTGAATTCATTATCGGTATTCAAGCATTTATGGATTTCTGGGCTTAGCTCATGTAGTATAGAAGCATTAACATGAGCATGGGAATGAGCATGATGAATGATTTTAGTGGTGATATATGAGTATCAGTGATGACTTATGGGCTACAAAATGTTACATACATTGATTGGGGAATTTCAAGATGCATCAGCATCACAGTAAACTGTATTCCCAACTAGATGTATGTATACATTGAACCATATGACTCACAGCCTTTCAGTGATAGTTATATTACATATCTGTGGCATACTATGTTGTGGCATATTTGGATGCATTATTCCAGTGACATGTAGTATAACATTAGATATTCTTACATTGGTTTCTAAGCATTTGATGTTTCACTTACTTTTAGTATTCATATTTCAGTTCAGTTTTACTTTATATAGTCTTTACAGTTTTAGTTACTCAGTGCCTTTACCACTTTTTCTACAGATTTCTTTACTTTACTGTCTACTTGTATTTACTTTAGTACTGCTTAGTTTAGTTATATTATGTTAGACTTCTTGTCTAACACAGGGTACTTTTGGGATCCGGCAATTTGCTAGATCCTGAGCAGCTTGTTGAGACGGGGCATGAGGACTTACAGGAGATCCAAGAGGAGTACGTGGAGCCTTAGTGGATTTGTCTTCCACCTTTTACTTTGCTATCTTTGCTTTCAGTACTTTAGATGAACTTATCTTTTCCATCATTTTAAATCAGTTTGTAATAACTCTGGATGTATTTTACTTTTCTTTTTTGAGATGAATGCTTACTACTATTCTGTAATGAATGTATTCTGGATGTGTTGCTTTAGCTTCCGCACTTTATTATACTACTACTATACTTAGTATTATGATATGATCAGCATACTGGTAATGTTGATATTTTATAAATTATATTAGATTCTTATCCACTTTGATAATCCAATGTATGTGTTATTCTAATACTTAAGATAAGTACTCTACTCTTATCTTAAGTATTGACTCAGCAATCCTTTAGTATGGCTTAGTTTTTGCTTATTCGGGAAGATGGGGTGTGCCCTTTTTCCTGAGTAGCGCATCGCTCCATCGCCGAATTTTGATTCACTTCTCTTTTGCGCGCAGCAATGGGGTGGGGCGCTACACATATGTTTCTCGTCAGTTAAAGCCATACGAGAGAAATTACCCTGTGCATGCCTAGAACTTGTTGCAGTAATATTTGCATTGAATATTTGGCGTCATTATTAGTATGGAGTTTAATGCATTATTTTTATTGATCATCAAAGTTTAAAATACTTCTTCACCCAATGTGAATTGAATTGTCGTCAGAGAAGATGGCTTGAACTAATTAGTGATTATGATTTGGATATTCAGTACCACCCTAATAAAGCAAATATTGTAGAATATGCCCTTAGTCATTGTGCTACACTATCAATTATGATTGCTACAAGTTCACTAATAGAAGAATTTCAAAAGATGGAAATTGTTCCAATTCATGGTAACATGATGAGCTCTGTATTAGCTAACATTAATATAGAGCCCACCTTTCATAGAGATGTTTCATCTCTCAAACTAAGGATGATGAATATTTAAAGTTCAAAATGGATATTGAAGGTGGTCGCCATCATGATTTGCAAATGGGTTCCCAAGTCAATGCATCAAGAGGTCCTTATAGAAAGCCATAATTCTGGTTATCAAGTCCACCCTGGGAGCACGAAAATGTATCAAGACTTGAAGAAATTATTTTGGTGGCCCGGTATAAAAAAAAGTGTGGTAGAATTTGTGCAAAATGTCATGCATGTAGCCTTGTTAAAGCAAAACATCAAAGGCCTAGAGGACTTCTTAATCTTATAGCTATTCCAAAATGGAAATGGCTTAATATTTCCATGGATTTTGTTATGGGTTTACCCAAGACTAGATCTGGTGCTGATTCTATCTCGGTCATAGTTGATCGATTGACTAAATGAGCCCATTTTATTCCAATGAGACAGACTGATTCTGTAGAGAAATTGACAAAGTTATATATTAGAGAAATTATCAAACTCCATGGTATTCCAAGATCAATTATTTCAGATTGTGATAGTAGATTCACTTCCAAGTTCTAGCTTGCAGTACATCAAGACATGGGCAATACATTGGCCATGAGCACTAGTTTTCATCCTCAAACAGATGGGTAAACAGAACAGGTTAACCAAATTCTTGAAGATCTTTTGCGCTTGTGCATTTTGGATTTTGGTGGTTCCTGGGAAGACCACATTCCTCTTATAGAGTTTGCCTACTATAATAGCTATCAAGCAAGCATTTGTATGGCACCTTATGAAGCACTATATGAAAGAAAATGTAGCACTCCACTTGCTTGGTCTGAAATAGGTAGTGTTCAGCTTTTTGGATCTGATTTAACTACTGAAACAAACAAAAAGGTACAATTAATTCAACAGAGAATTAAAGTAGCACAAAACTATCAAAGTAAATATCACGATGCTCATCATCGTCCTTTAAATTTCAATGTTGGAGATTTCACCTATCTTAAGGTCAATCCTAGGAAAGGAGTATTTCGATTTGGTGCAGCTGGGAAACTTAGCCCTCGCTATGTTGGTCAATTTGAAGTCTTAGAATGGATTGGCTTTGCTACTTATAAATTAAAGCTTCCTGAAGACTTTTATGTTATTCATAATGTATTCCATATATCATCGTTGTGAAAATGTCTTTGACATCCTTCACATCTCGTTCAGCTTCCAACCATATCTATCCAGCTAGATCTCTCTTATATCGAAGAACCAATCAAAATCTTAGCTCGTGATCAGAAGCAGCTAAGAAATGGATCCATTCCAATGGTTAAGGTTCAATGGAAGAACTGATTGTGACAAGAGTCTACTTGGGAAAAAGAAGTGGATATGCGGTGAAAATATCCTAATCTTTTTAACTCAGGTACTCTCTTAGCTCCTTTTCATTTTAGTATGTCATTTTTATTATATCTTATTCTTCTCATTTGAGTAATATCGAGGATGACATCGTTCTTAAGTGGGAGAGTCTGTAACAACCCAGGTTATTACTTAGGTCAATTAGGACTAATCCAAGTCATAATTATGATTCTAGCACCTTAATTAAGTCATTAGAAGCTCACTTCTAAGACCTAGTCCAAATTAGGAATCAAATGGACCAAATCATGATTTTTAGGAATTTCCAAAAACCCTGGAAATTGACCTATTCAATTTGACATCATATTGAAAATCTGACTTTGCCATTGTGTTCATCACTCCCAAATTAGATAGGGGTGATGTTTTAGATGCATTTGAAAGTCATTGGATTGTTGGCAAATATTTTAATATTATTTAAATACCACGAAAATTAGAATAATTAAATACTCATCGAATCGAAAATTAGATTGCGTCGTTGCGTTCCTCACCCCTCAATTAGCTAAGGGTGATTTATTGGAATTTTTTTGGGATGCATTTCAGTAATTATTTTTAACCCAGCCTCACTTCGGCCCCTATTCGAAAATCCTCGGGTTTTTTAGAATAAGAGAACAGAAATAAAAATCAGATTTAAATAAATAAATATTTTTAAATATTTAAATTAAGTTAATTGGTGTCGTCCGTTGTTTAAGCCCCACCGTCTGTTCCCTATCCATCGTCTCCCTTCTCCCGTCAATCCAGCTGGCGATTCAGAGTCATCTGATCATTCGATCAGACAACTGTGGGGTCATCTTCCCTCGTAGCTTCCGTGTGGCAGGAGCATCAACACGCGGCACGCATGTTCTTCTCCGCGCATCAATGACCACTTAAACAATCCTATATTTCTATAATCAACTCCCTTCAATCGAGCACTTTGGACTAATCCTATCGAAGGCTGCAAATCGATCCACCGGTGGAACCCTTATTTTTGGACCACTCATCTTAAGGTACCTCTGATCTCCACATTCAATTATGCAAAGCTAATTTCCTCAAGTTATCATCAATTATCATATTGTCGAATGAATGATAATCGGGCTCGATCGAACCCGATCGAGCTAATTTGGCCAAGTACATACAATACTTACCGTTAGCCGTAAAACCCCCCTTCGATAAGCCTAGTTAGGTGTGATGACCCACTTAAGTAGTAATAAGTGAAACTCTTAAACATCAAGGCGCCTTTTCAGATAACTGTGGAGTTCCTGATAAGAACTCCAAAGTTAAGCGTGCTCAGGTGGGAGCACTCCCAGGATGGGTGACCTGCTGGGAAGTTATCTTCTGAGGGCAAAACTGTGAGGCCTTTCTGGCCAAAGCAGACAATACCTTGGTGCTTAAGAGTTTGGGCTGTTACAAATGGTATCAGAGCACACCATAGGGTGTCAGATAGGAGCTAACTACCATATAGGGCAAAGTACCACTTCATGTGAGCAGCCTCTTGAACCCATGATGGTTAAGGTGCTACATGATTGTGGGTACCTCTTGTGCCTATAGGGGTCACCTATAGTCCTATCTACCCAATGGATGGTTCTTGGATCTGTGTGTGGATACTGACAAGGACGTCAGTTACTTAAGTTGGGGAGATTGTGATGACCCACTTAAGTAGTAATAAGTGAAACTCTTAAACATCAAGGCGCCTTTTCAGATAACGGTGGAGTTCCTGATAAGAACTCCAAAGTTAAGCGTGCTCAGGTGGGAGCACTCCCAGGATGGGTGACCTGCTGGGAAATTATCTTCTAAGAGCAAAACCGCGAGGCCTTTCTGGCCAAAGCGGATAATACATTGGTGCTTAAGAGTTTGGGCTGTTACATTAGGATTTGGATATGTGGGCGAAGCAAACCACCTTAGGTGACAATTCAACTCCTGACGGTAAGCACACACCGCCCCCTGCCTGCCACCGTGCGGCAATTTTCATGCCATAGAGCTCCAAGCTCGGGCATCTCTGCGAAGACAAAGGAGAGGTTTCGGGTTGGGCCGGGTCGACCCAGGCCCGACCCGCGCTGTCTGAACCGTGTGCGCAAGCGTGGGGCCCACTCTACACTGACAAGTCTCCTCCGCGCTTTCAGTCATGGGTCCCTCCCTGTCCCTCCGATTATGCCGCTCTGTCCAAATCTGCAAATAAAGAATAATATTAATGTTATATATAATTAAAATATTTAAACATTAATTTAATTTAAAGAAATAATTAATTTCATAAATTATCAACCTCATAACTCCAAAAATACAACTCCAAGTTTGGCATTTTATATACCTTTGAAATCAAAAAATTATAAGGATCATATTGGCACTGTCAAAATTCCATTTGGAGTTATATTTCACCTAGTGAGGGACCCCCATATTTTCCTTAAATGCCACAAAATATTATTTAACCATAACTTTGTAACCACTTGCCCAAACATAACCAATATGGGTCTTAAAGTGATCAGGAAAATCTATAGAATAACTTAGTATTATTCATTTCTCTATTTGGATTAATATTTGCTTAATCACTTTTAAGACCTAACCCTAATTATACTAATTAACCCTAGAACTTCAATTGACCAGAACTTGGTCAATTGAGCTCCAAATTAGGTCTTCCAATATACCATTTTGATCAATAAGACTTAATTAATAGTAAACTACAAAAATATTTAAGATCCATTGGTTAGATCTCTTAATAAACTCTAATTACCTTAAAACTTGATTAGTAAATATTAGCATAATTAATAATCTAAATTAAGTAATTTTACTTTATAATAGCTCATAAAATAGAGTAGAATCAATGGTGTTGTTATTTTTGTGATTATGTGATTAATTTCACTAATCACTCACTAATCACCTAAACCTTAATTAAGCTATAACTTAACCAAATGAAGTCCTAATTAGGTCCATCCCAAATAAAATACTCAGTGGGTTATAGGGAAGTTATAGCTACTAAGTTTATTGAATTTGGACTTCAATTAGAAAAATTAAGTTTTTTTGACCCCCATTAGTGAAACCCTAATTTGCTTATTTAACCTTAAACTTGTTATGGCCATAACTTGGTCATTTGATATTAAAATTTAGTAATTTTAGATTCTAGGAAAATCTTAGACAATAAAATTCAATAAACTGATAGAAAATTTAGATTTAATTAGGTCAAATTACAAATTGCCCTTATGAGTCAAATTCATTAATTTGATCTCATAAGGCTTAATTCTTATCTAAATTTGATGTACTTACTGTCTATCTTCATATTAGATAGTAAGTAATCATTTATCTTTAACAAATTTTATTTTAGAGCCCTAATTCATAAAGTTTAATTTTAGACCCTTAAGTAGGGGCAAAATGGTCATTTTACCCTAAAGTAGGTTTAAGTATCCTTAAACCTTAAATTCATAATTAAACCTCTAAACAATATTATGAATAATTTGGAATCAATTAAGTTGTTTAAACTCATTAAAACTATCATTTTAGGAAAATGCCCTAAAATTCACTTAAAATTCTCTGTCCTAAAACTAGGCATCATAAGGTGAATTTAGTTTACCTTATGTTCTCCATAAGTTAATTATATCAGAATAATATGTGAATAAGAAAATTTAAATTAAAGCTTAAATATTCTCTTTATCTTAAATCTATTTATTATGACTTTCCTTTAAATCCTTAGGAGGTTATTTCTTAAGAATTAGTTTAGAAATTTAGGTTAGAATTTATTCATTAAATAAATGAGTTACTCAATGGATGAAACCTTAGTTGTATAGCTTTTTAAAATTTCATTATTTATTTATGATTATTTTGTATTTAAACATATTAGTCATTTACAGTATTTTAGCATATTTTTTAATGGACTAAGTAAGAATATGTCCATATGAGTTTGTATTTTCACTTTATATTTTCAGCATATTTTTTATACAACTTTTTTTAGTTATTTATAGTATTTTAGCATTTACAGTATTTCTTATAAATTATGTTATTTTTAGTAGTTGTATTTACATATGAAAGCATGTTAGGATGTTAGAATTCTAATTAAGTTCAGATTTTCATAATTTTGTTGCTTATCCTTTTCTGCAGCTTGAGTTGAGGTATGTGCTTACCTCACATTTTATTTAAGTTATAATTAGTTAATTATAACTTTTGCCACTTCTCTTTGATGCTTTACGACTCCTAATTTGCTTAAGTTAACTTGTGATATCATTCAATTCATTAAATGCTTAACCTAAAATGTACTTAGATAATTTGTCTAATTAGATTTTCTTTTCTTTTAGTTGGGGCTCTGTCATTGTGATACCAACAATGGCAGACTCCGAGTTGTTTGAGGTAGGGCCTTCTGAAGAACTTATTCAGGAGGAGGAATGTGCAGGAGAAGATTCATAGTTCTTTCTTTCTATTTGTGAGGATTGAGTGACTTTACTTTACTTTATTTTATTAACCTTTTAAATGCTTTGTAATAATACAGGTTATAATTGCTTTTACTTTCCTACCTATGTATTCTGAGTTGTATACTTCTTTTTTCTGGATGTATGAATGTTATTACTTGTATTTCTTCTGCACTCTGATATTTATAGTATGCTCATTTAGTGATTATTTCAGTTGCTCTCTATATTTTAGGGCATATCCTTCCCTTAATATTGGATTAGGAATGTTTATTCATAATCTAATGCTAAGTGAAGGGTTGCCCGTTGACGACCACCACTTAATCTTAGATGATTAAGGGGCGGCCGCGACACATTTTGATTAATATTTTCACATATTATTTTCAAGTGAGCCCAGAGATTTCAATATCTAGTTGTTGTTTATGGGTTGTTGTCTCTTGTTGGGAGGTTTATGTATTACATATATATATAGTATATGTTAAACTTAAAGAATTTTGGATTGTATTGATGTTGATTTTTAAAAAGTTTTATTCTTGGATAAGATTAAAGTAGCTCCTAGCTATTGTTATTTTTGTTTGGATGCTCTAATTTTTATGCTATCTTTTGAATTAAGATTTAGTTATATTAATTATGCATCATCTTCCTCAATCACCACAACTAAGTATATTTTGAGGGAGGCATTGTGCACTACAATTCATGTATTAATCATATCTATCCATTCCACTCAATTTTGATTCCCTAATTGGGGCTGTCTAGTGAAAAAGATTGGCTAATGTCATTTGGGATATTTGGGTGCGTATCTTATGTTTGCATACCCAAGAATGAGAGGTTGAAGATGTATACAAATGCAAGACAATGAGCTTTTATTAGCTATGGGTTGGATAACTTTGGTTGCAAATTTTATGGTCTAGTCTTAAAGAAGCTGACAAGAAGCTAGGACATGATCTTCATAGAGGATCAAAATATTCAACGCATGTTTAAAATTAAGGCGACACTGGCTGAAGAAGTATTCATTTCTTTCTTTAAATTTTGAAGTTTACTGGATTTAATTGTGCTAACTCTACTTAACATGGATGACGACTTTGTTTATGGTTCTCTGATATCAAATTTGGACTTGAAGTCGAATTTTTCTTATGGATGGATGTTTGTCGATTTAATGCGTATTTTCAATTTTTAATCTTTTTTTATTATTTTCTTTTGGATTTGAGACAAAGAAGGATTAGGATGTTATTAGGCCACATTCCTTGGCTCCGAACATTCTTCACTTAGTCTTAGTCTTCAGAACAGATACAATTGCCGGATACTATTTGGAAGGAATTTAAGAGGGATCATAGGGTCCACTTTGCTTTTATAAAGCCTAAATCTAGTCTCCTTTGTTTTAATTTAATTTACTTTCATTAGGTAGAAGTGAACATTTACTTGATTTTATAAAATATTGTTTTTATAAATACATCCATACAATTTTATTTTTATTTAAAGGTTATTTGAGTTTAGGTAAAAGCATTGTAAATTAAAATTTTTTCAGATTAATTGAAATTACAACATTTGATGTGAAGTAAAAAGGGTGAAAAATTTGTATGCTATAATTCAATTTTGTGTTACTATATATATATATATATCTATATATAAACGAGGTAAAAAATTGCACCCACATTTAGGCGTACTAGGAGAATATATGAAGCAGCTGAGCGAACGAGCGAATAAGCGAACGCATCCATCTTCATCAGTGAATGAAGGATTCCGATGAATAATTCATTTGAACGAACGGAACGATTTGAATAATCGTTCGAGTGAACGATCCGTTCGTTCATTTCGTTTCGTTCGAACGAATCCAAAATAAAATTCAGCTGAATGAATGTTTGAACGATTCGTTCGAAAGAACTGTTCATTTTGTTCGTTTCATTCCTTTTTTTTTTGGTAATTTTACTCCATTTAAGATATAAAAATACTAAATTTCTTGTAAAACCAAATAATATGAAGTAATATGATTATACGGTAATCAAATTATTTTATACAATTTTTCTTTTTCTCATGAAAAGAGCTTCTTAATAAAATTGATTATATTTTGTGAATGATGTTATACTTTAATAATCACAACTACTAGAAAATTGATTAAATATTTTAAACTCATTTAACATCAAAAAAAGAAAATTAATTATGTATAGGGCTGGTTTTCGAGTTCGAGTTCGAGTCGAGTCATTAAAAATATGGTTCGGAGTCATGTAATTCGACTCGAGCTCGATTTGAAAAATTTCGAGTTTGAATTCAAATTTTAAGCTTCGAGTCAAATTGCTATCTTCCAAAAAGTATGGATGACTAGAATTTAGGGAGTTAAGTGGAATAAAAAATATTATTAAATCCACTTTTACTTGTGGGACCTATAAAAATATATTTTTTAAATCTTAAATCCTAGTAATCCATATTTTTTGGAAGATATTTGAGAGCGATTTAATATTTTTTATTTTTTTTTATTCATGATTAGATTTTTCATTTTACATTTTTGATTGACTAATATTTAATAAATAACTTTTAAAATATCATATATATTATAAATATTACAGTATAATTTATATTAGTATTATTAAAATATTCTTTTATAAAAATATGCAATTAAAATAATATTCTATTTATAGTAATATTATATAAAAATATTCTATTATATATATATATATATATATTTCATAATATATTTATTATGATAAATAATTTTTAAAAATTATAAAAATAAGGATAGGCGTGTAAATCTAAATTTATATTGCGCGATCTATCCGGAACGCCTGAATCGCCTTCCCAGTCTTGGACTCGTGACCGCTCAACAAAAGCAGCTGCAAAATGGTCATAGAAATAGAAAGAGAGAGACCGAAGACAAAGGGGGCTGTCTCAGAGCTTTCCTTGCCTTGATTTTAGGGCTCTAGTTCAGCAGTCACGAGAGAGAGGGAGAGAGAGGGAGAGTGAGAGAGCAATTGTTGGAATCGGAACTTTTGGATTCTGTTCCTCCGGTAATGAGGCTATGGATTTAGGGAATACAGATGTACACGACGGATGCGGAGTCTACCGCGGAGCTGCAGAGTTGGCTCCGCCATGCTCGATCTGCTTTGAGGCGGTAATAAACGACGGTGTACGGTCTACGGCCAAGCTGCAGTGTGGTCACGAGTTTCACCTTGGTCAGTGAAAACGATTGCATCTTCTCGCCACTCAACTTCCTTCAGGATTTTGCTATTTTCTTTGTAGGTTTATGTTGTAGTTTTTCTGTGAAGTTTAATTTTGCTCGATGCTGCTGATTGTGTTGGATGATCCGCTGCGCTTGTCACAGTCTGTTGTAGCAGATGAGGAAATTAGTTGGATGGAGTTTAGGCTATAAGTTCAAGTTCGGCTTCCTTGGCGTTTTGCGTTGAAATGTGAGAGGGTGTTGGATGTTCTGCAGGTTTGAGTTGAGAAAGGACCTCTTTTTTGGTTAGCTAATCGAAATTTCTGTTTAAGTGTTCTGGAGATGTTCTTTATTTGAAGCGAGGTTTTGATAACCAAACCGACATTGATCCTTAAGAAGATAGGTTCAAGGTTGAACTGTTCCCTTGGGATTCAACATATGGCTGAATAGTAATGACATGATGAATATCGAACTTATTTAATAATGATATACTGATATGGGACTAAAAGAATTTAGTATTTTGTGAAGTAATAGGAATTATCATAAGATTGCTTACATGATGTTGAATTTAAGTATCTATATTTAAATTACTAATATCTACTCTTGAAACTTGTAATGCCGGGAAACTTTTCAATCTCCATCCATTCATTAATTGATAAAAAAGGTAATATTAAACTATAAGTAAGCCAATATATATATATATATATATATATATATATATATATATATATATTTTGGTAATTAGTAAGCCATAATTTAGGAACTCTTAAATTAAAAAAATCTAACATTTTTTAATGAAATGCCTGTTAACTGAAAATGCTGGGCATTATTCGAATATAAAAAAGCAAAAAAAAAAAATGTTTTTCCTAATTCATTAGTTTGTAGAATTATAGTTTACCTGTTGTTTATGATATATTCGGAATTTATAGCAAAAATATAGTGCTTAAACATTCAAATCATCATATATATCCTTATATTTTGAGTAGAAAATGATACTCTTGCTAGAAAATGAAGAAAATGGAATGCATAGACTGAATGACCAAAATTTGGGGCAAAATCGCCACAATGCTCCATGGCGGCTCATGAAAAATGCTCCGCCTGAAAGCAAACAACAGACCTGGAAGAATGACCGCTGCAGCGCGCTGTGGCGCGCCACAACGTCATTTCGCTGAAGTCAAATTAAAATCATAGAGAAGAGTAATTGTAGTGTTTTTGAAAGTCTGTCCGCTGCAACACGCCGCAACGTCATTTCTTGAGGAAATATTTAAACTTTATAAAAGAGAATTGAACCGTGCTTTCGAAAATACTTCCGCTGCAGCGCGCCGCAGCGGGTAAATTATCATTTTATAAAATTATAGGTTAACTAATGATCCGCTTTTTCGAAGACTTTTCTGTTGCAGCGCGCCACAGCGTGTCACATAGGAATATTTTATTAATCATTTAAACTATAGATGAACTACTTGAACAGTGAATTTTTCGCATTTTCGAACTTTTAACCGCCGCAGCGCGCCACAGCGGAATATTTATTAATTCATAAAAACTATAGGTGAACTATTGGAATAGTGATTACGAAAGTTTATCCGCTATAGCGCGCCGCAGTGTGCCCCAGCAGACGCTGCGGCGACCGAAGAAAAAATACTAATATTTATGTAGGAAACAGTGTTTGGAGCGTTGCTACTGCAGCGCGTCGCAGCAGCCCAGAGATTTCCAGAACAACAGTAATTACAGCATAGGGAAGGCTACAAAATATAACCTTTGTTCTTCCCCAGCATTTTGAAAACCTGAAGAGCTTTATTACTGTTGAATCCCAACAGAATAAATGAAGGAAACATTAAAAGGGATTAGATTTAAAGCAAGGAGGAGGAAAAGTCACATAATTAACACTCTAAGGCTGAGAGCTTCCTTATTTAAGAGCCAATCTCAGACTTTAAGAGGGTTTCAACTTTTGATATTCAAAGACTAATAAGGAAAGGCTGCAGAAGGAGGATAAAGGAGAACTCTCCAAGGAAAAGAAGGTGACCAAGAATAGGAAGAAGAGGAAGACAGCAAGGGAAATATGGTGGAGCTTCAAAAGGATAGGGCAGGAAGAGTCCAAGAGAACCCCATAAAATCTTCGGGTGATTCTTAGTATTTCTTCTTAAACTCCCTTGATTTATTTCTGCTGTGAACTGATGGCGAGGTTCACTTTTTCTTGTTTGTATGTTTATTCTTACTTAGTAATGGAAGGCTAAAATCCCCTTGAAGAGGATTGAGATATAATTATAAGAGCATGTAAGGGTGTGATGGTGTATGATGAAATTGTTTGAATATATGAAAGAATGTTTTTTTTTATCATTTATATTTAAATATTGAAATGAATGCTTGGATGAACAAAAATCTAATTTATTTTATTTAAAAGAACTTGTGTTCTAATGCTCATCGATTGGGTAAGAGCAAGGAAGGTAGTGCAAGTAGAGCGGAGAATTATGTGACAAGATTCTTAAGCTCACTTGCACCATTCCTTAAAGGCTCTACTAAGAGATTGATGCTTGTGAACCAAATTCTCTCTTAACCTTGCTCTGCTGCTCAGCAAAGTAGAAGGGATGAGAGAATGTTGAGAACTTCAATAGATAATGTGACATAATCCATTGACCCAACACAGCTTCCCATCTAGCTAAACTGCGTGTGAAGCGCATGATGCATAGTTAATGGAAGTCTTGTTTGTGAGATCATTGGAAATAAAAGATATTCTTTGGTAACCTAGACATAGGGGATCTAAATTTAATTAATGGATCATGATCTCATGAGAGTTCATGAGCTAAGGAAGAACCCAAAGGAGTTCTTTTTAGGCACTAAACTTGAACCTAATGTAATTGGAGGGTACTCTAATTCCAATGATGTTCACTTGATTTAATAAAGCAAGTAAACTGAAGGTATACATTCGAAGTTATATCACCAACTCGTGCAATTATTATAATGAAATCTCAACTCTCTCATTTTTAATCAAACCATATCTTAACTTAAGGTCATTGTATCGCTAAACTAGGAACCAAAAATCAACAAAAATTGGGCATCAAAACATTAGTAAAAGAAAATATAACTTGGTAACAAAACCACTGTTCCCTGAGGATCGATAAATCCCGGAAATTAACACTTTCCACTTATTACTTCAGACCACGTACACTTGCGTGAAACGCAGATGTGTATTTTTCGTCTGTCAGCTTACATTGTAGGTTTTGTACTTACAGAGTTTGCCATTTTATTGGCCATATAAAGTGCTTCATTGCACCAAGATTTGTAACATATTTTTTGTTAGGTTCATATTGATGCTGTGCTCTTCATGGGCTTAAGCTTTAGTGATTTGGAGCATGTTATTTGTGTTTTTTTTTTTTTTGTTGGGGAGGTGTTGGCTCTCATTGAGATCTTCCAAAAAAAAACTGAGGGGATGAATTTTATGAGCTATGAATGGAGATGGCAACATTGAGGGAATTTAAGTCGTCTTTTGATGATGAGATATGAGGGTATAGTTACAAGTTATATTGTAAAAAGGGGAGAAAGAGTTCATTTGTCTTGAACCATTCTTGCATAATAATTTGAGACGCAAGCAAGCTAATGAGAAAGATTGAGAAATCGACAATAGAGACTTCGATCGTCGAACTATTAGAGGAAAAGTGTTATGGATGCTGCGAGTTTTATTATTCACTCAGACGGAGTTTAACAAGAATGCTTGGAGTCTTCCATTGCTAAAAGTGGAAGGGCACTGTTTGCAATGATTCAAAAAAATATCGACAATTAGAGGTGCTAATGTGGCGTATAGTTATTGATTTGCTGTGGAGGTGTATCAGGAGGTTGGTAGTGGTTGTACCTGTGCATGTCAGACACATGTATAATGATACTTGACATTCCAGCAAGTAGTTATTGGATGTAGGTGTGGTAAATGTCGTCCGCAATGTGGATGAGATGGAAGGAAATCATACTGCCGCACGAGGTATAACACTGGATTCAGGCCCCTGTGGTGGGATTATCACTGGACAAAGGTGTGGATGGCTTGACAGAGGGCTGACCTTTGATGCTTCAAGGAAACTGGTGATTACAAGGATTATGCAAGCATGGTTTGAGCCTGCAAGATGGTTCCGATGCATACATGTGGATGGTTGTGATTTAGTGCGAAGAAGCATGTAACATAAGCACTGTTTTGTCACTATGTTCTTGTTGCACTTGAGTGGAATAGCATGGGAAAACATTATATTTGCTCACTTGATAATAAAAGGTTTTTTAAATGATACTTTTCCCATACATGTTATATAATGATCACCAATATATCAAGGGAATTTAGCTGGAATTCAATACTTGATTAAATTTAGTAGTTCGTGCTTCAAGGAAACTGGTGATTACAAGGATTATGCAAGCATGGTTTGAGCCTGCAAGATGGTTCCGATGCATACATGTGGATGGTTGTGATTTAGTGCGAAGAAGGCGCGTAATGTAAGCACTGTTTTGTCACTATGTTCTTGTTGCACTTGAGTGGAATAGCATGGGAAAACATTATATTTGCTAACTTGATAATAAAAGGTTTTTTAAATGATACTTTTCCCATACATGTTATATAATGATCACCAATATATCAAGGGAATTTAGCTGGAATTCAATACTTGATTAAATTTAGTAGTTCGTGTTTTAGGGGTTTAGTTACTTAGTCGTGTATGTTTTAGGTATTCAGCAGTACTACATTCTATTTTTGGTAAATGCTTATTAAAAACAAGCAAATTTTTGGAATGGTTGTTAAAATATACTTGCCAATGATTTAAGTTATTTCCTCTAATGGGGACCCAATGAATAACATGTTCACTATAACTTTGTTTTGTTTTTTCTTTTGTTGGCTTATACCATTTAGTAGTCACACCTTTAGAAGGTTGCTAATATCTTTTCTAAATTGTTATGTTTCAGTTCTTTGATCATTCCATCTAGTAGTTTTTTGTTTGAGAAAGCTGCTAATTTCACTTTTATACAACTGTCTTCTAAAAATGTGATATGAGTTGTGTGGCCAAACTCAGTTATTAATGGAAAAACTTGGGAGGATTTTGGGTGATTCTCTAAGGAAAAATGACGAAGAGGAGAAAATGGGCTAAAAGAGAACCAGAGTGTGCTTGGCTACTCTTCATGTCAATTAAAATCTTCTCATTAAATACTTCTATAAACCCCTAAATACAATTCATCGCTATGTAGCATTACACCAAATTTAAAATATTTTTGTCTTTGAAGTCATGCCAAATAAATGAAACTGCACAAAAATTGATATATTACAATTCCCAATTCCCAATCAAAGAATTACAATGGACATGCTTAGTATGCAGACTCAAGGCCGGTAAAATTCCAAAATTGAGTACAGTTAACTGGCTTAGGTAAACTCTATTCAATGCTAGCTCATGCATGGTAGAAAAGCTGTAACAATAAGGGTTGCCATAGAATCTTTTGTCATAAAATTAGATTGGTTCGAGTTTGCACAAAAATGGAGGAT
This sequence comes from Gastrodia elata, assembly GCA_016760335.1. Classification (NCBI taxonomy): domain Eukaryota; kingdom Viridiplantae; phylum Streptophyta; class Magnoliopsida; order Asparagales; family Orchidaceae; genus Gastrodia; species Gastrodia elata. The sequence continues at coordinate 54,314,767 of CM028672.1, read as the reverse complement.
AAGCATGGGTATAGGGCTCAATAGATGGGAGATGGCCAGACAATCATCCTTGATGCAATTGGATGTCACATACTTACCCATCAAACTGCTAAGTTTTGTGATTATTTAATTGGTGTGAGGGTGGTATCCTTAATATCAAAATGACCATCACCAATGCTTAGAGTAGTGATCCTTAATATCAAAATGACACATAGGCATTCCACTTCATTGATTTGGGAAGATTTCAAACTCTTGATTTATAATTGAATGCCAATGTGTCAAATTTTTGTTTTTAATTTGAGCAGCTAAAATTGAGTTTGCAGGTGACCTATATAGTTTTCTAGGTTTGACAAACATGGATCATTCTTAGAGTTGGTATTATCTATGATAAAAAAACAGGCATCATTGTGTTTAGTAGGTCATCATTTGTTCATGCCTTTGTACTATCTTAACTTATTTATGTTTGGCATTGTTTTTCGTGACATTGACTTGGTTGGCGAATAACTTAAATCATGCTCTTGTTTGCACTAGCCTTGAGCAGCATCTTTTGGTTGTTCCCGATACAACTTTTTGCATTGTTCCATAGGAGCTTTTTCATCTTTTCAAACTTGGCACCCATTTTCCTCTCCTTCTCATTCAATCCTTGACTCTTAGTCTTTAGTTGTGTATTTTCCCCCTCAATTATCAGCATCTCTTGCTCCAACCTAGCCAATCTCATGTCCAAGGATGAAACTTGGAGTGAGACGTGTTAAAGTGCCCAAACCATACACGACTTTGGGCATCTATGGTGGGATATTCCACCCCTGTAATAGCTCCCCAAATTGTGTTCTTCTGAACTATAGAATCTTTCCATCTATTGTTCAATGGGGTAAGAAATCGAGGCACTATGTCTAGTATCTTGTTGACTCTACTAGGCCACTATATGGTTTGGCATCGCTAGATAAATTGGATCATAGGGTGGACTAAAGTTATATTGATCATCCATTGACTAATATGCGTTGGTGTGCAAATTAACAGTTGGAGTTGATTCTTGAGCCATTTTCTTTACTGAATCATGTGTCAGCTCGCCTCACCACACTTGGTCTTTCCTCTTAACCAGTTGTCTCAATTTTATATAGGGTTTGGCTTCTTTGTTGTTCATATATTTTGTCCACATCCCCAAATTCTGCTTGCTCATTGTTTGCCTCTTTTTTAAAATGCTCATTGTATTTAAAGACAATGTGTACATTCTCCTTCCAAGCATTGATGGATGTTTTTACTGCCTCTGCTGCAGCTTGTTCCATTTTCCTTCGCAATCAACTTCCCCCTTGTTCTGATTCCACCTCTTAATCGACTTAGTTTGCATCACAACTTGTGATGATGGACACATGATTATTGTATTGAATCATGTGCCTCGAACTGGGTCTACATTCTATCATTCTTGCTCTTCCTTGATTTCTTGCACTCACAGATGCTAGGAATTTGATCTCCCCTTTAGTTCTCCTCATCTATGCATCAGCAAGGAAGTTGCAGCGGAAATACTGAGCGCATTCCAACTTCGTCATCTTTGGAGAGAACCATAAAACATAAGCAAAGAAAACATAGAAAAATAGTGGCAAAACATCGCCTCTGTCACATCCTATGCTCTGCTACAGGAGTGAATAACTCTAAGAAGTCTATTGTCGACTCTTCCTGAACATCTCTTGCACGTCCCTCCTTGCAATGCTTGCTGCCAGTGGGTCTTCTCTTCACCCACTTCATAAACTTGTCTTCCTTCCTCTGGTAAGTAGCTCATCCAAGTCTTCTACTAGACTTAATATCAGTGACTGCACCTTGCCACCCTTGGCCCACTCTCACTCTCCTTGTGTACTCCTTGTAAAAGATCTTCTGGGCTTAACCCTCAATGCTTGAGGCATAACTCACCTCACTTGAGCTTCCTTCTTAATCTCTCTTGAACTTTTGGGCTTCTTGTCAAGAGATAACTTGACTCAACTCTATTGCTCAGCTGCGATTTCTATCGAGAAGGGAGATTTTTACCCTCTCTCTCCTTTGTGCCTAATTGATCGTTCCCCGCTGCTGGAGTTGAGCCCATCACATATAGTGACCCATCTTACTCCCTGGTGCAACCACCATTGGACCCTTTGTCACCTTTTAAGGGTTCTTCATGAATGTGGTCATGTACCTAGCTCGTGCTAGATGGCCAACAAAGACCCAATTCCTCTTATGGCTTGGAACATGTAAGACATCTTTTATCTGCCACATCATTCGTTTAGAAGTGTAGTGTTTACATCTCCTTGCCCATCAATGCTCCACACAGTATCATCTCCCTAGCTTTCCTGTGATGTATTTTTTGAACACCGTCTTGCTTGGAGTTACATGACAAGATGCTCCTGAATTCATTACTCAAGGGACAGGATCAACGCATTCTTGAGATTTGCTGCTATGATAATAGCTGCACCATCTTCCTATCAACTCATGCTTCTAGCTTTTTTTAGCTCAGTGCAATCTCTCTTGAGATGCCCTCTTTTGCCGCAGTTCCAACACTCAGCTTGACTTACCGACTTCTCCCTTCTTGAGTTTCTCTGATTCGACTCTGAGTCCCAATCCCAGCTCTTTCCTCTGTTTTCAACAATCAAGGTGGATGGCGATGCCTCACCACTGGACCTTCTCTTCACCTCATTTAGGATCAACCCAACCGTATCATCAAATTTCAAAGTGGCAGCCCCCGATAAATTGCTCACTGCTATCACCAAGCCGTCCCAACGCTATGATAATGAAGACCATATTAGTAGTGCTTGGATATCTTCATAGAACCTGATGTCCATCGAACTCAGCAGACTTGTGACAATGTTGAAGTTGGTCACATGCTGTGACATTGAGCCATAGTCTGCCACCTTCATGTTGAATATTCTTTTTATAAGGTGCAACTTTGTTGAGTTTCCCTAAGCCCTCTACACTTGGCATTGACTTCTTGATTTCTTGTCTCATGGAGACCACCAGCACTAGAATTTTTGTACGAGATCGAGACTAGCAAATCCCAACACATGCCACCTGCTAGGAAACCTTTTCAACTTGGTGTATGAATTGCTTTTACGTCCGTCCCATTTTCTTTAAAAATACCGCTTCCTTTATGAGAAATTCGATTCCTATGTTATGTGCTTCATGTCCGAGGCTATTGTTCCATAGCTTACTGTTGAGAATTCTTTCTTCAAACTTGCAGACCCTTGAAGTATCAAATGTCCTCCTGAGTCTCACTTTGCTAAATTAGTGGAAGATTTTCTACTTGCTTTTTCCATATTCTGTATTTGTTCTCCTCTATAATACCCTCCTCATAGCCCATAAAAGAGGTAAAGGCCCGTATGCTTGTATCTTTACACAAATACAGAGTGAAAACATGTGGTCACATCCTTTAGTGGCATAGGTTTTTTTCAAAGGAGCTGAACTACTAGACATTTTGGTCTTATTTTCTTCTTGGTTCTCTTTATTTTCTCTTTCTTATCTCTTAGGAGACATTTTGTAGTTGTGTAGAAGATGTGAGTATTAGGCATTTTCTTTCACATTAAACCTCATCAAAATCCTTTGGTCTCAAGTCACAGGTTTAACATTAATGAAACTTTGGATACCAACAAAAATGCTTACTTGTATCTCAAATTTTTTATCAAATTTCTTAATAAATATACAATTTCATCAGTTGATCTGTAATAAACCATTTTGATTATGTGAAATGCTTGTATCTCATCATACTATGTGTTTTTGATATCTTTTCTAAAATTTTAAAGGTCATTATATTAATTTCTTATAATTTGCAATTCTTGCATGTTTTCGTTCTGTAAATAGAAAAAATTGTTACAGCGGTCCCTAAATTTTTTGCGAAGTGTTCAATTTAGTCATTGACTCTTGCAAATGATTTTTTTTGTAAAATGGCTTTATTTTAAGTGTTTTTTTTTTGTCATATGCCGATATCTTAGATGGTAAATTTGTTATTTTGGGATTAGCATATAAAATTCTGCATATGGGTTCAGAACTACAAGTGTCAATATTCATTCATTCCTCTTGTTAAATGAAATTGTTGATTCATTAATTTATTTAATTATATAGTAATGTTTGTTTATTTAAAAAAGAGCAGGGGATTCGGTGATGGTAGTGCTCAAAGCTTCATTCCAAATCTGATAACGTTGTGCGAATATGTGCGGTCCACATTGGAAACCTCTCGCCAATTTCAAGTTCAAGTAAATTTGGACCGGTCAATTAAAAATTTATGACACATTATTTAACAATAATAATAATAATTTTTTTTTCCATAACTACTTTATTAACATTCTTAATAAATATTAATAAGGATAATATTAGATTTAATTAGATTCATTATTTTTATAAATAGTATTTTAATGCTCCATTTTTATTCTATCCACGCCGTTATAATATATATTTCTAAAATTGTCTGCTGAAATTTGTTAAAATGTGCAATTTAGAAAGTAGACATGCAGTGTCGAATATTACTCGCAAAAAATTATTTTACAAAGTTTAATAAAAGTTTATAGTGCACATTCAACATTTAATAAAAATCAATTAGATAAAACGACTGCTTTCAATCTATGAATGACTAATGAACACCAAAGAGCAGAAAGCTTAACAGATTTATGCTTGATGCTTTCGCAGGAGATCTAAGTTTTGTGATGAAAGGCCTCTTTGTCTGATTTGATCTATATCATCCTAGATTAGTAGTTATCCTTGTATTGTAACGGATGGTCATTTCTTCAAACTTGAGTTTTTTCATTCATGATGCTAGGTTTCTTTTTTTTTTTTGTGATCAATATCATAATTTTCACAATGCTTAAAATATAAGCTCGTTTTTTTGAAAGAGAATGGTATTATTATTAATCAGCTCTATCATTAATAATGGCCTTTATAAAAATTGTAATTACATATTTACGTTCATCAGTTCTCTCATATAATAATGATAATTTATTTATTTTGAATATTTATTTTGTTTTCTGTTTATTTTAGAATATTAAAAACTTTATAGCAGTTTGTTTACCTTTAATCTCATTTATGTGCACAATTGCTCTCTGCACTTAATCGAGTATTTGATTTTGTGGCTTATATCATACAATTACATCATATCTCCTATGATCCAAAACAGTGCTTATTCAATTCACTTGTACTCTTTCTGCTTTTAATTAAATTTTTTATTTGAATGTCAATGATGACTTGTAAAACCTTTTAACTTGCTCCAAAGGAATACCGGGGTACCCTGTTTTTGCGTTTTTTTCATTTTCTATTATCAACCTAACGGTTTACCTTTTGAATGAGTTTTGATCTTTCTTTTTTTATTAACTGCCAATTCTCTTCTAAATTCTGTCTTTTTTACTTAATACCTGCAGCTAATTTATTTCTTATAAAATAACTTTTTATTTTTTATAGATTGCATTGGTTCAGCCTTCAATGCTAAAGGAATGATGCAGTGCCCCAATTGTCGCACTGTTGAGAAAGGCAACTGGCTTTATGGAAACGGCTTTTACTTCTTACCTGCATTTAACGTGGATGAATGGACACATGATGAAGATTTTAATGATTTTAATTATTTGGAAATGGTACATTTCAAGTGTGTTCCTATCTCATATCTTTTATTGATTGATTAGATCCTTGGATGACTAGAGAAACATAAAATTATTTTAGAAGTAGCTCACTGTTTTTCTGTTCTGAAGAAAACTTCAATTTTATTTGCTATGTTACCGATATTAATGTTTACTACCTTTAATTATATAACGGCATAAACTTGTAATATTCATTTACTGTTATTATTGTTTATGGTTTATCGTACGTTTTGATTTTGTTACGACACATGATGTAGTTGATTTTGTTGGTTCAATTTGTCATAATTTATGTTGTCTTAGTAATTTATGGAGTCGTATATGTTGAATGGTTAGTATGTTTCGTATAACAGCAGATTAGGGCGGTTATATACAAGTCCTTGGCATCTCTCTTCAAAATGGAAAGACAGCAAACTTTATTTAACCTTATTAATTATATATATAAAATTCGTGCAAAAATTATAGGTTTGATACTCACCATATTGTTCATTTTGGAGGAAGAAGGAAGCATGATCTTTAATGAAATATGATATGGATCAAACCCCTAATTCATAATTTTTCATAATAAGTTACTAACTATATATGAATATCATCCCTAATCTGTCATCTAAAAAGGGATATATACTTGCTTAAAGGAATAAAAGAAAGAGGAAGAGAGAAGATGGCATATCCGTTGCTGGTTGACCTGCAATTCTCGGCTTACTGGCAAAGACAATGGAATGCTTTACTCTCTATCTTAATAAAGATAATTGTGAATAGCTAGGTATGCATGCATGAAAAGAGGTTGGTTAATGTTATGAAAATGAAAATTATACAGTAATTTGTAGCCATTTTTGTTTTATAGCATTGCATTAATAAACTATAAGGCGTCACAAGAGTGACAGGATAATTTATCCCCAATAATATCACGAGCTTTCTTATCAAACTCTGAAGCTATTTAATCATTTTTACATGGTGAGGATTTAATTTGTGTTGTATATTTGAAGGCATGATGATCAAGATGAGGTTTTAATTTCTTAGGATAGATAATGTCATCCCTGCTTTAATGATTGATTAACTGCATTAAATTAAATCATAGATTGAATAATGCTAGTTAGAATCATTCAAGGTTTCATTGAAGTAACCTAGTGGATGATCTTCTTGGTTAAGAACTCTACAAATTCAATGCCTGAAGCTTTGTATGGATCTCTAAATACGTTTGAGGGGTTAACCATTCTCTATATATACAAAAAAAAGTTGCAAGGATCTTTATATGTTCGAAGGTTCTGATGCTCCACTAAAATTTATCCTTTTAAAAGATCAGTGACGGGTTCATATTGTGCTAAAATATTTGATAAAATGTCGGTAAAATGTTGCTAGATCGTGGAAACTTTCAATAACTTCAAGGATTATTAGCTTGATCCATTTGAAATGCACTTAATCTTATTAGAAAATTATTTAACTATGATAAAATTGAGAAGACCTTGAGAAGTATTATTATATAATATGGTATTGTATGAAGTATTAATGATTGTGTAAACACTCCAAATGGCTGATTTTAGGGCTAAAAATTTGGTTGTGTCAAAATAGAGAGCAATGAAAATTCCTAAAACTGATCCATAATACCTGATTCATATGCCTTATGTTCTGTGGGCATTTGATAGACAGAAAGCCACATTGATGATGACAGTTTCAAGTTTTTGTACCAACACCTTGATTTGGTGATTTTGTTACAAGTCTATGTTTAGTTAGTGACCAATAAGAGACAAATTGTATGATACCTTTGATCGCACAAATCGTTGATTTTATTATTACTATGCTAAGTTAATGATGTGAGGCTAATATGACATTCTCCTTAAATTGTACTGCTTAAACATTTACTGATATTTTAATGATTGGCTGATATAATTTAAGTTGGTTTAAGCTGTTTGGGGCATAAGTTGGCTTAAAATGGTTTAAATTGTTTGAGACATAAGCTAACTTACATCAAAGATAAGTTAAGCTAAGCTTGAAACAAATTAGCCCTAAGACTCAAATTTCTCTTTTATCTTATATCTAATGTCAGATATATTTGATACCATGGTACCATTAATTGCATCTTAGTAGAGCTTTCAAAAGCATCTTCTTGATGTGACTTGGGTTTTTACAAAATTTTCTTCCATATTGCCATTTGTTACAAAGACATTTTCATGCATCTTGTGATGATATCTTTTGTATTGATCCCTCTTATACGAATCACATTATTTTCTTCCTACATTGTGAAACGTTCATCTCCTTATAAAAATTTCTAACAAATGTTACCAATGCTTATTATTTATATTTTTTTTTCTCCTTATACGCAGCCTTACGGAGCTCACTGGTGTCCAGTCAGTAGAATAGAAAGGATTACGACTTCTTTGGAGTAAGCTGAATGCTTTATTCTCTCTTCAATGTTATAACTGTTATAATTGTTATAATTCTCCTTAAACTCTTGAAATGAATCAAAATCTATATATATTGATTCATGACATTTGCAATTGTTTCGTTACAAAGAGTGGATGAAAATGACGAATTAATGTTTTCTGTGACATGTACTGTTTGTACTCGCGGCTATAAAGAGAGCTATGATATTAATATTTGTTTCGTCATTTCTCTTTATTATTAAATTATATTAGTCTTTTTATTTTATTGATTAAGTCTTGTTTTCAGTATGCTTTTCTTAAAGTTAATAGTACGTTATGGCTGCTTTAGATGATGGAACAATTCAATAGTTCAAGCATGCATGTTGCATCTTACGCTGATTATCGAATTGTTTTATTATTTTGCTAGTCATTGACAAATGGTTTGTAATATATGTTCTAATTTTAAGAGTTTTTTTGTTTCAGATGATTGTTGTTTTTGCCTGTGTAAAAAAAATTTGTGGTGGCATTGTCACTTGTTTTGTATGCAAATGATATATCTTTTATTTTCTTCTATTCTGTGATAGTCATTGGTGGTATGACCTTGCTACCTACAATGGCGTATTTGAGAATTTGCTTAGCTTATTGAATAAGGTAATAAAAGAAACTCACATGAACGCATTTCTTTGTTAGCAAAAAAGCACATCTTATTGCTAAATTATAGAGGAATGGCTCTTAATCTTGAGATGTTCTTTCAGAAAATAAGCTAGTCTTTTAGGTGGACTTGTCATACTGAGGATGCTTGAAGCAGCAACGGTAGTTAAGTGAGATAAAGGCTTACTGACTTTTTATTTTGAAAATACTTAATTATTCAATATTTAATTGACCATCCACATTTAGAGAAGGATTCTAAACCAAATTGGGTATGAGTTATTGCCGCTATTATGGTGAGATATATTAGTTCTATAAAATAATATATAAAAAAGTAATTTGAAATGCTAGTCTTATGGGATAAAGATGTAAAGCTCTCCATGTGATTATTGCGGATGTAACTTGATATGGTGGTGCAAGTATAATTATGGTACAGGGATTGAATGGATTTTTAATGGTTTAGCAGGTGGTGGATCGTTGGATGTCTTGGGTGCTATAAAGATGTTAAGCTGGAGTTATCTTCGATAAGGGTTGTATAAGAGTGGAAAGATTATTTGGTTATCGATACCATATATTTGATTCAGTCGTTTAACTTTCTATGTTGCTTTGTATCTCTTAGCTGTACTATCAGCAGTATCGCCAACTAGTGGATCATTGATGCATTCCACCTCAACATTTCCATTTTTATTTTAAAACCCACTTGCAAGCTTTTACCTTCTTTCCATTTTAATTGATTCTCCACATCCTATGCATTACTTTTCTTAATAGTTTGCATTACAACATTTATGGTTTTTTTTCATTTATTATATGGTAAAATTTATAAAAGAACTATAAGAATGATATTGCTAGTTAATAGAGTCAGGGAAGTTCTTAGGAAATATGGCCATAGCTTATGCATATATAAATAATATCAACAATGCAAAAATTCAACCGGGATCAAACTCCATGGTATCTTGCGCAAGGAGGCCCAAAATCCTCCCGGGGAGCACATCTCTCATGGCAAAAGAAAAATCACCCTGACGGCCATACAGAGCACAAAAGTCTGCCACCCGGTTCGTATTGCACGATCGGCGGGAAAAGATAACACGATGAAAAACAAGCAAAAAAGCGAGGTGATCGGCATGCCGCTCTCCGCCTTGTGAACGGAGAGTCCTCTCCCAGAGATTCCTAAGTCTCTGAATCGCTCCCAGGCACAAGGGCCTGCCGCAGTATAGTCACTGCCTGAATCTCAGCCTGAAGAGGAGATTGGGCTTGTAAGTAGCTCCTGCAGCAACCAGTAACTGTTCGTCTGAGTCCCGGACCACAACAGCCCCAATGGCAGTAGGCTCTCCGTAGCTATAGGGAGAGCCACTGTAGGTGGAAGGGCCCTGGTGGACCGTGGAACCCCAGGAGTCGAACCCATCGTACAGTCCTGCACTGATCATGATAGAGAGAATCGAGCCAACGCAGACCCGCGGAGTAGGGTGCGGGCGTCCGTGAGAACACTCAGTCCTGCTCCTCCAAGACTGGTAGAGCGAGTATGCAATAATCTGATAGCTAAAGCAACGACGGCGAGACGCAGAAGTAGTCGAGAACAGTGTAGTAAATTGGTCCCAAGAGGTAAGTGTGGCCGGAAGCAAGCCCCAACGCACAAAGGTTTCCATGACGTCCCTCGTGTATCTGAAATGGATCACCAAGTGCTCTTTATCCTCATCCGAGTCACAACCCCAAACACAAGCTGCTGACTGAGCGAGCCATCTCCTGAGTAACCAACAGCTATCGGGATAGCATCTCTGAGCAGTTTCCACAAGCAACAGGCCTCCTTGGGGCGCCCAAGGCAAACTCCCACATGGCCGCATACTTCTAAGGCTGACCTCCTCTCTCCATACGGTATGTTTGATTGGCTCGGCTCTCAGTAAAGTCATCAACCTGCCATTGCAGGCTCCCCTCTAGCTGAATGTGTCTTTGGACTATTGTCCAACCGTAACCCAAGGGTCTCCAAACTGCAGAGTCAACCCGCTGCACTACAAAGTCCTCTCCCTTGCGGTGGTAGCAAACTCCATTGCTCTCACCCAAAGGAGGTCGGTTCTGCTGACAAAATTGAAGGTGTGGCGGGTAGCTAGGACAGTCCTCCAAAACCGCAAGTCTCTGATCCCAAGTTCACCAGACTCGAGCGGTAGACAGACCTCTTGCCACCTCCCATAGTGTAGACCACTACCCCCCGCTCATTCTCAAAGGAACTTACGGAGGATAGCCTCAATGTCGGAGAGGCAGGAGTTTGGTTTTCGCACCACCAACATCTGGTAGATGGGAATCATAGCAAGACTGACCTGATCAAGCACAATCTACCATCAAGGGAGAAGTGACGACTGCTCCAGGAGCTCAACTTGCTACGAACCTGCTTTGTGACAACTGAAAAAATCTGCTCTCTGTGAGGGTCTGCCGGTTTCTGTAACCCCAAGGTATTTGAGGGACACTACTCTCTGGAAACACAGCTGGATCGCTACTGTGCATTGCCTGTAACAGGGGTCTGTCGGCTAAAGACGATCTGTGACTTATGCGAGTTCACAGACTGCCTGGTCCAACTCCCATACTCTGCCATAATCCGTTGAACCTCACAACCTGCTGCCACTGTAGCCGGTGCAAACAAAATCAAGTTGTCGGCGTACATGAGGTGAGAGAAGATAGGCCCACCTCTATCCAACTGAGTACCGATCGGGTGACTGATCTACTGCTACCGCCTGACTAGGAGGGAGAAGAGCTCCGAGCACAAAATGAATAGGTAAGGGAGAGGGGGCATCCCTATTTGAAGCCTCTCTGCCCCACTATCCAGGGAAGTCGGTGTTCGCCAACCAGGACTGAGAACCTGGGGGACTCCACGCATTATATGGCCCAATTTGTCCAACGCTGCAGGAAGCCAAATCTCTGTAGAACTAAACGTAAGCACCCCCACTCCATCCGGTTGTAAGCCTGCTCCATATCCACCTTGATGGCCATATGACCGTCTGTCAAAGTGGAGTATGAGAGACGAGTGAGGATCTCATGGACCGTGAGACGGTTCTCGCTAATATATCTCCCGGGAACAAAGGCATTCTGTTCTTGGGAGATCAAAGAAGGTGGCACTGCCTTAAGGCGCATGACCAAGATATTGGCCACCACCTTATAAATAGTGTTGCACAAACTAATTGGGCGGAACTGCCTCGTAGTGGAGGCCCCCCTCCTTCGGAATGAGGACTACGAGAATATCACTCCAACGCTGTGGCATCCGGCCACCATCAAAGAAATGGTGAACGGCTGCCAGAGTATCAGCTTAGGTAATCCTCTAGTAGCTCGTAAAGAAAGAGGGGGTGATGCCATCAATCCTAGAGGAATGGTTGGGGTCAAGGTCCCTCAGGGCTGTCCATATTTCTGCATCCGTGACCGCACATTGGAGAGAGGCAGAGTCCGTCACCAAGTGTACGATCTGGAATCCGCATCGGGTCAAAAGTGAACTCCCCGGACTTCTCCTGTAGTGCAAGCACGGTGTTCGACATACGACGTTGTGTCGCAAGCCGCTGAAACGCTGTAGTGCACTGGTCACCCTGGGTGAGCCACTGTGCCTTGGTTCGCTGCTGTCACTAGCTTGCCAACTTTGCCTCCACTTGGGAGAGCTCCTGCATGGTGTTCCGAAGCAATTGACCAAGCTCCGGGTCACCACCCCTGTCGACGTGAACTCCATCTCCCTCCTCAGGCCCGGGAGCGTGTTCTGTCCCCATCTCTACAGCGCCCAGAGAGTGTGAGCCATATTGTGGTTGAGAACTGAGGACAGAGAGCTGCGAGACGGTCGCCCCCAAGTACGCTCCACCACAGAGAATGCCTCTGGGTACTGTAGCCACGTGTCCTCGAATTTGTACCGTGCACCAGTACTCTGGAACTTGAGATAAGCATCCGTCAAGAAAATCGGATGGTGATCTGAAGCTATCCGGGGGAGGTGGTGCACAACTGCACCGGTAAGAAGGTCCATCACCTCCTTGTTGAGAAGGAACCAGTTCAAGTGCTCCCAAATGCGACGACCTCCACTCATGTTGTTGTTCCATGTGTAAGGTGGACCAACAAACCCTGGGTCGTGATAGTGGCCCGCATCTAGAACTCCTAGAAGTCAGTCTGAGCAGTGGTGACTCTGAACGGCTTCCCACCACGCTTCTCCCCCTGAGAGGACGCAGTTGAAGTCTTCGCCAAGTACAAGCGGGCACCCCTCCACCCGCACAACAAGGATCGTTTGCGACAACTCTCTCCTTATATACAGATCAATAGACGCGTAGACGGCACCAAATTGGAACAGGTCCCCGAGCGCAAGGTGATGGTGGTCAAGATTGTTGTGTTGTGGAGAGTTCATTGTACAAAAATAGCACAGGCGCTGCAGCGCGTTACAGCGGATCCAAGCCCGAAGCTGAGCGCCACGGCGCGCCTCAGCGGTCAGCAATCGAGAAGCGGGCGCTGCAGCGCGCTACTACGGAATTAAACGCAGGAGCTACAGCGGATGCAAGTTTGAAACGTGGGCGCTACAGCGCGCCGCAACGCACTATAGCGGATTCAATTCTAAAAGTCGACCGCTACGGCGCGCTCTAGCAGCCGACAGAGTTCTGCTTCGTTTCAGATCTCGATCTGAAGAAATCCGAGGGGTATTTTGGACTTTTTGGGTCCGAAATGGAGCTAGCTACTTAAGCCTAAGTAGTGGAGGAAAACTTAAGGCTTTGCAATCAGTTTTAGAGGCTTGGAGGCTTTGGAGGAGAAGAACCCTAAGCTAGGGAGCTGCTGACCAAGAGAAGGCTTGCTGTTTGAAGAAGAAACTTCAGGAGTTAGCAGCTTCTTCCTTTCTCCATTCTAAGAGTAGAGTTACAGCTTTGTATGCTGAGGTGATATAGCTCTTGTAACTCTGTAAACCTTGAAGCCATTTTTTTTAGTGGATTTTCTCGTTGGTGTGGCTCCGTGATTTTTCCCAATCTTTGGGTTTTTCACGTATATGCTTGTGTTTGGATGATTTGTATGTACTGTGATTTTCTTGCTGTGATTTTGTGATTTCTAAGCTAGCTCGGTAACCGTCAACGCACTCCAATCCTCAAAGTCTTTGGACTTTGGTTTATTGTTGCCATTACAAGTGTCATTCTGCTTTAGGTATCATGTGTATCGCTGGTATTTTTTACCAACAAGTGGTATCAGAGAGTTACGTTCTTTGCCTTGTTGTTAAGGAGGGTTTGCTTGTTTGAGTGGGAGCTATGGCCGAAGAAATGAGACACAAGATTGAGAAGTTCAGCGGATGAACTTTGCGTTCTGGAAAATGCAAATGGAGGATTTGCTCTACCAGAAGAAATTGTATCTTCCATTGAAAGGAGCTGACAAGAAACTTGGAACTATGGCTGATGAAGAATGGGAGGTTCTTGATAGAACTGCATTGGGTTTGATATGCTTATCACTGTCTTCTCCTGTTGCTTTTAATATCATTAATGAGAAAACTACTGTAGATCTCTTGAATGCTCTAACGTGAATGTATGAGAAGCCGTCTACTTCGAATAAGGTTTTCCTAATGAAGATGATGGATGGGTATTCAGTGACTGAACACCTCAATGGGCTCAACACTGTGACGAGCCAACTGAGCTCGATTGCATCTGTTTTGATGACGAGGTTCAAGCCCTGTTGTTCCTCTCTTCGTTGCCGGACAGTTGGGATGGGCTGGTTACAGCCATCAGCAATTCATCTGGAAATGCGTCGTTGATGTTCGATGACATCGTTGGGCTAGTGCTGAATGAGGAGGTGCGGAAGGGATCTCATGGAGAAGCATCTACCTCAGCACTGAATGCTGAGAGGAGACATACCAGGAATAGGTCTATGTCTCGACGAGGTAAATCAAGACTCGGAAAAGCAAAGCCGGATTGCTGGAATTGTGGGAAGGCAGGTCACTTCAAGAAGTACTGCCCTACTCTAAAGAGCTACGTGGTGGTGGTAAGATGTTGAACCCCATTGTAAATGTTTCAGCTGAAGAGGATCAGGATGCTTGGATCCTCTCACTTGTTAACACGGAGTCCTGGGTTGTGGACTCGGGCGCCTCTTTTCATGCGACTCCATCGAGGAGTGCCTTCAAGAACTACACCAAGGGTGACTTGGGGAAATTATATCTTGGAGATGATAAGGCGTGTGATATCATCGACAGAGGTGATGTGGATGTGAAGCTACCAAGCGGCGCTATTTGGAAGCTTAAGGATGTTAGACATGTGCCATGTCTAAGAAGAAACTTGATCTCAGTGAGCCAGTTAGCCAGAGAATACTACAACACTTGTTTCACAGGAGACTCATGGAAGGTCACCAAGGGTGCACTCATTATTGCACGGGGCAATATGCAAGGTACACTTTACTTGATCAATAAAGTGTGATACTATTGCAGCTGCAGAGGAGATAGATGCAGATCTATGGCACCGGAGGCTTGGCCATATGAGTGAGAGGGGGCTGAAATCTCTACGGTCAAAGGGGAAGCTCCAAGGGCTGAAATCAGTGGATTTGGATTTCTGTGAAGACTGTGTGCTAGGCAAGCTGAAAAAAGTTTCTTTCTCCAAAATTGGAAGGAAACTCAAAAGCAAGAAATTGGAGTTGGTACATACAGATGTATGGGGGCCAGCTCCTACATCTTCCATAAGTGGAGCAACATACTTCGTCACCTTCATTGATGATCATACAGGAAAGGTATGGGTTTACTTTCTCAAATATAAATCTGATGTGTTTGATGTGTTTGGAAAGTGGCTAGCTTTGGTGGAGAATGAGACCGGGTTGAAGCTGAAATGCTTAAGGTCGGATAGTGGCGGTGAGTACTGTAATAAGGAGTTCAAGGAGTTCTGTGCCTTGAGAGGAATTAAGGAGTTTACAGTACCTAGAACACCACAGCAAAACGGTGTTGCAGAACGGATGAACCGTACAATCACAGAGAGAGCTAGGAGCATGAGATTGCATGCAGGTCTTCCAAGGCAATTCTGGGCTGAAGCCATCAACATGGTTGTATACTTAATCAATAGGGGACCTTCCGTACCCTTGAATGAATGGATCCCTGAAGAAGCTTGGAGCGTAAAGGAGGTGAAGTTGAACCACCTTAAGATATTTGGCTGCTCATCCTATGTGCACATTGATGCAGGATCCAGGAACAAACTTGATGCAAAGGCGATCAAGTGCGCATTTGTTGGATATGGCGAGGGCGAGTTCGGATACAGATTCTGGGACAATCAGAACCAGAAAGTCATCAGAAGCAGGGATATCACTTTCAATGAAAGTGAGATGTACAATGATTGTATGGGAGTCAAGACTGACTCCAAGGATGCTTCAGATGGAGAACCCGGACACATAGAGATTGATGACAGGGCTGAGCCAGATGTTGGAGAAGCTCAAGAGGGTGTCAATGTTGAATTACAAACACCCATGTTATCTAGACCGCCACGGAGGTACTCTCCTTCTTTGTTCTATTTGTTACTAACTAATAGTGGTGAACCAGAAAGTTTAGAGGCACTTCAAGTTGAAGATTCAAGCAAGTGGGAGGCTGCCATGAATGATGAAATGACGTCACTCATGTCAAATGGGACATGGGAGGTTGCACCCTTACCAGCTGGGAAGAAATCTCTTTAAAATAAGTGGGTTTACCGGATGAAGGAAGAGATGAATGGAAGCAAGCGCTACAAGGCGAGATTTGTAGTCAAAGGTTTCCAGCTAAGGCATGGGGTCGACTACAGGGAGATCTTCGCCCCAGTTGTGAAGATGACAACCATAAGGGTTGTACTGAATTTAGTTGCAGTTGAAGATTTGTATCTGGAGCAAATGGATGTTAAAACTGCATTCCTTCACGGAGAACTGGAAGAAGAACTTTATATGCAACAGCCTGAAGGATACAAGGCTCAAGAGAAAGAGAAGTTTGAGCTAGTGTGCAAGCTCAAGAAGAGCCTATATGGCTTGAAGCAGGTGCCAAGACAGTGGTACAGAAGGTTTGATAGGTTCATGTCAGAATCGGAGTACAAAAGATGCCAGGCGGATCACTGCTGTTACATAAAGCAGTGTAAGTCCTCTTATATCATTCTATTGTTGTATGTAAATGATATGTTAATTGCAGGATCGGACATGGAGGAGATAAAGATACTGATAGAGGAGATGTCAAGGGAATTTGACATGAATGACTTGGGTTGGCCAAGCAGATTCTTGGAATGAGAATCCATAGGGAAAGAAGTGCAGGAATTCTGAAGCTGTTGCAGAAGGATTATGTTGAAAAGGTGTTGAAACGATTCAACATGAATGAAGTGAAGTCAGTGGGCACTCCCTAGCAAGTCACTTCAGTTTATCGAAGGAACAGATGCCGAAATCTGAAGAGAAAGAACATATGATGAAGGTTCCTTATGCTTTAGTAGTTGGGAGCTTGATGTACACGATGATCTGCACGAGATCGGACATTGCCCATGTAGTGGGAGTGGTCAACAGATTCATGGGTAAACCAGGAAAGCACCATTGGGACGCGGTCAAGTGGATCCTAAGGTATCTTAAAGGTACAGCGGACAAAGCTCTATGCTTTGTAAGATATGATATAATTTTGCAGGGATATGTGGACTCATATCTTGCAGGAGATGTTGATAGCAGGAGAAGTACTACAGGGTATGTCTATACATTGGGTAGTGTAGCGGCGAGCTGGATCTCCAGGCTACAAAACACTGTATCGCTAACTACAACGGAAGCAGAGTACGTTGTTATTACGGAGGCAAGTAAGGAGATGATTTGGTTGAAGGGATATGTGGACTTAGATCTTGCAGGAGATGTTGATAGCAGGAGAAGTACTACAGGGTATGCCTATATATTGGGTAGTGTATCGGTGAGCTGGATCTCCAGGCTACAAAATATTGTATCGCTATCTACAACAAAAGCAAAGTACGTTGCCATCACGGAGGCAAGTAAGGAGATGATTTGGTTGAAGGGATTTATGGCTGAATTAGGCAAGGAGCAGAGGGATGTGAAGCTCTACAGTGACAGTATAAGCGTCATTCACTTAGCCAAGAATGCGGCTTTTCATGCCAGGACAAAGCACATTCAACTCTGTTACCATTTCATCCAAACAATGTTGGAAGAAGGACATCTTGGATTAGAGAAGATTCATACTTCTAAGAATCTAGCCGACATGCTTGCTAAAGCAGTAACAGTGGAGAAACTGAAGCTATGTGCAGCTTCAGTTGGCTTCGGTTTGTAAATCCTACTAAGGAAGGTTGCCTATAAGTCTCCAAGTGGGAGGTTGTTGTGTTGTGGAGATTTCTTTGTACAAAAACAGCACAGGCGCTGCAGCGCGCCATAGCGCGTTACAGCGGATCCAAGCTCGAAACTGAGGCGCCACGAGGCGCCTCAGTGGTCAGCAATCGAGAAGCCGGCGCTGCAGCGCGCTACAGCGGAATCAAACGCAGGTGCTACCGTGCGCTGCAACGCGCTACAGCGGATGCAAGTTTGAAACGCGGGGGCTACAGCGCGCCGCAGCACGCTATAGCGGATGCAATTATGAAAGTCGACCGCTACAGCGTGCTGTAACGGCCGACGGAGTTCTGCTTCATTTCAGGTCTCGATCTGAAGAAATCTGAGGGGTATTTTGGACTTTTTAGGTCCGAAATGGAGCTAGCTACTTAAGCCTAAGTAGTGGAGGAAAACCTAATGCTTTGCAATCAATTTTAGAGGTTTGGAGGTTGTGGAGGAGAAGAACCCTAAGCTAAACCCTAGGGAGCTACTAAGCAAGAGAAGGCTTGCTATTTAAAGATGAAATTTCAGGAGGTAGCAGCTTTTTTCTTTTTTCATTCTAAGAGTTGAGCTACAGCTATGTATGCTGAGGTGATATAGCTTTTGTAACTCTATAAACCTTGAAGCTTTTTTTTTTTTATAATGGATTTTCTCGTTAGTGTGGCACTGTGATTTTTCTCAATCTTTGGGTTTTCCACGTATATGCTTGTGTTTGGATGATTTGTATGTGCTGCGATTTTATTGCTGTGATTTTGTGATTTCTAAGCTAGCTCAGTAACTGTCAACGCATCTCGATCCTCAAAGTCTTGGGACTTTGGTTTGTTGTTGCCATTACAAGTGCCATTCCGCTTTAGGTATCTTGTGTATCGCTAGTATTTTTACCAACAAAGATCACTTGGCTGCAAGAGAAGTGGACCTCACATTGCAAAAAGTCTGCTTGCTAGACAAGAATAATACCTCCCGAACGCCCTGCAGAAGGCTGGACAGTGAAGCTCCAGTGCCTCTCAAAAAGACGGTCAGCATCGCGGTGAGTGAAGGATTCCACTCGCGTCTTCAACAAAGCAATGACTCCCGACTTGAGCTCTGAGATGAGCGGCGAAAGGTGGTGTCATGTCGCCGGCTTTCGCACACCGCGACAATTCCAAGTCATGATGCCGTTCATTGGGGAGTCGGCGGGTACTCCCTACTCCTGGACCGCAAATTTCTGGGTGGGGGTACCTCCACCGTGGCTCTTCCTGAAGGAATGGCTTGCGTCGGGGCATGCGGTGGGCTTCTGGATTGGGATGGTGGGCTTTCGGCTAGGCGAGTAGCGGCCAAACCTGAGGAGTGGGTTGGCCGAGCATGTGGCGTGGGCTGAGCATGTGGCGAGAGCGCAGGCTGTTGGGCTGGGACTGGGTCAGAGGGAGCTGGGCCCATAGCTGGTGATGCATTGGCCGAGTCCGAGGCGAGGTGGACCTGACTCGTGGGCTGGGCCAGGCCCAGAGCAGGACGCGGAGCAGGGGCCGCCTCAATGTGGGTTGAGCCTGTAGTAGACAGCTGGGGCGGGCCCACTACAGGGGGCCGGAAAGCGTGGGGTTGGGCCGAGCCTAGGAGGAGCTGGGCCACGGGCTTGGGGGCTGGATTGCAAGCCAGGCCTGGTAGGGCGTTTGAGCTGGTGGATCGGGCCAGGCGTGGGCTGCCCTGATCCGGGCTTGGAGGATGTGCGGGTGCAGCTAGCTAGCTGAGAACGGGCTGGCATGACACCGGGTTTGGCTGGCGCTAAATGCCGGGCCGACGTAGATGCTGGGACCGTTGGGCTTGCCTACCGGGACTGCCCCCTACGTGAGCGACCTCTCGAAGGGTCACGGCGGAGCAAAGGAGGACCCCTCAGTCGTTGAACTAAAACCCAATCATCTTTCTTGGAATCCTTTGCCTGGAGGGTGGAGGCCAATGGTATTTGCATTTGTTGAGTTTTGCTTATTTGTATTTGTTGTGTATTGTGGACTGAGCAATCCTTGTGTCTGGCTTTCCCACGAGTATTGCAATAAAATGAAATGCCTTAATAAGAAATGCGCTGCGTGAAGACCCCATCAACTCCACAAATCTGAACAGAAGTGGTAAATTTATTTAGAAGATTGCCTTCAATGCAATTGCGTGCAAATTCAGTTTTTTCTTGTTGGCGGTGGTCGCATCCAAGCAAATTGGCTTGCCGATGGCAGCGGCAATATGGGTGAGATTCACATGACTCCATGAATCAAGAGGCAAACCTTGCAATCGCACCCAAATCGGCATCGTCCACCCTAGGTTCATACTTGGCGTAAAGCCCAGCACCCAGTTGGCCAAAGCAAGAACTTATCCGCCAATGAACCAGGGTCCTCCCGCAAGTACCTTATCATTTGCTTGCTTATCCTCAAACTGCACCAGGAGGCAATCCGCCTCAAGCATGAAAACCGTGAATTCGCTGAATTTGTTCCACCTTAGTTTTAACCCATTCAGTATTACATGATAGGGGATGCGGCGGCTAAATAGACGCACCACTAAAGAGCCTACGAACTTAGTTCTCAACTGAATCTGAGCATCGAAATCCATTATGATTTCACCATTCTATTTTCTAAAGCTATCCGTAGCACCAATTTGGACGCACGGAATAATCGGGCAATTGTAAAGTTTCTTCCCTCTAATGGGGCAAATCTCCCAGCTGAAATCTCAACTTCTTGCAATGAAGAGGAAGTTGCCGACGAAGACCCGGAGCTTGTGGCTTATTGCGATGAAACCAAAAACATGGAGCTCGCGACTTATCGCAACTCACCGGCAAAGACATAGGAGCTTGCGTTTTCACATATGAGTTTTTCCGACTTTGGAGTTTGCCAACGCAGGAGTTGGCCGATGCTGACGGGGTTCATTGATGTCGACCCAACACATGGGTTTGTCAACGTGAGACCTCGAAATACATGAGTTCGTTGATGCCCCTCTATTTTCTGAATTTCTCCTTTAGAGAGCGAATTCTATGATTTTCGTTGTCATCGATGACCCTCTCAACTGCCATTTTTGTCAATTTTAGATCTTAATTGTTTCTGATTTTGCTAACAAAGATATTTAAGTTGGGTACTTAGTAGTTTAATTATGGTTTGGTGAAATATAAAATGGTTATTTAGTTTGTTGGGTTTTAAACAAATCATAGAATATAGATGAACATTTCTAGGGTAATCTTACAAATGAGTATGTGGAGGATCATATTATGCAGATTATTTTATTTCAATTAGATAATCAAACAATTGTTAAGTAATTTGATTATATTATAATCAAATTATATTATAAATCAATATATTAAATAGCCCCATAATCTAGAATTCTAGAAGCTAGCTATCTTATGGGGTATGTAGACGGATAACTTTTGGTATTTTTTGGCATTTTCTTTTGAAATAGTTAAGAATCTTGTAATATTGAGCAAATAGCATCTTTTTCAACAAACTATTTTGTTATAGGAAATAGATATAGGGTGATTAATGTATATATCTTTCCCTATTGAAAAAATTGATAAGGTCTAAATAGTAGGGTTTTTGGCATATTCAAATCTTAATCTTTTAATAACTTAATATAATGTTAATAATACATTTAATTGTTGTAATTATTAATTAATATGATATTAATAAATATAATTAAATAGCTTAAATAATAATTGTTTTAAAGATATACATACATATATATATATATATAACCGCATTATTAATTGAATAATTTAAAACTAGTATAATTAATGTGTAATTAAATAATTGACATAATATTAATTAGTGTAATTAACTAAATTAATTATGTCAATTTCCTGTTAAACTAATTGATTAGATAATTAATTTTTATTTATATAATTAATTTAATGAACAATTACTTAATCAGTTAAACAATAAATTTGATTTGTATATTTAACATAATCAATTACTTTATTATAAATTTAATTATTAATTTAGGAGGATGAGAATGATGACAACGATTTGTTAAAGCCAATTATATTAATCCTGAAATAAATAGTCTGTATTTCATCCATATCAAATATCATAATTAGCTTTAATCATCATTTTAAAGAACATCTTAATTTAACTCGGTATAGCTATATTTAATTATTAAGCTAATCATCTATCGAACAACCCCTTAATTAAGGAGATCCCCTTAATTAAGGAGATCCAGGAGACACGTGCACTCATCTATTAAAAAAATGAATCATCTAGCCTTCAAAAATTTAAAATATTGGAAGATATCAAATATAATCATGAATTAAGGTAAAAGGAATTTTCTATTATTAGTTGGGAATCTTTTTTTATTTGTTTAGCATGTTTGCACATCTCACAACGAAATGATTTGATCATGTCAATTTGAGAAAATGGACATTTCTTAGGATGAATTTTCGGCTGAGTCTTGCATCTTTCATTCTAGTTATTGTGATTAGGGCTTTATCAGCAGTGAATATTTTTCAGTTGCTTGAATGATAAGAATAAGTTTCAATGAAATGAAAAGAACGTGTTGTATGATTTGCGACTCTTGAGTCAAAAATTGTAAAGATTGTTTATGCTCTCTTAGAAGCGTTTATTTTATATGATATTAAAAAGTCAAATGATCTGGCATCGAGAAACTTTAATAAGGTTTTTAATTCTCTATTCCATGTTGAACCTTATTGTTTCGCTTTTTTTTTCTTTCCTTGTGAGGCTACTTTATATGATTGCCCTTTTTGTTGCTTTCTTTTATTTTCTCATTCTTTGCTTAGTAGCTTCCCAGGGAATTTCCATGATCTTTTTTTGTATGTTTTGCTTTACTGCAGTTGGAGCACCAATGAAGTCGCAATATTCACTTTTTCTTTTTGATTTTTCTTCTTTTGAGGCTCAATTAGTTTGTACTGCCAAGTAGAATTAAAATTTTTTATCAAGAGCAATTAATCCTTACTAAGGTTGGCATGCCAAAATAATAGTTGGGTCTGAGCATGATCCAAAATGACTCAAAATGATAAAAATAAACCTGATTTGATTATTAAATGAACGGTATTCTTGAACTCAAACTTAATAGAACCCAAGCCTGGTTGACCTAAAACTGGCCCTTTTGGCATATTTTGGTTGACATGAACTCAACCCATTTCTCAAACCTAATACAACCCAAGCCTGATTGACCCAAAACTGGACCTTTTGACATATTTTGGTTGACATGAACTCAACCCATTTAACATGAACTTGACCCAGTTAACAAATTTGACCAATTTATTATTTGTTTGATCAAAAGCAGATTAATTTTGAGTGTTGCTGGCCAATATGAACCTACTTCGATTATTATTTTGATCAGCTGAACGTGGAATTTTTGATGGTTTTGCATGTCATGCTATATATTGACATCAATAATCAAGGGTTTGAATCTGAACCTAATTGGATTTCCTATTAAGATCCGTAAGAAATAATGTCATGCTTTTTCAATGAAAGCTTTTAGGATAAGTGTACCGTATTTATTTTTCATTTGTACGACACGATAGTGAGAATCCATTTTGGACTTTACTTCAGTAACGGATAGAGATGATTTTTAATTTTCAACTCGTATATATGAGCAACATATTTAGCCATTAGTAGGTTTAATGAATGAAATCTCAAAACTGCTTTTGATGCTGTAAACACACAGATATATATATATATATATATATATGTATATATATATATGGAGCTGAGAATGGTCTTTTAGTCTAGTAGTTGAGGTTTTGGAATTATTATTTATGCCATGATTCAATTTTCACTGCCTACATATTCTTTTGGCTCACTTTCTTATTGTCTTGTTGGAGTTGTGACGCTTCAAACTTTGCTTCAAAAGATTTTCTTTGAATGAATCCAGGTTGGGGGAGTACATCGATTAGCTCCAGAGAAAAATTTAAATAGAAATGTAATTTATTTTTTTGTGTACTCTTACAAGAGGGATTTATTTTTATTTGTAAATTACTGAGGTATGAATCTCAATATGGAAAACTATTTGCCATACTCTTGACCTTTTTGATTAGTAGGAATCGATGTCTGAGATTTTATTTTTTGCATGAAGTATATAAATTAAACCTTCTTCTGATTTATCCTTTCGTTGCCTTGTACTCTTGCTGTCAACTTGGCTTGTTCTTTGGCCTTTCTATTTTGATGGATATGCATATTCTTGCTTTCTAATATTTTACCTTAGAGATTTGTTAATTGAACATTTCGAACTTTAACACTGCTAACTACAGGATGGTTTGCATGCGTGGGTTTTTCACACGTTAGTAGGTGTGCTGCCATGTAATCGAATTTGTCTGTAAAGTACTAGATGTGAAATTTTACAAAATTTGCTTTCCAGAGTTCCACCTTTTATATTCTTTACATTTACTTATTTATCTGTAATTTCTTCATAACTTCTTAAATCTTAACCTCCAGTAGATGCTGTAACTGTCTTTTAAACTGTTCTTGATAGCAAACGAGTGCTAACAAAGTGATTAATTTTCAGGAACGGGGGTTCATTTCCATCAGTCCCTTGTAAGTCTAAGGATTCGGTGTACTTTGGTATACAAGATGTGAAAACCTGGACTAACTTTCTCTCAAACACAAACTCTGCAGTTCAGGATCCTGCAGGGCATCACGTCATCTTCTTCACTGAGTTCCCATCTATTTCAGCTTTTACCGAACCATGTTCTCATTTGTCCGGCTTCGTCCGAGCTCAGCCGACGCCTGCCCCTTTTTTTAGCGTTCCCTCTGCTGGCTTTTCTGAATCTAGTTCATATTATCGTCCATGGGGACCACAAGATGTGAACTTTACTGGGGCCCCTTCTCCTCTGAGCTTATCTACTAATGGGGCCCTTTACAATGGCTGGGATCAGTATCAATCAACCCACTCTCAACCTCGAGACATCAGCCAGGCTTATTTTTTGCATGCTCCACTGCCCAGTTCCAGGCTTGAGGATGGTGGCCCGCACAGAACTGGGGCTTTTTTCTATTCCTTCATTGGCAGGCATGGGTATGTGCTACTGGATTTTAGTTTACTGTATATATATATATGTATATATATATGTATGTATGTATAAGCAATGTTCAACAATTACATGTATTGTGCAGACAATTATCTCTTAAAACTAAAAGAAGGACTGGGCAACTTTGATTTAATTTTCACAACTATTTGTTCAGGTCCCATGCTCCATCACCATCCTTGCTTCTTCCACGTCGTAATCGACAGTTGCATAATATATCCGGTGAACATTCAATAATAAGTTATGGGGATGTGCTGCAGCCAGGAAATTCACTGGTTTCTCTTAATGGCAGCAGCATGAGGGACATGATAAACAGTGGAGGTCATCTCCGAAGACAGCTAATTCCCTTTGCTTCAGCACCATCTGCTAACTCAAATGGAGAATATGGTTTATTTTGATAAAAAAATAAATTTACTGTTGCATATAAAAGAGGGCAGGATGTCCTGAGCTGTTCAGGAAACGCTGGATAATCATTGTGTGATTTTTGTTTCTTTTTGCACACATTTTGTAAAATTAGGTATATGCGTTCGTGCTGCCACGTTTGGTGGCTGAAGACCCTTAAAAGATGATCTGCAAACGGTCATCATGTTGATTTAGTTATAATCTCCTATTAAACACATGAAAATCTTAAAAATAAAATTGAATCATAAAAAATGTTGAAGTGCATAGTGTGAAAGGTTCTTTCGGCATGATGATTGGCCGGCTGGTAGCAATGTAGTGATGGATTAAGGCCACTTTGCTTTTACCCAATGTTGGTGGTTTTATCTGAGTGATACTGGGCAGGGTGAATCGGCTAAAGGTGGATTGGATGAGATTTAAATAAACTCCTATTTTACACATGAAAAGCTTAAAAAATAAAATTGAAGAATACAGACTTTCATTTAATTGGGGGTATTGGTCTTTTGATTGTATTGTGTGGTATCACATTTATTTTGTGAGTATAATATTTTTTAGTAAGGATATTTACATTTTTTTACAATTTATATGATAAGAAAGTGAGGAGAATAAACTATGTTGCACTTCTTTGTTGGAGTACTCGCAATACAGGGCAGCTCATTGAGAGTGTTTGGATGTTGAAAGTTAAGTTGGACAAGGTTTTGGCTACTGCAATAGATGCGTTGTTATTTAGCTGTGTATAAGATGGTATTTGTAGCTTTTTTTTTTTTTTTTGTGAGGCTTGTTGTGTGGCACATTCTAATTAGTTGACGGGGGATATGTTGTGAATGTGTCAGAGCCTCCTTTGTCAGGATCGTATACAAAGGCCTCAAACAACATCAAAAATGGGTTGTACACTGTTAAGGAGATGCCACCAATAAGGATTCCCTTGAATTAAATGATGGGGACACATCTCGAGGAGTTACTTGAGTGTGATTTGAGAAAAATAGTGGCTTCGTTGAATGACCACCGAATGATTGAGAGATTGGATAACTCGATTTGAGTTAGATTGAAGACTCGTGGGGAAGAGGTTCATTTCAGGTTTATGCACCGATCTCTGGCTATAGAGATTCTATAGGGTTCATTGAGAACCTCGAAAAAGAGAAGATAATGTCTTCTAATTCAAAGAGCTCCTTCTCACTTGAGGCCATCATGCATGGGCAAAGTGTATATAACAATCCAAGTTCATGCAACTTTGGTCCTCAACCAAAATCATTACTAATCTTCATTTAAATTCTTGAATGATGACAATACAACTCAATGGGCTGAGCTCTTCGGATGGATTATTGAATGATCATAAATTTTGTTTGATGAACCAACTTGAAATAGATGTGAAATTTGAACAATTGAATTGAAATCAAATGGCAAAAACTTTCTCACATGGTTTCCCTTTCTCCGTTTATGCCATAAGGCAGATAAAGGAAGAGTTTAGGTCATCTTCTTCCTCCCAAAACCCTAACCCTCTCCATTACTCCCCTCAAAATCTTCTTCCTTAACTTCCAAATGGGTTTTTGGCATGGGAAAAATGATTGTGCACCCTCTTAGTATTGTGCATATGGATCTGATATCAGGGGATACTTGTCCCCTCCTGTGGCGACCGGGGATCGAAGTTCGAGAGTCTTTAAAGAACAATTCATTTCAAATGAAAATATAGACATTTTTATAATTCAAAAAGGACATAATAAAATAAATAAAATTCAAAATCTTTTTATACATAGAGCCAAAACATATATGAAAATGTTACAATAGTTTAAATTATACAAAATATGAAATATCTACATTCTTCTGCTTCCTTTATTCTTCTTCTTTTAATTTGGCAGATCTTCTAAGTTCTTTAATTATTAAAAACCTGAAAAATTTCAGATTTACCAGTCAGGTAGGAGTACGCAAATTGTTCTTATAAGAATAAATCTAGCATCCTATAATAGGTATAAATCATATATGAGAATGACTGAAAATAAAACTGCAAGTAAAGTAAGCAATCTCCAAATGCAATTTCTGCCCTGCAAAATAGCTGAGAAAATCAACATATATGAAATAAATTTTATTGAAAGCACTTGTAACAATAAGGCGAGTCCGAAGACTCCTGAGCCCAAATGGGTAAACCCATAGGCATAATCTGTAGGAAGCTTATCTCGCCACCCGTCGGTAGCTTACTCAAATTATAATTCTTGGTGTGTCTTTCCTCTGGATTGCCTACTTCCTACAAGAGGCTAAATCCCTCCATATAACTCCCAGGGGCTGCTAGCTGGCCCAATCTGTACAGATTCTCAGTGTTGCGTTTCTCCCTCCAAAGACAAACACCACAATAATATATTCATTGTTTCAACTTTTTGTTACATGCTATTCAATATCATTTTTTTTGCAGATTATAAAGCGGTAAGCAGTGTAAATAATATTCAAATGGAAAATGGCTCAAATATAAGAATACTGAAATGAAACTTATAAGTAGATTTGCGTACCTGACTTGTTTTGTCTCAAAATAAATCAATTCAATTTGTTTGATCTGCCAATAAGTAGTTTAAGTCATTAATTTGATTCATCATAATAGGTTTTTATGACATTTTATTTGAATTCATTGAAGTAATTACTTTTATGTTTAATATTTTCAAGTGACATTTTATATGAAATTTCTAGAAATATGAGTAAACATCTATATTTTCTAAAATTTTCTAAGTCCTAAAATTCTTAAAAATTTCAGTAGAGTCTCCTTTGTTTTCGTTCAAATTTTCCAAATTTTATACAAACATTCTCCAATTCTAAATATAGAGTTCAGTCCTTTTTACAAGACTGCTCATTTCCAATTCTAAAAAAAAATAGAGTTTAATTCCAGTTCTAAAATAGAGTTCAACCCTTTTTACAGGATTGCTCATTTCCAATTCTACAAAAATTTTAAATACATTCAATTATACTAAGCAGTTTAATAACCTATATCAAACATCTAATAGCAAAAGATGCAGAAATTAATTCAGCAATTTATAGGGGTAGCATTATTTGGCTTATTTTTGCTATATGTTAATAGCATTTAGCGCATCATTTCTTTTGATACTAATTTACAACTCAACCTGCAAAGAATAACATCATTAAAATTAGCATTTAAAAGGAAATAAGAATCATTTAAATTGATTTCTAAAAATCATTTGATTTCATTTTTAAATGTAAGGCAGCATATGATTTTATTTAATTTTATTTTAGAATAAAAAAAAAACATCATTGGATTATATTTAATCCTAAATAAGCAAAAGATGACAGCATTGAATCTTATTGCATTTAATTTGCTATAAGAAAATAAGAGCAATATTTACCTTAAATGAATAATCAACAGTGATTCTCATTCAATCTTTTAGCAATGTTTGGATCTTAATTTAAATGGCAGCAATATGACAATATTGACACCCATAGTATTTGATCATATAGATCAGCTAGTGTCATTTGCTTCACATAAACTGAATGGATAACACTTGTTCACTCATGAAAATTTTAGATCCCATAAAATACATTGTAACATTTGTACTTATGGCAGTATTCCTAAAATACATGGCAGCAGTTTGAATCTTATGGCAACAATTTGATTCATAATATACAATACAGCAGTTTAAATTTTATAATATAACTGATGGCAGCATTTGACTATTTATCCCCATATACTAGATGGTAATAATTATCTTATATTGTATGGTATAGAAGAATGAATTCAGCATTTCACAACTCATATGAAGACCAATACATATGCAGTATATTACTCATGATAGTACTTGACTCTCATTAGGATAAACGGCAGCATTTGGAGTTCCTAAATTTCTTGACAGCATTTGTTTCTCGTAAATGGCAGCATTCATTCTTATAGGATAGTATTTGATTCATATATATATATATGGCAGCATTAGTTTTAGATTCTTCTTGAACACCAACATGAAAATTGGTGTCAGTATTCATGCATGGCTCCTATTTTTATAAACGTGCATTCTTCCTCACAGGACCAACCAAGTCTTAATGTAACAATATACCATCTGAACGAATTATTTATTAAGACTAAAGCATTTTGGCATACTTAAATTTAATCCACAAACAGAAATTTGGACCAGCAATGTCTTAAGTTTATTAAAATATTTCTCCAAATTATAAATTAATCAATACTTTGATATTACAATTTAAAATAAAGTTGCATAGTTTGTTAAAAAATTAAATATAATCATACAAGAAGCCATTATTTTGCATGCTAGCTAATGCGAGGCAGAAATCAAATTGGAAAATAATAAAACAGTATAAAATGGATGAAAAATGCTAGTTGGCAATTAAAAATGGGGCTTTCAATACTCTTTTTATGCACAATTTGAGTTAAGAAGAGCAGAAATAAAATAATCATGTGGCACAAAATAATTAAGAAAGTATAATGCTCATTTACTCACACTCAAAGGCAATTAATTTAAACCAGCTGCAAAGCCCATAGAATATAAGTTGATGGCATACATATAAATCATTCTAATAAAACTTTAATTCAAAGCCTATGACTTCCCCCATAGGTCACCAAAATGGTTTCAAATGTAGTTACATTATCAAACTTTTGCTATGAATCTATAAGTAGCTTTATTAAATGTAAAGCCTATAATATGAGAAAATTGGCTCAGAGCCATTAATAAAAATTATTGCATTGGTGGGCAAGCATTTGTTCATCACTAATGTCATGTATCAGCTTTTAATTAATTCAATTAGTTATTTTTGCATATATATATATATATATATATATATATATATATATATATATTGTACTTATATATAGAGCAATACATCTATCTCCTAAAGAAACTTCAATATGTTCACGGGTCAATAGAATATTAAGAAATCAATTAGCTCATAGATAACCTAGAAGAGAACAACAATTTTATAAGAAGAAAGCAGCAGTATACTTCCATTCTCTTCTTCCATTTAAGGAAATTTTTCATATATATCCTCACCTCCAATGCATAACAAATAATCAAATCAGTAATTTGAAGTGAGGAAGAATTTTCTCAATAACGTTGCAAGCCAATGAACATCTTTAAATAAGAAAAACTAAACAAATTACCAACCCTGGATTGATGCAAATACAGGCTAATAGATAAGGTTCAAAACATCACATTGATTCTCCAATTATTTAAGCTGAGTAAACAAATGTTAAAATCAATATTAAGGCATATAAATCAATACAAATTTAAAAAATGAAAGATTAATAGAAACTTTCTAATCAAAGATACTCAAACCATCAAAAGTAATCTGTTAATACGTAAGTGTACATTTTGGTCTAAAACAATATTATGCTTAAGTAAATTATAGATTTTTGAATGAATCATTAGCATGGAAAAAGAGCAAATGGAATGATCTAAAAGTCATTACCATTATATAACTGAAATTCATCCAAGAATAAGATAATTGAAAACAACCATCTCTTTGCATGGGGCTGCCAATATATCTTTAAATACCTTCTTTACTCCAATTCACAAATGCTTATTATTTGCCAACTAAATGAATGTTAAGAATTAAGTGTTGGTCCAAATTCCAGCAGAGAAACAAATATCTTTAACTTATATGCAACAATTTATGACTTGAGCAACAAAAGCCTAAAAACATAGATATAATCATAATAAACAATTTTATAAATCTATTCATAGAAATGTAATGCAATAATTATAAATTCTTCAGCAATTTGATCAAATGCCATTCCTCCTACAATTACTTTTAGTTTATCTTCAAGATACTACATATTATATTGAATTAGACCAAATCTCAAAACGCATTCCAATATACTGATCTTATGTAAATAACATGTGATAGGGAACAATCGGATGAAGTACCTGAGTCGCAAACTTTAGGGTTTAGGAAGTCATCCTTTACGCCGCCTACTGCTTGCGATTGTCTACGTGAATACAAAGCATCGAGGTCTAAATAAAGATTGAATAGGTATGGCTTCGACACTTACCTAGATAAGGATTGTTGGCTGCATGCTTTGCAACTTATGGGTGGATGAGGTCGTATTGATGATCCAGATATCTAGGTAGACAGCTAATGGCTTATACAAGCGGTGGAGACCACGTGTCGCTGACCTTTGCCTCGATCAAACGTTATCTCTCCCGCGAATTGAGCGCCGCTCGAGGGATCGGGATGGGGAGAGGGGGTCGCGTGCGAAGGAGTCGGCCGCGTAGAGGGAGTTAGGGTTTTGATAATTTAGGAAATGAAGAATATTTATATGTATTTATATATATATACTATTTTATTTAATTTAGAATTTTCCATTTATTAAATTATATTGAATTATACCTAAAAAAAATATAAAAAAATAAATCCTAGCTAATTGAGGTCTTCTGAACACAATGGCGCACTCGAATTTTTGATTCGACGAGTATTTATTTACTCGAATTTTCAGGTATTTAAAATAATATTAAAATATTCGACAAAATTTTAATGACTTCCAAATGCGTTCAAAACTTTACCCCTAGCTAATTTGGGGGTGGTGAACTCAATGGTGAAGTCAGATTTTAAATCTGAAGTCAAAATTATTTAAATATTAATAAACAATTTGAAATGGAATTTTGGTATTTTATACCTCCAAGCTCTAATAGGCGTAGGACCTTTGGCAAGTTTCCACACTCATCAATCTCTAGTCATTTTTGTGTAGATTTGCCTATGGCCTTGTAGATATATCAATGCATGTGAATTTCTAGCACTAATTTTCTTTTATGAGTCTGTTCCTATTCTTGTCTCATTATGGTTTTTGAATATATAATTTTTTGTGGGTTTTTAGGATGATTTAAGATGCAAGTGCACGGGCCTTTAGGGAATGTGTAATCCCCATGATTTTAGGTTTGATAGATGAAGCTTTCAAATTCTATGATCTTTGTTGAATGAAGCTTGATTCATTCAAAGAAGTTCCATTGGATGACCATGATGGTTCTATGAATTAAATAAATGATTGGTTTGGCAATTTGGCAGTTAGACTAGAACATTCAATGATGTCATTGAACAAACCAATTGTTCAACGAACAATTGTGGAATGTGACACATAAATACTAAGTTCGTTTGAACGTTTGTTAAAAGCCATTGTGGAATGAATGACTTAGAATTGGAAAGTAGGTAATTGCCCCAAGATCTGCTCTATTTTGAAATGTAACATTTTTGTAAACATTATGCAAGGATATATATATTACACACAACCTACTTTTTTTTTACAATTATACCTTTATAAAAATGGCCAACCTTAGAACATTTAATATTATCTCATACTAGCTGGCAAAAAAATATAATTATATGGTGATGTATCAAGTGATGGGCATGGGTATTGGCTTTATTTTAATGTGTTTTATTTATTAGAATCATGAACTTAGGCTTCATTTATGGGGATCCATATATCCCAGTTGTATTCTATTTTATTCTTTTGCGCAGGCAGGGGAACTTACGGGTTAGCAGTGTGGCTTGCAAAAAATCTTAAGGTGCTTAACCCTTCTAGAAGGGCACTTGGGTGCATAATAATGATAGCATCTAACTACTCATGATTAGGATGATTTTCTACACTATTATTTTTAAACCATAGTTGTGTACCTCTTATAGTATGCCATAGATTTTTAATGTCCCCTAGCATTGCTATTGCTTCCACCTTCTATTTTTACATCTAGCCTAAAATTTCTAGACTATGAACTTTTATTTTGGTTCAGGATCTAATTTTTGGTTTATACTATATCACATTTTTTGTTCTTTTCTTAAAGTTTATTTTCTAATCTATTTTCTTATTTTTGCAACTAATAATATTAGGACTACTATTACAAGTTGTAGTAATTTTTGTTCTATTTATCAAAGTAAATTTATGTTGTAATTTTCTGCATAGGATTATTGGTCAAATTAATTCTTGATTACTTTATTCAAATTAAATACCAAAAAAATTTGATAAATTATTTTGACCTCAAAAAAAATATATGAGGGCATATTTGAGTTCATTATATCAAAACAAGCAAAGGGTGCAAAGTTCATAATTTGGACTTATATCGATGGAAAAATATAAAAAATAGAAATTGTATTTTTATTTAAATAAAATCATAGAAATATAATTAATTAAATTCAAATTAATTGAAGTAATTAAATCTTAATAATCGGAACTGCAGAAATCCCTTGCGGCAAGTCGAACACGGAACATTATAACCGTTGATCAGAGCTGTTCCGCGTTTTGATGATCAGATCAAACAATGTTGATCAAGTCGCACCATCGCAAAACCCTTGGATTCAAAGTGGACCATCAGATCTCGCCTCGGATCCAATGGTTACGGTTTAATCTCGCAGCGGCTGTTAATATCCTAGGGATCAGGATAGTTCCGCTTTTTCTAATCGAGGATTAGACGGTGATGGGAGCTCTCACTTCTATTCGCCATCGTCTCAAGCTTTCATCCCTGACAGTCGAGATTCTCCCATACGAACCGACTGTCAGAGCTTGTCGCCCACTATGCTCGAGTCTTCAACGACTTCCACGAGTGGTAAGGGACCTTCTCGGGTCATATTGGCCCAATCTAACAATTAAGAAGCATATGGGAGACCGACATTTGGGTCGGGTCCACCGACCATGGCTTGACCATCCCGGGCCTCCCCTAGATATTTATACCATCATGAATCATGGGGGAGAAACATTTGGCCATTCAACGAACCTCCAACCATCTATTATCACCGGACACTCCTCCAGCATCTTTAATTCCTCCCTCGAACCCAAGGACCCCTAAGACTTTCACCCCAGTGAGTCAGTGGATGGAACTCAGAGTTTGAGTATCCAATTGCTAGCCAACATCCTAAGGAAGCTGTAGGACCCATCGATAGCGCCTGTGTAATTGCCCTAGGTTGTTACACTGTATAATATAGACTAAATTAAGTCATAATTTTTGTTCCATTGAACTTAAGTGATAATTAGAATATAATCCTGAAAATTAGCTAAATTAAATTGATCTCTAAATTAAAATTGGATTGCATTTTTGAATTTCTCACACAAAAATTAGCACACAAAAATTAGCTAAGGGTAAATTTTTGGAAGTTTTTAGAGGCCATTTAGACTTAAATTAGAATTTTGAATTAATTAAATTAATTATTAATCCATTTAAATTCATCTAACGGTCGACTTAACTAACGACGGAGAAGATCTGAGCCGCCAAAGTGATTCTAAGCCGTAGATCAGATGGCACTGCTTTCTCGTCGCTCATATCCTTCATCAGCCATCGAATCGTATCCGCGATCCCGCGATTGATATCACCCCTACGTTTAACCTTTGGAATCAGGTGCATCAGAGTTGTAGCGCATTTTTGCATATTGCATCAGATGGCTACAAGCGCACCCCCTTATATTCATCATCTCCTTCGTTCGCTCGCTCCCGACAGACCGAGGCCAGTCGTACAGACCGCACCAGATCCTATCCCCCACTCCCACGCCACGTCAGAAGGTCATTATCCATCTTTATAGAATTGGTTAGGCAACTCTAGAGGGTTACGAATCCCGGTTAATCAGTTCTTGGAAAATCAGGTGTTGAGCTTATTGTCCTGAGATTAGGCTTTGACCCATCCACCCGAGCTTCCTCCAATCTATAAATAGCTTGAGAAAACTTCAGAGAGTCCCTTTGCACTCTCTAAAACTCTCAATTCTTCCCTAGCTACATTTTTCTTCCCTATTTCTCCACTTGGCTTACCGTCAACTTCTCAACGAATTCTCCAACTGGTCAGTGGGTGAGGCTTGGAGTTAAAGTAACAATCCTAGTATTGTTATATTTTATTTAGAAACATAACTAGCTCTATCAATATCTAGTACTTTTATAATAGTATTAGGAGCCTCCACCTCATGTTTGGTGCAATTTTGAGATTATTTGTGATTGACAAACATTCCTGATTATTTTGATAAATTTGAAAATACCTTAATTATTTTGACCTTAGAATCAAAATTAGAGTTCACCATTGGACTCATCACCCCCAAATTAGCTAGGTGTGGTATTTTGAGAATGTTTGGAAGTCATCGAATTTTTCCAAATATTTTAATAATATTTAAATACTTAGAAAATTAGGATAATTAAATTGATCCTTAATCAAAAATTCGATTATATTTTTGAGTTTCTCACCCCTCAATTAGGTAAGGGTAAATTTTTAGAATTTTTTGGAGTCCGTTTGATTATTTAATTTTGAGTAATTAATTAATTAATTAAAGTATTTAATTTAAATTATTTAAATTTATATATTTTTTCCAACGATAATAGCGGGACCATGCAAATCCCATACGCGAGTCCAACGCATAGGATTGCTGTGTGAATCCATCTGGATCGTTGAGTGACTTTCTAATCGAGATCGGACATCACTATTTAGATCCCTCTGATCTGGCCATCGGATCTGGATCTAGAGCTGACGATCAGGATCATTCCCTACTCGTCCCTGCCAGAGCAAGCGATCCTGTGTCTGCGCTGCTGATGAGCCGTACTACGATCGCTTTTCCATCTCGCATAGCAACTCCTCTAATCCTCTAAGCTCCCATAACCTTCCTCAATGCTGTTCGAGAGCTTGAGATGCATCTGGGAGCTGGCGTTGAAAGGATTGGCAGTCAAACCCTAACCCTAAGAGCTAATGGAACTGAGGACTTTAATTGCTTCTAGATACTAATCCCCCATTTCTTCTCCCTCAATTGATTTTGCTGATTGCTATTCCGAGCCTTTTGTTGTCAAGACGAACCTCGATCTGTCTCGATAGAGCCCGATCGAGCCCTGATTTAGCTCTCTGTCCACAGTAGTCTACAGGAGATGCTGAGGTTTGCCTCTTGGGATCTAGGGCATTGCCCTGTCGTCTGCGTCGTCGACTCCTAAGGCTTGTTAAGGGGCTGGTTGAGTCGGCCTTTGTGAAGGCTACCCGCCGGTATGCGGGCTGCGCTGTGAGATCCCTGGGTTCGACCAGGAGGTCGAACCCTATAAGTGCCTGCTTGGGCATTTGTCAGGGATGACACAGTTCAAACTAGGATATGAGCAGTTCAGGCGCCCTTGCTGGACCGGACCAATTCGCCCATTGAATCGCGCAGTCAGAGCACCCCCTCTGCGGGTCTCACATCGATACGCGTTGCCCGTTTGGGCCGACGCGTGTCAAAGCGGCGCGCTTCGTTTTCAGTGCCGCGCCAGTTTCCATGCTGCACCCGTTTCTGTGCCCGCGCTGCTTTTCATGTCGCATGGGTTTCAGCGCTGACGGTTAAAATAGAAATAATTTAATTATAATTAATAAATTTTAAATGGAATTCTTATTTCTTTCATAACTTTACTTATACACGTCGAAATAATATGAAATTATATATCATTTTAATTAGAAAAATGAGGCAAACACATTGATAAAATTCAATTTAGGATTTGAACCCTAACTTTCTTATAACTTTTTAACTCTAATTAGAAGTCCCAAAAACCCTTTCCAACGTTGTCCGATTTTGACATACTTAAGTGTCATTCTTCTTTTCACACTATAAGGATTCCTTATTTTTTATTATTTTTGTGATTGGACAATAAATGGTTAAATTAGGTATTTGGCTCCTCAATTATTTAAATTATGTGATTTTTGTTATTTCATAAATTGTATATTTTAGGCTTTTAAATTCTAGGATAGCAAATATATCTTATTTTATTTGACTCTCATATCATTTCAAATGTGAGTTTGAACTTGAATTAGTATGGGTTTGATGCTAGTAGACATAGCAAAACTCTTGATTAAGCCTTTAACTCTAAGAGAGATTATAAAGGATTAAAAAGCCCTAGCTTATTTGATTTGCCATCTTGAGGTAGTAGACTATTAGTATGCCTCTATTGTTATTATGAGAACCTAATAGAACTAGTTTCTAGCTAATCTAAGTTAAACTTAATGATTTAGTAAATCGACAAGTGCAGAATCCTACAACTTTCAACTTATACCGTTCAAGTGCAGAGAATTTTGTAACCTAAATCCTTCCTTATAGCACCTTAGACTTAAATCTGGAAAACCTATGAAGATTAAGTAGCTCAGAAAGAGTGTAGAATTTATTGGCATGTTGTATGATAATACATATAAATTAATTTATCATTTAATTAAATCAAATTAAACTACTATTTTCTAAAACTTAACTACGTATAGTATTATCCTTCAATTGACATAGAGTTTGCTAAAGTCTAAACCAATTGGGAGCTTAATCAGCTCCAATGATTAAGTTAGATAACTTAAACATTAGACATTTTGGATATCACATAATTTACAATTATTTGAATTCCATGAAATGCTGCTTTGCTTTGAGATTATAACCTTGATCATTCATATAAGACATTGTGCATAAATAAAATATCATAATTAAAACTTAGGAGTTTCATGGAGGTTCAAGCTAGGAAAAGCTATGGGGGTTATAAGGAGATCTCGCATATCCTGGTGGGAAAATGTGAGTGTTTATATTTTCTTGGAGGCCCTGCTTCTTTACTTAGTTAGATAGACGTGTCTAACTCCTCACCCATTTCATAATTTATGCCTGCAGAATGAAAAACTTAAAATAACTTAAATAATTTAATTATTGGGTTATCACAGTTTTATTAATTGTACTTACTTACAGTCTCATTTTTATGCAGTATGTTGTTTTACTTACTTTTCATTGTTCATAATTTTTGTTTGCTTTTACTTAGCATAACATTTGTTGAATATATTCATGAATTTATTGTATACTTTCATATGCACATTAGTAGTTTTTAGAATTATTAGGATGCATTTTTCCTTTACTTGTTATTGTAGGCTAGAGCAAACCTACTTGTGAGATCTTACTCCTTACTTGCTTACTATCTTCTTTACAGTTCTTTTACTCTTAATTTAATGCTTAAATGCTCTGCTTTTAGTACTAAATTATAAATTTTTATATGTGATATCCAACTAAATTGTAATTAAGAGTTAGTCTAATCTTAAAATGTGCTTAGACTCTTTAGTATAATCACTTAGTTTCTCATTTTTTTCTTGTTATGCCCTAGCATATTTATAACCCAAAAAATACAGTAGATCAGGAGCATTTTCTGGATAGAGGAGCTGGACTTAGTTTTGGACAGTAGTAGATTTGGATATTTTTGCTTTCACACCTTTCTTTTATTGCTTTTGTGAGATGAGAGAACTTGCTTCTTTACTTTTAAATTCAGTCTATAATAATTTAAATTTTGTAATATTTTGATTTTATTTTGTGATAGATTTACTTTTAGTACTACCTGCTTGATTTGGATAGTGGATTGAATGCATTTCATTACTACATAGTTCTATATTTGTATATTTTATTGCTTAACTTACACCCTCACAAATATTCTTGGCCACATAGCGCTCAATGTTGGGTTAGTTTCCTTCTAACCCCGTATTAAGTGCTATGGTAATACCCAAGTATTGAATTGGGTTTCTGATCTGATAATGAGGTCATTACAGCTAGTATCAGAGTCAAGATTGAGAAAGTTAAGTTTAGAAAATATTCACTTATCTAAGGCAAATAACACATAAAAGCAAAAACATTTAAGAATGTCATAATAGGATAGCGAATGCCTCACTAATCCAATAATTGATCTAAGTTTAACTTGAACTGTAAATCAACTCTCAGATGGCAGATTGTGAGTCAGACCTAAAATACTATACTAGATTGTTCTTCAAATACTTGGATAAAGATCTTTCAAATGACTTGAAGTATGGCAGACTATACGTTGGAGTGTCGCAAGCTGGAGGTGACGTCCTAAATAAGATTATAAGGTATTCTATATTTTATGGAGATTGCAATCCTGAGTTGGCAAGGGAATGGATATCCTAAGTAACAAAGATGTTTGAAGCAATCGGTGGCCTCGATCATGTTTGCTTCAGAGTTATGGACCAAATCTTTGACAACTGCACCAAGGAGTGGTGGGATCATTCCTATGATAGACTTGTTCGAGAGAGTAGACGCTTCCATCGTGCCCCGAACAACTAGGATTTTGAGATAATGTGTTATGCAAAGTTCTATAGATGAACATGTTAGTTTCCTTTTGTTGTAGCCTCTTTATAGTATCTTTTATCTCATTATTGCTTTCCTAGTATATTTTATATTGTACCTCTTAAATCTCTTAAGTTATAATAAGAATCTTTCTCATCCCCCCCTCCCTAAATTGTATCTCCCTTCTCTTCTTAGAATGAACCCTGAACCTGATACTCTTATTCCCTCGGTGGCAAAGAAGCTACTTCTGCCACCTCGTCTTATGTTGATGAGTTGAAGAATCCTATCGAGATGATGATAATGATAGTTGAAGCACAAATACGCGTTGCTAAGAGAATTGCATCAGCTTGTAATCCACCTCATCCATCTCCTACCCCACCTCAGTCATCTCCTACTCCAGCTCAAACTCTTGCCCCAACACCTCAAGGAATTCCTGTTACTCCACAACCAACTCCTAGTCCTGTTGTGGACACCTTCCTTCTCACCTTTTTACATTTAAACCCTCAGATGTTCAATGGATCAGCTTCCCATATTGCAGCTGCCAACTGGTTAAAAGTAATTGAGAAAACCTTAGCTAGCATCAAATGTCCTGAGAGTAAATTCATTTGTCTTGCCATCCATCTATTTCAAGAGGAAGCAGAATATTGGTGGGATAGTGAGCTGTAGGCCCATTTCTCTGAAGTCCATGTGGATGATAATCTTTGGGAAGAGTTTGAATAAGTCTTTCATGAGGAATTTATTCCTCCTTGTGTCCAGACTATTATCGAGGACAAGTTCATGCAACTCACTCAAGGAAATCAAACTGTTCATGCATACGAGATGGAATTCTGAAAGCTTTCTTGCTTTGCTCCTGACCTAGTCCATACTAATATGGCTAGTTGTAGTAGGTTCCTTAAGGAACTGAAGGAGTTAATAAAGAGCCACCTGATGTCCCAACACCATGATAACTTTCCTAAGCTACCGGAAGGAGCAAATATGATCGAACACCGTTAGGCTCAGTTAGAGTTCATAAAGCGATCACATCCCCCAACTTCTAGATCTGAATCGTTCAAGAGGAATCGTCCTAATGGACCAAAAGTCTTCCAGCTTACTCCATGCAAAAATCAGCACGGAAGACTTGTTGC
The DNA here is from genome assembly GCA_016760335.1 of Gastrodia elata. NCBI lineage: Eukaryota > Viridiplantae > Streptophyta > Magnoliopsida > Asparagales > Orchidaceae > Gastrodia > Gastrodia elata. Next base: position 54,274,461 of record CM028672.1, on the reverse strand, counting down.
TCGTTGTACAAGGCCGCATCCATATGGTAAATGCTATCGCTACATAAATAGGTACTATACCTATGGTAGGATTGGTCACTGCTATTGGGACTATAGAGTGGTCTGGATCATGGATAAGGCGAGAATCAACTGCCCATATGTTGTTCAAAACCCATCTCCAGTCAATTCTGAAGCACCAGCACTTGCTTTAATGCCTCTTACAACGGATATACATGCCCAACAGTTGAAGGGAGCATCTTCATCGACCCAGAAGCAAGTACTGACCAAAAGTGTCACAAAGGGCAAGGATGTTGCCCAATCTCCCGTCGTATCCCACGTGTATGCACTATCTTCAACCGTCGCTCAAGATGACAATAATTTTGTCAACAATACGTCCAACATTAAATTTTCTATATTATGTCTTTCATTTCTCGTGCATTTGTTTTTCGTACTTCCTTCTTTAAATCATATTAGTTGTAATTAAGGTTTTTATTTTCCTACTATAGGAACTCTAGTTATTAAAAAACAATTATGTGATATACTCTTTGATACGGGTGCTAATCACTCTTTTATGTTCGAGAGCTGTGCTGCCTCTCTTAACCATCAACATTTTAGTTTGGGTAATACCTTACAAGCACAGATGCCATATGGTGCTAAAATGTGCGCAAACAAGTTCTATTTGGTAGATTTTCCAATTAGTAACCAACTTTTTCAATCTAAGCTTATTGTTATGCCGATCACAAACTTTGACATAATTCTAGACATGAATTGGTTAAGTAAATTTAATGTTGTAATTGACTGTTATCGATAGAAAGTTTCGCTTAGTGTAGGAAAGAAACCCGAAGTCTTTATATGCAAACTTGCCTTGACTACATCACTTATCAATGCAATTGAAGTTGAGGGCCTCATTGGTAAAGGTTGCATTGAAAATTTAGTAACTTTAATCAATGAGGATAAACAAGATAGAAACTTGGAAGATACCTGCATTGTTAAAGAGTTCCTGAATGTGTTTCATGAGGACTTGCTTAGACTACCTCCCTTGTGTGAGGTAGGGTTTTCTATAGAACTAATCACTAGAACTCAACCCAGATCCAAAGTCCCTTATAGAATGACACCTAAAGAATTGCAAGAGCTTTGTGAATAGTTACAATAATTGCTTAAAAAATGTTTTGTTTGCCCTAGTATGTCGCCTTGGGGAGCTCCCGTTCTATTCATCAAAAATAAAGATGGATCGATGCAAATGTGTATTAATTATTTTGAGCTTAATAAAGTGACAGTAAAGAACAAGTATCATCTCCCTAGAATAAATGAATTGTTTGATCAGCTCAATAGAGCGAAAGTCTTCTCTAAGATTGACTTGAGATTAGGTTACTACCAGATTCGTGTCAAGGATGAAGAAATTCCCAAGACTACATTTAGGATCCATTATGGACACTATGAGTTCCTAGCCATGTCTTTTGGACTAATAACACTCTTTTTATTTTCAAGAACCTGATAAAGCAGATTCTTAAGCTGTATATTGATGAGTTCATTATCATTTTCATAAATAATATTTTTGATCTACTCTAAGTCAATTGCTTAACATGAGAAGCATCTGCTTGCTATTCTAGAGTTGCTAAGAGAGTATAAGCTCTTTGCCAAGTTTTTGAAGTGCATATTTTGGCTCAATTCTGTGGCATTTCTAGGTCATGTAATTGATGCTGAAGGAATTAGGGTTGACCAAAGGAAAATCCAAGCTATTTAAGAGTGGGTGCAACCTAAATTTGTAACCAAAATTCATACTTTACTAGTACTCGCTGGGTATTACGGAAGATTTGTTCCATGATTATCTCAAATTATTGTGTTGTTAACTCAGTTAACTAGAAAGGAAGTTCTGTACAACTGGAGCACATCTAGTGAGGAAGATTTTTAAAAGTTGAAATAGTTGTTGACTTTTGCATCAATTTTAGTACTACCCTAAGAGGGTAAAGATTTTCAAGATTTTACTGATGCCTCTAAGGTAGAACTGGGTTGTGTTCTGATGTAAGATTGTCAAGTGATAGCTTATGCCTCTAGATAATTTAAATCCAATGACAAAAACAATCCTGTGCATGATCTTGAATTTATAGGGGTACTTTTTGCTCTTAAAATCTGGAGACACTACATATATAGAGGTAACTGTGAAATATTTACTGATCACCAAAGCTTGAAGTATATCTTCACCTAAAAAGAGCTTAAGTATCGTCAGCGTAGATGGCTAGAGTTGATTTACGACTATGACTTGGAAATCTAGTATCATCCAAGTAATGATAACATAGTAGCTGATTCCCTTAGTCGTAAAGCAATTTTGTCTTCTCTTTGTAGCAACAAATCTTTGATTGAAGATTTTAAAAGAATGAATCTTGATCCAGTCAGATCTATTGACTTGCGCATTGTGTTACTTGCTATTCAGTAAGAACTATCTCTAAGGTCAAGGATTGTCGAAGCTCAGAAAGAAGATGCTAATTATTCCATTCTTGTTTCCAATATCACTAGTGGGAAGAGATCCAAGTTACGTCTTGATTCCAATAGTGTGATCTTTCAAAAAGATAGGTTATGAATTCCTAAGTGTTTATAGTTGCAAATATTGTTAGATGCCCATAACTCTGGTTACACTATTGAATTTGGTAACTGTAAGATGTATCGGGATCTAAATAAATCATTTTGATGGTCTGGCATGATGAGAGATATTGCTATTTTCATTTCCAAGTGCCATTCCTATTCCTTAATTAAGGCCAATCATCAGAAGCCTGGGGGACTTCTAAAGCCCTTAGATATCTCTGGAAGCAGTTCGATATTTCCATGGATTTGTTATGGAATTACTAAAGAGTAGATCTGGTTATGATTTGATTTAGGTGATTGTCGATAGACTCACCAAATCATCTCATTTCTTTCCAATTCGTCAGACATATTCTGTAGAGAGGTTAGCCAAGCTCTACATCAAGGTGATCGTCTGTTTGCATGGTATGCTGAACTGTATTATTTTAGATAGAGACAGTAGATTTACTTTTAGATTCTGGTCTGCTATTCAGCAAGATTAGGGGATGAACTTAGCCTTGAGTACTACTTTTCATCCCCAGATTGATGGTTAAACTGAGCGAGTTAATCAGATCTTTAAAGATCTTCTACATTTATGTGTTCTTAATTTTGGTGGATCATGGGAAGATCATCTTGCCTTAGTTAAGTTTTCTTACAACAATAGTTATCAATCAAATATTGGCATGGCTCCTTATGAAGAGCTTTAAGGAAGGAAGTGTACTACTACTATTGCTTGGACTGAGGTAGGAGATTCTCAGATTTATGGTTCTGAATTGATTGAGGAGACTAATATAAAGGTTCTTCTGATTAAGCGTAATATGTTGGCAGCTCTGGATAGACAGAAAAAAAACCATGATGTTCGTCATCATCCCTTAGAATTTCAATTTGGTGAGCGTGCTTATCTGAAAGTTAGTTCGATGCAAGGTGTGCAAAGGTTCGGTGTATCAGGAAAATTGATTACAAGATATTTGCGACCCTTTGAAGTGATTGGAAAGGTTGGAACATCTGCATATAGGTTGAAGTTATTAGAAGACATTTCAGTTATGCATAATTTGTTTCACATTTTGTCAATGAGAAGGTGCTTGCTCGATCCAAGTCAAAAGTTTAGATTTCGATAGTCGAACTGCAACCCGATTTAACTTTTGTCGTTAAACATGTTGCAATTTTACGATGAGATCTCAAGCAGTTGCAAAAGCACAATATTTCTATGGTTAAAGTTCACTGGCGAAAAAAATCAGTTGAAGATACCGCATGGGAAAAAGAGGAGGATATGTGAAAGAAGTTCCCAGAGTTCTTTCCTTTATCTGATGGCCTAAGTTATTTTGTATTTTTTTGGTGCATTTTCATATTTTTATATGTTGGGTGTCGAGAGCAACACCTCTTTTAAGGAGGGGAGTCTATAACAACCCTTGTGTTGTTACCTTTTATTTAAAAGCCTAATTAGCTCCATCCAGTTCTAGTACTCTTATAATAATATTAGGAGCCTTCACTTCAAGTTTGGTGCAATTTGGAGATCATTTGCAATTGATGAACATTTATGATTATTTCAATAATTCTGAGAATACCTATTTTATTTTGACCTCAGAATCAAAATCAAAGTTTGCCATTGGACTCACCACCCCAAAACTAGCTAGTGGTGGTATTTATGGAATGTTTGAAAGTTGTCGAATTTTCCCTGAATATTTTAATAATATTTAAATACACAAAAATTAGGATTATTAAATTGACCTCCGATAAAAAATTTGATAGCATTTTTGAGATTCTCAATCCTCAATTAGGTAATGACAAATTTTTGGGAATTTACAGAGTCCTTTTGATTATTTACATTTGAGTAATTAATTAAGTATAATTAATTAATTAAAATATTTAATTTAAATTATTTAAATATGTAATTTTCTTTATTCCAACGGTAGCAGTGGGATCGTGCAGATGTCGTGCGTGAGTTCAACTCACAGGACAACCGCGCGGAACCATATGGACCATCGAGTGCTTTTCTGATTGAGATTGGACATTGCTATTTAGATATGTCAGATCTAGCCATCAGATCTGGATCTGGATCTGACGGTCAGGATCATTCCTTACTCATCCCTACCAGAGCCCATGGCCGTGTGTCTACATCACTGATGAGCCATGCTAAGGTCGCTTGTCTAGCTTGCGCAGCAGACCCTCTGATCCTCTAGGCTCCCATTACCTTTATCAATGCAGTCCGAGAGCACGAGAAGTTTAGGAGCTGGCATTGAAAGGATCGACAGTTGAAAGCTGATGGAACCGAGGACTTTTGTAATCACTTTTAACCCTAATTAGAAGTCCTGGAAACCCTAATTTTACAACGTTGTCCAATTTTTTCTACTTAGTGTCATTCTTATTATTACACTATAAGGATTCCTTATTTGCTGTTATTTTTGTGATTGGACAATAAATAGTTAAATAAGGTATTTGGCTCCTTAATTATTCAAATTATATGATTTTTGTTACTTCATAAATTGCATGTTTTAGGCTTTTAAATCCTAGGACTGCAAACATGTCTCATTTTATTAGACTCTCACATTATTTCAAATGTGAGTTTGAACTTGAATTAGTATTTATTAGATGCTTATAGACATAGCTAAACTCTTGATTAAGCCTTTAAATCTAGGAGAGTTTGTAAATGATTGAAAAGTTCTAGCTTATTTGATTTGCCATCTTAAGGTAGTAGACTATTAGTATGCTTTTATTGGTATTATGAGAACCTAATAGGACTAGTTGTTAGCTAATCTAAGTTAAACTGAATGAGTTTTACCTTACTTTCACCTTTTCAACCTCTAAATTAATTCTTTTTAGCTCTTAAAGAGAACCTAGTTCCTATTTAAGCCTTAGTTCCCTTGCAATTGTGAGCAAACCTTGATCTAGTAATGGCAATCCTTCATCTAATGTTGCTTTTAAAATTAGGGCAATGAACCTTTAATCACGTTTCCATTAAACTTAGATGGCCTTTGCTAGATTGCTTTAGTGAACCAACAAGTGTAGAATTCCTACAAGTTTTAACTTATATATTTCAAGTGTAGAGAACTTTGCATTCTAAATCCTTCCTTATTGCACTTTAGACATTAAGTTTAGAAAACCTATGAAGATTAAGTAGCTCAGGAAGAGTGTAGGATTTAGTGGCATGTTGCATGATTTTTCTAAAGTCTAAGCCAATTGGGAGCTTAATCAGCTCCAATAATTAAGTTAGATAAGCTCGTAGTTTACAATTATTTGAATTCTTTGAAATGATGCTTTGCTTTGAGCTTGTAACTGACAGATCTAAAATACGTCCGCGCTTTCACGCAAGTGTACATGGTCTGAAGTGACAAGTGGAAAGTTTGAGTTTCTGGGATTTATCAAACCACAGAGAATTGGATGTTTTGTTACCAAGGTGTATCTATTATCACTAATGTTTAAGCTATGGGTGTTTTGTTTAAGTTATTTCTAGAACAAGCACGACAATCACTTAGTAAAAAATAAGTCAAATAAAAGGAAGAGGAGAGTTGGGTTTCTCCCACATGACATGATAGATAACTTATATATGATGATTCCTCAAGCATTTATCCTTCATTTTCTTTTATCTTAATCAAGTTCAGATTGTCTTTATTTGACTTTTATCTTGAAGAATTACAAATTCAAATCTTGTGCACGAAATGAACATACAGTCAGTTCTATTTCAGCACAAAGATCCTTATATGATTTTAGGTTTGTAGATTTTACCTCATCTCTTGATCATGGAGATGAGGGTTGTTAATTTTTAAGATCTTATAAGCATTGATTCCACTAAGAGCGTCATGCGCATCACACATAGTTGAGATGAGGGATTGATTTCATTGGGCTCAATGACAATGTCACCTCGTTCATGAGCACACAGCTATTCCATTCCCTCCCTCAATTATGTTGAGCAACGGAGCTCAATTAGTGGGTCATAGAATTACATGCATCAACTCTTTAGTTGAGCTTAGATTAAGGTGCACTAAGCTCAAGAACTTTCTCACATAGTTCTAAGCTCTCATGCACTCATAAATATAGCATTAAACTAAGGTGAGCTATGGAGCATAAGACAACTTAGTTCTTGAGTTAAAAAGAATTTTTCCTTTGGTCCACATTCAAGTCCACAATAGTCTTATATATTTCTTTAGCAAAGTATTAAGTTCACAATTTTTATTAATACATGAAGAAAATTTCATACATTTTATAGTAACTATCATCACATGTGGGATTTCCCCAACCCTCCCTAAGGGAGATTTAGCTCTCCATTACAAAAGAGATGAAAAAGAACACATATATGGATAAAGACCCTTTCATGATCAACTAAGAAAAGAAATTACAAAATAAGAGTTTAGAAAATACTAGGAACGTTCCTTGAGAAGTTCTCCAGACTCTTTCTCCTTGATTGAAGTGCTTCTTTTAGGTCCTTAGTGCTACCTTTCTCCTCCTTCCCTTTAGCAAGTTGAGCTCCTCCACCCTTAGGGTGTTATTCTTCTCTTCTATGCAGCCCCTTTCTCACTTAGGTTAAGGTGAGCCAATTTTGGAACCCTCTTATAGTCATGAGGGGTGGTATCTATAGATGAGGGTTGCTTCTTGATCATCCCATTTCAAAATCTGCTTTTGCCATTAAAAATTCTAGAGTGATGATGGAAAATTCCAATTGATGGGTGAGGTGACCAATATTTTCTATTGTTTTATCCTTTTCATCACATTAAAGAGACCATTTTCCATTTAAAAATGGAGCTACAGCAGGAGGAATGACGGCTGGAGACAAGAGGCTGGTTGGGTGTCTTGTCCCTGCCGCAATTAATGCTTCTACCAGACAAGAAAATGGCGAGCCACTGCAGCGCGCTATCGCGGACGATTTTGCAAAAAGGCGCGCTGGGGCGATCAGGTTTAATAAGTGAAGGTCGCTACAGCACGCTGTAGTGCACGGTCGTGCCAGCAGTTTTGTAAATTTGCCCACTGTAAAGCCCACATTTGCAGACTGTCCCGCTGCAGCGTGCAATCGCGCCCACGTTTCGTAAAGTGTCCCATTGCAGCGCGCGATCGCGCCCGTGTTTCGCAAAGTGTCCCGCTGCAGTGCGCGATCGTGCCCGCGTTTTGCAAAGTGCACCGCTGCAGCGCGCTATGGCGCCCGATTTCGCAAAATGGCTCACTGCAGCGCGCGGCAGTGGTTTTCCTTTAGAAAATTTGGAAAATTGTCCAAATTGCTCAGAATTCATTGGATAGGTATTTTTTCTGAAATGACAGACAAAATTAGATTAAGGAGTAGTTTTATTATGAGAAATAAATGAAATTTTCCTTTATTTGAGATATAATTTATGGATTGATCAGTAACCTTGATCATCATATAAGACATTGTGCATATATAAAATATTCATAAGTAAAACTTAGGGATTTCATGGAAGTTTAAGCTAAGGAAAACTACGGGGGTTATAAGGAGATCTCAGATATCCTAGAGGGGGGAGTATGAGTGTTTATATTTTCTTGGAGACCTCGCTTCTTTACTTAGTTAGATAGACATGTATAACTCCTCACTTGTTCTATAATTTATGCCCATAGAACAGAAAACTTAAAATAACAAACAATTTAATTATTAAGTTATCACAATCTTATTGATTGAAAGAACTTATCATAGCCCTTAAGCTATGCTTACTTTTCATAGTTTTTGACTATACCTTCTTAGCCCATGAGGCTAAGCCCTTTTTTACTTTACTATACTGTTCAGCTCTTACTTGTTGTACTGTAGTTTACTTACTTACAGTCTCATTTCATACAGTGTATGTTGCTTTACTTACTTTCCTACTTCACTTCTTTAATTTGCTTTTACTTAGCATAACATCTATTGAATATATACATCTATTGATTGTATACTTTCATATGCACATTGGTAATTTCTAGCCTTATTAGGTTGCACTTTTCTATTACTTATTATTACAGGCTAAAGCAAACTTACTTGGAAGTTCTTAGTCATTACTTATTTACTGTCTTTTTTACAGTTCTTTTACCCTTACTTTGATTCTTAAATGCTCCACTTTTAGTACTTAATTATAAATTTGCATATGTGCTATTCAACTAAATTGTAATTAAAAATTAGCCTAATCTTAAAATGTTCTTAGATTCTTTAGTCCAATCACTTATTTTCTCTTTATTTTGGCTGTACCCTACCATATTTTATAAACCAAAAATACCATAGATCAGGAGCATTTTCTGGATAGAGGAGTCGGACCTAGTTCTAGACATTAGTAGATTTAGAGATTTCTGCTTCCACACCTTTCTTTTATTGCTTTTGTGAGATGAGAGAACTTTTAAATTTAGTTAGTAATAACGTAATTTTTGTAATATTTTTACTTTATTCTGTGATGGATTTATTTTTAGTATTAGTTGCTTAGTTTGTATAGTGAATTGAATGCATTTCATTACTACATAGTTCTTTAATTATATATTTTATTACTTAACTTACACCCTCACAAAGATTCTTAACCACATAACACTCAATGTTGGGTTAGTTTCCTTCTAACCCCGTATTAAATGCTATGGTAACACCCTAGTATTGGATTGGGTTCTTGATTCGATAATATAGTCATTACATCAAGCCCCTAACTTGTTCCCTAAATCTCAAGTAAGCCATAGCTACTGTAGCCATCCTCTAAATTCTAATGAAGATCGGTAAGCCATCAGTTCTGACTCAGTTACTGTAACTTCCCAGTATTGAGCTCGATCAACTCAATGACTCTTAATTTGGTTTTGTTTTCTTATAGTGGTGATGAGAACGATAGCTAGGATCAATTAGCATTAATTAGATGCTGCATGGGGCCGGCAATGGTCTAGATAATGTAGAGCACTACATAGATGGGGTTGTTGCCTAATGAGGGCAATTTTACCTCCCACTAGAAATTGGCACCATATCAGGTCATCCAATTATTAGTGAGAGGTATTCCGTATCGTTCACAATCAATCGATACGATGTGGCTATCTTGGGCATGGCCAATTTGCCATCACCAGCTCAAGACCGCCATAATACTAAATAGTACTGGGTCTGAGTAGGGATCTAGCGATCAAGCAGTAGCCAAGTTGAGCTACCTTAGGACTTCGCTCTGTCTTGACACACTGAGTGTGTCAAGATTGAGTGTTAACCATTTGATAGCTTATGTGGAGAGAATTAGCTCTCCATAGTAAACCCTAATTCATGTAGTAGGACCAATTAGGGCAATCTAGCTCATGACAATTCAAGCACTCCCCATGGGGCTTCAGTGCACATATTATATAACGATTGAGTTCTAGCCAATTGGTGGTCTGGTTGATCGAGAATTTGAATCAGAACCTAACCCCAGTATTTATGCGACAAGGATTTTTTCTTGGTGGAGAAGCACAGTAAAGGGTCAGGTCAGGCCCCGACCCACGCCTTTTTGCACGAGTTATTTAAATTGACAGATTTTTAGAATTTATTTCCCTTTGGGAAAACTGGTTGATTATTCTAATTCCTATGATTCTATTATTAACATAACTTAATCAATTTAAAACCAAACTTAGTGATCCAATATACCATTTTGATCAAAAAAATCATGAGGAATAATATATTGCAAAAATCCTTAAGTTTTTATGAGTAATTTACTTAATTAATCCTAATCAGTTCAAAAAAAGATTAGTGAATATTAAGCGCATTTCTTAGCCAAAATTCATGTTTAAGGTCTTTAAATCTTCATTAGGTAGAGGAGAACATAATTGGGAAGATAAAGATATTTTGATGCACTTAATTTCACTAATCACTCACTAATCACTCTAAACTCTAATTAGTAAATATTTTAATCATTAGTGCTCTAATTTTAGTAATCTTAGTGTTTATTAACTCCTTAGATAGAGTAGACCTATTAGTAGCTTAAGATTTCAATTTCCACATTTCAAATTATTAATCACTTCTTGATTATCTCAAACCATAATTAGAGCTCATTAACCTTAATTATTAAGTAATTTAAGTTATTATGGTGTTAATCCTTTCTTTAGGTAGTAAGAAACCTTTTGGCATTGAAAGAGTTCCATTTGAAACCTTAGAACTTAAAGTCTCCAATTATACCCTAAATGAGGGGCATTTTGGTTATTTTGGCCAAATATTGTTTAAAGTGCAATTAAAGCCTATTAATCTATCACTTACCTTAAAGATCAATAAACTAAATGTTTGATATCAAATTGAGGTCAATTGGACTTGTATTTTAGCTTTAATGGCCTAACCCTAAATTTTATCGTAAGTTAATTAGCCTTAAGAAAATTATTAAAATATGGTTGTAGAAACCCACATTTTCTTCAATTTATATTTAATGGGACTTATAATATCAGTTATAGTCAAATTAGACTCCAAATAGACTTTCAGAATATTTTTGAAAATAAACTCTTTGGCAAATTCTTAAGAGTTTTTCTTAATGTTTAAATCTTCTAAATCTTAGCATTAGATCTTCATTTCTTTCTTCTTTAAGTTCAATTTTATTGAGTAATGAAATTGCTCAATAAATTTAACCTTGATCAAGAAAAATCTTGTAGTTAAAAGTTAGACATGTTGATCGTAAGTTTGATTATTTTGTCTTTTGACTTCAGGTAAATAGTCTATCTTATAGGATTAGGAATGCACTCAATAAGATCTCCTTAATCTGGAGCATGTGAAAGTGTATTAAGAAACCTTAGATCTTTAGATACTAGAACCTTGGGTAAGGAGGCTTGAACCACATCTTTGGAGTTCAGCTCTTAATCCATAAATTTTGATTTATTTAATCAAGTTGAGATTTTGGTATAATAAATATATCAATTAGAACGATTGATTTATTTATTTTAACTTTAGTAGGTGATATTATTTGATTTTGAATTAGAACTTGATTAGTTCTAATGGTTAATCTTCTGGAATTGTGACTCTGAGAATTTACTAGATAATAGGACATGGGAGATCTTGAGTTTGTATTTTCTTAGAATAATTAGAATAGATAAATTAGATATTGATAATATCACTTCATTTATTAGTATAGTTTTTCTTATTACTTGATTTTGATGCTTTGCTTTCCTTATTTTGAACCTTTTTTCCTTAAATATGTCACATAAGATTACTAGATGCATAAAAAATGAAAACTTAGTAATTAGGATAACATTTGCACCAGGTTCATATATGAATGAGTGATTGTGTATACACATTATGGCCAATGGATAGATTATAAGGAGAAATATGGATACTTGACACGTACTCATTAAAGAGAGTTATGTTTAGTTCAAGATCTCATATCAGTCTTGTAGATGTGCTTGACTCCTCAATGACATTTGGATGTGTCCACATAACTAAAGTAAACTAACTAAAATAAATCAACATCAGTATTTTTGCTTCTTCAGTTCATCTTAGTTTCTTCTTTAACTCTGAGTAGCTAAATGATTGCATAAAAGTTACAATTAGAGTGTCTTTATTAGCAAGGCTTCCGATATGGAATTTTTACTTGTTTACTTTTAGATTTGCACGCTTTTACTTGTGTTTTACTTGTTTACTTTTAGATTTGCACGCTTTTAAGGAGATCTTATTGAGTGCATTCCTAATCCTATAAGATAGACTATTTACCTTACTTGCTTTATTTTGATAAGTTATAAATATTTATTTATAGCTTTCACTTTTTTCTTGTGGCTTGTTGCACCCATAGCTTGTTTATTATTGTTTAGGTTAAGAAGTGATATCCCAAATATTGTAGAATTCATTAAATTAGCCTAAAATATACATAAGCAATTTTCTAACATTAGAATTTTCATTTCTTGGCTGGGGCCTTGACATGTGAACCAACATGTTAGATTTAGAGCTTTTTGAGAAGGTTGCATCAGGTGAGGAACTTGGCCAAGAGAAAGATATTTCCGCTATTGCTGATATTTTGATCTTTTATTTCTACTTTTGAAAGGATGAGTATTTTCTTTTCAGTCAAACTTTTATTCGTAAACTGTAATAATTCAAGACTTGAATGTATTTTCTTATTGACACTATTATTCTGAGTTGAGTTATGTTCTCTTACATTTAAATTGTCATTTGCTTCTCATGTATGCACATTTAGTGATTCATTTGTAAGTAGGTGGCATATCTTACAGTTATCAGCAAATTAGGAAGAAAACTGAATCTAGCTATAATTAATGATCTATCATAGTGAGCACTCTACCATAATCATGTTAATATACATGTTAACTTGATCACGTAAGGGATGGTGCTCCACATTCTAGAACTAACTACCAAGCCTGCTAGACCCCCCTAGCCCACCAAACTGAAATGGTTCAATCCTAATTAACTTAATTTAGTTCCTGGAATACCTTATGATGAATGATAAATATATCTAGAACATATTAGGAAGAGAAATAGATAAAAACTAGGAGGTTTTATCTATCCCTTGATTGGGATTGAGTCAACTTCCCGTACAGTCGTTCACTAGGAAATTGACTCAATTACGTCAATGGGTTCATTGAATCAAACCCACAATGCATCTATTTTGCATTCATGGGGTTGGTCGAATGATTATCAAGCTGAGCCTAATTGAGCCTCAATATGATTGGGCTTCACAATGTCGCACAGTGGAACTCTAGTCGAGTAGACTCCTAGAATTCTGGGAGTGTTTAGATGCCGTGGATAGGCTCAATTGAATCATTTTGGGATGGTGATGGTGTAAGCACCAAAACCCCCATCATTCGTGGCATGTGTGGAGCCAATTTATCTCGTATAGTAAATCCGAGCGAAAGACTTACGACTGAGTAAGGTCCCAACTATAGGTGCCAATTGATGCGTCTTAATGTGCTAAATGTTTTCATAGGTCGGTCGTTGCCTAAGGTGGCCAGAATTTATTGGAATTAGTAGCGGAAGTTTCCATAATTTAGAGATTATGTGGGGAAGAAGCACAGTCACAGGTTGGGTCGACCAATGACCCGCATAGTTTCATTTGGTAGAACATTCTCTAGATATTCTAGAACTCATCAGGTTCCATCAGTGCATGCCTTGGTCCATTAATAGAAAGGGAATATTTTGACAATATTTCTTTTTCTAATTAATGGAACATTAAATTTAACTAAATCATACTTTAGGAAATTAATTCAAAGTATATGACAATTTAAATTTAGAAGTAGTAAACCCATATATACACTTGTGTTCAATTATTACACTAGATTCCTCACCTGATAGTAAACTTGTAGATCAAAAGTTTTAATGTAATATAATAGGATCATATGACATTATGTTTAGTGTCTGCTTATGTAATAACCTTGTCATTAATACTTGTTTTAGACATCCAAATTAGGTTAAAAGTAACACCAATAAATTCTGGATAGCATTAGGAGCCAAGCCTTGAATTTTAGTGCAATTTGGAGACTAGTTATTTTCAATGAATATTTTAATACATTTAATTAATTAGAAAAAAAAAAAAATTAAATTGACCTCTAATAAAAAATCCAACTAGTCAGGGGTAAATTTTTGGGGGTTTTTAGAGTTCATTTGGTTATCTACTTTTTATTAATTAAAAAAATAATTATTTAAATATTTAAATTTAATTAAAACTTAACAATGAAAGAAAACAACATCTATGCGCTGTTTGATCAAATGACGGGTTAGATCCTAGTCGTCCATCGCCCGATTAGATTTGATCGGATGACTGCGTGCAATGTTACTGTACGTCCCTGCGCACACACGATCATGCATGCATAAAGGTGCAGGCTATACTCTATGTTCCCTCTACTGAGCCCATATATGTGGCCTCAAGGCCTCCTCAACGCCTCATTCAGTTGCATTGGCGAAGGCCAAGCCGTGGGAGCATCTAGAAGAAGACCGAGCAACTGAACCCAAAATCCCAGTTGACGGTGAAAGGTACTCTACTCTCCCTCTATTTAGTCATACAATTCTTCTCTTAAATTATTGTTTGCATATTTCATTAGTCGTAGGACCTGTGGTTGAGCTTGATTCGATGAGATGTATAGTATCGCATGCTGTTTGTAACCCTAAAAGTTATGGATAGTGAATTAGGGCAATATAGGTGACTTGGCATGGAGGTTTTGGTCTTGGAAGAACTACCAAGTTGAGGGCATCATTTTAAGGTGTTGTACGCGTTTTGAGTTGACCGGAGCGGTGAGAACGACGATGCCCTAACTTCTCCTTTTTGAGACCCGACAAGATGACTTACAGTGTCGGGTGGGTCGAGACTACCCGCGTGGCATTGCAGTTGAGTTTGCACTTGGGAGTTTTCCATGTGTGTGGGTCTGCACACATTGCTGGTCCTCGTGAGTGCGGTAGGCGCGGGCCGCACGTAGGCATGTCGTGCATGCAGGCAGAAGGGTTATGAATAGTGGATTATTTAATTATTAAAAATCAAAATTAAATTATTTTATTAACTTAATAATATAACTCCAAATATATTGAAATTATATCTTATTTTGATCAAAGAAATATGCAGACATTAATATGATATTAATTTTCTATTTTGATAATTAATTTTGCTAATGACCTTTTAAATATCATTAAGAGTCAATAGTGCTTAGATTGGACATTTGATGTCCGACTTGAACCCTACTTAGTGTTATTGTACTTGTTATACTATAAGAAAGTTATAGTAACTATGTTTGCATGATATTCACTCAAGTCCCCATTTGAAGCTCGATTTCCTTAGTAGATGATTGATTATTTCATAGAAATTACTAGGTTCGATCTAATTGATCGATTCAAATCAAATTGATTGATTCAGATTTAACTCGCTTTTGTGTTATGCCATGAGTAGCACCCTAGTGATCCATTCATCCTCGGGACTCATCGAATCATCCAATCGCTTCTCCTTCAACTCCTGAACATGTAAGATTTAAACCCTAGCCTACAGCATTGCCTCTCTGAGGAGAATTCGCTCCTCACATACTCTCTCTTGGGGCCAATCAAGTCGAGCAAGGACCCATCGACCCAGCATGACCCAGAGAGGGATTCTGTGGGGCCCCGTACCCTCCGCAGCTATACAAATACTGATATTAACATAAACAAGAGGAGTGCGACGCTCCAACTGTGGCAAACCCCCAGCTTAAGAATAGTCAGGTAAGACCCAACCTGCCTTAAGTCAAGGACTCATCACCTGGAACAGTAAACATACATCAATACAAATCAAAGTGGCAAAAGCAGAAAATAGTATAATATAACATCTACATCGCAGCATAGTAAATGAGAGCAAGGGAAATAGTAACTCAACTCAAAGTGCAGAAAGTAAATACATCTAGAGATATTTAATCATTACAAATTGAATTAAAGAAAGAAAACATCTCTCAATCTCACTGCAAGAAGAGGGAAATCTAACTAAGCAGTAGGAAGATCCTCCTCCTGCACTGACTCCTCTCCTGCAGAACCTCTAACGAATAGCTCCAAATCTGATATTTGTCGGTATCACAAATGCCAGGGCCCTAGCCAACATAAGCAAAAGGTTATAGTTAGACAAATTGTCTAAGTACACTTTAGGCTATTTAAGTGAACTGAATATTTAAAGATATCATATTAATTACTTTAAACATGCAAGCAATATAGGGTGCATCAAGCTACAAAAAAAAGAATAGCTATAAACTATTCATTATTTATAACTGAACAGTAGGTATGTAAAGTAACATACAAAATCTAAAGCTAAGAAAGGCGAGGCTAAAGAGCAAAAATAATTGATCTTAACATGCTTATGATCACACGAAGACATGCTGAGTTTGTAAAAGTAAAATGTATGGAGAAGAGCTGACAAAACTAGTATCCTAAACATGCCAATATTTAATAACTACTCAATGAGAATATATATACAAGCATGCAATTTTATATATATAAAAGACCACTGAAACATGTGGCAAAAGCAAGCTAAGTATATGAAGGAGCTAAAAAGTAAGGCCACTGAGACATGTGGCAAAGCAATTGAAAGCACTGAAAATATAAGGCCACTGAAGCATGTGGCAAAGCAAAATAAGCACTGAAACTAAACTGAAGTAAAAGTAAGCATAAGACATATTATTGCCATAACAGAAATAGGCCATATAGGGCCTCTGAATAGAAAGTTTAACATGTGTCCATCCTAGGCATCATCAGAGCTAGGTCTGAGTTATACTTATAGAATAAAACATGTATCCATCCTAGCCAAGCACTGGGCTAGGCCCGAGTTTATTCTACAATAAACTAGAACTGAGGAGGCAGACTAAGCTAGGGCATACCTCACTGAACTGAATGTATTGAAAGAACTAAATGAATATTATGTTTTTTAAATACTATCTTAGGATGATCTTCCATATCCTAAGTTCACCTATTATGCTCAAGGAACAAGGTGAAATATTTAAGGTGTGCAGAGCAATCAAAGTCAAAGTAAGTAAGAGACTCAACTAAACTTATGTGATATCTGTTATTGTCTAATTTAACAAAATCTAACTATCCTGAGAAGATACAAGTTTATGATCTCCAATATACAGCTATCGAGTATAATCTCAGATTCACGACCTTAATGTTAACATTAGAACTTAACTAGTTCTAATTCATAATTAGATGATGACTATAGAGGAATAAAATAAATGAATCAATGACCTAATTATTATTATTATTCTCACTTAACCCAAATCTTAATTAAGTAAATCAAGATTCAGGATTATGGACTTAAACTCCACTTTGGTGTTCAAATCTTGAATCCAAGGTGATATCCAATAAGGATCTAAGTTTCACACTTAATCATAACCTAAATGTACATAACCTTATAAGTTGAAGGATCAGAAGCTAAGATCCTAATGAAAGGCTATTCTTATATTATAAGATAAAATAATCATTTAAGAACTAATAATCTAAGATCTATATTCAATCTTTAGGATAATTACATTATTCTATAGATTGAATCAATCTTACACCCACAAGGAAGGTTTCAAAAGGATCAAATAACTAATCACTTTAAGGAATCCCAAAGAAGGTAATTCAATTCAATCAGATGATCTAAAGTCTACGATCTAAGATCTAAGATCTAAGGTTTGGTCACTTTAGATCTAAATTAAGAACTAGACTTAGGATTTTACCAGAATATTTCTTTTAGATTTATAGCTTATGAATCAACTTAATTATGCGCTTAGACTAGAGATCTAGCACTTATGTTAATTAGATTTGCTTTCTTAAGGAAGTGGTTTTGAGTACTCTTAAGATCTTAATTAGAACTTTTTAAGATTTCTTTACTTAACTTCATGCTATTGACATAAGATTTCAGTTAGGTGTTAATGAGTTAATTAGAGACACTTCACTGGAATTTCATTATTCACTCGAAAATGAATTCAGATTTTAATTTGGAGATCAAATTAATTTAGGTATTTTTCAGAGTCCAAAAATAGCCAAAAATACTAAAATTCTCAATTAAGCTCCGATTGATTTCAAACTTCTAGGGTTAGGTTTAAATGACCAATTGAGTCTAATGGAATCAAAATTAGAACTTAATTTAGATTAATTAATCTGGATTTAGCTAGGGTAACAACTAGGGTTGTTACAGACTCCCCCATTTAAGAACGATGTCGTTCCCGACATCACTTAGTGAAGAAAGTACTACAGGAACTGAAAATTTAAATGAGATAGAAAGGAAATAAAAGAACAGTACCTGGACTAACAAAGAGCTGTGGATATTTATTGTGCATATCCACTTCTCTTTCTCAAGTATATTTTTCCAAAGATCGATTCTTCCACTGGATTTTGACCATAGGAATTGAACGATTTCTCAGTTGCTTTTGATCACGAGCTAAGACTTTGATTGGTTCTCTTCAGCATAAGAAAGATCAGGTTTAATTTCTACTACCGAAAGCTGAACGAGATGAGAAGGGTCTCTGAGACATTTTCATAATGACGATATATGGAACATATTGTGAACGGTTGCAAATCATCAAGAAGATTCAACCTATAGGTAGATGATCATACTTTGGCCAAAATCTCAAAAGGTCCAACATAGTGGGGACTGAGTTTCCATGCTACACCAAATCTGTAGACACCCTTCATTAGACTGACTTTCAAATAAGCAGAATCTCTAATATTGAATTCAAGGAGATGATGATGAGCATCATGATACTTGCTCTGACAATCTTGAGCTGAATAAATTCTCTGCTGAATTAAATGAATCTTCTTGTTAGTTTCTTCAACTAACTCGGAACCAAAAAGTTGAACACTTCCTATTTCTGACCAAGCTAGCGGAAGTCTACATTTTCTACCATACAATGCCTCATAAGGAGCCATTTTAATGCTGGCCTGATAGTTATTATTATAGGCAAACTCCACTAACAGAATATGATCTTCCCAAGAACCAGCAAAATAAAGAACAGTAAGCCCGAGCAAATCCTCAAGAACTTGATTCACTCTTTCAGTCTGACCATCCATTTGAGGATGAAATGCTGTACCCATAGCTAGAGTAGTACCCAGATCTTGATGCACAGCTTGCCAAAACTTAGAAGTAAATCTGCTTTCTCTGTCGGATACAATTGATTTCAAAATCCCATGCAGCCTAACAATTTATTTTATATAGAGCTTTGCTAGCTTTTCAACCGAGTTAGTTTGATGGATAGGAACAAAATGCATTGATTTAGTTAAACGGTCTACTATAAACCAGATTGCATTGGTGCCAGATCTTGTGCGAGGCAATCCCATGACAAAATCCATAGATATATTGAGCCATTTCCATTTAAGAATTTCTAATAGATGCAGAAGACCACCAGGTCATTGGTGCTCAGCCTTTACCAAATTGCAGGCATGACACTTAGCCACAAAATCAGCTACATCTTTCTTCATACCAAGCCACCAAAATGATTACATCAAATCTTGGTACATCTTAGTACTGCCTGGGTGAATGTGATACTAAGAATTATGGCCTTCAATCAAAACTTCATGATGCATTGATTTGGAGATCCATAAACGATTACCTTGATATAATACGCCTTTATGTAACTGCAAATCATGATGACGACCACCTTCGATATCTACTTTAAATTTCAGATGATCTTCGCCCTTGGTTTGCGAGATAGAGACATCTCTACGAAAGGTAAGTTCCACATTGATATTTACTAGAAGCAAACTTAACATATCGCCACTGACTGGAGAAATCTCTTGTTCTACAAAACTGGAGGCAATCATGGAAGACAAAGTAGCATGACGACTAAGAGCATTAGCCACCACATTTACTTTTCCTGGATGATTCTGATTGCTCATATCATAATCACTAATAAGCTTTAATCATATTCTCTGACTGCAGTTCAGCTCTCTTTGAGTGAAGATATACTTTAAGCTTTGATAATCAGTGAAAATTGAACATTGAACACCATATAAAAAGTGATGCCAAATTTTTAGAGCAAAGGTTACGGCTGCAAGTTCAAGATCATGAACCAGATAACTTTTCTCATGGAGTTTTAACTGGTGAGAGGCATAAGCAATTACCTTACCCTCTTGCATTAACACACAACCTAAACCAATTCTAGAGGCATTGATGTATACTTGATAGTTCAAACCTTCCTTGGGCAGAACAAGCAGTGGAGCGGTAGAGAGTGCGTCCTTCAGAGTTTTAAATGCTTCCTCGCATTTAGGACTCCAAATAAATGGAACAGCTTTTTGAGTTAGCTTAGTCAAAGGCAAGGTGATCTGGGAAAAGTCTTTAACAAACTTCTTGTAATATCCAGCTAAACCCAAGAAACTTCTAATATCTGTGACTGACTTAGGCTAAACCCAATCCTAAATAGTGCTCACTTTATTTTGATCTACACGAATACCCTAGGCATTGACTACATGTCCCAAGAATACAATGGATTTAAGCCATAATTCACATTTGGAGAACTTGGCATACAATTGATGTTTACGCAGAGCTTCTAATACTAATCTCAGATGATCTTCATGATTGCTTAAGGTTTGAGAATAGATAAGAATATCGTCGATAAAGACGATTACAAATTTATCTAAATATGGCTTAAGAACTCATTGCATCAAATCCATGAAGATTGATGGCGCATTAGTGAGTCCAAAAGACAACACTAAGAATTCAAAATGACCATAACGAGTACGGAAAGTGGTCTTTCCTACATCATCTTCTTTTACTCGCAATTGACGGTATCCAGACCTCAAGTCAATCTTAGTGAATATGACATCTCCAGATAACTGATCGAACAAATCATCAATTCTAGGCAATGGACATTTATTCTTTATGATCACTTTATTTAGTTCACGATAATATATGCACATTTTCATAGATCCATCCTTCTTCTTTACGAATAAAACTGGCGCTCCCCAAGGAGACATACTTGGCATAATAAAGCCTTTATTCAAGAGCTCTTGCAACTATTCGTTGAGTTCTTAAAGTTCCTTAGGTGCCATTCTGTACGGAGCTTTAGATATAGGCTGGGTACTCGAAGTTAATTTAATAGAGAACTCTACTTCTCTAGGAGGAGGTACACTAGGCAAATCATCTGGGAATACATCGATGAATTCCTTAACTACTTTACGATCAAAGAGAGGGATACTTTCTTTTGCTTCACCCATCATAGTGACTAGAAAAGCCTTACAACCCTTATTGATCAATTGTTCAGCTTTAATAGCATTGATCAATGATAATTGTGTACTGATTTTTACTATAAAGGTTTCAGACTTGCCCTGGGAATGAAGAATGACTTTCTTCTTATGGCAGCTTATCACGGCATTATTGTCACTGAGCTAGTTCAACCCAAGAATGATATCAAAGTTTGCTAATGGTAGGATGATTAATTTGGAGTCAAACTCCTGACCATTTAATGGGATTTTGACCTTACAAAACTTATGAGCACTAAGTTGGGCTCCAGATGGAAGTCCAGCACTTAATAATTTTGCTAAGTTGTACGAGTGTAGTTTAAGAATATTGGCAAAACATTCAAAGATAAATGAATGACTAGCACCAGTGTTGAATACCACATTGCAGGGCTGGTCATCAAAATATAGCGAGCCTAATTTATTTATATGAGTCGCATTAATAAATTGCAATAATTAAGGTACTGAAAATGCAATTTACATGGAGAAGTTCATAAATGTGTACCTAAAACCACATTATTGTCTTCTGCAGCTTCCAGAGGTATTAAAGCATATACTCACGCAGGACCAGCTGGACGGTTGCTTACCTACTTCCTGGGATTGTTATAGGGCTTAGGAGCTGAGGCCTGCTCTGGAGCAGCTTCTGGTGCAGGGGCTGGCATTATTGCCAAACCGGGTTCTCTGCTATTCAGCGATGTTGCCATGAATACTTGGTTCTTTTGATACTGCTTAATCTGGACTCCATCCACTATTTTTATGTGGGTGCAATGATAGAACAGGTGGCTTGGACACCCACAAGTGTAGCACTTATGGCCAAAGTGGTAACGCTTGACATATGGATGAGGCCTATTACAGTCTTGAATTGGTTTAACAGTGGGTGCCTCCTCAATTTGGTAGACCTTTGCGGAGTGAGGTTTGTGCCTTTTGAAGGCTTCATGTCAGTGAGGAGTTGATTGCATCTTCTGCTTGAGATCTCTTTCTGAGTGATGATGCTCAAGCACCTTGGCTATCTCTACTAGTTTAAAGAAACTAGTCAGATAGAGTGGAATAATCAGATTCTTCAGTGAATCTCGTAGTCCATTGAGAAAGCGATGGCACTTGGCCAATTTAGATTGGATCATTTCAGATGCAAAATAAATCAACCTACAAAATTCTCTTTCATAGTCAGCGTCGGAATGACTTTCTTGTGTTAGTCTCATAATCGTGTCTGTTATGATATTTTGTGCAGACATTCAGCCTTGAATGCTTCTACAAATTCATCCCAAGGAATGTCTTCTAGTTCATAATCAACAAATTTTGTATTCTGGACATCGTCCCACCAATATTCGGCCTTAGCATCGAACAGGTGTGTCGTGAGAAGGACGGCTTCTAAATTCGGGTTCTTCAGACTTATTAGATCCTTCTCGACTGCTTTCAGCTAGTTGGCTGTGTCCATTGGTGATAAGTTTCCACTGAAGGTGGAAGGCCTCAATCTCAAGAAGATATGGAGAAGGCTATCCACTCCATGGAGTGATGGTAAGGAAAAGGATGCTGCAGAACAGGAACAACAGGAGTAGCAGTAATAGCTGGAACTGAACGATCGAACATCATCTTCTGCATTGCAAGTGCTTGTTGAGCTTGATTCTCTAATAAGGTTGCCACTATTGCTCGCAGATGAGCTACTTCATCAGAATAATTGCTTGAAGTGATAGTAGTTTTGATAGTGGTAGCAGCAAGAAGTGATCCAGAATTCATTCTAATTGAGTAATACAAATCTAGATTTTAGAATTATTCTAAGGAAGACAGCAATTAAAATTCTAATAGATGCCAAAAATTCTCATTACTTTTGAAATGAGGAATTACATAAGATTTAGAAAATGCCAAAAATCCTAACACTACTGGAATCATTTAATCAAGAGATGACAATTGCCCTAACTAATACTTAGACATGCTTAATGTACTCAGCCCTAAATGCAACACAAAAGTCCTCGAAAGTCACTCCCTGACGCTTCCTCTTGCGTTTCCTCTCGAGCCTTCTGATGGTGTCGGACCACCAGATTCCCGCATAGTCTAGCATTTGATTCAACACAATATCCATGTAGAGAGATTCAGAACACTCTATGTGCCTCAGGACTGACTCCACTTGGCTCAACCATTCCTTTGCATAGATAGGAAAGTCTAGCCCTTGATACATCATTTGTGTAGAAGTTTGTCCAAGACTAAGGTTCCTTTTGCTGAAACTCCTTCGATTTTCCATTTACTCTCTTGTCTCCATTTGAAACTATAGCTCCAAGCTGACTCATAGGCATGCAGATAGTAGTCCAAATCAGACTCTTCATGATCCATTTGATCCTAATAGCATAATGCACTGTTTTTATCAAACTAGAGGTGACTAGATTCTTAGGATATAAGTATTTTCATTCTACATTTTGTTTTTCATAGAGTTACTAATAATACTATATTATGGATGTTATGTATTGATGTTTGTATTTAAGAAGAACAATCCATCAGGTAAAAAGGAATCAAAGAAACCATTCTGACACCTTATGGTGTTCTCTGATACCAACTGTGGGGCCCCGTACCCTTCGCGGCCATACTAATATTGATATTAGCATAAATACGAGGAGTGTGGTGCTCCAACTGTGGCAAACCCCCAAATTAAGAATAGTCAGGTAAGACCCAACCTGCCTTAAGCCAAGGACTCATCACCTGGAACTGTAAACATACATCATTACAAATCAAAGTGGCGGAAGCAAAAAATAGTATAATATAACATTCACATCGCAGCATAGTAAATGAGAGTAAAGGAAATAGTAACTCAGCTCATAGTGCATCAAGTAAATACATCCAAAATTTTTTAATTATTACAGACTAAATCAAAGAAAGAAAAGATCTCTCAATCTCACTACAAGAACAGGGAAATCTAACTAAGCAGTAGGAAGATCCTCCTCCTGCACTGGCTCCTCTCTTGCAGAACCTCCAACGAACAGCTCCAAATTTGATATTTGTCGGTGTCACAAATGTTAGGGCCATCAGCATCTTCCATCCAACGACGGGGATCCCATCCGTAATTCTGTTTAATCAGGAAGCGCATCAAACCATCCATTTCCAACGGCTTTGAGTCAGAGGGCTGAGATCACTCCCATCATATTCACCTTCATCTTCTTCCCGACTCCCCCACGCACACTGGCCCCCAGATAGCTAGAACCTTCCCCAGCCCCGTGGCAGTACAAGAAATCACCCCATTCTTCCTCCTTTTCCCTCCGATGCAACGGTCTGTCGGTAGTATTCTTCCTATTCTGTCCTTGGACGGTTAATCCCATCCTTTCCCTCAGGTCGAACCACACGCTGGTGCCCGAGCCTCAGAGCCAATCCTAGAGCTCTATAAGGCCTATAAGTACTTCCATTGTTCCCATAGTGAGCTTTTTTTCTCACTGTGAACCTTAATCTTCCTTTGCTCTCTGTTCTCAGTGCTCCCAGCTTTCTCGATGATTGAATATGCTTCATCTGCTGATAGTGGGTGTGGTTTGGTGTTCAAACCCCCAGGCTGCAATAGAGAGCTCAGGAATCTCCAGGTACCTACTGCGGTACTCGACTCGTCTTCTTCCCAATTGTCAAGGTACAACCTCTGTCCCCTTTCTCTCATCGAGCTGGGTTCAGCTCGACTCTCGCTCCTTCTTCCTTAGGTGCTGTGCTAGGACCACCCTGCCATTCCCTATAAGTATCCAAGGTGCTTGGATGGACTGGTAGTGTACCAGATAGTGAGCTCATTGTATGAGTGTGCACTATTAGGCCACCAGCATTTCATCCCAAGTCGAAGCAGACCCAAGGGATACTAAGTCCTATTGGATTTCGACTTCTTCCAAGGATGATTGCGAACTCGTAGCAATCATAAGGCTTAGTCCAAGTGCGATCGATCTCATATCGATCAAGCTAGGCTTGCCTCTCACCCGTGGCTGACCCCGAGTAGCACTTCAGTGATCTAGCCCTTCCCAGGACCTCGCGACTCACCCTATCGTTCCTCATTTGATCCATGATTGTGTAGGGTTAGACCTTGGCTTGTGGCATTGCCTTTGTGAGAAGAATTCACTCCTCACAGGTCCGCTCCAGGAGCCGTCTCGGTCGAGTAGCACCCTGGCAATCTAGCGTGACCTAGATGGGGGTTCTTTGTCCAATCGATACGCCTCATGCTCCTGAAGGTGTAGCCATCAAAATCCAGGCATGGCGTGGTCTGAAGGCGGAGAATTTGGCATCGAAAGCGAACCCTAGGAGGGCTGGTCGGGTAGGCGATGCGGGGACGACGCACAGTGCCGGGCCTTGTCAGACCCTTACCCGCACGTTTTGTATTTTGGGTCGACTGTTAAATAAGGATTTACTAAATTAATTTCCTTAAGGAAATTAATTTAGTAAATCAAAACCTATTGTTTGATTTAAATAAAAATGCATAATAAATTATTCAAATAATTTTAGTTATACATGTCCAAATGGTATGATCCAATATAACATTTTAATCAGAAAAATGCAAGGAACAATAATATAAAATAAAATCAAAGATCTAATGGTTGGATTTAAAATAATTGCCTAATCCTTCTTTATTTTTATTTAAATCATAATAAATTCATTTAAGATCCAAAAATATTGATTTAGGTCTCTTATTGCTCATAAGACTATGGAGAACCTATTTAAGCCATTAAAAACAATTAGAGACCATTAGAATTGCTAAGAAACTCTTAATTTCTCTAAAATGAGATTAGTGAATTAAGCCTTGGATTAGTCTTTGATTTTGATGAATCTAATTCCTAATGCCTTGTTAACTTTAGTAGAGCCTATAAATATTTTTGGATCATTCTAGTATGCCCTAATTTTCTTAATCACCTTAATTAGCCTTAAATTATGATTAGTGCTAATTAGGCTAATTAGGTTATCAAATCTTAAGATAAGTATTTATTCCACTTCGTTAATCAATATGAAGTTTATTAGGACAAACTTGAATCAATTTATATGATTAAATCTTAAAATCCTATTTTTAGCCTTAAGAGGTGTATTTTGGTCATTTTGGCCAAAATAGGTTTAAGCACCCCTTAAGCCTTGAAATTCCAATGAAGCATCTCTAATTAACTCATCAGCACCTTTTTGAAATCTTATGTCAATAGTATGAAGTTAAGTAAAGAAATCTTAAAAAGTTCTAATTACGATCTTAAGATCTTAAGAGTACTCAAAACCACATCATTAAGAAAGCAAATCTAATTAACCTAAGTGCTAGATCTCTAGTCTAATTGCATAATTAAGTTGATTCATAAGCTATAAATCTAAAAGAAATATTCAGGTAAAATACTAAGTCTAGTTCTTAATTTAGATCTAAAGTGATCAAACTTTAGATCTTAGATCTTGGACTTTAGATCATCTAATTGAATTGAATTACCTACTTTGGGATTCCTTAAAGTGATTAGTTGTTTAATCCTTTTGAAATCTTTCTTGTGGGTGTAGGAATGATTCAATCTATAAAATAATGTAATTATCCTAAAAATTGAATATAGATCTTAGATTCTTAATTCTTAAATGATTATTTTATCTTATAATATTAGAACAGCCTTTCATTAGGATCTTAGTTCTGATCCTTCAACTTATAAGATTCTAGGCATTTAGATTATGATTGAGTGTGAAACCTAGATCCTTATTGGATATTACCTTGGATTCAGATTTTGAACACCAAAGTGGAGTTTAAGTCCAGAATCTTTAATCTTAATTTACTTAATCAAGATTTGGGTTAAATGAAAATAATAATAATAATAAAGTCATTGATTCATTTACTTTAAACCTCTATAGTCATCATCTGATTATGAATTAGAACTTGTTAAGTTCCAATGTTAAAATTAAGGTCGTGAATCTGAGATTATACTCGATAGCTGGATATTGGAGATCCTAAACTTGTATTTTCTCAGCATAGTTAGATTTGAATAAATTAGACAACAACAGATACAACATAAGTCTAGTTGAGTCTCTTGCTTACTTTAACTTTGATTGCTCTGCACACCTTGAATATTGAGCCTTGTTCCCTGAGCATAATAGGTGAGCTTAGGATATGGAAGATATATCCTAAGATAGTGTTTGATAAGCATAACATTCATTCAGTTCTTTCAGTGCATTCAGTTCAGTGGGCCATGTCCTAGCATAGTTTGCCTCCTCAGTTCTAGTTTGTTGTAGAATAGACTCGAACCTAGCCTAGTGCTTGGCTTGGATGGATACATGTCTTATTCTATAAGCTTAATTTGGACCTAGCTCTGATGATGCCTATGATGGACACATGTTAAATTTTCTATTCAGAGGCCCTGTATGGCCTATTTATGTTATGGTAGTACTATGTCTTAGGCTTACTTATACTACAATTCAGTTTCAGCGCTTGTTTTGCTTTGCTACATGCGTCAGTGGCCTTACATTTTTAGTGCTTTCAGTTGCTTCGCCACATGTCTCAGTGGCCTTACTTTTTAGCTCTTTCATATACTTAGCTTGCTTTTGCCACATATTTCAGTGGTCTTTTATATATATATATATATATATATATAATCTGCATGCTTGTATATATGTTCTCATTGAATAGTTATTAAATATTAGTATATTTAGGATGCTAGTTTTGTATGTTTATTTCAGCACTTCTCCATACATTTTACTTTTATAAACTTAGCATGTCTTCATGTGATCATAAGCATGTTAGGATCAATTATTTCAGCACTTGCAATTATTTTCATTCTTTAGCCTCACCTGGCTTTGCTTTAGATTTTGTTTGTTACTTAACATACCTATTGTTCAGTTATAAATGAGTAGTTTATAGCTTTTCTTTTCTTTGTATCTTGATGCACCCTATCTTGCCTGCATGTTTAAAGTAATTAAATGTGATATCTTTAAATATTCGGTTCACTTAAATAACCTATAATGTACTTAGATAATTTGTCTAACTATAACCTTTTTCTTTTGTTGGCTGGAGCCCTAGCATTTGTGATACTGACAAATGTCAGATTTGAAGCTGTTTGTTGGAGGTTCTGCAGAAGAGGAGCCAGTGCAGGAGGAGGATCTTCCTACTGTTTAGTTAGATTTCCCTTTTCTTATAGTGAGATTGAGATATCTTTTCTTTCTTTAATTCAGACTATAATAATTAAATATTTCTGGATATATTTACTTTTTGCACTTTGAATTGAGTTACTATTTCCTTTACTCTCGTTTACTATGCTGCGATGTGGATGTTATATTATACTATTTTCTGCTTCCGCCACTTTGATTTGTATTGATGTATGTTTACAGATCCAGGTGATGAGTTCTTGACTCAAGGCAGGTTGCGTCTTACCTAACTGTTCTTAAGTGGGGGTTTACCACAGTTGGAGCGCCGCACTCCTCGTGTTTATGCTAATATCAGTATTAGTATGGACGCGAAGGGTACGGGGCCCTACACTGTGCTAAGGGCAGTGATGGGAGCTAACTCTAGCTGATGTTAAGGGTGTAGCCGTTGAGATCAAGGTGCGGGATGGTTTGGGGATGGAGAATTCGTCGATGGGAGCTAACTCTAGGTCACCTTATGTCGAGGGTATTCCTAAGGCGCGGAAGACGAACAGTAACGGGTCGGGCTTCTTTTGACCCGCGTGTTTTTGTTTTTCGGTTGAGAATTATTTTAGGATTTTTCGGAATTAATTTTCAGAAGGAAATTAATTCAAAAAATTTAATCCTATGATTTAATTAATCCATTTAATTCCATTTAAATTAATTGAACAAATTATCAATACTTATCCAAATAGTATGATCTAATATGCCATTTTGATCAAAAAATCATAAGGAACAATAATATGCAACAAAATCTTAAATATAATGGTTAGATTTTTTATATTAGCCTAATCTCTCTCTAATCTTAATTAGGGAATAAATAATTCATTAAATGACCAAAATCCATGATTAAGGTCTCTATTGTTCATAAGATAGAGGAGAACCTAATTATGCCTTTAAAAATAATTTAAGAGTTCTAAATTTGTTAATCACCTCATAATCACCCTAAATCTTGAATAGTGATTAATGACCTAATTAATCCTCTGATTTTGGTGAATCAAGTTCCTATTATCTTCATATGTATATTAAAACTTACTTATGTGTTTAAATTCCCATATTAAATCCTAATTTCATTAATCACTCTTCTTAGCCTTAAAAGTAATTAAT
This sequence comes from Gastrodia elata, assembly GCA_016760335.1. Lineage (NCBI taxonomy): Eukaryota > Viridiplantae > Streptophyta > Magnoliopsida > Asparagales > Orchidaceae > Gastrodia > Gastrodia elata. The sequence goes on along the minus strand of CM028672.1, from coordinate 54,245,222 downwards.
ACTAATTAATCTAATCTTAAGTTCAAACTTAAATTTAAGAATCTCATTTCTCTTATTTGCCAATATTAAGCCTATTAGAACTGATAAGAGTCAATTTGAATGCTTAAATCTTAAAATCTCAATTTTAGCCTTAAGAGGGGTATTTTGGTCATTTTTGCCAAAAGTTCGTTTAAGAACCCTTAAACCCTAAAAATATCATTAATATGCTTTTAATTAGCAATATAATGTATTAAGATCATTCATTTTTAGGCCTAATTAATTAATCTAAATGGCTTAAGTTTAATTCTTCTTAAATTTCCTCTTAAGTAAATCATAAAGAACTAAAAATGATCTTGGACCCTTCATTTAATATTAATTAATGAAATTTAACCTTATAAAACTAGTATTAAGTACCTTATCAAAGCTAATTATAATTATTATTCCCAAGAAAATGTCTTAATGAAAACCCTAAGTCTAAATCTAATTTGAAGTCTTAAGTGATAAAACCTAAGACTTAGATCTTAGATCCATAGTGATTATCCATATGAATCCATTTGAAATCCATCTTTTTATTAAAGTTCATATTTGATTTAATCCTTTTGAATCTTCTTGTGAGTTTGGGATGATTCAACCTATAAAATAATGTGATTATTCTATAATCTGGATTAGATCATAGATTCATATGTCCTTATTTGATAACTTTATTTTATAATTATAGATCCAACCTCTCTTTAAGTTAATAGTTTCTCAATCTTTCAGCTTCTAAGATTTTCTACCTTAAGAACAAATGTGGGAGTGAACCCTAGATTCCTTAGAAGATTAGTACCTTTGATTCAGGTTTGAACCCCAATCTGGATTTTAAACCCAAAATCATTAATCTTGATTGGCATAATCAATCAAGATTGGGTTTGAGTTATTAAAATATATTAATTAAGATGTTGATTTATTTATTTAACCCTTTATAATCATCACTTCTGATTATAAATTAGAACTGTTAAGTTCTAATGTTAATTTTAGGGTTGTAAATCTGTGATTTTACAGGATAGTTGGATATTGAAAATCCTAAGCCTATACTAGCTCAAAATAGATGGAACAAATTATATTACACAACAACATATATCACATATATTTACTTGGGTCACTTTCTTACCTTGACTGTTGGCTCATCGTACACCTTGTGTTTGAGTTTTTTTCCTTGGACATATTAGTTGGACATAGGATATTTGATGAGTATCCTATGCTAGGTTTGAAATTGCATAAATATGATTTAACTTCTTTCAATTCATCCAGTTCAATCAGTTCTCAATTCAGTAGAGTGTGTCAAACTTAGTCTACCTCTTCAGTTCAGTTATTTAGATATAGAAAAGACTCGCACCTAGCTCTATGGCTGGCTAGGGGGATACATGTCTGATTCTATAAGTTCAACTCAGACCTAGCTCTAAGGATACCTAGAGGATATGATAAATCCATAATTTATATCCTAAATAAAGGAAAGTTTCATTCATTTTTCATATTAAAACTGCTTCCTTAATCCAAAATTGCCTATATTTTTCAGGAAAAATGCTTATCCAACTATTTATGAACATTTCTGGACCATTTTCCAAGTTTTCTTGAAAAAATCCGCTACCGCGCGCTGTAGCGCGCTTCCGCGCGCGCTGCAGCTGTCCAACTTGCAAAGCGCTGGTGCTACAACGCGCCGCAGCGGAGCATTTTGCGAAGTGCTGGCGCTCCAGCACGCTGCAGCGGAGCAAGTTGCAAAGCGTTGGCGCTACAGCGCGCTGCAGTGGAGCATCTTGCAAAATGATGTCGCTATAACGCACTGCAGCGGAGCAATTTGCAAAATGCTAGCGCTATAGCGTGCTGCAGTGGACCATTTTGTGAAATGTTGGCACTATAGCGCGCTGCAGTGGAGCATTTTGCGAAATACTGGCTCTATAGCGCTGCAGCGGAGGAATTTGCAAAATGCTGGTGCTATAGCGTGCTGAAGCGGAGCAATTTGCAAAATGCTGGCGCTATAGCGCACTGCAGTGGAGCAATTTGCAAAGCGCTATCACTTGAGCGCACTACAGCGCGCTGTAGCGGATCATCAATTTACGAACCAGAATGCCACAGCGCGCCACAGCAGACCATAGTACTATAGTGCGCCATAGCGCGCTGCAGCGGCCCGCCAAAATTTTGTCTGAGCGGAGCATTAAATGTGGTTGGGACAAGACCCCAAACCAGCTCCTTGTCTCCAGCCATCATTCCTTTGGCAGCAGATTTGTTTTTAATGGGAAAATTGATATTTTGAGGTGATGTGGAGATTAAACAATGGAAAAGTGGAAGTTACTTCACCTCTCAAGTTGGATTGGCCATCATGACAATAGAATTTTAAAAGCAAAAGTAGAATTTGAATGTGAAGATGAAGAGTGCTGCCCACCTCTATAAGTACCACCCTTCTTGACTTAAGGAGGGTTCCCAACTTGGGTCACTACAACCTAAGTAAGGAGAGGGTCGCATAGAAGAGAAGGAGAACTCTCCAAGGGTAGAAGAAATCCTCTTTCTAAGGGGAAGAAGGAGAAAGGCAGCACTACGGATCTAGGAGAAGCAACCACAAGCAAGAAGAGGAGAAGTCCAGAGAAGTTCCCAAAGGAACGTTCTTAGTATTTTCTAAACTCTTGTCTTGTGCTTTTCTTAGTTGATCATGAAAAGCTCTTTATCCATGTATGTGTTCTTTTTCTTCTCTTGTGTAATGGAGAGCTAAACCCCCCATTACGGAGGGTTGGGGCAATCCCACATGTATTGAATGATACTATGATGTATGAAATTTTCCTCAAGCCTTAATAAAAATTGTTTGTGAACTAAATGACTTGTTAAAGAAATGTGAAGGACTATTGTGGACTTGAATGGGGACCAAAAGACAAAGGACTAAATGAATTCAAGGACTAAAAAGTCTTGTGCTCCATTGCTCATCTTGGTTATTGATGCTGGACTCATGAGTGCATGAGAGCGTAGAACTATGTGAGAAATTCTTAAGCTTATTGCACCTTGATCTATGCTCAACTAAATAGTTGAAGCGTGTGATGCTAAGAGCCACTAATTGAGCTTTGTTGCTCAGCATACTTGAGGGAGGGAATGGATTCATTGAGTACTCATGAACGAGTTGACATAGTCATTGAGCCCAGTGAAATCACTCCCTCATTTAAACTATGCATGATGCGCGTGACGTTCTTAGTGAAATCAATGCTTGTAAGATCTTTACATAACCCTCATCTCCATGATCAAGAGATGAGAGGAAAACTAAAATTCTAAAATCTTATAAGGGTCTTTGTGTTGAAATAGAACTAACTGTGTGTTCATTTTATGCATGAGATTTGAACTTGTAAATCTTTGAGTTAAAACTCTAAGAAGGACAATGTGCACTTGATTAAAAACTAAGTAAATAAAAGATGAACGCTTGAGGAATTGTCATACATAGGTTATCTGTCATCTCATGTGAGAGAAACCCAACTCTCCTCTTCCTTTTATCAGAATTATTTTCTACTAAGAGTTGTCGTGCTTGTTCAGGAACTAATTTCAACAATACACATATAGCTTAAACATTAGTGATCATAGATATACCTTAGTAACAAAACACCCAATTCTCTGGGGTTCGATAAATCCTGAAAACTAAACTTTCCACTTATTACTTCAGACCACGTACACTTGCGTGCAAGCGTAGACGTATTTTAGGCCTGTCAAGTTTTTGGCGCTGTTGCCAAGGAATTGGTACTTATTTCATATTAAGGAGAATCTATCAGTAATTAGTGATTTAAGTAAATCATTGCATATAATATTAATTTTTTATTTTTATAATTATAGGTACTAACCATTTACTTTCATGTTTTCTTTTATTATTGCTGAATTCTTGAATATTATTATTATATTTGTTCTTGATAGCTTATTTGTTATCATGTATGAATAGAAGAGTTTGCACAAAATATCTTTTTGATCCTGAAATTGAGAGAACCTACTTGCAGGCTAGAGAGAACAAAACATTTTGCTAAGCCAACAAGCCGTTATCAAAAATTATAATGAAAATCTCGGAGAGCCATTAGGAGAGCCTAGGGGAATAGCACTGAGAGACTACGCACTACCCAATATTAGGGGAATTCCCCATGCTATTGTAAGGCCTAATATTGAAGCTAACAACTTTGAGATCAAACCTTCCACTCTGAGTATGGTTCAAAACAACCAGTTTGGGGGATTAGCCACTGAAGACCCTAATTCACACATTTCAACTTTTCTTGAAATTTGTGACAGCTTCAGATTTAACGGTGACTCTGAGGATGCAGCTAAATTAAGGCTTTTTCTATTCTCATTACAAGATAGAGCCAAAAGTTGGCTCAGCTCTCTCCCAAGCGATTCAATCCGGACTTGAGATGATTTGGCTAAGAAATTCTTAGCCAAGTATTTCCCTCTGATGAAAACAGCTCGACTGAGAATTGAGATAACCAACTTCACTCAGTTTGAAGGTGAGACACTTTACGACGGATGGGATCGATTTAAGGAGTGTTTAAGGCGATGCCCACATCATGGGTTTCCCTTATGAATGCAAGTTCAAACCTCTTACAATGGTTTGAATGCTCCAACAAGGACTCTCATCGATGCGGCTACCGGAGGCTCCATTAGTAGTAAAACCCAAGAAGAGGCTTACAACCTCTTAGAAGAAATGGCAAACAATGCATACCAATGACCTTCTGAAAGGCTTAAAAATAAATCTATTAAGGTGAATGAATCCAACCAAATAACGGCACAACACCAAGAAATCCATACCTTGAATGAGAAAATTGAGAGAATGAATGTTAACGTTGTTCTTGAAATATAATGTGAGTTGTGCAGGGGGAGACATAATAGCAAAAACTGCAATTTAAATAACCCATTTGTACAAACGAACACCGAACAAGTTAATTACTTAAGAAACA